>JAFMSR010000003.1:48041536-49394036 GCA_022818135.1 Saxidomus purpurata
TAAAGGTGTTGACCTAAATATTGCTATAATAACGTCCAAACTATGATAGCAATTCTTTCATGAAACCGAAATCATAGTTCAATAAATTTCGAATAATTCGTCACTTATTTACGGTTTTAGCTGTATTTTTTTGTAATCTTCACGCATTAATTTTCTCGGTATATAAGTAATAGCATGAACTCAGAATGAATAAACCCGCAGCATGAAAGTATTAACAATTCATACACTTAGTACTTTAGCACTTCAGTACTTTTTGATATCCTTCTAGATGGCTACAGACGAAGGAGATGGTTGTGAAACGCTTGACGGAATTGGTAACGATATAACGGTCGTAAGTACATGTACTATTAAAGGTCAACAGTTTTACTACGCATTTGAAAGGTCATTTGAGTTAATATGAGTAGAATCAGTTGGTCCTCTGATGGTTTCATACTGCATACACGTTATTGAATTTCGCCACACATCGGAAATATAAAAAGATCTTCAAATCACATACATTCTCATATATATGTTTAAAACACATTCTACTAAACATTTCAGTGGGATAAACGCACACTGAAAGAAAAGCTTACTGAAGTTGATCCCTGCAGTGTAAAACTTGGTAAATCGTTCATTTACTACATTTGGAAATCTTTACTGAATAAATGGTTCGGTTACAAAGACTCGAAAGTTTACATAGTCTCACCTTTTCTTGATGATAAGCGTCTAGAGGATGTTTGCAGAATCATTCTTCATAATGACGCCGAGGAAAAACTTGCCGGGCTTTATGTTCGAAACAAATGCAACTATGACAAGACTATAGAGGTACTGAAAACAAACGTTTCAGGGCTAATAGAGAAAGATATGAAGAGTAAACAAGAAGCCCGAGAAAAACTAAAGAGTATCTTCGACAATGTCAGTGATCCGGGGAAAACCTTCCACGCAAAATTTATCGCTTGCGTCAGTAGAAAGGGAGCAGAGGTCCTGGTTATGAGTGCGAACTTCCATGCTAGCCATTTCGATTGCAATAATATGGATACTGTTCACTACGCGAAGATGACGAAAAAGATGTTTGACGAGAGGTTTTTATTCCCATTTTCTAAATAAACGTCTAAGAAAATAAATATAGACGCACCACTCATTATACTTATTACATCTAGCAAATAGACATTATTTTTCTACACTAAATTGATGTTAAAATTCCTTTGTTCGTTTCTATGTATGCATTTTATACTTACCCAAAACACCAGTATATAAATTATATATTTGTGTCACTTATTTTTATACATGTACTTTTGCTGTGATTACATAAACCATCCTTTTTAGCTGGGTATATTTCATTTATTTTTATATTTATTGTAAACGTTCATGTTGATGGAATAGTTTATGTACATGTGCTTATTTTTAACTTTGAAATCTCATGGACAGCATGAAATCAAACTCAAGAAATATGAAATTAAAATCAAGTTAGATATTTATTTACAAAATTGTCTTTAATATAAAGGTACATAAGAACAGACCTTCGAACCTGACTTTGTAAAAAGATACAACTTGATTTTATTTCATATTACTTGTGCATGGTTTAGTGTTGAGCATGGGGCCAGGCATTTACATTCGAATATGTATGCTGTGTTAAACAGTGTCAGTAAATTTCAACTTTGTTATATATGTAATGAATATAAGAAATATACAAAATAAGATGTTGATATGAAATGAAACGCTTTGAATATTGGCAAACACGTACATGTTTACGTCATAGTGGACAGTTATTGTTTGGACAATCAATGGCCAACACCAAAAGACAGCAATATTTAGTTTGAAAGCGAACACTAAGAACATGCGGGAATTCGATATAAATGCTATAAATTCATAAACTGTTCATAAATTAGATGTTGATATTCTAGGTTTTAATACTGGGAAAATATTTGTACAGTGTGAAATAAAGGTTTATATAAGCACAGTTACAGTATATCATTGTCTTAAATCATAGTGAACTGTACATTTCTTAATCATTGATTTTCAATACAAGACCATGCCCAGGCTAGGAGTTTAGATCTATCATCATTCTTGTCGATATGCCCATAGTCTCTAAGCTCCCAAACGTTGCAATGTAGAGAGCGAAGTTGGTCTAGTATATCTTGAATCTGTCTTTCATAACTACTGCAAGTTTTACATGTGCACGCATTTCTGTTTTTCTGCATACGTAAAGCTGTGCTGTTACATGATAATGAATCGTCTAGACTCTCAGTGTCTCTAGCTACCATAGGTCTACCGGATGTGGCGTCATTTATTTCCATTTCAGACATTGCATTCCTGATTTCTGAGTATTCGTCCGACGAACTTGATGACTCATCCGCAAAGTTACCACTTCTGTCACTCGAAGATTCGCGACTATTGAGGTTTTCAGATTTTGTATTGGAACTGCGAGATAAACGTTCGATTGAGTTACGCCGTCGGCTTACTTGTTTAAACCGTCTTTTTGTTTCCTCATGTGCATAAAATGGTGAACCTATCTGAGTAGCTCGTTTCTTGCTACTGCACGCACGACGTTTGAAGTGACAGAAAGCACTTCGACGTTTACTTGTTTCGTCTCTATCATACTTTGTTGAAGAATATTTTTCAGATGGTCTTCGGCTTTTATAAATTACAGGACCTCTTCCAGAGCAGTTAAATTCTTCAACATCAGAACTGTCAGTGTCAGATCGTTCTTTTGAAGCATCTCTTTTCTTTCTACGGAAACGAGCATTATTGCTATCGTTATTGGCTGTACCCAGATGATGGTTTTCCTCTAACGATTCAGATTTCGTGTCCTTCTTAAGCCGTTTTTTAGCAAAGTCATGTTGTCGTTGATGCATCGACTGGTTCCGTTTGTTCCATGTTCCGAAGTTTTTCCCGGTTTCAATGTACTCCCCTATTGAATTTCTTGCAGCTTCGATTTTATATCCTTTTGGATTTTCAGAATGTAACCCACAACTACTGTGAACCGGTTCGACCTCACTGTTGATACTTAATGCAGAGCTATGTGTTGAGCCTATTGGTGACATGTGACTTTTTAAATTGTTCTTTTGTCTTATAATGAAAAGGCCGTTATCTTTCTCTTCAACCGCAACGACTTTGTTAGTAGTGCTAGTCAAGTTTTTCTGCCAAAATCGTTTCGTAAGTCTAAACACTGTATGCACAACAAATATAACTGCCACTTCCAAAACCTGTTGAAAACACATTGAGAACATAAATATACATGTAACTTCATTGCTTCTATATATGTGTGTATTTTTAGCAAATTTAACAAATTATATAGAGGATAATTGCTTGTTTCGGTGTTATATCATGTAAGAATTTTACCGAGTGATTACAAGAAGAGATATTTTCACGAATGGTGCAAACACTTTACAGTTTGTTCAGACAGAGAAACTTCAATGTTTTATTACAGTAAATTAAATATGTTCCTGTGGATACAACACAATTATCACAAACCTTAATTTCAGACAAAATGTCACTACGACGCTGAAATTCGATCAAGTAATTCCAAAATAAACAATAGTCAATCTAATTAAAATCATTACACTATTAAGATCATACGGCCACATTCAGACGACCTTTCCGCCAGCCAATCTGAACTGTGCTTTTAAGGCTTTTGAAGGCGAAATTGAAATTTATATCTCCCGAAAGAAAAGCTATATTTACCAGTGCACTTAGCTAGGGAAGTCATTGGTTGTTATGGGAAGTCAGTGGTACTGAGGAAGTCACTTGTTCCAAAGGTTCCAAGGGGTAGTAAGTGGTTGCTAAGGGGGGCCATTGGTTGCTAGGGGAAGTCATTGGAAACTTGATTTCTCATATAACTCTATTTTAAGACAAAAGAATCCCTCCCGTGCAGGCGTTGTCAATTTTGACCATAGGGACGTGATTTGAACAAAAATAATAGAGGACTACTAATTATACAACGTTACACATCAAATATCTAAGCTCTAGGCCTTGTAGTTTTGGAGAAGATAGTTTTTAAAGTTTTTCCTTTACCAAGTGAACCCCCGGGCAGGGTCAATTTTGACCCTGGTGGCATGATTTTAACACACTTTGAAGGGGTCTAAGAAGTTACACCGTCTAGCTCTAGACCTTGTGGTTTCCGGAGAATTTATTTAAGGTCGCCCTATTCGGCAGGCGACTTAGGAATTAACACCTATATCAATCATTACTCACCCCGGCATCTCTGTAAAAAGAAGCACTACTGTTTATGCCGGACACGTCAAGAATGCTCCCTTCACTATCTCTAGCACTTTCTCTGTCCGAAGACAGATCCCACAGTCCGGCTTCAGTAAATGGAGATCGCCTTGTCAGTGTAGAATATATAGCCCCGTCACCACAAGCTCTCAAATATGAACATGAAACTGTGTCGGCGGTGGTATAGGGAGAATTATCCTTGAATGTGGAGTTGTGGCGTGGAGAACCAATTTCAGTATCGGTATTATTAAGACAGCTCTCATAAGAATCGTCCTCTAGATATTCAGGCAGAGATTCTTGTATTAAAAGATGACCCGCCTCGGAAGTAACGTCAAGTGGTCTATCACACTTTGTGCCCTCAGATAAATCGATGTTTAATAATGCTTGTTTATGTTCCTCTATATCAAGCAAGTTTACATGACTTTCTTTTCCATTATCAACGTATCCGACAAAATCTCTTTCGTCATCAGAATCGTCACGCAAATAGTTCGGTTGAAATTCTCTGTCTTCAGTTGTGTGTTGCTGCAATCTCTTTGTTGAGACTATTTTCTCGTGTTGTATAGTGTCTACGAATTCATGGTCAGAATCTAAAGCTTCTTCATTATCATAATGTGTCAGTTCCTGCGGAAGATTCTTGTGTTGTATAGTGTCTACGAATTCGTGGTCAGAATCTAAAGCTTCTTCATTATCATAATTTGTCAGTTCCTGCGGAAGATTCTCGTGTTGTATAGTGTCTACGAATTCGTGGTCAGAATCTAAAGCTTCTTCAATATCATAATTTGTCAGTTCCTGCGGAAGATTCTCGTGTTGTATAGAGTCTACGAAATCGTTGTCAATATCTAAAGCTTCTTCATTATCATAATTTGTCAGTTCCTGAGGAAGATTCTCGTGTTGTATAGTGTCTACGAATTCGTGGTCAGAATCTAAAGCTTCTTTATTATCATAATTTGTTAATCCCTGCGGCAGTTTCTCGTGTTGTATAGTGTCTACGAAAACATGGTCAGAATCTAAAGCTTCTTCATTATCATAATTTGTCAGTTCATGCAGAACAATTTCTTTGTCATTTTTACTGTTATTTTGAATCGACTCTGAAACAGATCTGAACTGTATCGGTTTATAAGGTATGGGATTACCCGTGAATCGATTGGCATGGTAGTATCTAATATTATATCCGGCAGACAGAAGATTGTTGAGCCTCGTAATGAATTCTTGATTCAATTTTAGTGGTTTTATTGTATCATCCCATTCTCTTGGAGATTCTGAGTTAAGTTTTGTTTCGAAAGACTTAATTAGTTCGCTTATGCGATGGCTACAGCCCGCAATGTCTTCACCCCTGTTTTCTATTGGTGTATTACGGTCAAACCTGTCGGATGATTTCCAAGCGGTAGTACCGTATTTTTCACGATCTTTAGTCAGACACAACGACATACAATTTCTTTTATTATCAGCATTTTCTTTAGTTTTACGGTCAATGTTATGGGGTTTGGAATCGGATCCTTCACAAACGACGCGGTGATTTACGGTAAAGTGTACAAGATGTGGTAATTGTTCATTATCCTCTTGGGTACTTCTAGCTGCAATAATTGTCATACACGGATCATCATCTGGATTTACAAAAGGTTCAGCTTGGACGCTTTGCTTTTTTGTAGTCACAACTTCTTCTAATAGTTCTTTTTGCTCGTCATCGTTTACATTTGATTCTGTTCGAGACTGGAAATGTTTCAGTTTGGGATATTTGCACATAAGACAGTGGTCTACGATCCTTTCGACTATCTGGAGCAACCGCTCGTTGTGAGTTAAAACATCATCAGCTTCAAATGTTTCGCGCGATGGTTCTGGTGTAGTATCGCGTGATATTGGGACGTTAGGAGCGGCACGGACTGTTTGCTCTTTTGTACCAAGACAATGCTTCTTAAAGTCTGTGCTGTCACAATGACGCGTATCAGTTACATGAACTTCGGAAATTTCCACTGGAATGTTAGCAAACGCTTCTTTGTCTGCAACGCTCTCGGTATCAGTTCCACCACAATTACATGGCAACAAATCAAAGACCTCGCACATTTTAAAGTGTCTGAGTTCTGGTGACAGTTCTCGAGAGACGGACTTTCCTCCACAGTTACAAGTTTCCATATCAAAATATTCACACATTGGATAGTGTTCTCTTTGTGTTTGCTCTGTCACAATAGGTGCCTTTTTTAACGTTTGTAATTTAAAGTAGACAGCACTTTGCATCATTGATGAAACAGAGACGGCTGAAGGATGCTCCGCTATAGGACTCAAACGCGGTCTATACCCAGAAGATAAGGAATTTTTGTGTGGAGATAAAAGTCGTTTTGCTAAATATATAGCCTTGGTTGTATCTGAAAAATATAACAAAATTCTGAAGAGTTAAGAATCGTATCACAATGTATCGAAAACCTGATGCAATATATATATAATGTCGATATCTCAGTAAATCTAGTTTGCATGTAGAAAATACAGTTCTTGCATATCGGATCGGCATCTGAATAATGTTCTTTTTACAAGATAATGCATTATTTTTATAAGTTTGCAAATAGAAATCTACTTGAAAGTGCAATACGGTATGCAAGAAATTTTTTTTTCTATCTTGAGACATTTGGTGCAGATGGAAATATCCGTCACCTCGGATAACTGTTTGCGGGAACTCGGCAGGGCCTCGCTCCCGCCAAGTTAGTTACCCGAGGTGACGGATATTTCAGTCTGAACCGCGTGCTCATGACAGAAACTTTTAGTCAAGTACCCTCCTATGCCAGACGACTCTTGTGAATTACTTGTCACGTAACGTTATAAACATTGTAACGTCACTTCTCCAATCACAAAGTCTGAATATCATTTGTTTGAAGACCTCTATATGATTATAATTTGAGAAATATACTTTTAAGTGCAAAACGGTTTGCAAGAAAACTTCCTATCATGATGCATTTGGTTAAGATGGAAATGTCCGTCACCTCGGGTAAATGTTTTGTTAGCACTCGGCAGCCAAACAGCTACCCTCTGTGACGGGTATTTCGATATGAACCGCGTGTAATATTTTTTCATATCGGATCGGCATTTCCAGTGATTTTACCTATGCCGGAAAAACCGGTCTAGCACCCTCCTATGCCAGACGACTCTCGTGAATTACTTATGACGTAACGTTATAAACATTGTGACGTCAATTTCCCAAACACAACGTCGGAAAATCGTTTGTTTTTCATGATAATTCATCATTTTGATAAGTTTGCATTTTGAAATCTACTTTAAAGTGCAAGACGGTATGCAAGAAAAAGATCGAAATATCCATCACCGAGGGTCACTGTTTTGGCGGGAACGAGGCTCTGCCGAGCTCCCGCAAAACATTGACCCGAGGTGACGGATATTTCTATCGGCCAAATGTCTCATGATGGAAACTTTTCTATCATATTGTCTTGCACTTTAATGTAGAATCCTAAATGAAAACTTATCAAGATGATAAAATATCATGAAAAACAAACGATCTTCCGACGTGGTAACCTATCATTTTTAAATGTGAGGATTTTCAAATCCTAACATTTATTGTACCCGGTTTCTGAGAAGAGCAGTTTCTACTTTTAAAACCGAACTACCCCTCAATTCTAATTAATCCTTCAGATTGATCACATCACATATTTGTAGAAAGTTACATAAGTAATCAACGGTTTTGCTGTTGGTATGATTGCAAAGATTTATGTTGTTTCAAAGATAAGAAAAATATGCGACAATTTATCCTAATAAAGAGTTTAGTCAATTTTTCTAAGTTAATTTGCATATGTTGTAAGTTACTTCTTAAACGTTCGACAGATACAGCATTATGGCACTTAAGTAGTCTGTTTCTTACTACGCAGTTTAGACATGCACTACTTTAATAAGCAGCCGATCAAAACGCGCTGAAAGTGACACACCTCATGGCAATACGTTACCTACATTGCATTAATTTTATAAACGCCGTTTCATCGGTTATTTAATGAAAATGCAGGTTCTGATAACAGACGGAATGTCGTTCTGGTTAACTACGCGGTTACGATATGTTTTCACTCCAAAATCGAAAGTAGCGAAGTTACTACGCAGTTGGGAGTTTAAAGATGATTGTTATTTAGCTGTAGAATTTATGTAGAAAAAAGGCAGTTTTTAAGTTGCTGTCGCTATTAGCGATAATTGTGAAATATGCCCTTTAACTGCCATATTCAGGGAAGCACCGTGGTGTGCATCTGTTAAAATAGTTGAACATTCGAAATAGACTTTTAAAATGCACCGAAGATTTTGTTAGTAAGCTAGTAGCAAAATAGTTTCGTCTTAAACCACCTTTTCAACAGTGTTTCAATAGACAGGTTGAATGAAATTATTGATTGATTACTATGATTACTTACAATGATATTCTGTGCTTTATTCATTTTGAAATACTTACCATTCGTGTGTTTTGCATGGTTCAGTGTAATAAAACAACAAAAATTGAACCGCGTCATGGGAAAACCAACACAATGGACTTTGCGACCATGCGAGCAGGCTGGTCTGGATCGATACTGGTCGCCCATCAATGTGTTAGCAGTTTCTGTTTCATGTTGTGTTTTATGGTATATGTTACATGTACCATACGACTGTTTTATCGTGAACGGGCTAGATAGGAATGTTCGGGTTTAACACCCGGCGGGAAACAATTTGTTATGAATGGAACACCAATAGAAAGTTGTTTTATTATTTCGCGTATATTACATGTATGTATTATACCATTAATGCAATCGATCATTAATTTTCATGTCGATATTAAAGAAATGTGTTGCGTTAATGTTTACGATGGTGAAAAAATGACGTTGTAAGCCTTGCTCAAGTACTCAGAACAATGTATACTATGTATTAAATATTCCGACTTTGTTCTTTATTCAATACTTAGTCTAGAAAAAAAATTACGTCAAAGGAAATACATTTCAGTTACATGTACGTTTATTTACAGGCGGACAGTTAATATAACGATAATTCCTGGTAAGGACCAGTACTATAACTATTATCTTCTTAAAAATTTATCGATCCCAAGACTCTCAATATATTGAGAAGTTTCAGCTTCTCTAACCACTTAACCAAGGCCGTAACATTGCTCAATATGCTGTTACATCAAGTGGTCAGATGTTCCATTTAAAACTATCAGACATATTGCGAAACATGTGTGCAACATTCCTCTCATAAGTACCAATCCTTACGATAATCTATGTTTCAGACCGAACATTTTCAGACCGAACAGCGCTTTGATTAAATTTGTTTTCAATAAAGTGATGTTTGAACAATTCGTCTGCAAAATAATAAGAAAATATGGACAGATGATGTTCTATTAACGACCTTCCTGGACAGACGGTGTTCGACGGACGATCTGCACGTACAGATAGTGTTCGATTGACGACCTAGATGGATAGATGGTGTTCGATTGACGACCTACATGGACAGGTGGTGTTCAACTGGCGACTTTTGTGGACAAATTTTGTTTCAATGGACAACCTTTATGGACAGATAGTGTTCCATGTAGGTCATCCATCGAACATCTGCCGTCGGGCGTCATCGCCTAGGTGATATTTTTCTGCAAGCTACAGTCATAAAGAGCTTTAGTGTTGTATGTTAAATGAAATCAGTTAGCGACCTTCATAGGCAGATTATGTGCGATCGAAGACCTACATGGACAGATAGTAATCGATGGACGGGCATACGTGGACAGATGTTCGATTGATGACCTACATGGACAGATGGTGTTTGGTGGATGACCTACAGAGACAGATGGTGTTCGAAGAACGAACTGCAAGGACAGATGGTGTTCAAAGGACAACCTTTATTGGCAGATGATATTCGTAGTACCACGTACATGGACAGATGGTGTTCAAAGGACGAACTACAATGACAGATGGTGTTCGAAGGACAAACTTCAAGGACAGATGGTGTTGAAGGACGAACTACAAGGACAGATGGTGTTCAACGGACGAACTACAAGGACAGATGGTGTTCGACGGACGAACTACAAGATTGACAACTCACGTGGGAAAGTGTTCAAAGGACGACTTACATGGACAGTTATTCGAGTGACGACCTATATAAACTGAGTACACCAACTGTTGTGAAGATTGTATAAATGACCTTCCATTTATATCCCAGTTTCAGTTATTGGAATTTATATCCCCCGCTGAATAAAGCAAATCACTTAAAAGACCAAATGGAAAGTGTATTGGACTCGGTAAGAAAGAAGCGGTTTTTTTCCAAATGTCACTACCCCACTTGGGCGTCATCGCCCAGGTGATATTTTTCTGCAAGCTACACCCATAAAGGAGCTTTAGTGTTGTATGTTAAATGAAATCAGTCAGTACTAGAGATCTACAATTTTCAGACAATAATTCTTAAGTTTCTATACAGAATATGATAAGAAAAGCACTACCTAAACAGTTTTACATAATAGTGACACATAGATTGGCGTTTTACTGCAGTCAGTTTGTTCTGCGCTTCCATGAATAAGAAGTGCTAAGAGCAACATCGCTTAAAAATATAATATTATGTATATTTATCATATTTCAACACACAGTTTTCAGTCCTCACCGAAACGAAAAGTGAACATTTAAAAGAAAAGCATGCAGAAATTATATTAATACCAATACGTCAGTATTCAGCAAAGGTTGACGTGTTAAATGCTTTCAGAATACAGTCGAGTCTCAATTATTCGAAGTGCCGGGGACCAAGTTTTTAATTGTTTTAATCCAGTCCAAGATGGCCAGCGATTGTTATGTAAATCATAATATATATATATATGTAGCTATCACGGACGCTTAACGTAATTTACATTGCGTATATCATTTAGATGAAAGGGAAACAACAATCAGTATCAAACTTTTAATTTATTTTCTTCCTTAGCAACTATTTCCACTCGTCTGAACTAGGTAACCCAGAGTCCGGGGCAATTGCCATTGCTTGAAAAATGAATGAAAAGGAAGATATCGGCTTAATCTGGGTATATCCCCCGTTAACCGGGTCCTTCCAAGATTGTTACCCAAATTACTTCGCACAAATAGAAGTAATGTTTTTCTAACATTTAAATTAAAAGTCATGCTTTAAATAGGCATGGTAGTTTAGTAGTCATGAGTTTGTTATTCGAAATTAAAGGTGACATCTTTAACCGTACTTTCAAACAAAAACAAAAGTTGTTCCTTTGGTATTAAACAACTAGCGGTTAAGAGCGAGTATGTAATTATCAATCTTTAGCACAGATAACAATGCCGACCGCGGAATTTTTTCACAGTTGGCGTGCAAAACGGAAAACTTTTACCACATTTCTTTACCTCGCAGAAAAATTTGCGCAGGTTTTCTTCTAAATAACTCTTGTGTGATCAACTTTCTTTTATTGTTTTGATTTGACTATTTTCCCGCATTTTTCGGAACTAATGTGGTGTCATTAATTCTTTTCATTAACATACCTGTCAATCGGACTGAATATGACACACTTCGAATAACACCAGGTATTCGTAAAATCCATTCCGGAATCAACCCGTTACTATTTTATTATACATTTATATATAAAACAGTTTCGGGACCGAATGTTGTCTTCGGATTAAACCCAGGTATACTAATAATAGGTTGTTGACTATTCGGGGTCGAACAGTAATGCTTTTTGTTGCATATCATTTGTAAGTGTTTTAATATACAAAATTTGCTCCAAGGGCATTAAACCACATGGCCTCCCCTCCAACTTCGTTCAGTTTGACATACAAACATATGGTCAGTTGCATAGCAAATTTAGAGTTTTATTACTTGATAAACATAACCGACATGGGTGATTTTCACTGCGTACGAGATATACTACAAACGTGTTCCATTACTGACAAATCAGGCAGGTGATCGTACCTTTTTATTTTATATTCCGGTGACTTGGCAAGTATTATCCTAACAAGAAACGAATTTCATAAAATTCTCATTGCTTGAAAAAAATGATGAAACTGTTGCGATCGTCTTAAACAGTGTTTATAACCTTAATCATTTTTCCAGCACCATTTTTACATTCCCCAAAAAGATGATAATGTGTTTCCCTTTTATTTTTACCTATATTACACAACCGGTTTGAAAATTTCATAAAATTAAGTTTATGTTCCGTACTGCAGTAAAGATAAAGTTGTGGAAAAAATTGCATTGAGACTTGCCTCCAAGCGCTAATTAGGCCTATGCTTTACTGAATGTTTAACTAACAATGGTCAAGCGAATATGTTTATGCTCCGGAATTTTTATCTTATTTAACCTCGAATGCATATATTTCTTGCAGGATTATCAGTTTACCTACTACTAACTGTTGTGTGATCATCTTTGTTTTTAATTCTTTTGGTTTAACTATTTTTCCCCGATTTGTTCGGAACTGCATGTTAGACCATATCATATTTTAATTGCTTTTCGATTGTACATAACCTGTTTTCGGAGTTAATATGAAATCATTAGGAATGCTTTGTTTAAACCGAGACCATTCCGGAATCAAGTTACTATTGTATTTAAGCTTACGCATGAGTTCAGTTTCTGATATAATTTTTTCTGTTTTTAAAACGTTCCTAGATGTCTCTTATCAACTTAATTTCCTTTCAGGAACAGAGGCCTTTTTTTCAAACTAATTTGTTTACAAAAAAAGCCTCCCTTTTTTAAACGATGGCATTAAATTTGTGCTTATTTTGCCATTTCCCAACATATGAACAGCTGCATAGCAAAAAACTTGATACAACTTGACAATTAAACCGACATGCGCAGAGTGCCATTGGTACAATATAAATACTCACCTGTTTCCATGACTGACAGAAGCAGGGACAGTACTACTATTCCGGCGATCAAGTATGACGAACAGAAGTCCATGTCGTCACTGTAAACACACCTTGGATACTTGACAAGTGCTTCTGGCGGTTTTATTCTGATTTTTATTCTTTTTATAGATTGAAGCTTAGACAACTTATTGGACAAGCACTCTGAGAATCCAGGAACTCGGTCTGCAGGTAATGTAAAATACTTTCCAATCATAATGCAAGGAACATGCCTAAAATACTTTAGTTCGGGAATCTTGTTCACGGTACGTTGAACTGAAAAATAGGTAATTGAGAAATACTAACATACACGGAATTTTGTTTTTATTACAATGAGTATATTTTTAAATGATTTATCATTAAACCTAACCAACCTACCTACCTACTCTAACCATTCTATATATCGCGCTTTTGCTTTAAATAATGCACTCGCGTAAAAAATAAGAAGTATATTCTTTCTTATATTTAAATGTAGGCTACTATACTGTAGTCTAGAGAGTCCGCATGGGAGAGTTAAAATCCAAATAGCACTTGGGATGTTAAATTATTTTATTAGCTCTTATATTACCAAGAGAGACTGGCGAAATTGCCATTTATTTGTTCGAAAAACGTTCCTAGATTTTTTCTATTAACATTCATTTTTGAATGTAGATTTTCTAAATCTATTTCGAAAAAGTTTTAATCTTCATTCAACTAGAATAAAATGTGCCGTTTTTGTCCATTTACCGCTGTTTTAATAGGAGATAAAAACGTGTGTTAACGAGGAGATTTACGCGCAATACAGGGCCATTGCAACAATGGACCTGTCTTCCAAGAATTTCGCCAAGCGTGGTGTCAACAGTGCCGGGGCTTAAACCACTAGTGACGTCATAAATATGACGTAAACATCACGGACGCTGTCCCGCGCTTATTTTGAGCGTCGTAGCCAGTTATAGCGTCTTTATTCTTATTTTTATTCTTTTCATGCTTGAATAGCGTTAACGAACGTTTTTTATTGTTATAGCATCTGCAGAATCCCGAGGGATGGTTGGTGCTCGAGTCCTATAGAAATACAAACATAATGCAAAAAACGTTGTCTGAAAATCCTTTTTCGGGAATCGTGTTTTTTGCGGCATCATGGAAAAAAATGTTAGATTATAAAATAATTAGAGGATCAAGATCTAGATCTACATAATTTCGATTATAACTATATTTATAATAGATCTAGCAATGTTAAAGTTACTTTTGTACAAATAAGGGTCAATTTTGCAGGTAAAGTCTATTCCTACTATGTAATAAATTTAACCATAGGCTAACATCCAAAGTGATCAGGAGCCTTTAAACTTTACCTGTGTCTATTACAAATTCCAACAAATACGAGTCGGATCCGGTGTTGCATATAGACGAGACAGCTCCTTCGTCGCTGTCATCTTCCTTGTCACCTCCCTCTATTAGGTGGACAGGGAACAGTAGAACGTGTTCGAAGAATGCGAGTTTTCCACCGACCTCTTCACTGGACTGATCACCGCCTTTAGAACAGGTACTGTCCGTGCCATGAGCCTGCTTATCCAAGTTGATCACGGATAAAGGGAACTGCAGGAATCGCCCGAGATAGGAGAAAACACCAATGCCCTCATCAAAGACACTGAAAGTCAACATGCATACTTAAAGTAAGTCTAATAAGACACCGCATACGACATGCTGCATTTTGCTTCATGTTTTTAAACAAAAAGGGAAAGCACTTCAAATATATATGTATACGATCTCTATTGATGATGTTAAGGAAAGCGGGATAGTTTTCAAGACACACAGAAAGCATTGTTATTACATGTTGTATAATCTTAGCAAAATCGTATGTTACAATAAATATACAATAAAACCGTCTCCGCGGTTGAGTGGTTACAGTCGCTGACTTGAAATTTCTGTTCACCTCTGTGAGCCTTGCTATCGGCTATGTATCTTTATGTGAGAATTTTGACAGTCCCTTATGGAGGTATAGTTGCATGCGTTCCATGTTTACATTATGGTTGATTGTTTTGGATTTCACGCATGAATGAATTCGTAACGGGTATCAATGTGACAGGTCAAACCTATGCTACAATACTTTAGTGACAGATACGATTATCGAATTGGATCTACACTAATAGCCCTTGTTTGATTAACAGCCTGCCTGTCAATAACTGAAATGCTTTTGAAACAGGCGTAAAACACCAAGAAAAACGTAGGGAGGCAGTCCATCACTTCCATCACATTCTATGAGGCGATGTATTGTCTATGTATATTTAAGTGCATGCGTCCCCTTATTTCTTTATACAAATTAAAATCTAATTCAGAGATTTTTCAAAATGTTAAAAAACGACATTATCATAAAGTCCCATCAGCATTTTAGACACTCGTAATCATTGATTATAGCATTACAACTTCGATTTAGAAAGCATCGTTAGGTATGCTTCTGACATAAATAATCATTATTATAATGGTCCATTTCGACGGTAAGATAAGAGCTACAAGTAATTTTACATCCAAAGTGCTACTAGGACTTTAGCTAGACTCAAACTGTTGAGAACAAAACGTGGAACCAGTTTAGCAGTGACAAGGACTATTGTTTTACGGTACGTTTTAGATCCGGTGTCGTCTGAAATGAGCGCACAGGGGTAAGGGGGCAGCAGTCCCCAACAGTATGAGCGGGGATATGGTGCAGCAGTTCCCATGTAACAAATTATTTAACGTTTTTGGGAACGCTATACTGGGCTTGTTTCATGAAATTCTTTTACTCTATTAACAAACATTATTAATATAGATATATCTACAATAGCTGTATTTATGAAAATGTGTGATCATACAAAATTTGCAAACCTTTCTTCAGCGAACGCTGCGTAACAAAGGAAATATAGAGCAACGAGTATTAACTTATTCATTACTGTCCATCTTTAGAAGTTTTCTTAAAAGTCAGCTTCCGGTATTTTCACAACGACTCCATATTGTATAGACGTTAAAATGATTACGTCATTTTGGCGTCAAAACAGTCACGTCACTTTTCGTGAACGCAACGCTATTTATTGAGTTTTCAGTCTGTTCTATAGATTAAGCATTGTCCATTTCAATTATTTTTGTATTCTGTTATTTGACCACTTCGCACAGGTAAATCGAAAGAGAGTGCTCACAAAAGTGAGTTCGTTTTGCCAAATTTGTCAATGTTTTTCAAAGGACAAGGAAACCAGTGAGTCAGTGAAACCAACCATGAAAAATAGGCCTACGATGATGTATATTAAATGTCATTTCTTATTCATGACACAATTTCGTACAAATGCAAGTTTTTAAGAAATATACTCAGTTGCCAAAGAGAGTGTGCACGTTTTTATTTTAAATATTTCTTTTTTGATAAAACATATCGGTCTCAAATTTCAAACACTACCTTTATACACCATTTTCTATCAATTGAATATATCAGTTGAATGTACTATAAATGCAAATGAAATTGAGCATAAATTGCTGTAAATTTTTATACCACACATTTAAATATTTCTGTTAAAATAATACATGAAATTAACAAAAACCTAAGTGCACACTTTCTTTTGCAACAGAGAATATTACAACTAGTCCAAATAATTGTACTCAACGGGTGAATATCGTTATATTTTTTGCTAGGCGCTATCCAACGTAAAAGTGCAGATATCTATCAAATGTCCGTATGTAAAATGGGTCTGCGTTTGGAGCCGAATTATTGCGACTACTATTAATAATAATAATAAATTCTTTATTTATCGAAGGTAACATGTAAAGATATATCAAAAGAACATTAACATACCTTAGTTAAAACATGGCCTTCTCTAAAAAAAAATCCTAAATAATAAATTAACGTATGACACACATATTTAAACATTCATCCATGAACAAAAACAGTTGGATCACATTTAGATCATTCACTGAACAAAGAACACTAAAGTCTTAAGGAAAATAGAAAAATAATGTGCTATTACTATAAAAATCGAAACAAGTCATGACCGCTTTGATTCCTCCAGCGAGTGACATTCGTTTAAACCTTACTTTATACAATACACACATTGTATTCTAGTATATGGTTCTATAATTGTTTGTTTTTGTTTTTTCATTTCATCAATAAATGCTTTTTCAAAGATTTTTTAAATGAATTCAGAGATTGACAAAAACGAATATTAACAGGTATATTGTTCCAAGTATGTGCACAAATATTTGTAAAAGAATTTTGCATGTAAATAGTGCGTTGTTTAGGTATTTCGATATTGTTGTTGGTGGCAGACCGAAGACTATGCATATTATTGCTGGAAAAGTTTAACAAGTTAAGTATATAATTTGGCGCAAGGTTATGCTGAGCTTTATATACAAGTACAGCTGTATGATAGAAACATCTATCTTCGAAAGAAAGCGAATGTAATTCATTTAGTAAGTGTGTGCTGCACGTACGAGAAGATTTGCCTTTTACCAGTCTTGCTACTCTTGCTTGTAGCTTGGAAACAGTATTTATACACTTTTTTCCTGTCCCCCATATTGTACAACAATAGTCCATAGTTGATAAAATGTATGCGTTGTAAAACATGATTTTCATATCATCAGTTAAATAATTAGAAATTCGTTTAAGAAGGGCAATTTTGGAGCAGATTTTTGAAAGGTGTACATTCCAAGACAAAGTATTTTGCAAATAAACACCCAGAATTTTATGCACAGTTACGTTTTGTATTTGTGTATTACTTACGGTCAAATTTAAATGTAAGTTTTTGTGGGTCCTATGCTTATTGCTAGAAGTTAAGATCATACATTTTGTTTTAGTAGGATGTAATAACATATTGTTTAACTGACACCACGTTATAATATCGTTTAAATTTCTTTGAAGTTTCAACTGCACAATATCTATATCGCGATCCGATTCAATATTACAACATGATAAGAATTATGAGCTGATTTCCATGATGCAAGGTTCTTGACTATAATAGACAGGGTATAGAAACATTGTGTTATGAGGTAGGATTTTGTCTCAGATGGCTTTTGAATAATCTTTGTTTTAGTTGTTACAATTGTTTCTCAATCGTACATGAAATACTGGGTAACTTGTATGTCATAAAAGTTAAGTATTTATAGATTTTTTAACACTGCCAGACATTGTGGATACAGATTTGCTGATTTCTTCTTTGTCGCCTATACATTTCCCCCAAAAATGGCCTATTGCTATATGAAATCAAAGCGCTGAAGACGCTGAAAAACGAGGCCTACAGACGAATATAGAGTAAATTGCCTTCTACTTAAAACAATCACTACCTATGAAATATAACAATTCGTTTAAACATCGACATTAACGTATCCTAACACTTGTTTTCTGCTTAAGGTGCTCACGTGTAATTCTAATACATGTAGGAACGCAGACTAGCTCGCGCCAGGTCCGCAGAATAAACATATCAGCAATAAGGAAAGTTATAATTACGTCCCTTGCCGCGCATTGAATAAAATTTATGAATGGATGGATATAATCGTAAAAAGAGAATGTGTAAACATGCGCGTAAATATTCCTGGCTGTTCAAAATATTTCATTCTTTAAAATGACGATCAGGGTTAGACATTTTGTTGTCACAGAAACTCCAAAACATATGTTTTCTTTCCGCACAAGGTTAAAGAAATTGCCGGCATGTTAAGATATCGGAACTATTTCTATAGGGTGTCTATATATAGTAAATTGTCCCTTATTTTTACGCATCATTGTAAAATGAAATACATCCGCGGTTCTTATTCGAAAACAGTTTACTTTAGTTATATTTACAAAATTTAGCTGATGCTGCATGAGTTTATAACATTATATATTTAAACAATACAACTTTCATGTCTGCAATAGCCATATGGTTTCAAATGAAGAATCATAATTTGGGATTATATGCTGACTGACGTGCCTGAGCTACTTTCAGATTTGGTACTTAAGGAGTAGGCATCGGAAAACGGTAAGTAAATTTGTTTGTTACACAAACAAATAAAAATGGACAAATACTACAAAAAGTGTCACAGATGCATAATCTGTATGAAGAATTCAATTTTATTAATGCAGACAGTCTGACAAAATGTAAGGAAATGTTTGCCATTGATAACAACAGTTACTATGAAAAGATTTTTTAAAGTGTGTATTGAAATAAATAAATGCAACAACAAACTTATACACAACATAAATACATTTTCCGTTTTGAATTACTTAATGGTTTTTTCAGTCTTTGTTCGTCAAAATTGAAATAAAATTATGCATGTAAAATGCTGCTTTTATCGTTATTTTAATAAAGAATCATATCTCAGTGGTGTTTATTTTTGGTGACACATAATCCGTTTGATATTCGAGTTGTCATACATCTGTTTATAGTAGTATTTATTGTTAGTATCAACATCAAGTGTCTCCAATTAAGATTTTCAACGACCAGATTGCTATCTACGTGTAAATAAAATGTATTCTTCGTTTAGTTTCGACGATATTTGAAAATAATATCAATAGTTTCTGTATACGTTTATTTGTCTGGTAAACGTAACGATAAAGACTATATCAAACCATCGTTGCACGTGATGGTCTACGGATCAAGTGCGCATCATTGGATTTCGGCTCGTCGTGCTCACTTCTTGAATCCAGTTCAGCACTGTGTGGTCTGGCCAGGGTGTCGATAGATTCGGCGTTATCGATCAGCGACTTATCGTCCCTGTCGTTATACTCATCCTCTGAGTGAAAAGGACCAATCAATCGCAAGGCTTCAATGGATTTAACCGTGGCGGTTCTCCAATCTTCACAAAAAGATGTTTCTCTCTTTTCCCTGATACTTCTTCTCTCTTCTGCAGACAACCCTGGGCGGCGAAGTTCAACTTCCGGCATACCACGTGGAGCCTGAGGCTCGTGTCTCTGTTCTGCATCATTCGGGAAGAAAATTTCGGGTACCTTATTTTTGCCAAACAAGTTCATATCCGAACTTTCTGTGTCTACTTGTAGTGTCTTAAAGACATTGTCACTTTCTCTTCGTTCGAAAATATTTGTATCGTGGCCAATGTTGTCACTGTTTGGTGCATAAGTATCAATGATTTCCGGTTCTTCAAACACTGCCTTCAGAATTTTTAGTGATGATTCAGTACCCGCCCTGCAAATACCGATAACTACAAAGTCTTCTTTCAATATTGCAGATATATGTAAGGCGTGTACACCCTCAAGAATTTCCTCGCTCGAGTAATGTTTGTGTACAATACTAAACAATGTCTCGTCGATCTCATTTACAGATTCCCTTTTTGTATCCATGTTAAAATTTGACATCCCCGTCATAGATCCGCTTTCGTTTCTGAGACACACAAAATGGAGATTTGCAATGTTTATTTGAGTTAGTGGATTATCTGGTGTCTGGATATGCCTAACAATCGCCCGGACCTGGCTAGGATAAATTTTCACTGCTAATTTCCGTGATTGGTCCTCCATGTCTATCGTTGTCGGATTTATGTGCACATTTTCACGATCTGCTAGAGCTACTGATTCATACGTTTCCGTGGAATATATTCCAATAAACGCCATTCTTGGTGACTCTCCTATCAAAGAATACGCACGGAGGATTAAACTTGATACCACTGCTTGTTTACCGTCAATCATGTTAAAATGTCAACATTTCAAATGAAAAAAAGATACCATAAGTGTCGAGTAATATTTAACGGAAATATATTCAAGTAGGAATATAGAATGTTACTGTGTATTTGTACGAGGGTTGATAAAAAAGTAATGAAGATTGTTTCCAACTTGTAACAATTTGGGAGGTTGTCTGAGGGTTATAAAGTTAAAGTCACAGCAACGCACTGCTCGCTCCTTGCCGAAACTGGTGCCAGACAAGTCACTAACTTCATCATAAAATTTATGGGGAAAAAATTCAAAAACACTTTGTTATATATTTTTTTTAACTTTAATAACAAATGTACAAGCTTTGACAAAGAAACACTTAGAATAGCACGGATCATGGATCCGACCTTCTGAAAAACTCTACAAAGCAGACATTTCTGTAAGAATAGAAATTAGCGTGTTGTGTTTCAAATACTCTGTCATCGCATGGAGATTGAGGTTTTTATAACACCGCCTTCCCATTAGTGTTTGTACAGATTCTAGCTTTATATTACAACCATTTCAATAATTCAATAGTATACGTTAGAGTGATGTATTATAGAAGTATGTAACTCTCAGCACCGTTGATACGGTAACACTCTGTACCTGCCTACATGCTCGGCTACATTATTTTACTTAAACGAGAAATGTTTTTCCACAAACCTAGAGATTGTACTTTCCCGAACTATATTTTAAGAAATAATATCTGTTTAGTGAAGCACTATATCAGCGCTTTCAGCACTCCAAATCGTTGTTTATTAGGCAATAAACACAGCTATTTAAAACGAGTATTATTTCTAAAATAAACAACGATTTGGATTTCTGTAAGAATCATAATTTAACTAATGAGGCGAGGATAAACTTTAGAATGTCTAGGTAATGTTTTATCTGTCCTCGTGTACATCCCGTTTCATGTGGTTAACGATGCACGCCTATAACAGTGACTTTTTCACGCATGACTATTATTCACAACAGAAAAATTCGACTTGTAAGTTTCAGTTTTCCTTTCTACTAATGATACTTACAACAGGCTTTACTTTAATGTTTAAAGGATGAAGTCCGAGGTCAATTTCATTTTTTCACAGGTCCGCAAAACTATATAACGCATATGTTACTATATATAGTAATAAATTTGTACAGTATTACGATGATTATCTTTACGGTCAGGGCATTATATAGAGGATAAAAGTTGGTTTCGGTGTCACGGTGGGGAATCACGTGATCAAAATAATCTCTAAACAAAAGTAAATCTATGAAAAATGTTAAAAATAATGAAAGCTGTTTAGCTTTAAATATGAAATGAAACCTATCATATGGCAATATTAACGTATTCTAGAACTACACAGGTCTCAATCTTAGTCTCCTTCCGATTGTGTTTAACACTTCAGTACACTGAACTAATTTATTTTTAAGTGCTCAGCACAATCAGAAGGTGATTGTTATTGAGACCTGAGTAGTTCTAGAAAACGTTAATGTTATCATAAGATAGGCTACTTTTTATATTCACAACTGAACGGCTTTCATTGTTTTTTAACCTTTTTCATATATTTACTTTTGTTTAGAGATTATTTTGATCATGTGATTCTCCACCGTGGGTGTAATACATACGGAATATTATAACACAGTCGGTTGATCTACGGCGTCGTATCTTCTGAGTTGGTTGTGTAGTTCCGGATCACACGAGAGGCGGAGCAGCGAACGATTAAGATACACACGCAGATCAACCGACTGTTATAATATATCACTTTTATTATATACCTTTTACCGAATATCATATGTTAAATTTTATATAAACGTTAATTTGTGTCATTAATGGCAAAAATCAACATAACGCGCTATTTCGTGTCACGTTTTATATGACGTCGATGACGTCACTTCCTTCTTCCGTGTATAAACAAACAACATTAATAATCAAAGGACTGAAAGTGCTGGAGGATCGATTGTCTCTGAACAACACAGTCTGCACACATACATGTGTAAATATCAGGACAACATAGACTGTACACATATATGTGTGAATATCAGGACAACCCTTGCACAAGTTATAAACTGGAGACACAACTGTCCACAAATTTTGACCTTTCACCATTTGTGTAAACTTTACTTTTGAGATAGGAACCCATGTGCTTACATTATGTCATTCAGTGACTATGTTCAACTACCCTATGAAGTATTAAGCTGTGAATCGTAACTGAGAAATGGATTTTGACAATTATGGTTTGAACAACTTTAAATGTCATTCAAAAGTTATGGGATATGCCCATAAGGTTGATTGTATTGTGCGAATTAATTCGGATTTAACGTCGCACCCAACAGCTAAGGTCATATTGCAACTTCCGGCTTTCATGGAGGAGGAAGACCCTGGGTGCCAATTTCCTGTATCATTATTTGGAGGTCATTTAGAAACTCCGAGGGTCATACCCTTTATTGTAAAAATAAAAGGCATGACTATGTGTTAAAGAAGTTTTATTCAGTTTACTTCTGTAAAACTGCATGTGATACATCACAAAATGGTGGGTAATCAAAGGGTTGGCAAGACAACAGGTGTTTCTCTTTGGATGCTTTCCATTTTGTCACTGCATCTCAAAAGTCAAATTTGTCCACAAAGCGAATGTTTCATAAGTGCATTCAACCATAGGCATTAAACTTGGATATTATTTGGCACATTTAAACCCCTTTCAATAGTGACAGTCTGATCTAAATGACTACAAAATGAAATGATCATTAAAATCACTCAGAAAGACGTTTTTGTTTCCCGTATTAAGGTTCGTCGACCATCTCTTGTTGTGCGTCTACGATCTATGATGACGGTATCATAGGAATCAACACACACAAAAACGCAATGGTACAAAATGCGGGTCGATCCGAAATCAGACGACAACGACGACGCAATAGGGTCAAAATTAGACATATCCCATACCGGAAGCGTATTTTATCAACAATTTATCTTGCATTTCGAAGCGTTTTGAGAGGTTTTGAAATGTTGTTTTTGTAGTAATTTGATCATACACATTTTAATTGCGTTATAGAAGACGCTCTTTGCTATTTCTGTCGCGTCATTGAGAAAATGAGTGCGTCAAAACCGCAGAAAACGCCCTCTCGCGGAACACAGAATTTAGTGTATCCTGTATAGCGATACGTATTTCACGGGTCTTACATTTCTCATGTCACACCGGTCTGACGATAAAAACCGCGTAGGAAAATAGTTCTATACAGAACAGATACCTCGTTGATTTAAGTTACAAATTATAAGAAAAACAACAATATAGATCTAATATTATGTTATTCTCTAATGTTTTGATATTATTTAGATCAGTTACTATATAATTTTTAAAACAGAGGACAGTAATATAGAACTACTTTTCGGTCGTATTCGACAAAAAATTGTGTTAAGAGTTCGGCCGTAAGGGTCTGAAATACTCTGTTAACTTTGGATACGATTGAATAAATCCAATCGATCCAAAAAGTAAATGCAAAATGTAAATCATCTTTCTGGTTTTTTAATGCGAAAAAGACGATGTTTTCATTTGTCTTCAAATGTGACATTAAAAAAAATGTGACGACAATGAAAACTGGATCTATGTTTCCACTTTTAGCGTAGGAATATGATATGAATATGCATTTGTGTACAACTTACACGGTTATGATACGGCTAAATCCATCTGATACGGAAAATTTGATACGGTATGTTGTATTTTACTGCACAAATACTAAAGAAAATTCAGATAAACATTAGTAGGTATATAATAACACTACTAATTTTTATCTGAATTTTCTTAAGTATTTGTGCAGTAAAATACAATATTATTTGCAATTTAGAAAATGATAATGTTGGCTCAAATCGCATTTGTAATCTATTTTTAATGGGATAATGCTAGTTTAGTTTAGTTTAATAATATCTTATTTCGCTCTTTGCATATACATAATATGTGAAATAACAGTAAAATGCTTATATATTACAAACAAAGACAAAAAAGGGTTGAGCCAAAAGTTCTTGCAACATTGTCGAGGGCTCTTCCCTTAGTAAAATGTATCTTAAATGACAGCTGTTACAATTGTCAAAGAGCACATACCTATTCGTTAGTGATAAACGGTATGTAATTTAAAGGTCCAATACTAAGGAAAGCGAAAATTCAAATATACTTTAAAAAGCCTAGAAATAAAGTTATTTTAATAAAAATGAAAGTTTGTATGTAGAAATTCTAAATCACGGTACATGTACAATTATTTTTCTATGCATTATGAAGAAAGTTAAAAAGACCTGGGTAGTCATTTTGTCGGTTCACTGAGATCTCAACATTATACACATACTTTTCTCCATGTCCCAAACACTTTCTGTAAATTTTAACCTGCCAATCTTCATTATTTAGTGTCTTGCGTAAGGTAATTTACTTGCCATTGAAAAAACTGTCACTTAATTTTCGCTTAGTAGTGGACCTTTAAGTGAGGAGACAGAGGGGAGAGAGGGGGAGAGGGGGAGAGTGATGCATGTCCATACTCTGCCAAATGGGCCGAAAAAGCAGTGTCATATAGCTTATAGATCAATAGATATGAATAAAAATACTTCGAGACTACATAGCAGTAATTGGTTATCGGTAATCTTTAATTCGGTTAGAGTTTTTTTATGAAGTTTTGTACTTGTTCAAAGATAAGATTGTTTTCTTCGACAGTTAATTGTTCTTTCCCAAAGAGTATCGCGTTTGTGCTTAGTGGATGAAAGGCTCGGGTCGCGGTAAACTGTTGAATACGATGTTGGGAGTACCGTTTACATTCAAAGAAAAGGAGTTCAGCATTTCTGATTCTTGGCCGCATTCACTTATTGGATTATCCCGAAGATTGTTTCTGAATAAGTCGTCATTCAGGTTGCTACAGTTAGTTCGCAGTCTAGCGTGCTATAAGAATATGTTCGTTTCCCAGTCATGTTATATTTTGGGACATCAGGCGGCTTCAAAAGAGTTTTTAATTTATTTTGAATACAAGGAGCGATAATGAGTTTCTAATGTCAACTTCTAGTGTATTCCACAGAGAAGTAGCTGACGGTATAAACGAATTTGAGAAAATTTGTGCTCGACGTGATACCGTTATGTAATCTTCTAAATTTCCTAGAAAGAGACTACACTGTAAAATATTACCGCTATTTTTACGGTCATTCGACATTTAATACTGACGATACCTGTCCCGTACGGCGTTTTTATGTCCCCTAAGGGCGGCATATTAAAATCGCACCTTCCGTCCGTCTGTCTGTCTGTGCGTCCCAACTTACAAATTTGTGTCCGGATTGTAACTTTGTCATGCATTGAAGGATTTTAAAATAACTTGGCACAAATGTCTAGTACATCAAGACGATATGTCGCGTGCAAGACCCACGTACCTAGCTCAAAGGTCAAGGTCACATTTACAGTTTTTAGGTAATGGATGCCTCTATATATATGCATATATGCATACATTCGTGTCCGGACTGTAACTTTGTCATGCATTGAAGGATTTTAAAATAACTTGGCACAAATGTCAAGCACATCAAGACAACATGTTGCGTGCAGGACCCACGTCCCTAGCTCAAAGGTCAAGGTCACACTTAGAGTTTGAAGGTAATGGATTCCTCTATATATGCATACATTTGTGTCCGGACTGTAACTTTGTCATACATTGATGGATTTTAAAATAACTTGACACAAATGTCTAGCACATCAAGACGACGTGTCGCGTGCAAGACCCATGTCCCTAGCTCAAAGGTCAAGGTCACACTTAAGAGTTTGAAGGTAATTGATTCCTCTATATATGCATATATGCTCACATTCGTGTCCAGACTGTAACTTTGTCATGCATTGAAGGATTTTAAAATAACTTGGCACAAATGTCCAGCACATCAAGTCGATGTGTCGCGTGCAAGACCTGTGCCCCTACCTCAAGGTCAAGGTCACACTTAGTGTATGCATGGTAACTCTGTCATGCATGGAAGGATTTTAAAATTACATAACACATTTATTGAGCACATGGAGAGGACATAGACTGTGAAACACCTCTTTCGGGGGTATTCGTCAGTTGTGAAGGACAGCTCTTGTTCCGTCCTAAATATAGATTGCGGAGAAATCCCGTAAAAAGAAAGGATTATGGGATACGCAGGAATTTCATTCGGAAGCACGTGGTGCGATGCTTTGGCACCACTGAGCCTAATGTAATTGGCATAGAGTCACCAGACTTCACACAAATGTTCTTGTGCATCTGGTTGTCAGTTTACCAAATGGACAGTGCATGCTTTACAAGGACTGGGCCCAGCTGCATGTTTTTACTGTAATAATATACGGTATAGTACCGTAAATGTTAAGGGCTCTTCACATTGCCATTCACGGTTGACCGTAAAAAATTACGACCAAAGAACTGGAAACCAGCTGCCAGGTCTTCTGGTATTTATTTTACAGTGCAGGTATTTGATTCTGCAACAGTATTTGGAAATATTGTAGTTATGAAATCAGGTAAGAAACCTTATTTCGCTTTATATACTGTGAACAGCATTTGAATTTTACGTCGCTCTTCCAGTGAGACCCATCCTATTTCTGTCAAAAGATGGGTCGCAGTAAACAGTTGGATACGATGTCGGGAGATGCTTGATAATCAGGATGATACCTTGAAGAAAATGCGTAAAGAATAATAAGCAGTTAAACACATATAAAGAAATTAATGTGTTTAACAATTCTTCGGTACAAAAATAAACTGACAGAAAAAGAAATGGATTCATTAGAAGGAAAATTAACATATACAAAAATATGGAATACTTTAAAGCAAATGACTAATTATCATCACCTGTGAGTAGTGTATTTTCAACAGCATTTTCTATTGGTCACTTTTAGTAAGGTCGTGTCAGATACCGAAATGGTACGGTGTTCCGTTAGGGCCGTCGTTGTTTGGCTCCTTCGACCTGTTGACTACGAAAATACAATAAGACTATGCGTAGGGCATCGTGTTTTCACAGCGTATTATCGTCTATCGTGATTGCGCCCTTGGTAGTCAACGGGTCGAAACAACGATGGCCCTAACAGAACACCGTAAAAGGAGGATAGATAGACACATTGGTGTTAAAACATTGGCGTCCAATTTCTCTGTTAAACTTATTTTATAAACTAGTATTTCAGATTGGTTGAAATTTGTGATGGTGAATTAGGCGAAGATCAAAGTTGTTTTCTAACTGGACGGTATATATGTTTAAAATATTAATTATAAAGTACAGAACAATCATTAATTTATAGAAAGCTATATGTGTAAGCTTTTTAGAACATGTACCACACGAACGTAAGTTTGAGAAAGGTTTGCAAGAGCTATAAACAATTTATATTCATTTTTAAAATGCGTTTTTTTGCAATGTTTGCACTACAACGGTCACAATATGTACCGTCTAAGTCATCATCCACTGTCGACGGTTTTGTTATTACATGTCGAAGCTCTTTATTGCGAGAAAATTGTTTGAAAATGTTTGTTTCAATGAACTTCTTTTCAATGTTAGTAATATTGTAATCTTCACATTTATGTCTACTAGTATTTGTCCGAGCCTGTAATTTGTTTTGTCTTTTTTCTACCAGCCGTTTTCGAAATGTACTGGACATTTGCCTTCCACAACATTGTCGTAATATGTCCCAATATTGCAAGTATATCTCTACGTCTTGCATTTGCTCGTCTGTGACTCCAAATATCGGCTGGTATTTATAAGCTATTAAATGACCAATCTTTAAGACCGATTCGAAAGCGGCAACATAAGGAATTCTCATGCCATTTTTTTTTAGTTTTCTTATATTCTTCTCCATTCCAGAATTTCTGCCTGAAGTAACAAAAACCCATGAATCACGAGGCAACGATTTCAGAAACATATTTATGTCGTGTGTTTTAATAACGTTATATTTGCAGGACGAACATCTACTGTGATAATTGCAACCAACGGTTTGATTAGAATGTTGTTGAGTAATGGCAACGAAGAGGCATACGATTTGGAATTGTAATGTCGTCGCTGTCCTTGGCATGCCATACTGAATGATCGTCTTCGAGATATTTGGTTGAAAGACGTCTGGCTGAAATATAATGTCATCAATATTAAGAAGTAAAAACTACCAGAAATTACACTTGAAATGCAAAATCCCCAACCTAAAGCTCTACGAGTATTAGGACCACTTTCTTATGACTACGTCGATGATAACATCCAACATCCTGCTTCTCAAGATGTTGCCGTTTTTGAAAACCTTACAATCTCAAACTTAAGTAATAACTCATGATCAGGAATCACGAGAGTTAGAGCTTAAAAGTAGCGAAATCATGTATATATGCAGGCTGTAAATTTGTCATGATTACAAATCATATGGCACAAATGTTCAGCACATATAGACAATGTGTCGCGTGCAAAACCCACCGTATCGCAAGCTATTTTACTATTTCTACTTTTGAGAGATATCTCTTAAAGTTTCAGAGATATCTCTCAAAGTTACAGAGATATCTGTCAATAGAAGAGACATCACTTTTTGAAAGATATCTTGTCTTGCTATAGAGATATCTCTACAACTGTAACACATATCTCTTATAAGACAAGAGATATCTTTCAACAAATATTTATGAGAGATATCTTCAAAGCAACAAACTGATCCTCGTACTTTTGTTGGTTCACTTTATTTCGTACTCGAAATTGTTCGTCCGGCGTCAGTGCATCCAAAAGTCGTATTCTTAAAAACTGAAAGCAGTTGTCTTTCATGTCAAAGAGATTGTATAATATGACATACACAAACAAATCACATACTTTTACTGAAGAATTGAGTTGATTAGTTGACGCAATTTAAAGAGCAAACGAAAAATCGCGAAAATGAATGTCTTGGTAGAAAGTTATGAAAGGTGTTACAGATATAAATAATGACAATAGATGTGTGAATAAACTTATTTCACCAGGAAATACATAGCCACAGTCACCTGAAGTAAGTTTGGACCATCCATCCCACATGATCCGTTCCTACAGAACAACTACGAGTGTCCGAAAAGCTCGCGTGAGGGAGCGGTTAATATGACTAAAAATAAGTTATTGTACCGTAGGGGATATATCTCCCAATTTTGCAGATATCTGTCACCGAAACAGAGATATATCTCGTGATAAGAAAGATATCTTCATAACTGAGAGATATTACTGGATGGTTAAGACATATCTCTGTTTTTAACAGATATCTTTTTTTGAGAGTAATCTCTATACGGTAGAGATATATCTCTATTACAATGAGATATATCTTTTTAACGTTGGGAGATATCTTTCAGAACAGGAGATATATCTCTATTAAAAGAAAGATATCTCCTACTTTGCAGAGATATCTCTGAATTTAAGAGATACTCCCCTATTTTAGGAAATATCTCTGTAACAACTTCCGACTATACTAGACATAAATCTGTTTTGTTATAAAGCTTCCGATATTCCGGATTCTAAAGTCCTCTGGGATCAGCGCTTTCACCACACATTGTGTACAAGGGTATTACTAGTCATTGCCTTGTTGGCTACTTGCCAAACCTTTAGTCACTTCTCATTAATTCATGAAATAATAAACTAGATCTATACCGTATATTACATTATTTAGTATTGCTGTACCTTGCTTATATGTACCCTCCTTTCCATGATAATTCCACACATTTAAAGCTTGTCTTTAAATGTGAGCTATTATTGAGATGGGAATATTACTCCTCATTCCTTAGATAAGCTTTCGATGGAGGTTGTTTTTTGTGATGTCATCAGATTGTGATATCATCCATTTTTTAAAGATTTCTAAACGACAGAAGGTCAGAAAATATTTCCTCAGCATGATTTTAAATTTTCTTCTTTAAATAATACTTATTATTTTAGCAGTGTAGCAGTATATTTGAACAACTGGTAGATCTAGTCTTTTGAATAAATTGCACTTAAATTTGATATAAATATTTAAAAGTATAAAACTAGAATTTGTACAATTTCCAACCGAACACAATCACATGTGAATAATTTTCGAATCGTCTACCGTTTGCCAATTCAATGTTTAAACTCAAGAACAAATGTAGCTTTAGGTCTAATACATCGTCGAATACCCACGTCCCCCTCTTTACGCTATGCTTCATCGGCGTAAATACAGGAGTGGCAACGGAATATTTAACGGGGGTTCCGACGATGGGTGTAATCCAGCTCATATAAATTTTTATTTTTGCATTTCATATTGATTATTTGACTATTGCGACAAAATGCCGAGACAAGGACGGGTCTATCGCCGTTACAACCCTAGAACCACCGACGCTGGAAACATACTTAACAATTTATTGGAACGTAGGAGAACACGATCGGGGAGGTCTGTCTCTAATCCTACAGTACACCCGATGTTACACGTGCCACCAATCGGCACGCATTCGTGCAATCGAACCATCATAGTTCTACCAGTGCTCATCCAAATGAACATACAACAAATATTACAAACACTAACTTTCAAAGCGCAAATTTTGTACCTCTTCCAAGGTTAAGTCAGGTGCAGGCCTAGTCTCAGGTTCAGTTCACTAACTTTACTTTCTCCAGCGCTACTCCCCGATTTTCACCTGGGGCTAGTAGCTCTACATGGGGTTTGCCACAGCAGCCGCCTTTTCAACCGTCGGCATCAGGACATCAGCCTCCACCACTACTTCACACGTTTAACACTCCACCTGGTCTCGAGCAGCCATCATTTTCAGAAGCTGTAAGCAACGGTATACTGGCCACAGCAACTTCAGTCGACTCACAAGGTAATATGTCTATGTGACAATCAGTTTGTTCCAACATGACCATACACGTTTCACAAAAAATTAAGGAACACATTTGGAATGGAGATTTTATCCCATTAGAAAGTCTATTAGACAACACTATTAAGAAATCTAAAAAACTAAATTAGTTTATGGAAACCTAAAGTAGGAAATGAAGAAAATACAAAAGAAACAAGACAAAACAGTAATGCAGACATAAAAGTGTTAGCGCATTCGCCTCAGGATCGAAGGGTCCCGGGTTCGATCTCTATCATAGCCATGTCGGTAGTGTCCTTAGGCAAGACACAAATAATTCCACATTGTCTCTCTCTCTTCGAGGTTGATTCCATCTGGAATGAGTCTCGAGAGCGATTAATATAAGTTGTAAGAACTTGTTTCGCAATCGAGAATAAATAAATTAGTATAAATTATAGAATGCGTAATATATTGCAAAATTCTATTAATAGCTAGTTAATTTTTTACAGAATGGATTTCTGTTAATGAAATTTATATTTCTCTTTATTTATAAGAACGGTAAATGATATGCTTTTAGGCATATAACTACGGAATCGTCCTGGTGCCAATTCATAATGTTCTATAAAAAAGAATAACTCCTACGTAGGACTTTATAACTCCTACGTAGGACTTTATAACTCCTACGTAGGACTTTATAACTCCTACGTAGGAGATAAAAAAGCCTAATTAGGAGTTTATAACTCCTACGTAGGACTTTGTAACTCCTACGTAGGAGATAAAAAAGCCTAATTAGGACTTTATAACTCCTACGTAGGACTTTATAACTCCTACATAGGACTTTATAACTCCTACGTAGGAGATAAAAAAGCCTAATTAGGACTTTATAACTCCTACGTAGGACTTTATAACTCCTACATAGGTTATAAAAAAGCCTAATTAGGACTTTATAACTCCTACGTAGGAGATAAAAAAGCCTAATTAGGACTTTATAACTCCTACGTAGGACTTTATAACTCCTACGTAGGAGATAAAAAAGCCTAATTAGGACTTTATAACTCCTACGTAGGAGATAAAAAAGCCTAATTAGGAGTTTATAACTCCTACGTAGGACTTTATTACTCCTATGTAGGAGAAAAAAGCCTAATTAGGACTTCGTAACTTTTACGTCTGAGTTAGTTTTTTGATCAAGTTATAAAGCCCTACGTAGGAGTTATAAACTCCTAATTAGGCGTTTTTATCTCCTACGTAGGAGTTATAAAGTCCTACGTAGGAGTTATAAAGTCCTACGTATGAGTTATAAAGTCCTAATTAGGCTTTTTTATCTCCTACGTAGGAGTTATAAAGTCCTACGTAGGAGTTATAAAGTCCTAATTAGGCTTTTTTATCTCCTACGTAGGAGTTATAAAGTCCTACGTAGGAGTTATAAAGTCCTACGTAGGAGTTATAAAGTCCTACGTAGGAGTTATAAAGTCCTACGTAGGAGTTATAAAGTCCTACGTAGGAGTTATAAAGTCCTAATTAGGCTTTTTTATCTCCTACGTAGGAGTTACAAAGTCCTACGTAGGAGTTATAAACTCCTAATTAGGCTTTTTTATCTCCTACGTAGGAGTTATAAAGTCCTACGTAGGAGTTATAAAGTCCTACGTAGGAGTTATTTTTTTTTATAGAACATTATGAATTGGCACCAGGACGCTTCCGTATATAACTCATATGAATAAAATAAATTATACAAAATACAACACCTGGGGCTATTTGTATTGATTTTATACAGTTGTAGGAAGCACTAATTTACATTTAGACACTTTGCAATATCTATTCAGTGTGATTTTCATCTTGTCATTTTTTTATTATGTATGTTTTAAGGAGTTTAGTTTGCGGCCATGGTTTTGATTTGCGTATCTTTTCTTGAAGTTTGTGTACAAATCAAAGTATTGCATTGTAAAGTAACCCCGTATTGATGTATTAATGGAATCAGGTTGCATTTATGGGTATAGTCGTTGAGTAGCTTACACAATGTTTAAATGTCAGAGCTTAAACAATGGTTCAACATTTACAGTAATCTCAGTCTGTTCTTTCTGATACAAACATGTTAATTCGCATGACTCTCCAAATGGAAATTATGAACTGGTTTAAAAAGTATGAAATTCACGATCGAAAATATTATGAATGTTTTGTATTACCATAATTATGTATGAGCCGCATAGTATTGTACTATTGTAAACCTCATTATTTCATTGTAATGAAATGAGTGAATAAAGGTTCTTTGACTTTGTCTTTGAGTTCGCAGTTTGCGATTTAAATCGCGTACTGCGAACCATCTTTACAGTGCAACCAACGGTTTGATTAGAATGATGGTGAGTAATGGCAGCAAAGAGGCATACGATTTGAAATTGTAATGTCGTCGCTGTCCTTGGCTTGCCATACTGTATGATCGTCTTCGAGATATTTGGTTGAAAGACGTCTGCCTGAAATATAATGTCATCAATATTAAGAAAAAAGTAGAAATTACCAGAAATTACACTTCAAATGCAAAATCCCCAACCTAAAGCTCTACGAGTATTAGGACTAAAATGACTTCGAATTCCCGGCTAACCGGGAGTTGGGTATTCGCCTTACGTAAAGCGAATACCCAACTTCCAGCTGGCTGGGTATTCGAATCTAGCTGGGTATTTGCCTTACGTAAAGCGAATACCCAACTCCCAGCTAGCTGGGTATTCGAATCTAGCTGGGTATTCGCCTTACGTATAGCGAATACTCAACTCCCAGCTGGCTGGGTATTCGAATCTAGCTACGAATTCGCTAAACGTTTGCGACTACCCGTCTTCCAGCTGGCTGCGTATTCGAATCTAGCTACGTATCCACTAAACGTTTGCGAATACCCAACTTCTAGCCTAACGGCTCGGGTAATATAAGTCTAGGCGGGTAATATATCCCCATATACCGCTTCAAACAACAATTCTAATATGCCTATGGTATATTTCTATAGTCAATTCGAGTGCATTAATACGATTAAAGCACTCGGAAAAGTAGGCGGAGTTTCGGACATGGAAGTAGCTCCTTCCGACTTTTCTAATTTACTCCCGCACAAAAATAAAATATAGAAATGGAAATAATATCAGTATAAATACATCAGTCGCATGAAAAAGATTTGTTTAAGAACCTAAATATCATTTTTGATTGCGTCAAGTAAGCCTTTAGAATACCCTCACATTGTTTTCCTTAAAAAAGGCCAAGAAATTCAGGATTAACAGTCATACAATGTTTTGATTCCGGGAGACAAAACTATGAATGAAAACGTTTACGTCATCACACTGACGTCATTACTCCACGTTAAAACGTTGTACAGTTCAAATTAACGGTACGCATTTCAATTGATTGGCTGCTTTGTTAGGTTCTGAATCTGACGTCTTCTGCATAATGTCAGTCAGGTATTTCTTTTTATATTTTATGTATTAGATGATTAAACTAAATAAGTTTGTATAATATAGTTATGTTTGATATCTTGAATGGTTGCCCGAATAGGGGAGTGAATTCCAACAGCCACTATTTATGCTGTTTTACACATTACCGCCGAACTGAAAAAAGGTCCGTAGTAGTTTCAAAACATCGGCTTCTAAGAATCGAAATAATCTATGTCTTGGAGTGCTTTATCGAAATTGAAGCATTTCCCGTCGGTAATGTGCCTGCGTAATAATTCACTCGGGCTTCGCCCTCGTGAATTATTCCGCTAGGCACATCACCTCCTGGAAATGCTTCAATTTCAATAAAGCACTCCAAGCCATAGATTATTTCTTAAATAACATATAATATTGTAATTTCAAAAGCGTGTGCAACGCTTTATTATTTGATAGCGTATTATTTCAAATATACAGATATACTTGACAGGAACCTTTTCATATGACTATATGTTCTAAAATATGTTATTTTCACACAGTTTGCAAAACTTTATTATTTTACCAAAATCTGAGAGCGAGCAGCTTTGGGGCCAATTGAACGACAATTTTCGTGTCACCGGCGGTATCAATTCTGTTACCTATGTAGGGTTAACGCGCACGTTTTTTCGTGTTATAACATCTGCAGAATCCCGAGGGATGGTTGGTGCCCGAGCCCGTTAGGGAAAGGGCACCAACATATCCCGAGGGTTTCTGCAGGTGTTATAACACGAAAAAACGTTCGTTAGCGCTGTTCTAGCATAAATAAATCATAAAAATAAAAATGAAACGCTCTTACTGGTACGACGTTCAATAATGCGCGGGACAACGTCCGTGTTGTTTACGTCATATTTATGACGTCACCAGCGGTTTTTAAGCCCGGCACTGTTGACGCCGTACATGATGTAAGACTTGGGAGACAGGTCCATTGTTTACAATGGCCCTGTACTGCGCATAAATGAAAACGGGTTATAACGGCGCGTGAATCTCCCCGTTAACACACTTTTTTTCTCCTGTTAAAACACCGGCAAAATGGACAAAAACAGCACGTTTTATGCTAGAATTCCGGTTTGAACAAGGAATAAGTAGCCAGTGACTTAATCTTTATTCGACTTTTTTCATTGTTTAGATCGACTTTTCGAAGAAAAGGGGAGCTATCCTACTCGCCCCAGCGTCGGCGTTGGTGTCACACCTTGGTTAAGTTTTTCGTACCACCCCACTTTATTTCAAAAGTATTAGTGGTATGGCTTTGAAACTCACCATACTTGTTTACCATTATAACCTCCTTCTACAGACAAGAGTACATAACTTTGTCAAGGTTTTTGACAGAAGTATGGCCCTTTTTTGACTTAGAAAGTGTATTGAGCTTGGTTATAAGTTTCTCGTACCACCTCACTTTATTTCAAAACCATTGGAGGTATTGCTTTGAAACTAACCATACTTGTTAACCATTATGACCTTCATCAACAGACAAGAGTACATAACTCTGTCAGGGTTTTTGACAGAATTATGCCCCTTTTATACTTAGAAAATACATTGAATATGGGTAAAATCCACTTATTGCCTTAACCCTTTGAGATATTGCTTTGAAACTTTGAATGCTTGTTTACATCATTACCCCCATCTGTAGGCAAGAGAAGGTAACTCTGTCAGGGATTTGTTTTAAAAATGAAGGCCCTTGATCGACTTAGAATCCTGGTTAAGTTTTTTTTTTACTAAACTGTTTGAGATATTAATTTGAAAGTTGGATTACTTGTAAACCATCATGATCCCAAAACATGGACAGGAGAAGGTAATTCTGTTAAGGATTTTATTTGAATTATGGCCCTTTTTGACTTAGAAACTCAGTTAAAATTTTCATTCTTGTCCACTTGTTGACTTAACCATTTGAGATATTACTTTGAAAGTTGGAGTACTTATGTACCATCATGAGACCTATCTGTAAGCAAGAGAAGATAACTTGTTTCTTGATTTGTACTTAGAAATTCCTAAGTGTATTGAGCTTGGTTAAGTTTCTCGTACCACCTCACTTTATTTCAAAACCATTAGACGTATTGCTTTGAAACTAACCATACTTGTTAACCATCATGACCTTCATCAACAGACAAGAGTACATAACTCTGTCAAGGTTTTTGACAGAATTATGCCCCTTTTATACTTAGAAAATACATTGAATATGGGTAAAATCCACTTATTGCCTTAACCCTTTGAGATATTGCTTTGAAACTTTGAATGCTTGTTTACATCATTACCCCCATCTGTAGGCAAGAGAAGGTAACTCTGTCAGGGATTTGTTTTAAAAATGAAGGCCCTTGATCGACTTAGAATCCTGGTTAAGTTTTTTTTTTACTAAACTGTTTGAGATATTAATTTGAAAGTTGGATTACTTGTAGACCATCATGATCCCAAAACATGGACAGGAGAAGGTAATTCTGTCAAGGATTTTATTTGAATTATGGCCCTTTTTGACTTAGAAACTCAGTTAAAATTTTCATTCTTGTCCACTTGTTGACTTAACCATTTGAGATATTACTTTGAAAGTTGGAGTACTTACGTACCATCATGAGACCTATCTGTAAGCAAGAGAAGATAAACTTGTTTCTTGATTTGTACTTAGAAATTCCTAGTTAAAGTCTTGTGTGCCCTTAACTGTCAAAGTTTTGTTTTATAGGCAAGCACTAAAAAGTCGAGCGCGCTGTCCTACTGACAGCCCTTGTTTTGCTTGGCCTTAAAACAGTTAGATATTGGTATTATGAAAGAATGACGACGACATTTTCGTGTCACGGCGATATCACTTCTGTTACTCATTCGCCTTTTATATTTTTGTTTTTCAAAAATGCATTTCCAATAGCTTAAATTAAGTTTGCTTAAACTTAAAACAGTTAGATATTGGTAATGTGAAAGAATGACTATGACATTTTTCTATCACCGGCGGTATCTCTTCTGTTACTTATTCGGGTTTGAAGAATTCGATTTAATTCGACTTTTTTCTTTCTTTTTTTTTCAAAATAACGCTCTTTGTAATAGCTTAAAATAAGTTTGCTTGGCCTTTAAATAGTTAGATACTGGTATTGAGAAAGAATGACCACGACATTTTTCGTGTCACCGGCGGTATCACTTCTGTTACTTAATCGTTTTTTTTTTTAGTTTTTTTTTCAAAAATGCTCTTTGTAATAGCTTAAATTAAATTTGCTTGGCCTTAAAACAGTAAGATATCTGGAGTGAGTCTCGAGAGCGATATATACAAGTTGTAAGAACTTGTTTCGTAACAGAGATTAAATAAATTAGTAAATGTATAAATAAAAGTTTTAATTCTGAAACACTTACATTTCCAGCATCAATGTGGTATCCGGTTTCAATATAAATCGACGAAATGATAATTATAAACCAGGACAAAAATGTCACGAATATTAAAACTGTTCTAGAATTAATATGGTTAAGATAAGTCTTCATGTTTGAAATCCTAAGTCATTTAAACAACCGTTAGCATTGTGTTGTACTGAGTTAATGACAATGTAACACGTGTAAATCTAACGAGAAATAACCATTATCCTTATTAATTTGACATGAATGAAGATTTTTATGATTATTTGCCGTAAAATATTCTAAAATGGTTAAAAGGCTAAAAATGAATATTAAAACAGCAGAAAAAAAGTTTTAAAAAATGGGTGTTGAAGGGATTCGAACTCGTGGATTCGTTAAAGTACACTAACACAAAAGTGTATAAGTAAACGGCTTTATCCATTGCACCCAAGGAGACAGACTTGTAATGGAGAGGAAAAAAATAGCTAACATAATATATATATTCAAAAAGGCCATCAAAGAATATTCAGTCGACTGCACTTCGTTTCTATAATGTCAAAGGCTGTGTAAGTGGAAAAAGCAATCATATATCCATTTTTCTCGGTGTAGATTAGCGCTTTTTGGATCGATTGGATTTATTCAATCGTATCCAAAGTTAACAGAGTATTTCAGACCCTTACGGCCGAACTCTTAACACAAATTGTTGTCGAATACGACCGAAAAGTAGTTCTATATATTCAATGAAATTGAAAATAATTGTAATGCGTTACCTGGTATTCTGTTTTCATTATGATATATTGATGAATAAATGTAAAACATTAAAAATTACTAAAAATCAACGAGGTATCTGTTCTGTATATAGAACTAGTTTCCTACGCGGTTTTGATCAGAACAGTTTTCTAAGTCAGACCGGAGACACTAAAAGACACCTAGTCAGGCCGAATAATGTGTCTTATATCCGATGTTGTGTTTGTGATCATAAACTATCGGAACATCGTAATACGTTATCGAACCACTAGGTACTCTTGAATTTTAAATTACAAAACTCGGAATTCAACATAAAAAACAACGATTTTTTTGTAACTTGCCAGCGCCTCTATCATCAAAAGTGCTCGGCCTGACTAGTTGTCATTTAGTGTCTCTAAAGATTTTCCGAAAAACTAGTCTAAAATACGCCTTCATGCGTTAAGGTATAAAACTGAAACTTATCAGCAAATTAACTCTACAGAGGCACTTGTAGATGTCTTTTTGAAATATGACAACATATTTTTATGCTTTAAACACGTTGTAATTGTTGTATTTTATGTAAATGCGTGGTTCGAAAATGGTACGAAAATGTCCGCATTTCGGCGAAATCGATTCGTTCCTTGGTACGAATAACTGAAAGAAATCACATAGATCTACACGTCTTAACTACGATTTTTAGATATAGACAAATGAAATAATCTAAAGGGAAAATCAAATTCATTTCTCTGGATTATGCTGTCATTTACAAAGAACAAATATTAACTCAATATAAATTGTAACAAAAACTTTCAAACTTTACCAAAGTAGGAAAATGAATTAATATAAGTTTTCTTTGAAAGCTTATTTTCAGACTCCAGTTATATTGTTACACCTTTGTACTATGTATGTATATATACTATGTATTTTCGAGAATAAATATTGTTTAAACTAAACTTTACCACGATTCTTTTGCTACACTAAATTTTGGTGTGTACATTCATACATACACTAATTATATAGGAACATAATAATCAACAAAATCATCATCATTATTACTTGTTACGAAATACTGCTAGAGTCTAGTATATGTTAAATATGAAAGATAATAGCCTGCTATTAAACATTCAGTTGTTGTTTTATACAAGTTATGAAAATTTAAAACAGTATGGTAGAAAGGCTGGTAATGACTAGGTGTGCGCAATAGACCCGGTATATTGCAATTCGCAGTATTTTGGAACCACTCACGGGGATAGTTAATGTAAGCTGCAAGTACTTGTTCTATAATAAGTATATACCGAATCAATTTATAACAAAAGATTGATTTATCAATTTTTAGCTTTTCTTTGAAAAACAGAAGAGCCATTGTCATAACCTTCTTGACGTCAGTCGGCACTGTCGTCTTGAATCTGGTTAAGCTTTCTTAAAATTCACTTTCTCAGTAACTATTAAAGCCTTGAAACTTCAGACAATTGCTTGGCATCAAACAATGGCATCTGTTGCCGAGTGGTTGAGGTCATTGACTGATGTTTACTTGTCCCTCACCGCTGTAGGTTCGTGCCCTACTTGGGTCGATTTTTTTATGTCTGGGAGCTATCTAGGTTCTATCCAGGTGCCCGCTCGTGACTGAAATAATGCCAGAATTAGTACCAAGGGTCTTCCTCCTCCATGAAAGCTGGACGTTGCAATATGACCTTAGCTGTTGAGTGCGACTTTAAATCCAAATCAATGAATTGGCACAATACAATCAACCCTATGGGCATATCCCATAACTTTTGAATGGCATTAAAAGTTGTTCAAACTATGAATTTTCAGTTCAGTTTTGTCAAAATCCATTTCTTAGTTACCATTCACAGCTTAATACTTCATAGGGTAGTTGAACATAGTCACTGAATGCAAAATGTAAGCACATGCGTCCCTATCTCAAAAGTAAAGTTTACACAAATGGTTAAAGGTCAAAATTTGTGGACAGTTGTGTCTCCAGTTTATAACTTTACTCGTGCAAGGCACTAACAAAGTTTGCTCTCTATTCGTATGCTACGACCGGATGTAAACATCACGCACACACAGGTATAAATGAATATGTTCAGAGTAAATAATAAATTTTTCCTTCTCCGGCGGAGTTTCGATCTTTGATCTCCCGCGTGTCAAGCGGGAATACATGGCACTGCGCTACCGAGGCTTTGCTTGATAGAGCGTATAACTTCGTTTATGACCGATACAGACGTGTTTCGGAATGGCGGTACAATTTTATGTAAACAAACGAATTTAACTTCCCAGACACTTTTAATAAGAAGTGGACACATTATAAACTTGGTAGTTTCGTAAAGTATATTCAAATATCTATTGGGAAAAAATTGTCTGCATGTTCAAAAAAATTTCAAAGTTGGTTTAAAAGGCTATCTTCAGCCGCTATCCGTCGACAGAATCTCGGTCGTTCCGATGAATTCCTGAACTTTATAACGCTAGTAAACTATCAATCATCGGTCAATTTTTATCATATTTCTTTTATTTTATTTATCATTCAATATGCAATTAAAAACCATCAAGTTTTACATGGAAGAAAACTGTTAAACGTGGCGAGCTTTGTAAACGGACATGTGTCGATTTCCCGCTTACCGTAATTCTAATATGGCGGTTCATTTGCATAATTTATTCATAAACGCAGGAGCATAGAACTTTGTTAGTGCAAGGGTGTCCTGATATTTACACATGTGATGTGTACAATCTGTGTTGTCCTGATATTTACACATGTATGTGTGCAGACTGTGTTGTTCAGAGACAATCGATCCTCCAGCACTTTCAGTCTTTTGATTTCTATTTTTATCAGCGTAGATTGCGTAAATTGACTGTGTCTACAGTTTTCATCTCAGATGTACCTCAATTTTATAATGAAGAGAGACGCATATGTTCGATCTAGTGCTTAAGTCTCCATGCATCTTTTACTCACCACGTATTAAATATAGCGGGCCGCTGCTGCGGCCCGCAATAATTACACTGACACTTTTAACAGGAACTTACATACAGAGTAACTGGCCAGTTATTCGCTGGCATTTGCAAGTTATGTAATAAATCATCTGAAACATTTTATAACAACTAGATCTAGATCTGATCTACACTATAGTTCATATAGTTCATATAGTTATTTTGCCAGATATGGTTAAAAAAAAACAATATAAACATTAAGTTTCTTAGGCAATTTTGAATACTGTTTTCCCTAATCTTAATTGATTAGGTTGTGCGCAAGACATTTGTTATTGATTCAGTTAAACATTTCATTTTTATATACATCTACATTTCATAATGAAAATTAAAAACACAAAAATCTTCTTTTTAAAACAATACTTAAAAAGTCAGTATTTCTCTCAATATCCATCTTACTCGTCATTTTGCAAAACTAAGCAGCTTGGATAAAATTTCTCTGGTCCCCCCTCCCATTTCTTGTTTAGTCTGTTTTTAAAGGCGTTAATTGAGGGTGCGGTGACTACTTCTTCTGGTAATTTGTTCCACTTATCAACCACCCTCTGACTAAAGGTAGCCCGCCTTAGTTCAGTCCGTGACCTCACTTTTTTTATTTTGTGCGAATTGCCACGAAGGTGCTGGGATCTACTTGAGGGAGCGGGGAAGAGCATATTCCTGTCAATCCTAACATGACCCTGCATGATTTTGTACGTTTCAACCATGTCAGCTCTGTGCCTCCTATATTCAAGCCTTGGGATACCTAAACTTTTCATTCTCTTAGGGTAACTTAGATTGGACAGTCCTTTCACTATTCTAGTTGCTCTTCTCTGAACATTTTCTAAAGCTTTTTGTTCTTTTTTAAACCTAGGAAACCACACCGGTACAGCATACTCTAGATGAGGCCTAACAATTGCCTTATATAAAGTCAAAAACATATCTTTTGACATATAGTTAAAGGTTTTCATTATTAGCCCTAAATTTCTGTTTGCTAATTTCACTTTTATATTTACGTGGTTATTAACAATAAGTTTTGGATCAAAATTTACACCTAAATCTTTTTCAGTTTGTACTTGTTGAATTTCTGACTGGTCTCACTCCTTATTTTTCATGAAGTATTTTTTTTCCCTGGATGATTACCAATTTTACATTTTTTGTGTTAAAGGCAAGTTGCCATCTATTAGACCATTCTGTGGCTCTATCAATGTTTTCTTGCAACGACTTGGTGTCTTCATTGTTACTAATGGCTTTGTAAAGCTTAGTGTCATCAGCGAACAGGCTCACAGCACATGTCATAGCCTCAGGTATATCATTGATGTAGATCAAGAAAAGCACAGTCCTAGCACACTTCCCTGAGGTACACCACTGACAACTGGGGCCCATTTAGATACTTCTCCATTCACCATTACCCTTTGTTTGCGATTATGTAAAAAATCTTCGATCCACTTATAAATTTGTCCCTGTATCCCATAACCCCATACCTTTTTTAATAAACGCTCATGGGGAACCTTGTCAAAAGCTGCCCTAAAGTCCAAATACACCACATCTACATTTTTACCCTCATCAGTAGCATTTGACCAATCTTCTACACACTCGATAAGCTGAGATGTGCAAGAGTAACCTGTTCTGAATCCATGTTGTTTCTTAGATAATAAATTATTAGTTTCATTTTACATTAGTGTTATACTAATTGGTCTATAATTATCTGCCTTTTTACGGTCACCAGCTTTGAATATTGCAGTTACATTAGCTTCTTTCCAACAGGTAGGTAATTTCCCTTCTTGTAGTGATTTATTAAAAATGAGATGGAGCGGTTTGGTAATTGCCTTTTGGATTTCCTTTAGTAACCTAGGGTGCATGTGATCTGGTCCTGGAGATTTTGAGGGGTTAATGTTTTGTAAAATCTTCCCAATTTGTTCTTCAGTGATGTTGATATTGTTGATAGGCTCAACTGTTTGATTAATATTAAAAATAGGTATTTCCTTCTTATCTTCGTTGGTAAATACGCTTTCAAAGTGGATGTTAAGGGTCTCTGCTATCTCATTATCCGTTTCTGTCATGCTTCCTTCATTTTTGATAATGTTACACATGGACATTGTCGTCTTGGTGTTGTTTCTTACAAAATTCCAGAATCCTTTACTATTTTCTTTAGAGTTTAATGCAACATTTCCTTCATATTTATATCTAGACCTTCTCAGTTCATAATTTACTCTGTTCCTTGCTTCTTTGTATTTACTATAAGTTAAGCGGTTCTTACAATTTTGATATTTATTCCAAAATTTTCGTTTTATGCAGATGGCATTCAAAGCTTGTCTATCTACATATGGATTTTTCTGTCTCTGAAATTTCACGTTACACTTTGGTATAAATTTTTCATTGAATTGATAGATTTTTTCGGTGAAAGTATCCCAGTGAACATCGATATCTCCGTGTAGAGTCGTTTGCCAATCAATATCGTTTAGTGATTCAGATATGCTCTTATAATCACCTTTCGAAAAAATAAATTTTTGTACCTTACTATTTTTGAGTTCTACATAGCATTTTAGATCAAAAGTTAAAATTAAATGATCACTTTTATCAAGTCCAGCAGTATATACAATGTTGTTGACTATGTTTCCTTCATTTGTGAAGATAAGATCTAGAATGGAAGGTTGTTGTTGATATCTATACCTAGTCGGTTGTCTAACATGTTGGAATAAGAATAGGTCTTGGATTCCTTCAACAAAATCAGCACTAATGTGATTGTCATTTTTTGAAGACGTTTCATTTTCCAAGTTGATATCAGGAAAGTTGAAATCACCAACAGTTAAGAAATGGGAATAACTTTTACTATGTACAGTATTAAGCAAATCCAACATTAATTGAAGGTTTAGTACACCACTATTCGGGCTTCTATATATACATCCAATTAATAATTTGTCTTTTTTTCTTAAATTTATCTCACACCACACCGATTCCTTGAACTCCGAATGAAACTCAACTTTACATGCTTTGAGGTCTTTCCTTATGTATAACGCTAATCCTCTCCTTTATTCATTGTCCGCTAAGTGAATGTCATAATTATCTATAGAGTACATTTCTATGATAATTCCTATTTCTCTATTCTTTGGAAATATCTCTGTCACCGCAATTATGTGAGGATCTAGGCTTTCTACAACCGCTCGGAGTTCTAATATTTTGACTTTGGTCATTACATCAGCGTTGGTATAGATAACCTTTAGTTTGTCCACATTATTAAAACAAGAATAACTATTAAAACTATGTTTATTCCCATCATTTAAAACAATAACTTTATTTAAGACGTTCCCCGTATATACAGGGTTAAAATACAACTTATTCTCGTCGCATATCAGGAGATCTTGGATCCTTTTCCCCTGTTGTCGATGCTAATGGCCCAGACTCTGCCCCATATAGAATTGTCTGTTCAGTTTCATTCAGGTAGCCTAAGTTGGGTTCTTGACTGAGTATTGTTCCATCTACTTCAATTGGCTGGTTTATACCTTCTATATCATGTTGGTGTGTTTTATCTGAACGTGTAGCTGTTTTCTTTCTTTTGCCTTTTCTTGCCTCCCTTTGTTCCATTGTCATATCCTTTATAATGATGATGTTTTTGAATTTATCTTCGACACAGTCCTTAATCTTCTTTGCGTTTTCCAAATGTTGTCTTCTTTGTTTTTCATCCTTTAAAATAATTTTGAGAGGTCTTGGATTTGATTCTATGTCTGATCGTTTTTTGCCTAATCTATAAAGAGTTTTTGGAATGTCAATATTTTCAGCAATTTTTTAATGTTGTTTTCATCGAAACTTTTGTTTAATAACCCTTGTTCATTGGTACCTTCAATCAGGTTAAAAACGACAATGTTCATTTCTCTACGTCTCCTGTCTTCCATTTCTTTGCATCTGATATCCACTAATTCTTCCAGGTCTTCCTTGACTTCGTTTGTTACTTCTTCTTTTACCTTTTCTATTCTTGTTTTGATTTGATTTTCAGTTTTGAGTTCTAAATTTTGCATGCCTTTCTCCAAAGATGTTAGCCTTAATTCTTGTTTTTCATTTAGTTGTTGTAAAGTTTCATTGATTTGGGTTAAAGTTGGAATAGTTGTTTTACAGCTTTTTCAGTGCCACTTGTAATCTTCTAGTTCTTCACTTAATACAAGATTAAATACCTGTGCAGATAAGCCAGTACAAGTTCTACAGAAGCAGAGTCTACAGCCATTACATCTTACTTTCTCCCCTTCATTTACACTCACATAGCATCTACTGCATTTATTTCCATCCTCTGGTGGACTCTCTACCCAATTTCTTTTCCGATCGATATCTCGTGCGTTTTGTCGTCCCAGCGCAGGGCGCTTTGGAGTACTAGTGTACACATTACTAGCCATTATATGAACCACTGTTTTATAATATAAGTTGTAGAACCTTGTATGTAAAGTTTCCAATACACTGAAGTTTATTTAACTGAATATTCTAAAATGGCCAGTGCTGTCAGTAAATTTGTGACCCATTTCTTAGTGATGTCAAGGACTATCAACAGTGTGCTGCTGACCAGTATCAGTGTACCGACGAGTTCGTGCTACACGGGTCCTAATTCGGAGCTTCCAAGTCGCATCTTTTGAATACAGAATGGCACAAATCAGCCACCATAGTTACGTAATGACACTTGGCTTTTTCCGTAGAAGTTATCTATCTGTCTACGAAAAAGGCCGAATGATGTTCCGATTGAGTACAATAGGGTTATTAGTATAGTAACGTGATCCAGCATGCCGGATTTGCTCGAGTCGTGCGTCGGATCATACGAGTGCGTAGCACGAGTATGATCCGACCTCGACGAGAGCCAATCCGGCTTACGGATCTCGTTACTATACTAATGACCCTTTTATTATATACATTTTGACACTTGTTTGCGCGAATAGACTAAATCAAAATGACATTTTAAGCTTAAAATTGAAGAAAAACTCTTTATAGCGCGAAATACACGTAGTGTGCGACGTCATTTTATTGACGTCATCGTATAAACAAGTAGTAACGACCCAGTCAAAAGCGACGTTATTAATGTCATGTGTAGTTTATGGCCAATTCTAATATTCCTATGGTATATTTCTATAGTCAATTCGAGTGCATTAATATGATTAAAGCACTCGGAAAAGTAGGCGGAGTTTCGGACATGGAAGTAGCTCCTTCCGACTTTTCTAATTTACTCCCGCGCGCTAAATAAAATATAGAAATAGAAATTATATCTTTATAAATACGTCAGTCGCATGAAAAAGTTGTGTTTAAGAACCTAAATATTATATTTGATTGCGTCAAGTAAGCCTTAGAATACCTTCATCTTGTTTTCCTTTAAAAAGGCCAAAAAAATTCAGGATTTAGGTCATTCAATGTTTTGATTCCGGGAGACAACACAGTGAATGAAAACGTTAACGTCATCACACTGACGTCATTACTCCACGTTAAAACGTTGTACAGTTCAGATTAACGGTTCGCTTTTAAATCGATTGTCTTCTTTGTTACGGTCTGAATCTGACGTCTTCTACATAATGTAAAAGTCGGGTATTTTTTTATATTTTATGTATAAGATGATTAAACTGAAATAAGTTTGTATAATATAGTTATGTATGGTATCTTGACTGGTTGCCCAAATAGGGGAGTGAATTCCAACAGCCACTATTTATACTATTTTACACATTACCGCCGAACGGAAAAAGGTCCGCAGTAGTTACGATAGTATTCATGAATTCGGCTTATAAGAATCGAAATAATCTATGGCTTGCAGTGATTTATCGAAATTGAAGCATTTCCTGTCGGTAATGTGCCTGCGTAATTTCGCCCTCGTGAATTATTCCGCCAGGCACATCATCTCCGGGGAATGCTTTAATTTCGATAAAGCACTGCAAGCCATAGATTATTTCTTAATTGAATGCACTGTTACAAATAATGCCGCACTGTCCGTACTGCACGTACATACAATACGGATTTTTTTTCTGTCAGGTCGTATTTGATGTTTGAATAATGGCTGTATTTTTGACCGAATATTTATAGGTATATAATGAACTACATTACTACATTACTCATTTTAGCTATGAAAAGCTCAGATGATTGGTCAACAGTCCCTGTAAAGGGTTCGACAGTACAGGAAGATAGAAAGATAGAACAACTACGTCTAATTAAGAATCTCAATTGATTTTTTTGTGCATGTGTATCTCTTTTTATCTAGGGCCAGCCTATAATTTAAACGAAATAGTCACGTGTTCAATTATCTCCCTTAACTTGGCGGGAAGAGTTACCTTACTATGTCGTTATAGCTAATAGTAATAAAATAATTCCTAAAAGACAATTTGATTGTTGAATCGACAGAATACATTCTCTGTTTACTGATCGTAAATTTGCTGTATTTTCTTTTTTTAATTGCCATTCTTAAAATCGGACTTGTACGACAACCCCAAACCGGCTTGGCTCCGACTATGGCTGAAAAATCCTTAAAATTCGCTGGAAAAAAAAGATTATATCCCTGAATTTACGAAAGTCACCCGTGATTCTCATCGAATATGTCCTTATTGTCAGGTATATTATATTCCTGGTCAATACATTTCATGTTTATAATTGCATTTGACCTTAATCAGCATAAACAAAGCGTCCAAATATCACGATTTTCTTTGAAGAATCGCATCATTCATAATACTTTTTGTTGATTTGTTCAATGTTTAGGAAGGCACCAGCGTATATTTACGTGAAAAAGTAGCAATACAGTTATTGAAATTAAAACTAAAGTTCACAGACTTACCAGATGAAATGTGTGCATCAGCAGTGAATTTGAACTTAAGCTGTTAAGTGTGCAGCACAATTTTTGATTTTATTTAGTTTATTTTAGCTTGATTGTGAAGAAAGCTTGAATCACATCGAGTCACTCTTGAGTCGGCTTCCTGGAAAAACCAGTACTGGTGTCATATGACAAGGTATGGTTGTGACTCCAGTGGGGCTCGAACCTACAATTCTCCAGGATGAGCGGCAGCCAGCTGACACCTTAACCTCTATACCACTGCAACAATTTGGCGTTATGACAACTTTTATAGATCTGACATTTTATACTTGCCACAACTTTACACCTTATTTTCATTTTAAATACTTGGTGGAAAGATTGCTTTCACTATCTGGTACTACAGATACAGTACACGCAAGGTGTTTTTTCCAAATGTCACCCAGTCACCACGACAAGAATTCATTCTGGGTGACCAGTCACCGCCCATTTACAATGCGCTGAAATATGCGGTCGCAGTGATTCACGGTGGCCGGTCGCGGTGAATCGCGGTGACAAACTCAACTTGAATAATGTATTTTACAATTATTTTATTATATCTGTTGATGTAAAAGGTGTAGAAAACATCAATTTCTGTAAATACTTTTTATTTTCATCTACAGTAGACGGTAGTTGTGCGTCTCTATTATTAGCACATCGCCGCCACGGTATTTCTGTTGTGAATTGCCGCTCGAATTATCACTGCATAAAAAATCATCATTTTTGGATATAATTGTTTCAAAACGTTTTCATTCCTATCTGAATTAAAAATATTTATCACGTCTATGTAGATTTAAAATAATTATCCACGAGAACAATGTGCCGTAATTGGTCAATCTTTTTATTCCTAACTTGCCTTTTGTCAATCACGGTGGGTGTGAAAAATATTGCCTCTAATAAATGATGACATATTTAACTCAAACAATTGTAAAATTGTTTGCAAACCCAAGCTTTTTGACACAACTTCTGAAAGATAACGGTCAAAATTTAGCGAATATGCATATTTTTTTGTCTGAGGAGATTTTGAGTGTCTCTCGTGGTTGAAAGTCGACAATGCATCGAAAGTGCGTGAATATTTCAATTATTGTAATTATTATTATCCCATGTTCGTTAATTTGTAAATGCAGAAATGATCAAAACAATGTATAAATCATCGATAACAATCAGTAATAATATCGAGGATCAAATAAAGGGGTGAAAATGGCCAAAATAAAGCATTACTATACGATATTCCGTTAAAAATCCGCTGTAATTTGTCAATGTTTATTCTCCACTTGGCATTTGTCAGTCGCGGTAGGTGTGAAAAATATGGCCTGTCAATTTTTGAGATTCCAAGCTATATGACACCACTGATCTGTGTAATGTGCGAAAAGTATTTTTCAATTAACTTAATTAACATTTAAAAAGTTCCAACTGTTCTTTATTTAAAACAAAACGTTATGTTTATATATAAATAACAAAATCGTGGCGTTGCAAGCCGATTTACTTCCGAGTAACCATTTTCTTCTTTTTATTTTAAAGAGCGACCTTTGCCGTATAAAATAATATTACTGCAACTTATTTAATGATAAAGATAAAGCCGCAGGTGTTACGAGATCAAAGAACGTACGCCGACGCTGAGTTTTGTTTGATCCAAGCGAAGCATGTGGCGTTAAAAAGACTGAGATATTTTGACAGTTTGAGAATAGACAATAGTCTGATAATGTATAATATGAGAAAGTTTTATTTTCGGTGATGCAATATATCAAGCTATACAAATGTACGTTGATCGACAAATATTTTGGAATTTAGTATACGTATAAAAGACAAAAGAAAATCATGTGTATACAAATTTATACCGAAAATAATTCTAATTCAATGTCCTGTTAACTGTCTGAAACACCACTCTAAGTACTGCGATTTTACACCCGCGAAGTACAGCGATTTTTTAGCGACTTCATTTGAAAATTCTTCTAAATACTCGCAGGAAACGCAAAGTTCGTGAAAGCTATTCTTTTATACAAACTGCCACAAACATATACCAAAGTCCCGCTTTTCATGTGCTTGCGTCCAAAAGGACGCACATATTTAAAATCTTTGCGTCCTTTGCAGTTTTTGTGTATATGACGCGGGACGCACGGCTAGATTATTCACTGCAGACCCATATTACATGAAGATTATATTTAAATTCTGTTTAATTATCAGATTGTCGAGAGTATCCCCAAAAGATGTAGATGCAAGTTCAAATCACAACTTTTCCACTAAAACTGATGGATTACATTACTTTACCTGAAAACCTAACTGCAAAATTTTACACCCACAAAACGTATCTCAGCAGGTACCTATCTGCATTGTTAACATCAGTTACAATATTTTCATTTTCACCAATTGATGCAGGTGTGTAGTTAGGTAAATTAAACTTGGCATTGTGTTAGCATCCTTATTAAACTTAATTTTAATTTATCAGAAGAACGTGACCGTATCAGCCTAGTCATGGCTAATGTATATGCCATTTTCAAAAAGTCAGTGAACATTACCTAACTATTTACACATACCTTTATATATTCTTTTTAGCTCATCTGAGCACAAAGTGCTCAAAGGTGAGCTATTGTGAATGTGATCGCCTGGTGTCCGTCATCTGTGTCCGTCCACACTTAATTTTGTGTATGCAATAGAGGCTGCATTTTTCACTAGATCTTCTTGAAACTTGGTCAGTATGACTGCCTTGATGAAATGTAGGTTGAGTTTGAATATGGATAATCTGGGGTCAAAAACTAGGTCATGGGGTCAAATCATAGAAAAACCTTGTGTATGCAATGTTGTCTGTATTTTTCACTGGAACTACATGAAACTTGGTCAGAATGAAATGTAGGTCTAGTTCGAATATGGGTCATCTGAGGTTAAAAACTAGGTCATGGGGTCAAATCATAGAGAAACCTTTTGTATGCAATAGAGGTTGCATTTTTCATTGGATCTTTATGAAACTTGGTCATTATTCTAACATTTTGCAAACATTATTTTAACAGCAGAAGGAATTTTTTTTCGAACCACAGAACTTCTGCTCACCATGCAGATGCTGTAATTAAGCTACCAAGGCTGTCTGATATGAGCACCACTTCCACCTCTGACTGGGCCAATGTCTGCCACAGACTGTTACCAGAATGAACACTCGGCCAACTGCCAAGCGGTTTCGCACTACAAGAGTTCCAAGGATAAACATCCCTGATAAGCCCCCATAAATATAACATTCAGAGGGAAAATGTGCATCCTTGACCAGGACTCGGACCTTCGACATACCTTGCCAACGGCTCTACCAGTTGAGCTAGAGAGGCTGTCTTATAGGAAAACCACTACATTATCTATAGATGTTATCATGTGAAGAAACATGCTTACCCCTGTATAATAATGCTAGCAGCTCAAATCTGTGTTTCCAATAGTGACTGCTTCAAATATTTATCTAAAGCATGAAATGATTATTAATTAAAATTATCTACATGGAAAACTTATTCCAAAAAAGGGAAAAACTTTACAAGACATGATTGTAATAGTACATTTTATAAAAAAACTTCTATTTCAACCATGTACCCGTGGAAGACTTTATGTAAGCCCCTGTATTAATACAAGTAATTTGCTTTTTACAAGTTACTGTAATCTCTGTAATGTGACCAAACTGTTTGCAGAGTACAAAATCCTTTAATAACCTGTTACATTTCAGCCCTTGAGGAGACAGAGAGGAGCCCAGGTCATGGCTGGAGTGCATCAAGTCGGTTTAGCATAGATACTCCAAGTGGAGGGAAGCAGTTTGACTACCATCACTTAATAAATCAGAATAATACTGGAGTAGTACCAGATGCACTAATTGAGGAGTAAGTTCTTGGAATCTGTAGTATTGTATACTTTAATGATGTCTTAATTTTCATCTGATTGGAAAGGTTTGTCTTAACCAAGACCAGGTCTATCAAGGTCCATGTTACGCTAGGACCTCGTAACATTTGTATTAAGGTCAGAATCTGTGAGGAAATTTTCTAAATTGCTCTTGCCATGTCTGGTCAGCAGATTGAAAAAAACAACTAATTTATATTTGTACCAATCATTTAAGTGTCCATGTGGTATGACAAGGTAGAGTGAGTCAGGTACATTCGTAGACATAATTTGTGTATGCTTAGTGTTTTCTCATGTAATATGTGGTACTATATTGGTATATTTTCTTATATGTGACAAACATTACAGACACTTAGACCGAACACCTCACTCCCACTCACAACAAAATAACACTTGCTTTGAGAGTGGACAGCCTAAAAATATGTTCATATGCAGATCTTGGCAAGTTGAACTAGTCAATTGTGAACAGGAAATATTAAATCATATACCAAAAAATTAAAACCATTTGAATGAGGACAAAGACAGGGCCTTCCCTCGCTTTGCAAGATCAGTTGTTCTTTTCTAACAAAAAACACTTACCTTGCTCACATTCTATGGCCAAAAAGGAAAGTTCTTTCATCATGTTCATAACTCTGCAGAATAGATATGCATATTTTTACATTATTGGTAAATGGCAGGGAAGGTCTGGAAAAAAGACAGTGTTTTTTTTTATCATTTATTTTTTGATACCTACATAATATTATACATTATGACAAAACAGAGTATTTTAAAGTATAATAATGTGAAGAATGCTATGTTTTTTAAAAAAAATATAAGCAGGGAGAAAGGTAGAAGTGAGAGAGATTAATCAATGAAAGCAAGAAGAGAGTTGATAGATTTTGTTCAGGATTGGTCAATGGAGGGACACAGACTCAGTAAATGAAGCCAGGTTGAGTTTCTATATTTCATATATTACAGGGAGGTTGTACAGAATGACTCGCAATCTGAGGTGAGACATAGTGAGCAACAACAACAACAAGACATACAAAAACAGCAACATGAGCAGCTATATCAACAGCAGCAACATCTTCAGCAGAAGCAAGCCATGCTGCAGAACCAGAAAGTGATAGTCCAACAGTCAGCAAACAGGAAACCACAACCACAGCAGCAGAAAGTGTTATGCGCACTAGTGCACCAGTCAGGCAACAAACAACAGCAGGTAATGGCACAAAATAGACCACCCAGACATCCGGGTCCTCAACAAATGGCACAAAATTTCATTATTCAGCAAGGCCAGAACAGACCTATGACTCCCCAGCAATCTCTGTTAAATAGCAATAATGTACCAGTAGAAGAGGAGTTAAATCAGCAGCTTCTTCAAACACAACAAGAAATCGAGGAAAATAACAAAAAACTGGCCATGTATGGCCTTCCCCCAGTGTCAGCAGTGTCACCCTCACAGATGGAATTCAATACTCAACAGCAGGTGTTTAATAACTGTGATTATATGGGTTCAATGCGAGTGCCTAGTTCTGTAAACCAATCAGATACAGGAGCTAGGATTCGTCAGATTTTAACTAATTCACAGACTGGTCAGTCACAAAGAAAAGTTGATATAAACTTTCCAGACAGTAATGGTGCTTTTCAGACAAACCAGAATCCAAGAATGTCACAAGGAATACACAGTCAACCTCCAAAAGCACAAGTTATAACTGTGTCAGGACAGAGATCAAATATTCTGTCACATACCCAACAAAGACCTCAGAGGCCTGCTGGCATAATGCAGCTGCCAGGTCAGGCCATGCAAGGAAATCATACTACCTCTACTGTGCAGCAAAGTCCAGTTCAAGTACAAACAGTATCAACCAATCAAAGTCAGACTCAGTCTCTGTTGAAAGCAGGGATGCATATGCAGAAAATAAATAAAAACAATGTGGTCCTTGAAGGGGGTGGGCAGTTTGAAGAGGGCCAGGCATATGTGATACGTGATCGTATGGGTAATGCAAGAACAATGGTGTGGCAGAGTGGGGAATTTCATCCATTTGACAAAGAGAAAGGACTTATGAGTAAGTAACACTTGGTAAAAGAAATTCACAGTTTGTTTTTTAGCTCAACTGAGCACTCGGGGTGAGCTGTTGTGACCACTCACCATCCGTCGTCTGTCTTCCATTCACATTTTCAAAGAACATCTCCTCTGAAACCACTGAATCAAAGTAGATGAAACTATGTAGGGCTGTTCCTGGCATGGGTTACATATGCTTTCAAAGAAAATAGATCCATGTAAAACTCCAGTTGTCATGATAACCACAAGGAAAAACTTTAAAAATGTTCTTGTCAGAAACCATGTGTCATACTCGCAGCAATATTATAGAAATGTTCCTTGGGTAACCTTCTACCAAATACCTTCAAATAATTTTGATTTGTCAAAAAACATGGCCCCTGGAGGCGTCGCTAGTTTTCCCTATATGGCTTTTATAATATGGAAAAGTTTTAAAATCTTCTCTGAAAGCACTAATCAGATTTCAAAATCATTTCACGGAAATTGTTTAACATAAAGTTGTATAGCGAAATCTTCAAAACTCTCCTTGTTTAAAACTGCTTATAATCTCATCCAAGTTCGTTCAAAGTGTGCCCCTGGGGTCTAAATTAGCCCCACCCAAGGGGTCATTCTCAAGGGTCATTGACTATTCAGCCTAAACTGTCAAGGGTCAAAATCAAATTTTCAAGAGTCAAGGAGAGATTTAAAGGGTTGAACCATGGGTCATAGGGTTTCCAGTCTTGTACTCTAGGTTTGCACATCATAGTTTTCAGTTTGTGTTCTGAACATTTGCTGTTGTATTTTTGAAAATTTCTTAAATTAGCTAGATCTAGCTGCTGATCCCTTTCTTGGGCTCAAAAGTATGTTGTTTCCTGTTTGTCACATATTTTTGTGACATCGCATGTTCGTGATTTACATCTTTTTTTCGCGATTTTATTGGCATTAACAAATACTGAAAGGTTATTTGACACAAATTTAGGAAGATTATTATATAATTTTATCTTTCTGTAAGTTTTTTATGCGGGTTGGAAAATTAAGGCTCTTCGAAAGTGCCTGAGAATGCCCCCAATAATCAAGCAGAGTGAAAATTATGTCTATAACAATTTGTAAGTTAAACTTTCAACACATTAGTCAATATAAATACCTCAAAAAGCAATGCTCTAATTATCATAACCCTCTTACTTTTTGCTCTTACAACTAATTGTAACTCAAGACGATTCACACCTTGAGTTTACATGTAATATCATATTACTCGTCTAGGCCGCCACAAACATCCACTAATTATCCATTTGAGTGTTATACGATGCGCACATTCTTTTGATTGCATCATTTATATGCTGGATGTTAACAACATCTTTTAAACATATATCGATGCTGAACATGTGTTTATTGTTTGTGTATCAAATACCATAATCTGTTGAAATTATTATCAAATCCGAGAAAATGGGGATGTGCGTGATCGTCACTGATTGACTGAAAGCAAATAGATTTAAATACAAGCTCCGTTTCTCACTTTCTGTCGTGTTGCCCTGATGCCATATTTGTAATTATTATATACCTACTAATGTTTATCTGAATTTTCTTTAGTATTTGTGCAGTAAAATACAACATCCTATATCAAATTTTCCGTATCAGATGGATTTGGCCGTATCTTATCTGTCCTCCGTGTAAGTTGTACACAAATCCATATTCATATCATATTCCTACGCTAAAAGTTGAAAATAGATCCACATTGATGCAGTAAAGTAAGTTTAGTTTCATAGTCGTCACTTTATTTTTATGCTCCCGACGGGTGGCATATTAAAATTTCACCGTCCGTCTGTCTGACCGTCCGTCTGTCTGTGCGTCCCCACTTACAAATTCGTGTCGGGACTGTAACTCTGTCATGCATTGCAGGATTTTAAAATAACTTGGCACACATGTCTAGCACATCAAGACGACGTGTCACGTGCAAGACCCACATCCCTACCTCAAAGGTCAAGGTCACACTTGGAGTATAAAGGTTATGGAATCCTCTATATATGCACACATTCGTGTCCGGACTGTAACTTTGTCATGCATTGAAGGATTTTAAAATAACTTGGCACAAATGTCTAGCACATCAAGACGACGTGTTGCGTGCAAGACCCACATCCCTAACTCAAAGGTCAAGGTCATACTTAGAGTTTGAAGGTAATGGATTCCTCAATATATGCATATATGCACACATTCGTGTCCGGACTGTAACTTTGTCATGCATTGAAGGATTTTAAAATAACTTGGCACAAATGTCTAGCACATCAAGACGACGTGTCGCGTGCAAGACCCACGTCCCTAGCTCAAAGGTCAAGGTCATACTTAGAGTTTGAAGGTAATGGATTCCTCTATATATGCATATATGCACACATTCGTGTCCGGACTTTAACTTTGTCATGCATTGAAGGATTTTAAAATAACTTGGCACACATGTCTAGCACATCAAGATGACGTGTCGTGTGCAAGACCCACGTCCCTAGCTCAAAGGTCAAGGTCATACTTAGAGTTTGAAGGTAATGGATTCCTCTATATATGCATATATGCACACATTCGTGTCCGGACTTTAACTTTGTCATGCATTGAAGGATTTTAAAATAACTTGGCACAAATGTCTAGCACATCAAGACGACGTGTCACGTGCAAGACTCACGTCCCTAGCTCAAAGGTCAAGGTCATACTTAGAGTTTGAAGGTAATGGATTCCTCTATATATGCATATATGCACACATTCGTGTCCGGACTGTAACTTTGTCATGCATTGAAGGATTTTAAAATAACTTGGCACACATGTCTAGCACATCAAGATGACGTGTCGCGTGCAAGACCCACGTCCCTAGCTCAAAGGTCAAGGTCATACTTTAGAGTTTGAAGGTAATGGATTCCTCTATATATGCATATATGCACATATTCGTGTCCGGACTGTAATTTTGTCATGCATTGAAGGATTTTAAAATAACTTGGCACAAATGTCTAGCACATCAAGACGACGTGTCGCGTGCAAGACCCACGTCCCTAGCTCAAAGGTCAAGGTCATACTTAGAGTTTGAAGGTAATGGATTCCTCTATATATGCACACATTCGTGTCCGGACTGTAACTTTGTCATGCATTGAAGGATTTTAAAATAACTTGGCACACATGTCTAGCACATCAAGACGATGTGTCACGTGCAAGACCCACGTCCCTAGCTCAAAGGTCAAGGTCATACTTAGAGTTTGAAGGTAATGGATTCCTCTATAAATGCATATATGCACACATTCGTGTCCGGACTTTAACTTTGTCATGCATTGAAGGATTTTAAAATAACTTGGCACACATGTCTAGCACATCAAGATGACGTGTCGCGTGCAAGACCCACGTCCCTAGCTCAAAGGTCAAGGTCATACTTTAGAGTTTGAAGGTAATGGATTCCTCTATATATGCATATATGCACACATTCGTGTCCAGACTGTAATTTTGTCATGCATTGAAGGATTTTAAGATAACTTGGCACAAACGTCTAGCACATCAAGACGACGAGTTGCGTGGAAGACTCACGTCCCTAGCTCAAAGGTCAAGGTCATACTTAGAGTTTGAAGGTAATGGATTCCTCTATATATGCATATATGCACACATTCGTGTCCGGACTGTAACTTTGTCATGCATTGAAGGATTTTAAAATAACTTGGCACACATGTCTAGCACATCAAGATGACGTGTCACGTGCAAGACCCACGTCCCTAGCTCAAAGGTCAAGGTCATACTTTAGAGTTTGAAGGTAATGGATTCCTCTATATATGCATATATGCACATATTCGTGTCCGGACTGTAATTTTGTCATGCATTGAAGGATTTTAAAATAACTTGGCACAAATGTCTAGCACATCAAAACGACGTGTCGCGTGCAAGACCCACATCCCTACCACAAAGGTCAAGGTCACACTTGGAGTTTATAGGAAATGGAATCCTCTATATATGCATACATTTGTGTCCAGACTATAACTTTATCATGCTTTGAAGGATTTTAAATTAACTTGACACAAATGTCTAGCACATCAAGCGGATGTGTTGCATGCAAGACCCAAGTCCCTACCTCAAAGGTCAAGGTCACACTTAGTGTTTAAAGTAATGGAATACTGTATGCATGGTTACTTTGTCATGCATGGAAGGATTTTAAAATTACATAGCACATTTATTGAGCACATGGAGAGGATCTGCGTGTGTATCTTTCTCATTGGCTGCATAGATGAGGATCACACTCGAGGCTCCGCCTCTCGTGTGATCCGGAACTACACAGCCAACTCAGAAGATATGATGCCGCAGATCAACCGACTGTTATAATATTCCGTATATATTGGAAACTTTTAAGATCTTCTTGTCAAAAACCACAAGGTCCAGATCTTTAAATATTTTGTATGTCATGTATGTAGCACTGCTTAGTGGTCCTTAACAAAGCTCATTCAAATCGTGCCCAAGGGGTAAAAATTGATCACGCCCTGGGTGTCACATGTTTTAGTTAGAGTGTATGGGAAAAACAGTAAAAAATGTTTTGTTGGAAAAGATTGACAGAATTTCAATATTCACTGTTACTTAAATACAAAAAAAACCAGTTTATGGTAAAAATAACTTTGGTGGACATAATAATTAGTTTGAACAAACTTGGGTACATAGTAATAAATAGTAGTGTGTAAGTTCATAATCATATCAGGATATTTGTGTGGTGTTGGATTTTATGACCTCAGCATGAAGAGCAATGCTACTTGGGCATGTTGGGTGAGCGATATAGGGCCATCATGGTCCAAAAAATTGGTTTATTGTTTAGACTGGTTTTTAGCTCGACTATTCGAAGAATAAGGAGATCTATCCTAGTCACCCGAGCGTCGGCGTAACCACTTATGTTAAAGTTTGCGTACCACCTCAAATATTTTCAAAGTACATTGACATATGGCTTTGAAACTTTGCACACTTGTTCACCATCATGCCCCCAACCTGTACACAGGAGGAGGTAACTCTATCAAGCATATTTACAAAATTATGCCCCTTTTTATGCCCCCGAAGGGTGGCATATTAAAATCGCACCGTCCGTGCGTCCGTCCGTGCGTCCGTCCGTGCGTCCCCACTTACAAATTCGTGTCCGGACTGTAACTTTGTCATGCATTGAAGGATTTTAAAATAACTTGGCACACATGTCTAGCACATCAAGACGACGTGTCGCGTGCAAGACCCACATCCCTACCTCAAAGGTGAAGGTCACACTTGGAGTATGAAGGTTATGGAATCCTCTATATATGCACACATTCGTGTCCGGACTGTAACTTTGTCATGCATTGAAGGATTTTAAAATAACTAGGCACACATGTCTAGCACATCAAGACGACGTGTCGCGTGCAAGACCCACGTCCCTAGCTCAAAGGTCAAGGTCATACTTAGAGTTTGAAGGTAATGGATTCCTCCATATAAGCATATATGCACACATTCGTGTCCGGACTGTAGCTTTGTCATGCATTGAAGGATTTTAAGATAACTTGGCACAAATGTCTAGCACATCAAGACGACGTGTCGCGTGCAAGACCCACGTCCCTAGCTCAAAGGTCAAGGTCATACTTAGAGTTTGAAGGTAATGGATTCCTCTATATAAGCATATATGCACACATTCGTGTCCGGACTGTAACTTTGTCATGCCTTGAAGGATTTTAAAATAATTTGGCACAAATGTCTAGCACATCAAGACGACGTGTCGCGTGCATGACCCACATCCCTACCACAAAGGTCAAGGTCACACTTAGAGTTTATAGGTAATGGAATCCTGTATATATGCATACATTTGTGTCCGGACTATAACTTTATTATGCTTTTAAGGATTTTAAAATAACTGTGCACAAATGTCTAGCACATCAAGCGGATGTGTCGCGTGCAAGACCCAAGTCCCTACCTCAAAGGTCAAGGTCACACTTAGTGTTTAAAGTAATGGAATACTGTATGCATGATTACTCTGTCATGCATGGAAGGATTTTAAAATTACATAGCACATTTATTGAGCACATGGAGAGGACACAGACTGTAAGGCACCTCTTTCGGGGGCATTCGTCACTTGGGAGGGACAGCTCTTGTTTTACTTAGAATTTACGTTAAAGTTTGCGTACCACCTCAAATATTTTCAAAGTCCATTGACATATTGCTTTGAAACTTTGCACACTTGTTAACCATCATGCCCCCAACCTGTACACAGGAGGAGGTCACTGTATCAAGCATTTTGACAGAATTATGCCCCTTTTTCGACTTAGAATTTACGTTAAAGTTTGCGTACCACCTCAAATATTTTCAAAGTCCATTGACATCTGGCTTTGAAACTTTGCACGCTTGTTCACCATCATGCCCCCAACCTGTACACAGGAGGAGGTCACTGTATCAAGCATTTTGACAGAATTATGCCCCTTTTTCTACTTAGAATTTACGTTAAAGTTTGCGTACCACCTCAAATATTTTCAAAGTCCATTGACATCTGGCTTTAAAACTTTGCACGCTTGTTCACCATCATGCCCCCAACCTGTACACAGGAGGAGGTCACTGTATCAAGCATTTTGACAGAATTATGCCCCTTTTTCTACTTAGAATTTACGTTAAAGTTTGCGTACCACCTCAAATATTTTCAAAGTCCATTGACATCTGGCTTTAAAACTTCGCACGCTTGTTCACCATCATGCCCCCAACCTGTACACAGGAGGAGGTCACTGTATCAAGCATTTTGACAGAATTATGCCCCTTTTTCGACTTAGAATTCCTGTTGTTAACTACACTTTAACAATATCCTCCAGGATGGATATTATTTTATATTGTCAATCACTGAGAATAGTCGAGCGCGCTGTCTACTGACAGCTCTTGTTAAAAGTTGAGCGCACCAAAGTGACGCTGGGTAATTTTGTTATAATTCCTGTAGTAAATTTATCACAAAAAATTTCTTCATTTCATAAGGTTTACCCTGGTACTTAATCTCAACCGCACAAAAAATTGATTGAATACTCTTGTATATACATGTATTGTTTTGGAACTTTTCTGTGCTTTTATGAATTTTATAGTGTTTTATTTGAGACAAAATTAGTAATATGTAGGATTAATCATATTAAACCTCTTTACTTTTAACAGTTCAGCATTCAACAATAGATTCTAGTCAGCGAGGACGAGGTGGCCGTGGTGGTAGAAACAGGGGTAGAGGTCGTGGTCAAGGGCATTTCTCTGGTAATGCAACAGGTGTTCATATGACCCAAAATGTTAGAGGGTAAGCTTGGTTTACTAGAGAACAATTTCAATAATGCCAGCCACTAAGAACTGGGGGTATGTTGGTCGACAGATCTTTGGTTTTTGCTCAATTACCCGAGAAAGCTTTGACCCAGATGTCTTAAACTTGACATGGACATTGGTCATGGACAGTTAGATGAACGCTATCCATTTTTAGGTCACTGGTCAAAGGTCACAGTGGCCTCACATTTAAAAATGGTTTCCACTCTATAAAATGGCTTTGACCTAGGGGTCTCATACTTGGTAGGGACATTGGTCACAGACAGTAGATGAACTCTAATTATTTTGAGGTCGCTGGGTCAAAGGTCAAGGTAACAGTGACCTGGTATTTAAAAATGGTATCTGCACAACAGCTTGAGATGTCTATGACCTAGAGGTCTCAAACTTGGTAGTGAAAATGCTTATGGACAGAAGATAAACCCTATATATTTTAGGATGAAAGTTCAAGGTCCCAGTGACTGCATTTCAGATACCGTTCCGTCAATAGTTTTGACGATGTTTTTACTTCAGATCTAATCATCTTCAAACTTGACATGGTTATAAGTTATGAACATTAAGATAATCCCTGTTGATTTTGAGGTCACTTGGTCAAGGTCAAAGTGACCTTGTATTTAAAAACCATTTCTGCTCAACAATGCTTTGACATAAAGTCTTCAGACTTATTTGGATTATTGTGTATGAGAATTTAATGACCCATATTGATCTTGAATGACTTGTGGGTCACCAGATCACAACAAAGGCAGTCTAAGGGGCGTCGTAATGATACCGTAGCTTTTTATGACCCCTCCTGTACTTGCAATTGTACCAAGTTATTTAAGCAGCTATAACTATGGAGTATGAGCTATGTGATGAGCTATTACATGAATGTTTAGGAAGTTCATCTTGCACTACAATGACTTGAATGAGTTGGTATTCCTTCAGTGAAGAATTAGGGTGGTGTACTATATTATTTGATATTGCTTGGTAGGCATTTTTTTTCAGGATTTTGCAAGTGTGATTGAAAAACAAAAATTAAAAAGCAAACTATTCCTTTATTCCTACAAAAGTTAAGTACCAGCATGTTACCATAGCATTTGTAACGTTGCATTTATCTGTTGATTTAGAAATGTGTAGCAAAAACTTAAAAACTGAGTGTGTAACATACAGCTGAAGAATTTGTTTTCAGTGCATCACCTATGATGAGTAATGGAATGCGACCTGTGCGACACACTACTCCAGTGCAAAATCGTCCACAGTTGAATTTCATGCGGCAAAATTTGATGCATCAGGTACGGCACCCTGGAAGTCAGCAGGGGCAGCAACTGTCATCCCAGGGACATGTCATTCATACCTCACACGGCAACCCCAATATGCCTATAATCAGTGTAGTTACAAGCCAAGGTGATCCTGGGCAGGTGGTACAACAGAGACCAAAGCTGTCACTACAGAACCTAATGCCTGCCCAGCAACTGAAGCCAAAGAATGCAGAAGACAGTCAGGCAGAGTAAGTTAATCATGAAGTTTTCTGTAATAAATATAAACAGCACTGTAAAGTTTCTATCTCACTGGAATCTGCTATGCTATCTTCACTCTGAGGGAATCAAACTTAGAACCCAAATTACTTGGTTTAGGCCCAGGTAACAAAATGATAATTGCAAATTGATGAATCAGTTGTAACCCATGTTATCGGTTACTCTTGCCTGATCGTCTAGTGTAGGTGGTGTTTAATGGAGAGACATAGCATGTATTGGTCAAGAAACCCTGATAGTATTGAAGGCAGGTTTGACCACTGTTGTCTGAATGATGGTTGGGAAACATTTATGTAAAATTTAGGTCAAAGAAATAAATAATTGTCCTGGATTTTCTGTAGATAACTTTAAAATGTAAATGAATGTGCTTGTATTTATGAATACTGTAAGCGTGTTTTATAGGCAGTTTGAACCAAGGAAATCCCTGTATTGCAATTGGAATTTGTTTTTAGCTCACCTGGCTACGCCAGGGTGAGCTTTTCTGATCGATGATTGTCCGTCGTCCGTCGTCCGTCAACATTTGATTCAAATGACATCTCCTCTGAAACCTCTAGGCCAATGTTGATAAAACTATGCAGGAATGTTCCTTGCATGAAGCTCTACCAAAATTGTTCAAAGAATTCCATTCCATGCAGAACTCTGGTTGCTATGGCAAAAAATAGGAAAAACTTTAAAAATCTTCTTCTCTGAAACCACAAGGCCTAGAGCTTAGATATTTGGCATGTAGCATTGTCTAGTGGACCTCTACCAAGATTGTTCAAATTATGACCCCCGGGTCAAAATTGACCCCTGCGGGTGGGCCCTTAGTTTTTGTGTAGGAATATATAGGGAAAACTTTAAAAATCTTCTTCTCTGAAACCACAAGGCCTAGAGCTAAGATATTTGGCATGTAGCATTGTCTAGTAGACCTCTACCAAGATTGTTCAAATTATGACCCCCGGGTCAAAATTGACCCCGCACTGGGGGTCACTTAGTTTTGCATAGGAATATATAGGAAAAACTTAAAAAATCTTCTTCTCTGAAACCACAAGGCCTAGAGCTTAGATGTTTGGCATGTAGCATTGGCTAGTGGACCTCTACCAATATTGTTCAAATTATGAGCCCCGGGTCAAAATTGACCCCTCTCCCCCGGGGGTCACTTAGTTTTGCATAGGAATATATAGTAAAAACTTTAAAAATCTTCTTCTCTGAAACCACAAGGCCTAGAGCTTAGATATTTGGCATGTAGCATTGGCTAGTGGACCTCTACCAAGATTGTTCAAATTATGAGCCCCGGATCAAAATTGACCCCGCACTGGGGGTCACTTAGTTTTACATAGGCTTATATAGTAAAAACTTTAAAAATCTTCTTCTCTGAAACCACAAGGCCTAGAGCTTAGATATTTGGCATGTAGCATTGGCTAGTGGACCTCTACCAATATTGTTCAAATTATGACCCCCGGGTCAAAATTGACCCCGCCTCAGGGGTCACTTAGTTTTACATAGGCTTATATAGTAAAAACTTTAAAAATCTTCTTCTCTGAAACCACAAGGCCTAGAGCTTAGATATTTGGCATGTAGCATTGGCTAGTGGACCTCTACCAATATTGTTCAAATTATGACCCCCGGGTCAAAATTGACCCCGCCTCAGGGGTCACTTAGTTTTGCATAGGAATATATAGTAAAAACTTAAAAAATCTTCTTCTCTGAAACCACAAGGCCTAGAGCTTAGATATTTGGCATGTAGCATTGCCTAGTAGACCTCTTTAAAGTTTGTTCAAATTATGCCCCTGGGGTCAAAATTGACCCCGCCCGGGGGGGGGGGGATCATTTGTTTTACAAAGGCGTATATAGGAAAACTTATTTGGTATATAACATTATCTAGTGATCTTCCACCAGGCAAGTGGACTTGTACCAAGGTGAGCGATATAGGGCCATCTTGGCCCTCTTGTTGTTTCTTACAGGTAACATGTTATGAAAAGTTATAACCTTAATTTGACAATGTTTGATTAGTATTTAAAACTAACATTTTAAGCCAAGGTAAAGTTAGCCAGGGTAGGAATTAATTTGAAATATCTTTTCTATAAGGACTTTGAAAACTGATAATTTTCAGTAAGAACTGATCAGGTTTTTTTTCTCAAGGTACTTGTGTAATCCATTTTTATACTTAAATGTTTTACATATATAGTAGTGTTTTCACGTCTGTGTATCTTCAGGCCTGAGGCAGCTGTAGAACAGGTGGAGCAGAAACCAAGTGACTTGCCAACATCAGATAAAGAACACATAATTGATCCTCCAAACATACCTAATGTAAGTAATGTTTGAAGAGAAATAGTTAATAAACTTAAAAAATGAATGCCAGAAACTCTTAGCCGGAAGCTTAGATATTTGGTGTGTAGCATTGTATGGTGGTTCTCTAATCAAGTTTGTTCAAAGAGTGCCCCTTGGGTCAAAATTATCCCTGCCCTAGGGTTCACTTGTTTTATGTAGCCTATAAAGAAATGCTTAGAAAATCTTGTAATAACAGTTAAACTTCGTTAACTCGAGCATCGATAACTCGAGAACCCCGGATAACTCGAGGAACACCTGTGGTCCCGCCAGGTAGATTTCTTACTAAATTACCTGCGGCAACTCGAGGTCACTGATTATCAGATTTTTCTCACCCTCAATGGCGCATCATTATTTTGACTCGTCATGGGAAAAACTTCTATTGTTAAGTGATTGTTCTCATTAATTATCGATTAATTGGCCGTCCAGTGGCCAAAGTGTATAAAATTTTAATTTTTAACATTTAAATCGTCTCAAAGACTTAAATCATGTGTAATTACAGCCAGTTGTTACTTTTATTGAATAAGAAGAAAATTATGTTTGTGAGTTTTTAATTACGAGAACTTAATGATGAGATGAAAATTTTGAGTCTGGATAAAGCTTAAGAGAAAATTCCAAACTGCATATTCTTTCTAGAATGATAGAAATAAACATGAATAGATTATAGAAATAAACATCTAGTGAAGGACCCGATCTCGTGGATTAGCTAGATTGGACAAGCAGAAAAACAAAACAGGAATAAAATGATATTAACTGTCATGTGTTTCTTTATTTAACTCAGATGACATTTACAAAAACATATTGAAACATGCATAAGAGATGACGTTTATAATGCCTTTCTTGAAAATGCCACTAGTGATGTGTCATACTGATTCATCAGTGCTCTGCCTATACAACAACTGGTGTTGGTTAATAATCACTGTTCGCTATTGAGTCATTTGCAAACAAGTTAAGCTTAGCCAAAATTGTCTAGCATACGGGTCGAATGGCATTATGGGAAAACATAAAGAAAATCCCAAGTGACTGGTAAATACACTGGACGAAGTAAAGTTACATACCCCGTCTCTCCATTAATCAGTTGTCAAATAGTAATTACCCTTATTGTACATGTATGCAAACAAAACAAACAGGATTTTATCAAATAAGTACGAAAGGTTATCAGAGCTTTTGTAAATGTATAAATCCGACTTCAGCATAAAGGTCCTCAAATAACTCGATGTTCATACGATATATGACAGCAGAAAAACTTGTAAAAATTCCATGGTTCGGATAACTTGAGAACCCGGATAACTCGAGCATTTTACTCGTCCCCTTGCGACCTCGAGTTATCGAGGTTTTACTGTATACGAAAAGTGCTAGGGGTGGTTACCGGTGGTATACTGGATTTAGCATGTCTGTCCGTCCATCTGTCTGTAGACAGAATCTTGTGGACACTAAATTTCAAAAACCCCAGGTCAGAATTTAATGATACTTCACAAAAGTGGTAAATACCATGTGTAGTTGTGCATGGTTCATGTTTCTGGTCATTTGGTCAAAGGACAAGGTCACAGGGGCTCGTGATAGTAAAATCTTGTGGACGCTAAATCTCCAAACCCCAGGTTAGAATTTAATGTTACTTCACAAAAGTGATAAATACCATGCCTAGTCATGCTTGGTCCATGTTTCGGGTCACTATGTCAAGGTCACAGGGGCTCGAGATAGAAAGACTTGTGGACACTAAATCTCCATAACCCCTAGTCAGAATTTATTGATACTTCACAGAAGTGATAAGTACTATGCCTAGTTGTGCATGGTGCATGTTTCGGGTCACTAGGTCAAAGGTCAAGGTCACTGGGGCTCAAGATAGTAAAATCTTGTGGAAGCCACATCTCCAAATTCCTTGGTCAAAATTTAATGGTTCTTCACAAAAGTGATAATACCATGCCTTGTTGTGCATGGTCCATGTTTCACATCATTAGGTCAGAGGTCAAGGTCACAGGGGCTTGAGAATCTCCAAAACCCCTGGTTAAAATTTAATGAAGTTCACAAAAGTGGTTATACCATTCCTAGTTGTGTATGGTCCATATGCCGGGTCACTAGGTCATGGTCACAGGGGCTCAACATATTAGAATCTTGTTTGCTCTTAATCTCTAAAACCCCTGGTCAGAATGTTATGATACTTCACAGGTGTTGGTGTGGTGTTCGGTTGGTAACCATCACCTTCAGTGATAGTTCTAGTTTCACTTTATTTTCTATGACCCTGTTGTTAACCTTAATATAATATCCAATGGTGCAAGGTGAGCAATATTGGGTCATCTTGGCCATCTTGTGATTGCTTTTGTTTAACATGGTATATAAGGCCAACATTAAAAATAGGTTGGTTTGCTGCCTCCTGACTGACCCGCTGAAAATGCTATTAATTTGACCACGCCGGTCAATTTAAAAAAATTTTTTTTTATCATGTTGACATGTAAATTTGAGGATGAGACAAATGAAGATGATAGTTTGAAATTGTATGTTTCATTTTTAGCTCGACTATTCGAAGAATAAGGAGACTATTGCACTCGCCCCGGCGTCGGTGGCGGCGTCTGCGTTGGTTAAAGTTTTTAATAAAGTCAAATATCTTGAATACTATCAAAGGTATTGACTTGAAACTCAAAATATATCTTTACCATCAACATCTACACCTGAGGAAACAATCCCCATAACTCTGTTTTGATTTTTGACAGATTTATGCCCCTTTTTAACTTAGAATTTTTGGTTTAAGTTTTTTATAAATTCAAATATCTTGCATATTATCAAAGGTATTGACTTGAAACTCAAAATATATCTTTACCATCAACATCTACACCTGAGGAAACAATCCTCATAACTCTGTTTTGATTTTTGACAAATTTATGCCACTTTTTAACTTAGAATTTTTTGTTAAACTTTTTAATGAAGTCAAATATCCTGAATACTATCAAAGGTATTGACTTGAAACTCAAACTGTTTGTTTACCATCAACATCTACACCTGAGGAAACAATCCTCATAACTCCGTTTTGATTTTTGACAGATTTATGCCCCTTTTTAACTTAGAATTTTTGGTTAAAGTTTTTTATAAATTCAAATATCTTGCAAATTATCAAAGGTATTGACTTGAAACTCAAAATATATCTTTACCATCAGCATCTACACCTGAGGAAACAATCCTCATAACTCCGTTTTGATTTTTGACAGATTTATGCCCCTTTTTAACGTAGATTTTTTTGTTAAAGATTTTTATAAATTCAAATATCTTGAATACTATCAAAGGTATTGACTTGAAACTCAAAGTATGTGTCTACAATCAACATCTACACCAGAGGAAACAATCCTCATAACTCTGTTTTGATTTTTGACAGATTTATGCCTCTTTTTAACTTAGAATATTTGGTAAAAGATTTTATAAAGTCAAATGTTTTGAATACTATCAAAGGTATTGACTTGAAACTCAAAGTATGTGTCTACCATCAACATCTACATCTGAGGAAACAATCCCCATAACTCTGTTTTGATTTTTGACAGATTTATGCCCCTTTTTAACTTTGATTTTTTTATGGACTTAAAATGTATGTTTACTGTCAACATCTTCACCAATGTTTTTGATTTTTGACATTTATGCCCCTTTTAACTTAGAATTTTGTCACAGTTTTTACCAGACTAACATGGAAATACTTGAAATGGCTTTCTTTTGAAATATCATAGAATAATTATGCAGCATGCAGCGGTCATGCTTTTTTAATTCTATACATTTCAATTTTGAAAAGTTACAGAGTTATTCATGATCAAATTTACAAGGTTATGTATTTCTTTGAAATTATCCCCTCCTCCCTCCACTTGGCTTACAGAATCCAGAGTAAGGCTTTGAATGTAATGTACATTTACAAAGGTCTTTGAACAAGTTTCATATCTTTGACCTTAATTCTTACAGACAATTACACAATACTCCTGTTCTTTGACAAAAAAACCCATTTTACCAACAACCTTTCGAATAGTCGAGCGTGCTGTCATGTGACAGCTCTTGTTATTCTTTTATTCGTCATTTACAGATTTGTATTAGTTTTACATAAGACGTATTCTGTAAGAAACTATCGCATAAAGTACTATTTTTTTTTTTTTTTTTTTTCAAATAAAAATAAATAAATTGCCTACCTACCTACCCAACTTCAAAAAGTAGGGTTGGGAGACGTCAAGTAAAGACTTCTTTAAATGTTGCCTAAACAGTTTAAAAACATTTAGCTGTATAAAACTTGCTGTCTTTTAGTTCACGAGGAGCACTTCCAGTATAGTGGTCCCCAAAGCATGAGGTCATTATGTCATGTTTCATGGTGCTGCTGCCCCCAATCCTATGCTAATACAACTGATGCAAAACCTACTGTAAAACAATACTCCTAGTCAGTAGGGAGCGCTAAACAAAGTACATTTATTGTATTTGTGCAAAAGTAACGAGTATTACAAGCATCGGAGCATTGTTGGGGCAATCACTTTTGTAATTGAAATTTAGCAGGTTTTCTTTTGTGCATGTTTCATTTTTATCCCATACTCTTTTATTTGAGAATGAAAATTAAACTTAACATTTTGCTGACTGGAAAAGAATAAAAACTTCATTTTATAGCATAATAGATTAATATCCTTGATTGTATATAATTTATCAAATTTGAATTGATTTAAATTTGAGTTGATACATCATAAATTCATAATGGTATCTTATCATTCGTTCATCTGTGATGTATTTATAAATGAATGGCTTTAGAGGCAAACATTGCCTAAATTGATGAATGTTAAAATAGTACCCAAACTTATAAATGCTAATGATGCGCTGCCTCTTTCAGGATCCAAATGCTTACGCTGTGTGTCAGTACTGTGGAACAACTAGCATGGATAAATTTAAATGTGAAAGTTGTAAACGTATGTTCACTAGTGCAACTAAATATGTGAGTCCTAGTGCATCAGGGGACGGCAATCCTGACACTAAACGGCGGAAAATTTCCGTTGAAACTCCAATTACAGTGACTACAATAACAAGTATGAATAAAAGCTCATTTTATAATAAAAAGCTCCAGGAACAGGGTGAAATTTATGTGAAAGTGATAAATGCAGGAAACAATGCAGTAACTGGACCTGGTCCTAGGCATAATCCAAGGATTATTCGTCAAGGTTTTGGAACTAGGGGGAAAAGAGGGCGTGGTCGAGGGAGAGGAATGGCTGTACCAGGTATAGTTGCATTTAGAAAAATTACAATCAAGCTTTTTCATCGGCTGATATTTTCAAGCTATCATGTTAGTACGTCACATGGCTTTTAAGAAAAGTACTGCTACAACACTTTATACCAATGTGTCGGTAGGCTTCACCTGCCGTTTATAACGAAAGTATCATACAACTTTATGTATTCCATATTTTTGGGCTTAACTTCTGCATTACAGTGTTTAATGATGTGTACAATTATGCAGTGTCTTCAAACAGACAACTAAATTCTTGTGTTTAAGACAGCAGTGCAAAATGCCTTATTTTGCTAATTTCACATGTTAATACCGTTTCATTAGCTGAATCTTCTAGATTTGGAGAGACTTCTTTTCATTAACCTTCTAGTGATAGTATTACTTAAAATGCTTAGAGTTCGTAAGTTACTAAAAATGCACCCAGTTTTAGGGTCTCTTTAAAGTCCATTACTAAGACCAAATTGAATTTTCTGGAATTGTGACAGGGGAATACAGTTTTAAACTGGCTTCTAAAACTTTACAATAGCGGTGGATTATTTCACTGTTTGAAATACTGCTGCAGAAAACAAATGAAAGTTTTTGTATTTCCTTAGATTGACCTGGGTGGTCTTTGTCCTACTTTCACTTTATTGCATGTTGTAAACAGTCAGAAATATACGTTTCACATCATTTTAATTGAAAATCTTTCAACTTTAATAAAAAATAGGCATGCTTAATCATGTACAACCTATTTACAGCCTCTTTCTGTGAGATTTCTGGAAAATTATAAAGATATTTGAAAACTGGAAAACCTTTCATTTTGAAAATGCAAAATGTAATCTATTAATTCTTTTGTTAAACTCAAATTTTCAACACAATATAGTCTCATTCGATGCAGTATGTCTTATTTTCCTTCTGAGAAAATGCCCGTTACAATTCCAGATTTAAAAGAAAATTTGATTTGGTCTTAGTAATGGACCTTTAAAGACACCTGACTGGGCGTTAACTGTAACAGTTGTGAAAACAGTTATTAGCTTACAGAAATCTTAATCTTTAAAGTTGTTACCAATATTTACCTGTGTAAAAGATATATAATTATAATATATAGACTATAGAGGTGTTGTTACACTCAGTACCTTCACTGCAGCTTGTGTTTCTTTCATTTTTGCTCAGGTGTCTGGCTTTGAAAATCTGATCTTTTAAAAATTCACTATGTTAGTAGGTCAAATAATGTGAAAGTCTCTCCAGAAATAATTTTGTTTAACAATGTAAGATGGTCTATTTATTCTTTTCTGATTATCAAATTGTTTTATCAGAGACTGTCACAATATCATCTGACGAGGAAGAAGGTGCTGATCCAAACAAGTCTCAGACAGTGTCTGCTCCGACTACCCCAGCCTCGGCTGCGAGCAGATCTCCTAGTCATGCAGGGGACCAGCAAGAATGTCCAGAGTCTCCAATTATACCTAATATACCGGTGTCACTGAAGAGAGGAGAGAAAACTCGGGTGAAGAAAATGGAGGACGCTGTAAGTTGTTACTGATAACATTTTCTGCACAAGAGTTTCAATATTTCCTCCCAGAATATTTAATGATCAGTTTCTCTGTGTGCCTCTGCTTTTAGTCTTGTTGAGCTTTAAGCTGTAAAATAACCTGACCCTATGTTGCCTAACCAAAAGTTTGTTAAAAATTCTGTTTGTTACATATGTCATGTTGCAATAGCTGCTGCTACATTTTCATAAGATGTAAAAGCAAAAGATAAAGTCAGTTGACAAGTTTCTCACAAGGAAATAATTCTCTTAAAATATGACTATGAATATGGTATTTTCAAGAGAAGGATTCATGTTCTAATTACCAGTAGGCTTTTAACATCAGTTTAATGCTGCAATCCAGTCAAAGTTGTCAAACAACTAGCTATGGGATACAACAAAGAGGCTATGTAAACTACTCAACTTCTTAATCAAGGTGTATCTGATACTGGTATAAAAACACAGGTTGCTTGGTACAGGTTGCTGCACCTTAAAGGTGACCACATACACAGGTTCACAGTACACTTGTCAGGTCAGACTCTGATGTGTCCATGACCTTACCTCCTTCATTGCTTTTCCTGGGGAGTGACTTCATACAGTGATCCGATATGACTAGTATTATCTAACATTTGATCTACAATATACAAGCATACCACGTAAACATCATACCATGTAAACATCATACCATGAATCAACATTGTACCATGTAAACATCATACCATGTAAACATCATACCATGAATCAACATTGTACCATGTAAACATCATACCATGTAAACATCATTCCATGTATACATCATTCCATGTAAACATCATACCATATAAACATCATTCCATGTATACATCATTCCATGTAAACATCATACCATATAAACATCATACCATGTATCAACATTGTACCATGTAAACATCATACCTTGAAAACATCGTACCATGTAAACATTGTACCATGCAAACATCGTACCATGTAAACATAATGTAATGTGGTTATTTTTAGGATGGTACTAGCACAAGAGAGAAGTCTCCCTCGCCCACAAGAGTGACTCTAAATGCTAGAACAGTTAGAGTAGGAACATTCCGGGGAGCGCCAGTGGAGCCAATACTTGTAACAGAAAATGGACTTAACTTTTACATAGAAGGTTAGTCTAGATGGTTTTGTTTTTTGCCAGTGCATACTACTTAACAAATATTGTAATCATGTACAGATGTATATGTAAGTGACACAACCCAAGTCATTTCAAAGGCAAAACACTTTTGTACTGAAAAACATGATGTATCGGCACATTGTTCGTTGTTCTTCAGTGACTGATATTATGGGAAAATAAGTATTCTCCATTGGTGCATATTTCATATAGCAGCATGCATTACATGTAAACAAGTGTTTAACACTTCCAGTACAGTACTTGGATGGGAGGGGCTACAATGTATATGGTTGGCAATATCAACAACTGAATCTTGTGAAGACCAGTATGTTCACTGAAACTATTCTGTGTCTAGATTAGATAATTGCTACAGGCCAGAATAAACTAACAGTTGTTTCTTTTCCAGGTGTGACTGGGACCCATGCATTTAACTTATACCCACAGGAAATACAGCAGTGCTTGGCTAAGTTTGATAGTGAACCAAACCTTATTTTTTTTCTGACAACACAACATTGTGCTGTGCGAACACGTAAAGATCTTGGTATGGTGTTACACGCAGATCACAATAAACCGATGCCGGAACACTACTTTGATCCTTCTGGAATAGGTGGGTAACAGATATTATAATTTGGAAGTTACAAAAACTGCAAAATAAAGGACATAAAAAGTTGAAGGCATTTTGATAATATTACTAGATCTTCAATTGAAAAGTAAATGAAAAACAACAGTAAGAAGTCAGTATTATTAGCTCGACTATTCGAAGAATAAGGAGGCTATTGCACTCGCCCCAGCGTCGGCGTCCGTCTGCCATGGTTAAAGTTTTTAATAAAGTCAAATATCTTGAATACTATCAAAGGTATTGACTTGAAACTCAAACTATATGTTTACCATCAACATCTACACCAGAGCAAACAATCCCAATAACTCTGTTTTGATTTTTGACAGATTTATGCCCCTTTTTAACTTAGAATTTTTGGTTAAAGTTTTTTATAAATTCAAATATCTTGCATATTATCAAAGGTATTGACTTGAAACTCAAAATATATCTTTACCATCAACATCTACACCTGAGCAAACAATCCCCATAACTCTGTTTTGATTTTTGACAGATTTATGCCCGGTTTTAACTTAGAATTTTTGGTTAAAGTTTTTTATAAATTCAAATATTTTGTATATTATCAAAGGTATTAACTTGAAACTCAAAATATATCTTTACCATCAACATCTACACATGAGGAAACAATCAGCATAACTCTGTTTTGATTTTTGACAGATTTATGCCCCTTTTTATCTTAGAATTTTTGTTAAGTTTTTTATAAATTCAAATATCTTGCATATTATCAAAGGTATTGACTTGAAACTCAAAATATATCTTTACCATCAACATCTGCACCTGAGGAAACAATCCCCATAACTCTGTTTTGATTTTTGACAGATTTATGCCCCTCTTTAACTTAGAATTTTTTGTTGAAGATTTTTTTTAATTTAAATATCTTGAATACTATCAAAGGTATTGACTTAAAACCGTGTCTACCATCAACATCATCATCTGAGCAAACAATCCCCATAACTCTGTTTTTATTTTTGACAGATTTATGCCCCTTTTTAACTTTGATTTTTTTATGGACTTAAAACTTAAAATGTATGTTAACTGTCAACATCTTCCCCAATGTTTTTGATTTTTGACATATTTATGCCCCTTTTAACTTAGAATTTTGTCACAGTTTTTACCAGACTAACATGGAAATACTCGAAATGGCTTTCTTTTGAAATATCATGCATAATTATGCAGCATGCAGCGGTCATGCTTTTTTAATTCAATACATATCAATTTTGAAAGTTACAAAGTTATTCATGATCAAATTTACAAGGTTATGTATTTCTTTGAAATTATCCCCTCCTTCTCCCTCCAGTTGGCTTACAGAATCCAGAGTAAGGCTTTGAATGTAATGTACATTTACAAAGGTCTTTGAACAAGTTTCATATCTTTGACCTTTATTTTTATAGACAATTACACAATACTCCTGTTCTTAGGCAAAAAACCCATTTTACCAACAACCTTTCGAATAGTCGAGCGTGCTGTCATGTGACAGCTCTTGTTTTTATATGCTTGTCAATCTGTGAATGTTTATTGGCCTAATATTGTGGCCAAGTTCTGTATCCAGCCAATTTGTCCAGTCACTTCAGAGTTATTGCCCTTTAAATTGCCAAATTTTGGTTAACTGAAGAGTTGTCTTGCCTCTGATTTTATCAATAACTAACCAATCTTCAATAAAGTTGCTTTGAATGTTTTTTGGCCTTATATCGTGGCAAAGATCTGTAACCAGTCAAATTGCCCTAATCACTCTGGAATTATTACCCTTTTATTGCCAAATTGGGAAAATTTAGAGTTGTCCACAAGACAGTCGTATTTTGTGACATTTTGTCACTTTTGTTATTTCTTTACTTTTGTTACAGAAATGCGGCATCAGATGATCACTATAGTGATGGACCAGTTATCTGTGGAAACTCGGCTCGAGTTTCAGAAATATATGGAATTATTCAAGTCATGGGGAAAACAGGGGGATGAAGCTTTCTTCATGGAATTGAGCAAAGTTGAGGCGGATGAAATATTCAGACAGTCAACAAGTGTGCAGCTGGTACCACAGGCTGTATCGCAGACCTCAGTAGTGCCTGATCATGGCTACAATCAGACAGGAGAGGAGGACAGGCAGAGTGACCGATCACCATCACCAAAAATAGGCTTTGTAGGCCCCATCGTTAAGTGAGTATCCTGCTTTCCTTTAAAAAGTTAAGAAAATAGTTGTTACCTTGGCACTGCATTATTAGCTCACCGAAGTATAACAAGATTTTATGTATAATGGTTTCTAAAAGAACATAAAAGTTGTTTTTGAAGATTTTGTTATTGAGAATGGTTTTCTCATGTTTTTCACAGATGGAATTTTATTTCAGCAGAAAGAAAACTCGTTTTGAAGTCATGTTGTAGAAAAAATTACTCACTCTTTGCCGAAAATAATCAGGATTTGGGTATAGATGAGAAGCTAGTTATACCTGATACTACTGAGATCAGTGGCATTGTTGCTTATATACTTTACAGAAAATAGACATTTAAAGATGAACAAGCCTATGTTGTATATGGGAAGTCAAATATATTCCATATTTATTTTTGACCAGGTTGCTTACCTACCCGCCGGCACCAGCAAAGGGTGGAATCTCAATCACAAATGAAGATCTGTACTGCCTGCGGGAAGGGGAATTCCTTAACGATGTTATCATTGACTTCTATCTCAAGTAAGAAATTTCAGATTTGTAAACCATAACTATTTTGTAGATACAATGTTACTTCTATGCAATTAAAATTTTCAGTCCATATAAGATCACTTGAACTAAAAATGGGTCTTTAAAAGCTAAACATGTTTCTACACAGATAAAATGAAGATCAACTTGGATTCTTATACCTTTTCCTTGTGTTATGTTATCAGTATTCATTGGATAAAACATATTCCTTAATGGCCTTTGTCTTTCACATTGTTTTCCTGCCAGTGGAAGTTGATACTTTTGGAAAGAAGTGTAATTGTGCTGGGAAGACATGAAGATCCATTGTTTATCTGTCCTTTGATATAGAATTATAATACTGTTATAACAAGAACTAGATCAAAACAACTCACAATGTATGCTAACATGACTGTGTATATATCAAACTGATGACCAGTTACATGTATATTGTAGGTACCTTCTACGTGAAAAGTTAAGTGAAGCAGATCATGATCGAACCCACATCTTCAGTTCCTTTTTTTACAAACGTTTGACACAGCGTATACGAGGGGCAGCAATAGATGATGACCCAAATGTCACGTGAGTTTTTTTCATGAATATACAAAGATTTGATTTCTGTATAAACCAGAACATTTAAAAATATTATTATGGATTTTTAAGAACTGTTGTCATTTTAACCAGACTGCACTTTATCATCTTACTTGTGGCACTGCTAATATATGTTAACTAGTCACAGCATTTTTGTAGCCCTCCATTTTGGTGAGTCACATTTCTGTCTACAGCAGTTACATCTCTACCAGCAGTGGAGTATAGTATAACATGTCAGAAATGCTATTTTTAATCTTGATATGTTTGCACTCAAAGTGGTCATGTACCATTTGATTCTGTCTGACTATCCTTCCATTGCCTTTGTTTCTATAAAAAAAATCTCAGAAACCAGTAAGCAGTTGTTAGAAATGTGGTCATTGGACTCGTTATGAGAGATTTGTCTTCCTTCATTTGCAGACTAGCAGTAAAAAGGCATGCCAGGGTGAAAACATGGACTCGGAAGTTAGATCTATTTAACAAGGACTTCATTGTTATTCCTATTAATGAACAGTAAGTGTTGTACTGAACAAAAACTTGACATTTACAGGAAATGTAGTGTTGTTTAATAATAAATATGAACTAAATATTGGGACCTACTTACTTTCAGGAATCACCAACAGGAATAAATTAATGCATGTGCTTAATACCGGTGTATGTATAATTAAACAACTGTTTTGTGTATGACAATACTGTGTATGGAAGGCAAATGATCGCTCACAGATAATGCAGGTGACAGTGTATGTATTAGAGTACAGTTTGTGAGAATAATTAAGTTATTTCAAGGAGGGGTAGCCTCTGAGAAATGACGCAATTATTCGTGTCAACAATGCATTATATCTATTTTGTATAACAGCACATTTGCTCTGTTGCACTATTGTAGCTGTTCTGTTCTCTATTGTAGATAGATCATGTGTTCTATTACAGATAGATCACAGTTCAGCTACGCCCCCATACACAGTGCAAATTACCAGAAATAGACTACACTGTACATTGTTTTCATATAGATACAAAATGTATATGCAGTAACCATAATACAAATTCCAAATAGAACATGTCAGGATAATTAACATTAAAATGTGTGCATCAAAATTCTTTACTTTTATAGTTTTATAAAATTTGTCTAGAGTTTTCATCTTGTAAAAGAAGAGATATTATAGCAGAATTAATTCCTGTAGATATCTCACAGTGTACTTGTGAATTGTGGCATTCCCATTGATAATACTCATACCTGTTTTATTCTATTGCAGTGCTCACTGGTTTCTAGCAATCATATGTTTCCCGGGATTAGAAAAGCCAGCTGAAAATCTATACATTCCAAATCCTGTCTCCACACCTTTACTAGATGGTTCAAGTTGTCCTACTCCTCCACAGCCGAGTGATGATGGTGCTGATGATATGGAGAGTGAGGTATATCATACACTGTCAACTTCCTCATCTCTCTTGTTTCTTTCCTTCTGTTTGGAAAAAAGTGTTACTGGTAAACGAAGCAAATCTGATGGGTATACTAAATGTCTGTCTGTTGTTTGTCTATTCATATCTTATGTATTTTAGTAGCCCAAACTACTTTTACATTTTACAGGATTGCAAATAAAATGGCTAAAGATAAAAGATATGAAATGTAAATGTGCAAGATATTGATGGTGTCTATCAGTCTATGCATTTCGGCCCTATGTCCTCTTGAACATTGAAAAATTTTGTTGATATAACATTGCATTGTATTATGATGTTTGTGGTTTCATAGTAAACATCAAGTAAAGATGTGCGAGACATTTTTAGCTCGACTTTTCTATGAAAAGGGGAGCTATCCTACTCGCCCCGGCGTCGGCGTTGGCGTCACACCTTGGTTAAGTTTTTCGTACCACCCCACTTTATTTCAAAAGTATTAGAGGTATGGCTTTGAAACTTACCATACTTGTTTACCATCATAACCTCCATCTACAGACAAGAGTACATAACTCTAGTCAAGGTTTTTGACAGAATTATGGCCCTTTTTTTACTTAGAAAGTGTATTGAGCTTGGTTAAGTTTTTCGTACCACCTCATTTTATTTCAAAACCACTGGAAGTATTGCTTTGAAACTAACCGTACTTGTTTACCATCACGACCTTCATCAACAGACAAGAGGACATAACTCTGTCAAGGTTTTTGACAGAATTATGCCCCTTTTTGACTTAGAAAATACATTGAATATGGGTAAAATCCACTTATTACCTTAACCCTTTGAGATATTGCTTTTAAACTTTTAATGCTATTTCACATCATTACCCCCATCTGTACGCAAGAGAAGGTAACTCTGTCAGGGATTTGTTTTAAAAATTAAGGCCTTTTATCAACTTAGAATCTTGGTTAAGTTTTTCGTACCAGTCCACGTTTTGACTGAACTGTTTGAGATATTAATTTGAAATTTGGAATACTTGTTTACCATCATGATTCCCAAACATGGGCAGGAGAAGGTAATTCTGTCAAGGATTTTATTTGAATTATGGCCCTTTTTGACTTAGAAACTCAGTTAAAATTTTCATTCTTGTCCACTTGTTAACTTAACCATTTGAGATATTACTTTGAAAGTTGGAGTACTTATGTACCATCGTAAGACCTATCTGTAAGCAAAAGAAGATAACTCTGTGAAAAATTTTCTTGATTTGTACTTAGAAATTCCTGGTTAAAATCTTGTGTGCCCTTAACTGTCAAAGTTTTGTTTTATTGGCAAGCACTAAAAAAGTCGAGCACGCTGTCCTACTGACAGCTCTTGTTAGTTGACTTTTCGAAGAATAAGGAGGCTATTGCACACGCCCCGGCGTCGGCGTCTGCGTTAGTTCAAGTTTTTTTATAAAGTCAAATATCTTGAATACTATCAAAGGTATTGACTTGAAACTCAAACTATATGTTTACCATCATTATCTACACCTGAGGAAACAATCCTCATAACTCTGTTTTGATTTTTGACAGATTTATGCCCCTTTTTAACTTAGATTTTTTGGTTAAAGTTTTTTATAAAGTTAAATATCTTGAATACTATCAAACATATTAATGTATGTTTACTATCAACATCTTCACCAATGTTTTTGATTTTTGACATATTTATGCCCCTTTTTAACTTTGAATTTTCTCACAGTTTTTACCAGACTATTATATGGAAATAATCGAAATGGCTTACTTTTGAAATATCATAGAATAATTATGCAGCATGCAGCAGTCATACTTTTTTAATTTTATACATATCAAATTTGAAACGTTACAAAGTTATTCATGATCAAATATACATGGTCATGTATTTCTTTGAAATTATCCCCCCTCCTCCCCCCAGTTGGCTTAAAGTAAGGCTTTGCATGTAATGTACATTTACAAAGGTCTTTGAACAAGTTTCATATCTTTGACCTTAATTCTTATAGACAATTACACAATACACCTGCCTGTTCTTAGACACAAAAAAACATTTTACCGACAAGCTTTCAAATAGTCGAGTGTGCTGTCATGAGACAGCTCTTGTTATGCCATATATTTAATAAGGCATTGGAGAATTATGTTCAGATAGATGATTGTGTTGCAGAGATACCTGGATGCAGGTAGTGTTTTGAACTACTCCAGGACCTATAGTTTTGATGAGATTGTAAAACCAATGTGGCACACATAATATGTAAGACATATGATTTATACTTATCTATCAAGTTAGTGTTGAATAAACCAGTATGCAAGGATTGTTCAGTGGCTTAACAAATACTGCATTATGCTAAAGGCATTGCAAAGTTATGTCCCCTGAATACTGTTTATTTGTTGTGTTTGTATATTAGTGTGGTGCTCTGTGGAAATTTGTCACCTTCAGTATCTGTTCTTATTTTACCTGTATGTTTACATTCTAGGATCCTCTGACTGAAACCACAGCCAACAATACACAAGTGGACAAGTCGGATGAAAATGGAACATCAGTAGGGGAGAAAGAAAAGGAGAAAGAGAGTACTGAATCCCAGTCAAACACAGCAGCAGATAATTCAAACCTTGAAACCCAGTCTGATAACAGTTCAGAAAAATGTGATGATACACAGTCTGAAAAAACTGAATCACAGTCCGAGAAAGCTGATACACAGTCTGAGGAAGCTGAGTCACAGTCTGAGGAAGGAAAAGAACAACAATCAGCTGATGAAAGTCCTGTGGAGAAACTGGAAAGTGCTCAAGCAGATTCAGGAATTAAGCAGACCAAATCTATGAAAACTTTGCTAAGGGTAGATATTTAAGTTATGTCTGTTCCTATAAATGAAATACAAATTTAAACAGGACTGGTTTCACCTAAAAAAAACCAGTGAAACACATTCTGTTCTGTGAAGCTACCTTGGTGCAGAAGTAGAGTGTTTATGTCAGGATCACCAGTCTTGGGTTTGACTTCTGCCAGTGCCATGGCCGTATTGTCCTTAGGCAAGACACATTAATTCTACATTGCTTTCTCTTTGAGGTTGATTTCATCTGGATTGATTCTCAAAAGTGATTTATCTAAGTTGTAAGAACTTATTTCGCTATCCAGAATATTAATACACTGTCACAAGAAAGTCTGCCTGTTCATGCAAGATGTATAGAATCAAAGCTTTCTTACTAAAATGGCTGTTTATTTAGAGAGGAAAGAAAATTTGTTTTATGATCCCAAGCCTTGGTGCTGGTGTATAGAGATTAGCTAGCTGATGCTTGAATATTAAATAGCAGGCCACTTTATTTTAAACTCGTATTCATAATGATATCTGTCTTAAACATACAACTTATTGCTGGCAGTTTATATATAACTCAAGCCTGCTTGTTTAGTTGTATTACAGAAAGATGAAGATTTAAAGTATAATAGTACATCTACATGCATGTGTAATTGCAGAGTATCCGAGGACAAGCTGTAGATGGAGATGGAGACGGGACTGCTGAGGCAGTGACTGGAGTAAAACAGTAAGTTACATTACATACACACCATCCCTTACACTCCCTCCCTCTTTGATGTCAGTAGGTCTGTAGACTGCATGGTTCCAGATGATATCCGGAATCATTTGGCACATGCTATTTAAGCTACATCAGATAAGCACTATGCTTAGATTAAAGGTCTCTGCTCATAGTTGGACTTTTTCAGCATTACTGATTGCATCAAGAGGTCATTTGCTGTTTTTATCATTAAGTCACAGATAAGACAAAGTCCACACTAACTGAAACTACATGAACCTTTTAACACATTTTATTAGAAAATTGTAAATAGCTTCACATACAAAATGTATAACTTGAATGTGATATGTTTTTATACTTCAACAGTTGGACTGTGATGCAGTAATTTACAACAAGTATTATTTGCAGTGAAAAGTTTAGAAAGACATTTAGGTAAAGGGACATTGAACAATTGTCAGTAAAGGCTCAGTAGAAAAAAGTATAAAATTCTCTTTTAGAATTAGAAAATACTTAACAATTATTTTACATTCTTTTAATTTCAGGCCATGCATCATAATATTTGATTCATTGTTTGGGCCTTCACGCTCGAGAATAGTAACAGTATTGAAGGAGTATTTACAAGTAGAATGGGCAGTAAAGAAGGGGGGAGAGTTGAATAAGGCTTCGATTAAAGGTTGCGTTCCCAAAGTACCTCAGCAGAATAACTTCAGTGATTGTGGTGTGTATATGTTACAGTATGTGGAAAGTTTCTTTGAGGTAAGTTGCTCCTGAATCCTTACCCTGGGGTTGTCAATTTAGCAGTGTCACTTTGGAAATACTAGTTATTGTATGCAATAAATAGAACAAATATATAAGCGAAAATGTTCATTTACTGTATCCACCACAACTATCCATAGACAGTCTTGAGAATTAAAGTTTGATGAAAATGAAAAACTGTTTTCAAAAGTTAAAGTCTGCCTCATTTTTGTCGTGGGTTTTAGGGCTTAGGGTATGCTGAACTGTTTAAAATTTATGAGTAGTCTAGCATTGCTCTTATTTGAAAACGCATCTTACATGAAAACCCAAACTTGTGTGAAAAAACTGCAATTCGTTTGACTGCTTCTGACGTCTTGTTTGAAAAGCTCAGACTAAAAGAATTAGTGTGATATTTAACATAATGTCAAAAACCCTGAATGTGTTTTATACAGGCAAAACATAATACAATGTACATGTACTAAGTAATTCGTTATCTGTTTATTGTTTTCCCTTTACTATGATGTAGTAGTCTTCAAGCTGTGAACCTATATACTATTTTCCAATTTTGGTGACATGATTTAAATATTTTTAACTTGTTGAGGAAAAGAAAATTTCCTTCACAGGTTCACTTCTTATAATTATGTGCTACATGCAGGGAAGTAGGGAAGAAGTGAAATCAGGTCAGAAATTAAGACGCTTGCCTTATTACCGTTCAAAAATTGTAAACTTTTTAAAAACCACTCAAGAATCATGGTAAATTGATTTTATGTTACAGGATCCAGTCCAAGACTTTTCTACACCCATGAAGGGATTACATGATTGGTTTAGTGGTCAGAGAATTGAAGGGAAACGAGAGGAGTTGAGGGACCTTATCATTGGACTCAAAGAGAAATATGAGAGTAATGTGGAAAGAAAGGGAAAGGACACTTAGTCTGGCAGTATCAAGTGTTTGCTGGAAATTGAAGAAACGCTGCTGTGTATGATAGCTGATACAGTGTGTGTTATAGATGAGAGGAAGTGATTACAGCTTGTAACAGTCTGGACGGATCACAGGGACGTATATTCAGGAGAAGATGATTTTTGTTACTGTGTCAGCAGATACTTAAGAAAATTGATGTAGACACCAATCACTGTATGGATTTGGTTTGGAAGGAAGCCTTCACTACTACAGTGGCTATATGCCATAAGGTTTCAAGATTCAGCTTATTGTCTTTCACATGATGCCAGTCTTCGAATAGACAAGCAGGTTTATATTGCACAGTTTAGGAGTAATCTACTGTATGCTTGACAGTTTGGAAATCCCCTCTTGCATATAAAAGCTTGGACTATAGTCCTACAGGAGGATGTAAACAGACATGCTTGCTGTTACAGAATGTAGGATAGGTGTAACCTTGTGGAATACCTTTGGGCTAATTTTTCAGGTTTGTGGGAACATTCCCTTGTGGTATAAAATTGGAGTTGGACATTGATGTGTGAATTTAGAATAATGAATTATTCTGTCAAACTGTAATGCTTGGTACCAAGTAACAATAATGAGTTGCAACTTGAAAGACGTATGTTTCTGTGGGAATAGATTGATGCTTTCAACAATTGCAGTGCTCCTAATAGCATTTATTCCTAGCTATAGTTTTATAAATATTGTGCTTGTTGTTACAATGTACATACACATTTACATGTACGGATTAAGACAATGTAAGGCCTACATTGCGTATACAGCAGGTTGCCAAAGTTCTCTAGGCTTTTAGCTGACCTGGCACTAAGTGCCAGAGTGAGCTAATAGGATCGCATTCCGTCCGTCATACATCCGTCAATATTTTCCTTCGAACAACATCTCTTAAACCGCTAGGCCAGTGATGATACAACTTGGCAGGGATGTTCCTTGCATAAAGCCCTTTCTTAGTTGTTCAAATAATTCCATTCCATGCAGAAATCTCTGGAAAGGAAAAACTTGAAAAATCTTCTCAAGAACAGGAAGGCCTTGAGCTTAGATATTTGGCATGTGGCATCACCTAGTAGATCTCTATCAAGATTGTTCAAATAATGACCCCGATTCAAAATTGACCCCGCGTGGGTGATCAGTTGTTTTTTACATTTATGTAAGCTTATATAGGAAAAACTTTAAAAATCTTCTTCTCTGAAACTACAACGCTTAGGACTTAGATATTTAGCATAAGGGATTACCTAGTGGACCTCTACCAAGATTGTTCAAATTATGACCCCGGGGTCACTTGTTTTTACCAAGGCTTATATAGGAAAAACTTTAAAAATCTTCTTCTCTGAAACCACAAAGCCTGATCTTAAATAATTGGCATGAGGGATTACCTAGTGGACCTCTACCAAGATTGTTAAAATTATGAGCCCAGGGTCAAATTTCACCCCGCTCGTGAGTCACTTGTATTTATATATGCTTATCATGCTTATGTCGGAAAAACTTTAAAAATTCCTCCCTGAAACCACAAGGCCTAGAGCTTAGATATTTAGCATGTGGCATTGCTTAATGGACCTCTACCAAGATTGTTCAAAATTGACCCCTACATAGGTTTATATAGAAGAACGTTCGAAATCTTTATCTCTTAAACCACAAGGCCTAGAGCTTAGATATTAATATGTATCAATGCCTAATGGACCTCTACCAAGAATGCTCAAATCATGTTCCCCAGGTCAAAATTGACCCTTTCTGCTATTCATCACCTTGTATTATAGCCAATGGTAGCCAGGTTAGCGATATAGGGCCATCTTGTTGTTATGGTATCCGACTTGAAGTATTTTTTTTATGAAAATAACATCAGGTAATGATACAATACACATCATGCATTCTACATAGGTAGTTGTCACTAGAAGCCTGACCTAAAACCAACATTTGTGGACAATACCACTAATGTGCTTGTGGGTGCACACTTTAGTCTTATCTTCAGGAAAGTGGTAATGTGGAATGACCTTTTACCTACCGGTATTTTATTGTCTTTTGGAGCAATCGTTGTATAAATTTAACGTCTCGTTCCAACTGCATTTTGGTCATTTTAACAGATGAGCAGTTCACCTAACCATCTTTCTTTGGAAGTACTAGACTCCTATCATCTGTTAGAAACTGTCAATTTACTCACATGAAGAGACATGGTCAGTAGCAGGTGTAAGTTACAGTAACGACTCGACCACAGTGGTGATCTTGGAGCAATCATACTTGGGCGAGTGATGTAGGACTGATTTTAATTTTTCATTAACTTTTGCAAAGTAGCCAAGTGTACAGAGCTTGCCCAGGAAACAAAGAAAGGCTGTTACAACCAACAGATGTTACAAAACAAGCATGACCAATGTATTTTGTAAAAAAATTGTTATTTGTTGATCAGTGTAGTACTGTTGATATCAGATACTCTTCAAACACTGCATTCAGCTGAAAATAGTTAAGTTATTAAAGTTGTACTGATACAAAGGTTTCATTTGTATATGTAAATATAAGTTAATTTAGTTGTTTTCTGTTTTAGAATTTTTGATTTTTTTTCATGAAAGTGAGAGCATAACATAAGTTACAGTACCAACTAGTGGGGGTATCTTAGCCATAGGCAATGTGTTCTCATCCAGCAGTAAAAACACCTGTCTCTTGGCCATTAGAATCATTTAAAACACCATTTACTTAAATGATGATAAAGCATCTAGATATTGTACTGACTTTAGGAAACTATCAACGAAACTGTGGATGGTATCCAGGTCGCAGTTAATATCACTACAGAAATCAAGTTTGGTTTAAAATCTCTACCAGATCTTGATGATGTCTAGTTTTTGACTGTAGATGACTTAGTATAGAACTTGTCAGATGCTTTAGGTTAAAATTATCACCAAGTTTTCTAAAGATTGGGCTGAAATATTAGCCTCTTACAAGTAACTTGTAGATGACAAACAGATGGACAGAAGCTGGACAAAAGTTGATCTCTATAGCTCACGTCTGAGCACTTCAAACTGACATTCTCACATAGGTATATTTCAAAGGTGAATGCAGTATACATTGCAGTCATCATATGAAAGAATGTGGTTTCTAACGTTGCCAAAAACTGTAAATGATGTTGTCTAAACTTTCATACAGCATTTCCAGAGAAATTTTATTGGCTGTAAGTTTTGTAGCTTACAGGATTTGCAAACGAGGGTACATTTTTTTTTGTTACTGGTGTTATTAGCTGGATTTCTGCACATTGACCTGTTGAACAGTTGTAAGTAGTGCAGAAGGATTGCAAACCAAGCTGTTCTATCACATGCATTGTAATGTTCTAGCTGTTTATGTGCAAGTGCAATTGTAAATAGTTTAATTGGCTGTGAAGTTGCTTATTCCTTGTGCATATTTAAAGGGACATACATGGGTAGTGTTGTGTCACGGAAGTTGTCAACACCGACGGTAATTTACATATGTTACTGCCAGTTATACTTACAAATAGTGCTACCACTGATGTAATGGACTTCATTTTGTTTATTGTGTAGCAACAGCCTTATCTGTGCATGTTGTGTGGGCAATTCTGTCTCACAATAGCAGATCTTATTGGCCTTGTATAGCTACAGTAATTCGATGTTTACCACAAACTCACAGAAGATGTTATTTTTACACATCTTATGAATATTGGTTCAGTACCTTAAATCAAACGTTCAGCGTAACTGCAAGGGTCAAGATTGTATTTACATGTATATATTCTTTGGATGTACAAGCAACATCATAAATTATATATGTGTGCAAAAAGCCTGTTTCCCTTGTTAAGAACAGTGCTTTATTGAGAGATACAGGGTTGTTGCATGCAGACATTATCTTGTTCATACTCATTACTATCATCAGAATGTGCTGTGAATTGTTGATTATTGTACATTGTCCATTGATCTAATGAAAAATAAACCGTTATTCTCTTGATCTATTCTTGTTTTCTTTATGTACATTCCATTGAAATGAGGCAATGATAGCCCTGTACGGCATGAAATTACTGTACTCTCTCACTGATTGATGATTCATGGGTTTGAACCCTGCTTCCAAATGTTAGCAGTTTCTTATGGATAGGGTTGTACTGGTTCTTTCCAGGACTGATACATGTAGGTAAACTGCCCTTTTGTAAAAATGACTGAAATAAGGTTGGAACAGGCATTAAATCTGGGAAAAAGGAGCAAGCCTAAATTGAATTTTTGCAAAATAATGCCCTCTGATAACATAGTTTACTTTACTTAAAAAGTACTTTGTATTGTTGAGGAGGCTGTCTTCTGCTTTTATTCAATGATACAGTAGAAAAGATCTTTCATTGCAGTAACTATGACTATTTCCTAAGATGAAATGCCCTGTATGGTGAGTAGCGAACTACTTTTCTTGGTGTTCCTCTGATAATAACATTGTTTAATGATGATCCTGTGGCAATAGACCTAACCTTTGGTGAAAAAATAAACAAAGTAGTACTCATCTTACTTTCTTTTATTAGGGTTTACAGTTATATACATCACGATTATTAAAATGTGCTTGTTTTCAACTTGATTTTATACAAATTACTAATCTTGATGTTTGATTAACAAAGCAAGAGTATAATCACTGGTTGTCTGATTCTTGGTGTGCTCCTCTCTGCCTTTAGCATCCACCTATATAGTCATCAACTTAACACAGATGCAACAGTTATCCTGAAAAGGATGGTAACACTTAAAAAAAGCGTGAAAATTCTCATTTTGAAATGATTATGACATCTTTTTGCTATTTTCTATTGAGTGCATACAGCACTTCAGAACAATACTTTATCTTTAATCTTTAAAAAACAACAAAAATAATAACTGAAAGTATGACTTTATTCATGCAAGTTCATGTCTTCAAATAAAAGGAGAACTTTGTTTCAAAAACTTAAAACTGCTGACTACAGTATAAAAACTAATTGGTTTTGGCCAAATTTCACTGAAATCTTCTGGTAAATGTAAACATGTGTACCTAAAACAACAACGTACAAAGGTATGGGTTACAAACTATAGATTTTCCGTAACAGAATATTGAGTGCAGGACAATCATAAACTTATGTTTCAATACCCTCATTGTCTCACTACCACACACTGAATGTTACACTACCATACACTGAAATTTACCATGTTGTGTAGCGCACCCATCAACCACATTAACATCATTGACTGAACACTACACTACCCTAGCAACCACACACAAGTACATTGTATATTACCAACAAAAGGCCCAAAAGGGCTAGTATAGGTCTACTGGTCTGACTGGACTGTTCTGAATAAGTTTTGTGAAAATCTGTTGCAATGTTACCAAGCAAAACTTGTTCACAGTGACCTTGACCAACTGACCAAACAAGAGGGCCATGATGGCCCTTTATCGCTCACCCGAGTACAACTGCTTTTAACAAAGTTGCTAGAAATTTCTGACAAATTTCCAGGATATTTGGGCTGAAAATGGTACCTCTAGAGTGTTAACAAGGTTTTTCCATATTTGGGCTGTGTGACCTAGTTTTTGACCCCAGATGACCCATATTCGAACTTGAGCTAGAAATCATCGAAACAACCTTTCTGACAAATTTCAAGGATATCTGGGCTGAAAATGTTACCGCTAGAGTGTTAACAAGGTTTTTCCATATTCACGCTGTGTGACCTAGTTTTTGACCCCAGATGACCCATATTCGAAAATGAGCTACAAATCATAGAAACAACCTTTCTGACAAATTTCCAGGATATTTGGGCTGAAAATGTTACCTCTAGAGTGTTAACAAGGTTTTTCCATATTCGGGCTGTGTGACCTAGTTTTTGACCCCAGGGGACCCATATTAAAACTTGAGCTAGAAATCAACCAAACAACCTTTCTGACAAATTGCCAGGATATTTGGACTGAAACAGTAGCCTCTAGAGCCTTAACAAGATTTTTCTATTTTTGGGTCATGTGACCTAGTTTTTCATCCGAGATTACCCATATTCAAACTTGTCCGAGTCATAACTGGGACAAACATCCTGACCAAGTTTCGTGACAATTGAGGCAAAAATGTGACCACTAGAGTGTTAACCAACTAATTGTGGACAGACGACTGACTACAGACGACGGACATTCATCAATCCTAATAGCTCACCCTGAGCCAGCTCAGGTGAGCTAAAAAAACAACAGTAGGGATCATCTACTTAGCAAGACCAATCATCCTATGTGGGTCAAATAGATCTCAAGATATTAAGCAGAAAAGATTTTCAAATTTTGGGTCACTGTGACCTTAACTTTTGACCCACTAACCCCAAAATAGATAGGGATCATCTACATGTTATAGGGAACCTTCTGACCAAGTTTGATGGAAGTTGAATGAAACTTTTGACCCATAGAGCATTATCAAGGAAAATCAAATGGAGGTAACTGTGACCTTAACCTTTGACCCCAAAAACAATAGGGAACATCTACATAGTACAGGGAACCTTCTGAGCAAGTTTGATGAAAGTTGAAAGAAAACTGTGACCTGTAGAGTGTTATCAAGGAAATGCTTTCAGAGGTCATGGTGACCTTTGACCAACTAACCCAAAAAAACATTAGGGATCATCTACATGTTACAGGGAACCTTCTGAGCAAGTTTCATAAAACAAAAAGTTGTATGAAAACTTTGACCTGTAGAGTGTTATCAAGGAAAATCTAACGGAGGTCACTGTGACCTTGACCCTTGACCCACTGACCCCAAAAATACTAGGGAACATCTACAAGTTGCAGGGACACTTATTACAAAGTTTCATCAAAGTCAAATGAAAATTGCGACCTGTAGAGTGTTATCAAGGAAACGTTTTCTGACAGTTGGAGAACGGACAAACCACCATCGTACATGGCACTACACTACGCTACACTACATCAAAATGTAGCCACTATACTCAGCAAAACTAGAAACGTCCCTGTTTTATAGCCGGTGAAGCTTTGTCTGTGTAGTAGCTACATGTTCAATGTACATGTATTTTAAACCCTGGCAATGTTCAGAATACGATCGTGTACAGTTTACCCGATACGCACGGTTTACATATCGGCCAGTAACCGGAACGGTCATTTGCACGTTTTGCACGTGCACGCTATACATGTCATCCATATATGTCGTACCATTCATGTGATAGGGGCTATTCTGAAAATTAAATTTTTTCTTTAATTTTTCGCTGTTTTCGATATGCCACGGCTTACCTGGTAGGCCTCGTGTAACGACAGCTAGAGCCGATTGTTTCATTACGTTGACGCACTTACGTCAATGTCAATTGGCAGCTACAGTCACTGCTAGGCAATACGGTGACTCAGGGCAGACCATTCGCAACCGGTTGCGTCGTAACGCCCAACCAATCAGGGCACGCCGCCCGTACACTGGTCAGATAATGACCCAACGTCACCGTGCTGCCAGGCTGTTATGGGTGCGACGTCATCTGAACTGGAAAAGGGCTGACTGGAACCAAGTTTTGTTCACCGATGAATCTCGGTTCACAGTTAGTCATGCTGACGGGAAGATTATGGGTATACAGGCGTAAAAATGAAAGATTCGCCGATTGTTGCATTGTTGAGAAGAACAGGTTTGGGGGAGGGAGCGTAATGGTCTGGGGTGGGATCATGGGAAATGGTTGTTGTACAGGGCAACATTAATACACAGCGTTATGTTGCAGACGTGCTTATGCCTTACCATTTATTCGTCAGCATGGTCCTGGTGTAACATTGATGCAGGACAATGCCCGCCCTCATGTAGCCAGGGTCACCACTCAATTCTTGCAGCAAAACAATGTCAACGTCATGCCATGGCCCGCGGTTTCCCCGGATCTCAACCCCATTGAGCACATATGGGATCAGCTGGGCCGCAAAGCACAAGCTAACCATCAGATTGACAATGTTCGCGATACACGGGTGTTACAACAGGAATGGAGGAATTTGCCCAACGCACTGGTATTGCGTTACGTTACGTCGATGCGGCGTAGGATCATTGCATGCATTCATGCAAATGGTGGCCACACTCGGTACTAACGAGATTTACTGGATGTGCCACATTTCTTATTGAAATTCCATCTCTAAACATTCAATAACACCTTTCTGAGTTTTTGTGATTTTTGATTTTGACCCCTACCTCTCTTGACCGGTTATCTCTCGAAAAGTTAACAAGATAGCCAGATGCAATTAATTGGTTTTGATACAGAAATGAATGAACTTGTTTTTCTATTTTGATTCATAAAAGTAACCCTTTTGGTTTTCGATAAATCTTTCCTGAAATATGGAGGGACGTTTCTATTTTTGCTGAGTATACATATATAATCTACTAAACACTCTACTGTCCTTTACTGCCACAGTCCAACATACAAAGCACTGATGTGAGATTTTGTTTCATGTATTATATCTACTGTACATTTCTATCAATCAGACTATGCATCATTATATATTTCATACAACAAACCTGTAGTCCTGCCAGCCACTTGTTCCCATCACAGTCCCACTGCTTGTGTTGGGGGAACTCCCACCTCAGAAGGATATACCAGTGTTTTCTGGATCACCAGATGACTCTGGCTTTATACCTAGTTGTGAACATGCCTAGAAAAGGAAATGATATATACTTAATGTCTTCCAATACTTGTCTGTAATCTCAAATGCTGTTTCAGTTTGCTAACTTTACTTTGATATCAGACTCAAGTTTAACTTGATGTTATAGATTATTTTACAACCTGGCAGGTATGCAATAGAAGTTTCAACAGCTACCCAAAACAAAGGTAATATTTCAGTTGTGTGCAGGTGTGCAATTTACCTGACCATCCTTTCTGGATTGGACAAGTACTAGACTCCCATCTCTGTAAGAAACTGCCAACTTTCTCACATAAAGAGTCAAGTTGGTAGCAGAGCTCAAACCAATTACCCTCACCCAGAGCATGGTTTGGTGATTTCAAGTCATCGATATTAGCCATTCATCCACTAACAAAGGTACTTATCAAAATGGAACTTACCTGTTTAAATTTTGTACGAATTTCTGCCAGTTTAGTTTGCAGGTCTGGGTGTTGAGGATCCGAGAGAGGGAAGTCTTCTGATGTCTTCACAATCTTCTCCAAGGTCTTCAAAACCCTGACATGTGACAAAAGTATAAAGTGTAAATCATTTGTGCAATATCATCTTGCCCTTCAGTTCAAGAATAGGTATAAAATATTACTACCAGCAACAGCCATTCCTGTGCTGTTGTACAATAGATGTAGAAGAAAAGTCAAATTTAGTTAAATGAGGAATTTATTTTTGTCCAGATGCACTGCCTAAGTAATGTGACACATTATTTCAATAAAATAAAATAATTGGTCACTAGTTTTACAATTTACCATAATTTTACCATCGATAAACAAATATTACATGTACCTATACCCAGTTACTTCAATAATTGTTCTGACCAATTGGTCAATATGGCTTCCAGCCACCTACCAATACACATTACGGTGAATAAACCTTCAGAACAGTCATTTTTCAGTAACTGACAAATTGCTTGAGTTGACACAACACTGACCAAGCTTGCATATGAGACCAGGTTCCTTTGCTGAAGTAATCAAGTCTTTATTGTAAAGTGAACAAGACTGTATGAGCTTGAGAGATGAATACACATCTTGCTTAGGTCTTCAACAAATACAATAGCTTCTGCAATGCTAGAAGAATTCTGGACATGATCAAAAATGTTATAGAAATTCTCCATAAGAACAAATACTCTATTGGACTGGTGGAAGGGGTGCACATCATGCTGTTGTGAGGATGTGAGAACTCTCTGGTGTGATGGGAATGGAGTAAACATATTTACCTAGGTCTGGCATCATCTTTGTCTGACATCTCCTCCAGTAATGATCTGGCAAAGCCAGCATAAAATCCAACCTTTGGACAGAAAATGCTTAAACATCATACCATTGTTAAAGATTATGCTACTACATGTTTTAATATCATTATTCTAAGGACATTGCAAATTTAAATAAAATAAATAAGATTTTGTGAAAAGCAAAGCAGCATTTGTGAACTTTATACAGTATGTCGTAAAAAACTATCAGCTGGACATTTCCTCTACAGAAGAGTGTTGAAAAAAACAAGCAAAATGGAAAATTATTTGTTTTGAGACAGGTTAGTTATACAGGTATTTAAAACAGCTATGGAATATATCTTGTTGACTTCAGCAAATTTGAAGTTCTGTACAAAAATCTTTATTACAGAAAATGAGAGTTTAAATTATTTTAATTTGCAATGTCCTTAGAATAATGATACTAAAACATTGAAAATATAAATACAACAAGAATGCCAGACTGTTACAACATATGCTCATCAAAAGTTGGTGGTAGATTGAGTGGTAATCAAATTACTAATGATTACCACTCAATCTACCTCCAACTTTTGATGAGCATATTTTGTAATAGTAATTGTTAAAACTGTTAAGGCCCATGTTTGGCAAAATTATTTGTAGAATTTCAGCAATACTGGGTTAAAACATTTTGAACAAGAGCTGTCCCTCACAAGTGACGAATGCCCCCGAAAGAGGTGCCTCACAGTCTGTGTCCTCTCCATGTGCTCAATAAATGTGCTATGTAATTTTAAAATCCTTCCATGCATGACAGAGTAACCGTGCATACAGTATTCCATTACTTTAAACACTAAGTGTGACCTTGACCTTTGAGGTAGGGACTTGGGTCTTGCACGCGACACATCCGCTTGATGTGTTAGACATTTGTGCCAAGTTAAAATCCTTCAAAGCATGATAAAGTTATAGTCCAGACACAAATGTATGCATATATACAGGATTCCATTACCTATAAACTCTAAGTGTGACCTTGACCTTTGTGGTAGGGATGTCTTGCATGCGACACGTCGTCTTGATGTGCTAGACATTTGTGCCAAGTTATTTTAAAATCCTTCAATGCATGACAAAGTTACAGTCCGGACACGAATGTGTGCATATATGCATATATAGAGGAATCCATTACCTTCAAACTCTAAGTATAACCTTGACTTTTGAGCTAGGGACGGGGGTCTTGCATGTGACACGTCGCCTTGATGTGCTAGACATTTGTGCCAAGTTATTTTAAAATCCTTCAATGCATGACAAAGTTAAAGTTCGGACACGAATGTGTGCATATATGCATATATAGAGGAATCCATTACCTTATAACTCTAAGTATGACCTTGACCTTTGAGCTAGGGACGTGGGTCTTGCACGTGACACGTCGTCTTGATGTGCTAGACATTTGTGCCAAGTTATTTTAAAATCCTTCAATGCATGACACGAATGTGTGCATATATGCATATATAGAGGAATCCATTACCTTCAAACTCTAAGTATGACCTTGACTTTTGAGATAGGGACGTGGGTCTTGCATGTGACACGTCGCCTTGATGTGCTAGACATTTGTGCCAAGTTATTTTAAAATCCTTCAATGCATGACAAAGTTACAGTCTGGGCACAAATGTGTGCATATATAGAGGAATCCATTACCTTCAAACTCTAAGTGTGCCCTTGACCTTTGAGGTAGGGATGTGGGTCTTGCACGCGACACGTCGTCTTGATGTGCTAGACATGTGTGCCAAGTTATTTTAAAATCCTTTAATGCATGACAGAGTTACAGTCCGGACACGAATTTGTAAGTGGGGACGCACAGGGGGACGCACAGACGGACGGTGCAATTTTAATATGCCACCCTTCGGGGGCATAAAAACTAAAGGACCATAACTCCAGAGTGACTGCAGCTATGTAGCTGGGTATGAACTTGGCCAGTATATTGGGCCCATAAACATTCTGGTCAAATTTAGTGAAGACTGCATGAAAATTGTTCAAATCAGTGAGAAGACAAGGCTAAATTTACGATTTAGGATCATTCAAGGGCCATAATCCAGACTTGCCTAAGGCGATTTGGCATGTTATCAAATTTGGTGAAGTTTAACCAAGTTTTGGATGAAAACTGTTTGACTACCGGCATGTTGTAAATTGTTTTTTAACACCCGTTCCAACCTTGATCATTTTAACAGGTGGACAGTTCACCTAACAAATGCCTGGGCAGAACAAGTACTAGACTCCAATCCTCCCAAAGAACCCCCACTCCCCCACAAGTGACGGGGGACAGGGCCGACCCGGCCCTCAACATGGGAGGTTAAAGTGATCTCAAGTTAGCGTCTCTAACCACTTAACCACAGAGGCAACCAAACTGTTTGACAAGATAGAGGACAAGGCTAAATTGATCTGTTTTTTTATCATATAAGGGCCATAATCCAGAAGTGCCTGGGGACATTTGACTGATTATTGAACTTGGTTGACTTTCATGCCCACAAAAATTTTGACCAAGATTAAAGAAGATCTGATGAAAACTGTTCAACTTAGACAGCAGGCAATGTTTGTGGATGCTGCCACCTGTCCACAACAGGTGTTTCCATAATACCCTTCTATGGATGGGCGTATAAAAAAGATCTGTTCTTCTATTGTAGAGTAAGGCTATATTAAAGGCTACTGGAAATACCTCAGAACCAATAGCTGCTCCTTTTTCCCATCCTAGTCTGTTACCTTCAGCTTCGCCCTGACTCCTACCAATCAGCCTTCCTTGTTCAAATCCATCCTGTTGACTTCTGCAGGTACAGATAAACATAACCTTCATAATATTATAATCTTTCCAACAAAAATCAAGAACTGTTCAGTATTACCAAGTAAATGTTCACTAGGTCAAACAGGTGAGCCACTTAAAAGGTTACACAATTTGAAGGGGGTACAATTTCAGTCAAGTAATATTTATCAATAAATTCTGGCTGCATATAAACAGTGGTACAGAGTACACAACACCAGCTCTCTTCAGAGCTTTTCAAACCAACTTAAAATGCTTTGCATGACCTTTCAAGTTCAACACTTATTTTCATTACATTTTTGATACTGATCTGCTGGTACTGGGGTCGTGTAACATGTTTCTTACACACTTGACTTGATCCTGAGTTTATTTTTCAACTGCTGCGGTTGTCCCTGGTCCCGGGGTAGGCAGCAGGTGGCTAGATTTCTCAACACCTGATCTCCAGGCTGTTCTGTCATGTGGATCGATGTTGCCAAGGTTATGCGCATACATGTCAGCTTTGACACAATCAGACCAGGTCTTCCTTGGTCTCCCTCGACCTTTAGAGCTTTGTATGGACAAACTCATGACAGAGTTGATGTAAGAGGATGCACGTATGACGTGTCCATACCATCTCAGTCGTTTGTCGCGGAGAGCATCTGTCACCTCCTGAACACCCAGCTTTGCATACAGTCTATCAATGGAGACTTCATCATTGGGTTTGACACCACATATCCATCGGATCATTGATCTGTCATTACGACGAAGCCGCTGTATGTCCGAAGCAGAAGGTGCCCAGGTTTCACTACCATCCAGTAGGGCAGAGCGAACACAGGTGTTGAAAATTTTCCCACGGGTATTGAGGGATACATGCTTGGATGTCAGAATAGGAAGGAGCTTCTTGAACTTTCCCCAGGCAGTACAACATCTGGTAATGATGGCAAGCTAACATCAAGCTAACATCCCCCACCGGCGCACAGCATATCGCCTAGACAGCAGAAACTGGCTTCCACAGTATAATACAATACCTTTTATTTGAGTCGGCAAGAGCTACAAACAAATCAACATATCAAGCTTTTTAGGAGCTTCTTCTTCTTCTCTGTTGATGGCAAACAGTCAATGATGAACTTTTATGGCCATGCATGAGGGGTCTAAAAGAGTGAGCTACCAGTCTTTCAAAGCTACTCAGTCCGCCAATGACACTAGTAGTGTGATAGTGCAAAAAAGATAAACTGTCTTACACCTTAAAAACTTAAAAGCCCTTAATTACACTATGTTTATGTACGAGGAGTATTCAATATTTAGTGACGGGCCTCATTTTTCTCTAAGTATATTTCGTGAATCACGTGCAAAGTTACTTATGATACGCTTCAACTCTTCATCTTTCCAACGGTGTTCATACTGTATCCCAATTACACACGTTTTAAGAATTTAGTGTTGAAAGTTGAATATTCATCAACTGCGTATAAAAATGGCTGGAAAAGATTCGTAATAATGTTGAAATTGAGCTACTCAAAGCGCGTAGACTTTGGGTTAAGTGGTGCAGCCATTCATAAAGAACTTTGTCGTATTTATTTATTTCTGTGGTTAGTGAAAGGACAGTTCAAAGATGGTTGTTAAGTTTAAAAGTGGACGGGTCACTAACGATGCTAGTGGTAGGGGAAGAAAACAGACAGTGGTCACCAAAAACAACTTAAAAAGTGCAAGAACTCATAAACAAAGAAGCTCGATATACAGTTTCTGAAATAGCTAAGTATACTGGCTTTCACGGGAAGTACATTTACGATTCTAAAGAAGCATCTCAAAGTTAAGAAGATTGCAGCCAGATGGATACCACTTTATTGACTGAAAAGCAAAAGCAAGAGCGCGTAAAATGTGCCAAGAAATTTTGAAGATGTTTCCCAAATATCGATCGTAAATTTTCTAACATTGTAACTGGAGCGAAGCTGGTTCCACTTTTTTGAGCCCACACGGAAGGTAAATAATAAGATATGGGCCACCAAACATACCCGTAGGCCCTGTATAGCTAAAAGAATGACTAGCACAAAGAAGGTTATGTATGCCATGTTCTTTTGGTATACATGGTGTAGTGACACAGTTCCTATTCCAAAAGGTCGTACCGTTACTGCAAAGTTTACAACGAATAGTGTTAAACAAAGTTGAAAAATATTATCGCAAACGTCGTCCAAATACTGGTATGAGAGGTCTGTATCTACTCCATGACACGCTACTCCACACAAGGCAGACATTGTTAAGAAATTCTTGGAGAGCAACGTATACTGTGCTTAATTACCCACCATACTGCCAGATTTGGCACCCTCGATTTCTCCCTGTTTCCAAGATTAAAGAAACACCTTCAGGGTCGCCGTTACAGCACCAGAAATGGACTTGGTTCAGCTTACATCGTTGTGTAGGGGTATACCTCAAGGAGACTATAAAAGCTTTCAAAATTGGATCACGTTTGAAACTCTGTATTTTGTTCAAAGGAATTACTTTGAAGGTTTAAAAATAAATGGTAGTTGCTTTAAAAGTTTTCATTTTACTATAGCCCCGATACTAATTATTGAAGACTCCTGTATCTGTGCAGAATAAGAGTAAACAGTAGGGATAAAAACAGGATAAAAGCATTAATAAGTGTGATCAGGTTTATGGGTTAAACATGCATGCAGCCAGTGCTGACTTAAATCCGGAGATAGAGTTAGCACTGACTACATGCGAAGGAAGTGGGTTCCACTGTACTACTGTTCTTGGAAAATATGAAAATTTGTAATTGTCTTGTCCAATTTGACACTATACACAATGCTCATGAAGGTGCGAGACATTGAACGAATGTGTCATTTCTTAAAATAACAATTTGTTACAATGTTTACAAATCACGGAGGCAATTTTCTCCACAAATGCTTTGCTATCAAAACGCTGACAGACTCAAAGCATTTAATAACTTTAACATATTATACTGCTAGTGAAAAGTGCTAAGAGTTATAAATTTATATCAAAATAATAACATTTTAGATAAACATATTATAATAATTTCGTTTTATTTATGTGATTTATAATGATTACAAAGATGGTCCGAAGTGTCGATACATCTGGTCCAAAGTATCAATAAATATTGTCCCGTCTATAAATATGGTCCGAAGTGTCTGGTCCGAAATGTCCGTGGTCCGAAGTGTCCGGTTGTGGGTGTATACAACCGACAGTTATTCAGTCTTACTACAGGGCATGACTATGTTGGGGAGCTTTTTTAAAGACTGAACTTACATTTCTTCAGACATAACAATATCGTGAAACAAGTCGTTTGAGCTCATCGTTACTCTTGTCTGTCTGTCAATAGTGATGGTCACGAACGTGTTATATGAATGACAAAAAACCGGTGTCGTAGTAAACACTAATTAACATATTTTTTTGACAAATTTCTTCGAATTTATTGGAATTACAGTTGTCATGGTCTGAAATACGATGCCCTCAGGACGTAGAATACTGTCCCGGATTCAAACGAACCCAACATACCAAGGGAGTGCGCACAAAAATTCCACTTCTGGGTATTTATATTCTTGATACAAATCCGGACATTTAATTCGGATATTATTGTGGACATAATAACTGGTTAAAAGAGGAAGAAGTCTTGTATTTAACGTTGCTCGTATTCAACAGAACACATGATCCACATAATATGATAAACCGTTTACCTAACCTAGTAACAAGTACTATATTTTCCTGTACCTGGAAGTGGGAAGCTAAAATGTCTTTAACAGTTTAAAACTTGGTTCCCTAGACAGCGACCTTAGCGAGCTGGAATTAATACACTTACTGTTATTATTGGCATGGTAAAGGTACAGCTACAGAAACAATGCATATGTTGATTACTATTGTTATCATCAATATGATCCTTTATAAAATTATGACATAAAAGTCTTAATTCAGCATTAGTATGAGAGATAACAGAATAACTATTATTAAAGGCAGTGTCTAGCGAACCGGAACCGGTTCTCTAACCTATATCCGTATATACACTAGCGAATCGGAATTATTTTCCTGCATATATTACAGATAATTGAGATAAGAAAATAGATTATTTAATAATTATAAAGTGAAAGCTATCATTTAAACGAGAAAAAAATGTGGGATTATCAGTTTATTTGCATTTGTTTTCAATGTGTCGATTGTCGAATTGATCCCCTTCGCCTTCTGCACTTCCGGCTTTAGTATGATGCGGACGAATAATTTTAATGTATACAATGTATAGTATCAAAATGCATTTTGCTGAGATTGTTTAAAGACAGACGCAAACACAGGTCTTACTATTTGTAACGAAGTACATTCATTAATGAGTGAATTGCCTATGTCGTGTTGTTTTCACGGCTTTGAGTACTACAACGGAAATACACTGTCATTACAATTACATCTTGTACACCATATTTGTTTTAAAGGTTTGTCATCACAAATTTATTAGTGCCATATGTCAAATTATAAGTGCTTTGTTCATATGAATACGGACCTTACTGTGGCATATTTAGTCATAGTTTCGTCCGGCGTCTATGTGTACGCTGGCGAAATGGTAGTCTACACAATGATATACCATTTCATGGTGAAGTACATGGGACAGGAGGATTAGGAGTCGTCAGGTTGTTGCAGAAGTTACGCAGGCGGAAGCTGGCGAGGTTTGACATTGTCTCCATACAGATAGGTGAAAATGATATGGAAAAATTTAACAATCATCAGCTACTCCACGTCCTACTTGATATAAGAAATGAATTCCGCAACTGTAGTGTTCAGCACGTTGTATTTGGGAGCCTCTTCCATCGTCATCAATGTGGATACAAGTTATGCAGACGTCTCAACAAGATCTTGTTGAAACTCCACCTCGACAAAATATGGTCACATGGCCCAGAGTTAATGATTAATGACGTTATTGACAGCCGTGATGGTGTGCACCTTAGAATAAATGTTGAATACAAGTTCGCTGACATCATCAGTCATGCCTTCCTCTACCTGAACAAGAGGGACTGGAAACAGTCCTTTTCAGGGCTAAACTGACCCTTAACAGTTATTTCTCTCTAGCATAACATTACATGGTATCAAAATCAAAAAGATTTACAGGAAAATTGTGCTTTCTATTTCAATGCTATTCATTCTGTCATAACTGAACACTCTCCTTCGTCATTCTGTTATCCTCGTACATACTGCATTAGTCTTTCATGTCATTATTTTAGGATGGATCTCTAAATATTCATATTCCAAAACATTTTTAATGATAACATAATAATCAACATATGCATTGTTTATATAAATGTATCAATTAACGTGTCGATAACAACACGCCAAAAAATTTGTCCGCATATCAATTCCGGTTCACTAAGGTCGCTGTCTAGGGAACCGGTTCCAGTTCGCTAGACACTTCCATTATTAAATGGCCAAGTGTACTAAATAAGTAACAAAGCAGAGTGTTCAGTTATGACAGAATTAATTATATTGAAATAGAAAGCACAATTTTCCTACAAATGTGTTTGGATTTTATACCATGTAATTTATGCTGAAGAGAAATGAAAGCTATTACAAAATGTGACAATTAAATCTAAATATGAATAAGAATTTGCTTTCAGTTTCATTAGGTCACATCCAGTACGGCCCAAATTAATAAATAGTCGGTAGATATGAAAAATATCTTTTTAAACATGTTAAAGGCTCAGCTTTTAAAGAATTGATGGAATGCAGAGGCATTACAATGAGTGACTGTGTTTAGCATGGTATATGGAATGGAAATGACAGAGATTTCAATAAACTCATTATTTTCATTGGATAATGAGATAAATAAATTTGTACGTTAATATCTCTTTGTCTCTTTTATTTTTGTGTTTATAAGTACAGATCACAGTTGCAGTTGAATTCATTTAATAGGCCTAAGCATTGTGAAAAAGGTCACCTAAATTTAAGAAAGTTGATTACTATAAAATTAACGATGGGAACGAATATTCAAATATTCACATTCATGTTGAATGTTCGAATGCAGTTTCTTAAATCAAATACTTGGATATACTTTCACATTATGAAACATCAGCTTTGGTGAATCGTGAGAAACCCCTTGAGTCATATATAAATGGTTAATATTGACCAGTTTCAAACAATTTATTGTTCATTAGCCTCCTTTGGGTTGAACTTGTCAAAGTTTTGATACCAGTGTCAATTGTACAATTACGACCCTAAATTGAAAACATTTTCACAAGATGTTGTATCTATAATTGACGCATAATCATTGTCTCTCATCTTCAGATTTTATTTTTAATAAGGTGCAAGCTCATTTGTTAACCATTTAGTATATTCAGTTGTATTTGTGGCTACTGCAAACATCTATAGGTAAACACTGTACTGTATTTCTTATAATTTGCGCTGTGTATGGGGTGGAGCTTAACTGTGATCTATCTGTAATAGAACACATGATCTATCTACCATAGAGAACAGTTAGAATATCGCAACAGAACAAATGTGCCATAATACAAAATAGATAGATTACTGTTGACTCTAATATTACGTCACTTCTTGCCAAGTTATTGGAGGCTACACAATTCATTGAAAAAATGGCCGTCCTGGTCTGGACCGTCTTGGTATCTGGTCATCCTGACTTGTTTCCATACCAATAACTCCTCCATTGTTTTAATGGTTATTCAAAGTTTTGGCAACTGGTATCATATAGCTGTCACAAATTATAAACAGTCTGTCAAATTATTTTGACTACTTTCTGACACTACCCTTGCAAGGCTCAGCCGCTGTAAATGCTGAGCTACATGATTGTACTTGTTTTTGGTATAATATTTTATGATGCAGCTGGGGTTTGAACCCACAACCTCAAGCCACTCTTAATTACATGTGCAGACTCTCATCACCTGGCTCTGATTCTTGTCTATTTTTCTTTACCTGTATATATGTAATTGCCACACAGATTTCATTACTGTTGCAGTAGCATTGCATTACATGTAATTACAAAAATGAGCATAGAAGTTACAAAGGTTTTGTGAAATACATGTACTCAAAATTATGTTAATTATTGTTTTCATCTGTTTCAATTGTTCATCTTGTACAGGTCATTGTCATGTTTCATCTCCAACAAATCTTTCAGTCATTCAGATGACCGTGACAACAATATGGTTCCCTTAGCAACCATGGCAGTTTTGCCAAAGCATGCACATATCCCAGAGATACCAGGCGATACCAATGTCTCGTTTGAAGTGATGCTGTACATATTCGGATTCATTGTTATGTGTCTACAGTACATCAATCTCTACAAAACAGTCTGGTGGCTCCCTCACTCACATGCTAACTATGCTCTGGTAAGTAATACCAACTATTTACATAATATCATGAAAAGGTCTTAAATTGTAAATTATATTTGATAATAGATTCTGAGCAGTTTTATAACAGTATACAAGAAGCAGTCATTTCAATTCTAAGCCAATATCAAATCCTGTGTAAATAAATTCTCTAGCCTCTTGAGGATTTTTTCTGAAAATGTAGATAACCATTTAGAAATTGTTTATTCATATAATGATAGATGGTTGTACATTCACAATGCCAGACTAGTTTATTAGGTAAAGTTGTGTTTTCATCTTTCAGAACTTTTACCTGATAGACCCCTACCTAGCAGGTTTTCTCTGTGTGCTGATGAGCAGAAGGTTAATCTGGTGTTTCGTACAGGAGGTAAGTGAGGTAATGTCATATTCATCATTCAGCTGTCTGTGGTCTATACAAATGTCTGTGGTCTATACAAATGTCTGTGGTCTATACACAGACTGCAAGAGAGTTTCTTGTCTTTCAGGAGTGATATTGAGCTATTGATACAGAGTCAAGAACTTTGTCTGCTAGTATTACAGAGGTTCATTTTTTCTCCAGATTGTTATCAATTTCACCCACAACCTTAGTTATCAGATCGGCACTAATTTTCTTCCATTAACATCCAGAGTGCCAGAGTTATGACCCCTGAACCAATGAAAATTCATTATTTAAACCTTTTCTGCATATAGCATGTTTGCAGCCAGACCCACAGGAAAACAACATCCTCCAATTGTCTGACAAGCTTTTTTGTGTTTTTTTTTTAAGCAAGATAAATCTTTCACCTATAATTATCCAAGAAATAGTGTAATATTTTATGCTTTTGGCAAGAGCATGTAAAGTGCAGACCATAGGTTTAAAGAAAATGAAAAAACTAGCATCAGTCATCCTGTTTTTCAGTGGGCTAATGCTGTAACATTTGACATGTATCAGATTGTAACAAAAAAAACCCTATCATATTTGAAGTTCTGCTAACATGGCTAGGAAGGAAATATCTCATAAAATAAAACACAGAAATGTATTGTTAACTAGTATCCATTAGGCCTGTATTCAAATTTGAAGAATCCATATACTGGTAGCTCAGACAATTTGGAACTTGTTTTAGCTCTGCTATAAATATTTTTGTTGTAAATTTTCCCCTTTAACTGTATTGTCTTTGATAAAACTTGATGGAATTTTACATGGTCATAAACATTTGTAAATACTACATGTATAAGTAGCATAAAGAGTTGTGTATGTTTTATTGTTACAGATATATGGGTCTAGGTCTGGTAAAGGTTTTGTGTATATGGTCATACAGCTGTCTAAAATCCTAACTGTTACGTTTGCTGTTGGTGCCCTGATCTTCACAGGCTATCATGTACTGAGGAACCACTCTCTGCTCTACTGTCTCTTTCTCTGCTGCCCGTAAGTAAAACTTTCATGTGTTAACTTTAGTTGTCCATTATATGTCGACCAGTATTAGAATTTCAGTACATGTATGCTACATCATTTACAACAGCTTAAGAGATCTACAGAACATATTTTGTTTAGCAGTATTTTCTGTGAGAAGTTAATATTTTTGTTTATCACATACAATGTATCACTAAGTTAAGGGTAGGATACAGTTTGTTCTCTTAAACCCTACTTTTATCATGTTTATGATTCATAAATCATGGAAGAAATATGTTGTATTTATTTTTTTTAGTTTTACATCAGTATTGTACCAGGCATATTGAGATTTACAAGCATCTGAGAATGTCTTTTCTTTGGAGGCCAGGGGTGTCACTTTAAACATTTGGAGGGATGGGGATGTCACTTTAAATGTTTGGAAGATTGGGGATGTCACTGTATTTCAATGTAATATCTGTGTTTCTTTGACAACTATAGTTTTTCTTGCAGTATTGTAACATACATATTCCTGTTTGGACCTACTGTGAAACCTCTGTATGTTAGATCCCTGAATTGGCCGTCAACTGTCACAGAAAAATCAACACCTAAACACAAATCTAATCTTGACAAAGGTAAAACATGTGTTTTATTCTATTCATACTTAGAGAATATAGAATTAAAGATACACTGTACAATATGCATTAGTTCAAACTACAAATATACCATCTAATTAAGCCTCAGTGGTGTTGTGGCTTAGTTACCCAGAGGACCTGGGTATGAACTAAGATTTAGCCATTTCAGGTATGTCTGGGGTCAAGGTCACTGTGCCTCAGTCTAGGTACTACTTATGAAAATTGCTGGATCTCACTCTGTGTCTAATAAGCAAATGTTTTCATCATGACTAGTGTCTTGAGAGTAATTATTATAAGTTAAGAGAACTTGTTTTGTAATAAAGCTAAATTAGATCAGTATAAACCAACTACATGTACTAGTAAATATAACCTATAGCTTTGCATTAATATTGTTTAGTGTTATTGCATATGGAAGAATTTTTCAAATTTACTTTAAAAGGAAGAAAAGTACAGAAACTTGGATATGAAAGATGGAAGCAGACAGTCCTTTGGTTCTCTACTTAAATACTTGTTCTATTAAATAGTCATGCATGTTAGTAATTGTAGTCTCTGTGACAAACCCAGTCAGGGTAAGATAGATTTGAACTGGAAATGTTCTTGAGTGGCATTGAAGTAGCTATCAGTATCGAAATAAACAATCAATCAATCAAGGCAAGACATAAACAAGTTAAGTGTTTGTCGAAAACATCAGTAATCTTTACTAGGTGAGCTTTTGTGTTTGTGAAAGTTAAGTTATTACATGTAAATTTTTATTTCAGATTTTGTTTTATTCCACAATTGCGTATTAACTCCTGATGTTATTCGAGAGGAAGTAGAGATATTGAAGATAGATTTTAACAATCGTGTAAAGCAGATCTTGTTCAACTCAATGTTAACAGCTTATTACATGACATTTGTACCTTTATGTTTCGCACAGGTAAGCATTGAGTATTATGTGTATTAACTGTGTAACGTTTGTTTATAATGTGTTTTTATGGAAAAGGGAAAATAGCTCATAAATAGTATGCAGTCAGCTTTACCCAAGGGATTTTTAGGTTTACGTTCATATTTGTTCAGGTGAATGTTGCATTTTGCACTTTTCAGTATTTCACCAGTAGACATTTTTCATGCATTCATGATAAGTGTGTACTTGTATAGAATAAGGACATGGAAAATATATTCGTACAGTATTGATCCAGTTACAGGTCATATAAAGAACCACAAGCATGGAATTAATAATGAACAAGCTTTTCTGGAGAAAGAATAAAAAAAAATAATTTGAAAACAGTATCTAATCACCTTCATGTACATTGGCATGATTAACCGCTAGCTAGCACTAACCATCAGCTGTCATATCTACATTTGTATATGCAGCACAAAAAGGCACATTTATGAGAAAGCATAAATCAGTGAGAAATGGGTTTATGGTGTTAAGGCTTGTTGTCTTGTGCATTATGCTGATGCTATCATACAGTATAAGGAAATTAGGTTATATAAACATTTGTATCTGTAACATACCCTACATGGAATGAATAATTTATTTATGGACATTTGTATGCAATTTGTATGCAATTAACACTTTCTAAACTTTATTTACCTGTCATTTGAAAATATGCACCATCTTTTGAGCCAGCTCTTTGAAGGCAGGGGAATGGGAGAAGGCTTTCATTTCAAATGGTAGGAGTGTTTGACCTAGATTTTGCCTTTATAACGCTTCATTAATTTGTTGACATGAAATTCTTCTGCATAGAATATAAAACATTTAGTACAATAAACTTGTATGTTGTGACAGCCTGGTTGAGGATTATACATACACATATACATGTATATCTAAGAATACAGTAAGGAAACACAACCGGCTAAAGTAAGAGAGTTGTTCATACTGTGACCAGTGTAGATCTATGTAGTCTAGTCACGGTCTACAGGATTTGCTCTCGAGTCTGAACAATAAATGATGCATGAATGTGAACAAAATGGTACTGTCCAAATAAATACATGTAGATGAACCAGACCATTTCACCATTTTTGCAGAAGTACGGTAATGATGAAGGTATGCATGTGGTGTTAACACTTTTGTTTCCTTTCCCTTAGCATATCCAGAATAACTGTGAGACATGTTGGGTAAGAATAACAGGGATGTTGTTAAACTGTTTTATATTTCATTTTCTGTTGTTAATGTTGTTTTTTTGTGAATTTCAAAGCACTTATCTTATCTCCATTTTATGTTGTTTGTCTTAGCTGTATTTGTGTTTTGTTTATCACTGTCTGGACTTTTTGTTTTAAGAAACTTCATTGGGTAAGTATTTTGGGCAAGTTGGGGGCATTAACTTATGACCAGCAATGTTTACATACTGGTATTAGATATTCATACAGCAAGTGAAGTTAGTAAAACACCTATCCAGTAAGACAAGGTTTCATTGAATTTTAGCCTTTTAAACATGGAATCTCCTGTCAAAAATATATATGCCATGTAGAAAATAATTTGTAAATTCAGCATATGACATAATTCTTTAGCTGGTTGATGTAATCTTGTTGTAACCGATAACAAAGATATGCCGACTGTAATGTATATGTGTCTGTTCTTGTACTGCATGCCATTTTATTTCTTCTCATAACTGAAAGAACAGGTTAATATACTTTACTAATTGGTTTGCATGATTTGTTGTGTTTACATACTAGATGACTTCAGTTCATCTTCTTCTATGTTGCTTTGACATTATTTTGGTTTGTTCATGCTCCATATAGTCAGCCCAGTTAGCTCAATTGGTAGAGCACGAGACTTGTAATCTCGGGGTAGTGGGTTCGATTCCCGGGGCTGACCAACTAAAATTACTATCAGTCTTTCGGATGAGACTAAAACGGAGGTCCCATGTATGGTTGCTATACACCTGGCATGTATAAGAACCAGGGGTGTCTCTGGAATTGGAACGCTTTCTGTATCTTGCACTATCCTCAGAAACCTAGAATAACTATCCTCTTCTGGGGGCGTTGGTCATATTGGAAACTGGTACCAACGATAAAGCCCAGATAAACTATACAATATACGATACGATGCTCCATTATTAAACTTTCAAGCATTTTGGAACTCAGATGAGCTATATAGAGCCATATATATATATATACGTGAAAAATTCAAAAACATGTGCCGGAAAAAAGTTAAATATATTAAAAGATAAAAACACAGTCCATGAGATAACTAAATTATTATTTGCCAAACGGTTTCGCTTTCATGCTCATCAGGGCAAATATGGCGTCAAAATATGTGTAATTGCTTAGAAACATACACAACAGGGATCAGGAAAACCGAAAATTTGCCGGTCTGGACCGATTTTCAACTTGCTGGACCGATTCACGTAACCAAAAGTTGCTTAAAAATCGGTCCGAGATTTTTTTTTAAAAAGCCATAAAATCGCTCAAATATGACAAAAGAATTGCTTGTGTAATTACACATATCATCTGTGTTATTAGCACCTATCTAATACCCCAATAAACGTGTCATGTTAATAACCCGCGGCGGTCTTTACCTAATTGGTCCAACACACCAATTCTACAATACCTCGGGCGTCGCTAACACGTTATTGATTAAAGGTTTTATTAATGTGTTAGCAGCTCCGACTGACTTTATGCCGGACCGATTGTCTTTAGGCCGCTAATCATTACCTACACTTTGAAATGCCTTCAATGCCTTTTCGAATTATTGTTGAAATAGCACAACGCAACATATTTGCGATGTTCAAAAAGTCAAATGACCGAAATGGCAAATCGGCTCATGGTAATCGGGAGAATAATAACGGGAACCCGAAAGAAACAAATAACTGGACTGGCAACCGGTAGTCAATGTTTCCGAAAGTCGGAAGGGCAAGCCGACATATAATGTTAATCAGACTGGCGACCCGAGAACATAAAAAATATTAAAAACGAAACCATACGACAAAAATTTAATAGCATGGATTATTACAAAACTTTGTGGGGGTGACTTTGAACGTAATCGTTCTAATCGAAATTGAATACCTTTCAATGATAAAATACTGGAAATTATTATATTTATTTATGAAAACTGGCTCGATATTTTTCTTATTACTTAGAAATTCCGTTTCTTATTTTTTATGGCGAAAACGATGTAAAGTTTATCCCTTAGAAAATAGAACGCTCCACGTGAACGGCGCTTTATTTTATCGACTCGTGAGATTTACTAATCAATAATGAAAGAAGATAAACATTCTCGTTTTTGGAAACATTTTGGAATCAAAAGGAGGGAATGAAATACTTTTTACCGTTCCATGATCATGCACAACAATGGAAAGCTGGTTGAAAAATATATAAATAACAAAAAAATTTTTTTTTTTGCGATTTTTTGGGGGGACGATGTACCCTCAGCTTGTCGGGACCGATTGAGATTTCAAAATTTCCTGATCCCTGATACACAACCTACATCAATATTGATAAACTAAAAAATATAACTGACGTCATCAATATTGACGTACGTTGTGTACGTTTCTAAGCAATTACACATATTTTGATGCCATATTTGCCCTGATGAGCATGAAAGTGAAACCAGTTGGCAAATAATTTAATGATCTCATGGACTGTTTTTATCTTTTAATATATTTTTGATTGTGAAACAAGTTCTTACAACCTTGATAAATCGTTTTTGAGACTCGAAGAGAGAGAGGCAACGCAGAATTATTTGTGTCTTGTCTGAAGACACTACCAACATGGCTATGGTAGGGATCGAACCTGGGGCCCTCCGATCCTGAGAATTTGACATAGCTTCTTTAATATTTGTTAGATTGATTTCAAATTTTTCACAAACAACTAATGGATAATGTACTTACTAATGGGTTTCTGAGTCATACATTGGTGGGTCAGGGGTAGATATTTTAGTATTTTCTGTCAGACTTTGTGTCATTTTGAGCTAGTCTGATTTTTAAGTTTTTTGTTTAGGTAGCTTACATGCAAGCTAACAAAGCTATTACTTTGAAACTTGGAATACCTGTACACTATCAAATGTACAATAGAATGAAGGATTCTTAATTTAAAAAGTTTCACACAAATACACAATATTTTTGTAACAGTGAATATGATGCAACCAAACTTAATATGTAGGAAGTATTTATGAATTTCTTTAATTGGATTATATTTTGGGGCTCTTGGGGTCAAGGTCACTTTTACTCAAACTAGGAAAACCACAGTATGTTCAATATTCTTTAGTTACAGTTGACATAATGTATCCAACTTTTGTTTGTAGTAAGTATTTATGAAGATCTTTAATGGGTTTGTGTTTTGGGGCTAACAGGGTCAAGTTCACTGTAACTAAAAATAGAAAAAAGATAATATTTTCAAAATCTTTCGTTACAATTGACATAATGTAACTAAATTATTAAATGTGTAATACATATAAATAAAGACTTTTATTGGGATTGTGTTTGGCTCTCATGGGGTCATGGTGGAGGATTTTTTTTTCTAAAAATAGAAAAATGGGGAAAAATACAATATCTTTAGTTGCAGTTGATGACACTGTTACTTAAACAAGAGGGCCAAGATGGCCCTATATCGCTCACCTTGGTACAAGTCCACTTGCCTGGTGGAAGATCACTAGATAATGTTATATACCAAATAAGGCAAGGTCAGTTTTGACCCCAGGGGCATAATTTGAACAAACTTTTAAGAGGTCTACTAGGCAATGCTTCATGCCAAATATCTAAGCTCTAGGCCTTGTGGTTTCAGAGAAAAAGATTTTTAAAGTTTTCCCTATATAAGCCTATGTAAAACTAAGTGACCCCCGGTGCGGGGTCAATTTTGACCCGGGGGTCATAATTTGAACAATATTGGTAGAGGTCCACTAGCCAATGCTACATGCCAAATATCTAAGCTCTAGGCCTTGTGGTTTCAAAGAAGAAGATTTTTAAGTTTTTACTTATAAGCCTTGCCTAAAACTAAGTGACCCCGTGTGGGGTCAATTTTGATCCGAGGGTCATAATTTGAACAATTTGGTGAGGTCCACTAGCCAATGCTACATGCCAAATATCTAAGCTCTAGGCCTTGTGGTTTCAGAGAAGAAGATTTTTAAAGTTTTTCCTATATATTCCTATGCAAAACTAAGTGACCCCGGTGCGGGGTCAGTTTTGAGTTTTCCCAGGGGTCATAATTTGAACAATCTTGGTAGAGGTCTACTAGACAATGCTACATGCCAAATATCTTAGCTCTAGGCCTTGTGGTGTCAGAGAAGAAGATTTTTAAAGTTTTTCCTATATATGCCTATGCAAAAACTAAGTGCCCACCCGCGCGGGGTCATAATTTGAACAATCTTGGTAGAGGTCCACTAGACAATGCTACATGCCAAATATCTAAGCTCTAGGCCTTGTGGTTTCAGAGAAGAAGATTTTTAAAGTTTTTCCTATTTGTTGCCATAGCAACCAGAGTTCTGCATGGAATGGAATTCTTTGAACAATTTTGGTAGAGCTTCATGCAAGGAACATTCCTGCAGTTTTATCAACATTGGCCTAGAGGTTTCAGAGGAGATGTCATTTGAATCAAAATGTTGACGGACGATGCGGACGACGGACAATCATCGATCAGAAAAGCTCACCCTGGCATAGCCAGGTGAGCTAAAAAATGGTAATAAATAAACTGTAAAAGGATAAAATCAGACAAGGGTCCATCACCCACAGGCGATTCTCTTGTTCAAACAATACATACAGGTTTTGGTATAGTTGGTCAGGTGTAGTTTAGTGGTTGACAAGATTCATAAGGACAGGATTCATAAGGCAGTGAGCTGATGGATGATCCTACCTTTGTCTTGACCCTCAAGCTTAAGTAAATGCGTGTAAAATGATACTCATTTGTTGCCATGCCTTGATCCAAATTGCTTACAACAGCTTGTAACTGGAGCTAAATGATCAAAATGCTGAATGTGAAAAAAGAACAACACCTTACTTTTTAGGCTGGATAATCACGGACCACTTACATTTTATCAGTGTCACCTGTTATTTTCTGTTTCAGAATACATTATTTTACGACAGTTGGTGGGTCGGGCAGCATGTTTTCCTGACCTGGCTTAGTGCATTTCTTATGCTGTGTGCACATTTTCTCCCACCAAAGTATCTAGATCTCATGCACAGGTGTGCACAGCATCTTGGAAGATGGCAGAAAGTAGAGGGCAGACATGCACATGTACCATATAATGCGTAAGTATACTTGCTCGTTTTTATTTTAGACGCAGTAGAACTGTGAAGATCCCATTACTTAATAACATCATCAGTTGTGTAAATGCTTTAAGTTTTCATATAGAGTTGTATGTATACAGATTGTACAAAAATGTATATATGTTTTCCAGTTAGTTTGAATATGATATTATCTGAAACTGTTAAAACTTCTTTTACCTTTTATGATATAATAGTTACCATAATCATGATATAGTACCTGAACATTTCAAGCACTAAATTTTATTGTTCTAAATGTTTTCTGAAATATGTAGAGGTTATCATATAGCCACATTATCTTTTTCAGGTGGTCGGAACTTCAGGTTTGGCCACAAGGTGCTCTAGTCAAACATGTACGTGGTCTATTTAAAGCTGAAGGTATCAACGTAACTGCTGAACCCGGCAATAGCATGCATGGCAGATTTTATGTAAGTAATCAAGTGTAGATTGCAAGTCATACATTTGAATGCAAGATATCTAAGCTCTTCAAAAGCATCACCATTAGAAATGTTTGAAGTTCTTAATGTAAAAGTTGAAATATGTACAAATCTCAATAAAATCAAAATTTCAGTTCCTATTCTAGGTAAAAAAAAACAAACTTACATATTCTTTTTACAATGTCAAGAGGTCATTGAAAAAATTACATGAATTTCTTCATCTTTCAGTTTTTATTTCATCGACCATTACGAGTGTTGAACTGGATGCTCGTATTGGCCTGGATGTTGGTTGGTTACCAGTTTTTCTGTCTGCTACAGTGCAGTGAATGGAACCATATCATCTGCATGTCACTGGTACTGTTCTGTAACTACTACACGCTGTTCAAGCTTCTACGCGACAGAATCATCCTCTCAAAGACGTACAAGGACGACGATAATAATCAAAATTAAAGAATTCTATACACAATATAATGTAACAGTATCTGCTGGTGAAATTATCCTGATTTCAGAAAATATGATGCTCATGTTCTGAAAGAACATATTTCCATTATGTAAGCAAGTGAAATTAGAGTTTTTAATAATGTATCGGAAGAAGTATTCTGTTATTGTTAAACAGTTTTAATTCAAGCAAAATACCACATTGTATATAGAGAGAATATGCTTTCTAATAAATTCTTAACCAAAAAGGGTTATGCTTGTTGATATCTGTACCCTTGAAAACATCAGTTTGAAGTATTCTATCAGTTTTATACACCCAAAGGGACATACAATGTTATGGCACTGGTTGTCCGCTTCACCATTAGCAACTACTGTCCAGAGCCAAATCTACCTACCACATTTGTAATGCAAGTTCAATCAAACTTTGTGGATATATTAGATGACAGCAGTATTTTGAGGGGCAGTATCCTAATTTGTATTTACAACAAGCCTGACAGACCTGCATTGTTCTATTTGCTGTTAACAAAAGATTCTAACATGCTAAGGTCTCTGACAGAATAAGATATTGCAAGTAGTTCAAAAGTGAATGACAGAAAATCTGTTACATTTCTACATGCAATATCTCACTAAAAATTTCATCCACATCACAAAAATTAAAATTATTCAAATAGTGACATTTATCATCAGAATTGGCTGAAACTTGCAGAATTGTTTAATTAGCTCAATGTATTGAATCCTTGAAACCAAGTAGTAATTGTAATGTTTCATGCAAAATGCACTTTGAAGAAAGTGTCAGAATCAAACTTGCTAGATGTGAAAATGAGACCTTAGAAATATTTAGTAAAGCACTTAGTAACTTTATATTTCTTTGGTTATCAATTTGCAGTGTACAAGACAACTCTTTCACTGGAATATAGATGAATATCATTCTTTTTCTCCTGTCTTTAGTTAAATCACCCACACAGCCAATGTTCTCATGGACCATTGATAAATGAACATTACTTGGAGTTTCCAAAAAGTACACATGCTCTAAAACAGTTGTATTTTTATTTGTTGAAGGAATTTGTAAAACAATATCAATATCAAGTTGCTATGTTTATCTGAAGCAGACGTCAAGCATACATCGCCTCTCTTGTTTCATTACTGGAAGTGTCTGATAAACTAGTGATCTTCACTGCTGTCCCATGCAAAGTCTGAGATTTGGCTTCTTCAATCTATAAAATATAACAGATATAATCATTACTTTAAATCTGATTAAATGCATCTGCTCTTCATGTAATTTAACTCAAGACGAGATATTTCATGAGTTACTAGTATTACATCTGAACCAATGTTGAGCTGACTGCTCTATCTGTTAAGAGATACAACAATGGTCAGTGCAAGAAGAAGATGGCTGTTTAACATAGGTGACTGAAATTGACAATGGCTGATTACTGCTCACACAGCATTAACTATGCATGCAGTACATACGTAAAATGTGCGAGAAATAAATACTACTAGAACTATCACTGAAGGTGATGAATACACCCCCCAAAACTTCACTGACACAGTATATAAAATTTATGTTAGTTTTGATGCTTTAATTATTGAACCATGCACAACTAGTTGGCATGGTACTTATCACTTCTGTTAAGTATCATTCTTCAAATTCTGACCAGGGGTTTTTGAGATTGAGTGTCCTCAAGATCTTACTATTTCGAGCTGCTGTGACCTTGACCGAGTGACCCAAAACATGGATCATTCACAACTAGGCATTTTTTACTTATAACTTCTCTGTTAGTATCATTACATTTTGACCAGGGGTTTTGGAGACTTGAGTGTCCACAAGATTCCGTTCACGAATGGACAGACAGACATGCTAAATTCATTATATCCCCCCCCCAACACTTTGTGTGGGGGTATAACTACAATAAAGAACATGTTTCTTTTCTTAGCACCTATCAAAAACCACTAAATCCCAGAAAAAGACCGCAAGCAGTGCTACTATGCCATATATCTAAGTTCCAGGCATTCCTGTTTTTGAGAAGATGTTTTAAGTTATTCCTTTCTGTTGCCATATCAACTAGAATTCTGCATGGATCAGAATTATTCAAAACAACTATAACAGACCTTCATATAAGGAACATCCCTGCAACATTGGCTTAGTGGTTTCAGAGTAGATATTGTTTGGGGAAAATGTGAGGTTTCAGAGTTGATATTGTTTGGGGAAAATGTGAATGGACGATGTACACCGTACGGTGAGATATCCTAATAGCTCACCCTAGAACTTTGTGCCACACTAAAAACAAGTCTGTATTATCTAATGTAAAGTAGGAGGTATGACTATCAAAGAGCATTTTCATGTTGATTTGCACATGCTGAAATATAAAAGTCATTAGAGTAATAAAAGGCACAAGATTTCTCTACCTTTATTTGGACAAAATCTCCTGGTTTGAGCTTTCTTGATACATCTCCATCGAGTATTTCAGTTTGAGGAAAGTGGACACCTAATCCTCCCCCATTCCTTCCAAACAACGTCTCACTGTGCTTCTTGCTTGCCTGTCAAACATTCAAGGTCACACTGTATACATACACTACACCTACCTGTCAGTATGCAGTACTAGTATCTCTATCTATGCTCCAAAGGTCAAATTGTTACAGTGCATTCTACAGTACATGTGCATACAGAAGGAAAGTTAATACACAGTTAAATGCTACTCATTGAGTTTTAACCAAATATTATTGATATCTGCACCCTGGTTATGTCAAACAGCTAAAATTTTATTGAATTATTTCATAATTTTGTAAACTATCACAGACAAATGACACCCTGTGCTGTAACAGAAAATATATTAAAGAGCGTGAAATTGTCAGAAACTATGTCTGTTTGTGGTAAATAATACCATAATTGAAATGGTTATCAAAACATTTAATCAACAATGTTAGAGCATGGACAAAGGCAGAATTATAACTACAATATGCCTGGGGCTTATAAAAAGAAAATGACATGCCAGTAAACTTGTGAATAGGAAAGATTGTTTTTAAGTGTTTTCTGAGATAGAGAATGGACATTGCTCATATATCACACAATTTTCATAAAATTAAAGAACCCTAACAGTAATGTCTTGAGCAGCCTGTCTGTTTGTTGAAGAACATATTAGCTTGAAATAGCATGCCTATAAACATTGTCACCAAATAGGGTGATGATTTATGGTATACCTAAGCGAAAAGACAGAGCTAATTTGGTGAATTTTCTCAATTCAAGGGTAAAATCTCAAGGATGACTGAGGTACTCTGATTAGTTATAAAACTTCTGACTTTATTATACTAACCCCTTCAACAAGAACAGTATGAAGTTGTCCAATGTAATGTTGATTCACTTCCCCTGCCTGCTTCCTAAACAGTGTTGCCACTTCCAAATGTCTTCTTTTCTTGTCTTCTTCTGGAACATCATCTTGTAACTTGTGGTAAGCATGCGTTTTCTGTAAATTGGAATGAATTTATCCCTACTTCGATTGTTTATGACTTTACAATACTGTACCACTATTCAAGCGCTAATTTGTGTGAAGTTGCTAATGGCAATGTGTTTGGGTTTTAAATATTTGTTACTAAAACCCAGTCAAGTTTGCATGCCATTCAACGTCTAAGGCTTTTGGTAGGATATGTCACAAGTTGTTATCAACACAGTCATTCGACCTTAGGGAGTCTGTCAAAATTGTTCATGCCCTGAGGGTCACTTTGCCTAAAGTTATGAACCATTTGTGGTCATTTCAGGCAAAAGCATCTAACACTGATTATGCTCCCAAAAACCGATGTCAATCTCTTACATAGTTTTCTCATTGTGCTCCGAGCAAACATATTTCATAACGGGAGATAATTTTAAAAAAGGGTCAACTAGGGTCATCCTTTTTAGTCACTGCACTCACTCTCAATGTCCTCCATCACTTTGTGAAATATCAACACAATCCCTTTAGTAATATTTTAGTTACACTCTCAACAAACATATGTTATAAAGGGAGATAATTGAAAAAGGGTCAGCTAGAGTTATGGTTCTTATATACTGCACTCCCTCTCCTTGTCCTCTATCAATGTGTGAAGTATCAACTGAATCCCAATTTCTGAGTTATTCTGCGGACAAGCATATCACATAAAGGAAGATAATTAAAAAAATTGGATAAGCTTGAGTTATCTTTCATTGTCACTGCTAATTTCCTGTTATTCTCTAGACAAACATTTACATAAAGAGGGATCATTAAAAAACAAGGATAGCTAGAGTTATGATTCTTTGTCACTGCCAATGACCTCTATCAATGTGAGAAGTATCAACTTGATCCCTTGCATACTTCACATGTCATGCTTCGGACAAGAAATATCCAGACGGACAGATGGACAAAGTGGAGAGTATATGCTTCCTTCTTCTTGGAGAACAAAAAGTCAATGCATGAATGGATTGTTGACAGATACACTGAAGTAGGACTCAACAAATAAAAGACCATAAAAGTCAACTCATCTATATGTACCTTGATACTTTGGCTTTTGAATGATGAAATCATTTGGCAGATCTGCTATGCTGAGAGGCTAGGATCTTTTAAAGGATATCTGTGTGAGTTAACAAACCAATTATTCTACATTGAAAAACACTAATGAACATTATTTTATGACAACAATCTCTTATCCTCTACTGACAAACACCTTATTCTGTACTAATGCAGGGTAGGGGATGGAAGATACGGAAGTTTACAATGCACATTACCTGTCTCATGCTGTAAGGGAAACAGAACACCATGCTATACTTGACATCTCGAAGCATTTGTAAAGTTTGCTGATGGGCCTCCTCTGTCTCTCCACAAAATCCACTGATAAAATCACTGGTGAAAGCTACGCCTGAAATATTGAGAATATTTCTCCAGTGGCTGGTAACTATTTGTGAGCAAATGTTTAAATAGTTTTAGTTAATTGTCTTCAGTGCAAAGGCCCCCCCCCCCCCCCCCCCCCCCCCCCATGTCACAAGATTATTCAAAAGGTATGGCTTTGAAACTTACCATACTTGTTAACCATCATAACCTCCATCTACAGACAAGAGTACATAACTCTGTCAAGATTTTTGACAGAATTATGGCCTTTTTTTGACTTAGAAAGTGTATTGAGCTTGGTTCAGTTTTTCGTACCACCTCACTTTATTTCAAAACCATTGGAGGTATTGCTTTGAAACTAACCATACTTGTTTACCATCATGACCTTTATCAACAGACAAGAGTACATATTTCTGTCAAGATTTTTGACAGAATTATGCCCCTTTTTTTATTAGAAAATACATTGAATATGGGTAAAATCCACTTATTGCCTAACCCTTTGAGATATTGCTTTGAAACTTTGAATGCTTGTTTACATCATTACCCCCCATCTGTAGGCAAGAGAAGGTAACTCTGTCAGGGATTTGTTTTAAAAATTAAGGCCCTTTATCAACTTAGAATCTTGGTTAAGTTTTTCGTACCAGTCCACTTTTTGACTAAACTGTTCGAGATATTACTATTGAAAGTTGGAATACTTGTTTACCATCATGATCCCAAAACATGGGCAGGAGAAGGTAATTCTGTCAAGGATTTTATATGAATTATGGCCCTTTTTGACTTAGAAACTCGGGTCCACTTGTTGACTTAACCATTTGAGATATTACTTTGAAAGTTAGAGTACTTATGAACCATCATGAGACCTATCTGTAAGCAAGAGAATATAACTCTGAGAAAATGGTTCTTGATTTGTACTTAGAAATTCTTAGTTAAAGTAGTTAAAGTCTTGTGTGCCCTTAACTGTCAAAGTTTTGTTTTATTGGCAAGCACTAAAAATGTCGAGCGCGCTGTCCTACTGACAGCTCTTGTTATTAATTGTCTTCAGTGCAAAATGTCACAAGATTGATTCAAAGCAGACTATCTAGACACTCTTAAGTACTCATGTACTGTTAAAGCGTCACATGTAACACACCAATGTTACATGTGAAATGTGTAACACATTTAGGTAATACTGTTACACATGTAACACACTAACGACTAAGGTTATATATGCCGAAATAACTTGTGCCACATAATATATATACATGTACTAGGTAATTCTGTCATATGCTACACATTAAAGTAACATGTACCAAGTGTAACACATTTCCGTAAAATGTGAGCAGATTCAGGTAACATGTACCAACTGTAACACCTTCAGGTAACATGTGCCACGTGTAACACATATAGGTAATAGATACCAAGTGTAACATATTCATGCATTGTGTGCCAAGTGTAAAATATTCAGGTAACAAGTACAAAGTGTAACACATTCTGGTAACATGTACAAAGCAAAGTGTTACTAGTTTTGGTAAAATTGCCCAATGTTTCTCATGTAGATTGTACATGCAAAATGTAACTCCTTTCGGTAACACAGTTACAAGATAATCTCAAAATTCTGGTTAACATTCAATCTGACAGGAAACTCTGTTCTGCACTAGTTTATTCTTTTACAGACTGACCAACAACATATAATTCATTAGTACATTTCCATAAGAGATTCCAGTCTAGGTGAGGTAACAGTACTACTAACCAGGAAGTAATTGTCGTACACGTTGTACGAGTGTCATGTATGCTTCTGCAGTGTAACCTCTTCTCATTGCCTTTAAAACATCATTACCACCACTCTGGGCAGGTAGATTTAATTGATTACAGATATTCACACGCTCTTTAATCAAATGTAAAACCTGAAATAGAATAAAATCACAAATGGTTCCAGGCAGTTGCTTCACATAAAATGTATGTAAAGCAGGGAAACAGAGTTACTGACTAATACTCAAATCAGTAACATTGATGTCACTAAGGTAAATACATGTATGTTTAATAAGAAACTTTGAAAGTTTTGAACACATACTTTAAGTTAGACCATTGTCATAACTTTGAGACTTGAATGTAAGTGCTTCTTGTCCATATGCACTTCCACTTCAAATTCAACACTTGAATTGAGCCTAACCAAAATCTTGTAGAACAGTCAAATTATGCGACTTAAGCGACCTTTGTTTAAGCGACTGTTTTTGAATCCCCCCCTTTTTTTCCCCTATTTTGCCTTAATTTCATTTATGGACTTTATTCAAGGAAAGTAATGAGCGACTATAGTGTAAATACAGTTATTTCTATGAAACGGCGGTTTAATAAGAAACTGTTGTAAGTGCAATTTGAACACGATATTTTAAGTTACGTTCCAACTTTTGTAATTTTTTAAAAATTACCACGTGGCATAAGAACAATTTTTTTGGAAACCGGTTGCCGTCTCAGGTGATGCTTTGTCTTAAGAGACCATTTCATTATGCACCGGTTTTGGCCTTTCCCTTGCTCTCTTCATACAAGTTTGAGTGTACATTGTCCATGTTTGAACCAAAATCCTGTGGCCATATACCAGAGTGGAAACAAACTAATAGGTTACTACAAAGAAAAATGACAGATGGCCGACATTCACTGATCTTTACAGCTAACCAGCAGCACTGAGTGTTCTGGTGAACTAAAAGGTAGTAAATGAACTGTGTTTTCAGACTACCTCATCTGGAAAATCTTTGGGATGTGCAGCGGTGAATCTAATCCTCATGTCTTTATCAATTTCAGACACCTTGTCAAGCAGGTCCGCAAACCTTCGACCACCAGACTTGGGTTTATATATTGTACTAAAACCATCTGTTAAGTTTGTAGCCTGAGATCTGTCTGGGACACCATAGAAACTTGACTCTGACATATCACGGTAACTGTTCACATTCTGCCCTAGAAGTGTAACTTCTTTCACACCCTGAAATGTAGAGGCCTGATTAACTCTCTAACTTCTAACCTCATTCAAGAAATCAGTGCACCTGGAGTAATTGTAAAAGAATTAACAACAAAATATAGCAGATCTCTATTAGATTAGACAAGAAGAACGAGTAGTAAACAAGAAAGTAAAATCGAGTAGTTTAACAAGATAAATAGTCTATTTTTTGTGAGCATATTTTTGTTTTCCCCCCCCCTACATATGCATATACATATTTACCCACCTAACCAATGAGGTGATAAGTTTGACATGATTTCACTTCTTGTCGACACAATCTAACAATAATAAAATTCTTTTTCAAACCATTTTCTGGTGGTCAATATATGGCCACCTTTGATATTTAAAAAAAAATGTCTTATCATTTTAACTTGTCACTAATATCTGTTTCATTGACACAGTACCTGATCTGACAACATTCTGACTTCATCGAGTAATGAATCTATAGGTCTGCTTCTCTCACGTCCTCGTGTGAAGGGTACAATACAGTAAGAACACATATTGTCACATCCCCGCATAATTGACCTGCAAGTAAATACAGGGGAAAATTGTCGTCAAGGTATAGTTCTTTTGTTCATTTGTTGTTTTTGTTAAAAGTATCTAGATGCATTTGTTTACATATTAAGCACAACAAAAAATTAAGCACTGTACTGTCATAAGATCATTGTAAACAAATTACAAATTGTGTTAACATGTAAGAATGTGATTTCATAGACATATGCAGAAACAAAGAGTATAGATCTACACATATTAATGTTAAAGTACTTACACATATGCAGACACAGAGTCTTCATTCAGTCGGACAGGAACAACATCAGCATATGTCTCTTCCAATGACAGTAAAACATTCACTGAAATAGAAATACAAACAAAAGTAAATGAAAATGAAGCAATGCTTTGTTTCAAACGTCAACCATTGTACTAACCACTCAAGTTATGTCTTTTAAACTGTCTTTGTAAATCCCTGTAAGCATCTACTAACCTGCACTCTGTTGGTTATCTGTGACTGCTAACAGCCTTGGCAAGTCTCTGTAAGCATCTGGCCCACAAACAACATCCACTAACTTCTCCTTCTCCAAGATTTGTGTCTTCAGTCTCTCTGCCATACAACCTGTAAATAAAGACAAGTTTTCGAATTATGTTTAAATATAGACAGAAAAGTACACTTACCAATTGTCCTGCTTTGTTGTACTGAACAAGCAACTGACTTCTTTCCTACTGAAATTGATTGGGAAAGATGATAGATCACAGGATCATTAAAGAACTAGTAACCATGGTGCCTTGGCCTTGGTTCAAACTCTTCTTGCTATTGATGGACATGACATGGATGAAACAGAGGAAAGCTTAGTCTGAAGCAATTGCTCCAATCATGGCCATGCGGTTGACATGCTAGCTTAATTTGCAATATGATAACTAACAGGGGAAAACATTTTCAATAGCAGTACAATATTTAAACTTTCTCTCAAACATGTCAATAGGTTATCAACTTAAAAAAAAAAATGTTTTCAATTTCATTTCTGAAATATGGAATCTGGAGATAGAATCTATGTGCTAAACAAATTTATTTCATTAGCAAAGGCCATCCATACAATAATGTATGCAAAACATTTGTATCAAATGTAAATGAATTTCAGCTGTTTTTCCAAATAAAGTGAGTTCCTAGGAATTAAATTTTTTTCAATGACTAAAATGCACTTTTCGGAAGTGATGTAACAAAAATCATACCAAGTATTCCTATTTTCAGTTTGGCGCCAAATTTAAACAGCGGTCTTTTCCTTTTCAGTGAGGTCAGGTTTTTCAGCTTCCTCCAGATCTTTTGTTCCGCCCCCTCCCTGATTGCACAAGTCATCACCAACACCACATGTGCCTACACAAATATGAGATATAAACTCGTAACTCTAGTTCTTGTTTACCAATCTGTTATCACTTCATGTTAGTAACTGGGTATTTAAATGAGTATTTATATCATTATTTATATTGTCATTAATGAGCATTCAGTATGACCTTTAAGCAAACTATAGTTTGAACTTATTACAGTCACTCAATTACAAATCATTCACTTACAGCTTGAAAATAAAAATTTCACATTCAGTAAGACTAACAGCATAAACTAGAAATTGTTTTTATAACACTGGCCAATCAAGTCTGAGTAAACCATCTATCAACAAAGAAGGTTATGATATTTCACACAAAGTATCTGTAAAATAAAGAAAAACCTTACATCTGAGATGTCATGTGTCCTCTGGTAGCCTTTCTCTTGAAGTATAGACCACGCTATTTCTGTATCATTTACGTTCATTTGACAACCATGAACATCAAAATATACTGCAATAGTGTAGTCAAAAGTGATAATGAAATTTTCATGCAAAAGTGAAGGTACATGTACCTGGTTCAAAGAAGTCATAAGTGATCAAGGCTGTAGAAGAATATAGAACCTTCCTTGCTGTCTTACAGTAGCACCCTCACAAAAACACTTACATCAAAGGTTAAGGACTACAACATGATTTAAGTCAAGTTATCTATAATTGGACTGCTCAACCACTATAATATGAATTCTAATACATATATCATAATGGTAGGTGAAATCTGAAAGTTGCTTTTGTAAACTTCAGTTGTTCAGGACAAAGTATACTGTAAGTACATAAATTTTACTTGGAATAAAAGCTTTAATAAACAGGAACAAACCATACCTTTCCTTCCACGTCCCTGTAAATCACTGTCATTCAAATATGGAACACTTACATCATCTACCAAGCTGCTTTTCACTACAGTTCTGTTACTGTTAGCAATAAAGTGTTCTAACGATGGCCCTAGAACAGAAAATAGTGTGCAGTATTATCAATACCAAAACATACCTACACAATCATGTGATCAAATCTTCAACATCCAGTAAAAGGGGAATATAAAACTAGATGCCCACGTGCAACATGTCAAGCTGCCAGCTGTCAAAAGGGTTTACTCCTTAGCAAATAGAGATGGGTCAAAATACACCTAAATATTGGATGTAACATGCAAGTTGTACCACAGAAATAACTCTAAAAACAAGGGTAGCTCATGGTGGTGAACATTTGTGACAAGTTACATCAAAATCCCTCCATGCATGAAGATATGCTCCGGCCAAAGTCAATTTTGAATTTGACCTTTAACCTCTAAGTGTGACCTTGACGTTAGATCTAGGGACCTGGTTCTTGCGCACGACACTCAGTCTCATGATGGTGAACATTTGTGCCAAGTAACAGCAAAATCCCTCCATGCATGAAGAAGAAATGGTCCGGACAAAGTCATTCTTGAATTATTCTTGTATCTGACCTTTGGCCTCTAAGTGTGACCTTGACCTTGGAACTAGGGACCTAGTTCTTACGCATGACACTCCGTCTCATGGTGGTTAATATTTGTACCAAGTCACATCAAAACCCCTCCATGCATGAAGATATGCTCCGGCCAAAGTCAATTTTGAATTTGACCTTTAACCTGTAAGTGTTACCTTGACCTTAGACCTAGGGACCTGGTTCTTGCGCACGACACTCAGTCTCATGGTGGTGAACACTTGTGCCAAGTAACATCAAAATCCCTCCATGCATGAAGAAGAAATAGTCCGGACAAAGTCATTCTTGAATTATTCTTGTATCTGACCCCTGGCCTCTAAGTGTGACCTTGACCTTGAACCTAGGGACCTAGTTCTTACGCATGACACTCCGTCTCATGGTGGTTAATATTTGTACCAAGTCACATTAAAACCCCTCCATGCATGAAGAAAATATGCTCTGGCCAAAGTCATTCTTGTATCTGACCCCTGGCCTCTAAGTGTGACCTTGACCTTAGACCTAGGGACCTGGTTCTTGTGCATGACACTCTGTCTCATGATGGTGAACATTTGTGCCAAGTTATTGAAGGATCCCATGATTCATGGATTAGTTACAGCCTGAACAAGCTAAACTTGGACGGACAGACAGACGCACACATGCACATACACAGAACAGCCATTTGGACAACTATATCGAGCTTTCACAAGCGGCTCGACAAAAATTATTAAGCATACATTTAATCTATATCAAAACTCTTGGTAACCTGATGAGTTACAAATCTGATGACAGGACAAAACTTGAGATCAAAGCAATTGAGGATCGGTCCTTTCAACATGTGTAGGGTAGCTGCAGACATCAAAGTATCACCAGAAGCACCGATTGCTAATAAATGACCGACTAACAAAGTGACAGTCGGACTATTTTTGCTCTTCCTGGGGACAAATAACAGCTGAGATGAGCTTACATGTATGTTTGAGATGGTTCCCACTAAATGTTTGTCAAGTTATTTACCATTCTGTATCTGTTTCACTTTATCTACAGGTTCCTTGGTTTCAACTGCTGCAGCTGTAGGCAGAGTCTTTGATGACATACATGCTGTGGTTTTCTGCCCACTGGCTACACACCTGGAAATCAGCTGGCCTCTACCAACTGCCCTGACACAGAACATTCTGCCTAAAATAAATATAGTTATACAACCGCTTAGCACTTAGTCTCACTATTTCTACTTCAAACCCATTTTACAGGTTGACATTTTTAGAGTTGTCCACCTTCTACGTCTCACATTACTTGATGTGCAAATAGCTGGGCTCACATCCCCAACAGAATTCAATTTCTTGGGAAATTACAAACGCAATATAATCCAATATTTAAATGTATTTATGATTTATCATAATAGGATTAAGGTAAAATGATGCTTACACAATTCCAAGTTAATTTACCTATCTACACATCCACATAAATTGGTGTAATAAGAAAATAAATGGTGTATGTGTAAAAATTGCATGTTTAGATTTTTATTAAGTGGGGAGATTTTTCAAAATCTTTAGGTTTTCATTTTAAAAAGTGATATTTAATTCTTCAGTTTAGAGCGGAAAATAGTTATTTGAACGCGGTAAATTGTGTATTATGCCCTGGATGTACTCAATATTGAAACTAAACTTTCCACTTAATATGGAGCTTAATATGAGAAGCAGACACCACAACCACGTCCCTAAAGAGTTAACACAACAGCAAAGCTGTTGGAAGTGACCTATAACCATTACACTGCTTAGATGCTCATTATTATTTGCATCTGGCCCAAGGACACTGCAAACATGGCTCCAGTAGGGACAGAACCCGGGCCTCCAATCCTGAGGCATGCGTGCTAGCACTGCGTTATGTTGCCATGTATCAACTGCACTGTCACGTATCCGACAATATATCAAGTTGAAATTTAGAGGATGTCCTCTAAATTTGATCCAATGACTAAACATTGCTATACACAATCAAAAGCAAATATCATATCACGTAAAATGTTGATATAATTTTAAGAAATGTACATACAACGGCTATGTGCAAGGCAATCTCACTCGCTCTGGGTCTTGCCCGTGATGACGTTGCAAATAAAAGGGAAGTAACTTTTGTAAGTGTTGATTTAAGTATCCAGTTCTACCCTTGGTAACTAAATGCCAGTATCCGGTTATCCTGGTATCCATAATCCTTGGAATCTAATCAAATGGATTTTGTTGAGCTTAAACTTCTAATTGAAACGTTTTGATATAAAATTAAAAGTTAAAAAAAAACACTTACAAAAAGTAATTCTAAATACCAGTATGTAAATTTCTGAATGGCCAAGGCAGTCGCAATACCATACCATCGCGGGTCTTACATACAGGCAATTCAATAAATCATGCTAAATCTTTCAAAATATGCTAAATATACGTAAAATAATACATAATTGCAATTTCAAAGAGAACATTATCGAAAAAAGTCTATTCAATAAATATGCACAAATGCTAATGGATTACAGACGTTTCGGCCACATGACATTTCGGCCACATGACGTTTCGGCCCCAAAGACGTTTCGGCCTCGACGTTTCGGCCCCATTGCCGTTTCGGCCACATGACATTTCGGTCCCAAAAAGAATATCAAAACATAAGTAATATATATGTTCATATCATTATTTTATTAGATATAAAATTGAATGTAAACATAGGAAAAACTGATAACTGCATGAAACACAGTTAAAGACAATTCAATTTCAGTCAAAGTGATTATGACACGCACGTGTGAATTAGGCATGACATGTGTGAATAAACAAGTTAATTCAATCAATCAACTTACACAGACCGACTTTTTTGATGATTTAAACAATTAATCAATGCGTGATAATTAGAGACATTTAAAGATGTCAAAAATAAAAATATGATAACCTATCAATATATGATTATAGATAATTAATAAAGCGGCATTTCATTTTCATAAAAAAGAGCGAAGTAACGTTTCCATTGCTGTTGAACAAAAAAATAAAAAGGCGTTGCGGAGAAGCAGCATAAATAAGTTTCAGACTCAAATTTACAATTTTCTCAGACTTAATTCACAAAATTTAAAATTGTTTGACTCACTTGTAGCTCCCATATTGAACTATTCGGCTGAAATTTTGGGGTTTCATAAAAGTCCTGATGTCTAATATGTTGCTAAACTATAACGTAATAAAGAACTGCTGATGTATCAATACTGGTACTCTGTAATAATTAATTCACTCTGTTCCAACTTAAGAAATCTTAGATATAAATATTTAAAGAAATGTTCTCATACGTGGGCAACTTTACAAAAGCCTTCGAATCTTTTATCAAAAAAAATGTAAAACTGTATAATCAATTTATCCAAACATATTTGGATTGTAATACAGATACGGAAACACATTTACACACTTGCTTTTTAAATTATTGTACATGTTATTAATATGTAGCCTTATTCTTTCCAATTACAAGGTAAGAAATGAAAAAGGTTTTCTGGTCATTCTTTTATAGCGAAAAATAACTTAAATACCAACAAAATTACATATAGTTCACCATTATTTTAGAGTTAATATAAGATAGTAAAATCAATGTGATCTGGAACTTTATATCAACGTAATGGTAAACATAGTTCAAGAAAAAATAGAATGCAACCATATCGTTTTCTGTAAATTCTCACTCTATATAAAAATCATTTATAATTTCTCGCTAGTAACTCCGACATGCTTTTATTTATAATTATCCGTTTATCCGTGAAGCAAAGTCTTCAATAAAACAGCAAATGTCCCACATTGCTTGAGCTGGTTTGTACAATAACAACAAAGTAGAATTTAAACGATGATGTTTTAAAAGGTTTACTTACCAGAATTACATGTTCTGTGTTGCCACTTGTCACACACGTCGCACGTGATCGCGTGCTGAAGAAGACGGACCTCTTCTTTACACTCAATACACACTTCAGTCATTGTTAATGTTTCTTAATCAACACACAAACAAAACAACACTGATTACTAAATTTAATCACAGTATAACAGTCACTACACGCAGAGCAAACTTACTTAAATTCACTTAAAGGAATGTTATTATAATTTCAATTCGAGTTATTTATCTTGACTTTTTTTTTTTAGTAATTCACTTAAACACCAATGAAATTCATCAAACCTTCAACAGTTTGAGCAATATCGTAGATCACCAATGAAATTTTAGCATTTTTTATTATTTTGAGTAATTTTGAGTAATTAAATAAAAGAACACCAATGATTTCATTCCGTTATTCACTTTTTTTTAACCAATGAAATTGTTCAAATTTTGAATAAACTTCAGCGCAAATATCAAACAATCGCATCAAAGAAACCGACTAATTACCGCCGCATCAAGAAATTGGTTCTTATATACATAATCACCTAATCATCACTTAATTAAATTAATTACCTATTATCCTTTGTAATTGTCCCACTTATTAACAAGTATATCAAAGAAACCGAAATGCATTAAAATTACATCTTTTAATTGCGGACACAAACAACTTTTTGCACAAATAAAAAATAACAACAAACTCGTTTTTTGTAAACATCACCATTTATTCAATTCGCAAAATAACAATGATTCATTATTGTGATCGTTAGCAAACACCAATAACAAAATTCCACTTATAATTCAATATTTATATTTAATTATACCATATAACAAAACTAGAATATGTACATCGAAACATTATAATCATGGATAGGGCCGTGATATAATTGACTCTTATATATGAATTGGGGCCGAAACGGACATAAAGTGAGGCCGAAATGTCATGTGGCCGAAACGTCACCACAATTATCTTGAGGCCGAAACGTACTGGGGCCGAAAAAAAAAAAAGTCTAATGTATGTCTGTTATGTCTTACATTTTCGTATTTCACCCGTATTTTAATTTTCTGGGACGGTTAGATCCGTTCAAAATCTAAAAATGGCGTCAATGGTGATTTTTTTTCGCGATACGGTGATATTTGTGCACAGGTTTTCACTATATATTTAGAGTCAAATGATGGAAAATTGCTAATTAAAATATAAATTAAGAGTTATTTTTGAACGGATATGAATTAGATTTTCGTTTTTTTTATTTTATAACATAATAACGTACAGTTTTGTAAGACCAGTATCGCGAGTCAAATTACCATCCATCGCTAAAATGCGCAAGACGGAATAGCATGGACCGTGTTTAACTCGCCTTAAAGATAATAGTTAATCATATATAGAGGTTTTAATTTCATAGTTTTACAGAAAATTTCATCAGCTTTCCAATTATACCATTTTTTAAAATTAAATGTGTTATTTAAATGACACAATGACGGGCAGTTTTGAATACAACTTTCGGACAAATACCAGTTTACTCGCTCGGCGTGATAAATGCACGGCGTGATAAACGCTTCCAGGTAAAAATCGATAACCGAGACAAGATTATCAGTACGATAAGACATTTATAGAGGGCGTTTCCGGACCATACTATTTGAAAGACCTTGGTTGAGATCGCCATTCGGACCAATAAAATATGGTCTTGTTAATGAATCGGTCTTATTATCCAGACCTTTTTATATACTATGAAAAGAGCACTAGCTTGGTTCTGAAATGTCTGGTCTTAATATAAGGTGGTTCTAATAGCGGAACTTTACTGTATTACATTATTAACATATAGTTTTAAGTTTCGAAATATTGCACCCAGAACGAGAGTCTGTAGCCTAAAGACTTATCATTTAATCTCTTTTCTTCGTAAGAATCCGAGTGTGGGGCCTACTACTGTATGCTAAAGAAATCACTAGGCTTATTTTCTTTTTTTAATAATTAACAGTTGCATCTGTTAAGGAAAATGCGTCGCCAACCTTTGGGTAACTGGTCAGGATTGATCACGTGGTTAGCCCAGGAGGTGAAGGCCTTAAAACATACAACATACAACATACTCTCCAGAGGGATTCTCATAATTCATCTTAAATGGTTATATTTCTGTATTTAAATTCATTGTGTTGTTTTCTTTGCATGTTTACAATTACATATTTTCTTGTTGTTATTTTCTTAAGTTACATACTGAACGAGTGGACAGGCTGAAATTTGACACTTTTAACGAGTATGATTTCCATTGGCAGCTGCTGTAAGATCAACCAATGATCGAGCATTGAAATAACTGTATTGCTTGATGGAATATCATGTAAGATTGGATGAAGGAATGATATATATACAAATTTATAAATAAGTCCGTCTAACTTCGATGTACATCCACACCCTATTGCATAATTGCTTATTAGATGGGGAGGGGTACTTAAATATCATCAATGTAGTTTTTTATTCCTACTACTGGTATGTCCAGTCACACCCTAATTTCGACCTACACTCATATCTATCATGAACACTATTTTGACTGGTAGCTTTGTACTGCCTTTGAAATATACCTGCATGTGGAAAAGAGATAAAAACTACACTTGCGTCAACAGGTACAGCCTATAGGGTTGTCAGTTACCCAGTCTGTGACATGTTGCTGCAATTTCATATTTGTTTGACAACGCATTTCTAGTATGCTACACCAGGGTCAATGTACATTTTACCATTGTACTACGTAACCACATGTAATTCTAGTGATGTTGCTTCAACAAGTGGTTACCAATCTTTTATCAGTTGCATAATTACTGGTCCCTAGTAATTTTCGAGTAGTAACGTACATCATAGGGTTTTCATATATCATAGGGTTTTCATATATCTTAGGGTTTTCATATATCATAGGTTTTCATGTATCATAGGGTTTTCATATATCACAGAGTTTTCATATATCTTAGGGTTTTCATATATCATAGGGTTTTCATATATCATAGGGTTTTCATATCATAGGGTTTTCATATATCTTAGGGTTTTCATATATCATAGGTTTTCATATATCATAGTTTTCAGGTATCATAGGGTTTTCATATATCACAGAGTTTTCAGGTATCATAGGGTTTTCATATATCATAGGATTTTCATATATCTTAGGGTTTTCAGATATCATAGGGTTTTCATATATCTTAGGGTTTTCATATATCTTAGGGTTTTCATATATCAGGGTTTTCATATATCATAGGGTTTTCATATATCTTAGGGTTTTCAGATATCATAGGGTTTTCATATATCTTAGGGTTTTCAGATATCATAGGGTTTTCATATATCATAGGGTATTCAGATACCATAGGGTTTTCATATATCATAGGGTTTTCATATATCAGGGTTTTCAGGTATCATAGGGTTTTCATATATCATAAAGTTTTCATATATCATAGGGTTTTCATATATCATAGGGTTTTTATATATCATAGGGTTTTCATATATCAGGGTTTTCAGATATCATAGGGTTTTCAGATACCATAGGGTTTTCATATATCATAGGGTTTTCATATATCAGGGTTTTCAGGTATCATAGGGTTTTCAGATACCATAGGGTTTTCATATATCATAGGGTTTTCATATATCAGGGTTTTCAGGTATCATAGGGTTTTCATATATCATAGGGTTTTCATATATCATAGGGTTTTCATATATCAGGGTTTTCAGGTATCATAGGGTTTACATATATCATAGGGTTTTCATATATCATAAAGTTTTCATATATCATAGGGTTTTCATATATCATAGGGTTTTCATATGTCTTAGGGTTTTCATATATCATAGGGTTTTCATATATCATAGGGTTTTCATATATCATAGGGTTTTCAGATATCATAGGGTTTTCATATATCATAGGGTTTTCATATGTCAGGGTTTTCAGGTATCATAAAGTTTTCATATATCATAGGGTTTTCATTTATCATAGGGTTTTCATATATCAGGGTTTTCAGATACCATAGGGTTTTCATATATCATAGGGTATTCAGATGCCATAGGGTTTTCATATATCATAGGGGTTTCATATATCATAGGGTTTTCAGATATCATAGGGTTTTCAGATACCATAGGGTTTTCATATATCATAGGGTTTTCAGATACCATAGGGTTTTCATATATCATAGGGTTTTCAGAAACTGTCTTCTTATCCACTCATAACTTGTAAATTTGATTTTATTTTGAAGAAAGGCCCTTGTTGCAATCAAAATACAAAATGTATTTTTTTTCAAGTTGTCTGTCAAGTTATGTAATTTTATTTTGAGCTGAATTGCACAAACCCCCTCCCACTGGTCATCTTTAGTGAACCCGTAAGAAATGACCGACTGGTCGATCTTGTAAATTAGATTTTAAGTGTTTCTGTTCTCAAATAATCTGACCTGTTCCGGAAGGCGCATACAAATATCTGACTAATTCAGATGTCTGCACAGTGTTGATCGTGGCAGCCATGTGGCTGCTCTAAATCGTCTGAAAATGTTTTGAAGCTACCAAGGTACCCAGTCTCTCCTTCCTGAAAAAAGTCCGTAAATTCTGTACAACAGAGCGGAGGGCGTTGGATGTGGCCATAGTAGTAAAATTTAATTTATTATGAAATATGTACAAGCTGCAGTACAGCAGTAGGTTCAAGAGTACCGTGTTTGGACATTCACGTGCAACAATTCGTAATGACAGCGACGAAGTAAATCTTTTGATGTAATTATATTTTCTTTAATATTACAGACATTGTAGATGCCCTTTTTTCAATCAGCTACGATTTTATTAAATGAGCCGTTTGTTTTTTTTTCTTTAGAAAGTGGATAATAAATTTTGACACAGCCCCCATACTTTTCACGAGAAATTTCCCGTTCTCATCTTCAACAGAGAGCTAATGGCAATGGCGGCCAAAGGTAAACAACAGCGTTTCCCATACACAAAATCACTGACCTATATACACGTGTATATAGGTCCCTGACAAAATAAGACGTGTATTAATAATAAAACTAGATTGTTTAGCATAAAATCCTTGAAATTTCAGAGGGTGATTTTTTTGTAAATGTCAGAAATGCAAGTTATTTACAATATTTTTGCCTGGTTTCTTCAATCCAGGTCAAAGTTGAGGTCCCACAGTGGGATGGGACAGACTTTAATCTATTTGTACCCCTCAAGCAAGTTCCTATTATAGAAATCTTCACTACACAACTACACCCATTCTTGAGAACATACAATAAACAAGACGATACCAGTTTTATATTTTATTTACATATTTCATTTTTTTCCCATTTGTTTTATTCAAATAAGCACAACTTTCAAAAGCATTTTAGACATGTCCCACAGTAAATACATACTTTAACAATTCAATTAAACAACTTTAATACTGCAAAGGAGAATAACATAGATATCAGATCTAACTGGGATTTTATACCCAAATTAATATATCTCAATCCATGACAAAGACCCCCCCCCCCCCCCCCCCCCCCCCCCCCCCCCCCCACCCTCCCACCCCCCCCCCCCCCCCTCTCCTCCCCCCCCCCCCCCCCCCCCCCCCCCCCCCCCAAAAGGGGGGGGGGGGCCCCCCCAGCCCCCCCACTCCAAACCGTCTTATGCAGGTACTCTGGTACTACAGGGCATATATGTACAAGTTTTGAGTGCAGTATAAGATATATAGATAATAGGTGTAGAACAGAACTGCACTGAGACTGTGACTGCGGAGAGAGTGTCAGCAAACTTCATCAAGACGATTCTAAACATTAAATATTTCATCACAAAACTAGTCACATTAATTAAATATAGTAACCAAGAATTTTGGACTGACATAATTGGGAGACAGACATACAGTTGTGAAAGACAAATGACAGTAAAATGGTAGATGAGAACTGTGTATAGAGATAGGGAGAAGGGTTTGACAGATAGTAACTGTTATTGGTGGGGAATAATAGAGAGAGGTAGTGGATGAGAATTGTGTGCTGGGGATGGAAGAGTTACACAAGTAGTTGTGAGAGTCGCTGGAAGAGAGGGTGGAGGAAAGCTTGCTTCTGGTAAGATAATTATCAGATATATCAGTTTTGCTAATAACATTACTGAAATAGACTTTAGATACAAGATGTTTGTGTGGTCTGTGGATGTCTCGAGTGTTGTTAGAGGAAAAACAGCGCAGATGTAGTATACATTGGCTATCACCACATTCCTACGTTGCTACAAAGATCAGCATATGCCTGTGACATTCCTTCATTACTACATTCCCATCACAAGGTTGGAGACATAATTCTTATGCACTGTTGTATGATAATAAATTAGCATGGTACAGTTGATTCATAGAAACATGGGAATGTGGCAACAAAAGATGCAGGAATGTGCCGATCCTTGTAGGAATGTGATCAAAGTGTTTCATAGAAACATGGCATAGAAACATGGGCATGCACTGATCCTCGTAGCAACATAGGAATGTGTTTTTAGTGTTCCGGAAACAGCCAATATATACTTCTCATAGAATTTCTTTGAGTATGTATAAAACAATGTTTAAAATTCCTTACATGCATATCAACAAAGAAATGGAAGTATCTGTAAACATCTCAAATACTGTGTAAAATTTGGCCTTCTCCAAGCAAATTTTTACAATATCACATTCATTTAACAAGCAAAACAACCATCAAGTTTCTTTTCAGATTTCAAGATATGATTTTCCAATTGTGTCAAATAAAAAATTTATTGTTTAAAGAAGTGAAAATGGTGACGGAACTAGACCAAGTGTCTTTGTTCACTGACCTGTCTGGAATTGGTTAAATAAAAAAAAGCTTACACATTTTTAGAGTATTATTTTGCGTAGAAAATGTCCACATGAATATTCAATGTATTACACAGCATAACTTTTGATAAAATTTCCAAGTTATCAGCCCTAACTAAGTTATCAAGCTTAACATTCATCAGACATGACACTGGCAATTAATAATAATAAAATGAAATTTCAGTTAGCACCCAAAATCAATTAAGTCCTGACACCATATATATTTTGGAACAAGTTAGCCCAAAAACTCATTCACATTATTTCATGTATCCATATTTGGCGAATAATCATTGCAAATTTCAAGCTTTTAGACACACAATTCAAATTTCAAACACTGTACAAAATTCACTGTAGAACTACCGATACAACATTTTATTGTTGCTTCAATTTTAAGTATCTTACGGTGTTTGGGAACCATAAAATATGTCTACCCATGATGACAGGGTACCAGAAAATATCACATATCCTGTGGTAACTAAATCCAGCAAATATGTATCCTGTAGAAATTGTGATCCAATAAATATTACACATCCTGTTCTGTTCAGGTACCGACAAATGTTATGTATCCTGTGGAGTTTGGGTACCAGCAGATCGTCTTACTCCAGCAGTCTGTGTTGAGGTGCTTACTCTGTTTGGACTGGCATACAATCTCCATGGTACTGGCCCAAACAATCGCTGGAAGCTACTGTCACTTGATAAGTCATCAAGATTCATGTCCGAATCTACAGAATCTGCTTTCCCAGTTACAACTTTTACCCTGAAATGTTAGGAATTTGTAAGATAAAATTCCGCTTACCATATATATAAAGTAAAGTTCAAAAGCATCTGCCATGTTTAATTCTGACATGAAATAATTTAAAACCAAAGTCTATGGTCTCAGTAATAAAAATAATTCATAAAAGTCTCTACATGAAAGGCATTCTCGAAGTTTCAGGAAGGCCTCGGTATTTCCAAACTGGTAACATGTATCCTTTGGCGAGAGTCTGTAGTTCAAGAAAAACATGTAGTAAGGTCATTATGGCTAAACTAGACAGTATGGAATTTCAGATACATGTACATACATTTTTCAATACTATCTGCTTACAAGTTTCTGGACCACAGTAACAGTGTAACACTAGTCAATCTATTAATGTAATTTACTGCAGCACTGGAGCTAAAATATTCCGTGATATTCTGGGTTTTCAGTCTGAGCACTGTTGAAAGAGGATACTAAGTAACTTACCCTGGTCTACATATATGTAGATCTCCTCTGTTTGTTCCATACACAAGTCCCTGTCCCGGTAGAGGGAGCCAGCATGCTGAGTTACCACTAACATGTGTACGGATATCTGAACTACATGTATGATGTACATCTTTCACATGCTGTCAAACACATAAAACATACCATTGGAATACATAGATTTTAAAGTCTGTTTAATTCTGAAGGGATTTATAAACACGCTATTAAGATTTATCAACATTATTTGTTGCTACAGTTGGAATTGTGGTTTTTGTCTTTAATTTATACTTTGATTGCTTAGTTGTGCCCAGTTTCAATTAGACGCCGACTATTTTGTTAAGTACATTAGCAAGCATGCCTTTGTTTCTTTAGGCTACTATATTCCATAACGAATGTATGTCGAGGCATTATGCTGCTTCTGTTAGCACTCAGCTAGGATGTATTTCATCTACAGATTTTCTCTCAAGTCAAAGGAAGAGTGAAGTTAGCATGTTACAAACCAGTTTAAGCCCCTAGTTGCCAATATTTCTGTTAAATGACCATTTCTGGTAAGTGACATTGTATTGAACCTTTTCCTTTACTGTGTAATTGTTCTGTACTCTGTGACATAATGGAGTTATTGTGGCTGTAATGCTTGTACTTAAAGTGTTTGCCACAAGCGTTGCCATTACATAGTTAATATTGTTACTTCAGTGTGTGCCTTGTCTGGTTCCTGTCTCATACTTGGGAGGATTCATTATTCTGTGCGTGGGTCTGATTGGTGATGTACAATGTGTTTGATGTTTGGAGATTTTTATTTCTTAATGTAAATCTACATAAACAAGTTTACAAGATATACAGCATTTACTGGGTTTGTGAAAAGCATTGTAGTGACTGACACTTGCCATTACTTTGTTATTTTCTTCAAACTTTGTGCTATCTATGATTGATTCAGGTTGTCATGGAATATTTGAAAGCTGGTATTGGTTTAAGTGCAATTTTATATCAACAGTTAAGATAAAAGTTCTGGCCCAAATTAATATTGCATTTGTAATAACCAATCAATTTTTACCTTCATCGACTTTTCCCCAGCCTTTTTCTTTTCAAGTTTGTAAACATGGGCAACCAACTGTAAAAGAGTAAAGACATGTTTTACAAAGAATGCATACAAGTTGAAAACACCAATCTTAGTGACTGAAATCAGAGTTTTTTATAACAACTAAACATGTAACACTTGCACTGGAAAACCAAGAATTGCTTGTGTGCTTAGCATGTTTGAGTTAAATGTATGACCAGACTTGAACACGTTATATTCTCATCTTTTAACTAGAGCAAGATTTTCCTGTTGCTGGCCTGTCATTCATGTTTCTAGTCATGTGATCAGACTTAAAGTCTCACTTGACCAGCAGGATATGTTGAGTTTTTCAAAAAGAACTGAAATAAACAAAAGCTGGAACTTGAAGTCTATTTGTCAAATGAGAACTGAACCAATATTTACCTGCTGACTTGTGAAGACCCAGGTGAGACGTTTGGCTGCAAGACACACCAATATATAGTTGTTACTGGGAGATATACTCACAGATACAGCATTAGGACCTGAAATATACACACATACTTCATATGTATAAATCCCTGGTTGTGTAAATTTGTATTTTATACTTGTGCCATCTTAAAATCTGTAGTAAGTACCGTTAATAAGAAAAAGTGACTCTTCAGAGATTTTGGCAGGAAAATGTACTTTCTGTCACTGGGACTATGTCTAGATTTTGAAAACACAAGAATTTCAGTTTCCTTCCTATTCTACCATGAATGCACAAGATTTTTCTGAACAAAGCAGATGTTAACTGAGTTACCAAGCTCAAAAAATCTAGAAACGTTTTGCAAATAAAGATCTTACAAAAAATCTGCCTTACCTTACATTTAACTTTATACTGTTTGATTTGCTTTCTATCTGTAATGCCTACTTACCAAACTGTTTAGTATAGAGGCATTGCCCTCTGGTACCAGGCACTAGTGAGTACACAGCTAGGATGTTGTTGTCAGGGAAACCATGATGATTGGGAACAAATGTAGCCAGTAGAGTATTATCTTGGGAGACATCAGCGCTGGCACTGTTGTGTAGCTTACAATGAGCAACAACAATGTTCACCTTACCTGTACAATAACAACAGGTAAACAATGATATCACAGACAATGTTTGAACTGATCACTGTATTGCCTTAAGGAGCTTCTATACAGTGGACAAGGCAAGTTTTTATTTTCCTTTTATTTGGTGGATGCTTACAGTTAATGACTGTCAACAGAAAACTAAAGTACTATCAAGACACATATAAAACCGAACAAATTAGTCAGGTAAAATGGCATTTCCTAAGTTGATCTACATTAAATTAAGGCATTTGAGAACCAGACATTTGTTACATTTCTTTGGTGAATATGAAATAAACATTGTGCATACTAAGTAAACACAAGTGTAGCTGGTCACTGTCTGATACATCATGAACAATAAATCCTTGCCTGACCATTCAAGCTACCAGTCAGTTGTTTACAACAGTGTATGTAATCTACTCACTCTGACTTATATCTGGTATAGCACATTTGGTGAAGTCCCAGTACTGTATCCTGTGTGTCTGATTGATTATGTTATTTGCCACCGCTGACTCTCCTGTACCCATGAAAGCTCCTGAACAAAACATAAAGTAGATCATTTGTTTGTGTTTAGTAACAAGAGTAACCAATGGGTTTCATACAACACTTCACACAGTAGAAGCAATAAATGACAGTTAAGCAGAAAATGTTTATCGTTATCAAAGACAATCTACAGAAACTGAGGAAACAGTCTGTCAACAATTTTCAAGGAACTCATTTTTTTATCCAAGGAACTCATTTTTTTTATCAGATTGTACTGGAAACACACAAAGTGATGCTGAGAATATAATGGAAATGTTTACCATATGTGACTTGTACAATACATGTATTAATGTGTTTCAAACAATATACTTAATGATAGCATTATAATGTATATACCATAGAACCAAATAGCGGACATACTTCTTTATTTCACACAATTGTCCTAAATATTTGTTTGCCTTTACAAAACCAGTTTACAACTAGAACTATCACAGAAGGTGATGAATACCCCCCGAACACCCCACTGACACAGTATTCAGAATTTATGTAATATTTGATGCTTTGATTATTGGCTTCTGTGAAGTATAATTAAATTTTGACCAGCGGGTTTGGAGATTAAAAGCACACAACATTTTACTATCATGAGCCCCTGTGACCTTTGATCTAGTGACCCGAAACATGGACCATGCACAACTAAGCATGGTGCTTATCACTTCTATGAAGTATCATTAAATTCTGACCAGTGGTTTTGCAGATTTAGCGTCCACAAGATTTTACCATCTCGAGTCCCTGTGACCTTGACCTTTGACCTAGAGACCCGAAACCTGAACCATGCACAGCTAGGCATTGTACTTATCACTTGTGTGAAGTATCATCAAATTCTGACCAGGGGTTTTGGAGATTTAGTGTCCACAAGATTTTACCATCTCGAGTCCCTGTGACCTTGACCTTTGACCTTTGACCTAGAGACCCGAAACCTGGACCATGCACAACTAGGCATTGTACTTATCACTTGTGTGAAGTATCATTAAACTCTGACCAGGGGTTTTGGAAATTTAGCGTCCACAAGATTTTACCATCTCGAGTCCCTGTGACCTTGACCTTTGACCTAGAGACCCGAAACCTGGACCATGCACAACTAGGCATTGTACTTATCACTTGTGTGAAGTATCATCAAATTTTGACCAGGGGTTTTGGAGATTTAGCGCGCCACACAAGATTTTACTATCCCGAGCCCCTGTGACCTTGACCTTTGACCTAGAGACCCAAAACATGGACGTTGCACAACTAGACATTGTACTTATCACTTGTGTGAAGTATCATCAAATTCTGACCAGGGGTTTTGGAGATTTAGCGTCCACAAGATTTTACTATCCCGAGCCCCTGTGACCTTGACCTTTGACCTAGAGACCCGAAACATGGACGATGCACAACTAGACATTGTACTTATCACTTGTGTGAAGTATCATTAAATTCTGACCAGGGGTATTGGAGATCTAGTGTCCACAAGATTCCGTCTACAGACGGACGGACGGACAGACAAGCTGAATCCAGTATACCCCCCTAACACTTTGTGTTCGGGGGGTATAATAAATAAGCAACTAAAATACTATTCAATCCTATGTTCCAGACTAACACATACTAGAAAAAATAGACTTACACATACCAGAGAATAGACTTACACATACCAGAGTGCAGACTTACACATACCAGAGAATAGACTTACACATACCTGAGTGCAGACTTACACATACCAGAGAATAGACTTACACATACCTGAGTGCAGACTTACACATACCAGAGAATAGACTTACACATACCAGAGAACAGACTTACACATACTAGAAATACTATACCAGAGTGCAGACTTACACATACCAGAGAATAGACTTACACATACCAAAAACAGACTTATATAAATCAGAGTACAGACTTACATATACCAGAGAACAGACTTACACATACCAAGGTACAGACATACATATACCAGAGTACAGACTTACATATACCAGAGAACAGACTTACATATACCAGATTACAGACTTACATATACCAGACTACAGACTTACACATTCCAGACTACAGACATACACATACCAGACTTTCATATACTGAGTACAGACTTTACATCAGTTATTACCACAGTGCTATCAGCATCTCACAATGAGGCTTCTTATATTGATAGTGTACACTATAACATATTATAGTATAGTTTGGTTACCTGCTATTGCTCTGTTAATTGCAGACTGTATCATATTATTTGGTCTGTTAATAGTCTCATCAAGAATGCTGGATGAATAATGCGCGTGTAAATAATTTCGTTGTAAAGTTCGCCAGTGATGGGTGTCATCTTGAGGGTCATTCTCACTAGAAAATAGAAACATATGCTCAGGTCCTGAAAGTGATGAAGTCATGGGACTGCCTCAACAGTTCATACCAGCAATATATTCCTTAGTTTATCAGAGTGCAACAGCGTTAGCCAGAACAATTATAAATGTTTGTGACCACTAAAACCTATATACACTGTCACAAATGACAGTATCACCACATAGCTAACCTTATACTTTTACACAATGTGCCAAAATACGATAAATAACGACTGTTTTCACATCATATAAATGTTATTTTAATGTGGCAAATTCTAATGATGCGACCAATCAAAATTGAAGTTTTAAAGGGTGTGCAATGTGCATTAAAATCTGTTGTTGATGTATTGTTAAAGTTTTTCAGACCTGATACTATTTCTAAAACATCTGCAGTTGTTATGAAAACCTACTTCTATGAAATCCTGTTGACTTGCAACTTTGATATACATAGTAAAATTCATAAAATTTATGATGTAGACCTTAAAAGCTCTTCAAAACTGGTTCTTTAATTTAAAAGATTTTTCACCTGTGGGTTGTATAGGAGAATAACCAGTATTTCAATACAGGACACTTACCCTTCTACTTGAGATCTAGGGTGTAATGGTTGCCTCCCCTGTGTATGAGTCCTCAGTGAAGTCTCCAGTAATGTTGGCGGTTGTGACATCGCTACATTATCTTCTGAACCTGTTAAATTAATTTTGTTTTGAAACATAAAAATTTTTATGGAAAAACCAGTCACAATAATTCCAATTACTTATAGTTCACTGAAGTTTTTCTTTACTTTGTGATAATTTTCTCATGTACCAGCTACAGTACTAGTGAGTTTCTCAGAATTTCACACTTGTCTCAAGTGTATTTCAGTTTTTTGATAGACAGGCAGTTTACCTAACCATCGTTCCTTGGAAGTACCAGTACTAGAACAATCTCTTTTGTCAGAAACTGCCCATTGTCATCAAGAGACATAGTTGGCAGCAGGGCTTTATCCAGAGACCTTCCATGGATGACAGGTTACAGCAATTTCAAGTCAGCAACACTAACCATTCAACAATGGAGGTGGACCCAGCTACATTAAATTGTACTTCAAATCATTGCCAACTCCGGAATATGCATTTGATGCTAAATATGACCTATCACAATTGAAATGTCATTTCAATTAAAACCATGTTTAAAGAAGATGAAACCCGAGGCTTACGCCACTTAATGAAAATTCTGAAAGTTATTTGTTCTTGCTTAATAAAAAAAATTCTGAAAAGATTCTTATTAAATTATGGTAATAAATAATAATCTTACCGCTATGAACATTATCATCTTGATCTAGTTCTGATGTCCCTGCCAATGCTGGTGAGTCACTTACATCCTGAGGTCCTAGGTTTGTGGCAGTCTCTGCTGGTAGCTGACCATCGATAGTTTCGTACCTGTGTCTGTCATGCCTAAGTGAACGTATACTTTCATTGAAGCTGTCTCGTAAGGCATTTATCCGACGATTCAAGTCATTCATTTCTCGCTCAATCTGATCGGTCATGGAGACAAAACTATTCCTCAGTCGCACATAATCGGGATCCCTTTGATCAACTCTCTGACTTGCAGTGTTCGAAGTAGGGTTGTTATTTACTGATATATGTATAGAGTTGTTATTCCTATCATGACTCCTATGCACAATTTCCTCTCTTTGATGGTCGTCAGGATTTACATTTCTATTTGTTGTATAATTCTCATTTTGATCAACAACTAGTTCAACCTCATTATCTTGAGAATTCGACCTTGACCTCTGATTCTGACTGCTACCTGACCTTGACCCCTGACTATGAGCACTCTCTGACCTTTGACCTTGTGAGCTTCCTGTTGACTCAGCAGATACACTATACTGTCTTAGACCTGATGGGTCGGTGTTACGCTCTAAACTTGCAGATGATCTCAGGGATGTTGATGATGCCGTACGAAGTTGATGTTCTGGAATTGGCATAAAATAAGCTCCTGATCCACTCAGATGAGCACTGAGCTCATTTTCTGTATCACTGGATGCTTGGTCACGCTGTATTGAAGCAGAATCACGCCCAGTACTCTGCATGGTTGCAATTATACGCTCCTGTGAAATAGCATCTTCTATAGGACCAGACGTGTGTTCAGAAACTGATGGATTTACACCTCTACTTTGAAGGTATGGTCCCATCAGTGAAAGATACCGACTTCTATTTTGCCAGTTATATGGCTGTGAATGAAATGTTGAACAGTAGTTCCGTGCTCTGCTTGGATGTTGACCAGAATCTCCCCCAGAACTTTGTACAACTGCACTAGAACTATGAAAGATATTTTGAAACAATGCAGATTGACTGCTTGTACTTGCCACTACAGTTGGCGTATTAATTGCAATAGAAGGTGCAGTTGAACTGTTTCTCTGACAGCTTGAACTAACAGCAGTGTTACATGTAGCACTTGCTGGCATCCATAGCCCTGAACTGTTTATACCAGATGACTGCAAAGAACGTATTGTTAAGTCTCTGCTTGGTAAATTTTCATCACTATTTCTAGCACTTCTTGGACATGCTATTGTACTAACACGAGGCCTTGCACCAACTACTGTACTGACACTGGCAGTAACACTTTGTGTTTGTCGAACATTTTCAGCTGCTGGGGTAACACTCGCAGATGAACATGTACTCAAAGATGGGTAATTAAGTCTTGATTGACTGAGTGTACACAGTCTGCTTACACCTGGACTGGGAACCTGCACATCTTCCAGTCCTATTCTCAGATGATGTCCTTGGCCAGATACCTGAGGACAGGAATCAGTATGACTACTCATTATTACTGTTACTTTAGGAATTCCTGTAGTCTGTACAACAGATATCTTTGCTTTGCTGTTAGAACTGGTAACTGGGCACAGTGGTACTGAAGACTGCAGCCGTTCTCGAATACTTGGAAATATCTTCGAATGTGAACTTACTGTTGTGTTTGATGTCGCGGTTGCACCGGATTTCTGGGTAAGTCTTTGTAAATATCCTGATAAAAACGCGGAAGTGTTTGTTTTTGAGTTACTGTGGGATATATTCAGAGAAGGGACACTACTTGTGATACTCTGGCTAGAGTCTATGGAATGACTTGTGTCTGCATGACTAACACTCACTACACAACTTCTATTTGCATTGTTTACAGCATCACTTAAGTCAGAACTGTTGTTTGTTTGATGAGTTGACACAGAGCTATCCTGTGAACAACTTGCTTGTGGCCTAATGTATTGACCCGTTACTGCTTCTAATGGAATCTCTATTTCCTCTGTAACATCTATTGCTGGAAGGTTCTGGCCACCAAGTGATGATTCATTCAAAAAGCGCCTCACGGAAGTTCTGAGTTGCCTTTCACTTATATCTACTTCTGGTGCTACACCTAAAATCAAAAGTAACTTCAAACTTCACAATGTTTCGTAACATTCTAAAAATCTAAGCTCTGTAGGCCTTGTGTTTTCCCCATATAATCCTATGTGAAATCAAGTGACCCCCCCCCCCCTCCCCAACTCTCCTGGAAGGGTTAATTTTGACCTGGGGTCATGATTTGACAATCTTGGTTATGGTCCACAAGGCAATGCTACATGCTTAATATCTCAGATCTAGGCCTTGTGGTTTCAGAGAAGAAGATTCCAAAACTTTTTCCTATATAAGCCTACGTAAAATCAAGTGACCCCCTCAGACAGGGTCAATTTTGACCCAGGGGTCGTGATTTGAACAATGCTGGTAGATGTCCACTAGGCAATGCTACATATCTAAGATCTAGACCTTGTGGTTTCAGAGAAGAAGATTTTAAAAGTTTTTCCTACGTAAGCCTATGTAAAATTAAGTGACCCCTGGAGGTGTCAATTTTGACCTGGGGGTCATGATTTGAACAATCTTGGTATAGGTCCACCAGGCATTTCTACATGCCAAATATATAATCTCTAGGCCTTGTGGTTTCAGAGAAGAAGATTTTTTAAATTTTTCCGATGCAAGCCTATGTAAAACCAAGTGACCCCCGGGCGTGGTCAATTTTGACCTGGGGCTCATAATTTATAAAATCTTGGTGGAGGTCCACTAGCCAATGCCACATGCTAAATGTCTAAGCTCTAGGCCTTGTAATTTCAGAGAAGAAGATTTTTTAAGTTTTTCCTATTTGTTGCCATAGTAATGGGAGTTCTGCATGGAATGGAATTCTTTGAACAACTTTGATAGAGCTTCATGCAGGGAACATCCTTGCAAATTTCATCAACATTGGCCCAGTGGTTTCAGAAGAAATGTCATTTGAAGAAAATGGTGGACGGACGAAAGAACCTGGACAATGAGTGATCCCAATAGCTCAGCCTGGCACTTTGTGCCAGGTGAGCTAAAAAGTGCAGTAACAATAATTTGTGGCTGGACATAGGAACCAGTCTTTGTAGAATAAAAAAAAAGTCCAAGTTTTTCAAATCTTGACTTGTTATAAGCTAATTCTGAAGTGAGTTAAAGGTCCATTACGAAGACCAAATCAAATTTTCTTTTAAATCAGGAATTGTAACAGGTGTCTTCTCAGAAGGTAAAATATGACATACTGCATCGATTGTGACCCTATTGTGTTGAAAATTGGAGTTTAACAAAATAATCAATGAATTGTATTTAGCCTTTTCTAAAACGAAAGTAGGTTTTCCAGCTTTCAAATATCTTTGTAATTTTCCAGGAGTCTCCCAGAAAGAGGGTGTAAATAGGTTGTACATGAATAAGCATGCCTACTTTGAATTATAGTTGAAAGAACTTTACTTCCAATGATGTGCAACGTATATCACTACCTGTTTACAACATGCAATAAAGCGAAAGTAGGACAAAAAGACCACCCAGGTCAATCTAAGGAAATACAAAAACATTCACTCATATTTCTGCAGCAGTATTTCAGACAGGAAAATACTCCACAGCTATTGTAAAGTTTTAGAAGCCAGTTTCAAACTGTATATCCCTGTTACAATTCCAGTTTTAAAAGAAAATTCGATTTAGACTTAGTAATGGACCTTTAAGAAGAGTTAACATAGTTCACTACCTGCAGACTGGTTCTCCAGTTCACTGTTGACTGATTCATTTGCTGAAGAAAGTAAAGGATCATTTCTTGGGTTCAATAAGGGGTCTCCTTCTGTCTCAGACAAACTTCCAAATATTGACTGTGTACTTGGCTGAGCATGACCAGTCCTTCTTGGTGTACGATTTCTCCTATAAACACAACATCGCCATCTACCTCTCTGCCTGGTACGTTCGGGAAATGTTCGAGGATCAGTGGGTCTTGATGCATGTGAAATTCCAAGTACTGGATCAATGGCTGGCAGAATACTCATTCCAGTCAAGAATGGCCTTGACCCTGAATCTGGTGATGCAGGTGTGACTGTGTCATCATCATTACCTGAAGTCAACAGTTCATAAGATTATGGTTAAACTCTATGCCGGATGGCAACAAAGTAAATCTGCCTTAGCAACTGGGACAGATCATAACTAACTTGCACAACAAGTCATTAGTTTCAGCTGTTTCAGCCAGAGTAGCAGTCTTTTCATAGGCTGACTTTTCCATCAGATATCTGTTATAACTGATTCTAACAAGAGCCTTCACTCTTGGTGATGCTTGAATATGGTTCTTGTGCACTGCAATACTATTCATTCCCAAACTACCCACATTCAAAGTTTGGTATAAAATCATACCCTCCATGCATGATTTGACCTTGTGATCTAGTTTTAACTAAATGTGACCCAGTTTCGTACTTGACCTAGAGTTAGTCAAACAAATATTCTGACCAACTATCATGACAACTGAGTACAAATGTAAGTATTTCTATAATTTGACTCAAACATCTAGTTTTTTAACCCACATAACCTAGGTTCAAACTCAACTTTTAATTCATCAAGAGTTCTTACCAACTTTCTTGACAATTGGGTACAAAAATGGTCTGTAGTATTCAAGCTGGGACACAGTTTCAAACTCTGCCTAGAGTTCATTAAGACAAACATTCTGACCAACTTTCATTATGATTTCTTTGTGAAAATTAAGTTTGGATAAAATGTGGATAAAAAGACAAAGGACACCAGAGAATTACAGTTTGTCATCTAGGTGAACCTAAAAGACCAGATTACAAAGTCTCTTTATATAATGTTTTGCCCTGTAAAGCAAGCCAACATAATTGAGGTCACAGACAAAGTAATAGTTACTAGTCTAGTGCATCAAGCAGATCTATTAATGTTCCGTAACCTAAAAAGTGGTATAAACTTAGCATACACTTAGCATACACTGTATATACTACTAGATATACCTGGTCTAGAATCTGAATTCCTGTATTCACCTGGAATGGTTGCCAAGTCAGTAGGAAGCAGCTGACTGACCCCTGTGGTATTTGTCCTGCCTGTTGATAAGTGAAGTCCACTGACCCCTGGAGCAGCAGGCATGCCAGTGGGTCCCATCTGCCCAACACCAGCTGAAGCTGTCAATGCAGTAGAACCTGACTGCTGCGCTCTTGTTGCACCGGTTGATCCGGCCGGACCAAGCTGAGAAATTAACCTGTCTCTCCTGTAGTCTTGATAGTAATTCACTATATTATTGTACACTGAGCCCAGTCTGGATGGCTGACTAGATGGCTGTCTCACTTCCTCCCTAATATCCAAATAATATTTAAATATATTATAAAAATACAAAGAATTTGTAGGAAATCTGAGAACTTATTTCATAGCTGAAAATTAAGACTATTAGTTTCGAACATGAGCACGAGGTTCAGATCGAAATATCCAACACTGAGGGTAACTGTTTTGGCGGGAACGAGGCTCTGCTGAGAAACTTTTTCTTGCATACCATCTTGCACTTTGATATAGATATTTAAAAACAAACTTACCGAAATGATGCATTTTGATATAAAAACAAACGTATTTAGATGTTATGTATGGGAAAGTGATGTCCTTGTTTATACGTTACGTCACAAGTAAGCACATAGTCGCCTTACACGGGGGGGGGGATTAAATGTAAATGAGATTTTCCAGCACTGGTAAAAACTGCAGATATCCCCATCTGGTATGCAAGAAAAATCAGGTTGACAACATAATATGCATGGATTTTACATCATACCCTTTTAAGCATTATCTGAACAATTTATTTTTTTTTTTTAATTTTGTATCTGAAAAGAATATTAAAATGTTACAAAACTTACCCACTATGAGAAACACTAGAAAGTTCATCCCTATGAACTGAAGTGTTGTTAGAAATTCCAGAGTACAATGTTTGTCCAAGACTGTCAAAATGAATCCATCTACAACAGATACAAACAAAAGCTGTCAGTAGGACAGCAAGCTCAACTTTTTAGTGCTTGCTAATAAAACAAAAGTTTGACAGTTAAAGGCAAAACAAGGACCTGTAGAAACTAGCAAGATATTAAGTCAAGAGTTATCAAACTTAAATGTTTGATATCCCTGAATACTACAGAAAACTTGTACAAATCAAGAAACATTTTCACACACAGAGTTATCTTCTCTTGCTTACAGATAGGTGTCATGATGATACATAAGTACTCCAACTTTCAAAGTAATATCTCAAAAAGTTAAGTCAACAACTGGACAAGAATGAAAATTTTAACTGAGTTTCTTAATAAAAAAGGGCCATAATTCAAATAAAATCCTTGACAGAGTTACCTTCTCCTGCCTATGTTTGGGGATCATGATGGTGAACAAGTATTTAAACTTTCAAAGTAATATCCCAAACAGTTCAGTCAAAAAGTGGACTGGCACAAAAAACTTAACAGAGATTCTAAGTCAACAAGATCTGTTTGTAAAACACGTATGCCCCCCTTGATGCAAAAGTTATACTATGAAAAGAACAGTTTTTAAAGTAAGTCAGTGTGAAATTCGTGAAAACGGCATCTGTAGAAATTGTAGAATAAAAAAAAAAATTTAAAAAGAAAATAAAACATTTGAAAAAATAAATATTTTTACGAAGCGACCTTGAAAAAACTAAAAAAAAAGAAATTGGAAAAAAAGTATTTTTAGTAACTGTAACTTTGACCCCTCAAAAAAACTAAAGAATTATTGCTTAAAACAATATAATGATTTAAAAGAAAAAATATTTAAATATCTTCCTCTCCATGCAAGCTTGCTACACACCAAGTTTCATTGCAATTGGTCACCCCTAACTCGTGTTATTAAGCGGAAACCATTTTTCTAATTTTAGTAACAGTGACCTTGATCCTAGTGAACCCAAATGCAACACAAGCTTCCTCTCCCCTCAAACTACCTACAAACCAAATTTTATCGAAATTGGTCACTCCTAACTTAAGTTATTGAGCAAAACCATTCTACAATTCCGGGTCACTGTGACCTTGACCTTTGACCTTCTAATCTCAAAACACTTAGGGGTCCTCTACCGGTTATGACCAACCTCCACATCAAGTTTCAAGATGTTAGGCCTAAGTGTTCTCCAGTTATTGTTCGGAAACTGTTTTACAATTACGGGTCACCGTGACCTTGACCTTTGACCTCAAAATCGATAGGGGTCATCTGCTGGTCATGACAAACCTCCACATCAAGTTTGAAGATGCTAGATCCAAACATTTTCAAGTTATCATCCAGAAACCATTTTACTATTCCGGGTCACTGTGACCTTTACCTTTGACATACTGACTTAAAAAACGATAGGGGTCCTCTGCTGGTCAAGACCAACCTCCACATTAAGTTTCAGGATCCTAGGCCCAAGCATTCTTTAGTTTTCATCTGAAAACCAGTTGGTAGACGGACAGACGGACGGACGTACCGACCGACATCTGCAAATCAATATACCCCTCTTCTTTGAAGAAGCATAATAAAGAGCCTTAATTTAAAAATCTGTGACAGAGTTACCTTTTCTTGCTTACAGATGGGGGTAATGATGCAAACAAGTACTCCAACTTTCAAAGCAATATCTCAAAGGGTTAAGTCAATAGTGGATTTTACCCCTATTCAATGTATTTTCTAAGTAAAAAAGGAGCATAAATTCCCATAATTATATCAAAAACCTTTTCAGAGTTATATACTCTTGTCTATGGAGGGAAGTAATGAATGGTTAACAAGTATGGTAAGTTTCAAAGCAATATCTAAAATGGTTTTGAAATAAAGTGGGGTGGTAGAAAAAGAGCCATTATTCTGACTAAAACCTTGACAGAGTTATGTACTCTTGTCTGTTGATGGAGGTTATGATGGTAAAGAAGTATGGTTAGTTTCAAAGCAATACCTCTAATGGTTTTGAAATAAAAGGGAGTGGTACAAAAACCTTAACCAAGGTGTGACGCGGACGTGGACGCTGAGGGAAGTAGGAAAGCTCCACTTTTCTTCAAAAAGTTGAGCTTAAAGTTTACCTTATTCGTTCATATTCATGACTGGTACTACACTTTGCAAATGGCTCTGGTTTGGTCCAGTCCCAGAAGTACACGGTGTTGCCTGCCGCAATGACAAGAACCTGATCTGTGGGATGAAACGTTAAGGAAGCAACAACAGCTTCATTCTCAGTGTTCCACACCTCACATCCGTGCCCCTGTAACCAGAGATTCTACCATGTAAAAGAAGTCAATGCACTATGTTTTTATCTTATTGCAGAATTATTTATCATTATTTTCAAATCAAAACAGAATGAAGTACTATGATGATGGTAATACTGGGGTCATGAGTACAGTATCTTGGCAGAATACCAGTTCAAACCAAATCAAACAGGTGATTTTAACCAGGGTATTTCAAGTATATTCAGTTACCTGTCATACTATGAATACCAAAACCTCCTACAGGCTCCTGATTGTTGTTTATTCAACATCATCCTCACACTATAATTATGATATTGTGTAAATAATCCAGGAGACAGAACTGCCAAAGAAACTGATTTTAAACTAATCTGTATTTTTTTGGTACTGACAAAATGTTTTTAACAAAAAGATAAGAATACAAGAAACGCTCCAAGCTTTTCATTTACATACATAAAGATCCCAGATCCTGACTTGACCCCCTAAACAGCCACTGGCCAGGATATTACAATATGACGGATGGTATGCCAGACTCCATGGTGTACGTGGATGTCCCCGTAACGTATGAAGACATTTTCCAGTTGCTATCTCTGTCACACGTACAGAATGATCTCCATGAGTTGATGCCACTTTTGTTCTTAAATAGAAGACATATGGTCATCACCAATTAGTCAACGTTTGATGTTACTTTTACTTAAACAAAAGCTATGAATCAGCATAATAAATAAACAGTTAAATTTGCATACAAAGACCAAAAGGAGACAAAACTAACCAAATTTTAACTAACAAGTTGAAACAGAAAAGAAATTTACATGGAAATAAAACTAGTCTCTAAAGTTGGTACTCTGTGACCCAATGCTGTATGTGACCATCATTTGATTCTTCTTTGATCAGTTACATGATCACAACTTCAAACTGATTCAGTAAATTGTAGCTTTTGCCAGAAATAAGCTCAAATAAATTGTTATAGACTAAATGGTCAAGACGAGCAAGGCCCAATTTGTAAATAAATACACTAGTACCTACCCATCACAACTGAACTGCATCACAAACGTTGAGCGACATCTTCCAGACACCTCACACGCCTGAAGTATATACACCTCACGAGGATAATACAGTACTAACAGGGAACTGATGCTGTAAAAGTATCTCTCAATAACATAATTCAAATTTTATATACCAGTCACTTTGTTTGCTCTGGTTTTGGCACTGTACAGTACATGTATACTTAGTAATAAGCTGAAATAGATACAACTTTTGGTGTGTACTAACCTCTGCATTCCACAAGTAACAGACAAATATTTCACAGGCAAACTATGCATTGTTATCCAAAACTATTGCAATGATAAATATGTATCTTTTAACAAAAATTTCTTTGCTGACCTTTATTATATCAGAAAATTTTCACTGGGAAGTTTGAAAAAAAGTAGATAATGAATGGACTTTAGTTACAGATTTAAGTACATGTACCTTGTTTACAAATGATTTTGTCAGTTTAGTTTCTACGAAGTTTTCTACTTTCCGTTGTGAAGTCTGTCTAGATCTTGTAAATCCATACTGACGCTGTTGTACATAGCTTGTCACATTCATACTTCAACCCTGAAACAATTTTATATTCAATTTAACTTTTCTTTATATTTCTAAATCAGATTCTAAACTTTGAAGAGTGAAGGGTCTGCAAAATAATGAAGGGGCTAATGACCGCTTGTGCAGAATTCCTTTCTCAAAGTCAGTGATGTGCTGTTACAGAACAACAAAGGATGTCCGCATGAACATTGTGTTGACTTTGAAGTTTGATTACCGTACAAAAAAAATCACACTAAATACATATTACATAGATAATTATTTATAATATTAACATGTGTGTTACAATAGATACAGAAATGAAATATACACCATGAAAATATAATTGTTTTCACATCTGCTACAATAGACTTATGAGTAACTTAGTTATAGATACACAAGTGATAATACATAGACATCATAGTTTTACATAACTTATATAAGTTTATATCTGATATACTATGGTGATACTGTAACATAAAAATTATGATATCATGCTGTATTTTTTTATTACTGTACATCTAACATATTGTTTTGGTATAAAGTTTTGGGGAAGGAATCCTAGCCACTCAATTTTGGGAAAATTGAAGTGATAATTAGCAGAAGGAAACACTAAAATCCTAGTATAAAGTCACAGTTTGGGGAAAACTTCATGATTTTAAAGAAATTTTAGTTGGCAAAGACGCTCTATACTGGCCTTTGATATAGAAGGTAAAAACACCATTAAGTATACTCACTTGCATTTATCACTACTAGTAACTACTTCCACAATTATGATAATTCATTTTGTTTATCACAATCCATTGACACGGTAGTACGGGGTTATAACCCTCAAAATCTACAAACATGTGCATTTATCCTATAAGTACATGTAAAACTTACAGCTAAAAGGTCACCATTTTAATTGGAACTAGGTTATCAGGAGTTTGGAAAGTAGAATTTAAGGCAACTTTTGAACATTAGATACACTTAAGGTAAAATGGTCTAAGCCATTTATATTCACCCCACATGACCATTAAGTTTCATCAGGTAGTGGAACCCTTGTTTGCACATCTCATTGGCACACTTTATATATATAATACAAAATCATTAATATTTAACCATTTTTCTAGATTGAACCTGTTAATTACATTAATAATTTACACATGCAAAAAATTAAAAATTCACTGAAATGCATCATTACATTTTAGTCTGTAGTCATGGTAGTGAAGGTATTTCATATCAATCATGTCAATAATCAAAAACCCAAGTGCATCTAATACTGACGTCTTTTAATAGAAAATTATGTTGAGCAATTGTTCTAACAATTTGCTAATAAAAATCTCTAATAACATTCAAATTGTATAAAAATTTCATATTCCAAGTATTTTACATTTTTGGGGATAATTTCCTCGGACAGGGACAACCAGGAAATACCACTGAAATATGGCTCCAGGGAATACTTTGCCAACCATATATTATTATTACATGACAGTTTTTAAATTTTACAAACATGTTTGATCATATATTTGCCCAAAGCAATGGAAATACTTTTACACTTTGCAACAGACAGACAAACATATTTCAGTTCACCCAGGTATATACTTACATGGGATTTGAAAAGAAAAAATACTTATTTCTCTTATTTTTAGACACACATTTTCAGGAAATAACAAACACTTGAGTAAACTATCATTGAATGAGAGCAAAAATGACATCAACAAGATTGATTACAAAACCTCAATAAAGGTGTGCTCCAAATTCTTCATTACAATAAAACCCTGATCGGGCAGAGATGTTTATATCAGGTGGCATGAATTGAGGAAAGAGCTTCTACATAATACAGGTCACAGACTCACTACATGGTCACACAACCCTTGTTTGGATCCCTCTAGTCAGAATAATTTGACATTCTGACTGTTTGTAATATTGTGACAGGCAATCTAGATGTCAAAACTTTCAATATAAACCCATACAATTGTGCAGGGCTCTGAAAATTTTGAAATTTCAATCGGTCCAAGATGACAAATCAGTGCCAATTTCACCCCCTCCCAATGGCCATCAGTTTTTCCAGCGCATCCCCCAGTCAGGCATTTTCTGATCCCTCCCCTCCGTCCAGTCCTTGTTAAGGCTCGTAGATTAACATGAATTTCCCCGTCTTGCTCCCTTCACTTCAGTATTCCTACTTTAACAAAAGTTCTCATAAGTATTTTAAGAGCAAGGTTCTCCGCAGATATAATTTAAAGAGTAGGGGCATTTCATGGGGGCAGGTGCGATTTTTTTTGTTTAAATCAGCATTTGTAGACCTCATTTCCTGCATTTTTAGGTCTTCTTTACAAAGTTTCTTTGGGTAATTTATTTTAACAATATAAACAAACAAGAGCTGTCAGTAGGACAGCGTGCTCGACTTTTTTAGTGCTTGCCAATAAAACAAAACTTTGACAGTTAAGGGCACACAAGACTTTAACTAGGAATTTCTAAGTACAAATCAAAAAGATTTTTCACAGAGTTATCTTCTTTTGCTTACAGATAGGTCTTACGATGGTACATAAGTACTCCAACTTTCAAAGTAATATCTGAAATGGTTAAGTTAACAAGTGGACAAGAATGAAAATTTTAACTGAGTTTCTAAGTCAAAAAGGGCCATAATTCATATAAAATCCTTGACAGAATTACATTCTCCTGCCCATGTTTGGGAATCATGATGGTAAACAAGTATTCCAACTTTCAAATTAATATCTCAAACAGTTCAGTCAAAAAGTGGACTGGTATGAAAAACTTAACCAAGATTCTAAGTCGATAAAAGGCCTTAATTTTTAAAACAAATCCCTGACAGAGTTACCTTCTCTTGCCTACAGATGGGGGTAATGATGTGAAATAGCATTAAAAGTTTCAAAGCAATATCTCAAAGGGTTAAGGCAATAAGTGGATTTTACCCTTATTCAATGTATTTTCTAAGTCAAAAAGGGGCATTATTTTGTCAAAAACCTTGACAGAGTTATGTCCTCTTGTCTGTTGATGAAGGTCGTGATGGTAAACAAGTATGGTTAGTTTCAAAGCAATACCTCCAATGGTTTTGAAATAAAGTGAGGTGGTACGAAAAACTTAACCAAGCTCAATACACTTTCTAAGTAAAAAAAGGGCCATAATTCTGTCAAAAACCTTGACAGAGTTATGTACTCTTGTCTGTAGATGGAGGTTATGATGGTAAACAAGTATGGTAAGTTTCAAAGCCATACCTCTAATACTTCTGAAATAAAGTGGGGTGGTACGAAAAACTTAACCAAGGTGTGACGCCAACGCCGACGCCGGGGCGAGTAGGATAGCTCCCCTTTTCATAGAAAAGTCAAGCTAAAAATACTAAAATTTTCATTTTTAATCAAAATAATCACATTATTAATCATCATACACAACCACATACAGGGGTTCCACTAGCCCTTGAAAGTCAAGGTTCACTGACCCTTGGGCATGAAATTTGGAGGGTCATTTTGAAATTATCAGATGTCATGGTCTATAAGTCGTATAATGTGATAGGGTTCCCTCTGGTCAATTTTAGTTTGCGCAAATGGCTCAACAGTTGGAGCAACTAGTCTACAAAGACTACAGAACACCTTGGAGGAGTAAGGAGACATGGCACTTTGAGTTAAGGTTTTATAGCAGACTCTGTAAGACACAGATCTAACTGATACGAAATTTATTTCTAACCTTTTGATAGTTTGAAGGGTCAAAATCAAATTTTCAGGAGCCAAATGTGAGACTTTTAAGGGTTCAGGCATGGGTCATATTCCAGGCTTGCATATCATATTCTTTCTGTTTCTGTTCTTCAGCTTTTCCACGCTCAAAAATGGAAAATAACAGTTCGCATTCCCCGTTATTCACATATTTTCGCGACCTGGTATGTTCGTGAATTGATTTAGGACAATCTGTAAATAACAAAGAGATGTGTCAAAAATCTAGCATCACTAATTTGTTCCGTGTTACAAACAACGTAATGAATACACTAGCCGAGGTCTATAATTTAGTTTTATGATTGTTACCAATTAACACCTTTACCAAGATGGCCACATGTTCTTTGGCAGGTAGTGTTTCATTAGCTCCGCCTTCCTCATTTACTAGCCAACAGACGACGATCAATTTTTGATTGATACAGCAAAATTGCCGACATTTTTTTGTTTGCGCCACTGAAATTCGGCAATATGCGGGACTATGTAAATGATTGACACAACGTAGGCAGAACAGAGGTATATTGGAAAAATCAATGACACACAGAAGCGAAACTGATGCAGAGCGGATGGAGTTTAAGGCATAGCGCTGTATTTAAGAGATAGCGGTTTATTGATGTCTTTGATGAAGGCGTAGTGGTCCCGCTACACTAAATGGCCCTGCGGAGAACCCTGAAGAGTAATGTTTATATCCCCCCAACATTTTTGCAATATCCCATTTCTCCATGTACCATGCGTTCCATTTTTTATCTCTACATTCATATAAAGTTTACCTATCTGCTATTATTTTTCTTTCAAGAAATCCTAAAATTATATTTATTCTTCATCTTTTGAATAAATACAGAGCGTTAAATTTCAGAAACACATTGCCTTGCACTGTTTTTCTATACAACATTGATCAATCAGTCTGGAACTATTTTGTCAAACACAGCATACAACACTTACTGTTATTTTTAATGGTGGTCGTGTAAAGGAGTTACATGCATTGTAATTTGTAATAAGTTGATCTGGAGAATCTTCAAAACGGTCAGTTAAACAGATTTACACATTTGAATGATTATTTTAGGTATTTCATTTAGTACATACTCTTAATAATATGTTCAAATGTATAATGCACAATATATATGCTGTAAAAAGTGCCCAGGAAAACCTATATGGGAAATCCCGTGAGCTACAATCATGATTAGACGTATACAAAAACTATCTTGTTGGCTTCAACAACGAATTAATTAGACTAGAATGAAGATATTTCACAAGGAACTATGAATTTCAGACAGACAAAGTGGCCAAAATATTTTTGTTCACTTTAAAGATAATACAATATTCAGAGGGCAATTTTCTAGACATTGGCCTCTAGCCCTCTACCGGTACTATCCGAATACCAGATCACTTACCCTTTGAAGACACAAATAAACATTAAATCTGTTCAGAATTTCACTCAAAACACAGTGATGTCCTTAACTGTGTCTGACAGATGTCTATTAAAGATCATCTGCGTTTTCTGTCGTGTTTTATGGAATATAATTATATAAAAACATTTTTCTTCAACTTTTGACCCCACTCAGAAAAAATATAACACAATCAAGCGCGGCGCGGTTTGCTTAAATATGTTTTTATTTCTGCCGCCGATTTTAATCGAGTTGTACTCGGTGTGTAGTCGGAAAAGTCGCGTTAAATTAAGAGCAGCGGAAACCCATTAAATTTGACAAATTGGGAAACTTTATTATTTTTTGTCATTAACTTGCACGTAGGCGGTCAAAAGCTATACATAACTTATGTTACATGTTAAAGTGACATTATGCTCAACTTACTGCACACAGTGTATATTTGGTGATAGTTTTATAAAAGCAGTTTTCGGTTACTGTGCATTTAAATATGTAAAAATAATGATAATGCCGCATTAGTATTTGAAGTTGATGCTTTAAAAATGAAAAAATGGACAAATAAAATAATAGTTTCTATCTTTGCATTGATCTCCCTTGTGTTGTTGTAGTTGTTGGTAGAGAGATTTCAGCAGTGGAAGGGAAGCAACTCCTGCATGCAGTTGTTTTTGTTTTAAATCGACTCTCCCAGTCAAAATAGGAAAAGTAATATTTGGAAAGTTATTATTTCACACTGGTAGCAGGAAGAGCTTGGTGTATTGGGTTAAAGGCTATTATTTCCTCTACCCTTGTTACGCACACCTATTTCAGCTGGATTTTTTCTTGAAAAAAATGTGCACAATGTCACTTTAAACATATCCGACAATAAATAAATATTGTATTGTATTATATTTTGTAGACTTTTGCATCTTAGGGCTTTATCGTTGGTAGGCCCCTAGAAGAGGTATTTTATTTTAGTTTTTTTTGTGATAGTGCAATATACAGAACTTGCCCCAGTTCAAAGGACGCCCTTATTCTTTTACGTGTCCGATGTGTAGCACTGATACACGCAATATTGGTTTAAGGTCTCATCCGAAAGACAATTAGATATGTTTTTGGAGGAGCCGGGAATCGTACCGGCGATCCCTGGATTGTCAGTCCAGCAAGTCACCGCTAGACCTAGTCTTATTAATTTGGCATTGCAGTGTGACCCCTTTGATAGATCTGACATTTCATAACTCACTGTCACACCTTCTTGTCTGATTTTAATGTGGTCAGTACTAATTCGGGTACTAACGACCAATATTACACGTATATCATTTCGTTTTGTCTTGTTCAAATCACAACTCTTCGACTTTAAAATGAGGAATTAAATATCATATTACCTGAAAACCTAAAGGTTTATGAAAAATCTCACCACTGAATAAAATCTAGTTTGTCTTCGAAGTTGAAATAGCGAGACTACTTGTACCACACGATCATGGATCCGAAAAAGCTTCAAGTACACTCAACAACTTTACTAAGTATACACCTCAATGAGGTGCCATATAAAATCATTTTTAAAGAAACGCTTATGAAAATTGGTCAACAAATTATTAGATTCATTCTTCTAATACTCGGTATAAAGTTGATGATGATAATAAATGGCAATTTCATTGTCTAACAGAGTTTACATCACTTCACACCTTGTGAAATTCACAAAATCGTAAATTACGTTAACTATAAATTTCTTCCAAATATTTTTAGAAAAGTTCAGTTTTTGTTGCAAAAGCGGTTTTTAATACCAATTTCAGATATATTCTCTCCTGCCTTGATTTAAATATCCTCAAAACACTAAATTTATTGACGGAGTTAACTTTATTACCTTACATTAATTTCCTTCCCATGCATTTATCCAAAACATCTCGTCAATTGGTTTCATACAGTGCTGTATTTTCTGTATTTTATGAGTGACGTTTTCACACCACAAACTGACCATGAGTGATTCATGAGAAGTACCAAAAACTAATTCTTGAAGACGGGTACGTCTAAGCGATATAATGAGTTGAAGAAACACCAGGACACTCATTTCCATTAAATATTCATCCGGTTGAAATGTAGTTGTTGATTAGAATCAGCCAAAACAAGAACAGTCTGCACAAGAACATCTCCTTTAAAGATTTGAATTATCAAACATTTCCACATGTCTGCTAACTTTATATTAGTGACTCATAAATGAGTGTCTGTGTTTCGCGCATATTGATGACAATCTGGTAATCGGGTTACTGTGTTTACATCGCTGCTGGTATCTATCTTTATAAGTCTAATGGAATGTTAAACATCAATCTTTGATTAATGATTATTAAAAATCATCAAAATATCTTGAAAATTTAATAAACTATAAATTATCTTTAAGGTGTATACTTAGAAATGTGGTTGAGTCTATATATATAGAAGCCCTTATAAACAAGACTTTCCTACCGCATGACTCTTGGACCCCAAACATTTTAACGACACAATTCAAAGCCTATTCAAATGCAAAATTAACACTGGACATGAATTAAGATATCTATTTGGCATATTAGACCTCAGACATAAATTTAGTCAAATACATGGACATAGTAGTTTTTCCAACTATGTAGTACTTTTTGACGTTAATCCGGGTTAAAGATTGCAAAAACAGTGAAAATGAAAAATAGCAGGAGGGATTTTGTCCGTATACCAGTGAAATTCATTTGGTTAAATTGTCAAAAGACTTTTTGACCTTTGTAAATGATTTATATTTGTGTTTCGCATATATAGCACACCATCAAATTCAGTATATGTAGTGAGATGTGTAATCTTGATATATTACATCTGTTGGAAAGAGATATAAAATATTGTACTCAATTAGGAGATTTTATCATAAATGGTAACCGCAACGCACGAATAGGAGATAAATCTGATTTTGTTGATAATGATATTACTTACAAACCAATGTCATATTTTATGCGAGGGTTATTCCAAATAGCGTGACATTCTATATTTTGGGAATTAATACCTGAATAGCTACACATTTTTAATTAATTAAATACATCTATTCTGATGAGCTCAGCAAACTTTCATAAAAATACCTTCACATAAACGAGGTGAGCAGCATTTTAAACATGGCAACATACCTTGGACCTTGTACAAGGCATAACGTCACGTTAAAACTCGCCACGGTGCTCGATGCTCGATGCTCGATGCAAATTCTATTACGTTGAACACATTACTAAACCATTCAAGGCTGAGATCCCTGCTAAATGTGAGTACTGCTAACATCATTTCATGGAGGTCTTCTTTCTTGCAGCAATCTCCGGTACTGTCTGCTGTCAAAATTTCCCCCATTTTCTGTTAACCTTTGGCCATCATTTTGCACCAAACAATGCATCATGGAACACTCTTTAAACGCATTTATAACAATGATTACCCCGATTTGTTTTCATCCAGCTATGTTTAAGCAAACTTAGCGGAAGTTTCCTATTTTGTTTGGTATATTTCAGTAAATTTACAAATTTTGAATGGCCAAGCCTTTGGGGATATGGTATGGTGGGCAAATTAAATTATTTTGAATGCAACGGCGATAGTGTTGTAGGTTATCGCTTGGTGTCTGATACTTTGTTAAAAAAAAACACGTATTGTCATGTTCATGACCATAATTCATTACTAAGTGATCATGCAAGAATATCAGTTAAATAAAGAGCTAACTACATTAAGAGAACATGTATATATAAATGTATTACACTAACACCACATAACAGCTGGTATAAACAGTCCGCGTTAATATTAACACAACATTAGAATCTAATGACATATCTTCTAAAACAGAAAGCATTTTAACTCAACTGAAAAAGATAGTCACAACTCAGAAATTTCTATGGACATTAGACCCATCTATACTATGTATATTGAAAATAAAGCTTATTTTCGACTACAGTAGTCCAGGTAACACACTGACCGAACATTTTAGGCAAGGTGATAAACTAAGTCAAAACCTATTCGAATTATATATCAGTGTTTGATAGCCTAGACGATCCAGTTTCACTTGGGGCCTCTTATTTAAACTGTTTGTTATATGACGAATATTTGCATTTTGGGTGCATTCGTCACTTACGACTAACAGTCTTGTTAAAATACATTTGTCCGGGAACCATACTTAGATATAACAATGGGAATACATGTACTGTTTTTCAAACTTATTACACTGTGTCGTCTTTGCGTTTGTTCCAGAAGCTGTTTATGCGGAACTTGTGATTTGAAGTCCTAATAACTTAATAAGCTAATTATGCCGGTAGTAAACACGTGTGTGGAGAAAAGGTAATGTTTACGATTCAGTAGAGGAAATGTAACTCATTTTTCCTAAATTGTATATATATGGAATTTAGTTGTCCTTCATAGTATCTTTTCAAAATATCTCAGAAATTTGTACACTTGTCTGTGAAATTATAAGACAAATCTGGAATATGCCTCTGTCGAAACTGTCTGCCTAAAAGTATTTCAAACGGTTCAAAACAAAGTCAAAGATACTAGTAGTGCACTGATCTATTATATGTCAATCATGTGAATGATCGTTTTCCGAGTACTCGAGTACTCGATCGGGCAAGGACTGAGTACTCGAATATCAAATTTAGTACTCGTTGCCATCCCGAATAAAAATGCATCATTTTGAAAAGTTTGCATTAACAATTCTTATTTAAAGTGCAAGACGGTATGCAAGAAAAAGTTTCTATCAAAAGACATTTGACTCAGATAGAAATATCCGTCACCTCGATGGTAATTTTTATCTAAACCTCATGCTCATGTCAGAAACTATTATTCGGCAATATCTGTGGGCCGGGGCGGTGGGAAGTATGGAGGGCAAACAGTTTTCAACCGATCTACACCAACTTGGTCAAATGCTTGTGGGCATGATATCTCGACCAAGCTCAATAATCAGCAAATTACCCGAGGCACTTGCTACCTGTGTGAGTGTAAGATTTGGAATGGGGCACTCCAGCTGATTGTGTTACCTGTGTGAGTGTTAGATTTGGAATGGGGCACTCCACCTGATTGTGTTACCTGTGTGAGTGTAGATTTAGAATGGGACACTCCAGCTGATTTTGTTACATGTGTAAGTGTATGATATGGAATGGGGCACTCCAGCTGATTTTGTTACCTGTGTGAGTGTACTAGTTGGAATGGGACACTCAAGCTGGCTGATAGTAGTATGATTTGGAATGGGACACTCCAGCTGTTTGTGTTACCTGCGTGAGTGTATGATTTGGAATGGGGCACGCCAGTTAATTGTGTAACCTGTGTGAGTGTATGCTTTGGAATGGGGCACTCCAGCTAATAATGTTACCGGTGCGGAATGTATGATTTGGAATTTGGCACTCCAGCTGATTGTGTTACCTGTGTGAGTATATGATTTGGAATGGGGCACTCCAGCTGATTGTGTTACCTGTGTGAGTGTATGATTTGGAATGGGGCACTCCAGCTGATTGTGTTACCTGTGTGGGTGTATGATTTAAAATGGGGGCACTCCAGTTAATTGTTTTATCTGTGTAAGTGTATGCTTTGTAATGTGACACTTTGAAATGTATCACCCATGTGAGTGTATGATTTGGAATAGGGCACTCCAGTTAGTTGTGTTACCTGTGTGAGTGTATGATTTGGAATGGGACACTCCAGCTGATTGTGTTACCCGTGTGAGTGTATGATTTGGAATGGGGCACTCCAGTAAATTATGTTACCTGTGTGGAATGTATGATTTGGAATTGGGCACTCCAGCTGATTGTGTTACCTGTGTGAGTGTATGATTTGGAATGGAGCACTCCAGCTGATTGTGTTACCTATGTAAGTGTATGATTTAAAATGGGGGCACTCCAGTTAATTTTTTATTTGTTTAAGTGTATGCTTTGGAATGTGACACTCCAGCTGATTGTGTTACCCGTGTGAGTGTATGATTTGGAATAGGGCACTCCAGTTAGTTGTGTTACCTGTGTGTTTGATTTGGAATAGAGCACTCCAGTTAATTATGTTACCTGTGTCGAATGTATGATTTGGAATTGGGCATTGTGTTACCTGTGTGAGTGTATGATTGGGAATGGGGTACTCCAGCTGATTGTGTTACCTGTGTAAGTGTATGATTTAAAATCCAGTTAATTATGTTACCCGTGTGAGTGTATGATATAAAATGGGGGCACTCCAGTTAGTTGTTTTATCTGTGTAAGTGTATGCTTTGGAATGGGGCACTCCAGCTGATTATGTTACCCGTGTGAGTGTATGATGTGGAATGTGGCACTCCAGTTAATTATGTTACCTGTGTGGAATGTATGATTTGGAATGGGGCACTCCAGCTAATTATGTTACCCGTGTGAGTGTGTGATTTGGAATGGGGCACTCCAGTTAATTATGTTACCTGTGTGGAATGTATGATTTGGAATTGGGCACTCCAGCTGATTATGTTACTCGTGTGAGTGTATGATATTGAATAGGGCACTCCAGTTAATTATGTTACCTGTGTGGAATGTATGATTTGGAATTGGGCACTCCAGCTGATTATGTTACCTGTGTGGAATGTATGATTTGGAATGGGGCACTCCAGCTGATTGTGTTACCCGTGTGAGTGTATGATTTGGAATGGGGCACTCCAGCTGATTATGTTACCCGTGTGAGTGTGTGATTTGGAATGGGGCACTCCAGTTAATTATGTTACCTGTGTGGAATGTATGATTTGGAATTGGGCACTCCAGCTGATTATGTTACTCGTGTGAGTGTATGATATTGAATAGGGCACTCCAGTTAATTATGTTACCAGTGTGGAATGTACGATTTGGAATTGGGCACTCCAGCTGATTATGTTACCTGTGTGGAATGTTGATTTGGAATGGGGCACTCCAGTTAATTATGTTACCTGTGTGGAATGTATGATTTGGAATAGGGCACTCCAGCTGATTATGTTACTCGTGTGAGTGTATGATATTGAACAGGGCACTACAGTTAATTATGTTACCAGTGTGGAATGTATGATTTGGAATTGGGCACTCCAGCTGATTGTGTTACCTGTGTGAGTGTATGATTTGGAATGGGGCACTCAAGCTGATTGTGTTACCTGTGTAAGTGTATGATTTAAAATGTGGGCACTCCAGTTAATTGTTTTATCTGTGTAAGTGTTTGCTTTGGAATGGGGCACTCCAGCTGATTATGTTACCCGTGTGAGTGTATGATTTGGAATAGGGCACTCCTGTAAGTTGTGTTACCTGTGTGAGTGTATGCTTTGGAATGGGACACTCCAGCTGATTATGTTACCCGTGTGAGTGTGTGATTTGGAATGGGGCACTCCAGTTAATTATGTTACCTGTGTGGAATGTATGATTTGGAATGGGGCACTCCAGCTGATTGTGTTACCCGTGTGAGTGTATGATTTGGAATAGGGCACTCCAGTTAGTTGTGTTACCTGTGTGAGTGTATGCTTTGGAATGGGACACTCCAGCTGATTATATTACCTGTGTGGAATGTATGATTTGGAATGGGGCACTCCAGCTGATTATGTTACCTGTGTGGAATGTATGATTTGGAATAGGGCACTCCAGCTGATTATGTTACTCGTGTGAGTGTATGATATTGAATAGGGCACTCCAGTTAATTATGTTACCAGTGTGGAATGTATGATTTGGAATAGGGCACTCCAGCTGATTATGTTACCTGTGTGGAATGTATGATTTGGAATGGGGCACTCCAGTTAATTATGTTACCTGTGTGGAATGTATGATTTGGAATAGGGCACTCCAGCTGATTATGTTACTCGTGTGAGTGTATGATATTGAATAGGGCACTACAGTTAATTATGTTACCAGTGTGGAATGTATGATTTGGAATTGGGCACTCCAGCTGATTGTGTTACCTGTGTGAGTGTATGATTTGGAATGGGGCACTCCAGCTGATTATGTTACCCGTGTGAGTGTATGATGTGGAATGTGGCACTCCAGTTAATTATGTTACCTGTGTGGAATGTATGATTTGGAATGGGGCACTCCAGCTGATTGTGTTACCCGTGTGAGTGTATGATTTGGAATAGGGCACTCCAGTTAGTTGTGTTACCTGTGTGAGTGTATGCTTTGGAATGGGACACTCCAGCTGATTATGTTACCCGTGTGAGTGTGTGATTTTGAATGGGGCACTCCAGTTAATTATGTTACCTGTGTGGAATGTATGATTTGGAATAGGGCACTCCAGCTGATTATGTTACTCGTGTGAGTGTATGATATTGAATAGGGCACTCCAGTTAATTATGTTACCAGTGTGGAATGTATGATTTGGAATTGGGCACTCCAACTGATTATGTTACCTGTGTGGACTGTATGATTTGGAATGGGGCACTCCAGTTAATTATGTTACCTGTGTGGAATGTATGATTTGGAATAGGGCACTCCAGCTGATTATGTTACTCGTGTGAGTGTATGATATTGAATAGGGCACTCCAGTTAATTATGTTACCTGTGTGGAATGTATGATTTGAAATAGGGCACTCCAGCTGATTATGTTACTCGTGTGAGTGTATGATATTGAATAGGGCACTACAGTTAATTATGTTACCAGTGTGGATGTATGATTTGGAATTGGGCACTCCAGCTGATTGTGTTACCTGTGTGAGTGTATGATTTGGAATGGGGCACTCAAGCTGATTGTGTTACCTGTGTAAGTGTATGATTTAAAATGTGGGCACTCCAGTTAATTGATTTATCTGTGTAAGTGTTTGCTTTGGAATGGGGCACTCCAGCTGATTGTGTTACCCGTGTGAGTGTATGATTTGGAATAGGGCACTCCAGTTAGTTGTGTTACCTGTGTGAGTGTATGCTTTGGAATGGGACACTCCAGCTGATTATGTTACCAAATAATTACAAGGGATGGGTCTACAGCTGCAGCTTGCCGAGAGAAAAGTAAGATACCACATGTCCTTGATAATGGTTGAATGTAGAGAAGGTGTTGACGGTCTTGACTTAACTATAAAAGGAAAAAGGTCATTATAATATCAAAATGTCTTACCTGTTTGGAACACTACTTACAGCTAGGAATAACCCTCTTTATCCAATTGTATTACATTTTATACATTGCCCTATGCTTAAGGGACGTTTGTCACAGATTTGTAAAAACGTTATTAGTTACGATTTTTGGCTAGTATTGTATGGTTGGGGGATATGACCTATGATATCACATGTAAGAGTATATAATTAATTTGAAGACATATATTCACAATAATATAGAACAATGTATACGGGGGTTTGTCAAAAAATGACTTTTTTACCATTTTTTGTGTATTTTTTCATGATAGGGTGTTATTTAGGTATACTTTTGGTATTTTGTTAAAATTACAGGGCAGTTCAGTACTCTGGTGCCAGTGGAGTCAACATACTTTTTAAAAACAATGTAACAAATAAAAACGTATGAAGATTTGGCAAATGAAATTCTAACTTCGGCCAGACGCCACCTTATTAGAATTTTACTAATCAATCAAAATTCATTATTAAAATGAATGTAATAGTAAATTTATGAAATTACAAAAGTTGCCCGAAAGAGTGTGCGCGTCTTTTCAGAGTGTTGTGTTAGTGAAATCTCAGCAGTTCTATCAACATAACATGTTTAAACACAAAATGCAAATCAGAAACTCATTCTTGCTCACCGGAAGCACTCGTTTCAGGAAACACTCGTTTCAGGTTTAGTTCCATTAGCATGATTTCCTTTCAGCTCACCTGAGCACATCATGCACAGGGTTGGGTATTAGGATCAGTTGATATACATAGTCCGACGTCCACAATTAGTCCGTTTACACTCGTACTTAAAACTAACACAACTATCAAACTGTCATAAATGTTGGGATATGTTGACAGTGAAGTAAACACTGGAACGGGAGTGTTAAGGAAGATCTCCTTTTTGATAGTTTTAATAATCTTTTGACAAAAACATGTTTAAAGTAGGTTCATGCGCAAATTATGTGGCAAGCGAATTGATTGTATCCCATAGGCAAAACCAGGACGGGTTTCATCTGTCGTTAGCGGTTTTAGACTGTTCCTGCTCTCTCTGGAACCAAGGGTGTGTAATGAGATCATTGGTCGAAATACGCAATGCTGGATTTACTTGCAACATCTGCGATATCATCTTTTCACATTCTGAAATGAAATTTGAAATAATACAACAACAATCTTTTATTAAACGCAGTCAAATGTTTCAGAGGGAATGAAACATTTGATTGTCCTCAATCTTCCCACTGTTCAGTTGCACGCATTGTGGCTAAAATGCCTTTTTAAAAAACAAACACTGCCCAACATAACCTGGGGATTCTCTGAATATTAAGTTATGGAACAACATGTGTGCATACTAGCTAAATATGAAAGTTACATACCGAGAAAAATATTTCGGACAGCGAGATCGATTTAATAATTAACCAAATTTCTATACTCTGTAACAAGTAACAAAAGCAATAGCCTACGGGAAGTAATATTGACACGTGGCTAAACACTGGTCAAAGTAAAGTCGGCGCCGTTTGCCCAGTAAGTGACCGATTTCAAAGATTAAGTTATCATTTGACAGATAACTAAAAACGATATCTGACATTCCTTTCTTTTTTTGTTGTAAGTAAAAAGCGAGGATATTTAAATCGCGTCTACGACATTTCGTTGACTACGACACCGTGCCGAATACGATATTTGATCGAACTGAGCATTTGTTAGAACACTTATCTGGACCAAACTCTTCGAAAACTTTAGTTGAAATTGTAACACAGAAATGCAGTAATGTAATGTCAAACATTTATACTTTATTTACAATGAGTTAACAATCACTAATCGATGGATGCATGAGGTTACACAACACTATAATAAATCACGTGTAATGTCGGGCGATTCAATAGCGAATGATGTATGCTATTCACACCAGGAACAACTGAACAAACAGAACATTCATGACACTATAAATGTTTTTCTGTAAGCACGGTATTTCAAAATATAAGTAATAGATACAGTACGAGTTTTGCTGTAAAAGTGTCCTCTTACAACCGTAAGAAGTATACTTTATACACAAGCGCAACCAAATTGTCCGAGGCGAAGCCGAGGACAATTTGGTTGCGCTCGTGTATAAAATATACTTCTTACGGTTGTAAGAGGACACTTTTACAGCAAAACGAGTACATGTATCTGACTTATACGACGTTTGATTAGCAAACATGATTCTTGGAACATTTCTTGCAGGATGTATTGAATTTGTGTGAAAAAAGAACTTTATTAAGTCATTTGTATACGTATAAATCAGTGCTGAACCTACAGATAACATAGTATCGGCCTAATCTGTTTTGTTTGTTTAAATGTATTTTTTTGCACGGGGAATCCGCCCTTGTTTAAGCGGGACTAGAAATGAAGTGGTTGTGCTTACACCATCAAATAAACGATGTATTCGAAGGAAATGGCGAATTCTTCCTTAGTATGTTTTAGTAAATTAAGAACATATGTAAAGCAAGTGTGCGCTTGCAGGCATAGAAGATTACTTCACGGGCCAGTCCTGAAAGGTAAATTATATACATTTAAGTAACACAATGCGCTATGCATGTACGTTTGCCTCCGTTATCGAGTGGATCCAGTCGCTGACTTGAAATCACTATGACCACTCAGATTAAGGGTCATGAGTTCGAGACCTGCTACCCACCATGTATCTTCATGCGAGAAATTTAGCAGTTTCTTGCGGAGAATAGGAAACTGGTTCTTCCCCGGAAGGATAGTTGGGTAAACTCTGACTGTCCTATAATGTGCAAAGTCATTGTATTGCTATACAAACTTTGACTTTTACAAATGTAGTTTTGAGAAAGTAAAATTATACGGATTTGAACGAAAATGTATATTCAAAACATCAGAACTTGCCTTGATTGTCAACATAAATATTTCCGTCAACCTATGGAATGAACGGAATTGGTTGTATGTTACCAAAACGCCACAAATGATATTTGCTTACTAAGTAATGAGTTTATTAAAGATAATGTGATAGTGTTGTGATAGATATATGCGTACGCAATGCAATTAAATATATTATCGTAACGGTTAGGTTGTCCAATGAAACATTGGAATTTTGACTTTCTGTCAATGTGTGTGACGTTTTTAACTACTGTTCGTTTTACTCGTTTGTATTGATATTTGCATAAAAACATTTTCTGGTACAAATATGTTTCTGGCGATAACTAGGTAACATCTTTGTATTACCACTTAAAAATAAGGCAAAAAAGTTCCATTCCGTTCTCCCAGCCGACATTATCAGATTATATCTTTTACCCTAATATCTATATAGGTGTTAAGGACTTTCTACTTTTTTATAAGGCCGCTTTCAATACTGGTTCAAGTGACGTTTCAATCTTCTAAAAGTATCTGACGTAGCGAATCCGATGAGTTGTGCGCTAAAACTGGTCTCCAGCAGGTGTATTAGAAATGCATGTAGTCTAATAACGCCTTTCTTCAAACGAAAAGAGTAATCTTACAAGTAAAAGAATGAACTAATGAATATTACATTTTAGATATATTTTAATTTTAAACTTACAGATCTTAGAGTAGCGACATAAGTTTTCTATTTTTTCTTGCTAATCGCTATCAATAAAAGCACGTGCAAAGCATGCGGTTATAACAAGATTATTTGTATAAACAAACGTGCACAAAGTGTCCTCTTACAACCGTAAGAGGACACTTTTTGAATAGCTTTGCTTGGGGTAAAGTCGTATAATACATTTTAGATATATTTTAATTTTAAACTTACAGATTTTAGAGTAGCGACATAAGTTTTCTATTTTTTCTTGCTAATCGTTATCAATAAAAGCACGTGCAAAGCATGCGGTTATAACAAGATTATTTCTATAAACAAACGTGCACAAAGTGTCCTCTTACAACCGTAAGAGGACACTTTTTGAATAGCTTTGCTGGGGGTAAAGTCGTATAATTACTTGTAAAGTCTCACGGTCTGTCATAAATGAACTATCATAAATTGTGTGATACATTCTCCTGTAACGTAGGGATATTATTCTTCATAGCGTGTGGAAGTCAGTACTGTTTATTATTTTTGTCAAGTTTGGTGAGATATCTGAGCGTTGAGTGTAAAGTAGTGGATATAAAAGGCGATTGCACGCTAAACTGTGTCAAAAAGTGACATATTGTTTTTACACTTATTGCTACCCTCCTGTTTTTTTATTCCAAGGAGTGAATATTCCTAATTAAAAGGTACAGCTGGGTAGAGTGCATGGTGTGAGCGCTTTATTGACGTACAAAGTGTGTATGTAATAATTGATTTGTCGTGTCTTCGTTTTAAGGGCGAAGAAACGAAACTATGAGAGAAGTTCACTGGTCGTCCAGGAGTGCCGTTATTTCACCGAAATATTTCGTGACTTCGTGTCTTTGTCCCGTAAGATAAGACAAATAAACAGAACTCCATACCATACCAACGTCCACTGATTTTATTAGTATAAACAAATAATAAACATTCGGTTTGCAATATTTTACATACTTACTCTTTGCTCGCTTACCGACTTGTATTTTTATTTCTGTCAGTCATAGTTTGGTACAAACAATTTATTGATAGATCAACTAGCAACACTGTCAACACCATTCATTTACAGCTATAACTAATTTTTATGTCTTTTCAAAATCAATAGAGTAGCTTGAATTTTCATATTCAAGACAACAGTTTGAGTCAACTCACAGCACTTTAGGCAACTCACGATAAAAATCAGTTTAATTATCAAAAAGTAAAATTATGCTTCTATCAACGTTAAATTTACCTAAGTATTCGTCAATTTTAAAATATCTTTATACAGGCAGCAACTGTCAAACTAACAATCGATTGCAAATAGTAAGGGTGAAAACAACTTCAATCAGTTTCGGAGTCGTGTAGCATCCTGGGACGGAGGGGGTTGTAGCATCCTGGGAGGGGAGGGGGGAGTGTAGCATCCTGGGACGGAGGGGATTGAAGCATCCTGGGACGGAGGGGCTGTAGCATCCTGGGACGGAGGGGTTGTAGCATCCTGGGACGGAGGGGGTTGTAGCATCCTGGGACGGAGGGGATTGTAGCATCCTGGGACGGAGGGGATTGTAGCATCCTGGGACGGAGGGGATTGTAGTATCCTGGGACGGAGGGGCTGTAGCATCCTGGGACGGAGGGGTTTGTAGCATCCTGGGACGGAGGGGAATGTAGCATCCTGGGACGGAGGGGATTGTAGCATCCTGGGACGGAGGGGGTTGTAGCATCCTGGGACGGAGGGGATTGAAGCATCCTGGGACGGAGGGGATTGTAGCATCCTGGGACGGAGGGGAGTGTAGCATCCTGGGACGGAGGGGATTGTAGCATCCTGGGACGGAGGGGGTTGTAGCATCCTGGGACGGAGGGGATTGTAGCATCCTGGGACGGAGGGGATTGTAGCATCCTGGGACGGAGGGGAGTGTAGCATCCTGGGACGGAGGGGATTGTAGCATCCTGGGACGGAGGGGATTGTAGCATCCTGGGACGGAGGGGATTGTAGCATCCTGGGACGGAGAGGATTGTAGCATCCTGGGACGGAGGGGATTGTAGCATCCTGGGACGGAGGGGATTGTAGCATCCTGGGACGGAGGGGATTGAAGCATCCTGGGACGGAGGGGATTGTAGCATCCTGGGACGGAGGGGATTGAAGCATCCTGGGACGGAGAGGATTGTAGCATCCTGGGACGGAGGGGATTGAAGCATCCTGGGACGGAGAGGGATGTAGCATCCTGGGACGGAGGGGATTGTAGCATCCTGGGACGGAGGGGATTGTAGCATCCTGGGACGGAGGGGCTGTAGCATCCTGGGACGGAGGGGAGTGTAGCATCCTGGGACGGAGGGGATTGAAGCATCCTGGGACGGAGGGGCTGTAGCATCCTGGGACGGAGAGGGTTGTAGTATCCTGGGAAGGGGGTGTAGCATCCTGGGACGGAGGGGATTGTAGCATCCTGGGACGGAGGGGATTGTAGCATCCTGGGACGGAGGGGGTTGTGTATGTACTAGTAGTTCCTGCGTAAACACATCAATTTCTGTTTTGTTTCCTCGTGTGAGTTGTGTATAAAAAAGGGCATTTTTGGGTGAAACTAAGGTGGTTCTACAGATTTATTGGGGTGTAAGTACTCAACGAATGTTTTGGTATGCGAACCGTGCATAAATGTTATACAGTAAGTATATGGAAAAAGATTTAGTGTAGTCATACCTAAAGGGACGTACCACTCGTTCTTTGCAGGTAGGGTATTCATTGTCTTGAGGCTTCTATGTTCTTTACTCGTTTTACTTGGCAAAAGCGTTTCCATAATGTGTATATTGTCTGCTGCAGTGTGTATATTATCTGCTGCAGTGTGTATATTGTCTGCTGCAGTGTGTATATTGTCTGCTGCCTTGTCTCATGATAGGATGATTCTTTCTTCTGTACGTGGGTATGGTTGCTGGTCAGTATTATGCTTAGGGTGTTTGGGAATTATTTTTTTCTTTTTTACACCATAACAGTTACTGAATAGCATGGTAAACAATTGCAATTGTCTTTCTATATGTATAAAATGGGTTTCATTTGGAATTTTATGTAAGGCACTGTATCGTTAATGTTAACTTAACTTAGAGGGGATGCATTTTAGCACTAAATAAGTAAATATTCTTGAGATCGACTTTGGTGAATCATGCAGTTATCATACCCTTATCAGGTTTAATCCAACATAAACCAACACTTTTGGTAATTGGGTAATTAAACAAGGCAGTACTATCTATAGGGCACATCTCTGTAAAACGAAATTCAGAAATATGGGACTTGCTCTTTTGAACTTTCCTGTCTGCCTTAAACATTTGTATGGAATTTCATTCCCCTCTTTGCAGGAGTTTTAAAGATTTGATCGCAAACGTGTAAGCAGGATTTTAGCATCTGTAGTAATTAACACTTGCAGGCAAAATCTTAACGAAAAATGTCTATGTCCAAAGAAAGATCATAATGTTGTAATAAGTTATACAAGGTTTGTCTGATTTGATGCCTCTAGACCTTGTTTATCGACCATGAAGACATGCTAAATATAAGGTTTGGGAAAATAGTAACATTCACGCAAAACTTGAACCAGGATGTTGCATCGACTCAGAAATCATGGTAATAGAATAGTTCGTATTATTCCTCGAATATTCGAGCTGACACGAACCATGTGACCGGTAAACTTCACATTTATGTCAGTCCAATACCATGTTGCAGCACGAAAGTTTACTTTTGCTCTGTAAGCTTCTACCATAACTAATACTAGGTTGTTGTTAATGGCTAGGGTGGGTTTTCATCACATCAAATACATGCACCAATTGCAAAGAAACGAAGCAAATAACAAACTCTTGAAATGATACAGGAGAAATTTGAAAACATACCATGAGAAAATAACACAACAACCTTGAAATAAATAAGTTTAACAAATACGAAACGTTTGTAATCTTACTTCAAACAGAATTGGAAACACCATCATATTGATACGACAGCTACAGTTAACATCCTCTATGAATTCTTAAAAGATAAAAGCTACAAAATACTGAAAATGGAAATGTCAGTATTAATTCTAGTTCTAATATCCATGTCAGGGAAATAAATGGGAAGATTACCGAACAAGATAAAGAAACTGGATAAAACAGTTAATGAACATACTGATACACCCAAGAACTTACATAAGCGTAAAATATATGTTAAACTGTTTAACTTACGTATTCGATAATGGTATTTAATATGAAAGACTAACTATAGACGTTATTAAAAATCGGATTAACTTAAGAAAATTGAGATTGCAACAAAGCCGGAAACTATCATCCATTAGCTTGTGTTGGTCAGCTATTTTCGTCTGTGATTAATAATCATACAATGGAATACAAATAATCCAACAATTGCATTCATGTTTTAGGAAGGGTATTGCTATTTGTGATTTAAAACAGATCATTCAGGCAATGCTTGAAGCAAGCCTTTTACACACTATTGAGAGAGAGTCTTACAGAAAAGTGTACATGGTAAATGTGTAATGATTATTAAAATCCGTATCGTTATATGAAACCATGTGTGTAAGTTAATTTTAATTATTAAAATTCTCGCTGTTAAATAGGGCTAGACAAGATGGAAATGAAATCTCCATGAATACTGTTCAAAATTCCAGTTTGTGGAATGCGTACAATACATTATAACCATGTTCCGCACGACATGTACAACTTCTTTACGTTGTATATTCTACTGCATACTGACGATGTAGCCATTCTTTCGGAAAATGAATGAGATTGTCTAACTCGGAAATTGAAAGTGATTTAAATAAGCGCTTTTTTCTAAAGAAAGACGTTCAGAATAATTTTCACTTTAAATATAAATTATTAGGTTGTAAATCCAGTAACAAGGGGTCGTAATGGCCCTATATCGCTCATCTGAGAACCATTGCAACGGAATGGAACGGTTCGATAAACTTTAAAAGTGGACAATACAATGATCATTCCTGTGAAGTTTGAGCAATTATAGAAGAGGGCCATCCAAGGATTATGCCTGTGAAGTCTGACTGGAGTTGGCCCACTTGTTCAGGAGGAGAGTCGTTGAAAATATTTCTATTTTTAGCTCTGATGGCCATTTTGTGAAACGGTGCGGAACGGTTTGGGCAATATTGAAAGAGGACAAAAAGGGATCATTCCTGCAATTTTAACTTGCCCACTGGTTTGAGAAGAGATGCCGTTTAAAGATTGTTCTAATTTTAGCTCTAGCGGCGATTATAAGCAGGGGAGCGAAACAGTTTCAAACTTGACCTATATTTTATATAGGTAAACATGTTTGATGTAGATCACGTAGAAAATTTGGCCTCTAGAGTGCTTTTTTTCTATAGTTTGATCTAGTGACCTAGTTTTGACCAAGATGACCCAGTATTATTAATGTGAATATTGTCACAAAGTGACAAAGAAATGAAGTCAAAGTGCGGTCTCTAGAGTGCTTACGCGGACAGACGCCACAAATCGTTGATCACAATAGTTCACCAATGAGCACTTTGTGCTCAGGGGAGCAAAAAAACATGATAAAACGCTACTGACCGATCACGATATATTTAATAATGGCATAAATGTTTATTTGTCCGTCGCCTCAAAGCAGAATGTACGTAGTTATAATATCACCTTGCAACCTTCCATAAACAATATATGCTTTAAAGACGAATAATTCAAAGACCTTTGATTTGTATTCGCTAATTTCTATCAAGGAATGATTTTCATATATCTTTCGTTCGAATTTACATCCAAATAATTGCAGAGATTCACGCGTGATTGGTTTTCGGCTGTTTCGCTCAATTTGTATTAAAACGTTTTAAATGTGGCAGACAAAAATTGAATGTAACGCGTTCGAGCAACTGAATATCCTTTACAACAAACAGATAAATACAAAAAATATAAGCTTCTTACAGCAGATCAGACACAAGACGAGTGTTTCCTCAGCACAAACTGTTTAAAGCTTCTAAGGCCTTCTTCCTGAATCTTGAACTCAAACCAATATAAAAATATGGATTTATGGAAAGATTGATGCAGTACAGAAGTCTTAAAAACAAAAATGCAGCTGCGTCCATTTCCGTGTAAGTGTTTGTCCAAATAGCTGAAGCAATGGATGGTATTGTGGTACATGTCATGTATAATATACCTGCAACCGCCTTCGCATTTGTTGTTGTAAACATCCGCGACTCTTCGCACGTGTCTTGTTTTCCCTCACTGATATTCTTCACATTATCATGAGTTTCCTTCTGTCTGTGTCCGTACAGCCCTGTAGTATTTACGATAGCTTCGTCAGTATTACTGTCTTGTGGGTTTGGTAAAATAGCCGGCGACATACGACTCGAACCAGTGTTTTCTCCGGTATCAATAACAAAATTGGTTTTATTGATGCTTGTATCCGTGACTCCTTCACATGTTTCACTGGAAACTATGGCCTTAGTTGTCTCGCGACTTCCCTCTAATTTTTTATCTGTGTCCGACAATGATAATTTTAGTGTCATTGCTGTTTCACTGTTTTTATTTAGGCTCGTAGACCCTGGCTTTTTTGTAGTAAGAGCTGACGTATCCTTCGTTTTAAGATTAAGATAGAATACCGACGGAACAGTTCGCCTCAATCGTCGCATCCGACGGTAAACCATGACGTAGGCGTAAGATATAAAGATTGTTGTTGTCACTAAAAGAATACTGCCGACAATATATCCGACGCCTGAAATGATAGTTTTATTTCTATCAAATACACATCTTCCACTTGTATCTAGGCCACTGATAAAATAGTGATGAGCGTTCATCAAACTTGATACGACCAGCACTACAATACTTGCAAGTTTTCCTCGTCTTGGTGTAAAGATGACGGCATGCGGTCGGCATATCTTCGTGTATCTATCCCCTGCAATGAGGGTGAAGAAGAACGCCGATGCTACATATGTCTGAAAGTGAATGAAAGTGTGCAGCTTACATCCAACTGATGTCGCGACGAATTTCCACGACGACGTAAAACCAAGGAAATAAACAGGTAGATTGAAGGCCAGACTGATGACGTCACAAACTGCAAGACCCAACACAAACCAGTCTGTCGAAGATTTCTGCTTCAACTTACTTTGTACAATGATAACAAGAGTGTTTCCAGGTAACCCAGCAATAATGACTACAATAACATAAATTGCACAAACTATTGCACTCCATCTCGGAATTTCATTAGAATGCGCAAACGTATCCTGGTGGTCTTGGTCTAAGCTATCATTCTGCATACTTGTTTTATTATGATCAGGTTATTCTAATAAGAACAATTTTCTGAACCATGTTTTTTTTAAATGCGAAAGTCCAAAATTCGAATTGTTTTGAAGTCATACATTTTCTCGTTAATTTCGGCACTATTTATCTACATGATCGAGACACTCTGTCATTAAATCTTTCTTGATAGGCTACGCTCCGAGGAGATGCAAATTCCTTTCAACAATAAAACATCTAAACATTTCAGTCCATTACAGCACGATTATAAAGCAAGCAGAGCAATACAGTTTCAGTCCTGCTAATTGTAATTTTGTATTGGTTTTTACTTCTACAATATTTTTCACGGATACAATTTCATATAAACTTGGTCAGGAAGAAAATTCTAGAGCACCCACGTGTATTAATATCGGAGAACAGTCTTGTTATACGAATTTAATGCCAACGATTTGTGCTTTATATAAGATTTAAACAGTATAACACTAGATTAAATTGACGTCGTGCGTGCTAACTGGCGTCAAAATCGCGATTTTTCGTGTCAAATTAAAACTGCGTTGTTTTTAATAATAATAATAATAATAATCTGTTTCTTTTCAGAAGGTGGCTCATTAAGGCAACACATATATTAAGTACAATACGTAATAGGTGGTAAATCTAATTTACAATGAGGCCTTCTTAAATCTACATTAAAATAGACATAAAAGATGATGTATCATTTTTGTTTAAAATCTAACCATTATGTAGTACGTGTATTCTATATACGCAATTTCAGTGATAAAATAAAAGTTTCCAGACAAATTCTACAAATTTAAGTTTACGCTGCTTTTCATATTTGAAATTTCATAGCCTTTGAAATTAAATTTGAAAAGATAAAGAAGCATACCATCTCCGTGTTTATGTTTTCGGAACGTTATTTTGAAGATCTTACGCAATTTCGATGAATACTAAAATAAGCATTGCTCAACAGCCTTTTTCAATATTTTCTTTTTGCCGTTCTGGACGTCATTTCATGTCATTTCCTGGACGGCATATGGTATTTGCCCGGGGAGAAATACAAGTGGTTGAAGAATTCCATTTACAAATGTAAGGGAAAATGGATTTTCATGTTGCATCTTTCAGGTATTTCGTTGGTTGTTTAATCATATGTCGTATCTTGTATATAATTTAAACACAAAAATATATCACAGAAATCAGGCTCCCGCGAAAGAATTTGACATAACAGAGAAATCATGTATAAAGATATACAATAGAAATGACAGTACTATCAAAAGCGAGGGACAAACTGTCAAATAAGGTCCTATATTTAGCTTATATTTTGTCAGTTGAAACGATCGGAAATATTCTGAATACATTTTCAAACATACACTACCTCGAAGAAGTCATTTATAACAATTTCAGTAATTGAATTTCCATTCAATTTTTAATAAGTTTTGTAACTTGATCCGTCTGTCAAGATTACTTCACTTAAATAAATCATTAAACAGCTGTCTTTACGATGAAAAAACAAATACAAAGTAATAAACATGATTCTATTTTCAAAAGGTCTTTATGCACTGTGTTGCTGTTATCCATTTGTAAAAGCAGTTCATGATAAATTAATATTTCTTTGAAAAGGAACTGTAAATAATACTTCATATCGGAACTGCACTTGAAAGGATAGGTGCTCTGACAACTATTTCTGCAAATGTACATATAACTGCTATTGGGAAGCCATGTTAATCTCACACATCAGACATTGTTTACGAACATTTGAGGTGTTCATGATTCGACAATCTCCCAACAAAGGTAAAGAGGATAACAGTCAAATGGTATAACAGTTAAATATTTCCTTTAGAGTGAATAATAAAATGTATGAAAAACAATACGTTGGGAAGAAATATGGTAAGACTTGTTGAGAATCGATAACTTAGGCTTATATACTAGACCACGACATCATATAGCACTATGAAATAAGACCATATGATATAATAGAGTTTCAAGTTTTGTTTACATTGACATGTAAAAGTGTCAAGACAGAAACAGAAGCAAACTTTCGACCTTGGACAAAGGTTTAAAGGCACAGATACAATACCTTGGTTCATACGTTGTTAAAGACTAATAATCATTTTGCCACCGGTTGTTCGAAACTTTAACCAGCTGTTAAGCTAACCGTTGACTAGACTTTTAAATGAAAACATTTCATATTATGGTAACACTTGAGGAATATTTTAATTTTGCTTTAAGGAGTTTTTTAGAAATCGTTCTCTTGAATGCATAGATTTAAACTAAAATGTCTTTCAAACTGTAGGAGTTAAAAATTGGAACCTGACTGAAGAATTTAGAGCAAACATTTGTTTCCTGGGAAATGTAAGGCTGATAACTCACTCACTATCATATTTCAATATTTGCGAAACTTTTAAGATACGGTTGCAATGAAATATGCATATTAACCCTTTTTAATAATAATTTTCATTTCCAGTTTGTTTTAAATGTTTGGTTGCATAGCAATTTATCAAAGAGGTTGATTTACTGTAACTGTGTACACAATAGAAACATGTCTTGATGCATGTTCTTGAAACATGCGTTAAATCATGCCGATTACGTAATATGGTGATTCTATTGAACACAGCTGGATTTCCAAATAATATATCAGAGTGTTTACACACCATATAAGACATGCTTGGGATTATAATATATATAGATGGCTTCATATAAAGACATACCCATTCCATATATTGGATTTCGAATACTGCTCTTGTTCGCTGTACATAAAGTCCCTCAGTCTGCATCGATACAACCAGTGAAAGTAAAAGCCAACAGTCGTTTTGAATATGCCAGGTAATGTAATTTATCCGATAAATGTACACTGTATCCCAGTATTTAAAGACTTCCCTGATCAGAATTTTTCTCATGATCTAAATAATATGGACTTGGTTTTTAGTCTTCTGTCATAGCCGTTCCTACCGATTGCTTACTTTACCAGATACAGTTATTGCGAAATTATTGACATATTTCAAAGTATTTTAAATACTGATGAAGTGCGAGTATTTTTATCTAACAAAATGCTAGTAACATCTTGGTTTTAATAGCCCGCACAGTAGAACATGTGGACTGGACTGGAGTTTGGCAGGGGGCGTAACTGCTGCGAGAGTATTTTGATTTCAGGTAGCAGCACTACTTCCCCTTACAATAGAAACGATGCATTCAGTAAAAATGCAATCCTATAAATATTGATAATAATCACCTTCCAAAAGCTTGTGCTGGACCCATAATTATTAGGTTTCACAGGGCATGTCACATTTGGTCATGAAACAAAAAATTTGTCCACAAATAACGACGATATATATTCAAATTGGGCCCGTAAAGAGTTCACTAAGTTTCCTACTTCTAGATTTCTGATACCTTTTTAAACACATCCAATGGCTTAGTTTTGGTCTATATCTAAAATATCAACATAAAACATTCACCATTTCCTTCGTGAATTAATACGGTTAATCTCAGTCAGAATTCTCCGAATACGAGTTGAAGATTGGGCCATCTGTGGTGAAAAGAAACTGAGGTTGTATGACATCGCAGTGGGCAGACGTTTTATAAGTTAAAAGCTGCTAAATGGTTGAAAATTGGTGTTTGAAATTCATCAACAAATCGCCACGAAACTCGATCAGGATTATTTTTGTTAATTATTTCGCGTGAGTTTGAAGTTAGATCATGTTACATCACACACTTTAGGTCTAAGTACAGTTCAATATTGGAATCCTCATCTGTATACGAAATACGATGATGATGACGAAGATAAGGTAGTTGAGTAGAGAACAGTTATTACAGTCAAAGATCTTGATGAAACTTGGTCAAATTACATACTACAACATCTTCAGCATCTCAAATAGTTGTTGTATGACCGTAACCACAGTGTTTTCCTGTGTTCGTTCGTTACATTTCAACAGTCTATAACGGTATCAGTAACTTACCTTCTGATAATTGCACAGAGTTTGGTATCTGGTAACCTTTGAGGACCATGATGTAGACTTGGGATGACGACTGTCCTGTAATGTTGAACGGCATACAACCTGCCACAGCTAGGAATAAAATAACACCTCTGAAATATACAACAAAGAAAACATAATTTTATAGAAGATTCATTCACTGATTTTGCAGTGACCTGTGGTATACATTTGTACATACATATATACGACCGAGAAAACATTATAAGATTAAACAAAACGTTGAACGGTTTTTAAAAAAATCTTATTTACACCAAAATTCTTACTTTTTAATCAGTATAATTTATTTCTGTGTGTTATGTTTAGGAACAATAATGCTAATGTTTCCTCTCCAAGTGTTACCGACATCTTTCTGTAGTACGACAAATAGTATTTACGCTTGCTAGTTAATATTTGACTAATGTGTGTAATTCAGTAAATATGATTATAGTAAAACACTTGTATTATACACATTTCCAGTGGATATCTTCTGACAAGTTGTTTTTGCAAGTTCAAACATGTGAAGACTCTTTTCTGTGTTACACATCTCACCAGTTGCGAGACTTTTAGGCAGACTTTAAAAATGTCATTTTAAATAAAATGCTTGATTGCTAGTTTAAACGCATAACCTTGAAATCATGCAAGTCATATTAAAAAGCTAACAGCCGTTAGTCTAATACTTTGAAAGAATCTTTGAACTACGGTAATTTTGACCAAGTCAATGTACACAGCTCAAGTTTCCCAAAGTGAGGATTCATAGAAACATCAGTTGCTCAAGTTTACATCCCAGTGAACATTCTTGTACTGCTGTACTGGCAGATAAGAGCACGTCTACTCTCAAAGAAAACAAACGGGAACATTGTACTGCTGTACGGATAGGAAAGAGCACGTTTACCCTAAAAAAGAACAAACGGGAACATTGTGTTGCTGTACGGACAGGAAAGTGTACGTCTACCCTCAAAAAGAACAAACGGGAACATTTTATTGCTGTGCGGACACGTAAGAACAAGTCTAACCTCAAAGAGAACAGACAGGAACATTAATGCTGATAAAGAAGCTGTGAGCTCTTGAAATCTCCTATGAACTTACATACTCCATACATCCACTAGTTGTGTATATGATTCATTCTGGAAAATCTCTGGTGCAGCGAAGGCTGGTGAACCACACTGTGTTGACATAGTTTCTCCTGGGTTTATACAGGCACACAGTCCGAAATCTACAAAAAACACCGATTAATTCTCTTAACTCAACTAGTTTTGCGCAATTAATGAGCTACGCATCTGAATTAAATTTAAGCTACATTTGTATATTCTTCGGATCTTCAGATACTGAAAGATCCAGACGGAAAACTATATTGTATGTCATCATACAGACGATGTAAAACTGGACATACGAACATGTTGTATTACCTGTGTTTATTTCAGACAAGTCTAGTGTTGGCTGGTACTTTGTTCCAAAGTCATGACTGGGAGAACAGTTCAAACTATTCAAAATGTCAAAAAAATCATATTTTGCTTACAGTCGGACTATAATGATTTTTCTTGCTCGGCATGTATAGTACTTTATTTACACTTGTAGACAATTACATCATGGTATTATACTTTTAGGAGCATTCATATGCTAATCTGACTTACCTACTATCTTTATATGGCCTTCATCTAGAATTACATTCTCTGGCTTCAGATCCCTGAAGAAGATAAACACGCAACTGTCAAAAGTCTAAATCGGGTAAATAGAACCGTGTTAACTGAATTAAGTAGCATTTAGTAATAATGTATGTAGGTCTATTATTGTTTTGTCGATAAATTATTAACGCATGCCAAATGATCTTTAGTTATCCTATTATGTTTTATAGATTGTACATGATGAATGAGATTGGTCAATGTCACCAACCTAACACCAACAAACTTACCTGCACAAATTATGTTTTACACGACGAAGGGAAAAAAGTTTGCGATGATGTTAAAGCTTTGTCTAAAAAAACTTGTGTATGCACAAAGTTCCTTTCTAACAAAAATGAAAAGAACTCTCATATGTTTATGTAGAGAGCAGTTTTATCTTCCTTTTGTTTTATATCAATTTTGAGGTAAACTTCAAATTCTATGTCTAAAAAAAGAAGACATTTTTATAAGACATTTCAAAAGTCAGTAGACGCTTTGTGTTGTACAGTGTCCATAATAATCTATTTTGTAATTCAAGTTTTTTGTCTTTACTTCAGTAGCTCATGTATCGGTATTTTCGGCAACTTTGTTATATGTTAATACTTCTGTTATATTTGAAATGTCGTATTTTAATTATTGTACTGTATAATGCATTTGTTTACTAAGTTTTAGTCATAACGAATAAACTTGTGTCCTATTTATGTTTGCGTTCTCTATTAGCTTGGATGAAAGGCTTTAGTTAACATTGTGCTGTGTCACGTGAAGATTATGCTGTGTCACAGCACTTTCACATGCCAGTGTGACTATTGTGCTGTGTCACAGACTTGTCATATTTCAATGTGACGTGTGAACATTGACATATATTTGAAATTATGTTGTAGACAATTAATGACACTCATCGTTTTCCTTTAATTTTTGTTAAAAGAATCGAATAAGTGTCCTTCTTACATAAGCCCATTTCATTTTAGTTCGCGTGAGATGCATGGATATCACATTCATTGTGTTCATATATCTTTTATGGAAATGTTAGAGAGAAAAGATGTTGTTTCGTTCAAGCTGTTTTACAATATATAATTTTACGATTTCATTTGCATTTTCTTCTCACCAGTTAGGTCTTCACAACTGTGAAGAATAGGTATAATACAGGATCCCTGATAACACATTTGTATGATGTATTGATACGTAGTTAAGTGCATATGAATAAAGCAAAATAAATATTTTTCTGTTTGAATAGAATCTTATTTTATATCTTTGCTGCATAAGATAATGATTACTTTTTACGACACGATATTCTGTTAAAACTGCTTTAATCGAGTTTTTCATTTAGTGTCCGCATACATTGAAATAAATTGGATTTTCACCAACTTGGTTTACGAGTATAACAGACTGGTATTTTTGGATAAAGCCTTACACTTGAACACGAAGGTCATTATATAGTTATTTCGTCTTTATTTGTATTTCAGATTGTCATTTTAAATAAAAAAAGATTATTATTTGCCTTTACCGTTTAAAGCATGGAGACTATTTAAAAACAAACCTTGGCTATTAAGTAAATAGGTTTAAAAAATTACTACTGACACCGAAAAAAGAAATAATACATGCATTTGGACATTAAAACTTCAGGAGTGAGAAGATTTTTTTAACCCAAGAGGTTAAAACGTGCTGCTATAGTAAACAGTAATGAAATGGATTTTAAGAAATAGACCAAATAAATTAAATTCATTGGCACGAATGGTTGAATAGATGTGAACACTTAAAATATAGAAATTGAAAGTGACGATAGGGTCAGAGAAAATGGAGAGCCCAAGACGCGACGGTCAAAACAAGCTTGCCAAGAACATTAGAGAACAGAATTTAAAGTTTTCTGTGGAGTTTGAGAATGGGGAAACCGCTGGAAATCAGGACAATATATCAAAGGCATCAAGTGTTGGAAATCAGGACAATATATCAAAGGCATCAAACGTTGGAAATTCCGCGCTTTATCTGAATACAAAAACCATAGAAGAAACAAATAGTACAACGACTGAACAAACAGCTACACCACAGGTTAGACAAAGTGAAAGTACAAGAAATGAATATTCAACAAAAACGGACACAAACAGGTCAGATGAACACATAGAAGCAGAAATTGCTTCTAAACGGGTAGTCACCAAGAGACATATCAAAGACTCAGGGAAACAAGCCACGAAAAGACACACAGACGATTCAAGAAAACAAAGTAAAGATTTCAAGTTACCACAAATTGTTGATAGCAAAACATCTCCGAGAGAGTCAAGGTCGTTTGGAAGCAGACGTATGTTGATACTTATTTAACTTTTAAAAGATTAATTTATCAATTTGTTCCTTAATTTTAGTCAAATTTACCTTAAAGTATCAAAATATTCACAACAAAACATATAATAACTTACAGTAGTTGTCGTCATGGTTTGGCTCGGGTAGTATTGGTGTGTACTAATGAGATGACATAATGTAGAATAATGCGAAAACAAAGTTTGGTTGCTACAACAAAGCAAACAACGAAAGAAAGAATTCAAAAAATATTTATGGAAAGTTTTTGTGCCCCTTTTTTATTTGTACATGTATATTACAACTGTAAATGTCACTTATAATTACCTGTGTACAACACCAAGGGAAAGGTAGCACTTACTTTTTCACGTATATGTGTATAATACATAAAGACAGGTAAAACTTGCCTATGCACACTACCCAGAATAAAAGAAAATCTTACCTTACCTATGTACAATACCTAATGAATGAATGTAGTGAACAGCGTCTGTTATCTGATACATAAAATGTCGTGCTTCGTCTTCTGGTAGTGACTTCCTGCAATAAATATATATGCGTTTTTCATTATATTGGACTGTCTGAACATGCACATTGATGTTGAATATTTGAAAAGAAATATAAACCGGTAGCAAAAATTGTCAAAATGTAATCTAACGCAGTTAGACCCTTCTTTTCATGTACGAGACCGGGCAAAATTTAATATAAATCGCAGAACTACATTTAGTCAGACATAAACTGTAAATGATCAGCCTAGACTATTGACTGATGAATAACACAAACATGTTTCATGAGTACAAATTTCAATGAGCGTTTAAAACAATTATATGAGAACATGATTTGTGTTGTTTGTGGGAAATATTCTGGCAGTTGAATAAAATGAATAGTTGATAGAATTGCTTGCCGTTCATGCATATGCACGATACGGACGTGTAGCAATGGAATGTCTAGATTATTTGGCTCATGTAGTGAGAAAAAAATGTGTGAATGAGATGGCACTTTCAAATTACAAATAACTCATATATAACTCACATAGAAAGTGTCTGGCATGTAATAATATATACCTCTTTCTTAAATATTCTTTGAAATTATCACCCTTCAACAAATCCATGACGAGGTAATAGTTACTGGCAGTTTCCATGACTTCGTGAAGATGAACTATATTTCTGTGAGTAATCTTACGGAGTGATTTCACTTCGCGCATGAATCTTCGGCGAACATCCGGACGTTTCAAGATTGTTTTCTTCGGTAAAACTTTTATCGCTCGCTGTAAAATCACCCAAAAAAAAACAACGTAAAGCTAGTAAGTTATTTCAAAGTATAAAACAATTTTGGTATCATGATCATTACTTTAAGTCGAATAGCCAACTATACAGTTCCCAAGACTATTAGTGTCTCTGTAAAACTCAGTTAGAACCTTTCTGAGATGGACTTCTTTCCCCTACTTGTTTTAAGGCAATAATTAATTTCATTCGGACTGGGTACGTGAACGAACAAATACGAATGTTACTACAGTATCTTAAACGGAACAATATTAGTAAAGAAGGCAGTAAATGCAACCTGCGTAACATGCATTTTCCATATAGCAGGGCTATATTGTATACATTTATGAAAAATAATGTCGTTTGGCAGTTTTCATACACGGGTATTATATATGACCCACCTAATCGACACATTAACGTGAATTATGATATCCATTTACATTTAGCATTCAGTCATGTTATATACATCTTGTATTTACATAAAGAAGTGCCGTAAACAACCAGTATCTGTCCTGGCATCTAGGTTTACTATAACGCGAATGATCAAGTATGCTTTTCAGATATAAAATAAAGATTTTTATTATGTTTGATATCACTTCAAGTATATATACTCGTTTACACATGCAAACCTCATGATTCTCTACATATTTGCAATAAAAATCATAATACAGAATATGCAAGTTTTAGATACCATGGCCGCGACTTGTACAATCCCATGTTTCAAACTCAAAGAAGCATTCCTCAAAGTTATTAGAACCATGTCAGATTTAGAGATATAGTTGCAGACAGACTACATGATACAAGAAACTTGGGGATGGGGAGGGATTAAATTGGTTTGCAGCCAACTGATCTCACAGATCAACAGCGTTCTAAGGAAGCAATTGTAATATTGGTGATATCCATCTACATCTATTTGAATATAAATAGATCTATGTATAAAATAGAAGCTAACCTTCTCACTGTTGGTAAGGTGTCTAGCTGCTCGAACTGTGGAGAATTTCCCTTCACCAATAATTCGTCCGATTACATAATTTCCAACCTTTTTTCGCGAGTCTAAGGGAACAAATTTTTCTCTGAATAAATCGTCAAACGTCACTTCCCGGAAAGTCAATTTAGCCTTCTGCTCCGCGCTGCCAGCTCTAGATGCGACGATTTCGCTTCTCTGTCGCGATATGATTTCATCACTTTTCAACTCCTCACAGCGATCACAAATTTCTTCGGACATTTTTTTTGAAAATTAACTTTTAAACATTATCATCATTTTGAAACGTGTATTTGTTACAAAATCTATTAAACTGTAACTTCCGGCACTTTATCAAAATTTCATGGCAGATGAATGCAGCACTTGTAAATCTAGCAGGAAGCAATTTTCTTATGCTGTATACTACAAAGCACCACGAGTCATACTTTTAGCGTTATTTTTCATTATAATTTCCCCGTAAACTAAAGAATGTTAACCAAATATTGTACTCAAAAAGTTATTTTGTTATCAAATTCCACTAGTTCATACATTTAATTCAGTAGCGGTTTGTTGACATTCATCAATATTTGTCATACGGTTTATTTTTAAAGCCTGCTTTTCAAACTTTATCATGGTTATAACTTATACATATTTATTGTATCTGTTCTATTCTAAAGTTTATAACATTAAGAGCCCTACGCATAGCTTGCCTTAATAGGGCGGTAAATAAATCAATCCATACAAAATCTTATAAAATAAATATTCCTACCGTTCAATATAAATGCACTTGGTATGAAGCGATCGGCTTTAAAAAGGAACCGTTAAGGAAAGGTCACTAATCTACCGTATTAATTACATGTTTTTCTCATTGATTTGTTTTGTAGTTGTTCATTGCTTAAAAATACCAGTTGTGTTCTGGTTTAATGACTTCAATTTACTGACCAATTAATAATATTTAATCAATATTGGTTGATTCATTAATGAAGAAATAAATGAAGAAATAAATGAAGTAAGAAGGTAAGAAGGCATGGAGGAAAATACGTGAAGGGGTGGAGGGAAAGGGGGTGGGGGAATGGGAGGGGTGGGGGAATGGGAGGGGCGGGGGGGGGGGTAAGTAAAGTTACGTTAAGTAAAATCAAAGCAAATTTTAATGGTATGTCAAACATATTTATTAGAAATTAGACACTTATCATTTTTGTAAATAATGCGAAATAAGCAAGACATAAATACAGTCAGAAGAAAAAATAATCAACTGTAAGAAAAAGGCAGCTGATTAGACCAACACTGCAGCACTGGTACCAGCTATAATAAAGGCAACGCCTTTGCTAAGTGCAACAATGAACGAACATCTCCGACACATTACGCATACATTTGTATACACAAACATGCACAGAAGTAACACAATTTTAAAGTAACATGTGAAATGCGAGCTTACTACTTTGGAACGGTCAGTTACCTGAAATGACGGTTTGTAGCAGGCTCTTCCTGACCCTGAAGCCACAACTTATTAACATTGTTCAGTCACGAACAACTTCATAATCATTGCCTGCTCAGATATGCGAAAGTTGTGATCGCTGTGTTTGATCTTTAGTTTTTTTTTTGATAACAAATATTTACTTGTTTGATTTTGTTTCCTTTATTTTTGTAAAGTCTTAGAGAAGATATTCTAAAATCTCATCGTTTTCAGCCGACAGAACATTTCCTCTGGAACAAACACTTTGTGCTAATTTACGGTGTCTTCATGAAACATAAAAAAGGGCATCTGCAAAATATGGAGACGCAGAAATACAAAGACTTTGTTTATTTTCAGTTTTTTGTGATGTTACATTTCTGCATCTTGCCTAATTCAGCTCCATCCGACATGTAAAGGAGCCAAAAGGTTTCATAGTAATGGCAATGCATATCACGTTATGTTTTGCATTAGATTTTCCGTCAAAGTTTCATTTTCCTTTGATTTTCTCAGTTATTATGTTTTGTTGTGTAACATTAATAACTTTGTACGCATATAGCGGTATTTGAAATTTTGTAATTTAGTTTTAAGAAGTTCAGCAATCTCTGGATGTAACTGGCATGCGTCTTATCAAGGTCGGTTTGTACCTTTTACAAGGGTCCTAATGTACCCCGTCTTTACACTGTCCTTTAATTTATTCATTGGTTTCAAATGTACCTTATCCCGTCATCGAAGCATGCGTGGTAACTAACATATTAACAAATATGATATAAATTCTAAAGCTTTTTATTCAGGAAGAAAAGAAGTGGACATAGTTTCATATCAAATCCATTCACTCACTCTAATGATAACTTTCTTTCAAGTGCCCGTATCTAAATACTGATCTGAGCCACACGCAAACATAAGTTGATACAATGCATTAGTCTGATGAGAAGGCGACATTTCTATCCCACAGCTAGACTTGTCACATCCATAGTGATTGTTGTCATCACCATGTGCTTACTACAATTGTTTTCCTTGTTGCTTTTGTAATTGTACTGGGGTTTGTGTCTTTTGCGTCATGCTTTTAGACGGAAAAATTGAAAAGAATGTTTATGTGTTTTGTTGAGGATGCTTTTGATTGCTTTGGTGTATTTCAAAATGAATCCGATATAATTGTTGACGATTACCGTTCTCGCGCTTAATCTCAGTTCTACTGTAAATTGCACATGTATGCAAATTAAATTGACAGGGAGTTGCCATAACTGACTGTATTTGCATAACCTTTGTGGTGTATCCATAACAGTTTTAAATGAAAGCTGCACAATGTTTATCGAGATATTCTAAGTAAGAAGAAACTGTGAGAATGCCGAATAGTCGGTTAGGTGAGGGGCATTAAAACTGTTACAGCTGTAATAAGTAATTGTTTAATCAAAGCACTGAACGTACTGGTAGGACGGTTGTGTTGACATGTGTACATTAAGTTTAGGCAAGCAATACTGAAATGTTCAACTCTAAGGGAAATACCGAAATGTTCACCCCAAGACGTGAAAATGATCATTCAAAAGTCCAAGACGTGAAAGTTATCACTTATTTATTCTGTGCATTCTGTTCAATTACTAAGTAGGATTTTAAATGCTCAATTAAAAGAGACCTAACTGCTCAAATCCAAGACGTTCAAATGTGAACTAGAGATGGAAGTTAATGTCAAGGAAATCAAAACTGATTTACAGTTCTCGCAAACTCGTGTTTCAGATTGCTAATATGTAATTGAATATAATGCAGCTCTCAAAATGTAGTACTAAAGATCTATAGTTTTGTTTGAAGAAACTATTGTCAGTCGTAATTTTAAAACTTCAGTCAAATCAGCCTCGCAACCCATGGGCACACATTAAATGAGTATGCTAACTCATAAACAGTAAATACTTTAATTACTTCGTATAAATATTTGTGTGTATCGCATGTCAACAAGAATAACATAGCCTTTCTCGTCATCCAGAACATTCATTATATAATATCATGTTTGTTTAAAGCTCTGCAAACCACTGATGTATGAGGATTGTTGCAAACAACCACTACAGTAGTAGTAAAACTTCTATGATAGAACTCTGTATACTCAAGTCAACTCGCGAGTACTTTTGAATTTTTTTCACTTTTTTTCTTGACTTTGTACAATCACAAAAAGGCAAGAACAAAACAAAACAAAAAGTACATTAGACAAACACGAAGCACGCTAGTACTACACATAGCAATTTAACAGCAGTAAATGCGAGCTTGCGTACACTGTGCTACACAGTGATCAAAAGTTTACCGGCGTCGTACATTTTTCCGATAATGGATGCTAATTTATATAAAATTTATGCAGTATGAAGCAGGAAATTTAACACTTTTGCGGCATGTACATTATATGTCGGTAATTAATAACATTTCTGAGAACATGCAATTTAATATCAGGGATTTCAAAGGCAAATATACTGTTGATATTACTCCGCTTAGAACTATTTATTTCATCGGAGTTGCCTGTGTTTTAAGAACATCTTTATCGTTCTGTTCAGTTTTGTAACAAACAAGTTATAGCATTCCAAAAGTTCCTTTTAGGGCATATCTGTCTATATATATTATTGAAGTACAAACTACGACAGTCTAAGCAAATTCAGGCATTAGTATTTTATTGATAACGTCTACAATTTTTAATACTCCACGCACCTGTTACTACGTCACGCTAGATCTGCTTTGATATGGTCACATGGTAAGTTCGCGCCAATACTTCCAGCAACAATATTAGCATATTTCTACGCTATGCAAACGATATGTAAATTAACATTCTTTCAGCTATTTGTCAAACTCACAATGCAAAAGCAAACGTCGGGCGATTTCTGCAAGTCCAACGTGCAATAGCTTATTTTGTATATGTGTGCAATAGCTTACCTAGCCTTATTAATTTGGCGTTTCAGTGTGACCCCTTTCACAGATCTGATATTTTATAACTGTCACACCATTTTGTAGAAGGCGGACAACTATTAAATGTCAACCTGTAAAATCGGTTTGCTTTCGAAGTGGAAATAGAGACTATAGCTTACCCAGTGAAGTTACCACATAAAGGGAAATAACCACAGTAACGTAAACATGTAGCGTGTACGGAAGAGAACGGCTATTGGTTGTTAGTTGGTTCCATCCAATTTTCAATATCACAACGTTTAACTTATAACGGAAACACACCGAAAAACGGCTTACGTGCTGCATTATTCAGTCAAGTGTGACTGTACAATTCAAACTGTTCCTTCCTTGGAAGGAACAATTATGTATGTCGCAATCCTCGACTCTTCTCTGATTTGATATAAACAGTGTTGTCTCCCTTTACCTTTTCATGGTTATAGATAATTTGGATTGATATTCAGTGGCACAGAAAAGATATGTTCAAAATTGTCTGTCACACGAACTGAAAATACATCTTATATCAATTGTTTCTGTGGTATTGTATACTGAAAAACAGAACTAAATGCGAAGTGTAATACAAGAGTATACAAAACTACGCCGAGATATCAATTTCAATCAGTCGGTACGAACAAGTAGCAAAAAAAAGTACATCATCATCGTCATCATCATCAATCATTATCCGTATCATCATCATCGTCTTCTTCTTCTTCTTCATCATCATCAGTTTCTTTATCATAAAAAAATACAACACAAAACTCAATATAAATAGTAATATTTTTTTAAGGTTTTTAGCTCAACTGGACGGAGTCAATCAGAGCTTATGTCATGGTGCAATTGTGATTTGCCCGTCTGTCCGTCCGTCCGTCTGTAAACTTTTCCTTGATAACGCTCTACAGGTCGCATTCGACTTCAATGAAACGTGCTGATTAGGATCCCTGCAACTTGTAGATGATCCCTATAGTTGTTTAATTGGATCAGTAGGTCAAAAGCTAAGGTCACGGTGATCTCCGATAGCGTTTCCTTGATAACACTGTTCGAGTCGCAATTTTCTTTCAACTTTCATCAAACTTGCTTAGAAGGTTTCCTGCAACATGCAAATGATCCCTTTTGTTTTTGGGGTCAGTGGGTCAAAGGTCAAGGTCACAGTGACCTGAACTTTGAAAATCTATTCCTCAAAATGTCTTGCAGTCTTCAAATTTCACAGGATATTGGTCTTACTGAGTAGAGGATCCCTGTAGTTTTGTGATCAATGAGTCAAAGGCCAAGGTCACAATGACCCGACCTTTGAAAATCTTTCCCGCTCAATATTTTGAGATATATTTGACTGATTGGTCTTATTGAGTAGATGATATATTCTGCTTTTGGGGTCAGTGGGTCAAAGTTCATGGTCACAGTGACCTCTGTTAGCTTTTCATTGATAACATTGCAAGAGATTTTCACAAAACTTACTCAGAACAGTCCAGTAAGACAAGAAGAGCGATACTGGCCCTTTTGGATCTCTTGATACCTTTCCTACACATAAAAATATCATGTTCCGATTTCAACATAAGTCGTAAATTTGATTTGTTTTGTTTCTCAGGCATAATACCTTAATACACCTACACGCGCCTATTTAATCAGTCGTTTATCATACAGCACAGATTTTCATTAGAAGGTAAATGCCCTATTGAATAACCTATTAAACTTTAATCAGATTAATTTCATAAATTTTATGTTTTCGAAACTTGAATTATTACAGGTTTATTATTTGATCAGCACTCTTTTAAAAAATACTGAGATAAACTTTGAACAATCTGTTAGGCCAGTACTTCAGTGTATCTAGCATGTGATGTGTGTACGACGGTTTGCGTTTTTTGGCATTGAAATCTTATTTGGCATTTTTTCTATTACAAACGTAAGCGGTATTTGCTAAAATGCGCGCGACAAACTCTGGTAATGGAATAATACGCCGTGAATCAATGAAAGCTAATTCAAATGCTGTAAAACATTTAAGGTATACATCATTTATTCATTCCGCTTAGTACAAGTAGTGAGTGTTCAGAACGGCGGATCGTGCTGTGTTCCTTGGATACCGGCCATATAAATACATCAAACACCAGCAAGGACAATAAAACAAAAAGTATTATTGCGGGAACGCATGTTACATTTGAAGCATGCAGGAAGACGCACCAGCATAAATGTCTGTATAAATTACAAAGGTAGACACAGATAATGACATTTAGAGTGCATACAATAACCTAAGTTAATTATTCAGAAAAAAAGCGGAACTCGGAACTTTAACTAAATCATTGAACTCTCCAAAGGTTTTACATTTTAAATCGGAATATCAGGATTGCAAGGCGTTTGCTTGTTATCGTTAATTGAATTTAACAGAGTGACAAAAATTTATTCTCTATATAATCATGACAGGGTCCGAGCAACAGAAATTGGAGAAGCCAGGGGACGGAGGAGAGATCCCTATACAAGCAAGGAATAGAGGTAAGTTGTTTGTAACTAACCTTTATACGATTTACGTTTTGGAAATTATAAAACTGTATATTTGATAGGAAGCTAAATTCAAATAAAGTGTTGAAACGTTTACAAATATTGTATTTCCATTCACTTTCATCAACACATCATATATGTCACATACACGTTTATGTAAAATTGAATAAACATGCTTTGTTTCTTAAAAATGTTTTCGAAACAAGCAAAAATTAATAAAAGACCTCCGTGCAGTTGAAGAAGGCAAATTGAATGCTATTTAATAAAACTTAACTTACATTTTGGACTGCATTGAAAACAGATTAATACGAATTACATGTTATTCCGGACAAATGTATAGTGGGCATAATAATAGTTAAGAGTGGCCAGTTGTTAAAGAATAATATTGATACAGCTAAGTTAACTCGTTCCTCTCTCCTGCAAAGTAAACATGCAGAAAATTACAGCAAGGAGTGTATATATTTGTATTCCTTACAATCTCATACGATTTTAACCATGTAACACTTTGTAATTACCTATTGTTAGTGTATATTTCATTCATATATTTTGATTTTGTGTACTAATTGCCAAAAATATGTCAGCGGTCACGTTATGAAACAATATCTGTAAAAATACATGAATTAAAATATGTTTAATATGCAAATTTAAATAGATAAGTATTAACTAAACTTCTAAGTCCGAGCATAAAAATAGTCAGTACATGAGTTGTTCTTTGTTTTAAAAAAATCTACGATTTACTGTATGTATTAAACTGGACTCTGCCTCTAGTGTATGCAATATGAGAGTGTCACATGATTCTTTTTAGTATGGGGTGCTCACTGATAACTGATATTGGAAAGTCCTGCATCTCAATTCATTGTCGTTATGTTTGATATAATGACTATTATACATGTATATTTAACTCTTAACTTATGTTTTAATTTTACTCAAATCTAAATCCGCGCGAGTTTTCAACATTGCATTGTTAAATACTGAATACGACGAGAAAATATCCCATTCATTATGTAAAAGGTACAAATGCATAAGGCATAGTAAAATGTGTTTATTTGACCTTACTGTCACGATGGCGTATGTTTTATTGACATGTATACAATGAAGGTTTTTCATGTTATTTGTTAAGTGAACGTGGTTTATTTGGTTTTACATCAGTAAATGTATTATTTTGTGATGAATAAATATTATTTCATTATTATGATCGTTTTCTTTTGAAATAAAATATCAAACTTGTTGGGAGCTAATCACTTTTCTCATAGGCAACATGGAAAAATACATGTACATTTGAAACACCTAAACTAGTTTATTATGGCGGTAACACAACTTTAGACGCCACCTGTACCGCCACAGAGAGGCGTTGGGGCTTTGGTGATCCTCGACACCTCATCTTCCCGTTTGTCACTGGTTCGAATCCAAAAATGGCCATGGGCGTGACTACCTGTAAGACGTCAGTATTGGTTACTTCTAGAAAGATTTCTCTCTATTTATTTGGTTTACCACAGAGTTATTTGATAAGTCAGGCTCTGGAAAAGTTTGTAAAATTATCTTTTTCTTATGTATGTGTAGTTATGAATTTATTGGAACAATATAAATATACTAAGTACACGAACGAGATGGGGCTGTTCGGCATCCGTCCACCAGGAGCTCTAGCTAACACTCGATATTGTCAGCTTTCATTTTATTAAGAGATATTAGCTCGATAGTAATTGTTATACAATAAAGAAAACCTATTGTGAGTGTAGGTAGAATACATCATGAACCAGTCTTATTCGTATTCCTTCACTATTGTTCATTTTGCATTCGTTGCAGAAAATATAAATCATTTATGTATCATGCAGTGAAGTTCCATTCAATAATTCAATATTGATTTATTTAATGTATTATCTCAACATGGGATATTTTCGCTGTAATAATTTATGGCGCAGTAAAGTTTAAATGACTGGGGTAGGGCGTATATTTCCTAGCCCGGATGTCACGGAAGCTAATCCTGTCAGTAAGAAAACTTGACCAGCGGTTCCCGTTTCCGGTGCCTTTTTCACTCCCATATAAGCACTTTCTTTTCTAAACTCCAACGTTAAAGTTTAATGATGCATACCTCCGGGACGGGAAGAAACCGGAATTTTTCAGTACCGATTATTACATGAATTGTTTCCGATATGTCAATTTCAAACTCTGTTCATTTTGCTCAACTAAAGATAAAGGCAAGTGAAAACTAGATGATATTGATCAGTAAGCAATTAGGCTATAACATTAATGAGATATCAATATTAATATAGATATGGACTGTAAGCTGTAATAAATGTGTTAATCCGATAATACCGCAGATCACAGACAATTACAGGTAAAGATAAATGAGATAGCAGGGGTAGTACACAGTGCAGTGTTTTATTATATATACCTGTGTACCTAGATTACCAGGTCAATATTAGAATCAATTTTTCGTAATATTCATGTTAAAAATTTACGGCTTTCTTTTTATTTTAATGAAATGTACCAACTGGAACTAGTCTTGCAGAATATTCTTGGAACGTTATTGAAACATTAATGAAATATTAATACTTTTGTTTTTGCCGAAACCATATTGTTACACATTTATTGCTGATTGTTATGTTCTCAATTCCAGGTCCTGGACCAGCACACTATCTCTTACCAACGACCGTGGGAAGGAACTATGCGGATGTCACAAAAAGCCATTCTCCTTCATTCTCTTTTGGCTCACGATCTTGGTGTAAGTCAACCAGCTTAAATGTTATACCATCTAACTGTACGTTATTCTCTGTACCGGTCATGTCTGTATCATTCATGGGTCTGTAGCTATTGTGCTGATTCACTGCTGTCATTAGTTCCTTTCCTGGACTGTATTAGACAAGTTCTTTTTTCAATTGTGAAAATTGACAGCAAGAAAGTGTCAGATCTGGACAATAGGATGATTTTTTCTGTGATTTCCCACTTAATGATTTGAAAACTGTAAAAGTACTATTTGGTATTGAATTGGCAGGGTTAATCAAAATAAAAACTCTTGTGCTTGAACATAATAGGTAGTGTTTCATGTTATTTTAACATAGTCTGCTAAATATGGATGTTTATGAAAAAGTATGCGATGAGGTCAATTATTGTTGTTGTACATATGATAATTTTAATCGAAGTTTGGGCCTTGATATGTCAGTGGTTAGGGCGTTCGTCTCCGGAGCAGAAGGTCCAGGTTCGACTCCCAGCTCGAGGACGAGGTGTGCCGATGTGCTGATGTCACTCGTGCCTCAGTCCACCCAACAGCGTTAAAAAATTGGCTGCCATTCTCGCGCGAGCGTAATGACATATGGAACGATTCAAAAACCTACAGAGTTTTCGTAATAATCGAACTAAAATAAATAGGAAGTTACAAGAAAATTTTCCCTTTCAGCCTAACCTTGATATCAATTTCACCAACCTTTATAAAGAAATATGTTAGCGTCTTTATGTAAGGTCTTAAAACTGAACAAATTTACAGGCATCTATTCCTATATACTAATTACATGCAAATAATATAATAGAATAATAACATTTTCCCCTTTACCCACAGAAACTGCGTTCCGAATGAAACGTTTTAGACAATAAAAAGGGAGTATCTCGCAAAAGTAGATCTATACGTACTTGTCTATTTGGTTGCCACATTTAGACTTGTTTATTAAATGCACGTACATGTATCTTGGTTTTATTAAAGTTTCTCCAGCACTTCAAAGCAACGCATAAACTTAAGTGTCTGTCTTAATTGAATTGCAAACAATAGAAAACTTCTTAAGAAAACCTCAAGTGTCCACGTAAGTTATTATGTAAGTAGAAGAACTGATAACAAAACTTTGATTTACATTAATGATATTATAAATACAACATGGAGAGAATAGAAGAGCTATAGGAATTTATACAAATGACCACGTGGTTTTCTCGATGACTGTTTTGCTGAGTGTCGGTGTGAATTATGACTGGCAAGGTCCATATTTGGACTCGTTTAAGTTGATTTTCAGACCTGTGAAGTATTGAAGTAGAGTCTTACGTCAGACTAATCTATGTCAATTACATGAAAAGTTGGCCCACGAAGTACGCTATAAATCATGTTTCGTTTCCTTATCAAACTGAAATTAATCATTCTGCTTCTTGTAAAACATTTAACTTTAAACTTTTGTCAAGAACTCTTGAAGGAAGATAAATCTTCGATGAAATTTGTCTTTTGATCTATCTTCTCCCACGACTTTCTTTAGTACCACTCTGGCTATTTGTTCTTTTGGCATTTTATCCGGCGGTGAACATAGTATACTTGTAATACGTTGATGGAATTATTGTATTAGTTATAGCAAATTATTGTAAACCCAATTCTGCTAATATCTTAAAGTCCCAGGAGCACTTTAAATACTCATAGATTACTCTCACGTATACATTCTTTCATACTTTTGTAGCTTTCTCACTGAAAAGTGTTGGCAGATAGCGTTTCTTATTTTTTTGCAATGCTATTGAAAAAAGAGATTATTGTTCCGATTTAAAAAGCAATGTTAGGAAGTCGCGTAAAAGATGGGTAGACGGATGCATGCATGCATGGATGGGTTGTTGGCTGGATGGATGGATGGTTCACCAATACTGCCAGACTCTTTTCATGCAGTATGATACTTGTCAGTCGACCACGTACAAATGTTTCATTCATCACACTTAAACATTTTCAATTTATTGCAGCTTTCAAAACGGACAGTCCGGGACCTGCTTACAACTTTGATCCACTGCTGGGGTCTAAAGGCAAAGAGAATCGTCCATCCTTTTCATTTGGAGTTAGACCTAAAACGCCTGGTAAGACAAAGTTTGTTAATGGCACAGGATGTTTGTCACTTCCTTAACGAACATATTTCAAAAATGCCCCTTTTCGCTCTATGTATTTCATAAAGTATATAAGAGATGTATAGTGAAAAAGAACTTTTTGAAATGTAATCGTTGAGTGACGTGTATACGGGGTTCTTATCTTGTTTTTGAATATGCAAATAAAATGATTACAAAATGCACTTTTTGGTCTAGAATCGCATAGTCTGTGAAAATAAAATCTTCCTTGGTGTTATGAGTCATACGAGTAAGTGATCATGGGAATTAAATGTACATTTTTGTATTACATGTATAATACGGGTTGAACCCTTTGTGCAAGACAGATATACTACTCACTACTCTACATTCCACGAGGAAATTCCAGGCACTCGGCCGCTTGTCTTCCTTTGATAGTTGATACACTTAATTGGACCATTCATGTTTCCTTACACCGCTAATTGACGAAGTCTGCGTGTACTTCTTGATTCGATTAGGTTCATGTGAAGGTACTGTCAATCAGGCAGCATAAAGCCTGAGGGTACATCATCAAATATACATCGTTGCTATGTTGTAAATATTGTATCAATATAAAACAATATCATCAGGTGTACTACAAGTTTCTCCAATGATATAAAAAGATTGCATATGAATACACATGAAACGGTTTGATAGAAAATGAAACTGTCAACGTGCAAATGCCACATTTATCATTTAACATGTTGACATCCTGTAACGTATTCAATTATTTTTCTATGATATATTGATATTCAAAGCATCAAATGATCCATTTTTGCGTAGAAACCATGCATATTTTATAGGATGGTCACCAACCATTCTTGATATTACATGCGTGAAGCCACAGTTATGTGCTTTGAATCGAAGTTAATTGTTAAGCAGGTTAACATTGTAATGCCTTATTGCACATGTCACGATTAGAAGTGACATATAAGTGGTATGATAAGTAGGTTATTGAACTGACGCTGCAACCAGATGCCTAGCCTAGGTTTAAACTGAATCTTGAACTTTAACATTATTTTAGCACGTGACAGAAACCAAATGCCTGTCTTTAAGACTAGGTAATTCAAAACATGCGAATAATGAAAATCTCAGTCCGAACAGGTATTGCCACACGTGCCTCAATCCATCCAGCTGTAAAAAAGGGATAGCAGCGATGAAAAATACCGCCCCTCTAGCATTCGAAAGGAAAGTTTGAGAGCGATTCAATAAGCTACGGAAGCTTACTTCTCATTCGAACTAAAATAAAACGACGGAAATGTACGGAACATAACAGAAGAACTTGGTCACATATCCGACCTACATCTTGACACGATGCTCATTGTATAACCACAGTCTATATCTTGAGAATAAGTTCTCATGTCCACAGTTATTGGCCTATATCTGGAGAGAATTCGTTTACATGTCCGGAAATATCTGGTATATATATATTGAGAATCTGATGTGCGTGAAGTTAGTTGCCGGTTGCCAATACAATGCCAATTCAATTGGCAACTGGCAACTGGCAGCCAACTTCACACTATTGTTGCCAATTCGTCTTCACTTGCAAATATTAACCAAAATCAAAATTGTTAAACCACGCGAATTGGTAACTGGCAACTGGCAGCCAGATGCCAATTCGATTTTTATGTAAAATCTTGATAAAAGTTGAATTGGCAACTGGCAACCAACTTCATATTCCAGATGCCAATTCAACTATCATTTGCAAATAGCCAATTCGTTTAACCTCACGAATTGGCAACTGGCAGCCAGATGCCAATTCGACTTCTGTCAGTATTATGAATAAAAAGCGAATTGGCAACTGGCAATTGGCAGCCAGATGCCAATTCGTTCAACCTCGCGAATTGGCAACTGGCAACCAGATGCCAATTCGACTTCTGTCAGTAATTGTGAATAAAAATCGAATTGACAACTGGCAATTGGCAGCCAGATGCCAATTCGTTCAACCTTGCGAATTGGCAACTGGCAGCCAGATGCCAATTCGGTTTTAATGTAAAAATCTTAATAAAAATGAATTGGCAACTGGCAACCGACTTCATATTCAAGATGCCAATTCAACTTTCACTTGCAAATAGCCAATTCATTCAACATCACGAATTGGCAACTGGCAACTGTCAATCAGATGCCAATTCTTTCAACCTTGCGATTTGGCAACTTGCAACTGGCAGCCAGATGCCAATTCGATTTTCATGTAAAAATCTGAATAAAAGTTAAATTGGCAACTGGCAACTGGCAACCAACTTCATATTCGAGATGCCAATTCAACTTTCACTAGCAAATAACAAATTCGTTTAAACTCACGAATTGGCAACTGGCAACTGGCAGCCAGATGCCAATTCGACTTCTGACTGTAATTGTGATTAAAAAGTGAATAGGCAATTGGCTGCCAGTTGCCAATTCGTGAGGTTGAACGAATTGGCTATTTGCAAGTGAAAGTTGAATTGGCATCTGGAATATGAAGTTGGTTGCCAGTTGCCAATTCATTTTTATTAAGATTTTTACATTAAAATCGAATTGGCATCTGGCTGCCAATTGCCAATGAAAGTTGAATTGGCATCTGGAATATGAAGTTGGTTGCCAGTTGCCATTTGCCAATTCATTTTTATTAAGATTTTTACATTAAAATCGAATTGGCATCTGGCTGCCAGTTGCCAGTTGCCAATTCGCGTGGTTTAACAATTTTGTTTTTAGTTAATATTTGCAAGTGAAGACGAATTGGCAACAATAGTGTAAAGTTGGCTGCCAGTTGCCAGTTGCCAGTTGCCAATTGAATTGGCATTGAATTGGCAACCGGCAACTGGCAACTAACTTCACGCACATGAGAATCTGTTCATATGTCCGGAGATATACAGCCTATATCTGGAATCTGCTCACCGATGAACGCCGTATAAAGTCGTAAACTTGTAAACCCGAAGTATAATCATTCAAGTCAAACCGTTACTATTCGTAGATTATTCAGTTTTAAACAACTTACGTTACATTTCAACATTCAAGATACATCTTTTTTATACTTTAGTTCGGAAAAACGTAACACCAGGCCCAGGCGCTTACAACACTGACCGACCTCCGTTGTGGGAAAGGAAAGCTCCGCAGTACAGTATGTCGCCAAGGAATAAGATGCGCTCTGTAGATAACGTCCCTTCACCTAATGTTTATCAGCTTCCTACAACCATAGGGCCGAGGGTACCGCATCAGAAGGGAGGTCCAGCGGTTACACTGTATGGAAGGCGAGAGAAACACGGCTTTGCTGAAGATCTTGCAAACACACCAGGTCCTGCCAGATATGGTGCAATGTCTCCTTCGCTGACGAAACGCAAGAATCCGGAGTATTCTGTGACAGGAAGAAATCCTAGATACTTAAATAAGCATATAACCCCTGGACCCGGGGCATATAATCCACAGAATGTAAATAGTCATTTGGAGCAGTCACCACGTCACGTGATTGGTGTTAGACATTCAGAATTTATCATGCCTACTTTAACACGGGCAGATTGCGATTGATGTTGTTTCTGATTTAAGCTTCTTAACACGAATCGTTAAAAAATGTGTATGAAATTTATGGTGGTTGGACCACGCCCTTCCTCCACCTTGTTTTTGCTTCTAGATAACAGTAACGATAAAAACGGAAAAGGATAGCTTAGTTAAGCCGCTGTATAAAACACAGTACAACTATGACTAGGTTCTTTTCTGTGTCTCAGTCAATTATTTGGAACGAATGAATTACAACAATTGGCTTGACTATCATTACCACATAGCCTTTTTTTTAGGAAACAGAAAGTATTTTTTACAGAGTTTGAAGAAGGAAATGCTCACATTTACTATTTTTATACGCATTGTATATTTTATATATTTTCATAATTTGTGCAAGTATGTGTATAACAAGTTACATGTATAATTGAATTTTCTACATTGCACGTCTTCTGCACAATAAGTTCTCTTTAATATGAACATGAATTTCTTGTCCAGAATTTAATTTTTGGACTCTCTGTCTCTCTCTCTCTCTCTCTCTCTCTGTTTATTTATACATATTATTTATACATAGAGATACTCGGAACTTAAGAAAGTCGTGTTTATCCGTGAAATAGACTTTGAAAATGTACTTATCAACCAATGTATCTATGCACTTTACATATGATGCGACATTAGTTTTTCTATGGCGAAAAAAAACACACAAGCGATTTCTTAGTATCTTAAATGTGCAACAAGGAAATGTGTCATACCAGACAAGCATTTATTTAAGTTCTACTTCATGTTTAGGTTATTACTGAATCCAAGAGCAATCACATTATCTCACCATACAATTAAGTATTTATTTCGATGACTTCTAGATGCTGGTGGAAGTTTATCTACACGGCAGTTCATCCTATATCTCCACTGCGATCTACAGTGTGCGTGCTGTCTATCAGATAGGGACGCCTTAGAAAATTTTCATTTCAAGAAGCTTTTTTAAGACACTCCTTAGTCTGCCACTTCAAAAAAAAAGAACAACAACGCGGAGTTTAATTGATAAAACACGACACGTAACGTCTGTACAGCGCTATAAGTCTTTTTCTCTCGCATGCAAAAAAAAAAATACTATCAGACACTTTCAATTAGCAATTTATGTTGTATCACATGTGTTTTATTTTCTAATGTTACTCATGTTTTTGAAACGTAATTAATGTGTATGTACGAGTTTTATAATTCACCTTAGTTGCATTTGAAAAAGTAAATGGCCAGAAAAGTTTATTCATGTTCTATTACATTTGTTTTTTTATTCTGTTACTTCTTATTGTCAACTTCTGCTTGTTTCATTTTCATATTAGATAAGTATACAAAATCAGAGCTTCATTTGTGCAATCAGGTACTTAATTCCCTACTGGATGGAACCATGAATTTACCTTGCATTTGTTATTGTTTAACAGAAACCTGTAAGAGACAATAATTCTGTATTATTGTATTGTATTGTTTAACAGAAAACGGAGATACATTGCATTGCCCCAAAATATTTCAACATTGTTTCATTAGGGCTATAGAACGTATTTTTTATGTCATTTTCGGTAATTTCTACCACTGTATATGTTTTGTTTTACATCTTTTAAACTATCATTGTAAATTTCACATAGCAAAACGTCTCTGTTTATGTTTTTATATCATATAGCGGATAATGTCGAAAACTATTAGCGGCTCATAAAATTGCTTATGAGCGTAAGAGATTCAATTAAAATTACTGTCAGGATAATAGTTTTGAACTTAGTCATAGAAATACAGGACTATTTTGGAGTAGCGTGTCACCTTAACACATACATATAGTGAGTAATAGTTTGAGAGTTCTACACTGCCAGAAGTTAAATATACATGTAACATTGCCGTATCTACATTGCCGTCATAACATTTCAAATCTACAAAATATTTGATAATTGTGTGTGTAACTCAATATGAAGAAGTACTAATTTTGTTCAAAAGCTGTTCACGGTCCCTAAGTAGTCAACCTTTGTCGTTTTATTAAAACTCAAAACAAACGTTAGATATATATAAAAGTATCCAATATGATTGAAAGAAACTGGTCTGGTAGCTATTTTTGATAAAGAATCACTTTCGGTATATTTTAGTACATGCATTTGAGCATTATCTGTTGTAGACATAATCGGGTATAAGGTAGAGACAGTTAGATTTATTTATAGGCATTTCATATTCTTAATGGGGGGCAAAATATAATTAAAAAAATGAATTTATTTATTGTATATGTTTGTTGTAAACTAAATTTGTATTTTATCACTTTCCTCAGTATTTTACAAACAGTATATGATAAGCAGTATTTCAAATTTATGTATCTATTTGATTCAAAGCCATAATTTGTAGATCGTAATTCTTTTTCGTAGTATTTCGTTTCTCTTTTTAAAATTCCTACAGTCTTCACTATAGGCTTACATATTACGTTGATTTGTTGTAGATTTATTGATATGTTAATAAAGCAAATTAATGTATAAATGTTTGATTATTAAAAACTCAAAACTGAAATGTTGTCTGTTTGTCGTGTGCATGTAACTGCGCGTGAGTGTTATGTGATGGCACAAATTCCATCAAGAGTTTCAACTAAATCCTTTGAATGATTTTAGAGAATTATGCCTCTATAAGTCAGCTGTAAAGTGTATAAGAACAACTGCACATTGTAATCTGTAATAGTTCCAAGTTTCGTTCTAGTCCTTGTTCTCCCCATGCCAAAAAGTTGTAAATTATGCCTTCAAATAAGGGAAAAGAGGAGATAACTTAGATGGCAAATGCATGAGACATATAAGTTTTGCGCTGTACATAATTTCACATTGCCATCTAGAATATCATTGTTCCATATTTCATTCATTTTCTTCCAGTTGTTTCCGAGTTCTGCTCGGGACAAAATTTCATTATAGATGAAAAGAATAAGACAAAAGAACTGAACAGACAGTACACATACTGTAAACACAGCTTATGTGGTTCGAAACCGCTGTTTTAGTTTTAGTTATTAAGAATACATTTTGTATATAATAAGGCAACCGGACAAACTACTAACATACATTGACAATATAACTTCCTCAATGAAACAATGAGTATAATGTACTTCGATACCATACTTTAGTTAACTTTTGATATTCTATCAACACAACTGTATTACTATGACAGACTTTTATCATTTGTTAGGCGAACTTGGCTTTACAAGAGCCAATTTAGAGAAAAGAGTGAAAATATATGACAATGCAGCTGAAGGGGGAGAATTAATATGCAGGCGGAACTGGAAAGAGGATTTGGAAATCGCATTTTGTGGTAGTCGAGGAGAAGGGGTGGAACATACCCTAGAAAGTGATTTGGATGTATTATTTATCCAGCGGTCTGTGAAATGTTTTGAAAACTATACACAGTCGGATGACAGAAACTATCCTGTTACATTCACGCTAGATTTTGAAAATGTTCCGAAGGGCTACACGATGCTACGATTTAACTCTATGAACATTCCAGATGGTTCAAAGAATCGTCCTTTCTTCCAGAGAGTGCGAGATGCTCTTGAAAAGCGAAACGGCGGTAGCTATCTTGGAAATAAACAAATATTAACAAGCGCAATTGAGTATCGCAAAGACGATCAGAACGGGGGGATGGATTAGGCAAAATAGAGAATATGATGAAATAGCTGGACCATCGAGGCCGTTTAGATTCAAACTGCCCCTTCTAAATCTGCATATAGACGCGGACTTTGTGCAGGCATTCCCATGCTCGTTTCCTTCCGAGCTTGAAAACTGGTGCAATCGGGAAAGAAAGTATGACTGGCCAGGTAGGGATCTGATTGAAAAGATTAAAGATCTAGATGTTTGTGTTGTACCTGTTGGGCACAAAGGAAGTGAGGAAGAAGGATTACAATGGAGGGTTTCCATGACACTGGCAGAGCGAGCTTTAATTCGTTCCTTTAATGACACACAGATTAAAGTATACGCTGCTGTAAAGATGGTTGTTAAGCAAGAACTTAAACCAAAATGTGATGGTATTACTTCATATGTGGTAAAAAATATTGCTTTTTGGGTGTTTGAAGAAACGAGAGTCTGTGACACCAATAGAGAAAACTTTGACTGGTTGTTTCTTAAAATATTAAAATATTTAAAGAGAGGTATTTGGCGAAATGATATTCGCTGTTACACTTTTCCGTCTAGGAATCTTATTGAAAATAAATTGACGGAGAGGCAAACTGCATCGTTAATACAACACTTAGATATTATGATTGACGAAGGAATATTTACTTTATTGCGATGTCCGTTGGTCTTAGAATATGCTGCCCAGTCCAAAAATGGCAAAATAAAACAACTTTGGAAGGATCTGGTACACCAAGTTTGTATATCGATTTTTGCGCTTGATCCGGATGTCACGGAACGAATGGAGATGCTGTTATGTAGTGCGGAAAACGGTAGAGAAATAATCACTTATTACTTTGAACTGATCCTTCCTAAAATTCGTGAAACAAACCCATTTGGATACTTTAACCTCATTGAAGCGATGAGTGATGAACAAATATTGTTTTTCTTATTCATGGGAAAACCAAATTTGTAGGACTATATTTTTACGGACTTATTTTATGATTCCAGTGAGCCAACATTTATTCTTAAAATAAATCAGTTTTGTGCATTTAATCAAGCAAAAGCTTTTCTTCATTTCAGTCAGAGCATGTCATATTTTATGCTTGACCTGCACGAAACTCACGGGTTTTAAAAGTACGATATGCACAACACCACAGGGATACGAAGTAGTGCTCGCTGAATTCTGTATACTTATACCGAACCAGTTTTCTTTTTGTTTCTGTACTCAATAATTTACAATAGTTCAATTGCCGTAGAGAGTTGTCTTTCATTTTTAGTGGACGTTAGTTCTTTTTACAATGCTCCTTCCTAAATAAATCAAATTCAATTTTCGATGACTGGCAGATTTTCTCACCACTCTGTTGATCAGAAAGTCATATATTGATAGACGTTATAATTTTTACTTTGTAAACAGTACTCCGTTATTTTTCATAAGGATTGTGCAAGTTCGGCTACTATGTCCATGATAGGCATGGCAAATGCAACCATTTTGAAATCGGTTCTATGTTGCGCATATTTTATCGAATAGTTTCGCATTATATACGTTGCCTGCAGTAAATAAGTGGCGACCGAGACAAATATTTCAACAGATAACAGATTGCTCAATATATTTCATCCTATAAATGAGCCAAATTATCAGTTTAATTCTTGTATTCGGAATATCCATGTCATACGTACCAAATTTATGTTGATAAAGATCGTATTGTATCTAAAGCGAGTCGGGATTTCCGAGCTGTCTTAATGTTGCGCAACAGCTCAAGCTAATGAAAGAAGCTTATATTTTCATATGCATGTGTCCCACCGGTTGAAAATTCATCCCCACCGACACCCGGTGAGACGTGACAAAAGAGAGACGAAAGTTTCGCAAGATGAACAAAATAATTCTGAGATACAGAATAATGGTTAGAACTCTTAAAGAAAGATTAATTCGAATAAGGTGATATTCGCTGTAGGACCCAATTTTTGGCATTTCCTTTCGCAGGTAATTAGACATGTGTTTGTTTGATCAATCACCAAAAATGCTTACAACATATTGGTCCAAGAGATAACCCACTTTTATTTACTTTTTTGAGCACTGGAAAACAATTTATATCATTTCGTTCCTCAATATATGCACTTTTTGGAAACAACAATATTTTCGATCTATATATAATAAAATTGTTATAAAATAGCAAAATGGTGTCAAATTTCACTGTCTATCCCTGTATACTGAAATTTTTCATTTTTTGTAACCAATATGTATGACCATTTAGTTAGAAACATTATATGAGCAAGTTGGGTCAGTAAGTCTTTTTTTGAACAACACGCATTTTATCCGAACCCCACTCACCAATGAAACTACATGAAATTTCTTAGCACGCTGACGGTAACATATACTGAGCTAAAATGTTTGTTTTAGTATATTTTAATTCAATTCACTTGTGTTTTCTGGTACAAGTATTTCAGTTTATTTATGATTTGACATGGCATTCAAGAATTGCTTGCCATGTATAGTTAAAATTGTGATAAAATAGCAAAATGGTGTTCAATTCCACTTTGTCCAGACCTGTAAACTGTAAATTTCTGGGGTTGTTTTGTAACCAATTTGTACGACCATCTAATTAGAAACACAATATGAGCAAGTTGGGCCAGTAAGTCTTTTAAATTTGAAACAACACACATTTTATCCGAACCCAACTCACCAATGAAACTACATGGAAATTCTTAGAATGCGGACACTAACATATATATAGCTAAACATGTTTTCTTTTCAACTCACTTCTGTATTTATGATAAGAATTTTGTCAACATATCTAATGACTTCACATGACATTCATAAAATAGTTGCCATGACAACAATGCATACAAAATAAACATCGTGATTAAATGGCAAAATGGTATCAAATTTCTACTGATATTTATGCATGTAGCCCAAAACTTATTTTGCAAAGTAATTACTATAAAATACTGGTTAGGATTAACTCAGACTCAGGCAGATCTTGAAAGAAAAACAAAATAAACAGGTGTTTTATGAAGACATCAACACTATCCTTAAACAGTGCAATGCTTCGGAATATGGCTTCAAATCAAATCAAAGTAGACTGATGTGCTCAAACAACAGAAGAGATAATGCACATAAAGCTACGCTCTATCTTTTCGTAGCACAGTAGCTTGTAAATTTGTAAAGGTGTAGCACAAAAGTCTCTAAACTTTTCTTCTAAAAGGGATATAGAACATACAGAGTGGACAGAAATAAAACCAATGACCCGTAAGTGTGAACGTGACATTGGCCAAGCAGGTTTTGGACATTAGTTCTACACGTAGTATTGATGAGACGAACATTAGACCAAATTTTCATGCAATTCCTTTAAGGGGTTCAGGAGTTATTGAGCAGTCATCTATATATACATGACACCTGTAATTAACAGAAATGACATTACGCTACACAGTGCTTTGATCCATAAAATGTGTTATAGAAAACTGGATTAACAGTTTGCATGATAAGTGATCGGGAGACATGATTTTCTAAAGTAGATACAAATGTAATAGGAATGAATAGATCTTCTCCTTTTCAAAGGTGTTTGTGATGAACGTTATATAATTGAGTCTGTACATATACAGGCGACGAGTTTCATTATCTTTTTAAATATAATTTATTTAATACTGAACGAAAACACTTCTTAAAACCTTATTATACTCGGAAACCAAATACATTTAAACTGAACCAGATAATGAACACTACAAACAAGACGGAGTTTTTTAAATTAAGTAAATTTATCAAACTAATCCTGATGCATCCTTAATTTGAATTCATTGTATTTAATCTATTTACTTTGAAACTAAAAAAATGGAATGTATTAAATAAAGAAAATAGAAATAGCAAGAAACAAGTGTTGTTCCTCATAAGCGGCAAATGACCCCCAAAGAGATATCCCACAGCTTCAAGTTGTAGACCCGGTACTTGGGTTACATTGACCTTTAAGTTTAGGACGTGAGACTTGTGTATGAAATGTCATCTTAATTGCATCAAGAATTGTGTAATTTGATTTTAAAATCTTTTCATGCAAGACGGAGTTACCATGTATATAGTTTTCCATGAATCTAAGTGTAACTTTTGAGGTAGTGGTCATGGGTTTTGCAAGTGACACATTGTCTTGATGTGCTGAATAATTGTGCTAAGTTATTTCATAATCCATCGATGCATGTCAGAGTTACAGTTTTGGTGCGAATGTGTGCGTGTATACAGGATTCTATTACCTTTAAACTATGTGACCTTGACCTTTAAAGTAGGCTCGTGCGTCTTGTACTCGACATATTGTCTTGATGTTCTGAACATTTGTACCATAATATTTTAAAAGCCTTTAATGCATGAACTCGAAAACATGGAATGCCGGACACACAGACGGACGGACGGTGCGATTTTACTATGCCCACCTTTCGGGCATAAAAAGGATAAGTGTAGCTAAACATAAAATCCAAAGTGCTCAATTTCTATTAAAAACTTTTGCCATTTAATGATACATTGACAGAGGATGATTCTCTGTCGTCCGTCAACATTTTGATACAAACGACATCTCGTCTGAAACCACTGGGCAAATGTTGATGGAACTATGCAGGGACGATCCTTGCACGAAGTTCTACCAAAATTATTCAAAGAATTTCATTCAATACAGAACTCTGATTGCTATGACAAAAATAGGACATACTTTAAAAATCTTCTTCTCTAGGCAACAAGGCCTAGAGCTTAGATATTTGGCATGTAGCATTGTCTGCTAAACCTCTACATATAATGTTCAAATTATGACCCAGGTTGAAATTGACCCTGCCCGGAAGTCACTCAGTTTTATATAGGTTTTTATAGGAAAAACTTTGACGTTTAGCATTGCCTAGTAGACCTCTACCAACAGTATTTAAATTATGATCCCCGGATCAAAAAAGACCCCGCCCGGGGGTCACTTTGTTTTATATAGGAAAAACCTTCTTTTTCTGCTCTGAAACCACAGGGCCTGGAGCTTAGACATTTAGCATGTAGCATTGCCTAATAGATCTCTTTGAAGTTTGCTTAAATTATACACATGTGGTCAATATTGGCCCCGCCCATGAGGTCGTTTGTTTTACAAACTTGTATATAGAAAGACCTTTTTGGTATGGAACATTGTCTTGTGGTCTTCAACCTACCTTGTTCAAATCATGCCTCTTGGGTCAAAATTGACCACACCAACCAGGCAAGTGAACATTTACTCAGGTGAGTGACATAGAGCCATCATGATCCTCTTGTTAAATCACCTAGCACAAAGTGCCGGAGTGAGCTATTAGGGTCATTAAGCATCCGGCGTACGTCGTATGTCTTACGTTGTAACTCCCTTAATATTTTCGTTCAAACGACATATCCGCATAAATCACAAAAGGCAAATGATGATGAAACTTGGCAGGGGTGTACTTGCATGAAGCCCTTTCATAGTTGTTCAAATAATTCCATTCAATGCAGAACGCTAGTTGCCATTGTAACGGAAAGGATTATTTAAAACAAAACTGCTTCTCAAGAGCAGGAAGGTCTAGAAGATATATAAGACACGTGACATTACCTAGTAGACCTCCACCAGGACTTTTCAATTTATGACCCCTAGGACAAAATTGACCTCGCATGGGGTCAATTGTTTTTACTTAGGCGTATATAGAAAAAACTTAAAAGATCTTCTTCTCTTAAACTCTAAGGCCTAAAGCTTAGATATTTAGCAGGTGGCATAACCTAGGAGCCCTCTTCCAAGATCTTTTAAATTATGATCCCCGGGTCATTGACCCCGCGGGGTCACTTGTTTATATAAAGGCTTATGATGGAAAAACTTTGATAATCTTCTTATCTGAAACCAAAAAGCCTTGAGCATATAAATTCAGCATGTGGAATAACCTAGTAAACTTCTACCAAGATTGTTAAAATTATAACCCCCAGCCCGGGGTCACTTGCTTGCTCACCGAACCAGAGTGACAATGCCTAGAGCTTGACATGTCGCATTGCCTACTAACATTGTTCAAATTATGACCCCGACTCAAAACTGACCCAGCCCAATGATCCCTTGATTTTACATAGGCTTATATAGGAGAAACATTAAAAATCTTATTTCTGAAACAACAAGGCCTAGAGCTTAAATATTTAGCATATATCGTTGCCTAGTTGACATCTTCCAAAAAAGTTTAAATCATGTTCCCTGGACAAAATTGATCCTTTCTGCTATTGATAAGATTGTTGTATAGCCGATGGTAGCCAGCGATATAGGGCCATTTACTGACCACTCAAACTGTCTACAAAAACTAATGTTCACAAAAAAATTGTCAACGTGAAAAAAGAATGTTATGAAAGGCCACATAACAAAAGGAGTGCAACTCATAACAATACAATACATCGAATAAACATGATCTAGATTCAAACTGCCATCAAAAGGCAGACTTTGTCTTTGCCTTATTGCACAAGTCACTATTAGAAGTTACATATTATTGGTATGTTAAGAAGCTTATTGAACTAACGCCAGAAATAGACGTGAAACCCCTATATCTGGAGAATATCCGTTCACATGTCCGGATATATCCGGCATATATCTGGAAGATCTGTTCACATTTCCGGAGATATCAAGCTTATTTCTGGAATCTGCTTATAGTAAAGTGAAAACCGGTCGACGCCGTAAAAATTCGTAAAGGTGTTTTACCAAAGTCTTCAAATCAAATCATTAACTCTTCGTAGATTACGAGCGTCAGCTTTAAACGAGTTACGTCGTATTTCAATACTCAATATATATCTTTATATATATTAGTTAGGAGAAACGTAACACCAGGCCCAGGCGCTTACAACACTGACCAACACCGTTTTGCGAAAAGGAAGCTAAAGGATAAGATGCGCTCCGTAGATAACGTCCCTTCACCTAACGTTTATCTGTTTCCTATAACCATAGGACCGAGGATACCGCACCAGAAGGGAGGGCCAGCAGTTACACTATATAGGAGGCGAGAGAAAGACGACTTTGCTGAAGATCTTCCAAACACACGAGGTGTAAGCAAGCATCCGGAGTATTCTGTGACAGGAAGAAATCCTAGATACTTAAATAGGAATATAAGCCCTGGACTCGTGGCATATAATCCACAGAATGTAAATAGTTTTTTGGAGCAGTCACCGCGTCACGTGATCGGTGTTAGACATTCAGAATTTATCATGCCTACTTTAACAAGGACATATTGCGATTGATGTTGTTTCTGATTTAAGCTTCTCAACACGAATTACCAAAATTGGCTAAACTATCATTATCACATAGCCTATTTATGCCCCTGAAGGATGTCATATTAAATTCACACCGTCCGTCCGTCTGTATGTCTGTCCGGGCCCGCATATGGGCATATATTGGGTACTATATCATTCATTCCGTCAGGTAGCCAACAAAAAAAGGGGCACATATTGGGTACTTTTAATACTTTATATAGGGACTTGTTGGCTACTTTCTTATCATTAGAGGCAATGGAAAGTACCCAACAAATGCCCATTTGTAAGGTCGTCCGTTCGTCTGTCCGTCCGTGCTCACATTCTGGTACTTAGGTGGCTATACAGACAATAGGTAACAGTACATTTACTTTGATGTCATTCATTCCGTAATGCTGTTATGTGGCTATTTTCTGTTAAGTGGCTAAAAAGAACAATGGGGAGAACAAAAGGCTAGCCACATAAGTATCAAAATGTGAGTACGTGCGTCTGTCTGTCCGTCCGTCTGTGCGTCCGCCCTTATTTTTTTCCGTGTCTTGGCTCAGACTTTGGCGTGTATGGAAGGAATTTGAAATAACTTGGCACAAATGTTCACCACATCAAGACGACATGTCGTATGCAAGAACCACGTCCCTACCTCAAAGGTCAAGGTCACATGTAGAGTTCGAAGGTAATGGAATTCTCTATATATGCACATATTCGTGTCCGGACGGTAACTTTGTCATGCATTGAAGGATTTAAAAATATATTGGCACAAATGTTTAGCTCATCAAGACGACGTGTCGCATGCAAGACCTACGTACCTAGCTCAACGGTAAAGGTCACATTTAGTGTTTGAAGGTCATGGAATCCTGTATACATTGTAAATGCACACATTCGTGTCCGGACTGCAACTTTGTCATGCATTAGAAGATTTAAAAATAACCTTGCACAAATGTTCAGCACATCAATGCAATGTGATGCGTGCAAAACCACTATCCCTACCTCACAGGTCAAGGTCACACTTTGAATTTGAAGGTAATGGAATACTGTATATATGCACACATTCGTGTCCGGACTCTAACTTTGTCATGCAATGATTGATTTTAAAATAACTTGGCACAAATGTTGAACACATCAAGCCAACGTGGCGCGTGCAAGACCCACGTCCCTACCCCAAAGGTCAAGGTCACACTTAGAGTTTAAAAGTAATGAAATCCTGTATATATACATACGTTTGTGTCTTGACTGTAACTTTGTCATACATTGATTGAATTTAAAAAAACTTGGCACAAATGTTCAAAACATCAAGACAATGTGTTGCGTGCAAGAACCATCTCAAAGGTGAAGGTCATACTTAGAGTTTAAAATTAATGGAATACTGTTTGCATGGTAACTCTGTCATGCATGGAAGGACTTTATAATTACATGGCACAATTGTTGAGATCATTGAGAGGACACATACTGTGAGACACCTCTTTCGGGGGCATTTGTAACTTGTGAGGGACAGCTATCATTTAGATAAAGAAAGTGCTTTTTACAGAGTTTGAAGAAGGAAATGCTCATCTTTACTATTTTATACGCATTCTATTTTATGTACTTTCGAAATCGTACTAGAATGTGCATAACAAGTTACAGGTTTTATTGAATTTCTTACATGGCACGTCTTTTGCACATTCAGTTCTCTTTTATATGAACCTGAATTTGTTGTCGAGATTTTAATTTTGGACTCTCTCTCTCTCTCTCTCTCTCTCTCTCTCTCTCTCTCTCTCTTAAAAGTGCATCAAGGTAATGTGTCATACCAGATAAGCATTTCTTTAAGTTCTTGTTCATATTTAAGTTGTTACTTAATCCAAGAGCAATCACATTATCTTACCATACAATTAAGTATTTATTTCGATGACTAATAGATGTTGGTTGTGTTTAATTTTCTAATATTACTCATTTGTTTGAAACGTAGTAGATTAAGTGTATAAGTTTTATCATTCACCCATGTAGCATTTGAAAAAGTAAATGGCCAGAAAAGTTTATTCATGTTCTATTACATATGTTTTTCATTCTGCAACTTCTTACTGTAAGCTTCTACATTTTTCATCCTCATATTAAAAACAAGTATACAAAATCAGAGTTGGGTACTTAATTCCCTACTGGAGAGAACCATGAATTTACCTTGCATTTGTTATTGGTTAACAGAAACCTGTAAGAGACAATGATACTGTATTAGTGAATTGTACTGTTTAACAGAAAACGGAAAGAGACATTGTATTGCCCCACAATATTTTAGCATTGTTTTGTCATTGTAATTTCTACCACTATATATGTTTTGTTTTACATTTTTTAATCATGTTTTATCTTTTGTATTGTAAATTTCACATAGCATAACGTTTGTGTTTTTATGTCATTTTCTGTTATTTCTACATGAGCTTATGAGCGTAAGAGATTCAATTGAAAATCACTGTCAGCATTCTTTGATAATGACAATATTTTTGAACATAGTCATAGAAATACAGGACCATTTTGGAGTAACGTCTCACCTTAACACATACATTTAGTGAGTAACAGTTTAAGAGTTCTACACTGCCAGAAGTTACATATACATGTAACATTGCCGTATTTACTTTGCCGTCATAACATTTCAAATCTACAAAATGTTTGATAAGTGTGTGTGTAACTTAATATGAAGAAGCACTAATTTTGTCCAAAAGCTGTTCACGGTCCCTAAACAGTCAACCTTTGCCGTTTATTAAAAATCAAAACAAACGTTAGATAAAAGTATCCGCTACAATGTAATAAATGTGATTGAAAGAAATTGGTCTGGTACCTATTTTTTGATAAAGAAACACTTTCGGTACATTCTAGTATTTGAGTATTATCTACTATAGACATAATCAGGTATAAGGTAGAGACAGTTAGATTTATTTATAGACATTTCATATTCTAAATGGGGGCAAAATATAATTTAAAAAATGAATTTATTTATTGTATATGTTTGTTGTAAACTTAATTTGTATTTTATCACTTTCCTCAGTATTTTACGAACAGTATATGATAAACAGTATTTCAAATTTATGTATCTATTTGATTCAAAGCCATAATTTGTAGATCGTAATTCTTTTTCATAATGAATCGTTTTACCTTTTAAAATTCCTGCAGTGTTCACTCAAGGCTTACATTTTACGCTGATTTGTTGTAGATTCATTGATATGTTAATAAAGCAAATTAATGAATATTTGCTTATTAAAACTCAAAACTGAAATGTTGTCTGTTTGTCGTGTGCATGTAACTGCGTGACTGTATTTGTTAATGACTGTTATGTGCTGGTTACAATTCACAAGAGTTTCAACTTAATCCTTTGAATGATTTTAGAGAATTATGCTTCTATAAGTCAGCTGTAAAGTGTATAAGAACAACTGTACATTGTAATCTGTAACAGTTCCAAGTTTCATTCAATTCCTTGTTCTCCCCATGCCAAAAATTTTGTAAATTATGCCTTCAATTAAAGGAAAAGAGGAGATAATTTAAATGGCAAATGTATGAGAGTTATATTTTTGCGCTGTGCATAATTTCACATTGCCATCTAGCATTTCATTGTTCCATATTTCATTCACTTTCTTCCAGTTGTTTCCGAGTTCTGCTCGGGGCAAAATTTCATTATAGATGAAAAGAATAAGACAAAAGAACTGAAAATACAGTACACATACTGTTAACGCAGGTTATCACAGTGTCCTAGCGTACAGTAAGCCGAAACGGAAGTTGCTGATCTGTACGCTGATGATCAGTTAGTTGTTGGCACAAATTGAGGCCATCACGGTCTAGATTTTGTATTGAAAGTTTATTTAATTCGTCTTTTTTGAAGGAGATATTTTTGGGGTAAGTGTACCAGTTATTTATACTTTTATTGTGATCATCTTTGCTTCAAGCAAATGATCATCAATTGATCACTGTCAAATTGACGAAACGGCCAGGAAAATTTGACTTTGTGTTCGCATATTTCATTGTGTATATAGTTTCTGGTCTATAATTGTGCCGGCGTGGAAGAAAAAAATATTTTTCTGACTCGTAGACTTCTTTGAATCGAGACTGAATGACTGGATGCAGAAAAAATAACTGTTTTGTTCCATCACCGAAAGTGACCCCACTGTACGTTTAGTTGCAACATTTCAATATAAGACTGTACGACTAGTTTCAAAACATTAACATTCAGAATTCTAATGAATAAAACCAAATCATATGTTCGATCTACTAGCATCGAGTTTACATGCCAAATTACGCATTCATTGGTCACATTGATTGGCCACATATGCCATTATTAATGTTATAAATATCTTTAAAGATCTGTGTTTTGTCAAAATATTTATAGATTTCATTAATGTTCTGTCATTATTTTCACGTTTCGAAAAACCGCTATTGCAGTTGTTCTCCGCTTCAAGTAATTTTTCATGTATATCTGGCCTGTTCAAGACAATTTGATATGTGTCCGGGTTTGTAATGCATACTTACTGTAGATGAGTGTTAGAAAACAACAATGCAATCTCATACCGTCAGTCAGTAAGAATTCCAAGAGAAAAATGAGCTTTATGTAGATTAAACGCATGTTTTGATTTTAATTAAATTCGCACTGATTTCCTGGTATATGAATAATAGTTTCCTGAAATGTGTTTTCTTAAATTTTACAGGCGTGTTTCATACATTCTGTGGATGGGCAACCAACTAAGGACACCCGAATGACATCTTTACATATGGTTTACTCTACAAAGGATCCAAACTAACGCTAATGCAGACTGAAAATTGTGACTTTTCCAAATTGCAATGGGAGAATGATAAAACATTTATTGCTACACCACTGCAAAAAATGACCAGTGTATTGCAGGTTGATGCAAACTGTTTTACAGAATTGTGAAATAATCAAATTGAGGCAGTAATGGTCGATAAGTGTACACATACAATTGACTAAGTTGCACTTGATCACTGTTATTTCTATAGTAGATACACCGGAACTCAGCTTTCTGTCAAAGAATTCAGCGCAGACAGCATTACAAACGATACTGAATTTATACTGAACGGTAATACACAGGACTTAGCTTTTCTGTCTTCATGACACCGATTTCTACTCTCTCTCTAAGTTTTGCAATATAAACTGAATGTGAAAGACCAGATTCTGTTGGTATTAACCAGAAGTCATTTATGGATATGGGACGGCGGTTTTTCATTTAAAAACCTTTGGACTTTTGTGTAAATGTACATACTGTCAATGTGTTGCAATTTATGACTATGGCCATGTTTAAAGGTCCCATTGTTGAAAAAATTTCTTTTTATCATTTGAATATTATTCGTCAGCAAATGCAAATTTGACAATTTTTAACGAAAAATACTGAGTGGTTACCTGTCCGTAAGTCCATAAAGTTCTCAAAAAACACACCTGTACGGAAAGTGACGATAATATTTCCGGAAACCTACGAGCGGCAGTTTCGGAATCGCTAGCCTGGAGTGACGTCATTTGCAGTACAATCGTGGCCGATAACAGGTACTCTAACAACAACGAAAGCGATAATTTCATCTTATAAGACATCTTCAGAGAGTAGAGATGAAGATATTTTGAGCCCGTAACGTATAGAACGAAGTCCGTGTAATGTTATAAAATTATTTGAATAAAGTATAAAAATACAGCAGTCATGTCGAGGTTTTTTTTTATTTGCAAATGACACCAACTTCTGTTTCTGTTTGTTTCTATCAAAATGAAATCTATGTGTCATTCTTAAATGTGTAAGAAAAGTACCATGCAAATGTATCGAAACGATCTAAATGTACGCATGCACGTGAGTTACAAACTATACAAATATGGACGATATTATATTTCCATTGATGATGAAAATGAGAACACAAATGCTCGATCTAATTACAATATCTAAAATGATGAGCTTGATTTTCCATGACACGTTTTCTTGCGGGTAATATAAAGAATTAGATTTACAATTGAATTAAGGATGTAAATCAAAATAGTTTACACGATTTTGTTGGTTTAAAACAATTCTGACGCAAATCTATTTGAAAACTCATTATAATTAAAATCGCGATATCTACCTAAATACGTGTCAAATTTCACTTTAAGAAAATATTTCATTCGAGTACATAAAAGGTGTCATCGGCAACCAAAAAGATATACTTTCTGAACATTTATAGGGTTACTTTCTTTGGCTGAATTGCTTTTTACCAAGTTGTATATATTTATGTTTATCAAGATTGAAACTTGAAATCAAATATAATGGTTTCATAATTTTAATTGGGCAATTTGCATGTTAATAAACTATATTGTTGTTGTATATTGTTGCGTAATTATCAAAAGTTGACCAGTGTGCAATATGCAATAATGTGTGACCAGTTAGATTGCTGGCAGGGGGCGCCAATTAACAACAAATCATATCGCATCCTTTGTTGTGACTTATGCCCTTGGGCTAGATTAACTGTAATTCCTTCAATGGTTAGATCTACGTTAATTATTTACCATGGCAACGTTGTTAAAACGAGATATTGTTTAAGTATTTAAAATATTTATGGATTACTGGAGTGTTCCGCACTATGTTAGTTAAACTTCTACTAGAGTAACTGTTATATTCTATATAGGGCCTTTGTTCTACATTATTTTTTAAAAATGATTTTAAATATAAATGCCAGCTTTTGTTATAAAGTCTAGATCTTAAAAACATATGTCTTAAATATTATCATAATATTCTGTAATAAAATACATTTTGTAACAAAAGTTTCAACATAACATCCTCGTATACAAGGTCTTATAAATAGTACTATTTGAAAGACCTTGTCGTATATGATGTAATTTGACATGATTTAGTTATAGAAGTGAAGTTGCACTTGGGAAATTCTAGATTGGAAATGTTTGTCACAAACAAAGTCTAAATCTTGTTATAAGAAACTTATTCCTTAAGAAAATACTTAAATTGAATAGATCGAGATCATTCTACAAAGGTCGAATTATAAATACATTTTCTGTCTTTATGTCGTGCATGACTTTCAACGCTTGGGCCGTTTCACGCAGTTGCTACTCTAGAATTTTGAAACGTTCGTCATACAGTCACATGAAGTTCGGACCCGAAGTTATTTTTTATAAAACACCCCGGGCCGACCATAAAACATATATAATTCGTATTATGTATGATTGATAGTCGCGCCGGGGTGTTTTATAAGAATGACTTTCCAGGGCCCAAACTTCATTCGACTGCGGTTCGTCCCTATTGTCTTAGTCACTGACTTTTTATATTAGAGTCCCAAGGTTACTGGTGTAGGCTTATTCTCTCACTCCATTTGTTGCTGCATCCACCCAGAACACACCAGGCGCCTCCCATTTACAAAAATAATATAAATAGTAAGTTAATCGTGTTTTTACACGGAGTTTTGTGTGCTCGTTTACTATAATCAATGTAACGGATCTTTCTCGAGTACTGCAAGTGACGTCACACGGAAACTTTTCCGATATTTTACGGAAGTCGCCGAGGATCGTAATATTTGCGTTTCGGTGAAATACCGGCCAATTTGTATTGGTGATTTATGTCCCAATAAACACGTTTCTTGTCGAAATTTTCCACCCAACTGGGTGCAGTGCACATAATTAACAAATGGCTTACAAAATATTAACAGGTGAAATTTTCAATCAATGGGACCTTTAATTGTTAAGGCAATGTACAGTATTCATAGGATAGGATAGGATAGGATAGGATAGGATAGGATAGGAAGAACACAACCACCTGACTATATCAAACTTGATATTATTTTATTATGCTCTTTATTAACCACCACTCATTCTTCTCTGATTCAAAATTACTCTGTTTGTACATGTAAAAACTAAAAGAATGTCTCCTCATTTAAAAAGCGATTAAAATCCATTAAAAATTTCAATAAAGTATGATGAAGCAAATATGCAGTGACACGGCACATTTTAACTTTTTCTACAATTTGAGTGTTTTATTGATTTCTGGTTCAATGATGAACGCTTCCAATGATTATAGCATACATGTATTAAACAGGATGCATGCAACTTTGTAAAAATTACAAAAGAAATATTAAACAGTTATAGAAAATTTAGAACAATAAATTCTTATATTCTCATTGTGTTCCTTGTTTGGTAACAATATGACTGTAACTTTTCTAGAATGTGTTGGGTAGTTTCAAGCTCCAACCTCTATATTTAAGACCTGAATACTGTAGCGGGGAATACATTTGGTGACAACATATTTATAATAATACATTATAAGTTACCCTAGCTACCCTTAAGCCTTTATAGCACATCGAATTTGATATGCCTTGCATGAATTAGTTACAATATTTTTCAGGATACTGTTTAGGATATGCATGGGATTTTGTCGCATTTTGCATTAACTTGTCAGTCAATATTGATGCATCATTATTATGAATTTTGTCTCTGGAATTTTATATCTATAACCATATTATGATTCAGCATCTTCTCATCTCCTTCCCGCATGTCACTTCTTTGCCGGTACATATTGCTCGTCCATCACCATGTGTGCTTGCAGGTTATATGATGACGGATATATGATTGCAGCTTCGTCCGTTTCATGATGGACTTGTACAATGTTCTGTTTTACTATCAATTGCTTAAATGCCAATCCATGCTAAGTAGTCTGTTCTTTGAACACCTGGTTGGCTTGCATAATGTATGCCAATCATACAACGAAGGAAAAGGTCACCCATTCATCCGTTTCAACATAATTGTAACCATACATTAATCTGAATGCCAGGATATGTTAATTTCGACCAATTGATGGGTAGTCCACATGGTCCTCGTATGTCAATTTCGACCGATTGTCATTCTTTACCAATATAACATGGGGGCAAACCTAAAAATACACAAATGAAATTGTAAGCAATCACATAAAATCTATCTATTTTTTGCTGTTAATAAGAATAAAACTCAGAGAAAATATTGGCTGATCAGTTCTGGGTCCAGCCATTTCCTGCCAATATGGTGCCTGTCAATTATTCACAATAGGTACAAAGTAAAGACGTATCTAATGATTCAACAAAGTTTAGTTCAATTATTCCTGTGCCACAAGGATTTTTGAGCTCTTTTGTCGACACAAAATATCAGCATGTCTAACACTAACATTGATTGATTTTCAAAACGGCTTTTATTGTTCAAAGCTGGGTCCTAATGTAAAATTATATTAGGACCTAGTTTAAAACTAGTATTTCATGTTTCATCTGTAGTAAGGATGCAAATACGGATCCGGGCATACATTAAATCGTCTTGAACAGGCCCGATCTGCATGAAAAATTATTTGACGTGGGAAAAAATGCAACTATCAGCCGCTTTTTGAAACGTGGAAACCATAGCAGAAATAACATTAATTTCTACTTGTTATCGTTCATTAATGATATTATCAAACACTAAATTTATCAGAAATATTATATTATTTCGACAACTAAGCGTACAGATTTTTTTTATTTTTCTGTACAACTAACGATTGTGTACAGTTGCAATTAAGCGTACAGTCGGGTCACTTTCGGTGACGGAACAAAACAGTTATTTTTTCTGCATCAAGTAATTCAATCTCGATTCAAGGAAGTCTACGAGTCAGAAAAATATTTTTTTCTTCCACGCCGGCACAATTATAGACCAGAAACTATATATACAATGAAATATGCGAACACAAAGTCAATTTTTTCTGGCCGTTTCGTCAATTTGACAGTGATCAAACTGAGAACGAAGGCCGATTGCAACTATACTACACCTTACTTGAAGCAAAGATGATCACAATAGAAGTATAAATAACTGGTACACTTACCCCAAAAATATCTCCTTCAAAAAAGACGATTTAAATAAACTTTCAATACAAAATCTAGACCGTGGTGGCCTCAATTTGTGCCAACAACTAACTGATCATCAGCGTACAGATCAGCAACTTCCGTTTCGGCTTACTGTACGCTAGGACACTGTGGTAATGTGGTCCGAAACCGCTGTTTCAGTTTCAGTTGTGTATGTAATAAGACTACTTCCATACATTGACAATATAACTTCCTCAATGAAACAATGAGTATAATTTACTTCTATACCATACTTTATTTAACTTTTGATATTCTATCAACACAACTGTATTACTATGACAGACTTTTATCATTTGTTAGGCGAACTTGGCTTTACAAGAGCCAATTTAGAGAAAAGAGTGAAAATATATGACAATGCAGCTGAAGGGGGAAAATTAATATGCAGGCGGAATTGGAAAGAGGATTTGGAAATCGCATTTTGTGGTAGTCGAGGAGAAGGGGTGGGACATGCCGTAGAAAGTGATTTGGATGTTTTATTTATCCAACGGTCTGTGAAATGTTTTGAAAACTATACAAAGTCGGATGACAAAAACTATCCTGTTACATTCACGCTAGATTTTGAAAATGTTCCGACGGGCTACACGATGCTACGATTTAACTCTATGAACCTTCCGGATGGTTCAAAAAAGCGTACAGTCGGGTCACTTTCGGTGACGGAACAAAACAGTTATTTTTTCTGCATCAAGTAATTCAATCTCGATTCAAGGAAGTCTACGAGTCAGAAAAGTATTTTTTTCTTCCACGCCGGCACAATTATAGACCAGAAACTATATATACAATGAAATATGCGAACACAAAGTCAATTTTTTCTGGCCGTTTCGTCAATTTGACAGTGATCAAACTGAGAACGAAGGCCGATTGCAACTATACTACACCTTACTTGAAGCAAAGATGATCACAATAGAAGTATAAATAACTGGTACACTTACCCCAAAAATATCTCCTTCAAAAAAGACGAATTAAATAAACTTTCAATACAAAATCTAGACCGTGGTGGCCTCAATTTGTGCCAACAACTAACTGATCATCAGCGTACAGATCAGCAACTTCCGTTTCGGCTTACTGTACGCTAGGACACTGTGGTAATGTGGTCCGAAACCGCTGTTTCAGTTTCAGTTGTGTATGTAATAAGCACTACTTCCATACATTGACAATATAACTTCCTCAATGAAACAATGAGTATAATTTACTTCTATACCATACTTTATTTAACTTTTGATATTCTATCAACACAACTGTATTACTATGACAGACTTTTATCATTTGTTAGGCGAACTTGGCTTTACAAGAGCCAATTTAGAGAAAAGAGTGAAAATATATGACAATGCAGCTGAAGGGGGAAAATTAATATGCAGGCGGAATTGGAAAGAGGATTTGGAAATCGCATTTTGTGGTAGTCGAGGAGAAGGGGTGGGACATGCCGTAGAAAGTGATTTGGATGTTTTATTTATCCAACGGTCTGTGAAATGTTTTGAAAACTATACAAAGTCGGATGACAAAAACTATCCTGTTACATTCACGCTAGATTTTGAAAATGTTCCGACGGGCTACACGATGCTACGATTTAACTCTATGAACCTTCCGGATGGTTCAAAAAATCTTCCTTTCTTCCAGAGAGTGCAAGATGCTCTTGAAAAGCGAAACGGCGGTAGCTATCTTGGAAATAAACAAATATTAACAAGCGCAATTGAGTATCGCGAAGACGATCTGGAGGGGGGGTGGTTTAGGCAAAATAGAGAATATGATGAAATAGCTGGACCATCGAGACCGTTTAGATTCAAACTGCTGCCATTTCTAAATCTGAATCTAGACGCGGACTTTGTGCAGGCATTCCCATGCTCGTTTCCTTCCGTGCTTGAAAACTGGTGCAGTCGGGAAAGAAAGTATGACTGGCCAGGAAGGGATCTGATTGAAAAGATTAAAGATCTAGATGTTTGTGTTGTACCTGTTGGGCACAAGGGAAGTGAGGAAGAAGGATTACAATGGAGGGTTTCCATGACACTGGCAGAGCGAGCTCTAATTCGTTCCTTTAATGACACACAGATTAAATTATACGCTGCTGTAAAGATGGTTGTTAAGCAAGAACTTAAACCAAAATGTGATGGAATTACTTCATATGTGGTAAAAAATATTATTTTTTGGGTGTTTGAAGAAACGAGAATCTGTGACACCAATAGAGAAAACTTCGACTGGTTGTTTGTTAAAATATTGAAACGTTTAAAGAGCAGTATTTGGCGGAAAGATATTCGCTGTTACACTTTTCCGTCTAGAAATCTTTTTGAAAATAAATTGACGGAGAGGCAAACTGCATCGTTAATACAACACTTAGATATAATGATTGACGAAGGAATATTTACTTTATTGCGATGTCCGTTGGTCTTAGAATATGCTGCCCAGCCTACAAAGGGCAAAAATGACCAACTTTGGAGGGAACTGGTTCGCCAAGGTGGTTTATCGATTCTTGCGCTTGATCCGGATGTCTTGGAACAAATGGAGATGCTGTTATATGGTGCGAAAAACGATAGTGAAATGATAACTCTTTTAAAACTGATCCTCCCTAACCTTCGTGAAACAAACCGATTTGGATACTTTAACCTCATTGAAGCGATGAGTGATGAACAAATATTGTGTTACTTATTCATGGGAAAACCAAATTTGTAAGATTATATTTTTACGGACTTATTTTATAGTTCCAGTGAGCCAACTTTTATTCTTAAAATAAATCAGTTTTTTTGCATTTAATCATGCAAAAGCTCTCGTGTCACAGACCTGATCTGCTGAGAGCTAAAAGAAAATAAAGTTATAAACGAACTTTTCAAACCTCGTAAATAGTTTTTTTACGATAAATTAAGATTTAACAGGATCTGAAATGGTTTCGTTAACAGTATTAATAAGGAGGAAATGTACTTAGTTCTGGACATGCATATGCTTGTTAGGGACATGTGTGTAAACAATACTTCTTTTAAGTGACATTATGCGTATCTTACCGCATAAAGTGTATTTTTGGTGACATTTTTATAAAAGCAATTTTAAGAAATAAAAACATCGGACTAATAAAATAAAAGTTCTTTTCTTCGCAGTGATCTCCCTTGTTTTGTTGTTGTTGGTATAGATTTCGACAGGGGAAGCAACTCCTGTATGCAGCTGTTTTAAAGACTGCCAATGTCAAAATAGGAAAAGTTATAAAGCATTTCGTACTGGTAGCAGAAAGAGTTTGGTGTATTGGGTTAAAAGCTTCCTCTACCCTTTTTTACACACACCTATCTCAGCTGGATTTTTACTTGAAAAAAAAATGCGCATAATTCCACATGCATATGCTTTTTGGGGTCATTGTTAAAAAACTTCTCTAAAGTTGTTATTTGTTAATTTTTCACGTCAATATTTAAACAAATGATTTTCAGTCCTGTTTATAATTGTCAACGGGACCACTTACCATCAACATTTATCAGCAATATGAAATAGAAGATTATGTCACCACACTTTTAATATTTTGCTATTCTTCTGCTATCTTAATATGTTTATGTAAGTGTTCACCTCACTGTAGTCGTCATTTTTTTTTCAATTTCAAGTGTTGTTTTAAAGTTTCGGACTGAATTCTCTGTGACTAATTACTTAACTAAACGATCCATGATGAACTCCAAAACAAAAAGTAAATTGAAAGTTGCTTCAAATGTTTTTTTTTTTTTGAGGCCCCAAATTGGTAACCCCGTTTATTCACTTTTATCACACATATACACAACATGCATTCACAAGTATCATCGTTAGGTGTTCTGGCAGTGACCTAACATACGAAATACAAATTTATCGAAGGGAATATAAGATGTATATATGCAAAAATATGTTTTTATGAAAAAAAGCGAAAAGAATGAAAGATAAATGGTCATGTGCCCAAAGTAATGTACAGCGTATGTGTCAGGACATCAAAAAGTACGGATTGTTGAAAATAGAAAAAAAAGGAAACAGAAAAAAGGAGAGAAAAAAGACTAAACCCCCCCCCCCCAAAAAAAAAGAAAGTTTCCAAATCGTGTTAGTAATTCTTAATTTGTTTTAGTTTTCTTCTGTAAAATTATGCCACTTTCTAGTGTGCTGGTCAAGTTTGTTTATTATAGCTATTTCTCTTTCTGTCCTTATTCTCGGTTTTAAATTCAGTGGTTGGTTTAATGTTTTTTAACTTCATTTTGAAGATTTGCAAAGTACAATTACAAAGAACTGATATTTTATTTGTCAAGCAGTTATCTACGATACCAAACATATTTCATTTAAAGTGAATGTATGATTAAAATTTTTTGTATTCAGAAATTGACTAAGTTTTCCTCAAATTCTTTGAACAGTTTGACACTCCTAGAATAAATGCTCTATTGATTCTGAGTGCATATTACAAAAATCGCAGAGGTTCGATGATGCCAATTTACAAGTAAAGAGGTATTTATTTGTTGGTATTAGGCGCATTAAAAACCTGTATTGAAAATTTCTAAGTGTAACATCGTTAGTTGTTAGGTAGATCGTGTTATATATTCTTTTCCACGTTAATTCCGTATGATTATAAGATTGATTCCATTTAGATTCTGCTGTTACTTGTTCATGCTTTCTGTTTTTTAATTAATGTTTTATATAAAAATTGATACATAACAACTGCTATTCAAAGACGTTTTTTAAACAGATGTCCCGAAAAAGCATTAATTCATTAATTGCTTATGAGGGTAAGAGATTCAATCAAAAATACTGTCAGCATACTTTTATAATAATAATAATAGTTTTGAACTAAGCCATAGGAATGCAGGAGTAACGTTTCATCTTATCGAGTAATAGTTTAAGAGTTCTACACTGCAAGAGGTTACATATACATGCATTTATATTGCCGTCATAACATTTTATGTCTACAAAATATTTGATAACTGTGTGTGTAACTCAATATGAAGAAAACCTAGTTTTGTCCAAAATCTTTTCACGGTCCTTAAGCAGTCAACCTTTGCCGTTTTATTAAAAATCAAAGCAAATGTCAGACAACAGTATCCGCTGCAATGTAATAAATGTGATTAAAAGAAATTGGTCTGGTAGCTAATAATTTGATAAAGAAACACTTTCGGTAAATTCTAGTATTTGGGTATTATCTGTTGTAGACATAATCGGGAATAAGGTAGAGACAGTTAGATTTATTTATAGCCATTTCATGTTCTTAATTGGGGCAAACTCTAATTAAAATTATTGTATATGTTTGTTGTAAACTAAATGAGCATGTTACATGTATCACTTTCCTTACAGTAGTATTTTACGAAAGTATATATAAGCAGTAGTTCAAATGTACATGTATATCTATCTGATCCAAAGCCATAATTTGTAGGTCGTTATTCTTTTTCGTAGTTTATCGTTCTTCTGTTTAAAAATCCCACAGTCATCACAATATGCCTATATATTACGTTGATTTGTTGTAGATACCAGGTTTCATTTAATTCCTTGTTCTGCTCATGCCCAAAATTTGTAAATTATGCCTTCAAATAAGGGAATAGGGGAGATAACTCAGATGACACGTGTATGAGATAGTTATTATTTTTACGCTGTGCAGAACTTCACATTGCCGTCTAGAATATTATTGTTCCATTGATTCATTTTTTCGAGTTCTGCTCTGGACAAACTTTCACTGAAGATGAAAAATAATTATGGTTATTGTTCAGAAATAAACCAGTTTTATTTTAGCTATTGTTTTTCGTGTGTTGTTGTCATGTAGGCCTTTAAGACTAAAAATCGTAAGCTGCCGAAGACTACCGAGTATGTCGTCACCAGAACTAACGCCACAGTCTTTCTTTACTTGCGAGGAAGCCAATGATACACAAACAAAATTTTGAACTTAAAAAACTATTGCGTTATCGTTGAAATGAGAGGGAATAAGGTGCCAAGAAAAGACCGACAAAGGAGAAACAAAACACTAGCACACCTGCTAGCAAACACCAGAAGAAGGGTGGTACTGTACAGACGACAAAGGAGAAACAAATTCCTAGTACATTTGCTAGAAAACGCCAGAAGAAGGATGACAGTGTACAGACGACAAAGAATAAACAAAATCCTAGTACACCTGCTAGCAAATTTTAGAAGAAGGGTGGTGCTGTACAGACGACAAAGGAGAAACAAAATCCTAGTACACCTGCTAGCAAATGCCAGAAGAAGGGTGGTACTGTACAGACGTCAAAGGAGAAACAAAATCCTAGTACACCTGTTAGTGCTAGCAAACGCCAGAAGAAGGGTGGTGCTGTACAGACGACAAAGAAGAAACAAAATCCTAGTACACCTGCTAGCAAATGCCAGAAGAAGGGTGGTGCTGTACAGACGGAAAACACAGGGAATTCCGATGTTGAACATGTTCGGTTGTTAGGATCACAAAAAACTATTGACCCAGGTAATTGTGGTCGCAATATAATATTTTTTTGTAATTTATTGAACACGTATACTACGCCAGGGTGCGGTGGCAATATTCTGCAGAACAGCAACTCTCTAGGCTGTCAGACCGGTCTTCCGGGTTTCGTACCAATGAAATAGTCTTTGGATGATATTGCTATACATATACCGCAAACCATTAAAGAACAGATGTGGCGTTGAGAATATATAAAATTGTCTGTAATGCTAATGATTGCCATTGAACTGTCTGAATGGAATGCTGGTCATACGTTGCATATGTCGCCTAGTGGTCAGATAGAGACTAGGCCAAAAGATATAAAGAGTAAAATAACTTCTATTGAAAAATGGACAGATGCATTCTTAATTTTTACAAGTATTTACTTAGTTAAGAACCCAACGGCATGTCATGACCTTACTAAGTATATGTCCATCGTTAGGGATGCTGCAGAGAGGCTAAAAGGGTTCACGTGGCGTACATCCTCACCGATTCTCATCTTGTGGCTTTGGACACTATCTTGCTTTTAGTAACAAAACGAATAAAACATCGCTGGGGCCGAGCCTAATAGCTGCATCCAAAAAGAAGACGTCTAACGTTTTCGCTCCTTGTATTTTTCGAGGCTCCTTCAATCGAGGCTCTTTAAATCTAGACAGGGGAGCAAGTAGCTCATATGGCAGATTTAGACCCCTCAGAGATTTCATTTGAAAAATCGATATCGGATTTTGCAATTGTTCACCGAAGCTGACACTGAATTCGTATTCATCCGGAAATTAACGGAAATCCTCGGATTATCCCGCAACAGCACATTATTTAAGTCTGGGGCTATTTGGCATTTTGTAACAAAATTGTTGCAGAAATATAATGCTAAAGCTAGCGGAAAAATATCTTATTTTTACATCCATAAAAGGAAACAACAAAATACTTTTTGAAAGAAATTTCATTTTCTCCAACAATATTTACTGACAAAACAAGCTAAACTACATGTTTCATTTCTTGTTGGTTGAAATGTACTGGTTAATTAATATAATGATAAATAAGGTATTTGCAATGAAATCCATAACCATTTATAATAAGTTAAAGTTCTTAATCATCGATTTATATATTGTGTAGTTTAGTGATTAGGTCTTCAAATATAATTTGCTTGATTTGTAAATAAGTATATGACCATTTATTCTTCATAAATGTTTCAAGATGTAAAATATCAAAACTAAATATACTAGTTTTTAAGTCTTAAAAAAGAGCAAAACTTCATTCTGTTTAACTTCCCGGGTTTGGAGTACAGCATATCAATACAATGCATTTAACACGGATTACATAAACACCCCGAGGGTGTGATGCAATATGGGTCTAAATCATACTAAGTTAGCACGCTTTAGGATTGTTTTGCAGTGACATCTCGGTCAATATATATTATTTAAGCGGGGCCTGGGGCAATGTATTAAATTGGAAATCTGTTTTAAACAAAATTTTGAAATTTAATTCTGTTTCTCTTTGGCTGTATCGGAATATTAAAACTGTGATCTTTATATATGTATTTAAGTCTTTCTCATATGCATAGTATAAACTGAGACCTGAGAAATCTTACTAACACCTGTCAGTGTTTCAGAAATATTTCAAAAGCTATAACAACAAATAGCAATCTTCAAGTTCACAATGACAATGGCCGGTTAAGCTAAATACTTAGTAACAAAACAGTTATGTTATTTAATATTCTGAGACATATCGTTCGAATTTTTCATAAATGTTCATGTATGCCAATTATTATTATTCTTTACATATTTGAGATTGATCGTCGCACGCCGCCTTTTTAGTAGTTATATGTTTTATTTCATTATAATTCGCGTAATGTGTTGTTCGCTTTTTTGCTTTAAATAGTCAGTGCGCATTTTATCTTATATTTTGTATTTTACATAACATATTATCTTTCCGACATACATTAACATACCAAAATATACAAACATTATTTCGCCTCTTTTGTGCATTCCTTCGTAAGATTGTTCCGATGTTACGGAAATGATCGGAACTGCTCGGCAACTTCCGAGCGATATGAAAAAATGTGTATTAAACTAAAACAATTCGAAATCAGTCAATCTAATTATTTTAGGATATGTATAATATATATATTAAAAGCTTAATTATTGTGCTTTATGAATCCGTTTGCACAGGTACAAAAACTTATTTCTGAGGCCGGATATTTGACTTAGAAAATGATCATCTTCGAGCGTTTGTTCTTTATTTCATATAAAATACAAGTTACTTGCAAAAACACCCAAACAGACTAATTCATTTTCAAAATATCTTAAAGTCATTAATATATTTGTAAAGTCAAAATATCTAACTTTTCAAAAACGTTTGCACAGGAATTTATCTTTTATAGTGTTTCCGCAGTTTTAAAAATGGTGAAAGTGTCCTTCTATGTTCTATAAGAATTTTTAGCCGTGAGTGCGCTGTGGCGATGGTTCTAATTCTGCCATATAAATACATTCTCAGAAAATAACATAAATTTTTCGGAAAATTGCAAAATCGTCAGTGAACTTATTGGTTTTAGGCAAAGAATTAGAATTGTACATTCACGTTGATCAGGGTAATATTATTAAAAGGTTTCACTGAAGGTTTTTCATTACATTTTATCAGGCCTCGACTTCACACGGAGTCCAAGAATTTGAAGTCGGTGTCCGATTATACTGAAGAAATTACTAAGCAAAAAATAGAAAAAAGAATTAAAGGAGGGCAGAGTCGCGGGTCCGTTCCCCAAACCACCATTCAGCATGCGCATATCCCCATTGGGTTAGTCCCAAAGAAAACAGAAGGGTAAGGGTAATTCAGCCTGATCCATCATCTGTCTGACTCTGTAGGAAATTCACTTAATAATTTTATAGACCCGAAAGTTTGTTCAGTACAATACAGTAGCTTCGACGAGGCCATTCACATGTTACAGCACCTAGGTCCGGATTGCTACCTTTTCAAAATGGAAATCAAGAATGCATTTAGATTGCTACCAGTTAATATGAGAGATTTTGATCAATTAGGCTTCAAGTGGTTGGGGCCATATTTCGTGGATAAATGTTTGTCATTTGGCTGCAATATTTCGTGAAGTTTATTTGAAAAATTCGCTACCTTTGTAGAATTTTGTATTAAACGCCGCATAAGATCTGGTAATATTTTGTATTACCTGGATGGTTACCTAGGGGAGACGACTCGTATACGCAGTACTCCTCTCAGAAATTCCAATCGCCTTCGATAAAACCGTACGTCCTGTGAAAGTACAGTTTTTCTTGGGTCTCGAACTTGATGCGAAAGAAAATGTTGTACGAATGCCCAGACATAAAAATTGACGAAATACATGAGAAAATAGGAAGCATATCATCAAAAAGATTAAAGGCAATGTAAAGTTTAATGGGGATTTTAAATTTGGCATGCAGAGTGGTTCGTCCCTGTAAACCTTTCTGTCGGCGTCTTATAGACACAACACGCGGCCTGACAAAGCCATCAAAATAGATTAAATATGTGGCTTGAATTTTTCAAGAACTATAACGGGGTTTCAGTTTTCTATGACCGGTACTGGTCAGCAAATGCCGATTTTCACTTGTATACCGATAGTGCCGGCGGTTTCGGGTTTGGTTTTTACTTCAATGGCCGTTGGTGCAATGCCGCATGGCCAGATGTCTGGAAGAAGTGTGGCGTCACAAAAGAAATTACTGTCCTTGAATTATTCATATTTGGGGCGATCGTCTCAAAAACAAGAAAATTATGTTCAACTGTGACAATCAAGCGGTAGTTCATATTCTAAATTCAATGACCTCGAAATCGGATCGCGTTATGGCCCTAGTACATGTACGTTAAATAACAATGCAATGCTTGAAACATAACATGTTGATAAAAGCCGTACATGTGCCAGTTATAAACAGTGGTATATGTGACGCCTTGTCTCGTTTCAAGTTGTGCCGATTTCGAGGCCTGGCTCCAGAAGCAAATGCAGAGCCATGTCCGGTACCAAACCATCTATGAGACGTATTCAATCAGGAATTTCGGTTTTACTATAGGCAAGTGTATACTCAAATACCTTAAAAAGGTATGAAACATTGTTGTCGACATTTTAGGCCTTTTTTTTACAAAATACAATATTCATCATCAAGTGAGTTACCATTCCGTATTAAGCAAGTGACGCTTTTCATATCTTACTGTTTTGAGACAAGGTGTACCGCGTCTACAATTTGTACATACATTCCTGGTATTAGCTTTTTCGTAAGGTTTATGGCTTCCCCGAGCAAACAGTCGCTTTCATAATTATGAAGTTACTGGAAGGGTGTCGGAGGTTAAGAAAAAACCCGTATCTCCAAAGATCTCCAATCACTTTCCCTATACTAAACAGTGTGGTAATGACGCTATCTTCAATCTGTAATAACGACTATGAGAGCGACTTGTTTAGGGCTCTGTATGTTCTGGCATATGTTGGTTTCTTTAGAGTGAGTGAGTTAGTGTAAACTACCGCAAATTATCCACAACGGGCGCTGATGATAGGTGATATTTGTTTTGTAAACAGTTATTCTGCAGTCCAAGTGACAATAAGACTCCCAGTTTGGGTAAATCTAACATGTGAAATGTCCCGTTGACATTAACATATTGTTTGTTCACCGCGACGTCATTCCGCTTACTATGTCTCAGTTTTGAGGCGTTGTTGCAAAGGCTATCACTTATGCAAGTGTGCCAAACGGTCACTAGACTTCGCATAGCTATTGAATTGGCCGGGCCACGCAACTGGCAAGTGAGGAAGTGTCAATGGAAGTTATACAACAGTTAGGCAGTTGGAGGTCCGGTGCGTATAGATCTTATAATAAAACATAACGTTCGCAGGATCTTCACTGAATGTGACATAATTATTCCATTACCGCGTTTGCATTTCATACAATAACGCGCATTACAGTTTCATGTACATTGAAATAAGTTCATTAACGATTTATCTGCAGCCAAAATGCCACCTCAGTAGATCATGTCTGGTAATAATTAGTTTAGAGAGGTTAGGTATTTGAGTTTTCTTGCAGTTATCTCCTCTTTCAGTTTTGTTCACAGATATTTGAATCATGTCAGATTCTATATTGTTTTGGGCTGGTGAGCGAGTAAAAGGAACCTTAATCTGCCGCAAGAATATGTGCATTGGTAAGAGGAATGAAATGGAAGGATTTCCATAGGTAAATTCAGAATAGGATGCTCGAACACGGCCACCCAAGGTTAATTCTCATTAATATTTATGGAAACGACCTAGCGGCCGCTAGTATTTATCGTCTGCGTAGAACTATTTGGCGGGAAATTAACTATCTATATTCTACATTCCCAGCTACCACAACGTAGATTTTGTCTGGCGCGGGCTAACAATGCAAACAAAACAATGGAAAATAAACGCCGTCGAATCAATGCCATCGGCCATATGGAAGTAGTCCAAAATAGCCGTGATTGACATAAGTTATAAAACGGCAAGTCTTTTTCGTCCAGACGGAATTCACTGGTTAGACGTCGGTCTGGATTTTACCTTAAGTAGTCTTACAGATACACTTCAAAAGTACTTAAAGCTATAGGCTAGAATTTAGGGGCATTTTCTTCCGAAGATTTTGTGGCGAATTTTAGCTTCAGAGGTTCATATTTTTTCTCCAATTAATCGAAATTCATTAACACTGAATATTTTCGTTAATTATTATTATCAATCGTATTACAGTAAAAGTATTTTAAGCCTCACCTGTTATTCCGTTCATCAAAATTCAAAATTCTTACTTTGTACATTAATTTTGCAAAATATAAGGCCTTGAGTTTCGCTTGTGCATATTTTGTGTTTCTCGAGTAATCATTGATGTTTGGCTAATATTTTGGTTGGTATTGCAGGCCGGTGCATAGTGTAGCACGTAAGTGCATGGTAAATCATATTAGCGCAAAGACCGATATATAAACTTGGGGCACTAGTTCATTCCAAAGATGTTTCATATTGCCATTAGTTGACTTGGCAGTGTACTTATCGTAGTAAAGTAAATATACCTTCGTCAATTATTATATCTGAGTGTCGTTTCAGCGTGGTAGTGTTCCTTTTCGTCAGTAATTTTCAACAAGGCTCATAGACTGAATGGTATAACATCGAATAACATTTCGTCAAATACTTTTCTTTAAGTTATTCAAGATTTTAAGAAACAATCATTCAATAAGTTTTCCATATTTGTGTCACAGATTCTCCTTTTCTCAAATACCCCTTAAAACGCAAAAGAAGCGTATACAGAAGCGTATAAATAAATCACATGTGTTATTAAAAGAATTAGTAAGAGCTCGCTCTGCCAGTGTAATGGACACCCTCCATTGTAATCATTCTTCCTTTATTCCCTTGTTCCAAACATGTACAGCACAAACTTCTAGATCTTCAATATTTTCGTTCCTTTTCGACTGCACCAGTTTTCAAGCACGGACATTTTTGCGCTAGCCACGGATGTCGCGGAGTGAGTGGAGGTTCTACTATTTAATGCGAAAAACATTGGTCTGAACTTCCTTATCATTCGAGAAACAAACCCATTTGAATACGTTTACCTTGAAGCAATGAGCTATAACCAAATATTGCTTTTCTTATCGATATGAAAATCAAATTTGTAAAACTGTACTTTTTACGGACTAATGTTGAAGTTTCAGTGAACCAGATTTTATTCTAAAAATGAGAACTGGCTTACTGAGAGCTAAATTATAAAATTCACTTATACAAATAGAAGTAGGATTTATCAGGATTTTTAAAGTGCTGGATTGCATCCTAGGTATTAATAAGGAAGGTTTTACTATGTCAATGACATGCAGTTGTTTTGTTTTTGCTTTTGTGAGAAATTTGTTAAAACTACTTGTTTCAATAACAAGTGTTATCCTGCAATGTTTTAAAATTTGGTTTTAAGTCGCATTGAATCGAGTCAACGGAATCCCACATCCTATATAAAATTATATTATATATTATCGCGGTACATTTACAAACAATCTATCCGTTATTCGGCCAACATCAACCATAAACTCTACTCGCCGAACCATGAAGACAATTGAAAATGCTTGAAATGTCTTTTATACAGTTTTAGAAACATATTTGAGACTTGTATATAGCGTACTGGATTCAATTTAGAATCAAAAGGACAGAAACAGTAAGAACCAAGTTTTCATTGTTTTTTTCTGTCCACCAATTTCAACACAAGAAGAAAAAACAAAATATATAATTCATAAAAACTTGTACATATTACACCATCTACAACACAAACATAATGTTCATTAAATAATACCAAACGTGAAACTACATGGTAAAAGAGTTAAATACAAAGAATTGAATCGCAATAACAAATTTAGAAATGCTGTTACATATGGAAGATGAACATGTAGTACCATAGATAAAATATATGATGAAATTCCTATTCAGTTGAAATGTTTCTTAATCGTAGTGAAGAAACGATAGAAAGCAATAGTGTGATGAAAAATTGATAGAAACAGAGAATAACAGAAAAACAAGAGACATCAAAATAGATTATGTTAGAAGAGACGGACAAAAATGTATGCTGGGTTATGGATGTCTTGATACATGTATTTTTTATTCTGAAAGAAGAATATATCATGAAGACAAATTCTTCGTGTTGCTTTCTGTTTTATTTTTAACATGCTTAAAATTGGTCATTTTGTATTACTAGTGTGTTGCTCAAGCCTATTTTGTATACTCATCCATTTCTTTCCTGGAATTCAATTTAAACATTTTAAATCGAAGGCAAGATTTGGATTTGAATGCGCCTCTAAAATATACTCTAGTGCTCCCTCGGATGTATTAAAAAGAGGATGGAATATTGTCATGCAGTACAAAGTCTCCAGGAAGATTGACGGGATGTGCAAAATTTCACGAAAACCCTTCTAGGGGTTAATAAGATATAGTTAAATGACTTTGACCTCAAGAGTAACCTTGACTTTTGACATCATGATGAGTTGAACACTCGAGCCAAGCTTGATGAAAATCCTTCAAAGAATTAAGGAGATATAGCCTTGATGACCTTAAATTCTAAAGTGTTACCTTGACTTTGAAGCAAAGATAATCCTTTCCATGATATCAATATTTTCGTAGGGTTTCAAGAAAATCCTTCAATAGGTTTCGGAGATATGGAAACATGACCTTTGAAACTAAATATAACCTTGACCTTGATCAGACTTGCTGGAATCATGGATATTGGATGCTATCTCCATGAAGTACACATTTGGCTCAAGTTTCATAAACATTCTACCAGAGGTTGAGAAGATATAGTCTTATAACCTTTAGCCCTGATTTGTTACAATGACATTGAGCAGGTAAAGTATGCGCAACACTTGTGAAAAGTAGTATATGCATATAGAAGTTACAGCTCAGTCGCAAAATACTAGAAAATACACTTCTATTACAACTTTGAGCCGTAAGTATGACACTGACTTTAAAGGTAACCACATTGATGTTGTGCATGACACACTTTTTCGAAATAGAAAAAATTTGTGAGAACTTATTTCAAAATTAGTTCATGCATGTAAATGTCATAGCCCAGAAACAAAGTACTAGTACATAAAAACAAAAATAATATCAAACAGGGAATGCCACGTACCAAAAACGCAGCCTCCCCAAAACGAGCCCCACAGCACCCAGAAGTGCACACCACCACACACACACACACACACACACACACACACACACACACACACACACACACACACACACACACACACACACACACACACACACACACACACACACGCCACCACACGACACACACACACATCATGTACACACACACTATACACTACCAACACACACTAGCATACAAAGCAAACACCGAGGACAAACGAACAATTAAAGGAACACAGTGGGGCCCCCCCCTTGGAACGGTCAGTGGCAAAAACACCACTGGGGAGCTTAAACCGGTTTATGGTGCGCACCCAACCTCACTCAACCCAACATAACAAGTTTTGAGCAAAACGTGTGACCTTGACATTCAAGGTATTCCTCTCCCCAGATGCCATGTATGACAAAGTACTAGGGTATGGGCAAGAATTATATTAATTTATTTCGAAGTCATTTTATGGATGTAGAAATAACACGCGGACACTTAGTATTACTATTTAACCATGTACTACAAGTCTTGATCATTAAGTGTAACCTTGACATTTAAGAAGTTACAAAATAATTTGTTAAAATAGTTTGCGTTTTAAGTTTGCGATCAAAACTTCTCATATAAGTAGTTAATTTTAAATGTTTGAGTTAAATAAATCAATAAGAACTGTTTCTAATACACAAATGATGACACAGAAAGACAAAAAGTACCAGGGGAATTAAAAGGAACATAAGGTATTCAAATGATTTGACAAAGGTTTTATCAGTACTCAATGTTTAAATTATTCGTTACAGTAGTTCCAGAGTTAAGGTTTGGACAAAATTTAGATAAAGAAAATCAATAAAAGTTAAAAAGTAGATTACTTTTTGACCATGGACCAAAGAGTTTTTATACTTATACTCACTATACTACGAAAATTAACATTACCATCTATGTATCTTCTAGGTATCAACCAAATCCCTCGATTGGTTTTTGAGAAATACTCCGGTTAACTTATGCCTCTAGATAAGTGGAAAAGATGAGCTAACTCACATGTAAAGTGTATTACAGTTATTATAATAGCACATCTGTACATTACTTTCTATCGTTGTTCCAAGTTTTTTCAATTCCTTCCAGTAATTTACGAGTTCTGCTGCGGACTAAACTTCATTGAAGGAGAGGTACAATAACATTAAGATAAAACAAACTGAAAATACAATACGCATACAGTTACTGGAACGTCTGTGGTTCAAAACCGCTGTTTCAGTTTTAGTTTGATTAGAATACATTGTGTATGTAATAAGGCTACATATTCGTCCTAAACTGACGAAGGTAAACTAAATGCGTTCGGTTTAAACTAAAAAAACTTAACACTCAAAGTCAAAGTACAGTTAGCTTTACTTGTGTCCGCTATTCGAAATAATTTGTCAACACAACATAAGAAACAACTGTAAATGGACAATATAACTTCCTCAATGAAAAGAGAACATTATAATCTTCGATATCTTACTTTATTTTATGTTTAATATTTTATCAACATAACTGTATTACTATGATAGACTTTTATCATTTGTTAGGTGAACTTGGCTTTACAAGAGCCAATTTAGAGAAAAGAGTGAACGTGTATGACAATGCAGCTGAAGGGGCAACATTAATATGCAGGCGGAATTGGAAAGAGGATTTGGAAATCGCCGTTTGTGGTAGTCGAGGAGAAGGGATGGGACATGCCTTAGAAAGTGATTTGGATGTATTGTTTATCCAGCGGTCTGTGAAATGTTTTGAAAACTGTACGCAGTCGGAAGACAGAAACTATCCTGTTACATTCACGCTAGATTTTGAAAATGTTCCGATAGGGTACACGATGCTACGACTTGACTCTATGAACATTCCAGAAGGTTCAAAGAAGCGTCTTTTTTTTCAGGAGAGTGCGAAATGCCCTTGAAAAGCGAAACGGCGGAAGCTATCTTGGAAATAAACATTTATTGACCAGCGCATTATTTCAGTATCGCAAAGTCGAGCCGGACGAGGGATGGTTTAGGCAAAATATAGAATATGATGAAATAGCTGGACCATCGCGATCGTTTAGATTCAAACTGCCATTTCTAAATCTGCATCTAGAGACGGACTTGGTGCAGGCATTCCCATGCTCGTTTCCTACCGTGTTGAAAACTGGTGCAATCGGGAAAGAAAGTATGACTGGCCAGGAAGGGGTCTGATTGAAAATATTAAAGATCTAGATGTTTTTGTCGTACCTGTTGGTAACAAGGGAAGTAAGGAAGAAGGATTACAATGGAGGATTTCCATGACACTAGCAGAGCGAGCTCTTATTCGTTCCTTTAATGACACACAGATTAAATTATACGCTGCTGTAAAAATGGTCGTTAAGGAAGAACTAAAACCAATATGTGATGATATTACTTCATATTTGGTAAAAAATATAGTTTTTTGGGTGTTTGAAGAAACGAGAGTCTGTGACACCAATAGAGAAAACTTCGACTGGTTGTTTCTTAAAATATTGAAACGTTTAAAGAGTGGTATATGGCGAAATGATATTCGCTGTTACACATTTCCGTCTAGGAATCTTCTTGAAAATAAATTGACGAAGAGGCAAACTGCATCGTTAATACAACACTTAGATATTATGATTGACGAAGGAATATTTACTTTATTGCGATGTCCGTTGATCTTAGAATATGCTGCACAGTCCGAAGATGGCAAAATAAAACAACTTTGGAAGGATCTAGTACACCAAGTTTGTGTATCGATATATGCGCTTGATCTGGATGTCACGGAACGAATGGAGATGCTGTTATTTAGTGCGAAAAACGTTAAAGAAATAATAACTTGCTACTTTGAACTGATCCTCCCTAACATTCGTGAAACAAACCCGTTTGGATACTTTAACCTCATTGAAGCGATGAGTGATGAACAAATATTGTTTTTCTTATTCATGGGAACATCGAATTTGTAAGACTATATTTTATTGGACTTAATTTTGGTTTCAAGTGAGCCATCTTTTATTATTAAGATAAATCAGTTTTGTGCATTTAATCATGCATAAGCTTTCGTGTCACAGACCTGATTTGCTGAGAGCTAAAAGATAAAATTTAGTTATATATGAACTTTTCATACAACTTTCGTAAATAGTTTCCTTGAATAAATTATATTTAATAGGATTTGAAACGCTTACAAGTGCTTGGTTTCGTTAACAGTATCAATAAGAAAAAAATGTTCTAAGTTCAGGACACGCATATGCTTTAAGGGGACTTTTGTTAAAAAAATACTTCTTTAAACAGCAGTTGTTGTTTGTTAATTTTTCACGTCAATATTGTAACAAATGATTTTAAGTCCTGTTGATAATTGTCAACGGCATCAGTGTCACAGTGGTGATTATTAGTGGTTTTACACCTAATAATATTTGCACGAGTTGTACATGAAATGTGACAACTCAGTCATGTGATCATATAATATCAGGTGACTTCTATTTATATATTCTCTTAGTTACTAACAGTGTGTAAAGAAAACATAACAACTGGTGACTGGTTTATTTGTAACACCTGATTAAACATCTCACCCTTTCTCATGCTTGGGGGGATTTTAAGTTCACACAGTTGGACAGATACAAAGCTAGAGCAAAGATGTAGTTTTTCTTACTACATCTATTCTTCAACAGTTGCATTTTACAGATCAGGTAAATCCAGGTTTTCCCTTGTCCCAATCCCCTTGGCTTGTCCATCAATTTCAGTTAATATTTAATTTGGTTATTTAAACATTTGGTTAAATTCCTTTTACCCAAATCTTGTTTATAATTAATAACTGTTACTGTCTTGAAGTAATTCATGATTCTATTTAAGTAATGTCTGTTCCAATAATTTGCTTTTACTTTTAGTTGCTTTTATATGTTTTTATTTGCTTTATGCTTATTCTTGTTTTCTTGTATTTGTAGGACACCTTTTTAGTCACTGACTTTAAGGACCTACAAAGGAAATATTGAATATGAATAATATTAATATGGAAACAACTACTTGTTACTTTATTTCCTTGTGACCTACCCTCAGAGATATGGGAATGTATAGTTAAAATACTACAACGGTCACAATGGCGCCCAACACGGTTTGTGGGTGTCCTATCTGAAGGATGGACAATTTCGAAATTTAAAACCGGTATTTAATTAATTTAAAGACCGTGGCAAAATTAATTTAATGTAGTACTGTACATAATTGTACTGATTTAGTACTAGTTTACAAATATATCGGTATACCAGTATATAGGAAACATTCCTTGTGTTCCAACATAATATTTCTCGAGGAATTGGAAGCCATAAGGAGTTTTTGGGACATTCATACAATTTCACCAGTGTTTAATAGTGATTGACACAAACTGTGCTTGTGTTGTGCTTTATTTAATTTAATTTGCAGTGTATTTTTCCTTCTGTTTAATTTAATTTGCAGTACATTATTCTTCTGTTTTTCATTTATTTGAATTGCAGTGTATTAACTTTGTTTGCTTACATTATTTTCAGTTTTCTATTTTGTTTGCAATTTTTGTTTACATTTTTGTTTACATTTTTGCAGTTTAGGAATTTGTTTTTATTTCCCAACCCTTCCCAATTCCCTTATATTGGTCTTAACCTGGTAAATTATTATATACTGGGGAAAGAAATATTTTATTGTTTAGGGTAAACTTTCTTTTACTTTCTGCCACTTTAGCACCGCATGACTAGCTAACAGCTTGGTGAGAAAGTCATGAATGAGTGATTTTATATTTACAGGTTTTATTTTTCAGCATTTCTTCTTTTCAGCTGCAGTATTACTTAGTTAGTCAAATGTCAGTAGGTAAGCTGCAGAAATATGTAGATAGACCATTTGAATTCAATGGTGTTTTGAATTCACAGCCAATACTTCTGTCAGACAGCAAAGGCAGTTATATACATTCAAATTTTAATTTCTTTAAAAGAAATGGTGTAAATTTTGAATTTGTACACCGTGGCGGTGCCAGACTTGGAGACCAGTACCAGTGGCTTGTTAAAAACTTGCACAAGAAAGTGTATATATATAGATGTGTTACACTCTATATATGGTTAGGTACTTGTGATCTCACATGCCGCATTAATGGTACAAAATTTATTACTCTGAGACATTCATCAAATTCTCAGTGTCATTCTTACATGGTTTACTGGATTCAAAAATATATTCATTTTCTATCCAGATTTCCATCTGGTAAGGTAGTTTGGTTGGAAATACCGCCATATTCTATTTCGAATTGGAATAAGAGTCGTTTTCACTCTAGTCCAGAGGATTTTAGGGACCAAGACTTGATTTTAAATGAACGCATTGCCTTGGTCAATGACTATTTAAGGTCGGTCAATCAGATACATGGTGTTACATCCTTTCGTTTCAGAGCTGATCTTTTACATTACAGGAAATCTAGCTCTAGAACTAGTAGAAGTTCAGTGAACTTTAAATTGTACAAGGACGGTATTCATCCAGGTTTTGTTTTGTCAAAATACTGGGCAAGGCGTTTTGCACAAAGGGCAATTGTTGACTGTTCTTAGTGTTTTTGTCTGAATGGTGTCAGGGTGTAGCAGGGGACATGTAGGTAGGGATTGACCCAACCACTGTACCGGCTGCATTCTTGATTCTTTTTCAGATAGTAATACTGAGTGTGTTAGCATTGTCCAGAAACTCATATTAAGCCTTGTACTTAGTATCACACCGTGTGGTTTTTACAAAATTGTTTGTATTGTTATTATTTCACTTTCAAGTTAAGGTGAAATTTGTTGTGTACAAAAAAACAAAAATAATATCAAACAGGGAACGCCACGCACCAAAAACGCAGCCTCCCCAAAACGAACCCCACAGCACCCAGAAGTGCACACCACCAACACAACACACACACACACACACACGCACACACAACACACACACCCATTACACTACCAACACCTACCCCCCCACTAGCATACAAAGCAACACACGAGGACACGAACATAAAGGAACACGTGGGCCCGCCCCCCCCCCTCCCCCCGACCCCGGGGAGCTTAAACCGGTTTATCCAAAAAAAAAAAAAATCCAAAAAAAAAATCAAACAGGAATGCCACGTACCAAAAACCGCCTCCCCAAAACAACCCCAGAGTGCACACCACCAACACAAGTCACTTTTGTAACAATTGTTTTGTTACATTTATTTAGTTGTGTAAGTGACACATTGGCATTGTTGTTGTGTACATTGGTCTGTTTTCATTGTCATAATGGCTGATTCTCAGGGTGCTACAGGTGGTCCTGATGACATCCCGTCTGATGCTGCTTTAGGTAAAGTCATTTCAGACATTAATAGTGGTCAGATTTATAGAGTTATTCCCAAATCGGAATATGATAAATTTTTATAATTTCAGAAGTACCATCCTTTACAAAGTACTCCTCATATAAATTTTTCTCCTCTGGTAGGTAGAGGTAGAGGTATAGGATTGAGTCCTGTAAAGGATCAGGTAGGTACAGATTCATGTAGAGGTGCTAGTCTATTTAACCAGCCTCATGTGAATCAACCAGCTCATAGTTTGTTTCATCATGATACCAAGGTTAAAGTACCTGTAGATGAACCAAAACATAGTTTGTTTCTACATGATACAATGGTTAAAGTACCTGTAGATTCATGTCCTCCCAAGAGAGACATTCTAAATAATACTGCTCTTGGAACATCGTATATTCCCAAGTTACCAGTATTTAGTGGTTCAGAGGATGTACCTAAGGGTGAGGTTAGCTATAACATATGGCAGTTTGAGGTCAAATGTTTAGTTAGTAACTGTCAAATACCAGAAGCATTAGTTCTGCAGTCCATAAGAAACTCTTTAAAGGGTCAAGCTCGATCTATGTTAGTTTCTGTTGGAGAACATGCTACACCCTTAGATATTTTACATAAATTAGATGCTTTTAATGGAAATGTAGAAAGTGGTGAGGATTTAATGCAGTCATTTTACAATGATTGTCAAAAGGCATCCGAATCAATTGTGAGTTATGGTGAAATTTGATTTGACTAACGCATATAATTTTATTGATATCTATCAGTCACATACAGATTTTCTAGGGTTTTCATGGACTGATAAGGATAATACTGTTTGCTTTTTTAAGTTTTTGGTACTTCCTTTTGGTCTTTCAAGTGCTTGTTACATTTTTACAAAAGTAACAAGGCCTCTTGTGAAGAAATGGCGTAGTGAAGGCAAACGGGTCTTAATGTTTTTAGATGACGGTTTTGGGTGCTCCGGAGACTTTAATAGCACTTTAAAAGTAGCACAAGACATAAAGGGAGATTTATTATTGTCGGGTTTTATACCTAATGCAGAAAAATCCGTGTGGGTTCCTGTGCAAATTTTAGAATATTTAGGTGTGGTATTGAATTCCCTGTTGGGCATTATTTTCATTCCAGAACGCAGATTGATAAAGGCAAAAGACACTTTGCTCTGTATTTTAAAAGCGCATAAAGAGCACAGACGGGTTTCCGTCCGAAAAGTTGCAAGTATTGTGGGTCAGATAATATCTATGTCAGTAGTACTAGGTCACGTGACCCAAATCATCACTAGATACTTAAGTGTTGATGTGGTTAATGCCCGTCACTGGGATTCTTACATATCTTTATCGTCTGAGAGTGTAGAGCAGTTACTATTTGGAAATCAAACTTAAATTTTATAAATTGTAGGAATATATTCGAATCGCATAAATGCTCAAAAATAATGTATTCTGACGCAAGTAGCACCGGTTACGCAGGTTATGAAGTTTCGACCGTGAACGGGGTTTCTCATGGTATGTGGGATTTTGAAGAGTCGAGTAAGTCCTCCACTTGGAGAGAGTTAGTAGCTGTGCATAGAGTGGACCAGTCTTTGGCTCATGTATTAGCGCACCGTAGAGTCAAATGGTTTTCAGATAATCAAGCAGTTACAACTATCGTCAAAAAGGGGTCTATGAAAAAGGAATTACAAGATACAGCTTATCAGATATTTCAGTTTTGCATAAAAAACTCAATTTCTTTAGAACTTGAGTGGATTCCGCAGTCTGAAAATGATAAAGCTGATTATTTATCAAAAATCATAGATTGCGATGATTGGGGCATTTCATTTGGGATTCTTAATCTACTGCAAGAAAGATTTGGATAGTTTGAGGTTGACTGGTTCGCTTCTGAATACAATAAAAAAGTTTCAAAATTCTTTTCGAGATTTTGGAACCCGTCTTCCGCTGGAGTCGATGCATTCACAGAATTATGGGAGAACTGTTTTGGGTTGTTTGTTCCTCCGATTCCTTTAATTTATAGAGTATTGTCCAAATTGAAAGTTGACAGAGGAACGGGTGTCCTGGTGCTGGAGATCGGCTGTTTTTTGGCCGTTATTATGTCCAAATGGTAATTTCATATCTAGCGTTGTCGATTGGATAGACTTACCAACATGTAAAGAGTCGTATGTTCCTTGTAAGTCTGGGAAGGGTATTTTTGGTAATTCGAACTTACAATTTCGGATGCTCGCAATTCGTGTAGACTTTAGGAGGGAAGCATATTTTGCTATCGTGTAAGAGTAATTTCCCTTTACTCCAAGTGAACAGAATGTTATACTACTTATTTATGCGATATTGCAAAATAAGGCAACATTGCTATGGCAGCTTTGTTGCATTTTCTGGATTTATGCGTAGTTCAGAGTTACTCAATATCAAGGTTTGTGACATATTGTTTTACCAATCTTACATGTCCATTTTCGTGGAAAGCAGTAAAACCGACAAATATAGAGACGGTTGTTGGATAACAATAGCAAAAACAGGAACGTGTTTGTGCCCAGTTGAAAATATTCAGCAATTTATATCATGGGCCTCTTTAAAAGATAGTGACTATGTGTTCTGTAATTTAAATCATTCAAGGAAGGCGTATGCTGTTAGAAAGGTGAACAAGGCTATGTCTTACACTAATTTACGCGAAGAATTTTATTGGCTTTTAAGCCGCATGTAAAAGACATTAAAAAATATTGCTTACATTCGCTTAGATCAGGTGGTGCAACAGTTGCGGCTAATAATGGAATCAAAGACAGCCTGTTTAAGCGACATGGTCGCTGGGTTAGTGATAATGCAAAAGACGGTTATGTGAAGGACAATCTGAGAGAACGATTATCAGTGTCCCTATCATTGGGATTGTGACAATATGAAAGCCTTTATGTTGCTTTACATAATTATGTTGTTTGATTACGTAATTTTTATAATATAACTTATGACTTCAAAAATTGATATACGCTTTAGAGTCGTAGTCCCATTTTAGCGTTGGTTAGGTTTCCCGTTCTTTAAATTTCCTTCGGTTGCCCAAGTGCTTCAGTTACAAATTACAAAGATTTATGATGTTAGATTCATTTATTTTTTTTGTATGTTGATGTAGATTATTTTTTTTTTTTAAGAAACAATTTAAAAAAAATTATTCATTTTAGTCCCGTTAGCATTGCGTGTAAGGATTAGCACGAAATATCTAGTGTGTTAATGTGAAAGTCATTCAGCTTTGGGTAACCGACGGGTTTACAGCGAAAGTTTTATATATATATATAAGCATCTAATGATATGTTCTTTAAGATACAGCAATATGAAAGTAAAATGGTAGACTACGGCATTTCATATTTATCATGGTTTTGTATGTCTTATATATGACATTGTATGATTGTTGAAGAGTTGAATGCCACTTCATTCGGTTGCCCAAGTGCTTCAGTTACAAATTACAATATGAATTTGAAATTGATGTTGAGTTCATTATATCTGTAGTTAGGTGACGGGGTTGATGTAAGGGAACTAGTAGGTATTGCTTGTGCATACCTCGTAAAATGGTCTGTAATGACTAGAACATTTTCAAAACCTCCTTTGGAACGTTCCAAGGACAAGAAATCAATGCATACAAGTTCCATTGGTTGTGTTGTTGTAATGTTGACAAGTTCAGCTCGAGTTTTGACTGGAGTCTTACTCATTATACAGCGATGACAGTCTTTGATTCTTGAATCAATATCTGCCTCTAAACTAGGCCAATAGAAGCGAGAACGGACTAAAGAAAGAGTTCTGTCACGACCTTGATGACCAAGATCACTATGAAGAGTTTTAAAAACAAGATCCTTGAACCGTAATGGTAAGACTAACTGCTGAACAGTACGTCCATCAAGAGTAGAAGTGCGATATAAAATACCATCTGTAAATGAAAGTTTTTTCCATTCACGAAGATACCTAGTCACCTCAGGAGTTTCCAATTTAAGGGCGTCCCCTTTTGGAAGAACACCGGACTTAACAAGGGAAATAACTCTACCAATGGTCGGATCAGTCTGTTGCTCTTTAGACCAATCAATATTGCTTAACTCAGTGGCTTGAAAAGTTTCAGGGGAATCTTCCTGTAACTCTGTAGTGCCTAAAGTTTCTGCAAAAGGAACAAAGTCAGTAACTGATGCATGACAAATAGCATTTATCACTTCAGGGAACTGAATGACTTTGGGCTCAACTTGTGGTCTCCGGGAAAGTCCGTCTGCATCTCTGTTTGATTTCCCAGTTTTGTAATGAACTGTGAAATTGTAATTACCAAAAGCATATGTCAACGGATTATTATCTGTGTTTACTCTGAAAGTATTTCCGTACAGATAATCATGAAATTTTTCTGAAACGGCCCATTTTAAACACAAAAATTCAAGTTTATGCGCAGGATAATTTTTCTCGCCCCCCTTCAGACCACGACTGGCATAAGCAATGACACGCTCTTTACCATCCTGGAGCTGATACAATACAGCACCAAGACCTTGACCTGACGCATCTATATTTAGAACAAAGGGCTTATCATAATCAGCATATGCCAAAATAGGAGGTGAAGAAAGTTTTTCCCTCAGAATTTTAACTGCATTATCCTTCGCTTCTCCCCAATGCCAATCTTTCTGGTTTTGTTTACGGCTACCCTTCTTTTTTTCTATGGCATCTAGGATAAAATCACTCGCTCCTATGTTCCGCCAAAAATTAATATGCTGCTTTAATCTACCTTTTACAATTATATGTTTCTGTCCTTGCTCGTATTCATAAAAATCATGAGTGAATTTGTCATAATCATAAAAATACTCATCTTTGAAAAGTTCATCGTGTGCTGAAAACTGCTTATTTTCCGCTTGTTGGCTGGACCCCGGCTGGGGCTGCTGGGCGACTGATATTTGGGCAATTCCTCCGGAAGTGGAAATATTCTCCGCAAGCAAAGCAGGGCCCTGGTCCACCAAGCTGCTGCATGTAGCTGCCATTGCTGGCGTTACTGTATGAACCACGAAAGGACTTCCCTCTGGTGTTTGCATACGTGGGTTGAAATCTAGAGGAAGCAGACGAACCCCAATGTTTGCTGCTTGTATAAGAGCCGTCATCATTGCGAGGAGCAGGATTCGTGGCCACGCCCCTTCCACGCGAGTTCGAACGTTTGCGCTTAAGAGCACGTGCCTCGGCCTTGTAGATCTTGGATTCATCATCCGAATCAGAAGCAACAGGATTCGTTTCGTATTGTCTTACAGTCTCCCAACCTCCAGAACTTGTGTCTGCGATACGGATCAATTTATTACGCTTTTTAAGCCTATCTAACAACTCTGAACAAAGTTCCTTGGAATATTCAAACTTCTCGTTATCAACTGACCAGTCTAACTGTTTAACGACGCTCTCCAAATCACTGTTAAATTCAAATTAAATTTTATTACCTTGAAATTTCCACGAAATGTCTTTTGCTGTCTTGAGCTTTTTAACCTCACAAGCCACAGTCTTAGAATTTCCGTGTACTTCCTCACGCAGCGCCTGAACTTGCTCACGCTGTTGCCGCAATTCTGCTAAAACTTCCCTTAACGCCGAATCCACTGCTATACTAGGCCTCTCTCCGTAAACAGAATCTCTGGAGTTGTCTCCGACAACGTTTTCTCCATCGTTTTCAGCCATGCCACGTGTAAAACAATGTATAAGACAGCAATTATTTGTTGTGTAAACTTTCGCTGTAAACCCGTCGGTTACCCAAAGCTGAATGACTTTCACATTAACACACTAGATATTTCGTGCTAATCCTTACACGCTCTAATGCGTCACCTACCGGTGACTAAATTATCAATAAGGGAAATTAATTTTCTTCTAATTCGTTCCTTAAACGAAGAAAATAATATAAATCAAAAAGCTACAACAACTACCAAAGTCCTTTTTGAAAATTTTATCCTTCACTATGGATTTCCTGCACGTTTACATAGCGACCAGGGCCGTAATTTTGAAAACCGTGTCATTAGGGAACTTTGTAATCTAGCAGGGGTTCAAAAGTCCAGAACCACACCATATCATCCCATGGGTAACGGAGAAGTTGAGCGTTTTAACCAAACTCTTATTGGCATGCTCAGTACTTTAAGTGACGACCAAAAAGCTAATTGGCGTTCATATGTTGCACCATTAGTCCATGCATATAATGCAACTCGTCATAGTAGCACAGGGTATTCTCCATTCTTTTTAATGTTTTGAAGACATCCTCGTCTAGCTGTAGACGATTTCTTAAATTTACCATCTTCGTCTGTTTCATCAACCAACGGTAAGAAACATTATGTCAATACTTTGAAAGATCGTTTTGACTTTGCATATAAGAGAGCCTCCAATGAGTCTGAAAAGGCAGCCCAGAGGAGTAAGTCTAATTATGACTTGAAGGTTAAAGAAGCGACAATTGATATTGGAGATCGCGTCTTAACATTTTATGTTGGTCTGAAAGGTAAGAATAAACTGGCAGATAAATGGGCCAAAGATCCTTACATTGTGGTAGAAAAGCCCTACTCAGATTTGCCTGTTTACAAAGTTGTGAAAGAGAATGGAGGTGGCAGAACAAGGATTTTGCATAGAAATATGTTGCTTCCATTTTCCACTATTCCAACAAGTTCTTCTATTTCACATTCTGTGAAGTCAAACAGTAGAAAGAAAGGTTCTTCTAAGTCAAAGACAGCTGTTGTTTCGGATGAGGTAATTCCTTCATCAGATGGTTCTGACAGTGATGCATCAGATATATTTTTACCTTATTTTTGTAAATATCCTGTAGGAAAACCAGTTGTTAGGCAATCTGTTCCCCAGATGTCAGAAAATACTTCTGAATCCAATACAGTGGATATTTCTCACTCTGATGGTCATACTGTTCAGGTTTTATCTTTAGAGGTACTAATGGAGAACAAACTCAGTTTTCCTCTAGTAATGTCACACAGCTATTTCCAAGTAGTGACAAATCTTCTGAAGTTGTTCTTTCTTCTCCTTCACATCAAACTTCAAATACAGAAGCTTCTGAAATCACAGTTGAACCACGTACCCGGCCCAAAAGAAATCGAAAAGTGCCGGAGAGGTACGGTGATTATGTAATGTATCAACAGTCAGCGGAGTTTGAAGTTTTCGTTTAGGTGTCAAAGGAGAATGTCACAGTATATTTTTATCATAGTGTATTTTCATTGAAATTACTGAAAATTTCATAATGTTATTTCAATGAATAAATCTTTTAAATGTTTTTAATTTTTGTAATGCGAATATTATGCATTATGTATTGCCTAATATGTAATTTTAATGCCTTAAAGCTGTTCTGCAGAAGTTGGCTGACTGTAGTGAAGACTTTGGATGAAGTATAGTTAGGGAAAGAAAAGCTTGCAAGCAAGTAGGTAGAGTTAAAGTAAAGAATGTTGTTCTTAAGATAACATTTCATGGTGTGTAGCCTTCATCCATTCAGGTATTAATTTGAAATGTTTAAATACTTTTTCATAGTATTTCGGACAACAATGAAGTGACATATAGTAACATATAATACTATAATCTGTCAAAACTATTAAAACAGCAAATTCAATATAATGTGAACATAGTCTGTACATTTTGAAATGTCAGGAGACATTTTTTAAAGCAGAAAGGAATGTCACAGTGGTGATTATTAGTGGTTTTACACCTTATAATATTTGCACGAGTTGTACATGAAAAGTGTGTAAAGAAAACATAACAACTGGTGACTGGTTTATTTGTAACACCTGATTAAACATCTCACCCTTTCTCATGCTTGGGGGGATTTTAAGTTCACACAGTTGGACAGATACAAAGCTAGAGCAAAGATGTAGTTTTTCTAACTACATCTATTCTTCAACAGTTGCATTTTACAGATCAGGTAAATCCAGGTTTTCCCTTGTTCCAATCCCCTTGGCTTGTCCATCAATTTCAGTTAATAATTAATTTGGTTATTTAAACATTTGGTTAAATTCCTTTTACCCAAATCTTGTTTATAATTAATAACTGTTACTGTCTTGAATTACTATGAATTATTATGGAACATGGTGGGGGTAAGAGTGAGGTTGGGTGCGCACCATAAACCGGTTTAAGCTCCCCAGTGGTGTTTTTGCCACTGACCGTTCCAAGGCGGTGCCCCACTGTGTTCCTTTTAATTGTTCGTTTTGTCCTCGTGTGTTTGCTTTGTATCTAGTGTGTGTTGGTAGTGTATATGTGTGTGTGTACTGTTGTGTGTGTGTGTCGTGTGTGTGTGCGTGTGTGTGTGTGTGTGTTGGTGGTGTGCACTTCTGGGTGCTGTGGGGTTCGTTTTGGGGAGGCTGCTTTTTGGTACGTGGCTTCCCTTTTGATATTATTTTTGTTTTTGTGTTTTGAAGTAATTCATGATTCTACTTAAGTAATGTCTGTTCCAAATTATTGTTGTGCAATAATTTGCTTTTGCTTTTAGTTGCTTTTATATGTTTTTATTTGCTTTATGCTTATTTTTGTTTTCTTGTATTTGTAGGACACCTTTTTAGTCACTGACTTAAGGACCTACAAAGGAAATATTGAATATGAATAATATTAATATGGAAACAACTACTTGTTACTTTATTTCCTTGTGACCTAACCTCAGAGATATGGGAATGTATAGTTAAAATATTACAACGGTCACACATACCATCAACATTTACCAGCAATGAGATATAGAAGATTATGTCACCACACATCCAGTATTTTGTTATTCTTCTGTTTTTTTAATTATGTTTATGAAGTTTTCATTTAACTATAGTCACAGTCTTATGGTGTTGTTTTTTCTCAATTTGAAGTTTTAAAGTTTCGGACAGAATGCTTACAATCGTAACTGTATGATTTGTAAACAACGAAACGTTCCGTGGTAAACAATTCGTGAAACAAATCCATTTGAATACGTTGATCTTGAAGCAATAAGCGATAAACAAATATTGCTTTTCTTATAGACATGAAAATCAAATTTGTAAAGCTCATTAAATAATATCAAACGTGAAAGTACATGGTAAAAGGATAAAGTACAAAGCATTGAATCGCAATAACAAATAAAGAAAGGCTGTTAATACGGCATACAGATGATAAACAAGATATGCGCAGTTCTAAAATATATAGTTTCTTTTTCACATAAGGTCAGTTGAATATGTTCGGCTTTTAGCAAAGAAGTTGAAGTTGAACACATGTAAACAACAATGATAGTTTTTCATCTTTCATTAAACTACATCTAAATGCATACCATAGATAAAATATATGGAGAATAATTGTTGGTGGGGGTAAGAGGTAAGGTTGAGGTTGGGTGCGCACCATAAACCGGTTTAAGCTCCCCAGTGGTGTTTTTGCCACTGACCGTTCCAAGGCGGTGCCCCACTGTGTTCCTTTAATTGTTCGTTTTGTCCTCGTGTGTTTGCTTTGTATGCTAGTGTGTGTTGGTGTGTATTGTGTGTGTGTCATGATTGTGTGTGTGTGCCGTGTGTGTGTGCGTGTGTGTGTTTGTGTGTGTGTGTTGGTGGTGTGCACTTCTGGGTGCTGTGGGGCTCGTTTTGGGGAGGCTGCGTTTTTGGTACGTGGCATTCCCTGTTTGATATTATTTTTGTTTTTTTGGTGTAATATCACGTTATAATTTCACTGAGTGGGCACTAAAAGTGATATTTTCACGAGTGGCTGCGCCACTCGTGAAAGTAACTTTTTTTGGTATTCACAAGTGAAATAAACGTGATATTACACAGATACCAACAATTTTTGTTTATTTTATAGTTAAAACTCTATTTTTATTGAGTTTGTTTCTGTAAAACATCGAAAATCATGGGAAACGTCATCAGAAAACATAGCACAAATGACGTCATTTGAACGACGTCATCGTCGAATGGTCTCCAGCAATTACTACGCTCGGTTTACTTTTTGACGTAAGTCCGGGCTAAAGATTGCAAAAACAGTAAAAATGAATATGGTTATCCACTGTTTAAAAACTGTGGATTATCACTTTTATTTCACTGAGAAAACTCTATAATTCACTGGAAAACATAAAATAAATGATGGCATTCCTATTAACATCATGTGCAAACAGTTGAAATGTTTCTTAACAAAACACATATGACGTAGAAGTGCGATCGTAATGAGGAAACGATAGAAAGCAATATTGTGATGAAAATTGATAGAAAAAGAGAATACATGTAACAGAAAAATAAGAGACGTCGAAATAGATAATGTTAGAAGAGACGGACAAAAATGTATGCTGGGTTATGGATGTCTTATAATTATTTATTCTCTGAAAGAAGAATACATCATGAAGACAAATTCTTCGTGTTTCTTTCTGTTTTGTTTTTAACATGCTTATAATTGGTCATTTTGTATTACTAGTGTGTTGCTCAAGCCTATTTTGTATTCCATCCATTTCTTTCCTGGAATTCAATTTAAACATTTTAAATCGAAGGCAAGATTTGGATTTGAATGCGCATCTAAAAATAAACTCTAGTGTTTCCTCGGTTGTATTAAAATAGAGAATGGAATATTGTCATGCAGTACATTGTCTCCAGCCGGATATGACGGGATGTGCAAAATTTCACAAAAACCCTTCTAGGTGTTAATAAGATATAGTCAAATGACTTTGACCTCAAGAGTAACCTTGACTTTTGTCATCATGATGAGATTAACACTCGAGCCAAGCTTGATGAAAATCATTCACAGAATTAAGGAGATATAGCCTTGATGACCTTAAATTCTAAAGTGTTACTTTGACTTTTGAACAAAGATAATCCTTTCCATGATATCAATATTTTCGTAGCGATTCAAGAAAATTCTTCAGTAGGTTTCGGAGATATGGAAACTTGAACTGTGACACTAAATTTAACCTTGACCTTAATCAGGCCTGCTGGAATCATGGATATTGCATACTATCTCCATGAAGTACACATTTTGCCAAAGTTTCGTAAACATTCTACCAAAGGTTGGGGTGATATAGTCTTATCTTTTACAAGTCATGATCACTGCGTGTTACCTTGACCTTTAAGAAGTTACAAAATGCTTTGTTAAAATAGTTTGCTTTTAAGTTTGAAATCAAAACTGCTTATACAACTAGTTGATTTTAAATGTTTGAATTGAATTAATCAATAAGAATTTAACTGTTTCTAATACACAGATCCCACCAATGCTTTAACAATAACTACTGTTTTCGTGAAAACCAGGTAAGCTTAAAATGATGACACGGAAAGACAAAAAGTACCATGGTGATAAAAAGGAACATAAGGTATTAAAAAGATTTGACAAAGGCTTTATCAGTACTTCATGTTTAAATTCAACTGATTCAACCTTGACCTTGATCAGGCCTTCTAGAATCATGGATATTGCATGCTATTTCCATGAAGTACACATTTTGCCCAAGTTTCGTAAACATTCTACCAAAGGTTGAGGCGATATAGTCTTATGCATTACAAGTCTTGATCACTGCGTGTTACCTTGACCTTTAAGAAGTTACAAAATGGTTTGTTTTTAAAATAGTTTGCTTTTTAAGTTTGCAATCAAAATGTCTTATATAACGAGTTGATTTTAAATGTTTGAGTTGAATTAATCAATAAGAACTGTTGCTAATACACAGATCCCAACAATGCTATAACAATAACTACTTTTTTCCGTGAAAACCAGGTAAGCTTAAAATGATGACACAGAAAGACAAAAAGTACCAGGGAGATAAAAAGGAACATAAGGTATTCAAATGATTTGACAAAGGTTTTATCAGTACACCATGTTCAATTTCAACTGATTCAAGTTTCACTAATTCAGAGTTAAGATTTGGACAAAATTTATATAAAGAAAATCAAAGTTCAAAATTATGTTACTTTTTGACCATGGACCAAAGAGTTTTTATACTTGTACTCATTTTACTACGAAATTTAACATTACCATCTATGTATGTTCTAACTATCAACCAACTCCCTTGATTGGCTTTTATAATTACTCCGGCCAACTTATGCTTCTAAATAAGTGGATAAGGGGATAAGCTAACTCACATGTTAAGTGTATAACAGTTATTATAATAGCACAACTGCACATTGCCATCTATCGTTGTTCAAAGTTTCTTCAATCCCTTCCAGTAATTTCCGTGTTCTGCTGCAGACTAACTTTCATTGAAGAAGAGGTACAATAGCATTAAGATAAAAATGTTGAAAATACAATACACATACTGTTACTGGAGCGTATGTGGTTCAAAACCGCTATTTCAGTTTCAGTTTGATTAGAATACATTGTGTATGTAATAAGGCTACATATTCGTCCTAAACAAACGAAGGTCAACTAAATGCGTTCGGTTTAAAGTCAAAGTACAGTTTGCTTTACTTGTGTCCACTATTCGAAATAATTTGTCAACACAACATAAGAAACTACAATAAACTCCGTATATATTAACTCCAAATATAACGTAATTCCGGATATAACGAACAGTTTTAGATGCGAGCAAGCACTATGTTTTTAGCGCTAGATATATAAACAGTGTTTAATTCGCGTGTGAACCTACCAAATTTCCTACGCAAAGGGGTTCCATGCGGGGAATTATATTTAATCAACATGAAGTTTTGATTTACCGCTCAACATAGTAGGGCCTATTAACTTAAAGGGGTTTTCTCGTAGAAAATGCGATGAAATCAAATAAAGTATGCAAGAAAAAGGAACTTGCATGGTCTACTATTGAGGACTGGGTTGTCCCGACCCTCGGGAAAGCAGGGGGAAGTCGAAACTTCGCTTCGCTCGGTTCCTCCTATCCCCCCGCTTTCACTCTGGTCGGAACAACCCAGTCCGGACAAAATTTCATTAAAGATGAAGAATAACATGGAAAATGAACTACAAATACCGTACATATACTGTTAACGGAGCTTAAACTAAAAAGCTAAACGTTTAAAGTCAAAGTACAGTTAGCTTTATTTGTGTCCGCTATTCCTAATAATCTGTCGACAGAATCTATGAAAATACGCACATAAATTGCCAATATAACTTCCTCAATAAAAAGTGAACATTATTAACATCGAGACTTGATTCTATTTTACCTGCTGTATTACTATATCATTTGTTAGGCGAATTTGGCTTTACAAGAGCCAGTGTAGAGAAAAGAGTGAACGTGATTGACAATGCAGCTGAAGGGGCAACATTAATATGCAGGCGGAATTGGAAAGAGGATTTGGAAATCAAAATTTGTAGTAGTCGAGGAGAAGGGATGGGACATTCCTTAGAAAGTGATGTTGATGTTTTTTTTATCCAGCGGTCTGTGAAATGTTTTGAAAACTATACAAAGTCAGAAAACAAAAACTTTCCTGTTACATTCACGCTGGATTTTGAAAATGTTCCGAACGGCTACACGATGCTACGATTTAACTCTGTGAACATTCCAGATGGTTCAAAAAATCTTCCTTTCTTCCAGAGAGTGCAAGATGCTCTTGAGAAGCGAAACGGCGGTAGCTATCTTGGAAATAAACAAATATTAACAAGCGCAATAGGGTATCGCGAAAACGATCAGGACGGGGGATGGGTATGGCAAAATAGAGAACATGATGAAATAGGTGGACCATCGAGACCGTTTAGATTCAAACTGCCATTTCTAAATCTGCATCTAGAGACGGACTTTGTGCAGGCTTACCCGTGATCGTTCCCTTCCGTGCTTGAAAACTGGTGCAATCGGGAAAGAAAGTATGACTGGCCAGGAAGGGGTCTGATTGAAGATATTAAAGATCTAGATGTTTTTGTCGTACCTGTTGGTAACAAGGGAAGTAAGGAAGAAGGATTACAACGGAGGGTTTCCATGACACTGGCAGAGCGAGCTCTTATTCGTTCTTTTAATGACACACAGATTAAATTATGCGCTGCTGTGAAAACGGTCGTTAAGCAAGAACTTAAACCAATATGTGATGGTATAATTTCATATGTGGTAAGAAATATAGTTTTTTGGGTGTTCGAAGAAACGAGAGTCTGTAACACTAACAGGGAAAACTTTGAGTGGTTGTTTCTTAAAACACTGAAACGTTTAAAGAGTGGTATTTGGCGAAATGATATTCGCTGTTACACTTTTCCGTCTAGGAATCTTCTTGAAAATAAATTGACGGAGAGGCAAACTGCATCGTTAATACAACACTTAGATATTATGATTGACGAAGGTAAATTTACTTTATTGCGATGTCCGTTGGTCTTAGAATATGCTGCACAGTCCGCAAATGGCAAAATAAAACAACTGTGGAAGGAACTGGTACACCAAGTTTGTATATCGATTTTTGCGCTTGATCCGGATGTCACGGAACAAATGGAGATGCTGTTATGTAATGCGAAAACCAGAAGAGAAATTATTATTTATTACTTTGAACTTATCCTTCCTAAAATTCGTGAAACAAACCCATTTGGATACTTTAACCTCATAGAAGTGATGAGTGATGAACAATTTTTTTTTCTTATTCATGGGAAAACCAAATTTGTAAGACTATATTTTGACGGACTTATTTTATGATTCAAGTGAGCCATCTTTTATTCTTAACATCAGCTTTGTTCCTTTAATCATGCAAAAGCTCTCGTGTCAGAGACCTGATCTGCTGAGAGCTAAAAGAAAATAAAGTTATAAACGAACTTTTCATACAACTAACGTAAATAGTTTCCTTACGATAAATTAAGATTTAACAGGATCTGAAATGGTTTCGTTAACAGTACTAATAGGGGGAAAATGTACTTAGTTTAGGACATGCATATGCTTTTTCGGGACATTTGTTTAAAAAAACGTCTTTAAATAGCAGTTGTTATTTGTTAATTTTTCACGGCAATATTTAAGCAAAATGGTTTTAAGTCCTGTTGATAATTGTCAACGGAATGACATACCATCAACATTTACCAGCAATATGAAATAGAGGATTATGTCACGACACTTGTAGTATTTTGTTATTCTTCTGCTATCTAAATATTTTTTGATATTGTTCACCTCACGTTTCTTTATTTTCAATTTAAGTGTTGTTTTAAAGTTTCGGACTGAATACTTAACGCAACTATCGATGATGAACTCCAAAACAAGAAGTCTTTTCTGTTTCTATTCGAAATATATATATAAGGTAGTAGATTCAAATGCAGAAAACAGAAAGTACAAACTGTTCATTGTTTCTGTCGATCTACTTTATTAACTCCTTTAAGCATAAAAATAACATAACAGATCAGATAATCCTTAAACACCTTTGTCTGTATACAGTGCATCGTCTACAACACATAATGTTCTTAAATATTGTCATCATGAAAAAACAATGTTATGACTACAAACATAGTGCAACTAAAAACAACACATTACATTGAATGAACATGGTCTGGATTCAAACTGCCAGCACAAGGCAGGCTTTGTCTTTGCCTTATTGCACATGTGACGATTATAAGTGACATATTTTTGTTATGTTTAGTAGTTTATTGAACTGACGCCACAAACTGACGTGAATAATCTTTGAAAGAAAATTATTGTCCCCGCCCCATCCAGATTCTTGAGTTAAAACTGGATTTGGTACCTAAACATTATTTTAGCAAGTAATGGATACCTGTCACGGCCTGTTTTTAAGACAAGGTAATTCAAGACATGCGTTTGATGGAAATCCTAGCCCGATAAGGGACATCGACCATGCCACACGTGCCTCAGTCTATCAAGCTGTAAATACGGTTAGTACTGATTAAAAACTCACTGCATCTCGTGCATGCGTAATGACATTTGGAATGAAAGAACTAAAATAAAACGACCGACATGTACGGAAGATAACTTGAAAACTTAGTAATATATCAAGCCTATATCTTGAGAATCTGTTCACATGTCCGGAGATATCCGGCCTATATCTGGAGAATCCGTTCACATGTCCGGAGATATTCGGCCTTTATCTAGAGAGAATCCGTTCACATGTCCGGATATAACCAGCATACATCTGGAGAATTTGTTTACACGTCCGGAGATATATATCCTATATCTGGAATCTGGTCATAATAAAGTGAATACCGGACGACGCCGTATAAAGTCGCAAAGGTGTTTACCAAAGTATTCAAGTCAAATCACCGTTACACTTCGTAGATTCGTCAGGTTTAAACGAGTTGTGTCGTACTTCAATATTCAATATCTATCTTTTTGTTATCTTAGTTAGGAAAAACGTAACACCACTCCCAGACGCTTACAACACTGATCGACCTCCGTTGTGCGAAAGGAAAGCTTCACAGTATGTCGCCAAAGTAAAAGATACACCCCGTAGATAACGTCCCTTCACCTTAATATGTTTATCAGATTCCTACAACCATAGGACCGAGGGTACCGAACCAGAAGGGAGGGTCAGCAGTTACAATATATGGAAGACGAGAGAAACACGGCTTTGAATAGAACGATTTCTTGGTATCTTAAAAGTGCATCAAGGAAATGTGTCATACCAGACAAGCATTTATTTAAGTTCTGGTTCCTGTTTAAGTTATGAATCCAAGGGCAATCACATTATCTCTCCATACAATCATTTATTTATTTCGATGACTTCTAGATGTTGGTGGAAGTTAATCTTCACGGCAGTTCAATCTATATCTCAACTGCGATCTGCAATGTGCGTGCTCCCAATCAGATAGGGGCATTTTAGTCAATTTTTATTTCAAGAAGCTTTTTCAAGACACTCGTTAGACTGCCATTTCAAAAAGATTAATCATACGGCGTTAAATTGATAAAACCCGACACCTAACAGCGTTCTACAGTAATGCAAATCATTATAATATTATCATAGAAAATTTAGACAATTTCAATTAGCAATTAATGTGTTTAGTACTTGTGTTTAATTTTTTAATGCTACTCATGTTTTTGAAACGTAGTTAATGTGTATGTATAGATTTAGTGTTTCACCTTTGTAGCATTTGAAAAAGTTAATAGTCAGAGAAGTTTATTCATATTCTATTACATTTTTTTTATTCTGTAACTACTTACTGTCAACTTCTACATGCAAAATCAGAGTTTCATTTGTGCAATCGGGTACTTAATTTCCTTCTGGAGGGAACCATGAATTTACCTGTTTAACAGAAACGTGTATGAGACAATAATTCTGTATTATTGTGTTGTATTGTTTAACAGAAAACGGAAAGAGAAATTGTATTGCCCAACAATATATTAGCATTGTTTTATCACCGCAATAAAAACAATTTTACGTTTCATCTTATCGAGTAATAGTTTAAGAGTACTACACTGCCAGAGGTTACATATACATGTATTTATATTACCCTTCCATGAAATGTGCGGTCTTCTGATTGGTCAACGATCTGCAAATAGATATTGATATTTACGGGCAATATATTTACCGGTAATATACACTTGACATAACCCCATTACTGTACCCCATGCTAAACGTGAGCTTGTTCGCCGCGTACAGTACGTCAATGTATAAGTCCGTGCTGATTTGTGACGTCACGCAGTGACATTGAGGTATCATATGGGGATTTGAAGGTCTGCTTACGTTCAGCCGTTAAATGAATAAAACATTAACGAAATCTTTCAATATTTAAGACAGGGAAGGGTAATAAAATTGTTATTTGTTTTTTTGCGAGATATATGGGGATATATTACCCGTCTCGACATAATATTACTCTCGCCTAACGGCATAATACCGCAGATAAATTTGATAGATTCTGATTGGTCAAGAGCCCCTGTATATGAGACCGTATACACCGTGAGCAATCCCGTATATACCGTCTCCCATTTGGAGCCTCATCGGTTTTGCCTTTTCTGATTGGCTAGAGAAACTCTGTAAACATTGTTTACATTCAAAACAAAATGGCCGCCGTTCCACCGATTCAATTTTTTCAGCGACGTTTGTAAGCACTGCACATGTCGTTTGGAAAAATAAATAAAATTCATAGACATTAAAACTTACATTGATGCTATCTTTACCTTCGTTTCTTCCGAGTCAAAACGGGTTACGGACATGAAATCTCATTTCAGTCGATCAAGTTCACCATGAACATGAATCCCAGTGGCAGTGGAATATTGTTTTTTGAAAATGAAAACACTGTCATTGACACTAATAAGTACTCTTCGAATTAATGGTATTCCTTTCTGCAACTAACGGCTGCTGACAGGACTTCATGTACAAATTCAACCTCTGGAATGACGAAATAAAATACCGCCAGATCAGAGGAAAATCTGAAAACAATGTCCTTTTCTATCCTGTTAATGCATCACTACTGTAGTCCTATTTCACTTGTCTTGAAATAATGTGAAGTCCTACTCCAATAAAACGCTGTTTATCCTTATTTTGTGTCACATCAATAACTTAAAGCCGAAGTAATAAATTAAAAATAAATCTGTGTTTATCCAGTGTACACGCTACAAAAATGTCTGCCAAAAACATTACTGTCTCGGTGACGTAGACTTGAACTGATGACGTAATAGATTCGAAATGGGACCGGTTAAACGGAAATTATTATTATGTAACTGCAATTGTCTGCAAATAATACAAAATTGCTGCTATACTTTGCTCTCGGGTCGAAAACACCGTAAGCCACAGGTTATTTTTTTTTCTATTGAATTACTGGAAAAACTAGATCGGCTGATTACGAGCGCCGTACGGAATCATACGAAGGTAAAGGATTGGGGGCTCCCATGGGTATCGGCTTTTTGTCTTTATAAATATAACAACAATATTTCGACAATTTTGTTGACAATTCAGGTAGTTATCTTGTCTTTCAAACAAATCTGCGGTATTATATTCGTTATCGATTCTTGACGGTGTATACGGACTCGTATAGCCTGTTCGTGCCGATATAAACCTCGCCTAACGGCTCGGGCTAATATACGAACAGGCTATACGAGTCCGTATACACCGTAGAACTGTATAATAATAATATACCACTTCAAAAACCAAATAACATACAATATTGCCGTCATTACATTTATGTCTACAAAATATTTGATAACTGTGTGTGTAACTCAATACGAAGAAGAATTAGTTTTTTGCAAAAGCTTTTCACGGTCCCTAGGCAGTCAACCTTTGCCGTTTTATTAAAAATCAAAGCAAATGTCAGATAACAGTATCCGCGCTGCAATGTAATAAATGTGATTAAAAGAAATTGGTCTGGTAGCGATTTATTTTATAAAGAGACACCTTCGGTAAATTCTAGTATTTGAGTATAATAATAATAATAATAATAATAATAATAATAATAATAATAATAATAATGATATCTTTATTTTCAGAAGGTAACACATTATGATATTTTACAGAAATCCATAACAACATCATATTTACAATGCGGCCTTCTATACTCAAATCTAAAAAAAAAAAAAAAAAAAATGACGTATCACATTTACACAATCACATACATGCATAGTTTATATGTTTAATTATTTAATTTTAACATGATATTAATATTAATAAATTAATATATTAATATATATTATGTCATAAACCTATGTATCATTCATACATTCACCGACAGACACTCAACTAAATTCGATAGTGCATTTTACTGCCAGCAAAATTATTGCTGGTATTTACCTAAATAATAGGATTTACAGTTTACTTTAAAAGATGTAAGCTTCTTGGCACTTCTTATATTACTTGGTATTTCATTCCAATTTTTCATGCTATAGTAAGAAAATGAACCTTTGAAATAATTAGTTCTCGGTAGTGTATTTAACACTAAATCATTTTTTGAAGTAGATCGAAGCGTGTAATGTTCATTCGTTGAAAATGTTAGCAGATCTGTCATATATGATGTGGCCATGCCATTTAAAGTTTTGTAAACAAGTACAGCGGAGTGATATTTACATCTGTCTGTAAACCATTTAAGTTCTTGAATTAACTAGTATTATCTGTTGTAGACATAATCGGGTATAAGGTAGAGATAGTTAGATTTATTTATAGCCATTTCATATTCTTAATTGGGGCAAACTCTAATTAAAATTATTGTATATGTTTGTTGTAAACTAAATTTGTATGTTATCACTTTCCTTAGTATTTTACGAAAATTATATATTAGCAGTAGTTCAAATGTATGTACATGTGTATCTATCTGATTCAAAGTCGTTATTCTTTTTCGTAGGTTATCGTTTTTCTTTTTAAAAAATCCCACAGTCATCACAATATGCTTATTTATTATATACTTTCATATTGTCCCGTTCACTTTGCCTTAGAGAGTTCGTTCAGTATTCTACGGTACTGCACGTTGGCAAAGAATGATACTGAACGTTGGCAAGAGAGGGCGGTCCTAGCGTTCATCTGTACGGACTATTTTATTTGTTTGCAAACATCGTTTTAATGAGGTCTATATGTCGAAGTGTTTTACAATTAAATAAGCAACAGTCTTAAAATAAAAAAAAAACTTTAATCATTTTCAAGTAAATGTAGAAGAGTTTCATTTTTAAAATGGTTCGAATTTTTTTTTAGGGCACACAATACCAGTTCTGGTTACGAAAATTACTGGTACGTATATCAGCAAAGTATTGATAAAGAAAAAGAATAATGTTTTGCATGTGGTCATAAGAAAGAGAAAACATTTGTAGGAACTTATATCAAGTTGATTTATTCACATTTCAAAGTACAAACCTCCATCCGTAGGCGGACGGCAACTGAAATTTCTTACCGCATAATTGACGTCAACGTTTCTCCTAATAAATGACGTCACGTATAAACAATAATATTGAATCAAGTCTATTAATACGCATTAAAGAAAATGTACATGGTAAAATAGTACGCTAGTTGTCTGAGAAAATTCAAGATTCATTTATTGTTTTCTGCTAACAGAATTTCATTTTGTTAATATTCAATATGAAAGTATATAATAAAAAGGTTATTGAACTTGTATGGCGAAATATTACTTGGAACTCGTTAATTTGCAGGGAACAACTTGCAAGCTCGTTGTTCCCGCCAAATCAACTCGTTCCAAGTAATATTTCACCATTAAAGTTCAATAACCTATTATATTACGTTGATTTGTTGTAGATTTATTGATATTGAAATAAAGCAAATTAGCAAAAGGTTACGACGGTACCGGTTTTTCCTGAAAACGGACTCAAATTAATGTACAAATTTTTGCTTATTGAAACTCGAAACTGAAATGATGTCTGTTTGTCGTCTGCATGTAACTGCGTGATGTATTTGTTCATGAGTGTTATGTGATGGCACAAAATTCCGTCAAGAGTTTCAACTGAATCCTTTGAATGATTCAGAGAATTCTGCTTATATAAGTCAGCTGTAAAATGTATAAGAACAACTGCATTTGTACCAGGTTTCATTTAATTCCTTGTTCTGCTCATGCCCAAAATTTGTAAGGGAAAGGGGGAGATAACTCAGATAACACGTGTATGAGATAGTTATTATTTTTTACGATGTGCATTACTTCACATTGCCATCGAGAATATTATTTTTCCATTAATTCATTTCCGAGTTCTGCTCGGGACAAACTTTCACTGAAGATGAAGAATAATTATGGTTATTGTTAAGAAATCTACCAGTTTTATAAGAAATCAACCAGTTTTATTTTAACGATTGTTTTCCGTGTGTTATTGTCATGTAGGCCTTTAAATCTAAAAATCGTAAGCTGCCGAAGACTACCGAGTATGTCGTCATCAGAAGTAACGTCACAGTCTTTCTTTTCTTGCGACGAAGCCAATGCTACACAAACAAAATTTTGAATAAAAAAAAACTATTGCGTTAATCGTTAATATGAGGGGATAAGGTGCCAAGAAAAGACCGACAAAGGAGAAACAAAACACCAGTACACCTGCTAGCAAACGGTAGAAGAAGGGTGGTGCTGTACTGACGACACAGAAGAAACAAAATCCTAGTACACCTGCTAGCTAGCAAACGCCAGGAGAAGAATGGTGCTCTGCATACGACAAAGGAGAAACAAAATCCTAGTACACTTGCTAGAAAATGCAAGAAGAAGGATGGTACTGTACAGACGACAAAGAAGAAATAAAATCCTAGTACACCTGCTAGCAAACGCCAGAAGATGGATGGTACTGTACAGACGACAAAGGAGAAACAAAATCTTAGTACACCTGCTAGTGCTAGCAAACGCCAGAAGAAGGATGGTACTGTACAGACGACAAAGAAGAAACACAATCCTAGTACACCTGCTAGTGCTAGCAAACGCCAGAAGAAGGATGGTACTGTACAGACGACAAAGGAGAAACAAAATCCTAGTACACTTGCTAGCAAACGCCAGAAGAAGGGTGGTGCTTTACAGACGACACAGGAGAAACAAAATCCTAGTAGATCTACACCTTCTAGCAAACGCCAGAAGAAGAATGGTGCTGTGCAGACGAAACAAAAGAAACAAAATCCTAGTACACCTGCTAGCAAATGCCAGAAGAAGGGTGGTGATGTACAGACGAAAGAAAACAGGGGATTCCGATGTTGAGCATATTCGGTTATAAGGATCACAAAAATCTGTTAACCCAGGTAATTGTGGTCGCAATAAAATATTTTTCGTAATTTATTGAACACGTCTAATACGCCAGGGTGCGGTAGTAATATTCTGCAGAACAGCAACTCTTTAGGCTGTCAGACCGGTCTTCCGAGTATCGTACCAATGAAATCGTCTATGGCTGATATTGCTATACATATACCGCAAACCAATAAAGAACAGATGTGGAGTGGAGAATATATAAACTTGTCTGTTATGCTAAAGGTTGCCATTGAACTGTCTGAATGGAATGCTGGTCATACGTTGAACATGTCGCCTAGTGGTCAGATAGAGACTAGGCCCAAAGATATAAAGAGTAAAATATCTACCATTGAACAGATACATTCGTAATTTTTACAAGTATTTACTTAGTTAAAAAACCAACGGCATCTCATAACCTTATTACGTATATGTCCATCGTAAGGGATGCTGCAGAGAGGCTAAAAGGGTTCACGTGGCGTACATCCTCAACGATGCTCATCTTGTGGCCTGGACACTCTTTTGCTTTAAGTAACAAACGAATAAAACATCCCTGGGGCCGAGCTTAATAGCTGCATCCAAAAAGAAGACGTCTAACGTTTTCGCACCTTGTGATTGTCGAGGCTCTTTCAGTACAGGCTCCTTCAATCGAGGCAGGGGAACAAGTAGCCAATAAATTCTCAGAAAATAACATAAATTTATCGGAAATTGCAAAATCGTCAGTGAACTTATTTGTTTTAGGCAAAGAATTAGAATTGTACATTCACGCTGATAAGGTAATATTATTACAATGTATCACTGAAGGCTTTTCATTACATTATGCCGGGCCTCGACTCGACCACACTGAGTCCAAGAATTTGAAGCCGGATTCCGAATATACTGAAATTACTAAGCAAAAAATAGAAAAAGAATTAACAAAGGTCAAGGTCGCGGGTCCGTTCCCGAAACCACCATTCAGCCCGATTGGGTTGGTCCAAAAGAAAACAGAAGGGTAATTCAGCCTGATCCATCATCTCTCTGACTCTGTAGGAAATTCACTTAATGATTTTATAGACCCGAAAACTGGTTCAGTACAATATACTAGCGTCGACGAGGCCATTCACATGTTACAGGACCTAGGTCCGGATTGCTACCTTTTCAAAATGGACATCAAAAATGCATTTAGATTGCTACTAGTTAATATAGAGATTTTGATCAATAAGGCTTCAAGTTTTTGGGGTCATATTTCGTTGATAAATGTTTGCCATTTGGCTGCAATAATTCGTGAAGTAAAAATGAAAAATCGCTACCTTTGTAGACTTTCGCATTACCTGGATGGTTAACTAGGGGAGACGACTCGTATACGCAGTGCTTATATTTAATGACATGGTTCATGGACCTCCTCATTCCAATCGCCTTCGATAAAACCGTAGGTCCTGTGAAAGTACTAGTTTTTCTTGGGTCTCGAACTTGATGCGAAAGAAAATGTTGTAAGAATGCCCAGACAAAAAAATGACAAAATGCTTGAGAAAATAGGAAGCATATCTTCAAAAGGAAAAGTTACTTTAAAGGCAATGCAAAGTTTAATCGTGATTATAAATTTGGCATGCAGAGTGGTTCGTCCCGGGATACCTTTCTGTCGGCGTCTAATAGACACAATACGCAGCCTGACAAAGTCATGAAAATATATTAAATATGTGGCTCGATTTTTTCAAGTACTATAACGGGGTTTCAGTTTTCTATGACCGGTACTGGTCAGCAAATGTCGATTTTCAATTGTATACCGAAAGTGCCGCATGTTTCGAGTTTGAAGTTTACTTCAATGGCCGTTGGTGCAATGCCGCATGGCCAGATGTCTGGAAGAAGTGTGGCATCACAAAAGAAATTACTGTCCTTGAATTGTTCCCAATTTTCGTAGTTCTCAATATTTGGGGCGATCAAATTAAAAACAAGAAAATTATGTTCAACTGTGACAATCAAGCGGTAGTTCATATTCTGTATTCAACGACCTCGAGCGTGTTATGGCCCTAGTACGTTCAATAACAATGCATTGCATGAAACATAACATGTTGATAAAAGCCCCACACGTGCTAGATACAAAAAGTGATACTTGTGACGTTTTGTCTCGTTTCAAGTTGTGCCGATTTCGATGCCTAGCTTTTTTCATAAGGTTTATGGCTTCCCCGAGCAAACAGTCGCTTTCATAGTTGGAAGGATGTCTGAGGTTAAGAAAAATCCCGTATCTAAGATCTCCAATCACTTTCCCTATACTAAAACGTGTGGTAATGATGCTATCTTCAATCTGTAATAACGACTATGAAAGCGACTTGTTTAGGGCTCTGTATGTTCTGGCATATGCTGGTTTCTTTAGAGTGAGTGAGTTAGTGTTTACTACCCCAAATTATCCGCAACGGGCGCTGATGATAGGTGATATCTGTTATGTAAACAATTATTCTGCAGTCCAAATGGCAATAAGACAGTCAAAAACATGCCAGTTTGGGAAAATATACCATGTTAAACAAACAAACAATATTGCCCAGTTTGCCTTTTGCGGCATTACTGTTCAATACGTCCCGTTGACATTAACATATTGTTTGTTCACCGCGACGTCATTCCGGTTACCAGGTCCCAGTTATCAGGTCTCAGTTTTCAGGCGCTATCACTTATGCAAGTGTGCCAAACGGTCACTACACTTCGCATAGTTTTCTAATTGGCCGGGCCACGCAAGTGGCAAGTGAGTGCGTGTCAATGGAAGTTATACAACAATTAGGCCGTTGAAGGTCCGGTGCGTATAGATCTTATAATAGAACATAACGTTCGCAGGATCTTCACTGAATGTGACATAATTATTCCATTACCGCGCTTGCATTTCATACAATAACGCGCATTACAGTTTCATGTACATTGAAAACATTTCATTAACGATTTATCTGCAGCCAAAATGCCACCTCAGTAGATCAAGTCTGGTAATAATTAGTTTAGAGAGGTTAGATATTATGTTTTCTTGCAGTTATCTCATCTTTCTTTCTTGTCCACAGATATTTGAATCATGTCTGATTCTATAATGTTTCGGGCTTAACACTGGTAAAAGGAACCCTAATCTGCCGCAAGATATGTGCATTGGTTGGTTCGGTGTAAGAGGAATGAAATGGAAGGATTTCCATAGGGAAATTCAGCATAGGATGCTCGAACACGGCCATCCAAGGTTAATTCTCACTAATATTTAGGGAAACGACCTAGCGTTGGCTAGTATTTATCGTCTGCGTAGAACTATTTGGCGGGAAATTAACTATCTATATTCTACATTCCCAGCTACCACTATTGTCTGGTTTGACACATTTAAACGTAGATTTTGTCTGGCGCGGGCTAACAATGCAAATAAAACAATGGAAAATAAACGCCGTCGAATCAATGCCATAGGCCATAGGGAAGTAGTCCAAAATAGCCGTGGAAGGTTCTTTAAAATTGACATTAGTTATAAAACGGCAAGTCCGGACGGAATTAACTTGTCAGACGTAGGTCTGGATTTTACACTAAGTAAACTTACAGATACACTTCAAGAGTACTTAAAGCTATAGGCGAGAATTTGGGGGCATTTTCTTCCAAAAATTTTGTGGCGGAAATTCTAGCTTCAGAGGTTCATATTTTTTCTCCAGTTAATCTTAATAACACTGAATATTTTCGTTAATTATTTTTTTAATCGTATTACAGTAAAGTATTTTAGGCCTTACCTGTTATTCGGTTCATCAAAATTAAAAATTCTTACTTTGTACATTAATTTGGTAAAATATAAGGCTTTGAGTTTCACTCGTACATATTTTATGTTTTTCGAGTAATCCTTGATGTTTGGCTAATATTTTGGTTGTTATTGCAGGCCGATGCATAGTGTGGCACGTTTGTGCATAGTGTAGCACGTAAGAGCATGGTAAATTACATTAGTACGCTAGTGTATGTGGATTGTATCGCTCCGTAGTGTCTGGTATGTGAAATAACACAGGGGAGAGCTTTTAGCATTTCAAAACTTTATTTTCATAATACATCCGAAGCTGGATTTTCCGTCACGTGTCAGTCGGCGATGCCGTATATGGTACCATCGCGACTTCTTCACTTAGCGGCCATATAACACCACATTTATAACAATCATAATTATATAAGAAAATAATAGTGTTGAATTCAGACGATAAAAAGACAGTTTATCAGTGTATCAAGGACTTTATATAGATATATCTGCTGCCTATACGGAACCTCAGTAGATCTTGAGATTGAAATGATTAATCATATTTTGTATATATCTACAAATACAGTATATATACTGTTAAGGGGGGGGAGGGTCACTGCTGAAATTCAAAATAACAAGAAATTTTATTGACCCTGTTTTTTATGGAGAATATTGTATTGCTAGTTAATTTCTGGAAAGACAATGATGGGTCAATGACTTAACTTTTTCGCAATATTAATCTGAAGTGATACACTATCAGATCAAGGTGCTAAATGCAGAATTAGCTAGAATATCGGTATTGGAAACGTTTATGTATGTGGTGTACTTTTCAGAATGGGTATCAATTTTTGATCTTTTCTAATGTAGTATGTCATACATAAGAATGAAAATTTAGAGATAGTGGTATTTCTATTATCATCTGAATAAATATTACGCTTCTTATTATTACCCCATACACTTAACTAAAATTCATTTTTTTCAATTTTTGATAAATGAATATTTTCATGATAAAGGAATAACAAGGTTTTTTCAGATATTTTGCCAACAGTTTGGTTAAAACCTTTGTTTGAGAATGCAAAAATAAAACATGGGGATCAATATGCATATAAGAAAGAAATTCAATAAAAACTGACAAAAAATGTGTTTTTTAGATTTCGATGAGCTTTGAGATATGACGGCAAAGCTCGATAACACAGAACTGTAAAAGGAACTAGTTATTAATTGATTTTTGTATTCTAACTATTATCCTTCTAAAAAAGTTTGAATTAAGTAAATATCTGAAAAGATTTTTGAGAAATGGCTATTTTTGTACCCCTACCCCCATTTTGGCATATGGCAAAATTTGTCAAATGTAATGTCAAAATATTTTTTTACAAAAACGTTCAATTCTGTTCCACTAAAATATTCCTATAACGTTTAAGTTTATTACTGCATAATTGTTTTTACCAGTAAAATCATCATTTTTGAAATATAACAAATGTAAATTTCCGGAAGTGCATAAATCCAAAACCTCACAGTGACCCCCCCCCCCTTAACGGAGCTTAAACTAAAAAGCTTAACGTTCTAAAGTACAGTTATCTTTATTTGTGTCCGCTATTCTTAATAAATTGTCGACACAACCTATGAAATTACTCACATAAATTGACAATATAGCTTCCTCAAAATGAAAAGTGAACATTATTTACTTCGGGACATTACTTTATTTTACGTTTGATATTTTATCAACACTGCTGTATAACTATGATAGACTTTTATCATTTGTTAGGCGAACTTGGCTTTACAAGAGCCAATTTAGATAAAAGAGTGAACGTATATGACAATGCAGCTGAAGGGGCAACATTAATATGCAGGCGGAATTGGAATGAGGATTTAGAAATCGCAATTTGTGGTAGTCGGGGAGAAGGTATAGAACATACCTTAGAAAGTGATTGGGATGTTTTATTTATCCAGCGGTCTGTGAAATGTTTTGAAAACTATACACAGTCGGAAGACAAAAACTATCCTGTTACATTCACGCTGGATTTTGAAAATGTTCCGATAGGGTACACGATGCTACGACTTAACTCTATGAACATTCCAGATGGTTCAAATAATTGTCCTTTTTTCAAGAGAGTGCGAGATGCCCTTGAAAACCGAAACGGCGGTAGCTATCTTGGAAATAAACAAATATTAACCAGCGCAATAGTAGAGTATCGCAAAGTCGAACCGGACGAGGGATGGTTTAGGCAAAATATAGAATATGATGAAATAGCTGGACCATCGAGACCGTTTAGATTCAAACTGCCATTTCTAAATCTGTATCTAGAGACAGACTTGGTGCAGGCATTCCCATGTTCGTTTCCTTCCGTGCTTGAAAACTGGTGCAGTCGGGAAAGAAAGTATGACTGGCCAGGAAGGGATCTGATTGAAAAAATTAAAGATCTAGATGTTTTTGTCGTACCTGTTGGTAACAAGGGAAGTAAGGAAGAAGGATTACAATGGAGAGTTTCCATGACACTGGCAGAGCGAGCTCTTATTCGTTCCTTTAATGACACACAGATTAAATTAAACGCTGCTGTAAAAATGGTTGTTAAGGAAGAACTCAAACCAATATGTGATGATATTACTTCATATTTGGTAAAAAATATTGTTTTTTGGGTGTTTGAAGAAACGAGAGTCTGTGACACCAATAGAGAAAACTTCGACTGGTTGTTTCTTAAAATATTGAAACGTTTAAAGAGTGGTATTTGGCGAAATGATATTCGCTGTTACACTTTTCCGTCTAGAAATCTTCTTGAAAATAAATTGACGGAGAGGCAAACTGCATCGTTAATACAACACTTAGATATTATGATTGACGAAGGTAAATTTACTTTATTGCGATGTCCGTTGGTATTAGAATATGCTGCCCAGTCCGCAAATGGCAAAATAAAACAACTTTGGAAGGAACTAGTACACCAAGTTTGTTTATCGATCTATGCGCTTGATCCGGATGTCACGGAACGAATGGAGATGCTGTTATTTAGTGCAAAAAACGTTAGAGAAATAATAACTTATTACTTTGAACTGATCCTCCCTATCATTCGTGAAACAAACCCATTTGGATACTTTAACCTCATTGAAGCGATGAGTGATGAACAAATATTGTTTTTCTTATTCATGGGAACATCAAATTTGTAAGACTATCCTAGAGTGACCAGTTTCGACGCCCATAAGCAATATTTTGCCTGTGTTAAATAGTTACAAGTAGTTTCAATGAAAAGATTGTTTCACTGAATAAATATTTTATATCTGAATAAAAGTACCAAATTTTAACCGATTATCCCGTATGATTATCTACAAAATTTCAATGACCTAATTCTATATGGGGCAGCCATTTTTGTTGTGAGTGACCTTAAACGACGCCTCTGATTGGATGCTTTATAAAAGTTTAATCATCACTCTATTGGAGCTTGCACGCTGCTAATTTTGTACTTACGCTGTCCACCAGTATCAGTAACCTGGATCTACAACAAATCAACACATGAAAAATGTTTTTAAACTTTTTATTTCTATATGTAACAAAATGAAATAGACCTTTATGTTGCAATATTTTTTACTCAATGATGTGAGCCCCTGTCTGTTCGATCCTCTCCATTTCAATATTCTGAGAAGTAACTAAGTGCGTGGCACCTACACTTACCCTATGGAACCTAAAATAAACGAATAACATTACAAATTATTCAGTATACATTCCACACCTTTAAGACAACTCCACGGATTAAGTATCCAATTAAATTTCATTTAACAACAACAGTTATTCTTATTGCATAATATATAACGCGTACCTCCTACTCTAGGGTGAAAAAATAACATAATGAAATAATGGTCACATGACTGACACGTGATCTGAGAAATAGAAATGATTGGCCGTAGCAAACATGGCCGGTGATTTTTCCCAGGCTCATTTTTCCAAAGAAAATTACTTATTCAATGTCATATTTTTTGGCATTAGTAAAATCACATGAAAATATATTGCAAAAGGTCATTTTTATAAAATCTTAAAAAATCTTACCTTTGCACTTCGTACTTTTCACATTTTTATGTCAATCGAAAGTACTTTGTGTTTACTATAGTGTGTAATAGTAAATGACGTCATCAGAAGTCGCTTCGTCTTAATATAGAGCAAAACAAAAATGGCGTCGAAATAGGGCATCGTCATTTCAGGGCACCCGACAATATATTTTTATGTACTAATTTTTGGTTTCCAGTGAGCCATCTTTGATTCTTAAAATAAATCAGTTTTGTGCATTTAATCATACAAAAACTTTCCTGTCATAGACCTGATCTGCTGAGAGCTAAAAAATAAAATTTAGTTACTTAAGTGTACTTATATTAGCGCAGCTACATTTTAACGCAAACGCCATGAATTGAGTGGTTTCGACTTATTAGCGCGTACCTGAACTAGCGCAACATCAGCAGCGCTAAAGTAAGCAAATAAACATATCTATGTTTAAAATAGGACATAAATTCTAAACTTGTTCATTCACATTCATTTGTATAATAATTGTATACTAGCATACAGTAGAATCTACAGATGGTGATAATTGTTTGCTTTCAACTGTTATGATGACATTGTAATTAGCGCGACCAGACAAACTGGCGATCTACTCCGAATGTTTTATATACGCTAACTTACGGACAATAGCGAAGATGAAGAAATGCATATTAATTTACACAAACATTTGACTCTTGCATTAAAGTTTGATACATATTTGATATTTCTATTCAAAACTTTCTGCAAAATATTAGTGAATGAATGCAATAATTGTCACAGTCACAATAAAATGTATTTATCTATGTTCTGTTGAATAGTAATTATGGTATTTCAATACGATGAATGTTATTTTATCATTGGGAAAGCCTTCCATTTTAGTCAAATATTAGCGCTGGACATGAATAAGGGCACACCCGATCCCGCTAATAACGCGAAAATTAGTACTCCGCTAATATTAATACACTTACAGTATATATGAACTTTTCATACAACCTAAGTAAATAGTTTCCTTCAATAAATTGAAATTAATAGGATTTGAAATGCTTACAAGTGCTTGGTTTCGTTAACAGTATCAATAAGGAAAAATGTACTAAGTTCAGGACACGTATATGTTTTTTGGGGACTTTTGTTTAAAAAATACTTCTTTAAACAACAGTTGTCATTTGTTAATTTTTCACGTCAATATTGTAACAAATGATTTTTAGTCCTATTGATAATTGTCCACGGGATCTCATACCATCAACATTTACCAGCAATGAAAAATAGAAGATTATGTCACCACACTTCCAGTATTTTGTAATTCTTCTGCTATTTTAATATGTTTTGAAGTTTTCATCTAACTGTAGTCACAGTCTAATGTTCTTTTTTTTCAATTTCAAGTGTGGTTTAAAAGTTTCGGACAGAATGCTTACAATCGTAGCTGTGTGACTTTTAAACAAGGAAACGTTCCGCGGTAATCAATAAGTCAATTGAAAGTTGCTTAAAATGTTTTTATTCGAAATATGTATATTACGTATTAGATCCAAAAGCAAAAACAGTAAGAACACAAATTTTCATTGTTTCTTTCTGTCGTTCTACTTTATTAACTCCTTTCAGCATAAAAACAACATAACATAACAGATCATGCATTAAGACATATGCATGAATATAGTACATCGTCTACAACACATAATGTTCACAACATTTGTCAACGTGAAAAAACAATGTTATGAAAGGCCAAAGTGCAAAAGGAATGCAACTTATAACAATAACATACACTGGATGAACCTGTTCTAGATTCAAACTGCCATCAAGAGGCATACTTTGTTCGGGTATTTTCATGCTCATTTCCTTCCGTGCTTGAAAGTAAATGTAGTCGGGAAGGAACGAAAAATTGAAGATCTAGAAGTTTGTGTTGTACCTGTTGGGAGCAAGAGAATAAAGGAAGAATGATTACAATGGAGGGTGTCCATTACACTGGCAGAGCGAGCTGTTATTAATTCCTTTAATAACACATGTGATTAATTTATACGCTTGTGTAAAAATGGTCTTTAAGCAAGGACTAAATGCAATACACATGTGACAATATTGCTTAATATTTGGTAAAACATTTTGCGTTTTAGGGGGTGTTTGAGAAAAGAAGAATACGTGACGCCAAAAGAGAAAACTTCGACTGGTTGTTTCTTAAAATATTGAATTAACCATTCAGTCTATGAACCTTATTGAAAATTATTGAAGAAAAGGAACACAACCACGCAGAAACGACACTCAGCAATGAGCGATAACCAAATATTGCTTTTCTTATCGATATGAAAGTTAAATTTGTAAAACTACTTTTTACGGACTAATGTTGAGGTTCCAGTGAACCAGATTTCATTCTTAAAATGAGAACTGGCCTGCTGAGAGCTAAAAGATGAAATTCACTTATACAAATAGAAGTAGGATTTAACAGGATTTTTAAAGTGCTGGATTTCATCCAAAGTATTATTAAGGAAGGCTTTATTATGTCCATGACATGCAGTTGGTTAGTTTTTGCTTTACTGAGAAATTTGTTAAAACTATTTGTTTCAATAACAGGTGTTTTACTGCAATGCTTTAAAAATTTGGTTTTAAGTCGCATTGAATCGAGTCAACGGAATCCCACACCCTAAATAAAATTATATTATATATTATCACGGTACATTTATAAACAATCTATCCGTGATTTGGCCAACATCAACCATAAAGTCTACTCGTCAAACCATGAAGTCGATTGAAAATGTTTGAAACGTCTTTTATAGAATGTTTAGAAAAATATTCGAGACTTGTTTATTACGTACTGGATTCAATTTAGAATCAAAGGACACAAACAGTAAGAACCAAGTTTTCATTGTTTCTTTCTGTCCACCCATTTCAGCACAAAATATACTCAGCAAAATTAGAAACGTCCCTCTTTTATCGCTTCCATAAACTTGTCTGTGTATGTGTTACCAGTATAATATACATGTTAATCTAATCCCTGTATTGTTAACTTTACCATGGTGTAGAGTTTACCAACTGTACACCTCTACATCGTGGTCAGTGACTGAAACGTTCATTTTCATGATTTCCACGTGCACGTTATGCACGTGGCCGAAACATTTATTCAGTCCATGTCGTACTATTCATGCGACAGAGGCTAATCGAAAAATTTAAGGTTTTCTTAAATTTTTCACTGCTTTCAAGATGCCACGTCTTTCTGAAAACGAGCGAAATCTAGCAATTGGGATGCTAATGGGAGGAATGACAGCAAGAGCGGTCGCGCGTCATTTCGGATGCTGCCGTAAAACGATTGAGCGCCTTTCAGCTCGTTACCGACAAACCGGTGCTGTTCTGGATCGTCCGAGACCTGGAAGACCCCGTGTGACAATGGCTAGAACCGACCGCTACATAATACTGACGCACTTACGTCATCGTCGGCTGCCAGCCACTGTCACGGCTAGACGGTTTGGCGTCTCAGAGCAGACAATTCGTAATCGGTTACGTCGCAACGCCCAACCAATCAGAGCACGGCGCCCTTACACCGGTCAAATAATGACCCGACGTCACCGGGCTGCAAGGCTTTTATGGGCGCGACGTCATTTGAATTGGAGAAGGGCAGACTGGAATCAAGTATTGTTTACTGACGAATCTCGATTCACCGTCAGTCACGCAGACGGTAGGTTACGCGTCTACAGGCGCAAAAATGAGCGTTTTGCAGACTGCTGCGCCACAGAGAGGAATAGGTTTGGAGGAGGGGTGATGGTCTGGGGTGGGATTATGGGTGACCGCAAGACAGACTTGGTTTTCTTACAGGGAAACCTTAATGCACAACGCTATGTTGCTGAGGTATTAAATGCATATGCCTTACCATTTATTCGTCGCCATGACCCTGGTGTAATACTACAGCAAGATAATGCTCGCCCTCACGTAGCAAGGTTCACCACACAGTTTCTGGCAAGGAACAACGTTAACGTTCTCCAATGGCCGGCGATTTCTCCTGGATCTCAACCCAATTGAGCACATTTGGGGTGAGTTGGGTCGAAGAGCAAGAGCCAACCACCAAATTGATAATATTCATGACCTGACTCATGCGTTGCAGCATGAATGGAGAAATTTGCCTAATGCACTCATTTTAAATTTCTTGCGTCAGTGCGCCGTAGAATAGTGGCGTGCATTCGTGCAAATGGTGGTCACACACGATACTGACAAAAATTAATGCAGAATATTAAACTTGAAATTAATTCAATGTCCTAAAACATAATCTAACATGGATCCGATAATCTAGTGATTTTTCATTTGGACCCCTACCGTGTTTTCAAGGGCAACAATCTTTACGTTTTCTTTCCAGCCATATGTTTTGAACAGAAATCTTCGCACCAGTGAACACAATTTAAGTTTAGTTGTTATTTATGAGTGTTACATCCTGAGTTTCCTGGAAAACTTTATCTAAACAATGAGGGACGTTTCTAATTTTGCTGAGTATATATAATAATAAAAACAAAATATATAATTTATAAAGACCTGTACATATTACACCGTCAACAACACATACATAATGTTCATAAAATATTATCAAACGTGAAAGTACATGGTAAATGATAAAGTACAAAGAACTGAATCGCAATAACAATAATAGAAATACTGTTGTGTACGGAGGATGAACATGATATAAGCATTTCTAAAATAAATAGTTTCTTTTACACATAAGGTCAGTTGAAAATGTTCGGCTTTGAGCAAAGAAGTTGAAGTTGAAAACACATGTAAACAACAATGATAGTTATTCATCTTTTATGAGAAAACAAATAAATGCATACCATAGATAAAATAAATAATGAAATTCCTATTCACATCATGTGCAAACAGTTGAAACGTTTCTTAACAAAAAACATATGAAGTAGAAATGCGATCGTAGTGAGCAAACGATAGAAAGCAATAGACATTTGCGAGGTAAGTCGGAAGGCGATAGTGGATGGCAGATTGTGAACATTTTATGGGGAACATCTCAAAATGAATCCAGCTATGTCTCGCCTAAGTTTTGCACAAAAATATCGTGCGGATTGTTTTGACAGTCTAAAACGTAATACTGTAAGCAGTATATATTATGCGGGCAAATAAAATTCACAGTATGATATTACACAATTTTTATGTCTGGTGAAAGAATCGTGATATTCAGTCAGTTTGATGAGAAATAAATCATAATTGACCGTCGACGCGCGAAAATGTACCTTCGGACATTTGTTACATTATTCGACAATAATTGATAAAAAAAAAACATAAAATTTACATTTTTGTCACCCTCTTTTAATGCAAAACCAATGATAAAAACTGATAGCCACTATATTTTTCTCAACAGAAACATACTATATGCTTCAAAATCATCCAAGACTATTGCTATGGCAACAGCAATTTGAAATGATTCTTTTTTTTTTATTTTGGCTATACCTCCATGAAAAAGGCATATCGTGGAAAGAAGACATGGACTATTTCACCAGATCTGATATATATTGAAAGAGTATATAATGTTGCAACCAAAAATAAATGATGCTGTTATGAAATGATTACCAGATTAGATTACTGTTGATGTAAATTGAAGTGAGTTTTGACGTCAAATTGTGGTATGTGACGTCATTTTTAGAGTGCACAATGACGGCTTAGGTATACTTTATAAAATGTTGTAGCTTTGTATGTACTGGACGTAGGTAACCGAAATTTTCCAGTATTGATATTGAAATATTTTTTGTTCAAAATCTGCAAGAAAGCTAGTTTCAAAGTATTTTGTCCGAAGGCCCATTTTCCCGTGTCGCTGGTCAATTATATAAAATAGTATATAACCCGTTATAGACTGAGGGAGAACTGCATATTGTGACATGAAGTATTCAGCTTTGTTTGGGCGCACCTAAGACAATTACTTCCCAAGACGATTAGAGTATGTCTCTCTTGTATGCGGCAAAAATAAATCAGTTTAATCATTTAATTTATGTACGCTTTTAAAATAATTTGCATAATGTGTCTCCGAAATGATGCTGTTTGCAAACATAATGTTTTATACGACACTGATCACCAATTTGAAATGTGAATATTTTGAGATGTTCCCCAAAAATGTTCACAATCTGCCATCCTCTATCGCCTTCCGACTTACCTCGCAAATGTCTAATAGTGTGATGAAAATTGATAGAAAAAGGGAATAACAGTAAAATAAGAGATGTCAAAATAGATAAAGTTAGAAGAGGCTGACAAAAATGTATGCTGGGTTATGGATGTCTTGATATTCTTTATTTTCTGAAAGAAGAATATATCATGAAGACAAATGCTTCGAATTTCTTTCTGTTTTGTTTTTAACATGCTTAAAATTGGGCATTTTGTATTACTAGTGTGTTGCTCAAGCCTATTTTGTATACTCATCCATTTGTTTGCTAGAATTCAATTTAAACATTTTAAATCGAAGGCAAGATTTGGATTTGAATGTGCCTCTAAAAATATACTCTAGTGTTTCTTCGGATGTATTAAAAAAAGGGGATGGAATATTGCCATGCAGTAGAAAGTCTCCAGCCGGATATGACGGGATGTGCAAAATTTCACGAAAACCCTTCTAGGGGTTAATAAGATATAGTCAAATGACTTTGACCCCAAGAGTAACCTTGACTTTTGGCATCATAATGAGATGAACACTCGAGCCAAGCTTGATGAAAATCCTTCACAGAATTAAGGAGATATAGCCTTGATGACCTTTAATTCTAAAGTGTTACCTTGACTTTTGAGCAAAGAAAATCATTTCCATGATATCAATATTTTCGTACCGTTTCAAGAAAATCCTTCAATAGGTTTCGGAGATATGGAAACATGACCTTTGACACTATTAACCTTGACCTTGATCGGGCCTGCTGGAATCATGGACATTGCATGCTGTCTCAAAGAAGTACATGTTTAGCCCAAGTTTCGTAAACATTCTACCAAAGGTTGGGGAGACATAGTCTTATAACCTTTGGTCCTGGAGTGTTACAATGACCTTGAGCAGGTAAAGTATGGGCAACACTTGTGAAAAGTAGTTTATGCATATAGAAGTTACAGCTCAGTCGCAAAACACTAGGACATAACCTTCTATTACAATTTTCAGCCGTAAGTATGACATTGACTTTAAAGGTAACCACACTGGTGTTGTGCATGACACACTTTTGCGAAATAGACAAAAAACTGTGTGAACTAATTTCAAAATTAGTTCATGCATGTAGATGTCACAGCCCAGACACGAAGTACTAGCACATAACCCAACATAACAAGTTTTTAGCAAAACGTGTGACCTTGACATTCAAGGTACTCTTTCCCCCAGATGACATGTATGGCAAAGTACTAGGGTATGGGTAAGAATTATATTAATTTATTTCGCGGACATTTAGTATTACTATTTAACCATGTACAAGTCTTGATCATTAAGTGTTACCTTGACCTTGAAGAAGTAACAAAATGTTTTGTAAAAATAGTTTGCTTTTTAAGTTTGCAATCAAAACTTCATATAAAACCTAATTTGGATAATGTGACAGTGACGTAACAGATACATGTGTATACAAAAGTTTACAAGCATTGCGTAAATAGGTAGAGCATGTATATACGAAATAGTTATAGGCTTTAAAATACATGAACATAGATAGAAAGTGGGTAAGGCGTTGGATGTCTACAAATTAAGATTTTAAGGACTGGTTCGATAATTTATCGAAGCTTATTTTTTCAATTGAATTATTTCAGTATTACTTCAGGTAAAATTTTAATTGTGTAGATACATGTTTTTACAATCTTTTTAGACAAACAATAAACAGTAAATGAAAGTAAAATGACTAAAACTTTGAAAGATTCTATAACCATTTCAAGCACGAGCATTTCGTGCTTACTGTCATCTCGTGTAATGGAATATGTACATTGAACTAGTATTACCAACAGTACGATGAATTGTCGAAGACAATTCTTCAGCAAGTAATGAAGGTACATTGTTTCTTTGAACTGTTGCTGTTTGATGAATTGTCAAGTAAAGGCAAAATTTGATCTTCATTTGATTATTTAATTTGTTTTAAGTACAATCAGAAAAAACATGAATTAAAATGATTATAGAAGTAAACATATCAATGAAACAAAAATGAAGAAATAAATTTCAACTATCTTACTGAAAAAAGAGAGTAAATATTTGATGTACATGTCCCTATATGAGCCCCTGTTCAACCCAACCAAAATAATCGTGAAACGGAGTCGTTACCTACTGCACTATAGTAACATCGACTGTATGTAATGTACAATATAATATACATGTATATTGACATTAATTACGTCTACTGCTCTCCCTTGTAATAAGATAACGTGTTTATCCGATAAAAGTAGACTCATCTGATGCGCCATTGTAAAATTAGCCTAACCGGACAGTAAGTAGTAAATTTTAAATGTTTGAGTTAAATTAATCAATAAGAACTGTTTCCAATACACAAATGATGACACAGAAAGAAAAAAAAACAGGGAGACTAAAAGAAATATAAGGTATTCAAATGATTTCACAAAGGTTTTATCAGTACTCCATGTTTAAATTCAGCTGATTCAAGTTTCACTAATTCGTTACAGTAGTTCCAGTAGTTCCAAAATTTAGATAAAGAAAATCAATAAAAGTTAAAAAGTAGATTACTTTTTGACCATGGACCAAAGAGTTTTTATACCTAAACAGACGAAGGTCAACTAATGCGTTCTGTTTAAACTAAAAAACTTAACGCTCAAAGTCAAAGTACAATTTTTTGGAATGTATTTTTTATTTCTAAATGTTACAATACATATACATTACATACACATGTTATCAACATATCCACATTTTTCAATATTGTACAGTTTCATATGTTCATGAAATTGTATTACAACTCTCATTCCGTCATGTTCATGTATTCTATCATCAAGAAATGCTTTTGTGAAGTTATGATGTATTTCAAAAAGAAAAATATACCACGAAAGGTAAAAAAACTGCTAATAGGAAACAGAACAAAATCGATTTTAAAATTTTGGAGTTGATATTAGATTGAAAGAAAAAAGGGATGTATTGAGACTAAGATAAAAGAATAGAAAAAAGGGTGTATGTTGTCGTTCCTAAGAAAACTGTGACTCCTGTAGGGTAATACAATGTTTTGCAAGATTTGCTCTCTTCAATGAAGTTTTAAAGCTTATTTGTTCACTGAAACATATCTTTGAACGCTGACCATTTTGCATTGTGATTTGCTATATTATCATTAAAATTAGCAATTTCTCTTTCTATTTTTATTCGTTCCTTCATATATAACACAAAGATTTCAAAGTTTAGCATACCCTTTGTGCATGTTGTTATGAAAATATATGATTTCATTAACACTATTTTAAAGTTTACAACATTCTTATTTCCATTTGCATTCCATAAACCTAAGCTAATTGTTTCTAAATTAAAAGTTACATTAATGATTTTCGTTCTTAAAAAATTATTCAGTCTATTCCGCATGTGTTGTACATGAATGCATTCCCAAAATAAGTGTTCCTGGGTTTCTACGTTTATGCTGCATAAAATACATAAATTTGAGTTTGTTTGGTAATCTTTTGAAGATATTTATTTTTAGAAATGAGTTTCATGATGTATTTGTACTGATACGTGTTTATTTTTGTATCAATAGTTGCCTTTATTGCTTGCGAGTAAACTTTTTTCCACTGAATTTCCTTGTTATTTAATAATTCTGTCCAGTTAGCTTCACTTGTGTCCGCTATTCGAAATAATGTGTCAACACAACCTACGAAACAACCATTAATTAACAATATAACTTCCTCAATGAAAAAGATAACATTATTAACTTCGATACCTTACGTTATTTTATGTTTAATATTTTATCAACACAGCCGTATTGCTATGATAGACTTTTATCATTTGTTAGGCGAACTTGGCTTTACAAGAGCCAATTTAGAGAAAAGAGTGAACGTGTATGACAATGCAGCTGAAGGGGCAACATTAATATGCAGGCGGAATTGGAAAGAGGATTTGGAAATCGCCATTTGTGGTAGTCGAGGAGAAGGGATGGGACATGCCTTAGAAAGTGATTTGGATGTATTGTTTATCCAGCCGTCAGTGAAATGTTTTGAAAACTATACACAGTCGGAAGACAAAAACTATCCTGTTACATTCACGCTGGATTTTGAAAATGTTCCGATAGGGTACACGATGCTACGACTTAACTCTATGAACATTCCAGAAGGTTCAAAGAAGCGTATTTTTTTCAAAAGAGTGCGAGATGCCCTTGAAAACCGAAACGGCGGTAGCTATCTTGGAAATAAACATTTATTGACCAGCGCATTATTTGAGTATCGCAAAGTCGAGCCGGACGAGGGATGGTTTAGGCAAAATATAGAATATGATGAAATAGCTGGACCATCGCGACCGTTTAGATTCAAACTACCATTTCTAAATGTACATCTAGAGACAGACTTGGTGCAGGCATTCCCATGCTCATTTCCTTCCGTGCTTGAAAACTGGTGCAATCGGGAAAGAAAGTATGACTGGCCAGGTAGGGATCTGATTGAAAAAATTAAAGATCTAGATGTTTTTGTCGTACCTGTTGGTAACAAGGGAAGTAAGGAAGAAGGATTACAATGGAGAGTTTCCATGACACTGGCAGAGCGAGCTCTCATTCGTTCCCTTAATGACACACAGATTAAATTATACGCTGCTGTAAAAATGGTCGTTAAGAAAGAACTAAAACCAATATGTGATGATATTACTTCATATTTGGTAAAAAATATTGTTTTTTGGGTGTTCGAAGAAACGAGAGTCTGTGACACCAATAGAGAAAACTTCGACTGGTTGTTTCTTAAAATATTGAAACGTTTAAAGAGTGGCATTTGCCGAAATGATATTCGCTGTTACACATTTCCGTCTAGGAATCTTCTTGAAAATAAATTGACGGTGAGGCAAACTGCATCGTTAATACAACACTTAGATATTATGATTGACGAAGGAATATTTACTTTATTGCGATGTCCGTTGGTAGTAGAATATGCTGCACAGTCCGCAAATGGCAAAATAAAACAACTTTGGAAGGAAGTACTACACCAAGTTTGTATATCGATTTATGCGCTTGATCCGGATGTCACGGAACGAATGGAGATGCTGTTATTTAGTGCGAAAAACGTTAGAGAAATCATAACTTGCTACTTTGAACAGATCCTTCCTAAAATTCGTGAAACAAACCCATTTGGATACTTTAACCTCATTGAAGCGATGAGTGATGAACAAATATTGTTTTTCTTATTCATGGGAACATCAAATTTGTAACTATATTTTATCGGACTTATTTTTGGTTTCAAGTGAGCTATCTTTTATTCTTAAAATAAATCAGTTTTGTGCATTTAATCATGCATAAGCTTTCGTGTCACAGACCTGATTTGCTGAGAGCTAAAAGATAAAATTTAGTCATATATGAACTTTTCATACAACTTTCGTAAAATAGTTTCCTTCAATAAATCATATTTAATAGGATTTGAAACGCTTACAAGTGCTTGGTTTCGTTAATAGTATCTATAAGGAAAAATGTACTATGTTCAGGACACGCAAATGCTTAAAGGGGACTTTTGTTTAAAAAATACTTCTTTAAACAGCAGTTGTTATTTGTTAATTTTTCACATAAATATTTTAACAAGTGATTTTATGTCCTGCTGATAATTGTCAACGGGATCACATACCATCAACATTTACCAGCAATGAGATATAAAATATTATAGAAGATTATGTCACCACACTTCCAGTATTTTGTTATTCTTCTGTTATTTTAATATATTTATGAAGTTTTCACCTAACTGTAGTCACAGTCTACTGGGTCTTTTTTGAAGTTTTAAAGTTTCGGACAGAATGCTTACAATCGTATCTGTGTGAGTTTTAAACAACGAAACGTTCCGTGGTAAACAATTCGTGAAACAAACCCATTTGAATACGTTTATCTTGAAGCAATGAGCGATAAACAGATATTGCTTTTATCATCGATATACAAATCAAATTTGTAAAATTGTAGTTTCTACGGAAAAATGTTGAGGTTCAAGTGAACAAGATTTTATTCTTAAAATGAGAACTGGTTTGCTGAGAGGTTAAAGATGAAATTCACTTATACGCATAGAAGTAGGATTTATCAGGATTTTTAAAGTGCTGGATTGCATCAAAAGTATTAATGAGGAAGGCTTAATTACGTCCATGAAATTCAGTCGGTTTGTTTTTACTTTAGAGAGAGTTTTGTTAAAACTTCTTATTTCAATAACAGGTGTTATACTGCAGTGTTTTAAAAAATTTGGTTTTAAGTCGCATTGAATCGAGTCAACAGAATCCCACACCCTTAATAAAATTATATTATTTATTATCACGGTACATTTGTAAACAATCTATCCGTGATTTGGCCAACACTTTACATATAAGGTCAGTTGAATATGTTCGGCTTTGAGCAAAGAAGTTGAAGTTGAACACATGTAAACAACAAAGATAGTTTTTCATCTTTTATGAAAATACATATAAATGCATACCATAGATAAAATATAGAGAGGATAATTGTTGTTTTTGGTGTAAAATCACGTTATGATTTAACCGAGTGGGCACCAAAAGTGACATTTTCACGAGTGGCGCAGCCACGAGTGAAAATAACTACATTTGGTGTTCTCAAGTGAAATAAACGTGATATTACACCGATACCAACAATTTTTCTGTTTATTTTATGGTTAAAACTCTTATTGAGTTTGTGTCTGTAAAACATCGAAAATCGTGGAAAACGTCATCAGAAAACAAAGCACATAAGACGTCATTTTAACGACGTCATCGTCGAATGGTCTCCAGCAATAATTACGCTCGGCATACGTTTTGATGTAAGTCCGGGCTAAAGATTGCAAAAACAGTGAAAATGAAAATGGTTATCCACTGTTTCAAAACTGTGGATTATCACTTTATTTCACTGAGAAAACTCTATAACTCACTGGAAACATAAAATAGATAATGGCATTCCTATTCACATCATGTGGAAACAACAAATTAAATGCTTCTTAACAAAACACGTATGAAGTAGAAATGCGATCGTAGTGAAGAAACGATAGAAAGCAATAGTGTGATGAAATTTGATTAAAAAAAAAGAGAAAAAGAAGGCAAGATTTGGATTTGAATGCGCCTCTAAAAATATACTCTAGTGTTTCTTCGGATGTATTAAAAAAGAGGATGAAATAATGCCATGCAGTACAAAGTCTCCAGCCGGATATGACGGGATGTGCAAAATTTCACGAAAACCCTTCTAGGGGTTAATAAGATATAGTCAAATGACTTTGACCCCAAGAGTAACGTTGACTTTTGTCATCATGATGAGATGAACACTCGAGCCAAGCTTGATGAAAATCCTTCACATGATTAAGGAGATATAGCCTTGATGACCTTTAATTCTAAAGTGTTACCTTGACCTTTGAACAAAGAAAATCCTTTCCATGATATCAATATTTTCGTAGCGTTTCAAGAAAATCCTTCAATAGGTTTCGAAGATATGGAAACATGACCTTTGACACTAAATTTAACCTTGACCTTGATCGGGCCTTCTGGAATCATGGATATTGCATGTCATCTCCATGAAGTACACATTTTGCCCAAGTTTCGTAAAAATTCTACCAAAGGTTGGGGAGATATAGTCTCATGTATTACAAGTCTTGATCACTGAGTGTTACCTTGACATTTAAGAAGTTACAATATGGTTTGTTAAAATTGTTTGCTTTTTAAGTTTGCAATCAAAACTTCTTATATAACTTATTGGTTTTAAATGTTTGAGTCGAATTAATCAATAAGAACATTACTGTTTCTAATACACAGATCCCAACAATGCTATAACAATAACTACTTTTTCCGTGAAAACCAGGTAAGCTTAAAATGATGACACAGAAGAAAAAAATACCAGGGAGATAAAAAGGAACATAAGGTATTCAAATCATTTAACAAAGGTGTTATCAGTACACCATGCTTAAATTCAACTGATTCAAAGTTCACTAATTCAGAGTTAAGGTTTGGACAAAATTTATATAAAGAAAATCAAAGTTCAAAATTATGTTACTTTTTGACCATGGACCAAAGAGTTTTTATACTTATACTTATTATACTACGAAATTTAACATTACCATCTATGTATCTTCTAAGTATCAACCAAATCCCTTGATTGGTTTTTAGAAATACTCCGGCCAACTTATGCCTCTAAATAAGTGGATAAAGGGAGCTACCTCACATGTAAAGTGTATAACAGTTATTATAATAACCCAACTGCACATTGCCATCTATCGTTGTTCCAAGTTTCTTCAACCCCTTCCAGTAATTTCCGTGTTCTGTTGCGGACTGTTACTGGAGCGTATGTGGTTCGAAACCGCTGTTTCAGTTTTAGTTTGATTAGAATACATTTTGTATGTAATAAGGCTACATATTCGTCCTAAACAGACGAAGGTCAACTAAATGCATTCGATTTAAACTAAAAAGCTTAACGCTAGAAGTCAAAGTACAGTTTGCTTTATTTTGCATTTTTCTTCATAGCAGATTGTAGAGTGTACATGTATAACCTTTTGGAAAACTATTTAAGTAAGAATACATACATATATTCAAGTGGTTATATTTTACGTAAATAATTGTGTGCGTTAACATTTAAATTTGTACATTATGCATTTCGATCCTGAGAGGATATTTTGAATCAGCAACGGGTACTAATGAGTCAGTTTTCAGAAATCTGCTTGATTTAGAGAAAAATGTAATGGTGTCAAATCAGATGCAACGTTCAATTCTGGATTTCTTTAAGCCAGTTGCATAGAGCTCTATACATTTATTTACATGTACATGTATAACTCACTGTGTCCGATAAATTACAAACTTGTCAATTTGCTGGATCTGTAATTTACGTTTATAATTAATGCAAAAGTGAACTGAAATTTTCACATGTAATTTTGACTTAGTGTATGTGTTTAATATTGCAAATCTAAACATAAATAGTCTTTTTTATTCTATTGATCCTTGTAAATATTTACTATTATTGAACGTTTTCATACTGAGCGAAGAGTAACAGTTATAGATCTTCTTAAAACGGAGGTAGAAAATCAAAAGCAATATAGTTGGTTTGATCGGATTTTATTACATTTGACTTCAAAAATACTTGTTCGTTATATATTTTAGTTCGAGATATAAACATGGTATATAAGGAACTTGTGGCGAAAGACGAATATAAGGAACTCTAGATATAAAAAACAATTTGATAGGTCCCGATGAGTTCGTTATAAGAGGAGTTTACTGTACTACCATAAATTGACAATTTAACTTCCTCAATGAAAAAGATAACATTATTAACTTCGATACCTTACGTTATTTTATGTTTAATATTTTATCAACTCAGCTGTACTACTATGATAGACTTTTATCATTTGTTAGGTGAACTTGGCTTTACAAGAGCCAATTTAGAAAAAAGAGTGAACGTATATGACAATGCAGCTGAAGGGGCAACATTATCATGCAGGCGAAATTGGAAAGAGGATTTAGAAATCGCCGTTTGTGGTAGTCAAGGAGAAGGGATGGGATATGCCTTAGACAGTGACTTGGATGTATTATTTATCCAGCCGTCAGTGAAATGTTTTGAAAATTATACACATTCGGAAGACAAAAACTACCCTGTAACATTCACTCTCGATACTGAAAATGTTCCGATAGGGTACACGATGCTACGATTTAACTCTATGAACATTCCAGATGGTTCAAAGAATGATCCTCTCTTCCAAAGAGTGCGTGATGCCCTTGAGAAGCGAAACGGCGGTAGCTATCTTGGAAATAAACAAATATTAACCAGCGCATTATTCGAGATTTCCAAAGTCGAGCCGGACGAGGGATGGCTTAGGCAGAATATAGAATATGATGAAAAACATGTAGCTGGACCATCGAGACCGTTTAGATTCAAACTACCATTTCTAAATCTGTATCTAGAGACGGACTTGGTGCAGGCATTCCCATGCTCGTTTCCTTCCGTGCTTGAAAACTGGTGCAATCGGGAAAGAAAGTATGACTGGCCAGGAAGGGATCTGATTGAAAAAATTAAAGATCTAGATGTTTTTGTCGTACCTGTTGGTAACAAGGGAAGTAAGGAAGAAGGATTACAATGGAGAGTTTCCATGACACTGGCAGAGCGAGCTCTCATTCGTTCCTTTAATGACACACAGATTAAATTATACGCTGCTGTAAAAATGGTCGTTAAGGAAGAACTCAAACCAATATGTGATGATATTACTTCATATTTGGTAAAAAATATTGTTTTTTGGGTGTTTGAAGAAACGAGAGTCTGTGACACCAATAGAGAAAACTTCGACTGGTTGTTTCTTAAAATATTGAAACGTTTAAAGAGTGGTATTTGGCGAAATGATATTCGCTGTTACACTTTTCCGTCTAGGAATCTTCTTGAAAATAAATTGACGGAGAGGCAAACTGCATCGTTAATACAACACTTAGATATTATGATTGACGAAGGTAAATTTACTTTATTGCGATGTCCGTTGGTCTTAGAATATGCTGCACAGTCCACAAATGGCAAAATAAAACAACTTTGGAAGGAACTAGTACATCAAGTTTGGTTATCGATCTATGCGCTTGATCCGGATGTCATGGAACGAATGGAGATGTTGTTATTTAGTGCGAAAAACGTTCGAGAAATAATGATTTATTACTTTGAACTGATCCTCCCTACCATTCGCGAAACAAACCCATTTGGATACTTCAACCTCATTGAAGAGATGAGTGATGAACAAATATTGTTTTTCTTATTCATGGGAAATTCAAATTTGTAAGACTATATTTTCACGGACTAATCTTAGGGTTTTAGTGAGCCAACTTTTATTTTTAAAATTAATTCCTTCAATAAATTAATACTTAACTGCCGGATTTGAAACGCTTACAAGTGTTTGTTTTCGTTAACAGTATTAATAAGGAAAAGATGTACTAAGTTCAGGACAAATGCTTTTTGGGACTTTTGTTAAAAAAAACACTTCCTTAAATAGTAGTTGTTATTTGTTAAATTTTCACGTCAATATTTAAACAATTGATTTTAAGTCCTGTTTAATCTTGTCAATCTTGTCACATACCATCAACATTTACCAGCAATGAGAAATAGAAGTTTATGTCACCACACTTCCAGTATTTTGTTATACTTCTACTATCTTAATATCTTTATGTAAGTTTTCACCTCACTGTAGTAACAGTGGGTTTTTTTTCTTTCAATTTCAAGTTTTGTTCTAAAGTTACATACAGAATGCTTGACTTTTAAACAGGGGAACGTTCCGTGATAAATTCAAAATCAAGAAGTCCATTGAAAGCTGCTCGAAATGTTTTTATTCGAAATATGTGTATCGTATTGGATTCAAAATAAAACAAGAGGGCCAGGATGGCCCTATATCGCTAACCTGGCTACCATTGGCTATCATAGAAGGTCATCAAGAGCAGAAAGGGTCAATTTTTACCTAGGGTTCATGATTTTCCTCTATATGACCCTATGTAAATTCAAGAGACCCCAGGCAGGGTCAGTTTTGACCGAGAGGGTCGTGATTTTAACAATCTTGGTAGAGGTCACCAGGTAAAGCCACATGCTAAATATCTAAGCTCTAGGCCTTGTGGTTTTAGAGAAGAAGATTTTTTATTTTTTTCCTACATAAGCCTAAGTAAAAACAAGTGATCCCGTGCGGGGTCAATTTTGACCTAGGGGTCATAATTTTAACAATCAAGGTAGAGAACTACTAGGTTATGCCACATGCTAATAATCATAGCTCTAACGATGGTCTCTTTTGTGCTTTAATTAAATGTCAACATGCATACCATCGATACCTTTCATAATAAATACAATATACAAAACATGTAGTTATTATTTATATTAGCATTCCTATTCATATAATACCATAAAGAAACACCCTCTGTCTCTAAACATAAAATATGGTGAAAACACGAGAGAAATGCCGTTATGAGAAGAAGACTTGAACAAATATAAAAAAAACAGCGACAAGAACGCATGATGTCCTGGTTCGATGTGCGTCAATCTTGATCCAATACTTTGAAAGGAGAAAATTAGTGGTGCATCGATATACCGGTATACTGGTATATACAGAGCCGGGTCGGTACGTACCGTCATACGAATTCCCGTACCGCCATATTCAGAGTTTAATTAACTACTTACTTTACACATTGCTATGCATGTAAATAAATCAGAAAAAAGAAGAAGATAATGTTTGGCCATCTTTTCCAGTCTTTGGCTACAAATATATTATAACTTGCCAATAGGTCGAGTTAGCTTTTAATAGTCAGTTTCGGGATCGTTTGTGGTCAGCTTGTACCACTGTATGTACGGTAGTCATTTCAATTTTGTTAGACTTTCTGTTACATCAACCCATATCGCAATACGGGTTGGCTGTACCGAAATATATCGCAATACGGGGTTGGCCGTATCATTACACCCCTAATTGTAACTTTATTAAACTAAATTAATGTTTTGAATTGTTCTTAAAGAAGATTATGATAGTCATTCTACAAGATTTTGATATGATTGCACCTCCAAAAGTTTATCCTAATGATTCCGCGTATGTATTACAAATATGTGTTTGTTTACAGGCCTAGGTTAAAAATATGAAGACATAAATAGAACCTGGGTCATAATATACTAAACGACACTTCTAATGCACCACCTGCCCTTTTCCTTCTTTGTTTAACTATCAATCCTTCTAATATCTGCCAGCTTATATTTAGCTATCGGTGCATGAAAGCTATCATGTCTTGCATCCACGAAGACACTAGGTAGAAACTTCCATTACATGAATTTCAAAATGATCGAGAAGTACAACTCATATGGCAGAGAATTTTAATTTACCGTTTAAACCTCCGTATATTTAACTCAATTCTCTTCCTTGGGAAACCAACTCTAAAAATTTTCTTGTGTATGAAATTTGTATCACTCAATCATTTTGAAATTCATGCAACGGAAGTAATTACCCGATGTCGTCATAAATGTAAAATATGATAGCTTTCGTGCATCGATAGCTACAAATAAGCTGGCATATATTTGTATGATCGATAATTAAATAAGGAAAGAAAAAGGCAAGTGGTGCGTTAGAGGTTTCGTTTAATATATTATGACCGTATATATTCAAAACAAAACAAAATAAATGATTTTATTAGAAGTTAAAAATCTACAAAACCAAATAATTTACTACATTCCTTGCAATCAAAGTTGCTAAAATTTGAAACAAAGGCTGTAAAATATGGGGAAATGCAATTTGGTTACATGGAAAAGAAATTAAATGTTACATGTGCAAACTTAGAAAATGTAAACCTGTTTGGAAAAGTTCTGTGGACTAAAATTAAATTCAGATGAGCCAACAAGTGTGATTGTCGAATCTGTTCTTCACATATACACTTAATTTTTTGTAAAGATAAATTTTCATTTTGAGATAAAAGTTAGCAATCATAATATATTTTATAAGGAATGACCTGTACTAATGGCAATAAACAACTGCAAATTTAGAACCAGAAATTGTTCAAAGCAATGGAAACATCGAAAACCGACGCTTCCATATAATACAACAATGGTGCTATCTAACGTAGTGTCGGAACATACTAATTATATGTACTAAAAAAATCCACTTGAATGTAGAAGGAAAACGTTTGAATTCCTATAAAAATCAAAAGAAAAATTAAATTATGAAGGAGAATCTTTTTGGATTCTAACTAGGTTAAAATGGTCATTGGTGGAAATATCAAAAGTGTATGGAAAATCTAAATAGAAACCTGATGCATTTTTGTAGTATAATGCTGCAAGAAAACAAGATATCGAAAATAGGCAATGGGGACATGCCCTTTGAAGATTTTTTAAGTGAATCTCGAGTCATCACAAAACGTACAAGTAAGGAAACAAATATTTGGAATAACAGTAAATGATACATTGTATTTCAAATACTGATTTGAAAAGCTATTAGATGTTTAGAACAGTGTTTTAAATATAGAAACAACTATTACACATTCGATGAAGAATTTTACTACTATCATTTAATAAAAATATTTCTAAAAATCAATAAACTTTATTATTCTCATCAGACTCTTTGCAGTCAATGTATCGTAAAAGTAGAAAAAGGAAAACCTTAAATACGTAAAGAAATCTTTTTGGCAATATTTAATAATATCTTTTATTAAAACGTGAAACGACAACTCCTTTTGTTCTTCGTTTATACCTATTATCATTATAGGAATAACTGTTTTGTAATTTTGATATTTGCGACTGTATATACGGTTTTTAATGGTTGCAAATATTTTTAACGGCGACGGCGTTAGCCGGAGCTGTTAAAACTGTTTGCGACCATTAAAACCGTATATACGGTCGCAAATATCAAAATCACTAAATAGTTATCCCTTTTCTAACGCACAATGTGTCTAAATGCGATAATTTAAACGCCGTTTGAAGTTTGCGACTATATATACGTTATTTAATAGTCGCAAATTTAAACGACGTCACCAATCAGAAACGACGTCACATCGGTACTGCGTTAGAATATTAAATAATGTCTGATTACCTTTTCAACAATTATATGATTTTCGTTCGGCGCAGCAAATCAACACATGGCTTCGTCAAACGCTTACTTGCGAGGCCACATTTTGTCCGAAGTAAGACGGTTGTTGCCGAGTAGCTAGAGTCGTTCAGCCTATATACTTTTTGCCGCCCCTAATATAAAACAATAGGGTTATTAGTATAGTAACGTGATCCAACATGCCGGATTTGCTCGAGTCGTGCGTCGGATCATACGAGTGCGTAGCACGAGTTTGATCCGACCTCGACGAGAGCCAATCCGGCTTATGGATCACATTACTATACTAATAACCCTTTTATTATATACCTTTTGACACTTGTCTGCGCGAATAAACTAAATTTAAATGACATGCTAAGCATAAAATTGAAGAAAAACCCTTTTTAGCTCGAAATATACATAGTGTGCGCCGTCATTTTATTGACGTTATCGTATAAACAAATAGTAACGACCCAGTCAAAGGCGACTTTATAATAACGTCATGTGCATTTAGGGCCAATTGAATGCACTCTTACAAATCATGCCGCGCTATTTGTATTGCACGTACATACAATAAGGATTTTTTTCTGTCGGGCCGTATTTGATGGTTGAATATAGGCTGTATTTTGGCAGAATATTTATAGGTATATCATAAAGGTCAATACAGTGTAATCGTAAAATCTAAAAAGATTGTTATGTGACAATGTAAAAATTGTACATTTGTGTATGTATTATAACAAGATTAAAACAATAACGTGCTCAGATTGTGTTTTAATATTAAAACAACGCGGTCAGCATTTAAATTTTTTTATTTACCTACAGACATGTATTTCGAGTTTAAGTGCCATTATATACACAGACTACGTATTCAAATAAAAATCAGTGTCGTAAAATGGAATTCTGCTCTGCGAGAAAGAGGAAAGCTGAAATTTGTGTAAGGCATTTTAAATATTTATTAAGCTTTAAAATGAGATATCATTGGTATCCTGGAACAGATTAACATTTTATCTATTATCTTATTTATTTACTTTCTATGGTCAATTTCAATGTTAAATAAAGTTTTGATAAAGTTGAATGCCAAAAACAATGTTATGCTTAAAATAGAGCGTTTTACGTAGCCATTCGTGATATTCACCCACCCTTTCATGTACGTAGATCTACGTATGATTAAAACAATAAATACACGAATTAAATAATATGCAAGGGTCTTGCTGATGTGAAATGGAAGATTAAAATGAATATAAACGTAAGTGAAGTACAGTTGAATTGTATTCTTACACGACCAGCGAATAACCTACATACATGTAGAACGAAATATATTTTGGTTATTCTGCAATAAACCGAAATTGAACGACGCTGCGCGTGCATCGTGCTTTAGCTGTTCAATTTTACCGACGTATAGAGGATCTTATATACATGGCATACTGTGGATGACTTGGGGCAAAGCGGGAAGATCCGATGGATGACACACGTCCAGTTAATTTGATCAATGTTACGATACCATTTACACTGACTTTATTTTCTGTTTTATTGTTTTTGTTTACAAAGTGACGTAATTTACCAAGAGAAACTGTGACGTCATTTATCTATACTCGTTACCAATAGTTTTCGTAACTTGAACCGTTATAGCGTACGCTGAAAATTCGAACCATTTCTATAAATGAAATTCCTGTTACATTTACTTGAAAATTATTAGAGTTTTTTCTTTCTTATGAGAGATGAACAATCTGAAATACCGCGTATACATCTTTCATGAATGAAAGTCACGTTCAAATAGCGTCTTTACAGCGTTCACGGGAGGAAACTTCAACGGCAAAATCTAGGTGCGCAGCACGCAAGTGTAATTTACGTTCGATGAAAATAGTTCTCTTATTTTTTTCAAATGTTGTTTCAAATAAGGCGTGTTAGAATCAAAATAATAAGTATCCAAGTTGGTTTATGGTAGAATAACCCTCGTTTGTCGTTCGTATGCGTAATCATATACCACTCAGGCCTTCAGCCTTCGTGATATATACTTGCGCATAAGAACTCAAAACTCGGGTTATTCTACGATAAACCAAACATTCTTAAATGTATTTAAAATTTTCATTTAAACTCTACAAACTATTGTAACTATCACTCTTTGGAAACGGTTTAATCAATAAATCAATTCAATATCCTGGTTGACTACCAGTATGGTTTTCGTGCCCGGCGGTCTTGCGAAGCCCGATTAGTGGGTTAGCTAAATCATAACAGCGAGGCTAAGATGACTTTAGTAAAGCTTTTGACGTAAACCATAGTCGACTTATACTAAAATAAGCCCACTGTGACATCTGCACATTCGTGGATCAAAGCTTTTTAGGTTACAGAATTCAAAGAGTAATGGTAGATGGGGCTACATCTCGCTTGGCTCCTGTTATATTAGGTATCTCTCAAGGTCCCGTCCTGTAAAATCACTCTTTGGAAACGGTTTAATCAATTAATCAATTTAATATCCTGGCGAACTACCATTATGGTTTTCGTGACCGGCGATTTTTCTAAGCCCAATTGGTGGGTTTCATTCATGACTTAGCTAAATCAGAATAGCGAGGCCAAGTTGATGTTGCCATCATGGACTTTAGTAAAGCTTTTGATGTAGCTCACCATAGTCGACTTCTACTAAAATTATCCCATCATGGCATCTATACATTCGTGATTAAAACTATTTTAGGTCACAGAACTCAAAGAGTAGTGGTAGATGGTGCAACATCCAGCTTGGCTCCTGTTATATCAGAATCCTTCAGGTCCGTCCTGTGGCCTCTTCTATTCCTGCTCTACATAACTGATCTACCTGTGTCTGTTTTTTTTCCAGCGTTCGTCTTTTTGCAGATGACTGCGTTATTCACATAAACTATAAATCCACAGGCAGATTCAGTTCATCTTCAGAAGGATCTTGGCAATTTATCTTTATGAGAGCAGAAATAGAGGATGTCACATTATGTATGTTACTAGGTCTGAAAAAAACGGTAAATACAGTTTATACCTTACATAAAAAGCATCTGTCTGTTGTCAGTCACGCTATTTACCTTAGTGTAGAGGTAACACCTAACTTATGTAAAAAATATCTAGTAAAGCTAATCAGAGCCTAGGTTTCTTAAAACGTAATATACATTCTTCTAAAAGCTCTACAAAGACAGCTGCATATAACACCATTGTAAGACCAACTTTAGAATACTGTTCTAGCGTATGGGATCCTTACCTTCAGAAGGATATAGATAAATTAATAGAACATATCAAAGGGCAGGCTTCTTGATTTGTCACAAATAATTATAGTAATGGATTTCTTTACAATCAATAAGACATATATAGTAAGCATACTCTATTTCATAAAATGATTGACACTCATGTTGATGTCTATCCCAAACAATTCATTACATCATATACAAGACAATCCAATCCAGACATAACCTTCATTTAGCATTTCAGATACAGTTACCACCTTTGATTATGACAAAAACTCATTTTCCCAAGGACTGTTGTCCAGTGGAACGCGTTACCATCTGATGTAGTCAGCTGAAACAATCTCCAGATTTGATTCAGCGCTGGTTGCATTAATGTTTCATCCATAAATATATCCTTGCTTTTATCCTCTTTTTAACTCTATTAATGTCCTTTCTGCACAACAGGTTATATATACACATATTTGCAGAAGTTTAAGGTGTTAGGTTCTGCACCTTCTTTTATCACAAACTGTCATACTTTTTAACCCCTACGCATGGTCATAATGTTCAGTTTTGAACGGTAGTCATTACAGTAAAAGAAGAAAGAATCAAAAGAGAGCATACAAACAACTGGTGAAATTGTACTATAAGATGTTTGAAATCCAATCACACAGTTTTCCAGACTTTAAACTTTTTTTAGACAAAGTGTTTATACCAGGATTAAAGAAACCATTCATTACTATAATGAAGACATTCCCTAGCATGTTATGTACTCTTACACTATAGGGCCTATCTATAATTCGTTTGCAAACTAAAGGTAAAACGCATTTCAACGCCGGATTTCTGCATTTTTTACTTCCTTCCTGATTGAAGTCATTTTTTGCAGTATAATGACAACAGACCTATACATACATGGAAGGGACGCGTCAATATCTCATCGCTATATATCCAGTTAGCGTATGTGTAAAATATTGTAATAGAAATAGTTTAAACATATTTTATTGCTGAAAATACATGTATATACACATGATTGTATAATTATACAATAAGGACATTTTTACTACATAAAATCAGCAAAAGGGTTGGGCCACAAGTTCTTCCAACATTAGTAATTTAGCGGCCCTTCCCTAAAGGAGGTAATTTATAAGATTGTCCTATAAACTCTACAACTGAAACACGTTTACGAGTACAACAACAGATATAATATAAAAGCATCAAGATGGCATGCAACTTTTTATGTTTATATGTGTTTGAAATTGCACGTGGTTGTGGTTTGATGAAAAAGTAAATAGGGTTTGATATTATTTTTGTTTTTTTGTTCGGTAAGGATCTGCTGTAATAGAAGAGGTCACTCAACATCAGTTTCTAAACACAGCTACTTTTTTTACTTCTATATGCCTATTACATGATAAAACGTTATTATGTAATAGGCATATAGAAGTAAGAAAAAGTATATGCTATTAGTATATAATAAAATAAAAAATACCTGCGGACTCAACACGCCTTTTATTTTCACGGACACTGGATTTTAGCTAAGCCAATACTGCCCAAGACTATCCGAGTGATTATTGCGCGAAGGTTGGATAATTTTCGTTATATTCTCTCTTTCTTCTTATCTTACTTGAAAGCTTTGTAGTATTACGCCAGATTGTATAAATCTGAATTGTTTCAGACCACAGCTTAAAATAAATGATAAGTTTCGTAGTAAATTGATATATCACATGTTTCCGCGACACTAATTTCGGTCTTTGTGCAATTAGCACGTGCAAAGTCGGGCATATGCCAGGGGTACAAAAATGTTTTCGTCATATATTTTTTAATTTAATAAACCACATTAAATCTTGTGGGAGTTAGTAGTTTAAAAAGGCATAGTCTGTCCTCGTGTGTTCTGGGAACTCAACCTTTTCAAAAGTGAGGGCTCACAGGTAGAGTGACGTCGGGTGAAGTCGGCCGTCGGTAATACTCGGCCGTGTCTGATATCGGCAGTTTGTGTATATTATGTCATATTTTGATGACGTAGAACACACAGTTTTTGATAGCAATGTTTAAAAAAATTCATGAAAACACCATTGAAACCTACACGAAGATATTTACCTCGCATCACTGAAAAGCAGTCAGTTAATTACAGTATTCTTATCTTTACCACGTGTGCGAGCTAAAATTATACGTATGTTCTAGCAGTACGTTTTTCAGTGTATTAAAGTTTGTACATGAATAACGGTCATATTTCTTTCACGTGGATAGTGTTTGCATGCCATTTCAATGCGTAAACATGTGATTGTTGGGTGGCCGGGTTGACCCGACAAAACTCTCCATGTTCGCATCAACTCAGCCATATATGTATACTTAAATTAGTTTTACCTTTACACTTACCAAACATGCATCCATTACTATAAGTGATGCTGTGGTTTATACACACAACTGAAATCAGTGCAAACTTACCGTATTTTCCCGTGTATAATACGCACTTTTAATTCAGATTTTAGGGCTTCAAGGAAGGGGTGCGTATTATACACCGATGTAGGATCTCGGACAATTTTTTCCAGCATTGAAAATGTTGAAATCATATAAATTAGACGTAGTATTGGGATTTTCACTGAAAGCGGATGTTTACCCGTTTTTTTACTACCGGTAACTTCATTATGAAGAGCACGGAGGTTTCCTAAAAGCCGATACCTGGTACGGCATGTACGATAAAACATTGCCGGTAAATTTGATAGTTTTCTTTCAAGTTTCAATAAAAATTTAACTTTGTTGAAACAAAGATTGTTGTCTCTTTAATTATCAAACAATTATTGCTGATCAATACAATATTCCGTTTATTGGTAAACAAACACGCTTATATAATTGCATTGATTTTCACATGTCTCTTTGATGGCGCCGTAATTACCGATATGAGAAGTTTGTTGAGAAGGTGTTGACATCTTGAGAAAATAATTATGTTCTCAAAGTACCCTTGAATAAGCATGACATTTTTGATTTTTTCATATCATCTATGCTTATCAAATTTTCAAAATATAGTCGATAACTGCCGTATTGTCCTTTTTACGTGTATAAATCGTTACGGTGCTCCGATTACTGAATAATTTTCGTAACGAAAATGGCATATTTTTCGGATATTTAAGGTGCGTATTATACACTGATGTAGGCATTTTTCCCCACTTTTAAAGCCCAGATCGAGGGTGCGTATTATACACGGGTAAATACGGTAGTAACTATGCGCGCTCTAATCCCCGAAGTGCGCATTTTCGAATTGCACACTTCATAAACTGATTATTTTATCTTAACAAATTTCGAAAATCAATTGTTGTTTTAGTATGAGAAAAAGTAGGATCTCTTTAAAAAGTGCATAAAAAGCAAACAATATCGGATGAAACTTTGAGGCTCTTTAATTCGGATGTAATTACTGCTTAGTAACATCGCACGTATTATGCTTCATCTTAATATGCAACCTTTGGCATTTATTGAGCAGAACCACTTTGAAATGAACCTTTCTTCAGAATGTTTAATTGAAGATATTTTGAAATAAATAAATTACTTATTTAATTAAGTAAACTGGTGAAATGAAATAGATCTAGATCTCTATTAACAACACAGTAGGCGTAGTCTAGCGCTGTGTAAATTTTTATTCAGAAATCTACTGAAAACAAAATACAATTTACCGTATGTCTCTATTTTGTCAATTGTTTGTGATGTCTTTTTTCAATTTTTCAAATTTTAAACTTATGTTCTCTTTTCCTCTCTTTTTTTGCGCGGCGAAGCTATTTTGATATGCTCTATGCTACGTTTCAATATTGCAATTCCAGTGTTATCCATTAGTTGTGTATAGCATACCCTATGATGAAAACAGAGCAGTATATTGAGACCATTAATCGTTGGCCGAGTTAACCCGACAAAGTGTCCGAGTACATACGACCATGCCGAATTGGGCCTCTGTTATGTGTATTGAAAATGTCTTGGTTTCCCGTTCCTTATGCATAGTGTTGAATCTTTTTAGAAGCAATGTGGGAACCAGAATGTTGGTTTGTATAAAAGTCGGATCAAAGTCAAATTTATCATCACTGTAGCATTGCAAAATCGATTTATGCTTAGGTGGCCGGGTACACCCGAAAACACTCTACCTAGCGGCTAGACTTTAGGGGAGAGGTGGTGTAGAGGTTAAGGTGCCGGCTGCTCGTCCCGGAGGTTGCGGGTTCCAGCCCTACTGGGGTCCCGACCATACTTCCTCATATGACACCAGTACTGGCTTTTCCAGGAAGCTGACTCCAGAGTGACTCGATAAGCTACAAGCTTTCTTTATAATCGAGCTAAAATAAATAAGTATTGAACTTTATTAAATTATAAAATAAGTATAAAACTTGGTTTAAGAATGGACCCATATACACATTGATTGGCAACTTCAAAAAATCAATAGAACAGTACCTGGAAAGAAGTTATCCATAAAATCATGCACGCTTTGCGACAAATCTGATATGGGGCACCTGTGGTAAGACTTTGTACAGGCTGATAACATTGCCCGATCGGGCTTATAAGCCCAATTACGCTATTATTGGCAGATTGGGCTTAATTTTGACAATAGAAATTAATTTTTTTCTCAATATTTTGTGAAGTATTTTACCATAGATTATTTCTTAAGTCTTAGAATACATTCCTTGCAACATCTCCCAACTAATCAGCCACTTGCGACAGAATTCTAGCATGGTCGTAATAGTGGTGTGGTCGCATTTTCAGCGTGACCGCTATGCGAAATTCTACTTAATTCTTAGTTTCTTTTCATAAATTTCAGACAGATCAGGCAATAAAAGCTAAACCCAGTCAGGCAATGTTACTAGCACATTGTCATACAATGGTCAAGCACATTGAGAGGATTTACAGTACACAAGAACCCCATCTTGACTAGTTACAGAGTTATTGCCCTTTGATAGTTTTCCTTGTCCAGAGCATAACTTGAACTGTTGAAATCTACTGGTTGGAATTCAGTACAACTTTATACAATGGTCAAGCACAATGAGAGGAAGTGGGTTTACAAGAACTATAACTGTATCTTGACAAATTACAGAGTTATTGCCAAGAACCATAAATTTGTGACTTCTAACTTCTTCAGTTTTTGGGGTATTAATCACACAGGGCCCTCAATCAGCTGTTTTTACCGCCAAATATCGGCTGCTTCCCCCACCGAAAAAGTATCTTTTTTCCCCCTCCAGAGATAAAAATTCCCCCCTGAGAAATCTGAGCAAAAAAAGCAAGAAAATTCCCCAAAAATGTGTCTGAAACATTCAGTATATATATAGATTAACGTAAATACACTCGATATCCATTTTAAGCTTTTGAAATATCTAAAATCGCCGAAAAAATCGGCAAATATTTCCAAAAATCAGGCAGAAGTGGGGTCGCAAAAATACGTGACAAACAAAAAGAATTACCTAAAAACTTGTTAAAAAGGTATAATTTATCATCTTTGACCTGTTTTAAACATTTTAAGATATCCAGAAACCATTTGTTTCATTTTAATTCTCTAAAATCGCCAAAAAAATGACCAAATATTCCCGAAAATCATGAATTAGCGGGGTCGTGAAAATATGTGACAAACCACAATAATGACAATAAAACTAGGAGTTGGGTACCGCCAAAAAAAATATACCACGCAGTGATTTTTTTTGCGCCGATTTGCCTCAGAAATTCGGCGTCTTCCCAATTGACAAAAATTCTCAAAAAAAGGCTTCAAAATTCCCCAAAACAAGAAGATTTTTCCCAATTAGATTGATTTCTTGTGAAAGTTGAACTAAAACAATGCAAATAATCATGAAATTCCGACTCGTATTATGGTTTATTCGCAGAATTTTGTTGCCAATTCAACGCGCGTTGTTTACATGAAACGGGTCACGGCATAGTACGGCATTTAGTATGACTTTCATCACGGTCACTAAACGCTTTTTCATGCGTCAAAATGTGTCGGTAAAAAAATTGTTAGAAAATTACCCTAATTATTGAAAAATGTCGCATATTTCCAAATATTATAATAAGAAAATAAAACTTAAACACACCATAGGCACTCCGGACATTCGAACATCTTTTTGTAAAGTCTTTCATGTTTGCCAAACAAATATTTTTGATGCATTATTAAAATCATTTTTTTTAATATGCACGGTCGTAAAAAGACGTAAATAACATTGCAAATACATTAATTTTCGAGTCATTTCTAAGACACGCTGCAAAACAATTTTATTGTTGAAACAATTAAAAACTAAACAGCAATTATATGTCTTTAGCGTGAAAACGTCAGCGAAAATTACTGGCTAATTAGGAAAAAAACACTCTTATTTTCGAGTCACTTCTCTTCAAGCACGCCGCTATTTCTTTCTGTTGTCTGAACAATTGAACATGATCTGTAATAATCAATAAATAAATTAAATTGTTCCGAAAAACAAGCAATAATTACAGGTATATGCATGCTAATTTCAATTAACTTCTCTCCAAACACGCATTGTTCCCCATTGTTGAAACACTTTTATAAAAAGAGGAAGAGGAATGAGTTTGTTGGCGGTTACGAAAAACCGTAATAAGCCAATAATTAATCGAAAAACACGCAAATTTCAAGTCCATTCTCAGCAAACACACCGTAATTTAAAGGCATAATTTAATCTAAATGATTCGACATCAAAAATTCAATTATACACAGATTATCTGGTGTTACGACCGCGCACATGTGCGGTAATAATTATCGGAAAACATTGCGTTTTAATTGGTCGAGAGCGTGAAATGGGTAACGCCTTTTCTTTTTATCAGGTGTCGCTGTGTATTGTATATTGCGGTGTCGTATACAATTCTATTATTAGAACTAAAAGTACCGGTATTCCGGGTCTGTACCGTGGTACGTACCGTAGAAGTCCCGAACCTCGGTATACCGGTTAAACCGCGCACCTCTAAATAAAACATATACAAATGTAACAGTTTATCATCCTTGAGCTGTTTACCAAATTCAAGAATTGAAGAGGGGTAGTTGTGGGGGGGAGGGGGATACTTGTTTAGTTTAATCTATAAATTATTGCACAAAAAATATCTGTGGGGATAAGACTCGAGCACATCTCTTTAAAGCCAGAGAAACTCTTCACATTTTGCCAGTAGTATTTAATTACTGCAACATGGGGAGCACTCAAGTGTTAAGCAAGTTTATTAATAAATTTCCCAATTTGAATGGGAATATGCGTAAAATATTTGGGCCGCACAGCGTATAAAATTTCCCAATTTGAGAAAGCCTGGGCCCTTTCCCAATTCTCGGAAAAAAAGCCCTGCATTTCCGTTTTTGTTTTCCAATGTCAATAATTGCACTTCTATGTTGAAAATCAGACATAGCTTTAATAAAAGTTGTATATGTTCATATTTCTTATTATAATAGATTATTCATGGCAAATTCCCCCTTTTGGCAAAAACGACGCGAAAATTCCCCCACCTGAGGGCTGCGGACCCCTTCCCCCAAAGTAGAGTGAGGGCCCTGTCACATTTAGTGATAGGTCTAGTGTACTCTAAAACTTTAAATGTGAACTTAATGTACATGGACTGATAAGTAAATGCGATCAAGATTAACGTAAAGGGGAAAATGTAACTATGGTTTGTGAACAAAATGCCGTTTTATGTCCTTTTGTAATAAACTGCTATCCACAGGGCGCCCAAAAATTTTGCAACAGGTGTTAATAAAGGTTTTTACCGAACTACAACACATGATTTCGCAAATTTTATTGTGCTGAATTTTTTAGCTGAAACTTTTAGGTTTTATCACAATCTTTTCAGTTTGTTTTGGGGTTATTTTAAATTCCACCCTTTCTCTGTCAGGGGTAGCCAAACAAATATATTGACACATGGCCTGCCCAGTCATTCAAAATGCTGCTAAATGACAAAATGATTTGGAAAAAAGGGTTTTAACTTTTGTTTCAGATTGAACACTAACGCTGGCAGGCTTAATAAGAAAACTAGGGATGAAGTATATCCTGGTAACAGGAGGTGTGATCAGTGGTATCGGCAAAGGTGTAATTGCCAGCAGTCTTGGAACTATATTAAAATCCTGTGGTGTACGTGTCACCTCAATTAAGATTGATCCATATATTAACATAGATGCAGGAACATTTTCTCCTTATGAGCATGGTAAGTTAAAGACTTTCAGGTTTTATGTAGCCTCAAGATGCTTGCCGCAGTTGCTGGTCATGATACACAATTCTTAAGGGTGAAAGTATCATGTGATGATTTTAAAATCCTGTTAAACTTGGTATTACTTTTGACTGCAATTTCATGTGTTTGTAACTGATAATGGTACCAGTTTATCTCGCTTGCTGACACCTGCGCCATTTTTTCAAGAAATGTTTCATTTTTTATGCCCCCGAAGGGTGGCATATTAAAATCGCACCGTCTGTCCGTCTGACCGTCTGTCCGTCCGTCTGTCCGTCCGTCCGTGCGTCCCCACTTACAAATTCGTGTCCGGACTGTAACTTTGTCATGCATTGAAGGATTTTAAAATAACTTGGCACACATGTCTAGCACATCAAGACGACGTGTCGCGTGCATGACCCACATCCCTACCTCAAAGGTGAAGGTCACACTTGGAGTATGAAGGTTATGGAATCCTCTATATATGCACACATTCGTGTCCGGACTGTAACTTTGTCATGCATTGAAGGATTTTAAAATAACTAGGTACACATGTCTAGCACATCAAGGCGACGTGTCGCGTGCAAGACCCACGTCCCTAGCTCAAAGGTCAAGGTCATACTTAGAGTTTGAAGGTAATGGATTCCTCCATATAAGCATATATGCACACATTCGTGTCCGGACTGTAACTTTGTCATGCATTGAAGGATTTTAAAATAACTTGGCACAAATGTCTAGCACATCAAGACGACGTGTCGCGTGCAAGACCCACGTCCCTAGCTCAAAGGTCAAGGTCATACTTAGAGTTTGAAGGTAATGGATTCCTCTATATAAGCATATATGCACACATTCGTGTCCGGACTGTAACTTTGTCATGCCTTGAAGGATTTTAAAATAACTTGACACAAATGTCTAGCACATCAAGACGACGTGTCGCGTGCAAGACCCACATCCCTAGCTCAAAGGTCAAGGTCATACTTAGAGTTTGAAGGTAATGGATTCCTCTATATAAACATATATGCACACATTCGTGTCCGGACTGTAACTTTGTCATGCCTTGAAGGATTTTAAAATAATTTGGCACAAATGTCTAGCACATCAAGACGACGTGTCGCGTGCATGACCCACATCCCTACCACAAAGGTCAAGGTCACACTTAGAGTTTATAGGTAATGGAATCCTGTATATATGCATACATTTGTGTCCGGACTATAACTTTATTATGCTTTGAAGGATTTTAAAATAACTGTGCACAAATGTCTAGCACATCAAGCAGATGTGTCGCGTTCAAGACCCAAGTCCCTACCTCAAAGGTCAAGGTCACACTTAGTGTTTAAAGTAATGGAATACTGTATGCATGATTACTCTGTCATGCATGGAAGGATTTTAAAATTACATAGCACATTTATTGAGCACATGGAGAGGACACAGACTGTGAGGCACCTCTTTCGGGGGCATTCGTCACTTGGGAGGGACAGCTCTTGTTGATACCATATAGTTAAGCTTGAGGTCTTTCAAGCTTGGTAAAATGATATATTCTGATATCTTGTCTTTATATCTGTACATTAGCTATCCAAGAGGAGAGAAAAGCAACTCATTTTCAAGTCTCAAGTTTGAGATCAAAACTTTGGCTATTTGCATCTAGAAATTTAGACCATTTAGTACAACAAAATGAAAATCTACTTTCAGTTTCATGTATCCTTTTATCATAGAATTATACACATGTATGTATATGGTATTAGACTAATATTTTAACTTGTTTAATGACTGTTTTCTAAATTTGGCAAAAATTCCTGTTTAATAAACACTAAACCAAATTATTGTCAAGGAGGTGGTGTATGTGCCTTATTTCACTAGTGTCATGTTACAGGTGAAGTGTTTGTACTAAATGATGGTGGTGAAGTTGATCTTGACCTTGGTAACTACGAACGTTTCCTTGACATCACACTTCACCGAGACAACAACATAACAACAGGAAAGATATACCAGCATGTTATCAACAAAGAGAGAAGGGGAGATTATCTTGGGAAAACAGTACAAGGTATGGCCTAAAGCTTTTTACTTAGTGTTGATTGCACACTACATTCTTCCTAAAATTACAAAAATGTTCTTCATATGGTCAGTTTGAAGCTAAATTCTGCTTTATCCTATGTGCTGAAAAAATTAATAACAGTATCCTTGAAAATTATGAATTTCCTTTTATTAGACTACATCTGTATTTCCAGTTGTACCACATATCACAGATGCAATACAGGAGTGGGTGGAACGTGTTGCCAAGGTTCCTGTAGATGGTGACAATACTACTCCTGATGTCTGTATTATAGAGGTAAACAGGGGTATAACATCTCAATCTAGAGAAACGTTCCCAAGCTAAAGTGTTGTTTTTTTTTCAAAAAATGAGAAGAGGCACATTTTTGCTTTTTGCAAACGGGTCACATTTCAAGTTAAAAAGGTAAACGACTTGCAATGGTATTTTTTTCCATTTTTGGCAAAGTTAGGGAGATGCAGACACACTTAAGCAGTGTCCTATGTATAGAAAAAACCCTTACATATTCCAGTAGACAGTGTTGTGTTTCATGTCTGACTAAGAAAAGAAACAACCCAGATTTTGACCACCAGCACAAGATACATTGTATTGAATGTAAAGAGCATTGTTTCTCTGCTTGCAGTGTTAGCAGAACAATATTTCACTTTGTAGCATAGCTTCTGTTTCCATAAATGGAAAAAGAAAAATCTGAAATACAAATATGCAGGTGTTATATGCATAGGTCATCGGTCAGTATTCATTATTGAAAACAGTCATGATAAAATGTTACAGAAATTACTTGTAGTCGTGTTTATCTTACAGTTAGGAGGCACTATAGGAGATATTGAGGGAATGCCTTTTGTTGAAGCATTTAGACAATTCCAGTTCAGAGTGAAGAGGGACAACTTCTGCTGTGTACATGTCAGTCTAGTACCACAGGTAATATATAGCTAAATATAGTAACATCATGCACTTCCTTTAATATGATGACACTTCATTTTACTAATTACTTTATTTTAACATCAGATCACTGAAACCCTAAGAGTGTGTAGCACTTTTTTAACATATTCTATATAGAAACTAAAACTAATAGTGCTGATTTAATTACAACTGAGTTTTGAATGACTGTAATATGAAGATTTAGAAAAATACCCCTCAACGATGAGGCCCAAATGTGGTGGTAAAATTTCTAAAAATGCTTCTTTTTGCGAATTTTTTTTCAGAATTTAATAATGTATGACATGGAAAATTTAGCAACTTGATTTTTTTTTTATAGAAATGAGGCCCTGAAGTGGATGTAGTGTTTTTTTTTACATATTCTATATTGAAACTTAAGAATATGAAAGTACTGATTTATTTAACTTTCAACAATTAAGTTTTTTATGACTGTAAATTGCAGAAAAAATTATCCTGTCAGTGATGAGGCCCCAGTAGGGTGCTGAAATTTTAAAAATTATCCTTTTCTCTATAACCAATACACTTTAGTGACTTTACAGTAGGTCTTTCAGTGATTTGCTACATTTTCGATATAAATTCACTGAATTTGCTTGTTTAACCATGCAGCCAAAGGCCACTGGTGAGCAGAAGACAAAGCCCACACAGTCCAGTATACGTGAACTGAGAGGTCTAGGCCTGTCTCCCGATCTGGTAACACATTTTGCTTATATTTTGTATTACATGAATAAGTCACGATTGGTGTTCTCAGCCAACAGTTCAGATAAACATTCATTACATGATTACCCTGCAACATGTCTTTCTGGTTACTGCACCATTGTGTTATTCGCAAGAACGTTGGGTGAAACTTTCCTGATTGGGAAGAAACTAGTACAACAGTAAACCTTTTGCGATGCTGGACAGTTTTACCTCTTTTGTCTAACAATTCACTAAAATATTCATTTTAGGATCAAAAATATTTTCTCTCTTCAAACATTTACAATAATTCTAAACGTGTTAGACACATTTAACTACGATGTATATGTATAGACAGACCGGACTATATACATGTGCATGCTACCAGGAGTTCATGGCTTTCGTACGACACTGCTTTTGATATTAGATATTAACTGGGAATTTGAAAATCCTGCTTGTGTGGCTATTTGGAATGTTTTTATGACATTTGACATGTATTTTACAGATTGTATGTAGAAGTGCTAAGCCTATAGTTGTGTCTGTCAAGGAAAAGGTTTCACTGTTTTGCCATGTTGAGCCACAGCAGGTAGGTGCTCCTGTTCATATGCTATTTAGTTAGGTGTAGCATTATACTGGTTAAAAGTGGTACCGGTGCTATGGTTTTATTTTTGTTACAGCCCATATCTATAAGGGTACATCATCTATAGGACACCTTTCCTAGTCTTAAAACTTAGGGATGTAAATCTAGCCTAAATGATATTTTCTCACTCATTTCTTTCATCTATTTTGAAAAATTATCACAGAGACTATTTGAAATGTGACAATAATCATGAACAGAATGTCTACCTTACAAGAGAATAAATCTTGACCAGCTTAGTTAGGACAAAAGTGAAAGGCATACTTTTAGAGTTCTTACACACATTTCTTGTTTAAAAGGTAAGAAAACTTTGCCAACTTCCTGCTACTGAATGTGTGAACAAACAGCATTGTCAATACATGTATGTTGTAGGTTTTGAGTATCCATGATTTGTCATCTATATATCGTGTGCCGCTGTTAATGGAGGAGCAGGGTGTGTCTCAGTTCATCATGGATCGTCTCAAACTACATCCACATATGGTGAGACCAAAACGATTCATGGCCAGCTGGAGAGAACTTGCAGATAGGTCTGTTCATATAGATTAATAGCTAGGCAAAAAACATGATGTACTAACATGTAAACTGACTATATTAAAAAGTTTCATATCAACACTAGTCAAAATGTAGGCAATGCTGTGGAAAATAGTTTTGATACTGGGAATGAAGAGAAGCTGCGAAGAGAAAGGGACTTGTTTATCATGACTGATCAATTGTTAAAAGTTTTCCATGTGGTAAAAATTGTTTTTTGGAGAGGAAGGAATATTTCAGCAGAAAAGTAAAACATTTTGTGAACAGCTTTGTTCTTAAAGAGATGGTATCCATATTCTGTCTTTATTACAATGAAGAATCAATAGAACCAATTCAGGAAATGTTTATTTTACAGATATGACAGATTATTGCGAGAGGTTACTATTGTCTTGGTTGGTAAATACACAAAACTAGAAGATGCCTATGCTTCAGTTATAAAGGCTTTACAACATTCCTCCCTAGCTGTCAGTCACAGACTGAACTTAAAGGTAAGAGCCCTCTTAAGAGCCATTTCCATTTCTTGGCATTAATTGCCCATGTTGACCATACTTAGGTAATTCTAACCGGATTGTAGTTAACCTAATTATCACTCCACAGGAGAACAGCTACCTAGGCAGAATTTGCTGCAGATATACCCTGTATTGGCATACAAAATAGACACCTTTTGGCAAATAGGAGGGTGGCATCTCGTACAAAAAGTCTCCCTTTAGACCTAAAAATACATTTTTAACAGCATTATAAGAGAAATGCTAGCGTTGGTTGATTACTCAAAACACCGTCATCATCACTCTTGAGAAGAACCAGTTTAAACTACCCTCCATAAGAAACTGCCAAATTTCTCACATAAAGAGACATGGTTGGTAGCCGAGTTCAAACCTGTAACTCTCAATTAATGAGACATGACAATGATTTTGAGTCAGTGACTATAACCATGGAGGCAGTCTAGAAACCTTTAAGTCATAGCATGAACTTAAAGATATGAGCCCCCTAGTCCTACACAGTCACACCAGTTTGTTTTGTATACCACCGAAGGTTGTTGATATACACCTTAAGGACTTTTTAAAGGTTGGGTAAAGGATTTCATCTTAGGTCAATGCTCTTTGCCACAGGTCATTGTTCTCAGGCAGTTTACTGTCTGTTGTAGTTGGAAAAGGAGATAACTGAAAATTCTTGAAGAGCAATGCTACTGTTTTTTTTGTGAAATAATAACTTTGCTAATGTGTTACAACATCTTAGTGGAGTTATGTTGATCAGTGGCTAGCTATTTTGACTTATTTTTATTTCTTGTGTTCTGTTAATGAATGTTTTAAACAAATTTATCACAGTGTAAACGAGCTATTGCCTACTGATCAAAAGTTCAACTTTCGTCTCTTGCCAGGAATGATTAAATACAACCAGGTATTTTATGTGCTTGTAAGTAAAAAGTGGTGCATTGTGAGTCATTGGTAAGTGTTGAGCCCTCTAGGGATGAGCTACAACCAAAGTCTGATGTATCGTTGCTGTATATGCTGTACATTGGGCATGTTAAAGGACCAGGGGTGTCTCAGGAATGGGGAGCGCTCTGTATCTTTCACAATCTCCTGAAAACTAAAATAACTAACCTGTTCTTGGGCCAATGGTCATATATATTATCCGGTACCAACAATAGAACTCTAAAAAGTACAATACAATATACATGATGACACATTATGTAGAAAGCAACTTCCAGGTCTGTAGCAAGCAACACCCAAGCCTTTAGAAAGCAACACCAAAGCCTGTAGCAAACAACACCCAGGTCTGACGGGAGCAAAACACAGGCCTGTAGCAAACAACACCCAGGACTGATGCGAAAATTCTTAGGTTTTATAGGGAAAAATAAGACATATTTAGTTTAACTGCAATGTAACTTCATTTCACTTGGTAAGGGCATTTGTGTGTAACTTCATATGTTGCAAACAAGTTGTAACATTTAATTAGTTTCTTTCTTTTTTGCCGAACTTAGTATACATGTATGTACATCATGCTTGTAAGTGAATGGATGTTTTTTTGATCAGTTTGGTATTTCAAGGTTGAGCTGTGTTGTGTTTGATTAATCAGTATTAAGATGCTTATTGTATCTCTGTGGCCTTTACTGGGGATTTGTATATTAATATTACTTTCTGAATGGTTTTAGAGACATTTATTTGAAATACACTAGATCTAATTACAATTTCATTTGAATTGTGAAAATGGAAATTGAGTGATTTCATGTAGCAGATGTATAATTCATTTCTTACTACATGTAGTTTTTCTTTTGTAGTTCAGAAATATCTTCATTGATTCTTATAAGCTGATTTGTATTTAATATTTGCTGAGTGAATGTTGCAAAATTGTTATGTGAAAAAATATTTGACTTCACAAGATAAATTCAGTTCATTGACTTACATTGTTTGTTTTCTAGTACATAGAAGCAGCCGATTTAGAAATGGAAACATTATCTGAGAATCCCTGTAAATACCATGAGGCCTGGCACCAGCTGGTTAGTGCTGAGTAAGTACTGTTTCATAAATAACATTATGCTGGGAACCAAAGTTTGAAGTACAATGTAAATGCCATTGGTCTGGGAAAGTTTTAGGTGTAGGCTTGACGATTCCATTACACAGGAAACCTGTTAACAATGCTATGTTAATAGATGTAGATAGCATGAATTTTCAAACCAGCTAAGCTTGTAAACAGCAATCATCAGCATGTGCATGCCCTGATAAGGTTACTCTCATGTAAGGGCTGTAGAAGTGTACTATTTAAGTATATCATTGGGCAGGCATAGCAAGTAGTAGTTGAACAGATTCCTATCCCAACTAGCCAGAGTCAAGTGCTGTATTTAGAATGTGTAGAATGTTGTTTTAGTGTGCTTTTGGACAGCCCTTTGTAGCAAGTTTTTACTGTATGACTGCAGTTAAGAAACTCAAGAAATGCTGTATGTTGTGACAGTGAGAAGTTCATCCTCTGTCCCGTAAGTATAAGGAGTATACTGGTACTTTCCTGTAAAAATTATTACACTACCATGTAGTTAAGTACAATTTTCATCACAAGAATGTTGGTAGGTTATAAACAAACCAAATCATTTAGTTTACAGTGATATTGATCCTTCTTTTCTAGTGGTGTATTAGTGCCAGGAGGTTTTGGTGTACGAGGAACAGAGGGTAAAGTTCTAGCAGTGAATTGGGCACGCACAAAGAAAGTACCATTCTTAGGTATATGATTTATATAGTTAAAATCTTAAAAATATACTTGATATCATTAAAGAGAAAGGTTAAGAATTTATTAATATTAAATCTACAACTTTAACAGTTCAAACTACAAATAACTACTGCAGAAGTGGAAATAAAAGTTCACAGCAACTACTTTTACTAGAAGATAAAGTTTAGACCTGTACATGCACTCAGTGGTTATTGCCCTTGAATTGCGAATATTTCACCAAATTAGCATTATTCTGCTATCATAATTGTAATATTTTTTATACTAGCAGCACCACACCTTGTCGTTAACTTTATTGGCAAGTTCCCCAGCTAGTTTTTTTGTCATAGGCACTCTAATAGAGTTATGGCTCTTGATTTGCTACAATATCTCCATATAGAACTGATAGCTCTCTTAACTGGAAAAGTAGTAGTCAAATAATCAGCAAGCTCTTCTTATACAACATAATGTTTAAAACAAGTTGTATAGTAGTTGCAGTAAATAAAAAAAACCTCAACTGTAGTTCATTGTTGGAATGCCAAAGGTAGCTTATATTGTAATAAAACTTTGTACAAGTATTTACTAGTATATTGAAATGCGACTCTTGAGAGTTCCTATGAAGGGTTCAGAAAAACTTCATGCTCCTTAGATAGTAGATGGTTCAGACTTTAGATCACTAATGCTCACTGTACTTGGACTTTCAAAGTGTTCAGACAAAACATCAAAACCATGTTGCAAAGCTTTGGCATAATCTTATCATCATATGTAATTGTTATATGGAAATTATGTCAGCTTAAGGACTGTTATTTTTGTTACAGGTATATGTTTAGGACTACAGTGTGCAGTTATAGAGTTTGCTAGGAATGTGCTCAATATGGCAGATGCTAATTCCACCGAAAACTTCCCCGATACTAAACACCCTGTGGTAAGGAACTTCTGGCTTTAAAATGTTGATAACATATGGAACATGTACATGTACAACATATGAAGTGTAACACACTGGCAAAAAGCCACTGACTGACTGACAGTAAAGCTTACAGAAATAAATGTTCACCAAGTTATCAATCTGTTTCGAAATACAAACAATATAATATAACAAGTACATTGTATGATATTTTATTTCAAGTGCATAGAAAAGTCATCTCTTATCAAAGTCTGAATAAGAAGTTTTTAATGAAATTGACATTTTACTGTTTCTTAGTGAGTCTTGAGGAAGTTCTACGATAGAAGAAAGTGAATTTGCTTAAAGACTTGTTAAATGACCTTTGTTGCAGTATCAGTATAAATGTAAACAACGGTCTGAGACATTCTCTTCTCTGTGGAAACATAAAAAGCTTGATCAAACACAAATAGAGTATTTGCTCTAGTTTTGTGCTAGCTTATGTAACCTTTTTACAGGTGATTGATATGCCAGAACACAACACAGGACAGATGGGTGGTACTATGAGATTAGGCCTCAGGAAAACACTCTTTAAGACAGACACTTCACTAATGAGTGAGTAATTTATGTCCATCAAGTTTAAGTGTAGATTTCTATTTGTTATTAGGTAAATATCTTTCTAGATCTAACTAAAGCATTTGATTTGGTCAATCATTCACTTTTGCTTGAGAAACTTACATATTACAACCTCTCTTCTGAAGTGTCTTGGTTCAGGTCATACTTGACAGAACAATCACAAAAAGTGTATGTCTCTGGAAAGTTCTCTGAGAGTCAATCCATTTCATTGGGTGTTCCCCAGGGCTTAGTCCTAGGTCCCCTACTCTTTGTCATCTACATTAATGACCAACCACTGCATCTTCAAAACTCAAACACAGACATGTTTGCTGATGATACAACTATCACTGCATCAGGAACATCTATCCATGATATACACAGTAAACTTCAAACGGAACTTGATGCAGTACAACTACAACAATGGTGTGAACATAATGCAATGGCTCCAAATGTGAAAAAGACAAAAGCAATGTTTCTATCAGCAGCACAACATTCACAACACAAGATAAAAAATACTCTCAACTTACAGTTAAAATACAAAATCAAGTATTAGAATACACAGACAAAGAAAAACTGCTCAGAATTTATGTTGATAATTCTCCCAACTGGAAAACCCAAGTTCTTAAGAAATGTAATTCATTGCTTTATCTTCTTTTAAGAATGGTTCCTCTTGAGTCTAGAGATCCGAAAACTTTTTTTCAATTCACATATTTTGCCACATCTAGACTACTGCTGCACAATATGGGGAAACTGTAGCAACGACCTTCTTGATGGTATATTAAAATTTCAAAAGAGAGCAGCACATATGATCTTAAATGAAAACTTTTGACACCCCATCTGACAGTCTTTTCAAAAAGCTAGACTGGATGAAACTCAAAGATAGGCTAGACTTTTAAAAAAAAAAAAACAATCTGATGTATAAATCTACAATCAAAGATTTAGCCCCAGAGTATATGCACACTAAATTTAAACAAACAACAAATAATCACAACTTAAAACTTAGATCTAAACTTGGAATTCATTAGGAAATCACTAAGTTATTCAGGTCCAAAACTGTGGAACATGATACATCTCTCAATTAGAAAGTCTGACACATTAAAACAATTCAAAAAGCAGTATCTGCTATGGAAGTTCCCTGGTAGCCTGAACTCTACCGTGTCTTAATTCTATTATTATTTCACAATAATTTTGTATGTTTTGTTTTGTATATATTTAGGAAATAAATTTCACTTTTGAGTCATATACCGGTTAGTATATCACTGTGGGGAGTGTAAATGCATAGTAATCTAATCACGAAGGCCTGAGCGATTAATTACGAAGCATCTACACAACACACAGTGATATAATAACCGGTATATCACTCAAAAATAAAATCTATTTCCATTCTAACACGTTAATCTAAACAAAAACATGTTTGATGGGGTACTATTTGCTGCGCTTTCATGAAGTCGCTGTCTTGAAACTTGAAGTTTTCAGTGCATTCCTTGCATTTTGTGAAATTTTGGCTGTTCTTTTTTACTCCTCAAATAAAACGCTATTCATCTTATTTTTGTTTCTGATATTGCTGGCGAAAGTGTAGAAATATTTACTACGATTTGTTTTACATCACGTGAATTCATTCATAACAATACCAATCCAAGCGTATTTGCGCATGCACACTCGTAGATGTTGTGTGAAAATTACACGAGAGGGAATTTCAGCAGTCAAAAATAGTTCCGGACGCCTAGCGTGATATACTTAATAGTTTTATCACGCTCAAATCCTTCTTTGTGTATATAGGAGAAATTTCCAATAGTGTTAGAATGTAATTTTGACTGTTTGCTTTTGTATATATTGCTTGTACTGTTTGTATCAAGAGGCCCACATGGAAGATTGGGATCATACCCAAATTTGTAGCCTCTATAAATAAAGATGTTATTATTATATATTATTATTATTATAAATATGTATTTAGAAAACATTCTGTGAAGGCCTTCATGGTCAGAATGACAGACATTTCATTACTGCTGGTTCAATATTCATGAATTTAAGGAAATCGAGCTTACAAAATAAACTCACAATGAAGATTTTCATAAATACAAACCCCATGATAAGTGTTGATCTGTTGTGTCCCGATTAAGGGGCGATCTAATCTGAATCGATAGGTGCTGATAAAACACGCCCCGTTTGAGACCCGATTTCTGGATAGTAATTTGGAAAATACAGAAACCAATCGAAAGCCCTAATTTACCTCATATTTCCTACACAATTTCCACATTCCCAGGGTACAAATAATAGCCGGCCGAGATTTCATTACTCTTTCACATTAGGGACATACATATTTTTATAAAACTTAAGTTACTTTCAAATCGTAGGACGGCTGGTGTGATCCTCCACCAGATTAAGCTTGGAGGTAGATGGCTGGTGTGATCCTCCACCAGATTAAGCTTGGAGGTAGATGGCTAGTGTGATCCTCCACCAGATTAAGCTTGGAGGTAGACGGCTGGTGTGATCCTCCACCAGATTAAGCTTGGAGGTAGACGGCTGGTGTGATCCTCCACCAGATTAAGCTTGGAGGTAGACAGCTGGTGTGATCCTCCACCAGATTAAGCTTGGAGGTAGATGGCTGGTGTGATCCTCCACCAGATTAAGCTTGGAGGTAAAAATATACTTCTGTATATCCAGACCTTCTTTGCTAAGACTGCTTGAGACAGAAAAGATTCTCCTTTTGGCTTCAAAAGTGGTCTTTAAGGTAAGATGGAAACATGCATGGGTTACAAAAGTACATGAGACAGTAACAATTCCCCCCTTTGGCTTCAGAAGTGCTTATTTAGTCAAGAGTAAGACATGCAGATGAAACTTGATATCTGTAAGCCAATTAGTGTGGATGTTGTTAATTAAATTGCAAGGTTGGTTATATGGATATGTATGTGTTCATATTGAATTATTGTTTCAGAGAAATTGTACGGTAATGTTGAATATGTAGAAGAAAGACACAGACATCGTTACGAGGTAAGAACTCAGTTACATCTCATGTTTCCACTTCTTTATTATCCCCCCGCCAAGGCGGAAGGGATATGGTAATGGGCTCCATCCGTGCTTTTGTGTCAGTTTGTCACACTTTTGTCCGGAGCATTACTATGAAAGTATTTAAGTCACTTGTAATGTATTAACCTAACAACTAACCAAAGTTCATAAAATTCTGAAAGTTAGAAATTTCCTTTGAAATACACCTGCTCAACAATTACCGGGTATGTGAGATGGTGCCAGTACATGACATGTTGATGTAATTTTAAATTGTTTGTTTGACACTGAATGTCTGGTTTATTGCACCAGGTTCAGGGTACTGCAATATTCCCATAACATCCTAGTGTTGTTGCTTCAGCAACAAGTTGATAACAAATCTTGTACGAGTTGTATAAACTGTGATCCTTGGCAAATTTTGATTGGTACTGTTCTTACATTTACTAGGTTTATGGTTTAGTTAGAATAGCTAGATATTTGGAAAGTTGCTCTTGACCATTTCAGTTGTCCTCTTGTATACTGTAATGTTGAATCTTGATTGTAGGTAAACCCTGCTTTAGTGGAGCAGTTTGAAAAGAATGGTATGAAATTTGTTGGTCGAAGTGAAGACGGAGAAAGAATGGAGATCATGGAGCTACAGGGTCTGTACAACAGTTTAGTAGTTACAATAACAGTCCACTATATTTTTATTCCAGGCTGAATGGGAAACCATATTGATTTGGTGTTGTCTATCCAATTAGTTAAATTTCATTTGAGTTAGTACAAATATATATAATTTAAGTAATTTCTAATTTCTGTCCAAACTAATGAATTGAATTGAGTCCAAGTATGTGTACTAAGTTACAGCTCTAAATAGTGTAAAATAATTATTTTTCTGTATCACACAAAGTTTTAACTCGATCTTATTTGAGAAAACATGTTGCTAACTTGGATACAGTGTCTGCTGGATCAAAGACATTTGGCTTCTTGGCAGTTTCACCTGAGCAGAAATCCTAGAGTCGTCCGCAACTGTAAACAATCTAAATCATCGTCATCAGCCAGGAATATTTTTCATCATTTAGTGGTGGATATAAATTCTACAGAGATCTGTTCGTGGTTAATATACAGCATTTATCAGTTAAATGGTAAAGATAATGGATTTATAAATAACATGCCTAAGATACCGAGTGTATAATTTACACATGGAAGATACAGAATTTATAAATAAAACAAAAAAACTGTGTATTGTCATCCTTTACTGACTATATTTGATTGTAAGCTGACACGTATTTCATTGCTATCTTGTTGCAGGTCACCCATATTTTGTGGGCGTCCAGTATCATCCAGAGTACATATCCCGGCCCATGAAACCTTCCGCTCCATACTTTGGCTTTCTCCTCGCCTCATGTGGTAAACTGCAAGGTTTTGTGAACAGAGGGTTCAGAAAGTCTCCACACATGTCGTACAGTGAGAGTGACTGTTCAGATGAAGAACTGTCCAAGTTTGTGGACAACATAAAAATAGATACTGACTCAAAACATACATCTAGTTTGAAGGACAGGAAAGGGAAAAGTACTGATTGATGAAAACTTAACAAGTGGATTTGTGATCAATTATCAAATTATACTATGTCCAGGGACTTGCGTCTACCATTGAAAACTACTGTCGTGGATCCAAATCGAAAGTTAATCAAAATAACAAACAGCTAATGAAAACACGCCATGTGTTGTTCTTTGTTACAGCACTTTTGTTGTATTTGTTGCCATATGAATCAAGGATGAATCTGATATCCATACAGTGTAATTCAGCTTGCAGATAAAATGTTTATGTATTTATATGCTTTAATATAACTCATATCACATTCAGCAATGTAGAAATCACATATATTCCAGTGGTATACACTAGGTGCCCAGGGTCAAACTGTTTGGACCATTTCTGTAGAGGAATCTCATTTAGCCCTAGTTAGATTATGTTCTTTACTGAGTACAAGTTCATCTCTGATACAAACATATTGTAGTCAGTAACTTGGAACACTTGATCAGAAGATTGCCTATATACCGGTAATATTATGGCCAACTCTTGTTCAGATTTGATACACAAAAATTGTAACAGTGTAAAGATAAGCTGATTTTAATGTTCCAAAATACAAAAAAATGTAGCAGGATAAGACTATGCTGCAAGTAAGGTTTTGTCAGGTCTTAACAAAATTAGTCACAAGTTTTACAGTAGCTTTCCTACATGCAATTGTTAAAGTCTTAGTTAAATTTGTAAGTTAGCATATTGGTCAATATGTAATCTCAATTTGGTTTTGTCTGATAGAGATCTCTCATTTCATGTGTTCATTGTGCATTTGTAAATGGGCATTTTTCATTTCTCCCAATAGTTGTTTTATTCTGTTGCTTTGAAATTGTATAAGCTGTTAAAGATATTTTTTGTATATGCTGATTAAGTATTTATGTTTTGTATAATTATGCTATAGAGGCAGTGTGCAGTTTCAAGCACTTGGTGGCACAGCACCAGGCTCAAATATACAGACTAAAGGCAAGGTGCAGATCCAAGTGCATGATTTGGTTAAAGATATGAATGCATGTATCAACTATTGAGATTTAGCAAATTTATGACAGTGAAATGAGAGACCTTGGCCCTGCAGAAGGGACGTAATGGCTATCATATCAGAAAGCCTGTCTGTCTGTCTGGAGTTAGCTGGGACTGCAAGTGTCATTTTCAGTGACTTCAGGAGATTTAAAATACTGAAGAAAAAAATAGTATGGATACTATATAATGTTACGCTTGTTTTCTGAATTTACAATATTTCAAGAGTCGGAAATAGTGCAGCAGTTCGTTCCAGGATTTGCAGACAATTTTCAGCCGTAGTTTAAGCATAACTTATGTCGTCAGATTTTGCGGTACTAGAAAACACAAAAAGCGAAGCTGGTTGATGAAGATTTGGGTGTTATTTTTAAAAGTTATGGAAATGAGTGTTGTGACTGCCTCCTAAATTGTTATGTGATAATAAGTGCTAAAGTTCTGAATGTTGTACTGGTATTTGTGTATGCTGGTGAATTTGCCAGGTTAATTTTTTGTGTGATTTTGTCCCCTAAAACAGATACAGGTATTTATACAAAACAATGTTGTTTCTTTAAGAATGATCTAGATGCTTTTCATTTTACTGTATATACAAATTTATCTTGGGTCCTGTAGAACTAGCTGATTTAAGATTAAAGTTATGTATGTATCTTGTTACTGTCTTTACACCTTGATAAAAACTGTACTTAAATATGATTCCATACTGTTTGCTATAAGATTACAGGGTCACATAAAGTGGAACCTTTAAACAAAATAGAGCTTTATTTTTCAGTCATTGATAAACAGTTGGTGAGAATGTGTCCCATTATTGAATTTCCAAGTTGGTTAATGTGAGAATAAAGTTTCCAAGAATTGTTTCAGTTCTTAGATGACTTTGGCTGCTAGCCTGGGCTGAGCTGTTATTATTAACCGCCATACAATCTGCGAGAATACAATGACTGTCAACATTTATCTTTGTCACAAAATTTGATTGGATTTGTCTGATTCTAAAAGCCGAACTATTTTTAGGCACAAAATATAATTTGTTCCAAAATAATTTGACTAGTTTGCCTTAGCAGTCTTACTGTTCAAGTTGCTTGGGTTACTTTTTTGAGACATCAGCAGCTTCTGGGCCTATAGCAGTGAAGGTGAGCAACTATGTTTGTGTATTTATTCCTTAGCTGACCAACACTTATTTTGTATATCTTATCAGCTTGGACCAAAGCTGTCATACTGAAGTGAGTAGTACTGGCAATTCTAACCCTCTAAGGTAGGTGAGCTGTGACAGCCAGACTGAATTCTGTCCAACATTATCCAGGAATTGTTGCCAGTCTGCCTAGTTTGCTGAAAATTTCCATCCCAAGTTTGATTTTTAAGTTTGACTGCCATATTAAAATCATACGTTTTTCAAGATTGTAATCTCATTTGAAACAGCTGAGATATAAGCTCAACTAGTTTATATTGTGCTTCATGTTGCATAGTAATAGACCAGGGTAGATGAAGTGCTTACACAATGGAGATGACCTTGTATTTAACCTTTACCCTGTACATCCATGCTCTCTGATCATGATTTCACTGCTTGCTATTCAGTCAATAAATTTTCACTGAATATATCTGAATTACTGCCCAAATTGTAAAATTGACATGTCTAGTTCAGAAATTTGGCATGGTAAGGGTCAATTTAAAGTCCTAATAGAGGTTTCAAATGTAAATTAAAATAGATGTATGGGAATTATGAAATGGCAAAAAAAAACATTCCAATGGAGTGAATGGACAAATCATTTATGGCAAAACTTTGCAATTAGATCTACATGATTCCTACAGCCTCAAACTTTGATATCTAACAGCCTGTAAGTTCGAGCCTTTTTGCCATGGTATACTGTGTCATTTATTTACTAATGTACTATATTAAAGTGACATTATGCTCATCTTACTGCACATAGTGTATATTTGGTGATAGTTTTATAAACGCAGTTTTTGGTTACTGTGCATTTAAATGTGTAAAACTAATGATAATGCCGCATTAGTATTTGAAGTTGATGCTTTTAAAATGGACAAATAAAATAATAGTTTCTTCCTTCGCAGTGATCTCCCTTGTGTTGTTGTAGTTGTTGGTAGAGAGATTTCAGCAGTGGAAGGGAAGCAACTCCTGCGTGCAGTTTTTGTTTTAAATTGACTCTCCAAGTCAAAATAGGAAAAGTAATATTTGGAAAGTTATTATTTCATACTGGTAGCAGGAAGAGTTTGGTGTATTGGGTTAAAAGCTATTATTTCCTCTACCCTTGTTATGCACACCTATTTCAGCTGGATTTTTTCTTGAAAAAAATGTGCACAATGTCACTTTAATCAAGGAGCTTGCTATATTGTTACAATTTAAGAAATTCATTTGCCAAGATAACTAGCTATCTTGAGTGTAATGTTTTGTCAAAATTCTCGCAAAAAAGAACTGCTGTTGAAAATGTTTTAGATTACATTTTCGTTCCAGATGATTGTCAGATATAACAAGAATGATTTCAAATTGTCAAATTAAAAAAACTGTCTTTTCCAGAAATGTGTTATCATTTACCATTCACACCTGTGTGATCTTGTACTTGTTACGCTGAACAGTTATTTCAGAATCCAGCAGATGCATGACATATCTACAGTCGAGACACAAACATCTACAGTCAAACAAACATGTCTACGGAACCGAAAGTTAAAAACAGATCTAGATGATTTATGGCATAGCATCCGTTGCAGCGGTGTTCATCATCTAATAAACTGATATTTTTAAGGTTCATGTAAAGTGTTTTAAATGGTCCCCAGCATGAATTTTTTCCTTCATTTTTAGCTCGACTTTTCTATGAAAAGGGGAGGTATCCTACTCGCCCCAGCCCCCCCCCCCCCCCCCCCCCCCCCGGTTAAGCCCCCCCCCCCTTTTCGTACCCCACCCCACTTTATTTCAAAAGTATTAGAGGTATGGCTTTGAAACTTACCATACTTGTTTACCATAATAACCTCCATCTAGACAAGAACACAAACTCTGTCAAGGTTTTTGAAGAATTATGGCCCTTTTTGACTTAGAAAGTGTATTGAGCTTGGTTAAGTTTTTCTTCCCCACCCTCACTTTATTTCAAACACCACTAGAGGTATTGCTTTGAAACTAACCCCGTACTTGTTTACCATCACACCTTCATCAACAGACAAGAGGACATAACTCTGTCAAGGTTTTTGACAGAATTATGCCCCTTTTTGACTTAGAAAATACATTGAATATGGGTAAAATCCACTTATTACCTTAACCCTTTGAGATATTGCTTTGAAACTTTTAATGCTATTTCACATCATTACCCCCATCTGTACCAAGGTAACTCTGTCAGGGATTTGTTTTAAAAATTAAGGCCTTTTATCAACTTAGAATCTTGGTTAAGTTTTTCGTACCCAGTCCACTTTTTGACTGAACTGTTTGGATATTAATTTGAAAGTTGGATACTTGTTTACCATCATGATTCCCAAACATGGGCAGGAGAAGGTAATTCTGTCAAGGATTTTATTTGAATTATGGCCCTTTTTGACTTAGAAACTCAGTTAAAATTTCCACTTGTTAACTTAACCAATAGAGATTTACTTTGAAAGTTGGAGTACTACTACCATCGTAAGACCTATCTGTAGCAAAAGAAGATAACTCTTCTTGATTTGTACTTATAAATTCCTAGTTGAAGTCTTGTGTGCTATTAACTGTCAAAGTTTTGTTTTATTGCAAATTGGCACTGAACCCCCCTTGAGCCCGCTCCCCCCCCCCCCTCCTGACAGCTTGTTTTATACTTTATAAAGAAAATGGCCTCTTATTTCATATACCGAATTATTTAAAACAAGGCAGTTGAGTTTTCTACAGTGTATATTTGGTTTATAAATGTTTTCTTTGCTTCCAGTTCATCACTTGCCTTGTAGTTAGGACCTGATATGTATAAAGCATCGAACTCCTTTATTCAAAATATTTGTTCTCAAAAATAAGAATTCTTATGTGTACAATATGATTAGGTAGTCCAAGTAGCGAAATTGAAACAAGCAATGAATGTTTAAAAATATACTGGAGGACAAAAGTTCTGTCCGGTATAATTAAAGTAACTCAAAAACTGAAATTGGATATTTTATTCATCATTAGAAATGCATAAGAATATCATTTTCGAATCAATTTTCAATGTTCGTGACGTCGAATAGAATGTTCGTGGGCGTTTAACGCACGTTCAACATGCGTTGTAGGCTCACTGACAAAACGCGCGAGGTTTTCTATCTTGAAAGCTTCGTAATAACAACATATGTTGAGTATTTGTCTAAATGTTTACCTCTTTCGATAGGACTATCCTTTGGTAACAAAAATCACTTGGAACTTTTGTGATCATAAGCTTCATGAACATTAAATTTAGATAAATGTGAAATTCATGGTTTATGCCGTCACGGTTGATTGAATGTTTTTGTATAGAATTCTTAACACCTTGTGATGTAGCAAGTAGTCTCAAAATATAAATTTGATATAAAAAATAAAAAAAAAAACAAAAAAAAAATTTTTTTAAAAATTTTTTAAAGGCATAACTTCTGTAGTATATGTGGGAAAACTCAAAATGAAAGTGAAAGTATAACTTCAAAAAAAAAATGAATTGCTGGCATTTTACAATGGACTATTATTGTTTTTCATTACTTGGAGTACCTAGATTAGTATATTGCGTACATGATAATAACGAATTTTGAGAATTGATATTTGAACTAAAAAAAAATTGGTGTTTTCTACATAAATGACCATAGGTACTGGAAGTATGTGATGTATGAAGCACAAACAACATTTCTTAACCAAACAGTCAATACATAAAGCTTCTACTGAGTTTTCCGAACATTTTGGTGCATGAGACGTATGGATATTTTGCTAGTAAAGTATACAAATTCGAATCGGGAACTATTTCAAACACTACATGAACCTTGGGTGGTTTATAGCTGCGCACAATTTAAGAACAGCAAAGAATTGTGCATTAAAAGATAACGCTGAAAATGATGTTATTTCAATTATAAGGTAACCAGATATTACAAAATGCGAATAAATGCAAAGGGTTCTTTTATAAGCTGATATTTATCAAACGCCTTGCGGCACAATATGACGTTATTTTTGGCAGACAAAACAGCACTTACATAAAACTTTTTCGTTTGAAACAATTGGGTCTTTTTTCGGGATAATTCAAGATTTTTATGCCCCCGAAGGGTGGCATATTAAAATCGCACCGTCTGACCGTCTGTCCGTCTGTCTGTCCGTCCGTGCGTCCCCACTTACAAATTCGTGTCCGGACTGTAACTTTGTCATGCATTGAAGGATTTTAAAATAACTTGGCACCATGTCTAGCACATCAAGACGACGTGTCGCGTGCAAGACCCACATCCCTACCTCAAAGGTGAGGTCACCTTGGAGTATGAGGTTATGGAATCCTCTATATATGCACACATTCGTGTCCGGACTGTAACTTTTGTCATGCTTGAAGGATTTTAAAATAACTAGGCAGCCATGTCTAGCACATCAAGACGACGTGTCGCGTGCAAGACCCACGTCCCTAGCTCAAGGTCAGGTCATACTTAGAGTTTGAAGGTATGGTTCCTCTATTAGCATATATGCACCATTCGTGTCGGACTGTAACTTTGTCATGCATTGAAGGATTTTAAAATAACTTGGCACAAATGTCTGCAATCAAGACGACGTGTCGCGTGCAAGACCCAGGTCCCTAGCTCAAAGGTCAAGGTCATACTTAGAGTTTGAAGGTAATGGATTCCTCTATATATGCATATATGCACACATTCGTGTCGTGTCGGACTGTAACTTTGTAATGCCTTGAAGGTTTTAAATGTATGGCACAATGTCAGCACATCAAGACGACGTGTCGCGTGCAAGACCCACATCCCTACCACAAAGGTCAAGGTCACACTTAGAGTTTTGGTTGGAATCCTGTATATATGCATACATTTGTGTCTGGACTATAACTTTATTATGCTTTGAAGGATTTTAAAATACTTGGCACAAATGTCTAGCACATCAAGCGGATGTGTCGCGTGCAGACCCAAGTCCCTACCTCAAAGGTCAAGGTCACACTTAGTGTTTAAAGTAATGGAATACTGTATGCATGATTACTCTGTCATGCATGGAAGGATTTTAAATTACTAGCCCCATTTATTGAGCACATGGAGAGGACACAGACTGTGAGGCACCTCTTTCGGGGGCATTCGTCACTTGTGAGGGACAGCTCTTGTATTTCATGTCGGGGCTCATTAAGAGCGTCATAAAACAATATAAAACAAATTAATTGAACAAATAAAAAGCAAAAATCACAGTAACAGTAAAGCATGTGGTAAAACATAATGCTCTACACTTGGAGCCACTTCTAACCAGACACTTTTCAAATTCGATTTTCTCGAATACGGTTCAAGATATTTATTTCAAATTAAATTTTATGTTGTCTTACCACATTAGCTGTATAAAAATAATAAAACCTTTCAACTGTGACGATCGGTTACTTTTGCACGTGTGACATGTACGATTTCACCATTTTGCACGAGGAAATGTAGGTGAGCGAAAAATATCGATTTTCATTTTAATTTTATTATTCTATAACGCAATGCAAACCGTAAAAACAGAATTATTGATTTTAAAAATCAGTCACTTCGGAAGAATAAACAAGAGCGTGGTCGCGCAATTGACATGTTGCTTGCCCGGCTAATCATTCAGACAGTCGCGTATATAAATGTATCATATTTATTTAGCAATAATTTTATTTGCAAACATATGCAGTATCAACCTGTTCACTATAAATCGTAACAAAGGGGGAAATTTATCTGTAAAATACAATAACATTGTATTTCGTTTCTTTACTCCGATGTACGGATTTTATTATGAATCGGTGACTTTTCTCATTGTTGGGATTTCACGTTATGCTATTTTGTGAATTCGGATTTTACAGCGATGTTTTTATATTTGTTAAGTTTTATATGTGTTTGTTAATCAATTAAAATCAAATTTCGCAGAAGTGTGTATTATGTGTTGAATTAATTATCTTCTAAATTTGAACGAAATCTGCATACAAATAATTCAGTTATACCGAATTATATAAGTGTCGGGTTAGAAGTGGCTCCAAGTGTATATCACCGCCCCACTCAGCCTAGAGACACACCTAGACAAACACCCTGCCCAGAAAACATACTGGACCAGCCAATAGGCAAGGCCAGCGTGACTCGCCGAGCCGGGCACGAGCCATAAGATGTCCAAAGCTGCACAAAGCGATGTCAGACAACCTTTTCATTCCATTCTGTAAATTAACATAGTTAAAAGTTTATTACTTTACTGACTGTTGTATTGCTACCTGTAAATTGATCAGGATTACCAGATACAAAATCAAATACTGAATACAGAACTCCAACTGCATTTATTTTCATTCTTAAGATTTACATATGTACAGTACTATTTCATGAAAATATTAACCATTCAGTACACCCTCTCGATTTCCGCAACAAAACAAATTAATTGAACAACCACAGTAACAGTAAAACATGCAACAAAACATAATGCACTAATGCAGCGTTATAATGAACTTGAACTATAAAGGTTGTCCAAAATCACCCCAAGTCAAGTCAAGTCAGATTTTTAACAATATAACATAAGCTCTGTAAAGCTTTTAACATCGACTTATACATACATATTTGCGTATCAAATTATCACAGTATATATTATTTTACTTTATTTTATGTTTTTCGGTGGTTTATCGAAATATAACGGTGAATTATCACTGTCCACGCAGTGAAAATTGTCAAAATATGTTACCCGGATTAACGTCATAAAGTATACCGAGCGTAATGAATGCCGGAAACCATATGACGATGACGTCGTTAAAATGACGTCATTCTTGCGATGCTTTCTGGTGACATTTCCTGCGATTTTCGACATTTTATTGAAATAAACTCACAAAAGTAGAAATTGAGACATAAAATAAACAGAAAAAGTGTTGGTATCGATGTCATATCACGATAATTTCACTCGTGAACACCAAAAGTAGTTATATGCACTCGTGGCTGCGCCACTCGTGTAAATATCACTTTTGGTGCCCACTCGGTGAAATTATATCGTGATCTTACACCGAAACCAACAATTATCCTCTATATATATAGCACATTTAAAAATTACCATAAGATAAAGATATTTTTAAACACTGCATAACTGCTATGCTTGATTATAAAATGAGGTAAATATTTTGCATATCAATTAACACATAAAATACATAGATGTACATTTATATGACATAATAGCACATTAAAAATGACTGTTTCAAATAACTAAGATTTTAGGCTTCTATCACATACATGTATATGATTTACTATAAAATATCTTGTTTATAAAATAGATCAGAATTACTAGCTGAAAGTGTATACATAAAAAAGGAACAGAATATCATGTTTGCAAGGGTGAGCAACTCAATATTATAGAAGTATTGACAAAAGATTTAGTTGTCCAATAAAAGCATTATACAAAAGTATTTTAAAGTTGTGGGGAAGTTGCTGATCTTGACCTATATGTAAATCTAGAAAACTGCCATTAAAACAGAACAATAAGACGCATTACAACACAAAAGTGCGACCGATAAAAATAAACTAAAGACATTTATCCCCCTAAACCAGAATTGGGGAGAACTGATCAGCAACTTCCTAACAAAATGATCATATCAAATACATAGTAGCATGGACATTTAGCAAATAAGCATAATAGACAGAGCAAATTGTTCCTACACCGCCGAGAGACACTCCCAGACAAGCTCTCCGCCCAGAAAACACACTGCCAGCCGGGAACGAGCCAGAAGATTCCCCTAGCTGCACGAAGCGATGTCAGACAGATAGTTAGTTAGATAATTTATTAATCTTGTACATATAGGCCGCCGGCCAAAAATACATTTTGTTACAATCACATCTTAACAATACACACTTGTCACCACAATACATAATACACAACATGTTAAAAAATTAAGTTTCTATAAAAAAAATATTTTGGCTTTAGTAATTATTTTCAGAATCTTGCGCTAATAAAATGATAACTACGGAATTCCGTTAGGGCCATCGCCTATGAATGAAATAATCTGAAACGCGAAAACACGAAATCACGAAAGTACGATGACGAAAACGCGAAAACACGATGACGAAAACGCGAAAACACGAAATCTCGAAAGTACGATCACGAAAACGCGAAACTACTATGATGAAAACGCGAAAGTACGATCACGAAAACGTGAAAACACGATGATAAAACTACGATACAATTTCGCGTTTCCATCATCGTACCTTCGCGTTTTCGTCATCGTACTTTCGCGGTTTCGTGTTTTTCGTCATCGTACTTTCGCGTTTTCGTCATCGTGTTTTCGCGTTTTCGTCATCGTACTTTCGCGTTTTCGTCATCGTATTGTTTTCGTCATCGTACTTTCGCGTTTTCGTCATCGTACTTTCCCCTTCCGGTACGCATGCGCAAAACAATATTAACAAAACAAAACAAGTGAATCCTTGCAGTAGTCTTAAAGATATGACTTGAACATATTTTTATAATATAAACTAAGGGGGATAATACAAGAGTTATATGAGCTGGAGTTATGGTTTATAAACACTGCGCTAATGTACACCTAATAATATATCCATGCTCCATGTTTGGAGTTAATCTGTGCAATAGTGCTTAAGTTATGCTGCAAGCATTTATTTTACAAAATCAATTAAGTGATATAATTTAAGAACTATACAAGCTATAGTTATTGTTCCTGTGCACTGCTTTATACACTTCATAAAGTATGCATGGTCCAAATTTGGAGTGAACCCCTGCCAAAGTGTTGAAGTTGTCCTTTTATCACAAACAAGTGACATGGGGAGATAATTTAAAAACCTGGCAAGAGTTATGGTTCTTATTTATGTACTTCCTCTCCCTCATCACCCTCTACCTATACATTATATACTTCAAGTTTCAAAGCAATCCCTTTGAACTTTTGTAGTAATAGTAAGTTATAGCAAATGTGAAAAAACAAGTCACAAGGGGAGATAACTTAAAAATCTGGCAAGAAAGGGTTATGGTTCTTAGTTAATGCACTTCCTGTCATCACCCCCTACCTATATTTCAAATAAGTTTCAAAGCAATCCCTCGAAACCTTTTGAAGTTATAGTATGAACATGGAGCATGGATATATTATTAGGTGTACATTAGCGCAGTGTTTATAAACCATAACTCCAGCTCATATAACTCTTGTATTATCCCCCTTAGTTTATATTATAAAAATATGTTCAAGTCATATCTTTAAGACTACTGCAAGGATTCACTTGTTTTGTTTTGTTAATATTGTTTTGCGCATGCGTACCGGAAGGCGAAAGTACGATGACGAAAACGCGAAAGTACGATGACGAAAACGCGAAAGTACGATGACGAAAACGCGAAAACACGATAGCGAAAACGCGAAAGTACGATGACGATAACGCGAAAATACGATGGCGAAAACACGGAACCGCGAAAGTACGATGGCGAAAACGCGAAGGTACGATGATGAAAACGCGAAATTGTATCGCATTTTCATCATCGTGTTTTCGCGTTTTCGTCATCGTACTTTCGCAATTTCGTCATCGTAACTTCGCGTTTTCGTCATCGTACTTTCGCGTTTTCGTGTTTTCGCGTTTCAGATTATTTTATTCAAAGGCGAATATGCAGATGGCCCTAACGGAATTCCGTAGATAATCGATACAATTTATGGGTATTTTCACTTGACAATATTGAAATAAATTCGCCAATCGATGCACGGACATGAATAGTATTAAAATATATATGTCTTTAGGACGTATACCTCTCACAAAGAAAGGCATGATATTCGTCTTCAAGAACATCGATATGTTTTTCTTTTCTAGGCAGTAAGTACAAATTCGTTGCTCTCTGCTTGCCCCAACATGTATCCAAGTTTCCAAGTTTAATTTGTGACTGGAACATCTAAATTGTGCTAAAGATTGTCTCAAATGAAAGGGAAAATCGTATTTGAGATAACTTTCTACATTTAAAAGAGATTTATATTGTTAAAATCAGTTACATCTATTAGAATTTTCTATAATATCATGCCAGCCTCGTTTCAGACAATCTGAAAGTCTTTGTTTAAAAGCATTTACAAAATCCCTTCTATCACCTACGTCTTGAGAAATCCAAACAAAACCAAAACCATATGGAAACAGCATGTAACGAACTTCAGAAGCCCATGTATGTCTGTGTAGATCATTTTTCAATATTTGACAAATCTTGCATGATTATCCAAACAAACCTTTACATACTAGACTATTTTATTTTGTAAATTTACGCAGTTTATAAATTTACTAAATGTTACATTTTTAACTCTAAGTTGATCAAAATACAAATCAAACATAGAGAAAATAATACATATGTAAATTTGACTAGAATTAATAACTGCGATATGAATTAACTGAATGCAGCTGCAGTTACGAAATCACCAACTAAACACTATGATAAGAATGTGAAATGTCAATATCGGTGTTTAAGGGCGCTTGTTCGTATTTCAGCATCTTTGAGGTAGAAATACCGGTGTTTATATCCGGTTTAAAAGTATGGAGGACCAAGTTATCGGGGAGCTGGAAAAGGCTTCTCAAATTGTGCTTGTAAGTTTTTTTTTCCGAATAAATTATGACATAATTGTAAAAATACCTTTATGCGTTTGAAAATGTTACAACAACAGTATATGTATTGCGTACGATGTTACAAGCCGACTGCAAATATGATCGAAAAATATGTCCAAGAAATAATCGAACAATGGTTATTTAAATGATTAAATCTGTAATATATTGACGAAAATACAGGTGTTATTATTGCTTATTACTTGCCTCAGAAAACTGCGTCAATCAACCGCTGATATGTGGCTCAAATGTTGTTAAATAAAATGCTAAGTAGTAGGGTATCCGGATCGTATAATTTCGGATAAAACATGCAATATTCATGTTATATGTACAACTGCTTACTCACAATCATAATTCTAATATGAAAATAGGCAATACCTATATCGTGTGAAAGCAAAACGAGGTATTTCATGCATCGAGGGTTGATTGCGAAAAGAAATGGTGCCTTATATGGCGTCACAAGATAGAGCATCAAACTTTAGGAATGTGTATAAATAGGATCTCTTTACATTTCAAAGTCAGAGCTGAAGTGTTGTGTTTTCAAACAAAAAAATTGCAGACATTTAATGACAACAACAACAGAGTACCTGTAGACGCAATTGGAAGCCTTCGGCCAAATTCCCCTACCCTTCATTCTGCCAACCAAGGCGCCGCATGCTGCCCACAGCCGGCGCATCTTTATAAGTTGTTATCGTATCGTCCATGGGTGCGGACAAATTGAAATCTTCCATGGGTAATCGTGAATTCATTAATTTTATTGCTTTCAGTATTCAATTAAATACTCGTACATACGTTTACCTATGGTCGGGCTTCGCCCAAAGGGCGCTTCGTGCCCTTCAAGCTTTCGCCCGTATCACATTTAATATGCTTCAATGACATAACATTTATACAAGAAAAACAAGGTTTTTCCCGCATATAGGTTACACGTTAATCAAAAATCATTTATGAATTGAATGTCAAATGAATTTACAATAATTTCAATATATGTCCAAATTGAATTTTGGTTCTTCCGAAAACTTTTTTTTTTTTAATCTTTGAAAAACTTGCTGATTACAGGTTGAAAAACTTAATGATTTCTTAAAACTTTTTAAAAGAAATTCATCGGCTGTAAAAGTATTTTCCCAATTTTGTCAGGAACGTTGAATTGGCACAGCTCCCCCACTCTAAGGGGAATTAACCACTGCTGGGAGTTTGCCGCGGAGCGTTTTTCAAAAAAGCGTCTATTGACCATGATCTGTAGTGTTGTTTAATAGTTGTCATCATACCATTATACGGAAAGTTGTTTTATGGTTCGTGTTATACACATGTAAGACTGTAGTAAAGTGTAGAGTTAATACTTATTATTATTTCCAATTAAAAAATATTTGATGTATTTGGCTTTTCCTGTTGATAGGTAGCACCTATAGTTATATTAAATTACTAGCAAACATAAAGATAGACCACACGGTTGTTGGAAAACACTTAAATCCTCATATTTGCACACATAGTTATTGCAAAATGATGTTTAAAAAATCCTATGACAATTCCTTGGAACGCATGAAATGTCAAAAGGCACTGCAATATACAATACAAAGCTTGATACTTAAAGACAATTGAACAGAAATGTGAGATAATAGGCCACAAAAGTCCAGACAGACCAGTCTGTGTATACACAGTAGGGGTTTTAGCCAATGATGGACTAGCTTCTGTTTTTCATAATTAGCTACTGTATATAGTACATTGTTAATGTAATACCAAAAGGTGTGCATTTTCTCTTTCAAATCGAGAAAAGTGGTGAGTTATGTGAAGTTTGTTAATGTTTATAAATTACTTCGGGACTATTATTTATCAATGATACATAATTACTGCTCATGTTTTAATTGTTCAGACAACAGGAAAAAGTAACGACATGTTTGAAGTGCAGTTACTCCAAAATTAAGAGGATTTGCTGCTTAGTTACCGCTAATGTTCGATGACAATTACAAGTAAAAGAGATAAAATTGTTGTTTATTATTTGATTGTTTTAACTACTGAATTGTCTGGTAACATGTTTGTAGAGAAATGACTCAACAATTAGGGTGTTTTCAATTTTAATTTCATCCTTTGTCAAACCGTGGCATGGAAAATTGATGTGTATAATAAAGTAGTCAGTAATGTTTCAAATCAAATTTGCTTTGCAAATAGGAAAAAAATTCAAGATGTTCTAAATTTTGATATTTGACATTCAATTCAGAAATTATTTTTAATAACCGCGTAATATATAGGCGGAAAAAGCTGTATAAACACTATAAATGTGTGCCTGGTACAAGAAAGGACCAATATGGAGTTAAAATTTCAAGCTACTGTGATCTGACAGTGAGTGACTTGCAAAATTCACAGCTGTACCAAAGTGTTTTCATTAAATGCCTCCATATTATAAGAGAGAGGTTAAAACAACAGTATTAATCAAAAGTAACATATTTTGTATCTTCACTAATTTAAAGAACATCAAAATAAATGAAAAGCACATTTTCAGGACCAAAGTAAATAAATGGATGAGTCATCCGACAAAATTGTGTTGCTATGTTATAATGCTGTTCATATTGTTAGTAATATTTATAAATGAAAGCTAAACACACAAGTTCTTTTCTATAGTCACAGTTTATATCAGTATTCCCTATACTGTATCAACTACTTACAATGTTTAATCATGATTTTCTTTAAGAGTGTTCAAGACATTGTGTGAAAAAGAACCACTTAATATTAAAGTACAATACTTTGAACACATGTAAAATAGTAATATATGTTCTAAATAACTGTCAGACTTCATAAAAGGATTTTTGAAATTCTAAAAATAATGATGTACATAATCTTAAATTTAGGATCTCTTTTTTGTGATCAGTTTTTAGCTCGACTTTTCTATGAAAAGGGGAGCTATCCTACTCGCCCCGGCGTCGGCGTTGGCGTCACACCTTGGTTAAGATTTTCGTACCACCCCACTTTATTTGAAAAGTATTAGAGGTATGGCTTTGAAACTTACCATACTTGTTTACCATCATAACCTCCATCTACAGACAAGAGTACATAACTCTGTCAAGGTTTTTGACAGAATTATGGCCCTTTTTTGACTTAGAAAGTGTATTGAGCTTGGTTAAGTTTTTCGTACTACCTCACTTTATTTCAAAACCATTGGCGGTATTGCTTTGAAACTAACCATACTTGTTTACCATCAGGACCTTCATCAACAGACAAGAGGACATAACTCTGTCAAGGTTTTTGACAGAATTATGCCCCTTTTTGACTTAGAAAATACATTGAATATGGGTAAAATCCACATATTGCCTTAACCCTTTGAGATATTGCTTTGAAACTTTTAATGCTATTTCACATCATAACCCCCATTTGTACGCAAGAGAAGGTAACTCTGTCAGGAATTTGTTTGAAAAATTAAGGCCTTTTATCGACTTAGAATTTTGGTTAAGTTTTTCGTACCAGTCCACTTTTTGACTGAACTGTTTGAGATATTAATTTGAAAGTTAGATTACTTGTTTACCATCATGATTCCCAAACATCGGCAGGAGAAGGTAATTCTGTCAAGGATTTTATTTGAATTATGGCCCTTTTTGACTTAGAAACTCAGTTAAAATTTTCATTCTTGTCCACTTGTTAACTTAACCATTTGAGAAATTACTTTGAAAGTTGGAGTACTTAGGTAGGGTTTACAGATGTTTCACACCCTAGTCATTTCTCCCCTAGTCGTTTCTCCCCTAGTCATTTCTCCCCCAAGATATTTCTCCCCCAATAAATTTATATATGGAAGTGCATAAACATTACATGTTGAGTACTTTAGGGATATATGATAATTTAGATAATAATCCTATTATTATTATGAATATTTTAATGTTATATTTTGATGATTAAAAGTTGTAGATTTGAGTTTGGATTGATTGACTGTGAATAAGCATGATAAGAAATAAGATGTAATAACTGAAAAACTATTTTTTTTATTATGTATAGATCTACATGTTATATGAATATACCGTAAAATAATTAAAAACTTTTATTTAAACTTTGAAAATATTTACTTATTAAATAGGAATGTGGAACACAGACTGCAACTATGAAGTGAAATAAACTCTTTAAGTTTTTAAGTTTTTCACAAGTTTTCCAGAAATTGACTCTGATCAAACATAAGGTGAATACTAAATAAGCCAATTATCACATAATGCTGCTTCTTTTCTTAATAATCAATTATCTTATAATGCTATTGTGTGCACCTTGAGTAGAATGAGAAGATTGAGTCACAGTAGTTGGCTTTATATATGGTTGAATGAGACTGAAAGGGCACAACTATCTCACTTAATGTAAAAAGTAAAAATGCCTGCTAATTCAGGTCCATGCATAGAATGTCCAAGATCTGTGTATCAGCACCATCTTGCAGTCAAATGTGATCTTTGTGACATAAAATGTGGGATTACAGAAGAGTCGACATTACCCGTTTTTAAATTGTACTAGTACTATATTCTTTGAGATGTACTTTATACTTTCTGGATAAAACACTACTTTACTTAACTCATTTATATTTGAGTGTTCCTTCAACGAATCAAGCAAGTCCAATGTGTTTTCAAAAAGTGCAAAATTTATGTGAATTGACAGCAAGTTAAATAGACACTTTCTGTTCAATAAACAATCAATGTTTTATAATGGAATGTAATAAACAGTTTGACACTTAGTGGCCAATAAACAATTAACATTCCAGTAATTCCAATAGTTATTTTAAGCTATAATTGTAAAAATAATGCTTTCATATCTTCAATTAATATTTAATTAATTAATATAATTGTTGTTGTTGTTGTATTTACCATTAAGTCTGATCTTATTATGAAAAACTATTAAACATAGTCCCTATCTAAACCAAAACTGTGTTTTTCACGAAAAGTGTTGTTTTGACTCCAAACATATTTATCTATGCAAGTCAGTTATAGCAATTAACATTTAATATAGAGCATTTTTTTGTTCCATTTGCACTGTACTTTTTTTATATGCTTCTTTATTCTTATCTTGTACAGGAATTACCCAAGCACAGTATAAGAACGCAGTCAATGAAGAAAGAGATTTAGGAGGGGTCTCATCCAAAACATAAGCTAAAAATTAGGTTTTGGGTGGACCTTGATAAAATCTCTTTCAAATTAAATAAAAAAAGATTTAGGTTTCATCTGTTCCCACTGATAGAAACTTGATATGATCTGCTGTGTTTTTGACACATCATCATGTAAAATTGTAAAGTGGGTAATCTGATTTACATAGTAATAAATTTTATTTTTGAGTTAATTCATTTTCAAAAGTATGAAAAATAATTTCTTTTGCTTTTTTAAATTTGAAAATAAATATAATAAGCAGGAAATGATTCAATTCCTTTACTTTAATCAATGAATACAATTTTAGTTTTAAGTCTTTAAAAATTCATTTTACTGAGCACTGTTTTGACAAATGTTTTTTAACATATGATTAAATTTTTTGGAAAACTCTGTTGGTTTCTGAAAAAATTTTGACTGAAAATTACAATTAAATAAAGGTTTAAAACATTTTTCTTCTACCCCCGAAACAAAAACACATAGAATTGATACAATATCAAACTTAACAAATCAATGAAAGTCAGTAGGTCTAAACATCTTTATTTAATGACAGTTTTAAAAATAAAACATTTATCAGTCTCAAGATTAAGTTAATAAAAACAATTGAAAAAACACAGAATGTCTATTTGAAATTAAAAAAAAACTTGATCTTTTCAATGAAAGGATAATCTTTAATACTTCAAATCCTGCTTTAATTTTAGGTAGTAATTAACACCTTAATATGCTACCTTTTTTAGGTGAGAAATGCCTTGGGGGAGAAATGACTAGGGGAGAAACATCTTGGGGGAGAAATGACTAGGGGAGAAACGACTAGGGTGCGAAATATCTGGATACCCTTAGGTAGCACTCCACACTTATTTCAGCCCTCGGCTTTGTTCGAGCGACACCAACAAAGTAGGCCTATCACATATGAACAACCTGTGAACCTGAAAATAGAATAAGTGTTTCACTGTGAACACATTGCCAGTGTGAACGTATTAATACAATTCGGTAGTCTGAACTGCCTTTCTTTCCTGAAAATTTTAGTTCCTATTTATACCGTCGGAGGCCAGAATTCACTGCAGTCTGAGACCATTCTAGCCCTATTTTCCGAACCTGTACAAAATTACCTGCAAATATTTCACACTAGGTGACACTGTTTCTGGCTTGCAGACTATCTAGATAAGTAAACAAACACATTGAACATGGTGCTTAACCACGAAAATATTTTGCAAGCAGTAAAAGTATGTACCCCCCTGTAAAAAGCTTGATTTTCTAAGCTGTAGAGCTGATTTTCACTTGTTTACAAAATGTCACCATCTGCGCATGTCATCTCTGCACTGGCTTTCCAGACCCATGTTTTCGCATTTGCAAACATGCAAAATAAAACTCAAACAACAAAATCTGGCACTTAAAATTGATTTAAAGTTCACAGGGCTGTTTAATTTCCTTATATCTCTAAACTTTATAAAATTACCCCTGACCAATTCGAATTTGTGGCTAAATTTATGTACCATCGTAAGACCTATCTGTAAGCAAAAGAAGATAACTTTGTGAAATATTTTCTTGATTTGTACTTAGAAATTCCTAGTTAAAGTCTTGTGTGCCTTTAACTGTCAAAGTTTTGTTTTATTGGCAAGCACTAAAAAAGTCGAGCACGCTGTCCTACTGACAGCTCTTGTTATTATGTGTTTTGTAGTTGTGATAAGAACAAGTTACTATAAAAAGTCTTTAGAAAGGTGAAGTATTTCTTATTTGATTGTCACTTTTTGTCTTTTTCAGGCTCCACCAAATTTAGTTACACATGAGCAAAGACAGACAGCAGAAAGTGTTATCCTACAATTCAGGAAAACTAAACATCCATACAACATTTGTAAAACTATTCTTGGTAAGTTTGTCTTCAATGCAAATGTAAGACTCATGAGTAGTAATGAAAAAGTTACTTGGAAGAACTCTGTATCAAGTCAATAATTTGCTTTATGTCTGCTTGCTGGGATGAAGAAAAATGTTCTTACAATCGGCACAGTAACTGATGAAGTCTGTATTTCCCTAAATACTACACTGAAATACAAATCTATGAATGATTGTTTATTACAGAAAAATGCAAAACAGATTATGTGCTGTACCAGGCAGCTACAACTATACAGGAGAGTGTGTTGAGGGAGTGGTCTTTACTTAGTGCAGAGGATATAGAGTCTTTACGGGCTTTTCTTCTCAGATACATTACTCAGCATATAAGGTAACTTCTCAAACTTGCCTTCTCAGATACATTTCTCAGCGTATAAGATCATTTCACAAACTTGCCTTCTCAGATACATTATTCAGTGTTTAAGGTAACTTCTTAAACCTGCCTTCTCAGATACATTACTCAGCGTATAAGGTAAATTCTCAAACTTGCCTTCTCAGATACATTATCAGCCAGTCTATAAGGTAACTTCTCAAACTTGCCTTCTCAGATACATTTCTCAGCGTATAAGATAACTTCTCAAACTTGCCTTCTCGGATACATTACTCAGCATATAAGATAACTTCTCAAACTTGCCTTCTCAGATACATTACTCAGCATATAAGATAACTTCTCAAACTTGCCTTCTCAGATACATTACTCAGTATATAAGGTAACTTCTCAAACTTGCCTTCTCAGATACATTACTCAGCATATAAGATAACTTCTCAAACTTGCCTTCTCAGAAACATTACTCAGCGTATGAGGTAACTTCTCGAACTTCTTTCTCAGATATATTACTCAGATTATAAGATAACTTCTCAAACTTGTCTTCTCAGATACATTTCTCAGTGTATAAGGTAACTTCTAAAGCTTACCTTCTCAGATGCATTACTCAAGGTATAAGATAACTTCTCTAACTTGTCTTCTGAGATACATTACTCAGCATATAAGGTAACTTCTCAAACTTGCCTTCTCAGATACATTACTTAGCATATAAGGTAACTTCTCAAACTTGTCTTCTCAGATACATTACTCAGCGTATTAGGTGACTTCTCAAACTTGTCTTCTCAGATACATTACTTAGGTACATCACCCAAACATATCAAATAACCTCCCTCCTGCTATTTGAAATTCATTACCAAACATATATTTAGGTCAGCTTACCTTCTCATGTACATTACTAAACATATCAGATAAATTTGCATTCCCAGGTACTTCACAGAGTGTTGTAAACTATCTGGTTTGCCTTTACGTTAGGTCGGTCAAACGCTATACATAGCTAAAGTTTACTGTGTTATTATATGACATACCAACTCTAAATGAATTTTGTATTGTATAGATATAGTTTTTGACAGATAAATCAATGTCAGGAAACTATTTAAAACTATCTTTTAGATATGTAGTAGGATTGGTGGAATGTAACAAAACAGTAACATACAAAATAGTTTTTATCCTAGATGTTTTCAGCATGGAACATTACCGCTTAATGGAGTTACAATGTGGCACTTTGACTGTCATTCCAATAATGAAGAATGTTAGGTGTCTGTCCAACAGTCCCCATTTGTGCCAAACATAAAAGTAACAGAACAATGAAAAGGAATTCATTTTTAACTTATTTTTTAGTTACAACTGTTTTTAGCTCGACTTTTCTATGAAAAGGGGAGCTATCCTACTCGCCCCGGCGTCGGCGTTGGCGTCACACCTTGGTTAAGTTTTTCGTACCACCCCACTTTATTTCAAAAGTATTAGAGGTATGGCTTTGAAACTTACCATACTTGTTTACCATCATAACCTCCATCTACAGACAAGAGTACATAACTCTGTCAAGGTTTTTGACAGAATTATGGCCCTTTTTTTACTTAGAAAGTGTATTGAGCTTGGTTAAGTTTTTCGTACCACCTCACTTTATTTCAAAACCATTGGAGGTATTGCTTTGAAACTAACCATACTTGTTTGCCATCACGACCTTCATCAACAAACAAGAGGACATAACTCTGTCAAGGTTTTTGACAGAATTATGCCCCTTTTGACTTAGAAAATACATTGAATATGAGTAAAATCCACTTATTGCCTTAACCCTTTGAGATATTGCTTTGAAACTTTTAATGCTATTTCACATCATTACCCCCATCTGTACGCAAGAGAAGGTAACTCTGTCAGGGATTTGTTTTAAAAATTAAGGCCTTTTATCGACTTAGAATCTTGGTTAAGTTTTTCGTACCAGTCCACTTTTTGACTGAACTGTTTGAGATATTAATTTGAAAGTTGGAATACTTGTTTACCATCATGATTCCCAAACATGGGCAGGAGAAGGTAATTCTGTCAAGGATTTTATTTGAATTATGGCCCTTTTTGACTTAGAAACTCAGTTAAAATTTTCATTCTTGTCCACTAGTTAACTTGACCATTTGAGATATTACTTTGAAAGTTGGAGTACTTATGTACCATCGTAAGACCTATCTGTAAGCAAAAGAAGATTACTCTGTGAAAAAATTTCTTGACTTGTACTTAGAAATTCCTAGTTAAAGTCTTGTGTGCCCTTAACTGTCAAAGTTTTGTTTTATTGGCAAGCACTAAAAAAGTCGAGCACGCTGTCCTACTGACAGCTCTTGTTAGATAAAATTACAACTTTGGTTACATCAGATACAGCTACAATTGAAACTTTGCAGTTGCTACTGTACTTTCTAAAAATTATCAGGAAATCATTATTATTGATCCAAATGGTACACCATACCTGGTGACTTCTGACCTGAAAGAATCAAATAACTTTTTTACAAAGATTTGACCTCACTTAACTACCATTTGCCAAAGCAATGCTTTTTTAAGCTTTCAGTATTACAGTACAGCATATTATAATTTCAGTTTGCAGAGTTATGTGAGAGAGCAGGTACTCCAGACGGTGGCTGTGATACTGAAGAGAGGAACACTTGATCCCAAGGGAGCTAAGCTTGATGGACTCTTTCAAGATGTCACACATCTTATCAGCAGTGGAAATGTCACAATGGTTCATACAATTACATTTAGTTTAACTTTGAGTTATATCAAATAGTTAACAAGAGCTATTGAGGAATGGCTGAAGACAGAGCAATTTTACTATCTGTTTGCCCCTATGAACATTGTGTTTTTAAGAAATAGCCTGAATCCCAAAACACATACTTACCTTAAATAACTTAACTCCAAAACTAATATGATAACTAACTTCTTCGAATCTAAAGCCCTAATATTACCCTAATGTCAATTCTTTACCCATAAACTGGTCACCCAAAATGTAAACTCAAGCCCTGTAGGCAAACCAGCATAAGAAAAAATGTACTTTGTACCAAGTAAAACTCAGTTATATCTTACTGAGAGGATTCATACTATATGTGTTGATCACTGACTAGTACTGGGTTCATGTAAGACTCAAATATGGGAAAATTGGAAGCCATTTTGAAAAAAGGCACATTGTTTAGCAAATCAGTGGTTTTGATTTATTAATAGACACTATTAATATTATTAGGACATAAGCAATATATATATTCATTCCAACTATGAATACATTCTGTCTGGAATGTAGTTTGGATTTGGATTGTTTGTTCTAGATCAACAACTATGGAATAAATACAATGAAATATTTGAGCCATCAATAAAGTGTTGTATATTTCAGCAATTGGTAGCATGCTCCATGTTGACGGCCTTGTTGAATGAATTCTCCAGTTCGAGTAGAACCAGCAGTGTAGGATTTACCTGGGAATTTCATACCAAGTGTAAACGTGCTTTTGAGGTACATTGTAGTTTGATTACTATTAGTATGAAATATCTTTACTACTTTGAACTTGAGAATCTGAAGAAATACTGAACACACTTGTTTGTATAAAATACTTTTAAGTTTTATTGTTTTGTTTACAAATGGGTAGTCTAACAGACTTGATCCTCATATTGACTACTCTGTAGTAGATTAATCAGAGTTCAGTATGATGCATTTTCTAATTTTCTAAACACATGTACTTTTAAGTTGCCAGGAATTCCGTCAGTCTTGATTTAAGATGTTACTGTTAAACTAAGATAGACTGTAACAGGGATTTATAACCTGCTTGTTGGCAGATACTAGTGCATGTACATCCAAAACAACCAGTTTCAGAGTAAAACTAATTAATTGTATAGCCACCACTGTAAATTTGTTATATCGTTTGAATGTCTGCTAATAGAACTTATACTGCTATACTTCAGGAGAATGACCTACAGAAAGTGTTCCTGTTTTCGCTACAAGTCCTCAATGAGATAGAGAAACAGCAGTCTCCCCTGCCACGAGAAACAACCGCTGTTCTAAACAGGTTCCTCGGTATAACTGAACAAGTGCTGTGCTGGGAGTTCACGCCCAAAACAAACATGTGTATCCTTTAAAACCATAGCAAAATAAACTAATATACTTTCAGCACTTGCATGAGTTATCATCATGAAGAGGTTGTTAGAGTATAAGGGTGAAGGATTAAGAGTATAAGGCAAGGTGGTTATAGTATTAGGGGAAGAGATTAGAGAATAAGGAGAGAGGGTTATAGTAGGGGAGGAGGGATTAGAGAATAAGGAGATTGGGTTATAGTATTAGGGGAGGAGATTAGAGAATAAGGAGATTGGGTTATAGTATTAGGGGAGGAGATTAGAGAATAAGGAGATTGGGTTATAGTATTAGGGGAGGAGATTAGAGAATAAGGAGATTGGGTTATAGTATTAGGGGAGGAGATTAAAGAATAAGGAGATTGGGTTATAGTATTAGGGGAGGAGATTAGAGAATAAGGAGATTGGGTTATAGTATTAGGGGAGGGGATTAGAGAATAAGGAGAGAGGGTTATAGTATTAGGGGAGGAGATTAGAGAATAAGGAGATTGGGTTATAGTATTAGGGGAGGAGATTAGAGAATAAGGAGATTGGGTTATAGTATTAGGGGAGGAGATTAGAGAATAAGGAGATTGGGTTATAGTATTAGGGGAGGAGATTAAAGAATAAGGAGATTGGGTTATAGTATTAGGGGAGGAGATTAGAGAATAAGGAGATTGGGTTATAGTGTTAGGGGAGGAGATTAGAGAATAAGGAGATTGGGTTATAGTATTAGGGGAGGAGATTAAAGAATAAGGAGATTGGGTTATAGTGTTAGGGGAGGAGATTAAAGAATAAGGAGAGAGGGTTATAGTATTAGGGGAGGAGATTAGAGAATAAGGAGATTGGGTTATAGTATTAGGGGAGGAGATTAAAGAATAAGGAGAGAGGGTTATAGTATTAGGGGAGGAGATTAGAGAATAAGGAGATTGGGTTATAGTATTAGGGGAGGAGATTAAAGAATAAGGAGATTGGGTTATAGTATTAGGGGAGGAGATTAAAGAATAAGGAGAGAGGGTTATAGTATTAGGGGAGGAGATTAGAGAATAAGGAGATTGGGTTATAGTATTAGGGGAGGAGATTAGAGAATAAGGAGATTGGGTTATAGTGTTAGGGGAGGAGATTAGAGAATAAGGAGATTGGGTTATAGTGTTAGGGGAGGAGATTAGAGAATAAGGAGATTGGGTTATAGTGTTAGGGGAGGAGATTAGAGAATAAGGAGATTGGGTTATAGTATTAGGGGAGGAGATTAGAGAATAAGGAGATTGGGTTATAGTGTTAGGGGAGGAGATTAGAGAATAAGGAGATTGGGTTATAGTGTTAGGGGAGGAGATTAAAGAATAAGGAGATTGGGTTATAGTGTTAGGGGAGGAGATTAAAGAATAAGGAGATTGGGTTATAGTATTAGGGGAGGAGATTAGAGAATAAGGAGATTGGGTTATAGTATTAGGGGAGGAGATTAAAGAATAAGGAGATTGGGTTATAGTGTTAGGGGAGGAGATTAAAGAATAAGGAGATTGGGTTATAGTATTAGGGGAGGAGATTAGAGAATAAGGAGATTGGGTTATAGTGTTAGGGGAGGAGATTAGAGAATAAGGAGATTGGGTTATAGTATTAGGGGAGGAGATTAGAGAATAAGGAGATTGGGTTATAGTATTAGGGGAGGAGATTAAAGAATAAGGAGAGAGGGTTATAGTATTAGGGGAGGAGATTAGAGAATAAGGAGATTGGGTTATAGTATTAGGGGAGGAGATTAAAGAATAAGGAGAGAGGGTTATAGTATTAGGGGAGGAGATTAGAGAATAAGGAGATTGGGTTATAGTATTAGGGGAGGAGATTAAAGAATAAGGAGATTGGGTTATAGTATTAGGGAGGAGATTAAAGAATAAGGAGAGAGGGTTATAGTATTAGGGGAGGAGATTAGAGAATAAGGAGATTGGGTTATAGTATTAGGGGAGGAGATTAGAGAATAAGGAGAGAGGGTTATAGTATTAGGGGAGGAGATTAGAGAATAAGGAGATTGGGTTATAGTATTAGGGGAGGAGATTAAAGAATAAGGAGAGAGGGTTATAGTATTAGGGGAGGAGATTAGAGAATAAGGAGATTGGGTTATAGTATTAGGGGAGGAGATTAGAGAATAAGGAGATTGGGTTATAGTATTAGGGGAGGAGATTAAAGAATAAGGAGAGAGGGTTATAGTATTAGGGGAGGAGATTAGAGAATAAGGAGATTGGGTTATAGTATTAGGGGAAGAGATTAGAGAATAAGGAGAGAGGGTTATAGTATTAGGGGAGGGGATTAGAGTATAAAATTCAGGAGAGGGAGTATCAGAGGAAAGGGTTAGAGTACAAGGGGAGTGTGTTAGGGTTGGAGTATTAGAGCATGTGATTAGACTATAAGGAGAGGGGATAAGAGTATAAGGAGAGGTGTTTAAGTAATAAGGAAGGGGATTAAGTATTAGGGGAGGGGGTTAATTGTTGTCTAGACATTTTAGGCTATGTACAGAAAGAAATAACAATGGCACAATTACTGTACAAAAGTTGATACTATCTCTAACCTTTAATGGACATGATAGTGAGCATACAAGACATACTGTTTAAATGGAAAGAAAAAGTTAGCATACTCTAAAAAGCGCTGTATCTAATTAGGTGTGTGAGTGCAGTTTTGTTCAGCAGTGTTAGGTACTTAACTGATGTCAGTACGTCGGAATGTTGGATACTTTGATAAGGATCAGAGTGTCACTTTGAAGCCACATGATAAGTGGAGAGAAACACTATTGGATTCCACATTGATTCAGCTTATATTCAGAGTAAGTTCAGAAGTGTACTCATTTTGAATATTTGAGTAAAACTATTTATTTAGTATTAGCTGTAGACTTCAATTCTTACAGCTTTCATTAAAGTAACCTGATAAATAAGTCGAGCCTTGTGTCTAGCAGGTTGCTTTCGGTTCTATCCACTCGCTACTTGTATTGCACAATGATCTGTATTTACATGTTTTGTAAAAATTGGCGAATAAATATGTTTAAACTAAAACAGAAATATTCTTTGTAGTATTTTGTCATGATGAAAAAAAACACACAAAAGAGAAGTTATTTGCCTTTTATAATGAGATATTCAGGCGTCTTACATTTTGTGACGGACAATTTATGTTCAGGTTCCTGTAATAGCTAAAGATAATTGTGTTTCCTTCAAACTGAAAATGAAGAAATAACAATGAAATTTATAGTTATTGCAATATTTGTGATTTGTTACATAAATATGACAACTTCTTCCATGACTTAACGTTACATGGGATATTTGTAGATACACCAGAAAGCTCGTCACAACTCTGAGATGGCCACCCACTCTATCCAGTGTCTAACACAACTTGCATCTCTCAATGGACCGGTGTTCCCTGATGACAGAGCAAGAACACAGTATCTCACCACTTTCATTGAAACACTTCTAAGCTTTCTTACAAGGTATGGCGTAGTTTTTCGAGATGATACATGCAAAAAAATTGATATGTTATTAAATATAGTTTGCACCAAGCTTGCTCACTAGATAACACTGCCAGGAGTTGTTGATTTAGTGCCTTAAGCTGAGTAAGTATTCACTTTGATGATATTGCTATGGTAACAGAATCTTGACTTACACATCCTTTATCTTCTTTATGGTAATTATTCAATAGCTTGCGATCACCTGCTCTATATGAAATGTATTAGATAATTGCCATAACATAAGAGATCATGAAAACTGATAGCAAGGGAAACCAACTACTGGAGCATACAAATGAAAAAAAAGATCGCTTTATACTGAATCTGAACTGAACAAACAGATAAAGTTTCTATACAGTCACATGTATTAACTGGTGAAGTTTCTCAATAACATACAAATAGATTTTCATACATCATATAATTATAAAAACCTTGCATAGTTAAGAAATGCAATTTAACAGCATAAGTCATTGAAATGATTGAATGCAGAATTTTGTGTTTTCAGTGTAGATTTACAAGACTATGAATGTCTGGGTGTGGCTAGCATGTTTAAGAATCTGGTAATGATGTTCCCATCTCTGTGTGTGTCGTCTCTGCCCCAGCAGCTCTACACCAGGTTTATAGAACACTTACAGAAACTGACTTGTGCTTTTGGTAGAGAGGCTGCCCTGGAGGAGGAGGTAGGTTTTCTTGTTGATGATGTGTAAACTGTCAGTTAGGGTAGATTGTACCACATATTTTCTGTCACTGAAAGGTGACAAGTGTTATAACATTATAATTACGACAATAAATGTGGAAATAATAAACAGGTTTTCAGTGTACTTTTTGACAAAATGGAATTACTTTTTGTGAAAACAGATTGCGCTAGTTTTTTTAATATTTGGTAGATAGAATACATCCAAAATGATAACAGTAATGCTCCTCCACCCAAATGTTAGTATGTGAAATGTGTTTATTGTGAAATCTTTTGAATAATAAGGGAATGTATTTATAGATATTCCATTGATTTAAATCTAAAATCATTTTAACTATACTCTACATGTTTGTTCTACTGGGGAAATGTTATTTATACCCCCACAAAACGAAGTTTAGGTGGGGGGGGGGGTATATAGGAGTGAGCTTGTCGGTTTGTCGGTCGGTCTGTTGGTTTTCATGGTTTCCGGATGATAACTCATGAACGACTTTACCATTTTGAGTAATTTTGTGTACACATGTGCAACTTCATGAAATACAGGTCAAGTTCAACTTTGGGGTCAGTAGGTCAAAGGTCAAGGTCACAGTGACTCTGAACTGTAAAACAGTTTCCGGATGATAACTCATGAAAGGCTTGACCGATTTAAATAGTTTTCGGTTCACAGCTGTAACATCATCAAATACAGGTCAAGTTCGACTTTGGGGTCAGTAGGTCAAAGGTCAAGGTCACAGTGACTGAACTGTGATGTAAAACAGTTTCTGGATGATAACTCATGAAAGGCTTGACCAATTTAAATAATTTTTGGTACACAGCTGTAACATCATGAAATACAGGTCAAGTTCGACTTTGGGGTCAGTAGGTCAAAGGAAAGGTCACAGTGAGCCTGAACAGTAAAATGGTTTACAGTAAAACGGTTTACTTGGAACATTTGAATGGTTTCTATTTCTTACGCTTGTCCAGGCGCATTTTTTTACGCTTGTCCAGGCGCTTTCTTTTAAACTAATTACTTTGGGGTCAGTAGGTCAAAGGTCAAGGTCACAGTGACTCTGCACTGTAAAACGGTTTCCGGATGATAACTAATGAAAGGTATTCTATTTTTTATACATAAAGTGATATTTGTTTTTGTCTTTAAACATGTTTGAAATAAACCTATTAAATTGAACAATAATTGATAATTTCTAACCTTACACATTTTGTATGCTATTAAAACAATACATTTACACAAGTTATTGTATAATAACTCAACTCTATGTCCTTGTGGCCATTCCTTTCTTATGGTTGCCATACTTCTGTGACAAAGCTGTATTGTGGGGGTATAATTCGTCACTTTTGTGACAGTTCTAGTTGTTCATATTTTAGATGCACAAAGAGGATACCATACATATGGAGGCCTATGAGAAACTTCTGGAAACTTGGATGGAACTTCTGACATCAAAGAAAGACAATATACCAATGGATGTCATCAAAACCCAGGCAGTACATGTGTTTAACTCGTATGTACAGTGTCATATCAGTCCACCTGATGGATGCAGAGTACAGGTTTGTTTGAATAATACAATAATAACACATTCATAGCATACCTGTGAACCATTTTTGATAGAAACGAGGGAGATTTGTCTTAAAAATGAGGGAGATTTGTAATTTTTGCGGTAGATTTTTACTCGTCCATGCGCATCAGCTAATAGTCACAAATGACATTGAAAAGCTGCTTTAAACATCTGTGTCCGATCATAGCATTTTTAAATCTACTTTCACTTTCTTTTCACAATATAATTATCCGTGAAGTGAAAGTAAGGTTTTAAAATATGCGTGTAGAAATAAAAATATATCTTAAATAGTATCTTGGTAATCATGAATTCTTAAATTGTGAATAAAAAATGAAAATCGATCTAGAAATATTGCAAGATAATAGTTAAACCATCTTTATTTTCCAGCCTTGTTTTATACCTTTTGTCCGATCTGTTTACATCTTGTGATTAATTAATTTTATGGACTAGGATTTTCCACTCTGCCTACTTAAGCCATCATCCATTATGTTATGACCCCTGATGGGTACAGACACCAGTTAACAATTTAATCCCCATCATAAAATGTGTGAAAAGCTGACATACACAAAATCACGGACCGTGACAAAATGCAATCAACAAACACATGGAAGCAGACCCGTATATACCATTTAGCTGAGACATTGATAAATCAGTCTGCACAAATTGGCAAACCAGTCAATAATTTGTTTACATTCTGGGTTAAAGGTCAATTTGATCATAATTGCTAATTTACGGTAGAATGGCATCTCCAGACGGGAGATTATTTTTCTCTTTGAATTCCGGTAGTATACCGCAAGAAACGGTAGGGTTCACAGGTATGTCATAGAAATTGGTATTGAACTTAGGAGTGTTAGTTGTAACTGATGTCATGTTGAGATAAGCTAACTGTATTATATACATTCTGGTAACAGATCCCAAGCTAACAATATTTCCTTGAAACAAATTACAAAATATCCAGCTTCTAATTGGGCCAGCTCTACACTGAGCTCAACTTCAGCAAATCAGAATTTGAGTTTTGAGACTCATTCCAGAGAAATATTTACATCAATTAATCCTGAAATACTGGTGAAACTTATGGGTCATGTTTAATGTAAAAATGATTACCAGCATTAAAGAACTTAAGGTTATAACTTCAGTTAATTTAAGATAATGTAATGGTGACAAAACAGATTATTCGTACATAATCCTTTATTATAGTAAAGTTATTTTATACCGTAAATCATGAAATATTTGCGAGAACTGTATTTTTGCATTTTTCTCAAGAGCGCTCTTTAATGAATTCATCATTTATGCTAATTCAAAGCTCTCTGGAAATAATCAATATTTTTACAACAGTGTGAACTGGTGGGATCACTTGTTTGCGAATTCATGTAAGTCATGTGTATGATTTGTAGAACACGCTAGATTCTCAGGTGGATGAAGAAGATATAGATGAGATTGAGGAAGATGATCGGGACAAGTTTGCTGACCAGTTGTGCAGTGTTGGTGCTCTTGGAAGATTGACCATTGACAACAGTATTGCCATGATAACTAGGTATTGTATCAGTGATATCATCAGGGGTAGTGAAGTGATTCAGCTGACATTGTCCAACTAAATATACATTGTATAGAGGATAATTGTTGGTTTTGGTGTATTATCACATTATAATTTTGCTGAGTGGGCACCAAAAGTGATATTTTCATGAGTGCCACATCCATATTAATCTGGGTATGAAAGTTTTCCCTGATTGAACAGTGAGTTAATCCACTGTTATATTTTGATAAACCCCTGAAAATCATTAAATAAATTGGTATGAAATTTTATACTTATAAACAGAAAATCTTTTTTTTTGTCATTTTCATGAACACCTTAGAAATGTAATGAAATAGCCTGCTACCTATGAGTAACAGCTATTGACAGAAAGTATTTTCTATGTGTGTGATACCTGTAATGATAAGCTTATGAACTGGTTGTTACCAACATTTGTTGCACAGAGCCATGGAGGATCGTATAACACGACTACATGGACAGCTTCAGAGAATACACCAAGCCAGAATGGCCACGGGCAACATGAACAGTAGCTTTGATAATTCCATTATTACAGTATTACACGAGGATCTACACTGGCTTGTTCTCATAACAGGTAATTCAATCTTCAACCTGCAAAGAAATCCCTTCATACAGTAATAGTACCAGTATGAAATAGCAATTGTAACATTATTGCCAGAAAATAATCTTTTCAGATTAAGTCAGATATGAAATAATATAATTGTATTGCTGTAACAGAGCTGATGGCTTAGTTAATAAGGGTCATTCAGTGATTTTTGATTGACTTGGGATAAGTTCACCACAATGGGATGGTGTGCTGCCTGCAAGACCCTATTCCCGTCAATCAATAACCGTCGGGGGGGCTCGATAAGTTGACCATAGGTGTCATCTAGCTTAGATCTATAGACATTTTTAGTTAAAAGGTATAGCTACAAAAAATTTAAAGAAATGAATTCAAGTGATTGGAGTAAAATTTTAAACTTAAGATAAATATGACTTGACTTTAGAAATTTAGGAATTTAAATTGATGATTTTCATGTTAATTTAATATACTAATTTAATTACTCTTAATTGCAAAATAAGTTCTTACAACTTATATTGACTCACTCCATATAGAGGTTTCTCATGTTATTTCAGCAGCTGTTTGTCCAGCATGACTTTCTCTGTACTGGATTCCTACCAGTTCTCGGGCGGAAAATGAACATTTTTGTATTTTGTATAGCAACAAATACTAGTAAACCCATAAAATTGTCCAAGGATAAACTTGGGTATTTTGATGATATTGTAAACTTGTCAGTTTAGCAACTGCGTCCACAGCTTGTTTGTAAATGAGGCCAGAACAGGGGTTCAATTTCTCTCTTTAAAGCCATATCGGGCAACCAATTATCGGGCACTCAACTTGGTGCAAACCACTATTCCCAACAAAGATGTTTAGTGCTTGTTTTACTATTTTAAATAAATGTACGAAAACAACCCAATAAATATAAGTATATTCCATTCGAGATACACACCATTTAACTTGCATTATTTACATTTGTAGTGTTCATGTTCAGAAGGATGGAATATGAACAGTAATGATTTTTTTTTCTCATGCTGATCCTTAAAAAAAGGGAAAAAAAGGGAAGCCAAAATAAAAAAATAAGCGTCTTTTGAGCCTTGAACCCTGTCCGCGTGGGTGACAAACTATGATCGGAACCACTCGACTAATTCTGACAACTGCCTTCTGCCATCGTATTTAAAACTACTTATCTCAGATCGATTTTATATTACGCCTCATCCGTTACACGGTCTATTTATGTTAAAATTGTATTTCTTAAATATACTTACTTTTACACATTTTTATTCAAATAATTATATATCTGACATAGTTTCGTTCACATTTTCTGCAATATCGATATTCAGTGTACCTTTACAAACTGAACCCCTGCTTTTATCTCAGCGCATGCGCAATAAAATTGGAAAAACCCCAACTGCTGGCAGCTTAGGTTATAAATAGTAACACACTAGAGAAGTGATTTAAGCGGGATATTTAACAAATATGAGAAGTTTGAGTTTCCTATTTAGTCACTTACCCCACAAGAACAATCGTCCCAGTGACACGGTTGCGTAATCTAGGACCTTGAGTACGGTATAAAGCCTATGCGGTACGAAACATAAAAACGCCCGAAGATCTGGTAGCGCCCGATAACTGGTAGGAATCCAGTATGTATATATTACAGGTCATGTTCTAACAGAGGAGTCAGAAGGAGAGACTCCCATGATACCAGCTGAGATTATGCAGTTTTCTATCAAACAATCAAAGGAGATAGACCTGAATACCACCCTGAAAGTACTGGGTTCTCCCTCGGATAGCATTGATACAATACCTGGAGCTTCCACACACTCTGATTATATCATAAGGTAAGGCAGTATTAGAAGCTCTGATAGTCATTAGGGTCATGGTTCTACCATAGACAACAGTTACGGGATTCATCACTTGCATTCTGTGGTCACTGTTGCTGTTTAAAAGGAATAAAGGTTTGCCATATCCCCATTGTAGACAAACTCTGTATCTCGGCTGTAAGGTATCAGAAAAGCTTTACTGCATACATGTCACATTACAAAAGACTTGTGTAAAAATCTGAAGAGACATAAACATCAGCCATTATACATGTGTTATAGTACATGCATGAATTATAAATTAGAAATCCTATGTTCACCTTTTAATTAATTTCGTAAGTTTCAAATGCTACAAAGTTTTGATATAAAAGTGAATACATTTTGTATTGTCAGAAGGATAAATATCTGAAAGAGTAAATGCTGCTTTAAACAGAAGACATCACCAGTCATGAAAGGCATAGTGTCTATAGAAAACTGCTGTATAAATACATTACCTTATGATTAAACTGGTGATGGTGGCAACATGAGGGGCCCAGTACCACAAGAATGAGTGACTTACATAACAGTGTGTCTACGCTTGATGCATATATCACAAGTAACTGGCTCAGTTTCTCCTACTATACCTGTCCAGTGTTTACTGTTTCAGACTGATCTCAGCTGTATTTAGATTATGTGAAGTAGAAAAGAAAGCTGTGACTGCAAAAATGATGGACACGTTGAGCCCCCAGGTGACGAGCAGTGTGATGTGGTGTCTCAGAAGATGGTCTAGATCTTACCTCCTACCTGATGAAAACTACTATAATCAGGTTAGTATTTGGACTGCATATGTTCTCAGATCTTCTTGTTCACATTTACTTTTTAAAAAAAATTAAACTTTGGTGAAATGATGGACTTGGGCAGAATTGTGCCAACTTTGATATTGTTGATGTAATCGTGTCCCACTGGGTTCTTGTTGCATGTGACCCTGATATTTGATCTGATTCTGTGTTTCTGGAAGGCTTCTATATTTACAAGTGCATGGCTTAACCTGAAATAGCTGGTGTATTAAAGCTTCCAAAGTCAATTTAGTAAACTACTGCATGAAAGGGGATCAAAACAGTTTGTCAAACAAGCCTCTTTAGCAATTTAATTAAGAAATAATTTAAGCCATATAAAAATAATTTCGATAAAGCACTTCAAGCCTTAGATTATTTCGATTCTTATGAGTCGAATTTTTGAAAACTATCGTAACTACTACGGAACTTTTTTCAGTTTGGCGGTAATGTGTAAAATAGCATAGATAGTGGCTGTTGGAATTCACTCCCCATAACTATATAATAGAAACTTATTTTAGTTTAATCATCTAATTCATAAAATATAAAAAATACCTGACTGTGACAGTATGCAGAAGACGTCAAATTCAGAACCGAAAAAAGCAGACAATCGGTTTAAATGCGTACTGTTAATTTAAACTGTACAACGTGTTAACGTGGAGTAATGACGTCTGTGTGATGACATCAACATTTTCATTCATTGTTTTGTCTCCCGGAATCAAAACATTGTATGTCTATTAATCCTGAATTTTCTTTGGCCTTTTTAAAGGAAAACAAGTCAAAGGTTTTCTAAGGCTTTCTTTACGCAATTAAAAATAACATTTAGGTTCTTAAACACAACTATTTCATGCCACTGATGTATTTATACAGATAATATTTCTTTTTTGTATTTTATTTTCTCCGCGGGAGTAAATAAGAAAAGGCGGAAGAAGCTACTTCCATGTCCTAAACTCCTCCTACTTTTCCGAGAGCTTTAATCATCTTAAAGCACTCAAATTGACTATAGAAATATACCATAGGCATATTAGAACAATTCTTTTGTGATCAGAAAGGGAAACTAAAAGAAACAGTAACAGACAGACTGTTTTTTATTTCAGGTGAGCAAGGCATTATGGGCTGGGTTTGGGCGTGATACAGATGGTGCTCAGTGGACCATATCTTTCTTGCTAGACAAGGTAATGGTATATTTGAGTGCCTGGTGTTCTGAAGAGAAAACTATGATGGATATTCTGCAGTTTCTAGTCATTCTCATGGACAATAAAACCAGGTAAGGATTTTACCTATAATGTGCATGTATCATGATGTATGTATATATTGGTTCATTCTGTTCACCATCCTTGCAGACATGAATATCTTACTAATTCAGCTTCAGGTTTAGCAAGAATGAAGTGGAAATTTCAAGAGTGTTCAATTAAGTAGATTTATATGAAGGATGAAGGACGAAACAGTTGAAAATATTAGTTCTGAGCCGAAAACAAAATTGTAACATAACCATCTGTGTTTTATGAAGTTAATTGTGTGTGTTGGGGGGGGGTAGGTTCAAGAAGGAGTATCACTTTATCATTTAAGATGTCATTGAATTTCTCTGAGATAGCAGAATGATTGGCCACTTCAGAAAATGCTTAAAAGTTGTATTTATATGCATGCATGGAATTATTCACTTTTGAACAAGTGACCTATTAAACTGAAGAAGATTGCCGTATTATTTTTCAGTACTATATTCAGATATGTAAATTAAATTAAAACAAATAGAAATTCATGAAATTTTAAGTCAGATTAATGTCTTACAGAGCAGAATTCATAACAAAGTGTGAAGGTTTGTGGACGATGGTGAGACACCTAGCCCAGAACCAGTTACCGTTCTGTAACCTGCCAGCTAAGGCACTTAGACTTCTCTACAAAGCTTTTGTTCTAGCAGGAATTGGAGTAGAAGGCCAGATGGGCATAGAGTACTGGAAACTTGTAAGTTGGTTCTAATATAGCTTGGTTTTACTTAAAAGGAGCTTCAAAGTCCTTTAGCAAAGATCAGATAATATGAAGTGTAATAATAAAGTCTTTATTTTGAGAGGCTACACATTTGGCCATGGTCCCAATCTTCCACGTTGGCCTCTATAAAATATAAACATATTTACAACAAAATACATTAGCAAAGCATTATAATTACAAGCAATTTAAAACAGAAAAGTGATAACCTACTGCAAAAGAAAATAATATGAAATTGAAAAAAGTTTACTTATATGTACAAGTTATTTAGTAAGTTAAACATTTTCTGTGCACCACTAACCAGAATGCCTGGTTGTTAGTTAGATGTATCTGGTGAACAAAGGCCATACAGGTATCTAAAGTGGAAAACTAATTTATTAGAGGTGAAACATTAAGGAACACTGGAATGATAAATGACCAACTGTACATTTAAAATGCTGTTAAATGTGACTGGAAAAAACTCTGAGAGACAATAAAAATGCTTTGAAACAGGATAAAAAAACTTGTGCGGTTGTATTTAAATGTTGTTAAAATCAAGCCCTTTTTCAGGTTCTGCAGACCCTCCAGGACAAATTTTATCATCTGATAACAGCAGAAGGGTTTTCCAAGAACTGTCAGGCAGCAGAAACTAAAGAAGAGGTCATCAAGCTTCTTGAGAGCCTTTGTGGAGTCGCGAAGGGGTCAAGGGTCAATAATATTGAGAAGATATTTGATTTTCTGCTTCCATTGATACAGCAATGTGTTACATTATTAGGTAGGTAGACCTTGTGTCAGTGTTTCAGCAGAAGCACTACTTTTTATCAGTTAAAATTATTTTGACCTGCTTTTTCAAGAACACACTCAGCTCAAAATGATAACATATCCATTGATATAGTCTGTTCAAACTAAGTTTGATATAAAGGCAAAAATAAAAAGTACATTTTAAAAGAGGAAGATAATGTAATGGAATTCTTTCATGCTTATATGCTTTAACAGTTGCTTGCCTAAAACAGAAGAGAAATAGGCACAAGGCTTTCTGTATTGAACCCTGACCTTTTAAAATTTTTAATCTTACAGACTTGTCCATCTTTCAAGTTTAGACAGTAGCATTATTAATTGAAGCGAGGTGTTCCCTGTAAATATGTTGACTGAATAGGGACCAGTCTGAGAGCAACTCATGATGACACTACTCGGACTCAAAGGCTGATTATGATCACGAAGGTGGAACTATTTGCTGTCAGCAGGATGAAAGTTAATGAATGCATAGTTACCAGTTGTGATATTAGTTTATTAACTTTGGTTACAGATTTATACCATGACCATGAAGATGTTGTGCCTTTGATACTTGAGTTACTGGTAGAAGTGGTACAGAAACAGCTATGCTTCCTAAATGCGGTAAGTTAATCTCTCTCTAATAGCTGTTTCTAAAATAAAGTAAAAAAACAACAATATCTGGGTATCAGGCACCATTTAAAATATAGTTTTCTGAAATCTGTGCACTTAAACAATTATTGCAGTTACTGATTCTGTATTTCTTATTACATGTATTACATAATTGTTATATCAGTCTGTATTTATAAGACTGCTGATTGTTACTGATCTAGGCATCAGCTGGGAATGAGTGCTTATAATAGCTTGAGATAATAAATGAATGGAAAACATTTAAATATTTTATTTTAATACTGAATTTTTGTTGCAGACTCGGTCAAAAACTCTGTATGAAGTCTGTCTTGCGTCAGTTCAGATGTACTCAAAACATAACTCAGGTATACAGGACTGTTTATATGCTTTTGTTGATACCTTGATACAAATTATTTTGAACAAATGAGAATTATTGCCAACAGAGGTTTCTTACACATACATGTTTAGTTCAGTTTCAGTATCATTTTTGCACAACATTTCATTTGAACCATTATGTAAACCTTTACTTGCTTCAGTTTATACTCTGGCCTACTAACAGGTAAACATAAAGGAAAAACTATGACATACTTGCAGGTAAAGGTTCAGGTAAAACTTTGACCTACTTGCAGGTAAACATTCAGGTAATATTCTGACTTACTTGCAGGTAAACATTCAGGTAATACTCTAACTTACTTGCAGGTAAACATTCAGGTAATATTATGACATACTTGCAGGTAAAAGTTAAGGTAATACTCTGACTTACTTGCAGGTAAAAATTCAGGTAATACTCTGACCTACTTGCAGGTAAACATTCAGGTAATACTCTGACCTATTTTCTGGTAAAAGTACAGTTAATACTCTGACCTACTTGCAGGTAAACGTGTAAAAGATGCCAGTGAGGAGGAGGAAGAGAGATACAATGATATACTGCTTGTCATGGAACTACTCACTAATCTACTCTCAAAGGATTTTGTTGACTTTGGTGAACCAGGTAGTACCTTCCACAAACCAGTTTTGCCTTGGATAATTCTTGTCACATTGCACTTTTAGATTAAAGATTCAAAACTCATATTTCCTATCAGCTTGCCATTTATAAGCATCAAATTCTCTGAAATTAAATGTAAGTGCATGGCTGCCTTTCATAAGTTCTAATTTATACAGATTCTTGAGCTTACATGAGTAAATGGGACGTAGCAACTGTAATTAAGTTTTACAAAAATGGCAATTTGTAATACAAATTGCCATTTCTGACATTGAAAATTATAACTTACACATTGTTTATACAAGTCATTTATTTTAAACACCAAGAAAAAGTTGCAGGCCCTGTTTCTAACATTTCAATTTTGATGCTGAATTATGCACTCGTGGAGATAAAGATATGTTCAGTGCTTCTTAAGTGATAAAATAACTGGATGATTTATACTAAGGTATTCATTTTCCTGAAAATCTGTGCTTCTCACATATGTTTTATAAAATAAAGTGTTCAGTGTTAAGGTAGTTTTTCAATGTGTAAAAGTGATTTTCAGATGCTTATATATTTTGTGTAATGTTTCAGAGGATAATACAAAGAGTGTAGACAAGAGTGTGACAGCAGTAGATGTAGTGCTGTTTGGTCTCAGCACAGTCACACCTCTCATGACAGAGGACCTGCTCAGGGTATATACATGTATCTCACTCACTTAGTCAGCTGTAGAATATGAACCTAACCTTTACCATGCTCCAGCGGTTCAATAGTCTTGTCTATACTTTAATTTGGGCAGTGCCATTTGTTATATAAATGGGAGCCCAGTAAAAACTTACTGAAAAGTGTTTGACAGAGACTATGGTAATGTTGCAACTATACACCTGCATCTGTGCTGGATATAACGCTGAGACATCATAGAAATTCCGTGTAAACTTGACTGTTTTTGGATCAGTTAAACATTTGTTTGAAAAGTTTTTTTTGAAAATAGCCACTGAAGTTTTTCCATAGCAATAGTTTTCGACTGCAAACCATTTTAAGAAAAGACTGCTTTATGCTTTCTTTGTCACATGAATAAACTTATGAGTAAATAAGGATTTATGAGTTAATTAGAATTTTGGTTTTTCTAACAGTCCCTGCGTTTAATTCTTTTTTCCTAACATTTCAGTTTCCTAATTTGTGCTCACAGTATTTCAAGCTCATCACATTCCTGACAGAAATTCATCCTGACAAATTTACCTCCTTGACTGAAGAGTTGTTCAAGACAATCATGATCTCACTGGAGCTTGGTCTTGTTTCGTATCCTTTACTTGTTTGTGTTCATGGAACACCTGGTATTGCATCGTTTTTGTCTGTATGATTGTATTCCACATGCACCCCCCACAAAGTTCAAGAAAGACTTTGAAAAGAATTCAGAAGGTCTCAGTGTTGTATGAATAAAGCCTATTCCAACCGTGTTTTGGTCATTTTTACAGGTGGGCAGTTTACCCAACAACCATTTCTGGGAAGAACCAGTACAAGATTTGTATTATCTATAAGAAACTGCCAACTTTCTGACATAAAGAGACATGGTTGTTAACCTATGACCCTCTATCTATGAGAGGTTAAAGTGATTACAAGTCAGGGACTCTAACCACTCAACCATAGAGATGGAGCCAAAAGGTCTGCGATTGCTCAGACTGGTGTTTATATGTCAAGCCTTCTTCATTTGCATAGAATATTTCAGACTGAGGTACATTACAGAGCTTGATATCTTATATACCTAGTATTTTTTAACTGTGCTTTATCCATACTAGAGCCTTGATATCAAATAGCATGCAGCTTAAAGTAAATCTGGCACAGATCACACAAAAACTTTTTTTATAATACAGTTTGAGTTTCAGTAGTTGATGGTGATTTCGTAATAACATTTGCCTTCAGTTGCAGAGTGATTGGTGTGTAAATGTTTCAGTCACAGAGTGATTGATGTTAAATGTTTTGTGCAGTTATACTTCAGTCCTTGACACTATGTAGATATGGTGCAGATATAACCAAGCTATGCTTAGACTGTATATACTCTCTGGGAACCAATGTGTTCCAAAACAACTTGGCAGGAACATTGATTCACAATACTCTCAAACATTTTCTCAAGGTACGTTTAGTAAATTCTTAATGTTTAGAAACAGAGTGACTCTTTACAAGTACATTGAAATCACTATCACTAAACCATCTGTAGTTGAAAATATTGCTAGAATTATGTGATACTATTGATATAATATAAATGGTGTTAAAAATGTGTAAAACACAACCACTGAAACAAAAAGAGATTGCCTAGATGAGCTGTTTTCTTAACTTATTTATCAGCTACACTTTCATTAATACTGTTTTTATTAGCTACGCCAGGGTGAGCTGATTGTCCGTCGTCCGTCGGCCATCGTCCGTCAACATTTTGATTCAAATGACATCTCCTCTGAAACCTCTAGGCCAATGTTGATAAAACTATGCAGGAATGTTCCTTGCATGAAGCTCTACCAAAATTGTTCAAAGAATTCCATTCCATGCAGAACTCTGGTTGCTAGGGCAACAAATAGGAAAATCTTTAAAAATCTTCTCCTCTGAAACCACAAGGCCTAGAGCTTAGATATTTGGCATGTAGCATTGTCTAGTGGACCTCTACCAAGATTGTTCAAATTATGACCCCCGGACCAAAATTGACCCCGCGCAGTTGGGCCCTTAGTTTTTGCATAGGCATATATAGGAAAAACTTTAAAAATCTTCTTCTCTGAAACCACAAGGCCTAGAGCTAAGATATTTGGCATGTAGCATTGTCTAGTGGACCTCTACCAAGATTGTTCAAATTGGTGGTCACTTAGTTTTGCATAGGCTTATATAGGAAAAACTTTTAAAATCTTCTTCTCTGAAACCACAAGGCCTGGAGCTTAGATATTTAGCATGTAGCATTGGCTAGTGGACCTCTACCAAGATTGTTCAAATTATGACCCTCGGATCAAAATTGACCCCGCACGGGGGGTCACTTAGTTTTGCATAGGCATATTTAGGAAAAACTTAAAAAATCTTCTTCTCTGAAACCACAGGCCTAGAGCTTAGATATTTGGCTGTGCTTGGCTAGTGGCCTCTACCAAGATTGTTCAAATTATTACCCCGGGTCAAAATTGACCCCGCACGGGGGTCCTTGTTTTACAAAGGCGTATATAGGAAAAACCTATTTGGTATATAACATTATCTAGTGTGATCTTCCACTAGGCAAGTGGACTTGTACCAAGGTGAGCGATATAGGGCCATCTTGGCCCTCTTGTTAAAGTTTCCTTTTAGTACCTCTGCATTTTGTCTAAAATTCTAAAAAAAAATGTATTTGCCCAATACTTTATTTTAGTTATTCCTTGTCATTGTTAGCTCACCTGGCTACACCAGGGTGAGCTTTTCTGATCGATGATTGTCCGTCGTCCGTCAACATTTTGATTCAAATGACATCTCCTCTGAAACCTCTAGGCCAATGTTGATAAAACTATGCAGGAATGTTCCTTGCATGAAGCTCTACCAAAATTGTTCAAAGAATTCCATTCCATGCAGAACTCTGGTTGCTAGGGCAAAAAATAGGAAAAACTTTAAAAATCTTCCACTCTGAAACCACAAGGCCTAGAGCTTAGATATTTGGCATGTAGCATTGTCTAGTGGACCTCTACCAAGATTGTTCAAATTATGACCCTCGGGTCAAAATTGACCCCGCACGGGGGGGGGTCACTTAGTTTTGCATAGGCATATATAGGAAAAACTTTTAAAAATCTTTTTCTCTGAAACCACAGGCCTAGAGCTTAGATATTTGGCATGTAGCGTTGGCTAGTGGACCTCTACCAAGATTGTTCAAATTATTACCCCGGGTCAAAATTGACCCCGCACCGGGGTCCTTAGTTTAACATAGGCTTATATAAGAAAAACTTTAAAAATCTTTTTCTCTGAAACCACAAGGCCTAGAGCTTGATATTTGGCATGTAGCATTGCCTAGTAGACCTCTTCAAAGTTTGTTCAAATTATGCACCTTGGGTCAAAATTTACCTTGCCGGGGGGGGGAGGGGGGGGAGGGGGGGTCACTTGTTTTACAAAGGCGTATATAGGAAAACCTATTTGGTATATAACATTATCTAGTGATCTTCCAACAGGCAAGTGGACTTGTACCAAGGTGAGTGATATAGGGCCATCTTGGCCCTCTTGTTCTCATACACATTCAACTTGAGTAGAGATTACCATTCTTTTGACAAGTCACTATTGTTTTTTATAACAGTATAGACATTTTCTGTCTTAAGTACATGTGTCTTCATTCCAGATTGTGTTCCGTATGTTACTTTTGGAGAACTTCGACATGGACCTATTAGACACGGCAAGCTCCGCCTTGTTCTGCCTTATTTGTTGCCATACAGACGAGTATCGGCATCTTGTGCACGAGATTCTCGAGTCTCATATAGACCAAGCTTACAAGTCCCGCCTCCTAGAGGCATTCAATAACTTAACTCCGCCCTCCCTGTCTTTGACAGTGAGCAGACACAATAAATTGATATTTATGGAGAATTTCAACAGTTTCCTGATAAATGTTAGAGGATTTCTATGTGTTAAATGATGATGTATGCTGATAGAGTGCAATCAGTGGAGAGGGATGTAAAAATTCTACACAGAGTGAAAGCTTCACTTGGTGCACAAGTGCAATGAAGAATAAGATTGATGGATAATACAGTAATTAACTGTACAACCTGGCTGAAGAGTGGGAGAAAAGAATAATAAATTGTATGCAATAAACAATATGCAAGAAACTACACAGACATTTTTTTTGGTAAGGCAAGCTTTGAGGACAGCAGAGTCATAATCTCTTCCAAGAGAGAAACACATTTTTGTTGCCAATTGGGAGTAATGTGTGTTACAGAAATGTCCATAACTATGACTACTTTGCCCTACATGGCCATAGGACATCACATCAGTATCATATTGTATACATTTTCTTTTACTTGTTTATGATGGAGGAAGCTTTGAGTTAAGTGCTGAGAATAAGAGAGGTGTGTTAGACAATCCTCAGGGCACTTCATGGATTTATGATCAAAACTGTGGATAGTAATTATCTTTTCCTTGGCAGATTACTTTATAACTATGAAGAAGGAATATATTTCAATCATGTATGTTCTTGTACTACTAGTTCATCACTAATTAAGTTTGAATTGAGACTAACTTCAAAACAATTAACTGCTGTATTCTGCTGTTTCCATGGACAATGTTCAAACTTGTTAGATTGATACTAATGTCAAGCATTTCACATTACTTTGGTTTGAGCAATGTATACTTCTAAAAAAAGATAAGACAATGCTGTAGAAAGGCTGTTTTTATGATGCCTGTACTACCTACTGGGCTGTAAAATGTCTTCTCCCCCCTCTCTGTCTGGATTGATGTATAGCATTTCAACCAAACCACATCTAAGTGATCGGTACAATGTCAACATTTCCTTGTCGTGAGCATGTTCCGGATCAATAACTTTTTAGCAGAGTAATTGCCATTGATTTGTCTAATCTGATGGTGTCTGGGCTATTTTTCCCATATAACTGGTTGTATTTCAATCAAACTACACATAAGTTATGAGTACTATGTCTACCTTTGCATATCATCAGTCTGTTATGGTTCATTGATTTAAGTTGATCTGTTGCCCTTGATTTGTTAAATGTTAAAATGTCTGTGCTATTTCTCCAATATGACTTGTTTTCAACTAAACTGCGCATGAGTAAAAAGTATATATTGACCGTGACTTTAACCATTTGACCTACTTTCTTGTTGCTGAACCATATGTACAATTTTACACACATTTTAATACCCTATTTCCATGCATTTGGGTGGGAGGGGACATACGATTTTTTGGGGAGGGGAAACACTACTAGTACATTTCACAGAGTGTCAGTGATATATTGAACAACTTGTTTTCATATCTTTTTTTTAACTTGTTTGTTCAAGTTCTGTTATTGTATTTGTTTTTTGTCTTATACATGAAAGATACATGCCAAAATGCCTGTTTTAAGAGATTAAAATTTGTACAAAATTGCTTATTTTGTCATTTGACTAGTTTTTTTTGCAGCCGTACAGCTCTACCCTCATGCCGACGTAGTTTGAGACCCCGTCCTTTTTGAATCCTTTGACATTGAAACGAATGAATCGAGCAAGGACTGGTTCTGTCAGTTTTTGTTCTACCACTGTTGATGTGTCAGTGTTTCCTGCCAGGTACTGAAAGTAAATCAGAAATTTAGTTTTCAAACTGTCGGTGCCACATAATATATTTGTAAAATTATCGAGTATTTGGTGGAATAAATGAAATAATGTTCGGAAAATTTTCCATATCTGCCATTTAAACAATGATACAAAACTGAATAACTGTTCACTGATACACATGAACATACCTGTAGAATGCAGTCCTTTCTGTAGTCCTTCCAGTTTACACCATCTGAAGAATACTGCAGTGTGTAGTTGGTTACCATGACATCACAGCATGGCGCTCCCTGAAATAGTTTCTCTGTTGTATTTCATTTTTCTCGTAAAAACGTTCAGATTTGAAGTCATCATTTTTAACAGACCAATGTAACAAACAAACTGCAAAATTGTATATAGTGATAATGTCTGGCATTTTAACACACTAGTGGTATTCTGAAAGCGAAGAGAGGACTCCAAACAAATAACGGCACTTGGATTGCATGTACACTGGTTTTATGCAGTTTGACCCGAACAAAAGTTCAAAAAGATCCAATGAAAAATGCAGCCTCTATTGCATACACAAGGTTTTCCTATGATGGACTGGTGACCTTGTTTTTGATCCAAGATGACCCATGTTCCAACTCGACATAGGTTAAGACCACTTGCATGAAGATGCAGTGAAAAATGCAGCCTCTATTACATACACAATGTAAAGTGTGGACTTGCTACGCACATCAAGATAGTCATCACAATAGTTAAAACAATGAACACAAAATCATACAATCAGACGGTTAATTTGTAATTTACTTGAGAGAAAGCAGCAATACTCCATTGCTATAGCAAACTCGTTCGGTTGAAATATGCCATAAGTAATTCAAACAAAGAACAGTCATAATATCGGTAGTTTTAAACCAAACGTTACTGCAATAGATAGTTTTGCGGACGTAAACATAAACTTATGATTACATATCATACTGCTATATACATGTGACAATGTACATAAACAGGCCGTTGTTTTCCCACGAAGCTCACTTATTTTTGTAAATCTTTCATTGCAGCCATCCTGTCAGAAAGATCAAATAATATCAAACAAAAAGAAAAATAGAGGCATTCAAAAGGCGAAAACAGATAAAATTACAGTTACAAGTAGGATCACTGGGTTCAAAGTTTGATACCCATCAGTGCCGTGGTGGTACGGGTGTGAGGCACGCTATAACTTCTACATTGCCTTTCTCTCCGAGGCTCGCGGTTTCGCTACCAATGATGAAATAAATTGATATAGAACAATATACCTGTGTAGCGACTTTAGTAATGTAATGTTCTGATCCCGTGTCTATCTGTAGGTAGTCCTGGCTCGTGGATCTCTCGGGAGTGTACCAACCTTGACCGTTGTCCAGTCTGGCATGCTCGGGACCATATCCTGATTGGCTCTCACTGGCTGTTATTGATGAGTCGGCGATCTTCCCGTCCTTCATACCCAAGGCATTTTCACACCTAGAGTTTGAGAAAAAGATAAAATAACTTCTTCAATAATTATACAAACCATAAGATGTTGAACCATTTGATTCATGTTTGGATTAAATCATTCGAATGCTATCAAATCTTAGGACCTGAACTTTATGTCTTGTTCGAGTGTGAATAAAACATTTCTTCATATTAATTAGTGTTTCTAGAAATACAGGTTTTGTAGAAAACATGAATTATTACTCACGTTCCTGGCGACGGAACTGTCGGGACATTGAGTTGTGCCGCTTTGAGTTGATTCTGGAGACTCACTATCAGGTTATCCTTGATGTGGTTGATAGATTCTGCCTTGCTTAGATTCGCTTTCAACTGTACAACCTGTATAGAAATGATTGCTTAGTTATAGCGAAAGCTCTTAACGTAACAAGAACTGTGGTGTTATTGGAAACGGGTACATTGTATCTTTAAAGAAACTAGAAAGTATGCTTGAAGTTTTTAATGGATATACTATCAGAATGGTTGTCTTAAATTCGCTTCGAAAGACGACTTCCGATTTTCAAAAGCTAAACTCAGAAAGAAAATTATATACTGAATTATATATCTGTATTTATATATCTGTATAGTAAGATTATGTCACAGGATCCAGCTTTGACAGACCATTTGTATTAGCGCCTTGTATTTCTGATATTAGAACTAACCTGTGACTGGAGAAAAGATTCCAGAGCTCGCACGTTTTGTAAAGCCGTGGCGGCCGACGTATAAGCATTCATGTAATAAGTCAAGTTGTTTTTCAACTGGGTTATTTCTACATCTTTGCCTGAATGAAATAAAATTTCAAGGATAGATTCATAAAACTAACGAAGGATTTTACAAAGTTTATTTCAAAAAAAAAATACAGAGCAAAGCAGCTTGGAATTAAGTGTAATGTATATATATATGTTGCTTTTTTAATATACCTGCGCAAGAAACAGAAGTGCCCCCAGTACCGCCAGAGATTTGTGCTGCTGTCAGGTTCTGATTGAGGAGACCATTTATAGCTGTTTGCAGGTTAGCGATATCGTGCTTGGCCGTGTTCAGTTCTAAAACCAGTTTGTGCACGTCCATATTGTCTTTGTGGAAGTCATTATTCAGTGTGTACAGCCCTTGCGTAAGATTGACCAGATACTGTCTGCAAACATAAACCCTTTTGCTTATGACTGGTATTTGAATTCGTGACCAAATACATGTACCTACAATTTAAGACACCCTGCAATGAGATATTTATAGAGTAACGATCTACCCACACCCTACTACTTGCGAGTGTGCTCGCCATTTTGAAAACAATTTTTCAAATGTAAGACTTTGTGCATTTTGTAACCTAGAGCGGCTTAAAACTAATTTCTCAGAAGATTTAGAATAGCTTTCTAACAAAAAGACACACGAAATAATACATATATAGTATACCTGTCATAACTGACTTCATTTTGCAGCTTTCCGAGAGCAAGGTTTGTGGCGGCCTCCTGTTGACTATGGCTGGTTTCTAATGCATTGACCTTGGTCTCAAGCGGTACGACCTGATTGTTGGTCTGTTGTCTAAGTAATGCAAGTTCGAGCTCTAGAAAGTGTGTGGCGTTATCTAACTTCGTCTGGAACACATTATTGTAGTCGATACTGCATGCCAAGTTAGCTGTGCACTGCTGTAACTCGGCCGTCGTCAGACATTGAACCCCAATAAGGCAATTCAACAGAAGTAAAGTCCAAATAAACATTTCAATTCCTTCGATTTGATTTCTTTATATACGGACACAAAATGATGAATTTGGTAAAAACGTTTTATTTGGTACTCTTTCTCTTGTTTGAAACATCAAACGACGAAGTGTCATATTTCATGTCACCGGTTCGTACACTTTGCTCATAGCGCCATTATCAAGAGTATTAATGAACATATTATGTTTGGAATAGCTTGGCTACTAAGCAAAAGGAAGGTAGCTGGTCAGTTTATGTAACAGAACGGAACGTTGTTTGTACACGTAGAATGAACATGGTTTTAAGATTTAAACAGACAATGTAATTTATTATTTTAAAAACTCACACATTATTATACCAATACATACGTATACAAAATACAATTATACTTTCATATGCATTCTTGAAAATAAATTTGAAGTTTTCCATATGACACTTCAGTATATAAATCATTAACTGCTCCATATGACACATTTAGTTTATAGGGTATCAAAAAGTAAAAACTACATTATTCACTTCTGTAATTTCATGAATATGCATTCGCTCTAAGTTAAGTCTAATTAGTGGACACTCGCTGAGAATACCAGTACTAGTACACAGCCTCAACTGGTATTTACTTCAGATCTCTACATAGTGACGAGATATGCATGACCCAAGGTTTTGTAAAAAAAAAAAAACTTTTCTCAAACGACTGTAAAATAGTTTCATAACTATAACGCGTAACACATTTTTTTGCACCTCATCCGCACTGGGATAAAAATATTTGCACCTTGGCGAAAGTCACAATTTGTGCAAGATCTATTACTGACACCAAAAAGAAACTGTGCACTTGTGTATTAATTACCTGACGTGCGGTTGTCACCTTCGGCCTGTCGGATCGTGGAAGATCTCTAACGCTTCCATTTTGACGGTAATGTTGTCGAAGGTTCATGATGGTATTTCTGTGGCAGTTAAACTGCCTAGCGACATCAGAGACGCTGACGCCGGATTAGAAGCAAGTTGCAGAAGTGCGGGGATTCGTTCATTTTCTTGAAGCCGTGGCATCTTGTTGATGAGTGAAATGCAAATGTACTGTAATTTAATCATTGCATAGCGAGTAAAGATATCGGTCAGTGACAATCTGTACTTGTAAACATGTTTCACGGGTAGCAAGCGCAAAAGGTTACATAATAGCCTTCGGTTAGTTTAAAGGACATCTATTTAAATACTGGGTAAATTTGTGCGAAGATTGATAGGAAAATCTATCTTTTTAAACTTAGTAACGAAAACGTTACGCTCAATATAAAAGTGCATAGTTTCTTTTTGGTGTCAGTATAAATAAACCACACATGTTCCAGATCTTATTTGTTTCAGTAAAGTGTTTAAGAGAAAGATGGACTGGTATGTCAATTACACAAGGTCAATGTGAGTATGTAACCATGTGTGTGTACTTTAAAGGTAAATAAACATGCTGATCTGGTAATGGCCTATCGGACAGGTCGGTGCAAACACATCAAACTGTACCGCGGAAATGTTATTGAGTACATACTTGGTGTACACTATATTCCGTTGCGAATGTGTTGCTAATGTTGAAACTGAATTCGGCGGGGATTTTACACAAATTACCCTGTTATATAATCTAGGTAATAATTTATAGCAGCCAATCAAAGGATCAAAAGGACCTCTAAAGGAGTGTAACAAACAGACGTGTATTTAGTATAAAATGATCCAATTAAGGCACGTGGCTGCTAGAGATGTCCACTTACACATGTTCAACTGTATTTCGGTCTTAAAGCTGTACTGTGTACCTTATCCGGTTGTTTTTCTCATAGCTAGAGGATTTATTCTTCTGTACTTCATCTGTCTGTGCTTCTGGTTGACAGAGGACGCTGAGCTTGATGGTGTCTCGGTATTCACGCTGAGCTTGATGGTGTTTCGTTATTTTGGTTGACAGAGGACGCTGAGCTTTATAGTGTCTCGGTATTCTGGTAAACAGAGGACGCTGACCTTGATGCTGTCTCGGTTTTCTGGTTGACAGAGGACGCTCAGCTTGATGGTGTCTCGGTATTCACGCTGAGCTTGATGGTGTCTCGGTATTCTGGTTGACAGAGGACGCTGAGCTTTATAGTGTCTCGGTATTCTGGTAAACAGAGGACGCTGACCTTGATGCTGTCTCGATATTCTGGTTGACAGAGGACGCTGAGCTTGATGGTGTCTCGGTATTCTGGTTGACAGAGGACGCTGAGCTTAATGGTGTCTCGGTATTCTGGTTGACAGAGGGCGCTAAGCTTGATGGTGTCTCGGTATTCTGGTTGACAGAGGGCGCTAAGCTTGATGGTGTCTCGGTATTCTGGTTGACAGAGGACGCTAAGCTTGATGGTGTCTCGGTATTCTGGTTGACAGAGGGCGCTAAGCTTGATAATGTCTCGGTATTCTGGTTGACAGCGGACGCTGAGCTTGATGGTGTGTCGATATTCTGGTTGACAGCGGACGCTGAGTATGATGGTGTCTCGGTATTCTGGTTGACTGAAGACGCTAAGCTTGATGGTGTCTCGGTATTCTGGTTGACAGCAGACGCTGAGTATGATGGTGTCTCGGTATTCTGGTTGACTGAGGACGCTGAGCTTTATGGTGTGTCGGTATTCTGGTTGACAGAGGACGCTAAGCTTGATGGTGTCTCGGTATTCTGGTTGACAGCGGACGCTGAGTATGATGGTGTCTCGGTATTCTGGTTGACTGAGGACGCTGAGCTTTATGGTGTGTCGATATTCTGGTAAACGTAGGACGCGCTTAGCTTGATGATGTCTCGATATTTGTTTCCTTATTATTCACATACTTCACTTTTAGTATCAACATAAATCACAAATTATGTTCCCGAAGTGAGTGATTGAACTATCATCTTTCCGACCGTCCTTCCGTCCGTATGTTCATCCTCCCCTCCCCACTAACTTTTTTCAGAGTAAAACTTCAAACACTTCAAGGGACTAATTTAAAACTTTATTTATAGGTAGATAACAAAGAGAAATGAAGTTTGCAAGAATCATAATTCTAACAAGGGTCAATATTTAGTTCCTTCCCTTTCTTGTTTCACCGTGTACACAATGTAACTTAAAAATCTATTAAAGAAATTGACTTCAAACTGGAACTGTAGAAAGATGGTGACTGGTATGGAGAAATGAAATTTGCAAGGACAATAACTCTAAGATGAGATATTTTCTTTAGTTTTCCCTCGCTGAGCAAACACATTAAAACTGGCCGGCCGAATCTATTTCAGTAACAATGAAGAGTACCGGACTCAATTATGTCCACATAAATGATATTACAACTTCCTCACCTATTGTCAATACTCAGTAATTATAGCTGTATTGAATGTCCGCACCTACTATACTGCTAATAAGTTGTGTGTGAATATGGTATAGATTTTATAACAAATATTAATAAATTTAACCACATAGAAATTGTGTTACAGTCATATAATCAAAAATGTATATATTTTTATATAGAGACATCTGTGGGTGCCGCCGTGTGTAGGGGCAGAGCGTCGGACTCCCAACCTAGAGGCCGTGGGTTCGAATTCCGGCAGCGGCATTTTGCTCCACAATCCCTTCGCTCGTGGCGAGTACTGGTCAGAACTCTATGAAGCAGCCATTGACAGTAATTAAAATATGTGCAAAACTCTATCAAGCGCCTTGACGTAAAAATTAGTACATAACTCTATGAAGCAGCAATTGACAGTAATTAATATACGTACATAACTCTATGAAGCAGCAATTGACAGTATTAATATACGTACTTAACTCTATGAAGCAGCAATTGACAGTAATTAATATACGTACATACACCTATAAACGCCATTGACAGTAATTAATATACGTGCAAAACTCTATGAAGCAGCAATTGACAGTAATTAACTACGTCAAACTCTATGAAGCAGCCATTGGCAGTAATTAATATACGTGCGAACTATGCGCAGCCATTGACAGTAATTAATATACGTGCATAACTCTATAAAGCGCCATTGACGTAATTAATATACGTGCAAAACTCTATGAGCGCCTTGACGTAATTAATATACGTACATAACTTTTATAAAGCAGAGATATTAATAAATTTAGTGCACCACATATAAGAATTGTGTTACAGTAATTAATAAACGTGCAAAATATTGTAAGCACAATTATAATTAATATACGGACAAAACTCTATAAAGCTGCCATTGACCGTATATACGTGTAAGAGCTATGAAGCGTTGAGTTATACGTACATAACTCTATGAAGCAGCCATTGAGCAATTAACATACATGTACGTGAAAACTCTATAAAGCGCCATTGACAGTAATTAATATACGTGCAAAACTCTATGAAGCAGCCATTGACAGTAATTAACGTACGTGAACTCTCTATGAAGCAGCAATTGACAGCAATTAACATACATGTACGTGCAAAACTCTATGAAGCAGCCATTGCAGAAGTAATTAACATACATTTACGTGCAAAACTCTATGAAGCAGTAATTGACAGTCATTAACGTACGCGAAACACTCTATGAAGCAACAGTAATTAACGTATGTGCAAGAACTTATCATGTAAATCAAATAAGCCAAGTGACAGCTCTCGTTTGTACTTTGAAATTATAAATAATGGGTTAACATCACTCTTCAATTTGTAGCTTACAATACAGTTAGTAGAACTCAGTAGCTTACAATATATTTACTCGATTGCTGAGTGTAGCGTGAATGTGGTTGCATACATTGCCTATACACGCATTTATTAACCATTACACCAGTTTTTTATGCTTATTCTATTCTTGTCTCATCTGTTACATTTTCTTTATTAACAAGAAATTTGAGTGTTGGTATCATCAATTATTATAGTCATTGCTTTTTGAAAATATAAAGTTTCTTTTAGATAAAAGTTGTAATACGTGGAACATTTTTGCTCATGTTACAAAAGTAGGAAGCTGTCTCTCGAAAGGAGAAAAAAAATGAATTGGGGCTTGGCAATAACTTATCAAGTTAAGACACTGTTCTAAGGCCCGCTGTGATACTTCTGTCTCAGCTTTATATTTAATATGTATATACATGGATCGTGTTACTCCAAAATCACGAAATCTTAATCCATTTTTTTAGCCAATATGTTCTTGAAAATGTAATGTAATGAAATGAACAATTACACGTAACAGTACATGGCTTTAATGATGTTACAACTGTACGTTATAAATAAACAATGAATACAATGGTCTGTCAAGATTGTTTATAAACTCCAGCCACCGTCGATTATGAACTGCTGTCCTGTGACGTAAATGGACTGAAATTGAAAAAAAAATGTGGAAGAAAGTTTCTTCTTTTTATCGGTCATATCCCGTACTTTTTAAATGAAATAACATCACGAAACAATTGCAGCATCGTTGAATATACTTAAAATAGCGGCTGTATCGTTGTAAAAAAACTATTTTTATGGAAACCTTTTACAAACATGATTCATGCTCGACAAGAATTTGATAAGCTAAGTTACAATGATGAACCAAAGATGAGCAAAAAAAAAACGCCAATAAAATGGTATTTTTTTTACCTCGTTTGAAGACAGATACAGTACAAGATTTGCAACTTCTTCAGCTGTACAGAAACGACCGAGTTTTTGTCGTGCTTGGAAATTTTTCAACGCTTCATCCGGGTCTGGCTGTGCTTGAATTCTACCGCGTAATGAAGGCGTGTCCACCGTACCTAGGAATCGATAAATGATTTACATTTTAGACGTTAAGTATGCATAAATCTTAGAAATTGACCTACCTTTCTATCAAAACTTTTTCTTGGACTTTTTATTATGATACAGGAAAGAACAACGTGAAAGTCATACTCGGAGATAATATCTCTTAGGCTAAAGTCTTGTTTCCTATTTATAGTTCATAAAGTTAAAAAATACTTAATTCAAAGTTGTTTCCGGTGTTAATGATGATCCTTGTCTGTACCTGGATTTACACAGTTAACCCTGATGTTGTTTGTGATGAAATCTGCAGCCATTGCCTTTGTGAGCCCTATCACTGCGGCCTTCGTGGCCCCGTATACACAGCGATTCGGGGCACCTAAATCAAACAAAACATTTTAGCACTTAATTTTTACTTAGGACAAATATACAAGTAAATCTTAGGTCTATGCAACTGTCTTTTTCTCTTTTTAATTTTTTTATTGATGTCTTATTCACTAATTTATTTACTTAAGTCAACGTTAGTACACTGAAGAGAAAGCTCGATGTCTGTTAAAGTCCACTTGCCTTTAATACTTGAAGCAACTGAAGACATATTAACAATGCTCCCAGAATCTTGTTGTATCATCTGGAATAACAAATGTGTATCATGTATTATTCTGATACTTTCCTGTTCGAGTGCAATGAAGCTGTCCCTGCATGATGCTGGTTGGTAACAAGGAGCAGTCAGAACTCCAGACATGGGCTAAAGCTTCGGTCAGAACCCATTGCAAAATAAGAAAAGTAACCACTGTGATATGTTTGTTTTTACTTTTAGTTCCCATTTAATTGGTAAGTAAGTGTACACATACATTATTACGTGACAAACGCAGCTACAAAGTAAGATTAGTTTTTGAAACAGAAAATCTGTCATGTTCATCGCTGAAACCATCTAAACAGACTTATACTATAACAAGCAACTTCTGCTTTAATTAATCTCCTCAAAACCGCTTCCCTCGTGAAGGTCGTGTACTTAAGTCAGATTGTTCTGCTATCTGATTTTCAACTATTTCAGATAAGCGCTGATGGAGGAGAAGAAACACTGAAAGCAGCTATAATGAATGGTGACTACATCAAGATATACCTTTGGAATGAATGCTTTACACATACGGTACATGCTCTTCACGTTAAGGTCAAAGGAAAAATCCCAGTCTTTCTCCTCCGTGTCTAGCAGCGTTCCATGGAAAACAAAACTGAAATAAAAAAGTTAAGACATTGTTATGTAAACTTGAGTATCATGCTAATAAATAAAAGCTATTTACGCGTGCGATATGGTTTGCAAAGTTCTGAAGTCAAAAACGATTACTCCTCACTGACATAAGATGGCAAAAATATTGTTTTGTAGGCCTCTAAAACTGAAATAGTGTTCTCTATTAGTACTTATTCGAATTTTTCGTTGTTGTTTTTTTACTTCGTACGTAGATCTGTTTGACTTACCCCGCGCAGTTGAAAAGGATGTCGACTTTTGGTATGGTAGCAGCGAAAGCTTTGACTGCTTCTGAGTTCATCACATCTAGCTTTCGACAATCTGCACCTGCAATATCAGCGCATGGATAAGGAACACTGTTAAACTTTCGTCTTTCATATTCACTGCATTAACTCATTCCTTAAAACTCGCAAATCTCCATGATACCAAGACTTGACCAGTCCTTTTCTGTCTTGAAAAAGATTTAGCAAGTGATTTAGATATTTATTCTTAAAAGAGAAAAAGTAAATTGATGGAATTTAAATATAGCTCTCCTTGTGTCTTGAATAGTCCAGCTAAAAGTTATAATGTTTCAAAGAAGTATCTTTATCGGTTGCCAAGCTATCAAGTTCCATATGAAGCTCAACTCAAAAATTGTTTGAAGTTTCAATATGGTGTCCTTATTGGTTGCTGAGATATCAACAACAATAGGAAACTCCGTCAAGTTAAGTTGTATGTCCAAAAGGGAGATTAAGATGTGATTAGACAGGTAAGAGCTATATAAGATCTTCATTTGAGACCTTGATTAATGACACTAAATTCAGTTTCGGACAACTTTCAACGTGATCTTTCAAAAGGATCGTGTGTATTAAATGTATTTACTTTTGCCTTCAGACGAAGGACATGATGGTAAAGAAGTGAAAATTTTAAAAATTAATTTGTGAAATAATTAAGACAAAAGGATGAAAGTGTGCATATACTTAACTCGACTACGACAAATATTAGTGGAGAAAAGGGCAATATTGCAGCCAAAGTCCTTGACAGAGTTATATAATAGATAAATCTTGCCTGTATATTAAGACAATTATGACAGCACTGTAATTTGCAAACGGGAAGAAACATCGACTGCCATGGTTGTGAGAAGGAAAGAACTGTTTGGATGAGGCAAGATAAAAACAATTTACCTAACGCCTCTAGCTCCTTCAGTTTCTCAAGATTGATATCTGTAGCAATGACTGTTGCTCCCTCTCTTATAAATGCCTATTTAATGTAAAACTTGAAATATCAACATCATTTATTCAGTTTAGTATGATAAGATTTGTTTGTACATGTAGTTTCTTTACGATGAAACACGTTGATCTGAAGTTTACCTTACGTGCTACTAACAACACCATATGGTTTGACATTTAAATAAGCAATTCTCACATTCAGCTTTAACAATTTTCAATTTTCAGTTCACTAGCAACTCCTGAATTCTGATTTGGAGCTTAAATATATTCAGCACTCTTTGTCGGCAAACCCCTAACAGCGATTGCATTAGGTTATTCATCTACGGGAGGTTGCTTAGGCAGTACGTGTTACGATTAGCTGTTGTCAACACCTGTTGGTATACTACTGGTGTACGGCATTTTGCTGTATTCATCATCTTATCCACCTGTTTCATTTCAACCATGCCTTCCTTTCAGTTATCAATGGAAAACATATTTGAGCAAGTACATAAAAGACACTGTTTAATCATAGGTTACCTCATACTCTGAAAGAACTGTACTATAAAATAAACCTCTCACCTCGACTACTGCGCGTCCGATGCCCTGTGCAGACGCTGTCATCACGGCAATTTTACCATCCAGGCGACCCATTGTATATGATCTGAAATAGGCAGAACATTTCTGTGAAACGAAATTAAGGTGTATTAAGCTTTCATGTCACGGTGTGTTTGAAAACTTATATCGTAGGTAAAAATACAACCGTTACTTTAATTGCTGCAGAGTTTGAGTTGCTGCCTTATTTAGGGTTACATAAACAATGTAAGTCGCCACGTATGGATGGAATAAGCTGGTGAGTTTAAATCGCAGAGAGTTAAAAGCAAACTTTAATTAGACTGTTGTAGAGACAGGTGAATAAGTTGTGTTAATATTTATAAATACGAGGCACATCAAGTTAAAATGTACTGAATTTAGAAATGTTACTTACCTTAAGTTATCAGCTACGTCTTCTACACTTAAATGTGCTCCGAGATAAACCAAGGGAAACTTAACATGACAACCATCTGCCGTCTAACTACCATACTGTATATGATAAGAGTGCCCCTGTATGTCTGTGCATACATTGAAGGACTCTCGTATCTTCACACAATTAGTTCCCATTAAGCCCATGCTTGACCGACCGTGTTTACGATAAAGTCACTGAGATGTGAGTGTGAATATACTTGTATATATGTAATGATTTATATATTTTTGCGCTCAAGTATACCAAAAAATGGTATTACCGGCTGTACTTTATTGTTCCAGGCAATAAAACTTCACTTTCATAGAAGAAAATATATGCATGTATATATGTACATGTGTACGGCTTAGATTACGTTACCTTTTAGGGGTCTGTCAGGGACAATCAATCTGATGAGACCTAGACAGTATAATGAATGAAACAAAAAGATCGAGATGCATGTTCAATTACTGCTGAGTGTTAAAAGCATATGCATACTTCAGTTTACAGCTACACAAACTCGTTTGAGCCATTTAGATCTAGAACCTTCATTTCTGATTTACTGTAAAATACTAAAACAGTACTGGTAAGTCTGACGGTCACAGACATCCAAGTGAATCAATTGTAAGTTCATTTTACTCGTAGCTGTAGGAATGTTTGAATAGAGTAACACAGGTGTGGAAGGATAACGAAACATTTCTACATAACAGGTTAAAGTGGAATTATGCGCATATTTTTTCAAGTAAAAGTCCAGCTGAAATAGGTGTGTGTAAAAAGGGTTGAGGAAATAATAGTTTTAACCCAAATACACCAAACTCTTCCAGCTACCAGTACGAAATAATAACTTTCCAAATATTACTTTTCCTATGTTGACTGGGAGAGTCAATTAAAAAAAAACAACTGCATGCAGGAGTTGCTTCCCTTCCACTGCCGAAATCTCTACCAACAACAACAATAACCACTGCGAAGGAAGGAACTATTATTTTATTAGTCCAATTTTTTTTTATTTCTAAAGCACCAGCTTTAAATACTTATGCGGCATTTAACACATTTAAATGCACAGCAACCGAAAAATGCTTTTATAAAACTGTCACTAAAAATACACTATGTCGAGATGCGCATAATGTTTTAAAGTGATATTACCGTTCAAAGTGACCATCATAATTCTGAATAAAACCAATGATTAATCACTGATTTATACTCCTAGAATAATAAACATTGCCACAGTTATAATACAAAAAATAATGATATGCATAATAGTTTCATTCACAATAAATATAGAGTAAATTTGTAAAAATCTATTTTGCATGTGGCAGAAAAAGGTACAGCCAGGCCAATACACGCCACAAATTTACTATAGGTTTGTATAGGAGCGCTGTCATTAACTCGCGATAACATTTTAACTAATAAAGTTATTTTAAAATCACAAACGGGATGATAAAATATAACATTTCCCCTTTTTAATGAATATTTTTATATTTTTCTGAGTTGTTATTTGTTTGGTCTTTTTTAACTTAAAAACTCTACCCGTCGTTTTACTATATAATATATAGTAAAACGCCCAAAATGTCACAATTTTAAGTGAATTTTGCAGCTTATCTTCAATTTGTTCAAAAAATATAACACTTATTTTAGAATCACAAACGGGATTGAATAAAACAATCATTCTCCGTTTAAGTGATATATTTTATATAAAAATAAAGAAAGAAGAGAATGGTTTTTTTTAAGGTTTTGTTTAACAGGTATATAATTTCATTTTTACGATCGGAGCTCGGTTGCTTCCGTAATGCTGGCCGAACACTTCCGAATGATTGATCTAACTGCTTCAGGCCATCGATAAGTTTTATGGCCGGACATTATGTAACATTTACCCTGATCATTAAAACGTTGTATATTGGGTTTTGTTTTACATTAAAATGCAAACTGGGTTAGAATCTTCAGTTTTTTGTTCATAAAAAGGCAAAACCTTTATTGAAACCGGATATACATGAATCGTCTTTATCGAGGATCCATGAAATTTTCAGTATAATTATCAATAATATTATTTAGCTTTTGATGTTAATTTCCAACCATAAAAGATTCACTATGCATGCATTTTTATTTCGAAACACTTGCACGGGTACTTTTATATTTTGTTTTACATTTCTCTTTGTCTCGAGTGAAAGGCAGGAATTCGCTCCGCTGAAATTGGTTTCATTTTTATAGGTGTCAACATAGAGTTTCTTCCAGACCAAAGCTAGTTTTCATAATACACAGGTCAAAACCAGGTAGTCTTATTACTCGTATCTTTTTGTCTTTCATTTCTTCCCGAAGAAATAAGCTGATAATTACATTAACAAAAAGAGAAGAAAAAGAAACCGCAAGGTTTGATCTGTGTGCAGAGTATTAAATGACAAAATCTGTAAAATGTAACAGGTATTATTCTACTGCAGAAATGGAAAAGTTTTTTTCCTACAATAAATCATTATTTCTTCGAAAATGTTAATTACTTTTCAAGCCATGTGATGAAAAATCATATACTTTTTAAGGCATTCAACATCAAGCGTTTATTAGAGTATGTAAAATCTATTTGATATTCTGAAAGGAAACTGTTCTTATTTCTCAAATTAAAAAGCCTACCGAAATCAAATGTCAGTCTTTATCAGATCAGGAATAACACTGATTAGGAATTTAAGATCGCAAAATAAAACAAGTTGATGTACTATTTACCGGGGACATGTAGGTCCATCTATTTACGTTTCTATAGCACACCATACTTTTGCAACAGACTTGCCGTGTGCTTCTGTACTTGAAAATAACAGGTCTACATTTTAAACAATTTTCACGAGCAAACGTGACGCACGTGTTAAGGGATTAGCCGATTATGAAAAATCAAGTGCACACTAGATTCATTCTCATTATTATGTCAAAATTCACGAATTTTGTAGCTTTTGGATTATTCTGTGACTATTTTTAAGACTGATGATGTGACTGTAATGAAATGTGCTCACTAGTTAAAAATTACTATTATTATTATTATTATTATTATTAATTGCAAGTAATGTGAATGATAATGCTGAATTTTCTTTATCTTCTGGTATAAATGATAAATATTAAAACATAAGATTTACACAAAAGTTACGCGTCAAGTTCAATATCTCCCTTAGGCAATATTCCAGTACAATCGATAATCAATGATTTATGACCCTGACCGTTATTTACGGATATTACCGAACCGTAGTTGTTTCCGTAAACTCCTAATCCCCAAAACTTATCGATTGCCTGCTGATATACGCTTGACACTTTTTCTGCCGTATGGGCTATCCTAGTAAAAAAATTTATTTGTATAAGTCAAAAACAGAAATAACTTTGTAACCTAATTTCTTAAATGTTCTTAAAGCATTCACTGTGTTTTCAGCATTATTCTTGACTATAACCAAATGTTGCCATTTTGAAATTTATTTCATTGCTGCAGTAAAAGTTGAAATTTATTCATTGATGCAAAGTTTGGCGAAATGATTACTTCCAAAATATTTGCCTTATTCTCCGTAAAAATCGCGACGTGTTTCTCTTAGGCGGTCGTATTAGTTTGACTAGAGTTTGGCGATACTGAGTTCACGATATCCAGCACTGGCATGCCCTGGAATGCTTTAGCCTTATGCTCTCTTTGTACAAACTGTAACGCTTTTGTTGTTATGTGGACATTAATCCCTAGATCATCTAGATGTTGTGCTTGTTTGCCATCAGGTCCTGTGGTAAGTACGGTAAACTGCTTCACCAGGTCGGGTGTGGTTCTAGCAATTTTTTCGAGTAAACCTAAGTATACCAGCCTCTCCGTGTCTGTTGTTGGCGTTCCACCGGAAACAAGTGCGTAGTTAATGAGCTCTTTCGACGGTTTGGCGGACGGATGTACAATAAACTGGACCATCCGTGTCAAATTGGCTACCAGTTGATTTTCAACAGACGTCGTTGAGTTGGCTGCGGGACGGCTGTGAACTAGAAAAATCAAATAAATGAAGTAATCTACCACGTACTTTCACAGTCAGGTTGCAACGTTGACATCAATCTTGTAAAATATACATCCTTGTAATTGTTCTGTTTTAGAGACATAAAATGTCAATTAAGTATTGAGTACTCTCGAGATCTCATACATGTATTGAAGTACAAATGTATTAGGCAATATCTTACAACACTAAAATTGATCCTATATTTTTTCTAAACAGTGATTTTGTTCCATTAATCTATGCGAATTTATATTTCAAATAGACCTACTTACCAAAGGCAATCGTTGCTATAACATACAAAATGTAGAAACTTATTCTATGGTAGGTTCCCATCATGTTTGATTATACTACTGATTGTTCTGATAGTTTACACAACACGAGCGACTACTAGCATTGGCAAACATTAATTGATTACTATGAAGCACATCACACTATTGTTTTAGTTCATGACCGCTGGTCATGCACAAAGTGCTGCATGACACACGCAAGAGGACACTAAGACGGCCATAAAGTTAAGAGGTCGTAAGGTTAAGACGGTCATAAAGTTAAGAGGCGAAACCCTTTTCCAAGTATATATGGTCGGAAAAGTGCGACTGAATTCAAAATGCTTGTATAAAGCAGACATCGATCATAAACATTGACAGCTTGATGACACAGAGGTCACACTAAGTTCTCATGTACCTACCGGACAGCTGTACTTCACAAAAAAAAATCAACAAATGACGGTGCAACTAACTGCATGCTGTATATAGATTTATATATGAATGAATTGATCGGAAAGAATAAAGAACAAGTTATGTTGACTCTAAGTCGCTTGTCCCCGTAGACTGATTCAACTGTAACATACTAGTATTCAATTAAAGTAGTGGTAGGTAAGCAGACGTGATGTATACAGTGGTGTATAGTAAAATAAACATGTGATATGATATCTATTGACAACATGGCACATCAAACACCTTTGTATCCGCGCCCATTCTCAGCGACCACTGAATGAATTCTAAAATAAAATTATTGGAGTGCGCATAATGTCAGGATGTACCAGCTTGATGTACACAACTGTAGTTTCTTTCACTTATCATATGTCCTTTTATTATTGCTGCGTACACAACGTAAACCCTGTACAGAGCCAGTTCTCAGCTGGATCAGTTCAGAAAAAAAACATTATGAGAAACTGTATTTTATCTGTACGCTCGAAGTTGCTGTTTGCTACAACACGATCACTTGTCAAAATAAATTAATGACAAAATAAAACAAAGCAGCAAGACGACCAGGATGCCTGAACAGATAGGATGAAAGTGTCAAGAACAAAATTCGTTCATAAGGGATATTGCAATAAGTTCTCAATCTACAGTGTGTAAAAGTTTTTATTTTGTAGAAAGTCACATTACTTTGTAATTAGGCCAGACATTTCAGACAAGAAGAAACCTTAATTCATCTGACGCGATATTAGAGGAATAAGTCCCACGAGCACGTCGGACAAAATGGTTTGAAGTATACTTAAAGAATATTTTTGTCAAATAATGGTAAAACTGGGCAGCATTTAATTCAGTGCAGAACACGCTACAGAAAACAGGAGCAAACAGGCTTGGTACTGAACTTATTCGAGATACCATGCCCATTTGTTGACCCAAACTGTAGATGATTGGCAGCCCCTTCCCCCGGTCCCTACTTCAAGTTACGGAACTAGTGGAAAGAGTTAATGGACGCTGTCCCCTGCTTTACTATACATTGTACATGTATTTTTCTTAAAATGCTAGATATATAACCGTTTGAAATATTAGCTGAATTCTTTGAATTGTCTTTTAGGAATATTCCAGACAAGAATAATTTGTCACATTATGAAGGGAGATATATAGATCTTCCTTTCGGCGAGAGAAAGGTAGATAATCAATATACATGTATTGCGTAAGGTAAAACTATGATTTCTGATGATCACCGCACTCCTCCCAACGGTCTGTGACACTATGTGAAAGGTTAATTCAATCTACATACTTTGTCAGTTATATTCAAGACAATGTTAAAATTGCTTGTAATTGTGTAAAACAATTATCCAACTAAACATATAGAGGATAATTGTTGGTTTCGGTGTAATATCACGTTATAATTTCACCGAGTGGGCACCAAAAGTGACATTTTCACGAGTGGCGCATAACGTTCACGTGTGAAATTATCGTGATAATTATTACACCGATACCAACAATTTTTCAGTTTATTTTATGTATAAAACTCTACTTTTGTTGGGTTTATTTCAATAAAATGTCGAAAATTGCTTCATTGAATTCCAGACTGTGCTTGTTGAAAAATTATGACGACACGAAGGTATCAACATGTGCTATAGCACAGTGTTTGCCAGTGCAGCCTGCAGGACAGTTGCAGCAGTATGACCCTGGAGTATACACACACGTACCTCAGTGTAATTATCGCAATGGTGCACCTTACCCTCATTGAAGTCTATAAAAGACAAAGTGCAGATTTCGTTTCACCACATCATCGTAGGTACATTTTTACTCCTTTTCAAAGAACGTAAATAAAATAGAAAGGACACAATGGCTGCATTTTATTTCTCGTTTGATTCCTAAATAGTTATGTTCATTGTTCCGCTACTTGATTAGAAACAAGCATTACGTTGGCAACTTATTTGTTATATAAACACCGAGTGGTAATATTTAAACACGCATAAATCGCATAAACTAAACAGCGTCTTGCACTGTGAAAAAAAATGTTTTGGTCATTTACTCTCAAATGTGATTCCTTATCTTCGGATTAGCCGCATACTAACTTCAGACTGTTTTCCTTTAATGCAACCGCCGAAAGGCAACGGGGCATGTCGATGTGATCATTTGCGGAACATAATTCGGAAGGTATTGAAGGGAATCAATTGATACTTCATACTTTGATAGAAGGCAATGAGAGGAAGTGCAGTGGAAAAATTATGATTACTCTAGCTTCATTATTTTTTTAGTTATTGTCCTTAGCTTCTTATATTGATAAAGGATAAGGAGAGGGAGGATGTTCTGTAGTTTGTATGGATAACAATTTTTGTTTTTTACACAGATACTCGGGTTTGGACCCGGCCAGCTCCGTCCCAGCTGATTATTATTCATTTAATACAACAGCAGCTAATATAAATACAGAGGAAATTAATTGACTCTTCAAATTCTCGTTTTCACAGTTTTTCACACTGTGTGCCAGATGAATTAAAACATGCTGTGAATGAAGACCACCGAAAAAATCACTGTGCACTATTTATCTATAGCAGAAACAGCTGCGAATGACGATCACTTGTGAACATGTGTAGCTTCAACAGGGTCTTTGTTTACAGGTGTGTCTGTATATTGTAGTTTAACCAGCAAGCTTGCAATATGCATTTAGTGAGATGACAGTGTCAGTAACTAAGAACAATAATCATGAAGAAGGTATAAATACTTTATTGCACTTCTTTTCATAAACAACCAAACATATTGACAGTAAAACATGTCTTAGAATACACTACAAAATATTTTTAACTGTAAAATTCTAAACCAAACAAAAATTGGATGTTCTTTCTTCAAAATATGTGCATTTAAAGTTATATTATCCTTCAAAATGGCCATATTGAGTTAAAGAGGTCATTATGCGCATTTTTTCAAGTAAAAATCCAGCTGAAAATGGTGTGTGTACAAAAGTAGGAAATAACAACTTTTAACCCAATACACCAACTCTTCCCCCTACAGTATGAAAAAAATAACTTTCAAAATATTGATTTTCTTATTTGACTGGGAAAGTCAATTTAAGAAAAGAACAATTGCAAGCAGGAGTTGCTTCCCTTCCACTGCCGAAATCTCAACCAACATCAACAACAACACATTCAACTATCATTTTATCAGTCTGATTTTTTATACAAGCACCAACGTCAAATACAAGGCGGCATAATCATTAATTTAACAATTTAAATGCACAGCAACCAAAAATTGTTTTATAAAACTGTCACCAAAAATACACTTTGTGCAGTAATATGCGCATAATGTCACTTTAAGGTCAAGTATGATGCTGAAAACACAGTGGATGCTTTACAATTCATGTAAGAAGTGATTTTAACCAAGTTATTTATCTTATTGACAGATACAAATTGAGATATACATAACCGAAAGGGTGGTTTTTTATTTTTGACTAGGATACTCAAAAAAGATTTTTACATATTCAATGTTATTATACAGAGCCATATTTTTTAGTTACAGGTGTGGCAATGTTCATTATTCTAGGAGTACAAATCATTGCTTCGTGACATTATCTTCTATTTAAATAATGATGGTAACTTTAAACTTTAAATAACTTAAAATAAACTTTGACACAAACTATTTATGAATGATCTGCATCATTAGGCTTAATTCCTAAAGTTTTATTTAGATCTGACAAGGGGTTTAGTGGATGCAGATATACCAATGTGGGCAAATGGTAAAGCTGTAACCAATGTCTCAATTCTGCAGAGAGAGACACATTCTCCACAAAACAGTGACAAAGGAAACATAAATAGACACCATGACAAAGGAAACATAAATAGACAACCAAAGTGTTTCTCAACAAAATCTGAATACCTTTGGAGCTGTGAACTGACCATTTGGACTAATCAAGGGGCATGTGTTTGAAACATTTGCTCTTATTTCATAATTGTTACATCAAAATATATTCTGAACAATGCTAAAAATATACAGTATGATACAGGTCTGCAACTGTTAAGGAAGAATTAAAACTCTGAAGGCAAAACTTCTGCCTATTTGTAGAGAAGTATTCTTTTGCTGGTCAAAATAACAAAACTGAATTGTTTATTTTCAAAGTTCAAACATTCTGTATACATTTGCCCTGCAATAATTGAATATCAGCAGTTGGTAATTTACCTTACCATTATTTTTGGCATAAACAATTTCTTGTCTTCTATATGCTGGCAGAAAAAGGACAACTTCCTCACAAGTTGTTACAAAAGGTGTTACAGACAAGGTGTTACACTTAATTACATTTCAGGCCAATGACCAGAAAACAAAAGACGACAAAAACTGACAAGTGACATACATTACCCAATTGACCTTATGTAGCTAAACATTTACAATATAAGAACACAAATCAAAATGCAATATTTAGGAAAATTTATTTATAAGAACTTACATCTGAGATCAAACAAGTCATAATGCCTAACAAACTGAACTTTTTCATTTACTTAAAGGTAAACATTTTTCTGTGTATTTTATGCAAATTGAATGAGATGTGAGGTCTGAAAATAAATAAATAATCCACAAATAAATAATACGCATGTACTAGTATCCTACATGTTAACCGGACGTTCAATCATCCGGACAATTTCGATTTGCACGTAATTAAACAGTTATCCTTTGATCCAACGTGTAATGAAGATACCCAGATCTTGCAGACGCTTTCCGTGTCCGTGAAAGTGTAGTCAACTTATCACTTAGGTGAACAGCATTAATGAATTTGATATATATGTACCGCACTTGCCTTATATTTTGATTGCAGACGGCCATGGTCACGTGGGGGCTTAATATTTCAATGCAAATGCGCACCTGCGCAAATGGTTAGCGATGTTAGCATTCCGTTTCAACATTAGTTTCAATAGACTTTTAACAGTTGGGAATGGAGAAGGCTTTGCGAATCATAAAGAAAATACTAAAATCTTGAAAAAGTAGATAGTTTTCGTTAAATTGATACTGAAAGCATTAAATTACACATTTAGTACACGTAGACCTAAATCAATGAACCATGACGGACCTCGGTTCAGGATTTATGCCATTAATAGTTACCAGTTGCTTTTCCCGAGAATTCCACTTGTTTACTTTGAGCCTTACAGAGCATAATGTGAAACATCAACCAGAAAGAAAAAAATCTGATGAAATAACAGACTTTTTACACAAATAAACAATTGTCCGGATGATTGAACGGACGTTGCATATTTCGGGGACGTTTCATTGGTTATTGTATTACTCGAATTGAACAAGAAAACATACTTTGTGACCATCTCAAAGTATAAGGATGCGTACAGCTGAGACCGAAGTTCATTGTGTGAAAATTTCGTGTTTCTATCTGCATTATTGGCAGAATTATTTACAAAAAGGTCCCGTTTCTGTCCGATTAATTGAAAGAAACCAGTATACACTTGGTACTGGGATTATACTGGACATGTATAATCCTATCAGAAGCTTAATGGAACGTATAAGGGTCAATTTATTATATAGGGATGAAATCTAAATTTTTGCACTAAATTTAAGGTGTAAATAAAAGGAGTAACTGCCAGGAGAAACATTAAAATACAGTTATGCAAGAGGACATAGTAGCATAGATTTTGTTATGATTGTATTAAAACCCAATGTTGATGGTTCAACTGAACTATTAATCCTTGAATCTAAGAGGCAACAAACATACTCATTGAGTTAGAGGGCTAGAGATTACAGGTTCTTCTGCAACTAAACCAAAACCCTTCTAAATGTTATATACACTGTGATTATACACTTTTATCGTGTAATTTCTTTCTATACCTCATAAAAAGTAGTGAACTATGTGAAAATTTGAGAGAAATGACGTCTTAAAATCCACCCTCGTCTACACATTATTTTCCAGGTCTACACATACTTTTGTGGACCTTGCATGTGATCGCTATCGGCCAATCATGATTAGGTATTATTAAATGTAACCAACCACACTCTTGGATGAAAAAATGAGAATTTGGTCCTGGTAAAGTTATACAACTTTTTGACAAAACGGTATGAAAATATTTGTATAAAGTTATGACAGAGAAATGTATTGGCAGTACAAAGAAAGTAAATCATATACAATTATAGACTAATTTTGAGGTCAATACATAGTTTTGCGGACCTGTTAAAAGGGATTTTGACCGAGGACGAATACATAGTTTTGCGGACGTGTTTAAAGTGATATTGACCAAGGACGAAGTCCGAGGTCAATATCATTTTTCACAGGTCCGCAAAACTATGTATTGACCAAAACATTAGTCTAAAATTTTTATATCGTATACCTCATAAAGAGAAGTGAAAATCATGCGAAAATATCACAGAAATGACGTCTTAAAATCCGTGCAGGTCTACACATCATTTTCCAGGTCTACACATACTTTTGCCGACCCGGCACGTGAGCGCTATCGGCCAATCAGGATTAAGTATTTGTGACAGGTTTACGATATTACATGTTTTAACAACCTCTATGAATAATCATTGTCAAGCCATTGCTAAAATACATATACAAGACTGTTAATTGTAGTGAGAATGGCTCCTTTCTTATACTCTTATTGTTGAAGTAATTCTAAGGCCCAGTTTACAGCCACCATACATATATATCCAATATATCAGTATTAGTACATAAAACAGTTTTGATTTAAAAAGAACATTGCTTAAAAAATTGAAACGCTGAATTTATCCACAGAAGTATACAATACATACTTCCATGATTTATGAAACAAGGAGAATACATGCATTTAAACCAACTTTAGTCACATCATCTTAATCCAATACAGTCAGGCATTTCAGTGGTCACTCAAATAACACGGTCATACTTTAAAATCTGGATATTTATGGCTAACTTTACAATAATCTACAGCTGTAAGTACTGGCTAACTGATGTAGATGGCTAAGCATGCATGTGTACAACAAACTGGAACTGCAAGCATATACATAAATCTCTAATGGCAGTGACAGAAATACTGTAATCACCATGTTCTTTCTCACAAGATCTAATAATAAGTTAGGAGTGACTTTTAAACATTGTTAGCTATGCTGTATATGTCCTAACTTTGTGTGGTCCACAAGAAGATAAGGCATCATGAGTCAACCTTGAGTTCTTGAGCTGAAGGTTGTACATTGACAAAGTTTCTGAGTCTATAGACAACAGAACTACACACCAGTATCCAGCATGTCACTCCTATACCACCTGCAAAACATACATACATTCATTCTATATATTGGTCTACAAGCAACCATTTCTGGACAGAAACTTCACAAGTGCTACTAGCAAATTTTAACTTATTAACTGCTGAAATGAAAATAAACTTCTCTAAAAGGTCTCATCCAAGAAAACAAGCTCATATACATGCTGTCATGGACGGACCTTTATAAAATTTGCTTCAAATCAAATCAAACAAACTTCTCTTACTACAGTTACAGGCAAAGCTGTATGTTTGATAAGATGTTCCACAAACATAGTTACATGTTCCTATAGTGTTACCTGTTACAGTGTGACAGTTACTCTTTTAATGTAAAATTTCCGGGAAAAAAAAAAAAAAAAAATTTTTTTTTTTTCCCCAAAATAAAAAATTTTTTTTTTTTTTTTTTTTGTACCCCAAAAAAAAAAAAAAAAAAATTTTAGTTTATACAATTGTTCATTTCAGCTCGATTGTGAAGAAAGCTTTTAGCTTATCGAGTCACTCTCGAGAAATCTTAATGGTCCGGAAATGATACTGGTATAATATGAAAAAAAGGCGTTTAAATGGTGGGGGGGCAAACCCAAAACAACTTTGAGAATCCCCCCCCCCCCCCGGCAGACACCTAAACCTCTACACCACTGCCCCCCTTAATGAAAACAATTCTTAAGCTTACCGGGTATTCCTGTGGGAAATGCTATAAACCTGTTGATTGGTGTAAACCATTCTTCTGGCAGCATGTAGAGAGGATCATTCTTGTAGTATAGGATTATTGAGATCATCGCTATACCCTGAAACATGCCGTGTATACACTGTTACCATGGAAACATACAACTGAACACTATAGCCAAGGAAACATACTTTGTAAACACTTTTACCAACGATACATACCATGAAGTTAATTAAAACAAGAGGGCCAAGATGGCCCTATATCGCTCACCTTGGTACAAGTCCACTTGCCTAGTGGAAGATACTAGAAATGTTATATACCAAATAGGTTTTCCTATATACTTTGTAAAACAAGTGACCCCCCCGGGCAAGGTAATTTTGACCCCAGGGGCTAATTTGAACAAACTTTAAAGAGGTCTACTAGGCAATGCTACATGCCAAATATCTAAGCTCTAGGCCTTGTGGTTTCAGAGAAAAAGACTTTTAAACTTTTTCCTATATAAGCCTATGTTAAACTAAGCGATCCCCCGTGCGGGGTCAATTTTGACCCGGGGGTAATAATTTGAACAATCTTGGTAGAGGTCCACTAGCCAATGCTACATGCCAAATATCTAAGCTCTAGGCCTTGTGGTTTCAGAGACAAGAGGGCCAAGATGGCCCTATATCGCTCACCTTGGTACAAGTCCACTTGCCTGGTGGAAGATCACTAGATAATGTTATATACCAAATAAGTTTTCCTATATACACCTTTGTAAAACAAATGATCCCCCCCCCCCGGGCAAGGTCAATTTTGACCCCAGGGGCATAATTTGAACAAACTTTTAAAGAGGTCTACTAGCCAATGCTACATGCCAAATATCTAAGCTCTAGGCCTTTGTGGTTTCAGAGAAGAAGATTTTTAAAGTTTTTCTATATATTCCTATGCAAAACTAAGTGACCCCGGGGGGGGGGTCAATTTTGACCCGGGGTCATAATTTGAACAATATTGGTAGAGGTCCACTAGCCAATGCTACATGCCAAATATCTAAGCTCTAGGCCTTGTGGTTTCAGAGAAGAAGATTTTTAAAGTTTTTACTATATAGCCTATGTAAAACTAAGTGACCCCCGGTGCGGGGTCAATTTTGATCCGGGGCTCATAATTTGAACAATCTTGGTAGAGGTCCACTAGCCAATGCTACATGCCAAATATCTAAGCTCTAGGCCTTGTGGTTTCAGAGAAGAAGATTTTTAAAGTTTTTACTATATATTCCTATGCAAAACTAAGTGACCCCTGGGGGGGTCAATTTTGACCCGGGGCTCATAATTTGAACAATATTGGTAGAGGTCCACTAGCCAATGCTACATGCCAAATATCTTAGCTCCAGGCCTTGTGGTTTCAGAGAAGAAGATTTTTTAAGTTTTTACTATATATTCCTATGCAAAACTAAGTGACCCCGGTGCGGGGTCCCAATTTTGACCCGGCCCCATAATTTGAACCCCCCCCCCCCCCCCCCCCCAATCTTGGTAGAGGTCTACTAGACAATGCTGCATGCCAAATATCTTAGCTCTAGGCCTTGTGGTTTCAGAGAAGAAGATTTTTAAAGTTTTTCCCTATATATTCCTATGCAAAAACTAAGGGCCCACCCGCGGGGTCATTTTGACCCGGGGTCATAATTTGAACAATCTTGGTAGAGGTCCACTAGACAATGCTACATGCCAAATATCTAAGCTCTAGGCCTTGTGGTTTCAGAGAAGAAGATTTTTAAAGTTTTTCCTATTTGTTGCCATAGCAACCAGAGTTCTGCATGGAATGGAATTCTTTGAACAATTTTGGTAGAGCTTCATGCAAGGAACTTCCTGCATAGTTTTATCAACATTGGCCTAGAGGTTTCAGAGGAGATGTCATTTGAATCAAAATGTTTTGACGGACGGACGATGGACATCATCGATCAGAAAAGCTCACCCTGGCGTAGCCAGGTGAGCTAAAAAAGACTTTAAAACTTTTTCCTATATAAGCCTATGTTAAACTAAGTGACCCCCAGTGCGGGGTCAATTTTGACCCGGGGGTAATAATTTTAACAATCTTGGTAGAGGTCCACTAGCCAATGCTACATGCCAAATATCTAAGCTCTAGGCCTTGTGGTTTCAGAGAAGAAGATTTTTAAAGTTTTTTCCTAAATATGCCTATGCAAAACTAAGTGACCCCCTGTGCGGGGTCAATTTTGATTCGGCGGTCATAATTTGAACAATGTTGGTAGAGGTCCACTAGCCAATGCTACAAGCCAAATATCTTAGCTCCAGGCCTTGTGGTTTCAGAGAAGAAGATTTTTAAAGTTTTTCCTATATAAGCCTATGCAAAACTAAGTGACCACCCCCGCAGGGTCAATTTTGACCCGGGGGTCATAATTTGAACAATCTTGGTAGAGGTCCACTAGACAATGCTACATGCCAAATATCTTAGCTCTAGGCCTTGTGGTTTCAGAGAAGAAGATTTTTAAAGTTTTTCCTATATATGCCTATGCAAAACTAAGGGCCCACCCGCGGGGCAATTTTGACCCGGGGGTCATAATTTGAACAATCTTGGTAGAGGTCCACTAGACAATGCTACATACCAAATATCTAAGCTCTAGGCCTTGTGGTTTCAGAGGAGAAGATTTTTAAAGATTTTTCCCTATTTGTTGCCATAGCAACCAGAGTTCTGCATGGAATGGAATTCTTTGAACATTTTGGTAGAGCTTCATGCAAGGAACATTCCTGCATAGTTTTATCAACATTGACCTAGAGGTTTCAGAGGAGATGTCTTGACAAAATGTTGGACGGAGCCCGACCATGATCAGAAAAGCTACCCTGGCAGCCAGGTGAGCTAAAAATGATTCCAATGAACAATTACAGCCAATGCTACATGCCAAAACTAAGCCGGCCTTGTGGCAGAGAAGAGTAAGTTAAGAAAGGGCCCTCGGGCTGGAGAGGCTAGCACTCAGCCAATCGCCTAGGCCTTGTGGTTTCAGAGAAGGTTAGTTTTACATGCAAAACTAAGGCCCCCACACCGGGTCAATTTTGACCCGGGTCCCCATAATTTGAACAATCTTGGTGGGTCCACTAGACTATGCTACATGCCAAAATCTAAGCTCTAGGCCTTGTGGTTTCAGAGAAGAAGATTTTTAAAGTTTTTCCTATTTTTTGCCATAGCAACCAGAGTTCTGCATGGAATGGAATTCTTTGAACAATTTTTGTAGAGCTTCATGCAAGAAACATTTGCATGTTTTATCTAACATTGGCCAAGGTTTCAGAGGAGATGTCATTTGAATCAAAATGTTGACGGACGACGGACAATAATCGATCACAGAAATGCAACAAGCTATATTTTACGCAGAAATTCATCAGTATATTGTAAGTTAAAATCTGATGTCATTTATGATAGCATGACAGCTCATGTTTCAAAACATGGTATATTGCAGATTTTACAATACAATGTAATTGATTTTCTTTTTGTTTTAACTTACAGATAGAACAAGTCATGTTAGAATAGTTGTTAAGGACTGAGACTGGATTAAAGTATGACTGAATAATGACCTTGACCTTGAAAATACAACAGATTCCAAGACTTAACAATATTTGATTATCCTTTACTATTGATAATCTTGAAATGTTCATATTCTATCTCAATGGTAACTCGAAAAAATTCCTTCATGGCAAAAGTAAAATTTGCTGATTTAGCAACTGATTTCCAAGGGAAGCAAACCTAAAAAGGCATGTTATGTCTGTAAAATGGAACAATATTATAAAGTAAAACTATGTAATTATGCAATTTGCTTTTTGGTCAAAGGTCCATAGTGCAGATGTTGAAACAATGCCACATTAGTACACTGGCATCATTACAAAGTCATGACTGAAGTAGATATTACAGTGAATTTTACTGGTAATACGTCTTTCCTGGTACATGTAATATATGTGAAACATCTGGAGTGGGTGTTGTTGCTGACCTTGTATAACAGCCAATGGTAGCCATAATGGGTCTTTGAAACTATCAAACTGTCACAAATACTGCCTAAAAATCAGTTAATACATTGTTTGCCCAAAGTTTTGTTGATCTGGATTTGCCGAGTGACCGAGTTTGTTCAGAATCAACATAATATCATACAATAACTTACATGTAAGACATTAATAACTATCTTCACACCCATTGAGAACATTGTAATTTTCTGTGATCTTGAAGAACCTGGAATATCAAAATTAACCTTCATTTATATCAATATAACTATCATTTATCAGTAAATGATAAACATACCTAACAAAGTGCATCAAAAGTAAAAGAAGAGCTCTGCAGATCTGAAATTTGTTTATGTCCTAGCAGAAGCAAAGTAAGGGAATTTACAGCTGAAGATTTCTGAGTACTTTATATACACAGTTACACTGTCACTGGATATTTTTTAACCTCATTTCTCAAAGTAATTAAAGTATTTATCTAACATAGAATCCTAGTTACTAGCCAAATGGGCATATAACCCAAAACTTATAAAACTCTACTGTTCCTACCCATCTTTTTTACTTGGTCCACCAGTCTATCTATCTTTCGCTGAAGTTTCATATACTTGGCAAACTCATCTGTCATACTGACTGCCCCCTGCTCTGACTTCAGATCTCGCACTTGCTGCCTGAGATTCAATTCTTCATCTGTCAGCTGGATGAAGTAACCACCAATCTGCAGGTTTCCAAATATAGCCACTGACATAAAGTTATACACACCAGAAATTGTTTGCCTAACCATATATTTTTCAAAACTACAACCTGCCTTCTGAGGGCATACACAAAGTTCTGGTAGGTGTTCCCATAATATGTTCCTTCATGCCAGCTAGGAATGATCTAGGACACACTAGATTTAGTTGGTAAATAGCTTTAAGCTAATGTTACCTATTTTATGTATGATCATCTATCTGCCAGTTATGTCAAACCTTAACAGGGATGTAGACATTTGCGCGTCCAGCAATTAGACTATTAGTAAAGAAAAGAAATATAACATAGGTTAAAAACAAGAGCTGTCCCTCACAAGTGACGAACACGCCCGAAAGAGGTGCCTCAAAGTCTGTGTCCTCTCCATGTGTTCAATAAATGTGCTATGTAATTTTAAAATCCTTCCATGCATGACAGAGTAACCATGCATGCAGTATTCCATTACTTTTAAACAGTAAGTGTGACCTTGACCTTTGAGGTAGGGACATGGTTCATGCAGACAACACATTGTCTTGTTGTGCTGAACATTTGTGCCAAGTTATTTTAAATCAATTAATGCATTAAAAAGTTCAAATCCTGTTACAAATGTATGCATATATACAGGATTCCATTACCTTTAAACTCTTAAGTGTGGCCTTGACCTCTGAGGTAAGGACTTGGGTCCTGCATGCGACATATCGGCTTGATGTGCTAGACATTTGTGTCAAGTTAATATTTTAAAATCCTTCAAAGCATGATAAAGTTATAGTCCGGACACAAATGTATACATATATACAAGATTCCATTAACTAAAAACTCTAAGTGTGACCTTGACCTTTGAGGTAGGGATGTGGGTCTTGCACACGACACGTCGGCTTGATGTGTTAGACATTTGTGCCAAGTTATTTCAAAATCCTTCAATACATGACAAAGTTACAGTCCGGACACGAATGTGTGCATATATGCATATATAGAGGAATCCATTACCTTCAAACTCTAAGTGTGACCTTGACCTTTGAGCTAGGGACCTGGGATTTGCACGCGACACATCATTTTGATGTGCTAGACATTTGTGCCAAGTTATTTGAAAATCCTTCAATGCATGACAAAGTTACAGTCCGGACACGAATATGTGCATATATGCATATATATAGAGGAATCCATTACCTTCAAACCCTAAGTATGACCTTGACTTTTGAGCTAGGGACATGGGTCTTGCATGCTCTTGAGTGCGACATTGTGCCAAGTTTTTTTCCTTCAAGCATGACAGAGTTACAGTTGGAACAAGTGTCATAATTTAAACCTTCAAACTCTAGCTGCCTTGACCTTTGAGCTAGGGACGTGGGTCTTGCACACGACACGTCGTCTTGATGTGCTTGACATTTGTGCCAAGTTATTTTAAAAATCCTTCAATGCATGACAGAGTTACAGTCCGGACACGAATTTGTAAGTTGGGCCACACAGACGGACGGAAGGTGCGATTTTAATATGCCACCCTTTGGGGGCATAAAAAATACAAAAAAATGTAATGTATATTGCGAATAAGGTTTGGTTAAAAAATAAAAACAAGGCTAGCGTACTGACTATGGTGAGGCATGTACAATGCAGGCAACAGCTGCACTGAACTGCTCTGGTGTTGGGAGGGATAGAATGTCAGTGGGGAGGCTATTCCAATGATATATTGTCCTGGGAAAAAAGGAAAACTTGTAGTAGTCAGTGGTTGCTGAAATTAATAGCATAATGGATGGCTATATCTAGATTGACGTGAGGGTGGGGTAAAGTAATCTTCTTAAGGGATAGCAATTTATTATTTTGTACTAAGCATGATAAGGGAAAGCCTGCTGTCTACACATCTGAGATCAAGTCTAGTAGTCTACGCAAGTTTAAGGACTGTAACATGTTTCTCACACTGGCTGTACGGGTGTAATCTGACTTGATCCAGCGGACTGCTTAATGTTGGATAGCTTCTCACTATAAATCAATTTGGGACTGTGTATGAGGTGACCATATTTCAGATCCATACTCAAGCTTGGGGCATGTGGTATACGCTTTAGTTTGTAACAAAGAAAGCCTACGGTTTGATTTGCTTTCTATGTTGACTTATTTATATGGTTGACTCAACTCTCATGACAGGTCAGAAGATATATCCACACCAAAGTATCTGGCTGATGTGTCTGACTACAAAAGCGTTCCTTTAAGATAATACTGGGTTGGTATAGGATGTTTCTTTAGATCATTTTAAAGAGTAACTGGCTGGCTGGCTGTAAAACAGATGCAAAACAGTTCACATACACCCTTACTGCTCATCATTGGAACCAAATAAAATGAATAAATATATGGGGTGAAATTCAGAAAATTATAGGGGTTTTATAGAAGGTTGAATGAGTTGAGGTAAAAATAAATTACGTCTACTCTAGCGGTGAATCGACTGTAACACCAACAGTAACAGTGCATCCAAATTTATTCACCTATCCGAAAATATATCTACCACTTACTTCAATGATTTTGCTGAAACAGGTGGCGGTTATAAGACGCTTTATGGTGCATAAGTGTATATATACTCACACTTCTTGATATTTTTGAAGAATATGAAGGCAGATACGAGAAAAATATCACCACAACGAGAATAAACAGCATCACAATCATCTTTGGTTCGGTCTGTCTACTGATTTAACGAATAACACTCGTGGCATTGCCGACTACACCATTCGCATAAAATTTATGCAGGGTCCGTATATTACGGACCCTGATTTATGATAACACCCAGAGGGAAGTCAAATGGATTATTAAATAACTACATATAGACTACATCCGATAAATCGTCGGGATGTTGAAAGATCAATGTGTTAACAAGCACTACAGTATGTCTCTGCGAAAATTATATTTCATTTTGAGCACAAAGACCTAATTCAACCCGGACCCAAAAGTGGTGTTTTAGGTCTTTGGTTTCGAGCAAGGGATTTGACTGTCACCTCGTGAGTACCATTTTCACATCGTTCGGTTTTGAACTCACGACCGCACTGGCACACGAAGCCAACGTTCTTCCCATTATGCTATCGTGACAGCATGTGGAGTGTGCAGCGGATGTTCACGCTTATTGACGATGTCCAGTCTGATCGACAACAATCAAAAACTCGATTCAATGGCTTCAAAATTTAGACCACATTGTAAACAGACCAGTAAAAAAAACATATCGTATTCTCTATAGTACAATACCTGTATATAAATACTACCTGTCAAATACGAAGACCAGCTTCAAAGTTTTGGAATTTTTCAGGGACTTTGTTCATATATTATGTCAAATGACTGTACATAAGAACGATTGTTTGTTACCTTTTCTCATACTAAACGTGAGTTTATTTTCTATCTCAGCAGAAAATCTGTGAGTGCCACTATTCGAGAGTGGAGATTTACCTACACAACAACGCCTATGTTGTTTCATTTGATAACTTTGCGCGTGATGCTTTAAAGCTACAGGGTAAAATGCACTGCCGCGAATGAAACTAGAATTATACCAACGAGCAGTTTGTTCAAATTCGGCGAATTTTAAATGTTTAATCAAGATGATATTGTTTACACCTGCATTTAATACAAATTGTGCTCGGTCCGTAACTACATGCGCACGCCAGGTGAATATTTAGGTAAAGAACGTAAGGCTCAGTCGGGTAAGTGAGCCCAGGTCTTCAAACGGCTAGTTTGTCATAAATTAGAAGATGATCATATAGACGGAAATATACACTACTCATACGGCAGAAAAAGTGTCAAGCGGTATATCAGCAGGGAATCGATAAAAATTGGGGGAAACAACTACGGTTCGGTAGAGTCCGTAAATAACGGACAGGGTCATAAATCATTGATTATCGATTGTACTTGAATATTGCCTAAGGGAGATATTGAACTTGACAAGTTACTTTTGTGCGTAAAGGGGAAAATTTTCTGTTTTAATTTTTACCATTTCTACCAGAAGATATAGAACATTCAACAGTATCATTCACATTACTCGCAAATAATAATAATAATTATAATGAATCGTGAATTTTGACATAATACTTGGGTTGAATTTAGTGTGCATTTAGCAGCATTGATCTCTTTACACGTGCGTAATGTTTGCACGTGAGAATTGTTGAAAATTGTAGACCTGTTATTTTCAAGTACAGACGCACATGGCAAGTCTGTTGCAAAATCATGGTGAGCTTTTAAAATGTAAATAGGTGGACCTACAGGTACGCGTTAAATAGTACGTCAACTTTTTTTATTTCCTAATCAGTTATTCCTGATCTGATAAAGACTGGCATTTGATTTCTGTAGGTTTTTTTAATTTGAGAAATAGCACAGTTTCCTTTTCAGAATATCAAATAGATTTTACATACTCTCGTACGCTTGACGTTGAATGTCATTAAAAGCACGTGAATTTTTCAATATATGGTCAAATATATTTTTCCTTCAAAATTACAGCTCGTTTGTAACACTGTCAACATTGCTTTAATTATAATGAACATTTTAAAAGAAATAAGGATTTATTGTGGAAAAAAACTTTTTCATTTCTGCAGTAAAATAACACCTGTTAAATTTTACATATGTCTGCACACAGATCAAACCTTGCGTGTTTTTTCTTTTCTTTTTGTAAATGTAATACTCAGTTTATTTCTTCGGGAAGAAATGAAAGACAAAAGAGTCTAGTAATAAGACAACCTGCTTTTTACCTGTGTATTATGAAAACCAGCTTTGTTCTGGAAGAAATTCTATGTGAACACCTATAAAATGACACTAATTTCAGCGGAGCGAATGCTTGCCTTTCACTTGAGACAAAGAAAAATGTAAAACAAAACAAAATATCCCGTGCAAGTGCTTCGAAATAAAAAAACATTTATATTGAATCTTTTATGTGTTGCAAATTAACATCAAAAGCTAAATAATATTATTGATAATTATACTGAACATTTCATAGATCTTCGCTATAAAGACAATATCATCTATATCCAGTTTCAATGAAAGGTTTTGCCTTTTCATGAACAAAAAAATGAAGATTCTAACCCAGTTTGTATTAAGTGTATAACAAAACCCAATATACAACTTTTTAAAGATCATGATAAATGTTGCGTAATGTCCGGCCATAAATCTTATCGATGACCTGGAGCAGTTAGATCAATCATTCGGATGTATTCGGCCAGCATTACGGAAGCAACCGAACTCCGATCGTAAAAAGTAAAATTACATTCCTGTTAAACAAAACCTTTAAAAAAGACCATTTTCTTCTTTCTTTATTTTTATATAAAATATATCGATAAAATGTCAAATGATTGTTTTATTAGATCCCGTTTGTGATTCCAAAATAAGTGTCATAGTTTTTGAACAAATTGAGGATAAACTGCAAAATTTTCACTTAAAATTGTCACATTTTAGGCGTTTTACTATATATTATATGGTAAAACGACGGGTAGAGTTTCTAAATTAAAAAGACCAAACAAATTAAGTCTCAGAAAAATAAAAAAATATTTATTATAAAGGGGAAATGTTATATTTTATTATCCCGTTTGTGATTTTAAAATAACTGTGTTCATTAAAATGTTATTGCGAGTTAATGACAGCGCTCCTATATAAACCTATAGTAAATTTGTGGCGTGTATTGGCCCTGGCTGTGACACTTTTTCTGCCACATGTGTAGAGTATACTTCCATGATATGTGATCGCCTACCAGACCCTAGTAAGACCCCAACTGGAATATAGCTCCGAAGTTTGGTCACCATATACCCAAATCCAGATAGACCAAATAGAAGGAGGGCAGCGCGCTGGGCTATGTCTGACTTTGGCCGCAGTTCAAGTGTCACAGACATGTTACACAGTCTAAAATGGCGCAGGTTAGATCTCCGGCGCACTGACTCTCAACTGTCACTAATGTATAAAATTTCTAACGACCTGGTTGCAATCCCCATGCAAGGAAATATCATCCCTCTAACTAGAAAATCCCGCCATTATCATCCCTTGTCTTACAGGTTAATTACCGCACTGACTTCTATAAGTACTCCTTCCCTAGGACCATAGTCCTATGGAATAGTCTCCCACCTGATATTCCCTCCCTTCCTACCCTTGATCAGTTTAATGCTGCTGTAAGCTGCATTGATCATGCCCTACCATAACCTGCCTCCACCCCTGTTTTTATCTTTTAATCATTAACATAATTATTCCCCTTTTCTCCTATTTTGACCTGTTTCTTTTTTAATTCTTTTAATTTTATTTCAACTAACAGTCTTTGTGGCTTGACGCGCACGAAATTGTCTAAGTCCCTGTAAAGGGTTCGACAGTACAGGAAGATAGATAGATCTCTAACGTGTTCCTGCTCTTTCTGGAACATGCACTTGCTCAATTGTCTATGGGATAACATTCGTCAATCATTTCTGACGCAGACGTGAAAACCACTTGTGGATAAGAGTTAATAGACAGGCACTTACATCTTAAAACCTAGTTTTAGAAAGCCCAAAACAGTTGCATAATTATGATAATTTCGTCAAAATTTTGTTGATGACAAAGACCGGCATTATCGATTATTAATAAGAGAGTTATACAATATTATTATATTAAATAAACTCATCTGTTAGGTGGGTTTCCCCCTATATCATTCGAAACAGGTTGCTTACATTTCTTGCAGTGTTCACATTTGAATGTCAGATGACCATGACATTCTAATCGCAAAATTAGGTATATTCCTCTATTCTGGCATAACTACAAGTGTGCGATCTTTCACTGACGTCTGATTTCAAAGTAAGCAACTCAAAATTTGAAATTTCCGCCTACAAAACTTCGTGTCGTTCTGAACAAGTAAATGGCGAACAAACATTTACCGATTTTTATAGGTTATATCAGCTGGTGGCTCATGCAGTTACCCGTGTGGCTCAGTTACTCGAATTTACCCTACAGGGATGAAATTGAACATGTTTTATAGAACACCGTAGCCATAGCTACAAACGTCAGCAACCTATAGGGTTTTATCACACACAATGCTCATGAATTCATTATATTCACACGAAAAGTTTGGCATGTGCCGCTTAAATTTGCATCCTGCATGATTTCAGAACTGACATCACATTTTTGAACGGGTCATACATAGAAACGACAAAGTTACTTTTATGTTTTATTCCTCACTAGTTCATGCAACAATGTCAAGCAGACTACTATAAAACAAAACAAAAACATTTATAACAATGATTATATGAATACAGACACAAATTCAAGACAGTAACAAATGGAGATAGTACCAGCCCTAAAAACTCGTGAAGAAAACACAAAACAAGATTTCCATTTTTTTTCATTATCCAAGCAGTGGTTATGAAGAACATGTTAGAAATTACCTTGGTTATTATGATGCAAAGGGCATACATGCACATTTATTTGATTCTATGGATACATGTGGATATTAGTCATTCCAATGATTCTTTCTTGCAGCTGCCAACTATTCAGAGATTATGGACTTTTACTCATTAATGACCTATGATAAGTTTGTATTAGCAGCCCAGAAATTGTGAGAGACCAAAATGATCTCAAAGACTCAAGGCAGGGAGTAAACTCGTTAACAAATAACTACAAGATATCCCACTGATGGAGAATATATATACAAATAGACATTTGTTTCATTATTTTGTAAAAATTCCAACAGTAATTGACAATATTCATCTACTATGAAAATCTTTGTAATTCATTTGTCAATATGTTTCAGATATAAAATTACATACCGAATAAAAACCTCTCAGATTAACAACACATATTGGATAACATTTTAAATAAGTCAAGCAAATGTAGATCTAAGTAAAAACAGAAATCTGATCAACAGATTCACAAATAGCAAAAACACAAAAACCTACCTCTACATAATATTGTTACTTTCCATAAGAATACATGCTCTATAGCCATAGAACTTCACTTTGTTCACCAGGTAAATGTCTACTCTGAATAATATAAAATTACACAAAAGCTTACAGAGAGATCATCTATTGTCAGAATGGAATAATGCTAAACTGGGCAAAGCAGCAACAACAAAATTGCAATGTTTAATGTAAAATTGTAATAATGAAGACTTTCTCTGTTGATTTTAACTATTACAAGTTTTTTGTTAATACAATTATTCTGCTATTCAGTGCACAGTAAGAATGGAATTATTTTATACATTAAAGCACAGAGAAATAAAGTTACATGGATTAAAATGATTTCCGTTACTTAAAACTGCCACAAATGTACTTTAAAAAGAAAACAAATAGCATATCATGTTCAGTTATGTCATGAAAAGTCAACAACTTTTCCTGGTTGTTGTTATAGGAGTTTTACGCCAGTTCCAACTGTAGTTTGGTCATTTTAACAAGCAGCCAGTTTACATAACCTGTATGCACTTAATTTTTTCCTCTTATTTCACTGGACAACAACAAAGTATCCAGCAGTTCTCAGAGAACATGATGTCTTTAACTTTTAAAACAGCTGAATGAATTATGTAAAAAAGTCTTTTTCTGTAGCGAAGTAGTTAATTAACATTTGTTTCACTAGTTTTCAGTGATATTTTTTTAATCAAAATATCAAAAAGAGATTTGTTTGAAATCTGAAAATATTTAAAGATTTTGCATAGTGTCATGTCAATTAAATATGGTTCTACTCTCCAAGAAATGTCCCCAAAATCTAGCTAGTGTCTAATTAACTTTAAACGTTGACTTTATAATGTATAATTCCTTCTTATCTGTTAACAAAGGAAACCTAATATTATCTGAAACAGAATCATTGGGGAAGAAAGGTCTATAGCTTGTCTCAGATTCTGCCAACGTAACCTGAGATCTAGTAGTCCAGTAGCCAGTAGCTGTGTCACTGCTGAACTCCAATATAACTAACATAAATTTTACTTTGTTCATGAACATTGTGGTAACAATTTGTACTATACAACTTTTCACTTTGCTGAACATTTACGCTATCAAGTAAAATCAGTGTAACTGTATTGTCTTGTTTATTTTGTTATCACAACCATTGTGCTTCACTACCTCTATCTGGCAGTCGCAACTGGCAGTACTAGCAAATGTCCCTGATGTATCTGTCTGTCCACAGCTAGGTGATTCAACATTATCTCCCTGACTCAATCCAGACATGGAGTCTGAACCATTCCCACTGCAAACTGACCCTCCAAGGTCTGTTAGACTACAATTAGGAATATCAGTGTCCCCTTTTTCCTTGTCTACCTGACTATAGCTAGGCATATCAGTGTCCCCTTTTTCCTCGTCTACCTGACTATAGCTAGGTATGATAGTGTCCTTTCTTTGAGTTGATACAAGCTTGGTGTCTGATGTAGTACTGCTACAAACTGACCCTGCCAAGTCTACCTGACTACAGCTTGGTATATCAATGTCCATTCCTTGACAGGACTCAAGCTGAGTGCATGAACTAGCACCAACACTAACTGACCCTATCACATCTGTTTTACTACAGGTACCCAAATCCATGTCCTCTCTTTCCATGTTTACTTGACTACTGCTAGACATTTCAGCATCCCCACTTTTCAAATCAACTTGACTACAACTGGGCATGTCTGTGTTTCCTCTTGGACTGGATTCAGCCAAAGTGACTGATGAAGCATTGTTACTAACTGACCCTGTTAAGTTTGTTTGACTACAGCTAGGCATACTAGTGTCCCCTCCTTGACTGGATTCAAACGGAGTGTCTGACCTAGCACTGTTACAAACTGACTGTGTCATTATTCCCTGGCTGGTACTAGGCAAAACGGCATCATCACTCTGGCTGGACGAAGCTTGAGAGCGGGGACTAGCACTGCTATCCCCTGACCCTACAGTACCTCCCAGAGAACTGCTAGCACTTGGTGTCTCAGGCTCTGTCCTTGGACTTGATCCCTCGTCCTCGTCCACGCTATGAACCCCTTCACGATCATCCTCTTCCATCTGTTGGCTGAACAATGATGACAGATCTCCTATAGTTAGGCTACTCTCCTCCGACTTCTCGAGAACATTATGTTTGTTCATGGACTGAAGCAGTATGTGCATCTTCTGTTCTATTGTATGTTTGATCAGGAACCTGTGTACATGTGTTGACCTGAAAATAATTAACAAGTTTCTTCTGTTAAAATACAAACAATCACATGATGTGTGTGACTGGTCTCTTAGAAAAGCAACTAATATTCAAATATCAATTTCGGTATTCGTTCCAATCCTTACAATAAATTCATTATCCTCAAACTAGTTGTGGCTTCCGTAACTAAAATTTGTCTTGTTACTGTGTGAGTTGACTAGAATGAGAAATAAGAATACCAGCATCAAAGACCTTCGACTATCTTCAGACCAGCATAGTACAGACTTACCTAGTTTGGCCTATACGGTGAACTCTACCAATAGCTTGTAATTCCTGGGCTGGGTTTAGGATCGGCTCCACCAGGAGCACATTTGTAGCTTCTATTAGATTTAAACCATTGGCTCCAGAGTGCACTGGGATTAGTAGCGTTGTCACATCCTCGTCCTGGCGAAATGAGGCCAGGTTTTCCTGTAAACCAGTTGAATTTAAACAAAAACTAGAGATTGTTTTTCACAAAAAAACTTGTCTCCCCCCTTATGACCTTGACCTTTGAGTTAGTGACCCCAAATTATAACGAGAAATTGACCAACGGTCACTGTGACCTTCCTTTGAACTACTGACCCCAAAAACAATAGGGATCATCTGCTCAATAAGACCAATCATCCTATGAAGTTTGAGGTCTGTAGGTCTAAAGGAACTCTAGTTATCATCCGAAACGAAATTGACAAACGGTCAGTATGACCTTGACCTTTGACCTACTGACCCCAAAAACAATAGGGATCATCAGCTCTATAAGACCAATCATCCTATGAAGTTTGAGGGCTGTAGGTCAAAAGGAACTCTAGTTATCATCCGGAGGAGAAATTGACCAACGGTCACTGTGACCTTGACCTTTGAACTACTGACCCCAAAAACAATAGGGATCATCTGCTCAATAAGACCATTCATCCTATGAAGTTTGAGAGCTGTAGGTCAAAAGGAACTCTAGTTATCCCCGAAACGAAGAATGGACGGACGGACTGACGGCTCCCCCAGTTTGGAGGGTTGTAGGTCAAAAGGAACTCTAGTTATCATCCGGAAATGAGAAATTGACCAACGGTCACTGTGACCTTGACCTTTGACCTACTGACCCCAAAAACAATAGGGATCATCTGCTCTATAAGACCAATCATCCTATGAAGTTTGAGGTCTGTAGGTCTAAAGGAACTCTAGTTATCATCCAGGAAACGGAAATTGACCAACGGTCAGTGTGACCTTGACCTTTGACCTACTGACCCCAAAAACAATAGGGATCATCAGCTCTATAAGACCAATCATCCTATGAAGTTTGAGGGCTGTAGGTCAAAAGGAACTCTAGTTATCATCCGGAAAGAGAAATTGACCAACGGTCACTGTGACCTTGACCTTTGAACTACTGACCCCAAAAACAATAGGGATCATCTGCTCAATAAGACCATTCATCCTATGAAGTTTGAGAGCTGTAGGTCAAAAGGAACTCTAGTTATCGCCCGAAACGAAGAATGGACGGACGGACTGACGGACTGACGGACGGACGGACTGACGGACAGGGCAAAAACAATATGTCTCCCCCCGAGGTGGGGGAGACATAATTAGTTTTACTGTAACTTAGTTGTGGAAGTAAATTACCTATCTCTTTATGCTAATACTGTTTTCATGTAACTTAATATATAAAGCAAAATATATGACAAAATAACAAAATTGCCATGTTTTTCATCAATAAAAGGCTGAAGTTTTTTTTTTGCTCCTTTTCTTGACTTAATACAGTCACGTAAAAGAAATTGCTTGCTACCTGAAATTTTCCAGCAGAGTACAGGGCCTTGAATGTGATGTTATTTTCTTCCAGGGCTGTGGCTATTACACTCAATACATCAGTCCACTAGAATAGACAGAAAACACATATTACCAATTTAGCGTACCAGACACCTGTATGTGAGCATAATGGTAAATTAAACTAAATTATACAAATTTGGCAGAGTAGTTTACATGCTTCTAGGTGAAATCTGGCCCGACAACTGCAGAGCGGTAGTGATAGACAAGATATTAATATACCTTACAACATCTTAACAAAATCTATGCAATACTTACTGTTGAGAAAACTAGTGACTTTGACTTGGGATTTTCCTTCTGGACCTGTAACAAACATCTGACAACTGCCTCTACCTTGGTTGAATGACTTCCCTAATAAAACAAACACACATACATTGAACAGCAATCACTGCACAATACTTAGCAATATAAAATATGGTCAGGCATTAACAGTAACCTCATTACCAGTGTTTCAAAAGGTAATTAATCACAAATAAATCAATATAAAGAACATATCTGTGCAATCATTTACAACATGTCATCACAAAATATGCCATGAAAATAAAGTATATCAGTATCAAAATTCATCTAACGATACTTGTTGTACTAACCTTGACACCAATCTCATCAGGCTGCAGTTCTCGAGATGTCATTACGTATGAAATTTCCCCTTGGTGTGTACTCTGTCTACAAACTGCACATTTCACAGAGAAGTATACACAAAAGTATAGTGATACATTCAATGCAGTAACAATGTCCACACTGCATCACACTCCACTGTAAAAAATGGTGCTTCTTCAGTATCAGACATCAAATTTTTTTCAAGAAATGTGAGCTCTAAATACTGCAAAGTTCTAATGTTTATAATGTCTACAATAAGTGCTTGGCAAATTTCCTATTTAAAAACATTAAACAAAAAGAAATACAGTGTTGCAAGAATTTTTTAAAGTAATTTCAGGAGACATTTTTATCAGGTGAATGATACTTTATCATACATGAATGTAAGTATTATAATATCTATATTTATGAGGTTACTCATTGCGCATAGGTACAATAAAATAACATAATTCTTATCTACCACCAAACCATCTATAAACAATACCATATGTAGACAGTCAAGCCTGCTAAACGTTTTTCAGAACAGCAAGTTTAGCTGACATTGTTAATACAAGACTTTTAAATCTGTAGAAGATTACCTCCTTTCCTAGCTCTTGCTGACATATAGGACAGGGTTCAGGATTGGATCCATCTGCATTATTCGTTTGGTTCTAAAATATCAAGATATAAACCATTTACATCTTCACATTCAGTATATACATTACTATACTTTCATTGAATATAGAAGAATGCATGGCAGACTTATGAGCTGATGGATTGTAGAAACAGAGTCTGATTGGTACTGTGTCTCACTTAAAGTGGTCAGTCTGACACATGACTGTTACAATTATACGTGGGGTTAGCGTACCCGTTAAATACAATGTATTAAAAAGCCTATTTATGCACCGAGGCAAAAAACTTACCTTGGCAAGATTGGTGAGGTACAGTAACTGACCAAGTTTTTTCCTCAGTTCACCCTGCGCAACAATTCTGTCAGAGGCCAGCTTTAGCTTGTGATGTGACAGCTAGCGTAAACAAATAACATAAAATCTTACTTTGTGCAAAAAAAGTATCAAATAAGGAAAAGGAAAAGTATTTTATCTGTTCTTACAATAAGTTATGCTATGAAAACATGTAAAAGAACATTCATACACAGTTTATCAGTGGTAATAATACCTAGAGCTTGTGCTGCGCAAATCATTGTGCAATTTTAAGTCAGTCCATCCAGTATGAAACAAGAGCACCGCCTACGGGTGCCTGACGCTCGTCTGATTTTATCCTTTTATGGTTAATTTATTACTATTTTTTTAAGTAACAGTGTCCTTGACCTTGACCCCGAAACACAATCCCACAAAAGGTTTTCATAATAATTACTAGACAGAAGTTTGGTCACAATTATTCAACTGCAACTAAAGATATTGTGTTTTTCCCATTTTTCTATTTTTAAGTAAATACTTAGTAACATGCTTAACTTATTTCAACACTTATCAGCCCCTTGCATGTATATTCATTTAAAGAATTAAACTTTTTCAGAATAGTATTTACCCATTTATCACAATTATATATACACTTGTTAGTATTTGTGCAGAAAATGTTGTTTTTAGCAAGTTATTCATACTAAGTAAATTTTTAAGATTCTTAAAATTCTTAACTTGTACTCAAATGAATTTTTGCTCAATCTGACTTGCATTTAATATTATATGATATTTTTGTTCTTTCAACATGTTAATTTCATTAAAAAATATACTATTGTTTCAAATGACGATAAGAAACATTATTATTTTTAATGACAATTAGACTTCAAAATAACTTACTTAGCTAAGCAATTACTTAAGTATTTTCGTGAAATCGGGGCCTGAGCTTTGACTCCATGAGCCCCAAACACAATCCCAATAAAAGTCTTCATTTATATATATTACACACTTAATAATTTAGTTACATTATGTCAATTGTAACTAAAGAAATTGAACATACTATTGTTTAAATATATTTAGTTACAGTGACCTTGACAATGAGCCCAGGAGCCCCAAAATACAACCCCATTAAAGATCTTCTTAAATACTTACTACAAACAAAAGTTGGTTACATTATGTCAACTGTAACTAAAGATATTGAATACATTACAGTTTTCCTATTTTTAGTAACAGTGACCCCTGCAGCCCCAAAACACAATCCAATTTAAAAAGTATTCATAAATACTTCCTATACACTAAGTTTGGTTGCATTATGTTAACTATTATAAAAATATTGTGTGTGTGAAACTTTCTAAGTTGAGAAGGGGCAATAACCCAGTCAAAATACATAACAGGGTTACGTAACTTGTAAAACTCTTCCTTCATTCTATTGTACATTTGATAGTGAACAGGTATTCCAACTTTCAAAGTGATAGCTTTGATAGTTTGCATGTAACTGACCTAAACGCAAAACTTAAAAAATCAGACTAGCTAAAAACTACAAAGTCCAAAATTATTAAAATATCCCCCCAAATGTATAACTCAAAACCCTGTTTGATATGTTGAAGTACATTATCCATTTATTGTTTGTGAAAAATTTGAAATCAATCTAACAAAAAATGAAGAAGCTATGTCCAATTCTCAAAATCAACCAAAATCAATCAAAATTCATGTTTTTTACCCCAAAAAACAGGTCAGACTCAGCATCTTTAGCATACAATGTGAAGAAGGGTATTAGATGAATAAGCTTACCAAGTTTCAAAGTGATAGCTTTGATAGTTTCCATGTAAGTGACCTAAACGCAAAACTTAACCAACGCCGACGACAACGACAATCAAGTGACGACAATAGCTCGTCATTTTTTTCAAAAATCAGACGAGCTAAAAATCAATGGGAGTTCATGTTTCTGCTCCCACACATTTTAACAGATTAAAATAAACTTCCGCAGAGCAGTGCATTGTATCTATTATTGTAACTTTACCACAGACTTTAGTAACTGTTTCACTATATACCTCTGATTTCTCTAGAACATTCAACAGAGGAGTTTCTGGTACTGGTTCATCAGGGAGGCGGAGTCGGAGTCTTGTTGTGGACATGTCTATCTCATCAAATGCTCCAACATGTTCCTTTATCCCTGCCCAGTGAGCCCTAAGCTTCTGTAATTGTTAAAATGCATTCTGATAAATCACTGTTGTCTTCCCTTACATTAGGTATGCTTTGGTTCTAAGAAAGCGAGATTATATATAAGTGAGGGTGAGAGAAGTCAGTGAGCTGTGTTTGGTCATTTACTGTGATCATCCAATTTTATTTCATCAATTATAAGTGATTTTTTACATATTTTTACAGGCATTTTAATATTATCATACAAAATAGAATAGCCTTTATTTGGAATTGTCATATAGTCATTAAATAAGATATTTAAGCAGTGTGTGTTACAGGGAAAAGACAAAAATATATTGATGATTATTTAAAGGTTTTAAATATAACTATCATGAAATGTCTCTGAATGACTGTTGGGTGAAATATGGTCTACTGGCTAGGTGCATGCAAGATTATTTTCAGAACTGACCAGTCACAAGCAAGGGATTAAAAACTGGTATCCAATTAAACTTTACAATCTTTGGCTATGATATGATAGATTTTTACCTTGAATTCTTTTTTCATGGCATCCAGCAGCTTGATGTGAAGGTTTCCATTTTCTATGAACTCATCTGATACTGAAAGTGAAGCAAATACACAGCTGTTCAAAGAAAACAATTCCATGATATGGCCATCCCCTCGCCGAGTGCACTTTCTATGACCAAGAAATTTGAGGTGAGACGAATGGATATGGTATAGGTTCTTATTCAATAAAATATAAGTAGTTATAATGTGTTGAGGGTTGTTCACCTGCACTTTCTCTGTGTTAATGTCACACTTCTACTCTAAAAATCTGAAATTGTATGCTTTGCACAAATGTTTATGCGGTAAATCAATAAAGAGAAATAACTCAAAACCAGGGTAAGTTTGAGTTATGGTTCTTGGACACTGCACTGCATCTTAACGTCCTCTATGGCTGTATGCAATTTGAATCAATTCAGTGGAATTTTGTTTGCATTTAGGGCTTTACCAGTATAAGATACAACAGTTGCTTCATGATTAAATGAGCAAAAGAAAATATTTAACCTTGCCTGGCAAGAGAGAACTTGTATAGCTATACTTCTATAATTCAGTGAGAACTAATGTTGATATGTCACATAAAAATCTATCAGATGATTTGGAGTGGATGTTTTGTTTTTCAGATATCTAGAAATATTATTGTATTTAAAACTATTTACCCCTGTAGTGCTTAGCAAAGGACAGTATACTCCTGAGAGCCTTTTCTGCCTCACTGTCAGCCCAGGTACCTTGTCTTTTTGTGTTCACCTGATATCCAAGATGATCTAAGTGGCTATCTATGCCTCTGTAATACATGTTTTCTATTATATTAACCAAAGTATGGGGAGACAACTACAAATGTGAGAGGCAAACAAATTCCCATTCTAAGTCCCATAACCATGTTTTTAGTACATATTGTAATAACTTCTAGCAATTTTTTGCTTTAATATTTACACTGAGCTGTTAATATGTTTCTTAGACACTTATAACATATTTCTTATTACTTAAAAGTTATATTACCCTTCAAAATAGTCACATTAATTTATTTCAAGAATGATGCTCAAAACACAGTGGATGCTTTAAAATCATGTAAGAAATAAGTTTTACCAAGTTATTTCTGTTATTGACACATACAAATTAAGATTATACATAAGTAAAAGGATGGAGAAGAATAGTCCAAAAAGATTTTTTTACAGATTTCCTCTATATTCAATGTGAATGAAACTGTTATACAGATTGTTAGTTTGGGGTGTTGCAGCTATGGCAATGTTTATTATTCTAGGAATATAAATCACTGATTAATGTTTTATTTGAAGTTATGATGGTCACACTTTGAACGGTAATATGACTTTAAATGCACGTTATTTTACCATGAAACCATTTAGAACGCCAAATTTCTGATGGAACTGTCAATGTCTCAGCAAAATTGATACCATACCTATGCGACTGAGGTCTTGCTCAATATACACTCACCTTTCAACAAAAGAGAACAACTTTGCTTCATATGCCTCCAGCAAATCTTCACATTTACAGAATGGACAGCTGTAATACAGAAGAGAATAGTGTTCTGTTGTCAAATGCAACTACTACAGAGGCAGTCATGTCACATACTGTCAAAATCACAAGCAGAGTTGATTTTGCTTACCTTAATATCATCTCACTGTTGGGAAATAATAACTAGAGCTATCACTAAATGTGATTAATACCCCCGAAAGACTGCTTTATAAACTGAGGAAGTTCGTAGTAACAGAATACCTTGCAAAAAAACAACTAAAATAGAGATATTGGTCTTGGCAATAACTCTGTGATTACTCAAGATAGAGTTATGGTTTTTGTACACTGCACTTCCTCTCAATGTACTTGACCATTGTATGAAGTTGTATTGAATTTCAACCAGTAGTTTTCAAGTTATGCTGCGGACAAGGAAAATGCAACGGACCGCCTGACCGACCGCCCGCCCACCCGCCCGACCGACCAACCACCGGGTGACTCCTATATACCCCCCCAAACTTCGTTTCGGGGGTATAAAAATTCTCTTACAATTTCAAACTTATTAGTGACTATAGCTTCTTTCTACTTGATCATTTCAAACAGGTACTACTTTCTGATGGTGTACAACTGTACATTCAACCTGTCTATTCAAATGCAACCATATGATTGAAAATTTCTATTCTTGTGCAAGCAGCCAACTCCTTTCTTACTTTTTTAGAATTCCATCCACTGGTCTGAGACAGCATTCCACCGTCTTGTTAATTAGATCCTGGGATGGTATGCCTTCTAAATCCCTCAGTGCTTTCAGTACAGCTGTATATGCAGTGTCCATACCTGTGAGCTGAGTGTGTACAGCATACTCTAACCCAGAAGCAGAGCGGCAACTAGAAATACAAGTTACAACCTCCATTATATAAGAAACATATCCACCTATCATTGTCAGTCCTCAGCAAGCATACCCATACACTTTAGAAGGCAGCAAACCACATTAGGCATCTAATATTGTATATCAAACAGCCAGTGTAAATTTAAATGTACCTGTTCTGAGCAACCTTTTTCAAATAGGCCAATTTGTATTTTGGCAACCATTCACTACAATTGATTATGATCAGAATCAGCGGGCTATTTTAGAATCTTTATATCAGTGAGATCATGATCATTCCAAGTACAAACATTCTGATTTCATTTTAAAAGTGCAATTATTCAAACTGTAAGACCTTTTCTTTGCATAATTACATTCTTCAGTGAAGATTTAAATGTACTCTGAATGTATGTGCCAAATTTCAGCTGTCAAAACTGCATGTACAACATAATTTGGACTTCTAATACAGTACTTGAAATAAGAAATAATACGTCACCTTCTGACGAGTGTATTTATTTGAGGGTTTCTGTTATCTAGTAGGTCATCGCGGATCTTCAGTACAAGCTTATCGTCCAGATCTCTATCACTCGCCCACTGAATAACCTCCAACCACCACTCACGTACACCTGTCTTACACTGAAATAAGACAGTAATACATCTCACTGTTTATCCTTCTGTTTTTGTTATCTTTCTTTGCAAAAGAGTAAACTGGATAACCTCTGCACTTAACACATAACAATGTCAACAAATGTATCAAAAATGTGTTTTTGTAATAACCATCTGCAATTAATTAGCATCATGAATACATCCTACATTTCATTTGTACAAATTTTGGTTTAGTCAAGATCTTAAATTATTGTAACGCTGAGATTTGATCTCACAGTAACATGGTGGTGTGTTGTGATAATCATATATCTAATCTGGCATTCACATATCCCCATCCAAAGTTTTACAGCAATACTTCACCACTCTTTATAAAACATGCAAACAGTTGCAGTACAGACCTCTCTCTGAAGTTGTTTGACCTCGTCTCGTGCTGGAGTCAGAGTCTCTTCTGTACTTTTAACATATGCTACGGCCTTTGCCATGTACTTGTCTCGTAACTCATCAATCTGTAAAATAAAAACACTGCTCTTGAGCATTATTTTGTTAAAAACTATTACAGTCAATTAGACGGCTAAGGTAAACAAGATTAAGAATGTTTACACTCAACTTATTTTCCTCTGTAACACTTTAAATGATATAATGTAGACTTATAGTTTGTGACTGTGGAAACATGTAAAATAGCAAAGAAAAGTAAGCTTAAGCTATACCGAAAACAAACTTATATACACAAAATTACAGTAATGCAAAAAAAAAAAAAAATATGTCTATGTACACTATTTGTATGAAAACATTAAAGGGCAATAACTCAGTAGAGAACCATCAGACAGGAACACACCTAGCGCAACCTGGCATGGTACTAAACTCTTCTATGAGGTTTCACACACAAAAAGCGCAGACAAACATCTCTATATCCAGGACAAATATTGTTTACAGACTGACCGACAAGCGTGATTCCAATATAGCTCCCACATACTTCGTATCTGGGGGTAAAATTACACTTTGAAATCAGTAAAATTAATTGCGCTTATGTTAACAATTTACAATTTTCACTGCAGTTTAAACAGTGGTTATTTTACCTGTTTTGTTAGTTGATCATCCCTGAGGGTGGGAGCTATACCCTCAGGTTTAGATGTAAGGATTTCATGCAAGTTATACATGGCATGTAACTGTTGTAAGCTATCTGTCTTCAAAGTGTCTTTATGTTCCTCCACAGATCTTAGAACATCTCTGTACTTCTCAACTGCCTCGACAAACTGAAATTATTGCAAACTTACATTTAACTTGTATTTCCTATAGCACATATAGGACTCTTACATGAAAACATATTTCAATATTATCAGCATGTTTGAGACCTGGAATATTAGTTGAAAAGTTAACAAACATACAGGCAGCTCATAAAATGCATGAATACATACACCACTAAGCTTTTACCAGCTACAGTAACTTTTTGATATTTGTTATGAGGCTATCATCCTAGCTTGTATTTTCTCCTATTTTTGTTTTTCTTTTGCATCTAAATCTCTCAATAAGTAACAAGAGCCATGTTACACATGGTTAATCCCCCCGCCAGGAAAAAGTTACCTGAAGGTTGTACTTTCGTACATTTTACTTGGTGAGAGGAAATCCTTAAAAAGCCGTATAGTTATGGTCATGCTGAGTACAGTTTTCAAGTAAGTGGAAAAAGAATAAGGCAATGAAGAGAAGGTTTGCAAAATTATATTAATGTTCATTATCAGTATAGGTATGATATTTTTCTATTTGACTAAAAGTAGACAAGGTAGAGTTATTGTTCTTGCACACTGCACTTCCTACCAATGTGCTATGTCAGTGTATTAAGTTTGAAGAAAATCCCTCAAGTACTTTTGGAGTTATGCTCTGGACAAAACTTTTAAAGTAAATCTGATAAAGGGAATACTCTAAAAGGGCAAGGGGTTTTGTTCTTCACACGCCTCCACCAATGCTATGTCAGTGTATTAAGTTTGGAAAATTCAAGTACTTTTGGGTTATGCTCTGGACAAAACTTTTAAAGTAAATCTGATAAGGGAATACTTAAAGTAGGCAACGTAGAGTTATTGTTCTTGCACATCACTCCTACCAAGTGCTATGTCATGTATTAAGTTTGAAGAAAACCTCAAGTACTTTTGGGTTATGTCGGACAAGTAAATTGATAAAGGGAAAACTCTAAAAGTAGACAAGGTTAGAGTTATTGTTCTTGCACATTGCACTCCTACCAAGGCATGTCGTGTATTAAGTTTGAAGAAAACCTCAGTCTTTTGGAGTTATGCTTTGGACAAGTAAATCTGATAAAGGGGATTACTCTAAAAGTAGGCAACGTAGAGTTATTGTTCTTGCACACTGCACTTCCTACCAATGTGCTATGTCAGTGTATTAAGTTTGAAGTAAATCCCTCAAGTACTTTTGGAGTTATGCTCTGGACAAAACTTTTAAAGTAAATCTGATAAAGGGGAATAACTCTAAAAGTAGGCAAGGTAGAGTTATTGTTCTTGCACACTGCACTTCCTACCAATGTGCTATGTCAGTGTATTAAGTTTGAAGAAAATCCCTCAAGTACTTTTTGAGTTATGCTTCGGACAAGTAAATCTGATAAAGGGGAATAACTCTAAAAGTAGGCAAGGTAGAGTTATTGTTCTTGCACACTGCACTTCCTACCAATGTGCTATGTCAGTGTATTAAGTTTGAAGTAAATCCCTCAAGCACTTTTGGAGTTATGCTCCGGACAAAACTTTTAGAGTAAATCTGATAAAGGGGAATAACTTTAAAAGTAGGCAAGGTAGAGTTATTGTTCTTGCACACTGCACTTCCTACCAATGTGCTATGTCAGTGTATTAAGTTTGAAGAAAATCCCTCAAGTACTTTTGGAGTTATGCTCCGGACAAAGTTTTTCAAGTAAATCTGATAAAAGGGGAATAACTCTAAAAGTAGGCAAGGTAGAGTTATTGTTCTTACACACTGCACTTCCTCCCAATGTGCTCTGTCAGTGTATGAAGTTTGAAGAAAATCGCTCAAGTACTTTTGGAGTTATGCTTCGGACAAAATTGGGACGGACGCACGGACGGACGGACGGACGGACGAAGGGCATTTCTCATATCCCCTTCGCCTTCGGCGGCGGGGGGGGATAAATAACAACCTCTCCTTACTTCAGTATAGATACATACATTTTCTAACCTACTGCTAAACACTTAATACAGTATTTCTAAGAATCCAAGTGTCACATGATTTTCGTTGTAAGCAAGATTGAATTACCCATCATCTTCACTTTCAAAGAATTTGGAGAAGAAAAAATGCCATTATTTATATTGTTAATTATGCATCAGCAATACATTATACACTATAATTCACCTACCTGCTCATGTATGATATGTAACCCTGCCTCTCCATTAATGGATGCAACAAAAGCTCTGTGTGATTCTTCAGCCTCAAGTTTTGCCTTCTTTGTCAGAGATTCCAGCAATTCCTCCATAGTCATTGTACTGTGAAATGTAAAATCGCTGATTAATTGTATATTCAGAATTATTCTAAGTCCATTTGGAATTTTGCTTCAACAATGCTTGTTCATGTGGTCTCTTTTTCAGGTAGAGGTCTGAATCCATAACCCCTGGGAAATGCAGCAGCCTCATTGGAAGTTTTAAACTTTTCAAAATTGCACCAACAAATCTGCTTGTTTCTACCAAAACAATACTTACAAGCAAAATCGATGGAACTGGCACTTGACAATGGTGTTGTGAATACATAACACCACTTGAGTAAACATTTTTTATGTTCCTAGAATTTCAAATCAGAAGAAATATATATGTGTAAGTTGTAACTTTTCACTACAAAATAATGACTAAGGTTGCACAACTTTTATCAAGATGTCTCTTTTTCTGAATATGTATCTACCCAGGTATACCTTTTGTGTATTGGGAGAAATTCTCCTCTCACTGCCTGAGGATGGCAACACGCCTGTCTAAGTCGTAACAAAGGGTACAGCAACTGTGAGACAGAAACAAATCATCTTTTTTTATCACATAAGAAGTTGTATCAATACTTTTTCAAACATCTTTAAAACACTACAAGAAATGTGTAGTTACCTACTTAAATTCAGGTTAGCACTAATGACTTGAAATACATATAAGCATGAGTAGATCCTTATATAGTAAAATTAGTACACAGTTAACAGAGTTCACTTAGTGACTCAGAAGACCCTTATTCTATCTCTGATAAAGCAACTTGATGTGTGTCCTTGCGCAAGACAACTAGTGACTCTGGTGCCCTTAGTCTTACCAACTGTAAATGAGTACCAGCCTCAGTCTAACCAGCTGGGTACCAGTAATGAACATTGCAAACTCTCACTCTGATCTCTCTCTCCACATTCATGGACTCTCATAAGCAATGGGTTACATTATGGATGGTGTCTTGAGTGATTAATTTAAGAGAACTATATAAAAAGTCAAGCTAGAAGTGACATTGTCTACAAGATATGTTTGAAGTATAAACCAATTTGTACATAAGTTTCAAAGAACATGAAATATTTACCTGACTGACCGTATGTCTGTCAAGACTACTCAACCTGATGTTACTATCTGTCCACTTGCTTAATCTCTGTTAAAAAAGTAAATACATTTGCTATTAAACATACTTGAACAACAGGAGAACTTTAGCATATAATCAGATGACAAACTAAAATGTAAAAGCAATTATAATCTTGTAAAAGTAACACTGATGTAGAATGCAGCAGATTTCCCATTACACTAGGTATGTAACATCTCTTGTTTATCAATTCATTTTTTGTCATTTCATTCCCATTTTAGCACTTCATCAACAGCTTTGTCATGCATGAGGGGGGACTGAAACAACCCTAACTAAATATCACATGTACATGGGTACAACAATGTGTCATTTTAACCTAAAAGGCCTGTTGCCTAAGCCCAGGTCACTATCTGGGTATTTGTCACGTACAGGCACTCCTTCCACAGAGTGTCACACAATCTTTACTTCCCAATATTTACACATATGGAAAGCTACCACAATCTCTTCCACCAGCAAGAGTCGCACACAATACTTACTTCCATGGAGAGTCTCACACAATCTCTGTACTGCTGTCTGTAAAAATGCTCCTCGACAGGTGAAAATGTCAGCCAATGAATTTCATCAGTCTGCTCTGGAATGTTTATCTGAAGTAAATATTGTCAATTACTGACAATTCTCTCTCTTCCAATACCTTACTGCACTACAAGAGCTTATATCTTTTAACATAAAATGCATTGTTATTACAAACTCATTAAAGATTTAAAATCCTATATCAAACCTTTACACTAACCTGGTCTAGGACATCACATTTCACCGTCCTCCACAGAACAGATGTCAGAATGTCATGCATGGCACTTGGAAACCCGTGACAATATGGTGTGAACACAAGTTTATTCCACCACATTTGCACCCAGTATGGATCCACACCAAGGAAGAGTAAAAGTCCATACAGATCTGCAACAACAAAGACAATGTATATTTTAAACTCTACTGTTGGAAAGCTTAATCAGGAAGCTATGATATTCTCAGTTTAAATAATAACGAGTGCTGTTTTCATTTTTACATCATTCCAAAGTATTTCATTACATTTACAAATTCCATGACCTCACTTGGAGCAGTCTACTAATTTCTTTCCTGTATATCAAATGCTCACCAGAATTGTTTTTCTCTACAAGAAACAATTATGATAAAGTTTTCTACATTTCAAGACCTGAATCTTCCTTGTATCTGAGTCACTTACAGTCAAATCTTTTCATATCAGAAACACATACAACACAAGCTTTTAGCAGATTAATGAAATAATCAATATCTTTCTGTATAGAAACATCACTATATACTGATTTTACTTTTAAAAATCCCATCATGAGGGCAACCACAACATCTATGTATTTATAAAGACCATCTAAACTCTTCCCTACCAGGAAAACTTATCAATCCATGTATGCACCATATCTGTACATACACCCAGACAAATATCTGTACTGGAGGCTTGTCACCAGTCAGACTACTGCTGTAACACTCACCATCAATGCTCTTCTGTATAGGTGTACCAGTTACACACCATTTGTTTATTGCACTCAATCTAAGGGCCATTTCAGCAGTCTGAAAATATTGTTACATATTTGTGACTGGCAGGTTACATGTACATAACTCTAGTTATAATCTATATCTGGTGAATGAAACAGTATACAGTCCACATCCGTTATCTCGACTTCGGTTTTCTCGAATTTTCGATATCTCGACTGGATTTTCTCGGTCCCGATTTTTTCCCTTCTTATTCTATATAAATCAACTACGGATATCTCGATTTGTTTATCTCGATTTTTTCGTTATCTCGACTAAATTTTTGACCCCCAAATATGAAATTTTCTCTATTTTGACATCCGATATCTCTATTTGACATTTATCACCTGCCAAACAAGGTGCGAAAAGCTGCACACAATTGTATATGCTCAATTGTCGTCTGCTGTCAGAGGTGCGAAAAACACCGTGCGTGGCTATTCAGTCAGTGATTCGGTTAACGACCCGAAATTAATTAATTGTTTGTTTTGCGACGTAAGCTGTGTAATATTCGGAATAGGTAATTTGCATTGAATTGTGTCAAAATTTATTTGCATTTATAAACAGCAAGAAATGAAGATTCTGTCAATTATAAATTGTGTCATTAATACGTACACATTAGACAGATAACATTTCGATATTGAAAAAAGAACCGGAAGAGTCATGTCAGAGGGTGGAAGTCAAGAACTTGTCCGAGTGCCAGTCGTGCAATCCAGAGAAGGGCCCGTAACCAACACGGGAGGATATCTGGATCGGCAAACGCTGACAGTTTTGGAGAAAGACCCGGTAACCAATCCGCCGGGATATCCAATCTTTCGGCACCAGGGTACAAGGGCAAGAAGAGAAAGTTACCCCCCCCATCGAGCATAGTTTATATTTTATTCAACTTCGGTTATCTCGATTTTTCTAACGAGAGTCAACTGTAGTTACAGAAGTATTTGAATTGTTATGATAACTATGCAGAACTAGAGCTATCACTAAATGTGATTAATACCCCCAAAAGACTGCTTTATAAACTGAGGAAGTTTGTAGTAACAGAATACCTTGCAAACAAACTAAAGAGAGATATTGTTCTTGGCAATAACTCTGTAATTTTTCAAGATAAAGTCATGGTTCTTGTACACTGCACTTTCTCTCAATGTACTTGACCATTGTATGAAGTCGTATTAAATTCCAACTAGTAGTTATCGAATTATGCTCTGGATAAGTAAAAGTAACAAAGGGCAATAACTCTGTAATGAGTAAAGATAGAGTTACTGTTCTTTTGCACTGCACTTCCTCTCATTGTGCTTGACTATTGTATGAAGTTGTATTGAATTCCAACCAGTAGTTTTCGAATAATGCTCCGGACAAGGAAAAGGAACAAAGGGCAATAACTCTGTAATTAGTCAAGATGGAGTTATGGTTATTGTGCACTACACTTCCTCTCATTGTGCTAGACCATTGTATGAAGTTGTATTGAATTCCAACTAGTAGTTTACGAATTATGCTCTGGACAAGGAAAAGTAACAAAGGGCAATAACTCTGTAATGAGTAAAGATAGAGTTACTGTTCTTTTGCACTGCACTTCCCCTCATTGTGCTTGACCATTGTATGAAGTTGTATTGAATTCCAACCAGTAGTTTTCGAATAATGCTCCGGACAAGGAAAAGGAACAAAGGGCAATAACTCTGTAATTAGTCAAGATGGAGTTATGGTTCTTGTGCACTGCACTTCCTCTCATTGTGTTTGACCATTGTATGAAGTTGTATTGAATTCCAACCAGTAGTTTACGAGTTATGCTCTGGACAAGGAAAAGTAACAAAGGGCAATAACTCTGTAATGAGTCAAGATAGAGTCATGGTTCTTGTGCACTGCACTTTCTCTGGTTGTGCTTGATCATTGTATGAAATTGTATTAAATTCTAACTAGTAGTTTTCAAGTTATGCTCCGGACAAGGAAAACTAACAAAGGGCAATAACTCAGTAAATACTCAAGATAGAGTTATGGTTCTTGTACACTGCACTTCCTCTGATTGTGCTTGATCATTGTATGAAATTGTGTATTGAATTCCAACTAGTAGTTTTCAAGTTATGCTCCGGACAAGGAAAAGGAACAAAGGGCAATAACTCTGTAATAAGTCAAGATGGAGTTATGGTTCTTGTGCACTGCACTTCCTCTGAATGTGCTTGACCATTGTATGAGGTTGTATTGAATTCCAACCAGTAGTTTTCAAGTTATGCTCCGGACAAGGAAAAGTAACAAAGGGCAATAACTCTGTAATTAGTCAAGATGGAGTTATGGTTCTTGTGCACTGCACTTCCTCTCAATGTGTTTGACCATTGTATGAAGTAATATTGAATTCCAACTAGTAGTTTTCAAGTTATGCTCCGGACAAGGAAAATGCAACAGACCGCCCGACCGACCGACTGACCAACCGACGGACCGACCAACCAACCACCGGGTGACTCCTATATACCCCCCTAAACTTCGTTTTGGGGGTATAAATACAATCAGAAAAGTATACTGTATAGATTGTCTGAGATATAGCTCGACTGGACTTTAGAATGAATAAAAACTTCGTAAACTCCTCTCAAATATTACAATGTTGGTCAAATCTGATCACTTTATAAACCAAAAAATGTCAACATCAGTTGGGTTGAGGCGTAACATAAAATGCCCTGACAACTTTGAGAACATCTTACCTTGGTAGTTGTACATTCAACCATCTGAGCTTCATCAAGACAAATCTACAAGATAAAACACAAGACACAAATTAAATGTATTCAAAAACAAATGAACACTTTAACATTATTTGGTTTATGAAACACAAACTAAATGTATATCTATGGAAATGGCTTTTTCAATTGCTACTGACTTAACATAATCATTTAATATCATCACATCAGATTCCTTGTAATTTAACAGTCAACCCTTCAAACGCTGACAACAGCAAGCTAAGTAAAAACAAAATTTAATTTTTTTTTTGTAATTTATGTCTGTAATTTCAGATTCTTGCTATGCCGTTTACTGGACGTCTGTAAAATACCAGCACTAAGAAACAGAAATCATGTTTACCCTCCACCACTGTACTGCCACAATAGGACTTGGAATGGCCATAAACCTTTTAGCATGCCGTAACTTCCTGCCTTCTGAACCTGTTCATAAAACAAGGAGTTATTAAACATGGACTCAAACTTGATTTAGTTATTCTGCCGTAACTTAAGATAGATCAAAACAGATAAAACTGGCATGTCAGAAATTACACAAAAGTCAGCTTCTTCTGTTCGAAATGGATAAAGATGGTGATCTTAATTCAGACTTACACATGGGGGCTTACCATTTTGCAAGAACAGAGAAGTGGTATAACCAAAAAACATTTCAAAAGCTCACATGGGGTTATGTTGTATTGCTGCTTATGTTGCCCACTTTAAAAAAAGAAATCTTATCTTACGTATCTGTGCAAAATGGTAACTTACTGTTACTATGTGGGAGATCCACATAGTCTATCTCTTTTCTCAGTGTCTCATATGTTGTGATGACTATATCTTGTCTTGCCAGCATGCGAGGTTGTATAAACCCTTGTTTATGTACACCATTATACATCTATTTACAGAAAGAAACTACTTTAGAGTTAAGAGTTCAAGTTTTACTAAAACTGGATTCCAAAGGTTACATTTCAAGCTAACTGAGAATTTAAGTATGGCATGGACATCTGAGCTACAGACCCGGGTCTTGACATTTCATGACATACCATCTCATGGTGAACATTTGTGCTAAGTCATTTCAAAATCCTTCAGTGCATACATAAGTTACATCCCAGACAAGATTTCCAGACAGACTAACACATAAACAGATCCATGTACATAAACCCAACCACCATTGTTACAAATAGGTCAAAGTAATTGTAGGCATTACAGAAGCATATTCCATTGCCTTTATCAACAAAATAATCACACTTCTAAACCAAAGTAACATGTTTGTTGTAATAACATGACTAATGGTAGTTTTTTCTGTATACCATTGCAACCCCTCTGTATTGCACAGCTTTCTGTCATCACAAAGTACAGTATAATCTCATTTTGAAATGTTTACAGTACACAACATTATACTTGCTTTTTTTGAGCAACTTTGACCATTAAAATTTAGGAAATAACCAGAATGTTTACTCGACTGTATCTTTGAGTCCCAACTAGGTAACAGATAAACTGAGAAGTTAATACATCTGTATAAAATATAGATTAGGTTGTAGTAAAGCGTTTATACATACAAATACACTGATAGCTTCCTTCTTCACATGTTTCAGTATCTCCTCCACCCACTGGTGAGCAATAGAGAAAGGGGAGATAATCAGCGTCGCCCCAGACTGAATGGGATCCTAAAATGTTTGTAGATTGTTTATTGCTCGATATATCACATATTTCTTTTTTTTTTTAATATCAATGGCTATCTATCAAAAAATTTCCTCTTTTGATTTGTCAGTAACTTTTAAATTTTTTTTGCAGAATATTCAGCTATTACGTTGAGACCCTTCCAACATATACATGTCAAATAAATGTTGCTTTCAACTGACTTTTAATATCTTACATTAAATTATAAGGAAGTAAAGTAATATCGTAAAAATACAAACTAGAGCTATCACTAAATGTGATTAATACCCCCAAAAGACTGCTTTATAAACTGAGGAAGTTCGTAGTAACAGAATACCTTGCAAACAAACTAAAAAGAGATATTGTTCTTGGCAATAACTCTGTAATTTGTCAAGATGGAGTTATGGTTCTTGTACACTGCACTTCCTCTCATTGTGCTTCATCATTGTATGAAATTGTATTGAATTCCAACCAGTAGTTTTCAAGTTATGCTCCAGACAAGGAAAACTAACAAAGGGCAATAACTCTGTAATTAGTCAAGATGGAGTTATAGTTCTTGTGCACTGCACTTCCTCTCAATGTGCTTGATCATTGTATGAAGTTGTATTGAATTCCAACCAGTAGTTTTCAAGTTATGCTCCGGACAAGGAAAAGTAACAAAGGGCAATAACTCTGTAATTAGTCAAGATGGAGTTATGGTTCTTGTGCACTGCACTTCCTCTCAATGTGCTTGACCATTGTATGAAGTTGTATTGAATTCCAACCAGTAGTTTTCAAGTTATGCTCCGGACAAGGAAAAGTAACAAAGGGCAATAACTCTGTAATTAGTCAAGATGGAGTTATAGTTCTTGTGCACTGCACTTCCTCTCAATGTGCTTGATCATTGTATGAAGTTGTATTGAATTCCAACAAGCAGTTTTCAAGTTATGCTCCGGACAAGGAAAATGCAACAGACCGCCCGACCGACCGACCGACCAACCACCGGGTGACTCCTATATACCCCCCTAAACTTCGTTTTGGGGGTATAAAAATGACCAGAAAAGGGCGAGCACTGAGCAATCTTGCCTTCTGGGAGAACTGTTCTGCTTATAAAGCTTATTTTGCATGATGACCTATGTTGATCATGGTGTACAAACTATAATACTAAAACCTGCCCTACTTACCTCCGCAACATGGCAATGTGGACATTTAAACTCGCCCCTGAATGGATCCTTTAGGTCATAGTTCACACACTCTGCGTGCTGCCACAGGCTGCACTTTGTACACTGCACAAAATGTTTCTTCTTTCTTCTACTCTTTCGTACCTCCATACCAGTGGAGCCACATAAACACTCAAATTCTCCTTTATGAACTTTGGGCTTCTCTGTGAAAATATTCTTATATTTATACTCATGACCAGCCCCTGACATGTTTCCCACATTGCCTTGATCACCACTTGTACCCTGTACATCAGTATCACAGCCTGCTTTCTTATTACTCTCACAGTCTACATTCTTTCGATCACAGTCACCTGATTGGTCAGTACTTTTTAAATCCCTGCATTCTGATTGGTTGTTTGTTTGTGAACTCGTTCCAGCACAGAGTTTATCCTCATCCAAGTCAGAGTAAATAACTGTTTCAGCATCTGATTCGGAGGAGAAAGAATCCTTCCTCTTCTTCTTCCGTTTTCTTTTTTTGTTTTTGTTACTATTGTCTTCTTCAACTTCATCTGAAAAGATGTGAAATGAAAACAGATGAAAGTAAAACACTTCAACACTCTCATATGCAGCATTTTGAGCCGTGTAAGTCTTGAATCTGAATTGTTATATAGTTACTGCACATCAGAAGTTTGCCACTGTTAATACACAAATTGTTCAAACCATTACACAAAAGACGGTAACTGAAATGAGCAGGGTCTAGCTGTCTGTAACCAGTCAAATATGCTTTGAGCCAGTGAAAATAGTGTTTGACAAGTGGACTGTTACATGAAATAGTTTTAATTAGTTTCATGTCTCATTGATCAGTGACTTTCACAAGTTAATGCTATAATCATAAACTGAAATAGTAGGCTGTGTAAAGTCAACTGGAAAGTTTTGCAGAATCAGAAGTCAAATCCCAAGCTGCCAGTGTTGAGGGCCATGATTTTAGGCAAAAAAACTTTTAACTACATGGCTACAGAGACTCAAAATACATTTCAATATCAGCTACAGTGTTAAGAACCACAATAAGAAACACAAGAGACTGTTACCATCTAGAATTGGTAGAGCATCAGGCAGGGGAATTTTTTCTCGTGGATTATGTAGCATACATGCCAAAACTTCCACTGTCTTGCCAAGACCCATTTCTTCTCCCAAGATACCACCAGGTGGATGTGAAACACTGCATGGACACTCCAGCACACAGCTGCAAGAAAACCTTAATGTTAAATCTTCATAAAGTTACATTTTCTTCCTTAACATTTATCAACCATACACATCAACCATTATTATCACCACGGAAACAGTCATCAAAGTCTGGCAGACGGAACAAATCTAGATCAGATTTTTCTTTTACTTACTTTTCTTTATATATTACTCTGACAAATTAACCTGATCTCTATAAGCATTATATTTATCTTCGGCTTTCATTTTACCAATAAGCACAAGGAAAGTTAAATATAAAATAATTAATAATTATTGTTCAGACCGAAGCATAATATAAATCGGGTTGGTAGTGAGGTGGTTTTTTTTTTAATATTACTTTTCTGTACCACGTGTTTTCGAGTCCTGCCAATGAAAGTGAAAATGTTTTTAATTTTATTTTTAGGCATATAATAGTATTTCATCTTACTCATTTTTTTATATGTTAATCTTTTCCAAAAAGAAACACAAACCTCATGATGCTCGTGCATTCTGTATTAGATTGTTTTCTGTTTACATACCATATAAAATCAAACAATATACAAATTAAAAAATGAATCACTTAACGCATAGCCCTCGTATTTCCATGATTTCTAGTCAATAAATTTGCACTTCTGCATGCTAACCACTTGCCTAGATGGCTAACAATACCTCTATGGTCGTTTATTAACAGTACACTTACAATTGTAAACCGGCCAGAATTTCTGTACTTAGTATGAAAAGAACTGTTAATTCATGAAAGGCTCACGGAAATTAATCTATTTATCGCAAACACTGAATACCGTAAAATTTTTTTCTTTGCATACATCAAATTTCACGATTTTGGTCCTGTTTTAATTTTAGCAAATCTAATTTTTGCGATTTTAAACTAAGGGCAAAATCTACCATGACGTTGTTTAATAAATAAAGGGAAATTACTGTGTGTACATGCTATAAACCGGTATCCCGAACTGCTCTGGTTGTTTTATTTTTTTGCTAAAATAAACAATAAATAGTAATTAAAACATCATGTACGTTCATTGAATGAATGGTATTTTTGGCGCATCAATAATGACTTTCGCACTTTCGCGGATATAGTTTTTACAGGTTTCAACTGTTCTAATGCTTAATTATCTCTAGATGTTAGTATTTTAACACATGTCCTGATATTACAGCTTATTAATTTTTATGTCTACACCAGCATGCAAACTGATGGTAGGAATACCTACAATGCGGAACTTTAAATTTCGCGAAATGTTGTACTAAATTTTCACCGATACTAAAGTTAGCGATTTTCTCTGCTCGCGAATATAGCGAAAATTAGACGCACATGAAAAAAAAACGATATACGGTAATAAATTCATGCATAAAGGTCAGGATCAGGTTAGTTTGTCTGGACAATACTAAAACTGAGCCTTGTTAAAATGCACAAATTAAAAAAGTTGTGTGTGTGTACTGTTTATATAAATAGTATGCATAGAGATGTAACAGTACTCACATTCCAGCATATCTGTGAAAATACAGTGTCTGACCATCCAATGTAACAAACTTTGTGTATAACATGTGAAGCTCATCTGAAATAAAAAAACTTAATGATTTTCTTCTTATGCTTGAAATGGAACAATACCAGCTACATCTTCATTTATAAATGGACACATTCTACAAAATAAAAGCTTACAATCATGACAATCCAGGGTATTATTCAAAATAGACAACAGTTAGACTAAGACCAATACACATATTTCATATGACGTTGTCTTAGTTCAGTATAATGGAACTGCTTTAACAAAGTTCTAAGAAAACCTTATACATGATATAATGTACATGCAGATTTAAACATGTTAAAAGAAAGCACAAAACATAATACATGTCTCTGATATATATGAAGTGTGGCATAAGATTATGAATTAACCTGTTCGACTTTTATCTACATTCCTCTCTTTCTCTATCATCCATGAAATAGCTTCTTGTTGGTATGGTCGTAACCTAGGTAACAGATCTGGATGCTGTACACCAGGGAGAAGATGTCTGAATGTGCTCATGTGGCGTTCTTTGATCACTCTGTATAGCTCATCTATGTCATGCTTCTTGGTACAAGGCAGATCAGTATAGTCTAAGTGTGAAGAAAATATATACATCTGTTACCTTACTGTATGCAATATGACATATAATGTAGGGATCCCCCTGGCTTATCATATAATGCATAATTTATGCCAATTTTGAGCAAATATCCCCCAAATGCCTAAAAATGTGTTCACAGTACTGCTAAATGTGTACTTTATTTTTACTGCTACCAGCAAGTGACAAAGGTCTGTTTAAAACTTGACAGGCAGAGAAAAAGTTCCTGTCATTCTCAGATTTTGATTTTAAAAAGTTTGATTATTCATATATCATTTTAAAAATTTAAAAACATATATAAAATGTTTTATCTGCACTTTTTGCATCTACAATGCAATGAACCAGGATTGCAAATATTGCTTTTTGTTCAATTTGTTCCATCCCCTGTGAGACCAGCATTAACAGATGGGTCAATAGTATACTGTAGCACATGGTTCATAACAGATGTTTGCTTGGCTTCCACTATCCAATTGACATGATGCCGACTGTCAATCAAATCGTTCGACTGGCCAATCAGAAATCACTGTTTTTACACACCTCCACACGTTCTGTTTTTGAGAGTTTACCTCCGACAAGTGGTAAAAGAGCTTGCGTATGTAGGGTCATTGTCTTCGTTGATAGATGGAAGTATTAAGTAAAATTTATATAAAAATGATAAAAAAGTAAGTTTAATTACTACGAAGGGCTTTTTATCAAGTTAACACCAAGAACTGAAAGAAATTTAAATGATACTTTGCTTACAGAAACAATTTAACCAGCACTAAATCTTGACCACGGACCTGTATGTATATGTAAGGTCCGTGTCATGACCAATGTTAAATGTGTCGGTTACTTTTGTCATTTTATATTAATTCATATCTAGATAAATTAAAATCTTTTTCAAACGCTTTAGTTTTTCACGGAAACTTTCAGCAGAAAGAATGGATAATTTAGTTATAATCATATACTTCGTCTACTGAGTCTAAAAGTATGTTATGTCAGTGAGTATCATACGAAGCCTTAATTTTTAGGAATAAAATAAGAATTAATAATAATAGCATTTAACTAATATTAGATATAGATAAGCAGAGGGCAATTGCTGAGAAGTTAAAAAAATATTTGTAATCTTCACTTAGTCTAATTGTACGCATTACATATTATTTATGTTCTGACACAAATATTTTGTAAATTTCGACTTTCGTGCTGCACTTATTTCTTGCATAACCAATGGCTGTTTTCTATGTCATGGACCTATAAACAGACACGTGTCAAGAAAGATAATACATAATATACAGTGTGACATCTTGCCTTTGTTTCGGTAAGTCACCTGGAGATATGTTTGATATACATCCCAATGCCGCCCTGCTTGACTGGTCAGATTTCACGGTACAATAAACATGTATGATCCATCTAATTAAATATATTGTTAGCTAGTAAAACTTGAATGTTTTGTTTGTATTTAATAGATAATCATTTTTGGTTCTCAGACATCGCTATCCCCATTTTAAATGCCGCTTTGCCAATAAACTTTGAAACTATTTTGATACATTTTGAGAACAAAATACCAGGATACATGTAAATACTGACCACGGCATACAAAAAGTACTTTATATGAACGAGCATATTTTCCATGGTGGTGAAAAAACCCTGTAAAAATGCATTGTGAATACATTTTTTACATTACTATATATAAAATGTTTTTTTTTAAATATATATCTCGAATATTTTCCGTTTCGTTATCGTTTCGGCATTTTGCGCACTAATTTCCCCCGTGTTGGAAGGGTAAGTTTAAAATGTATGCACATAATGTGTGATATGTATCTTGTTCTTTTTAAAAAAGGAAACATAAAATTTCGAAAACAGAACAAAAATATCCCTTTTAATTGTGTTTCCATCCCAGTCAAAATGTGCAAGTTCTGCATATACATGTAGATACTGCCTGAACACTAAAGCGTGTCCGAGGTTTTGTTATCTATGACCCCGTGGTAGGTAGGCGGAGCAATCGATACTTTCGCGTCATGTCAATCATATGGCTAGCTAGTTCCAACTGATAGTCATGTGACACTATATTAAAGCAGTTACCATGCTAGCAAGACAAACAAAGCTCTTTTGTTTTGATGACATAGCTGTTGCTAACATTCTGATTGGTTGCTTGCATGGTCTGACATACATGTACAACACTGGCAGACATGACTGGATTTAACCAGTTACATGACAGGTAGAGGCAAGCATCGGCTGAATTTAGATTTATACAAGTGTTTTTTCATTTGTTCTGATTGGTTACTCATATCACCTGATGTGCCATGTGACACAGACATAACTGGATTTAACCGGCTGTAACACTAACAATGACACAGACAAATTTCGGTCTGAATTTGATGACAGCTGCATTTTTTCACTTGTTCTGATGTTGTAACATGTGTATTTAATCCTTTTTCACAAGCTGTATACATATATCTAAACTGTACTGGACTGGTTCTACATTCCCAGAAAGTTAGTTTTACCCGACCAGACTGAACCAGCTATATATATCAAACCTCACTAATTGTGTCATTCATAACACAAAGCGGCCATTGTAATATTGTAACATTTAGCATGTTAAATATAGACATTACTCAAAATACCACTTTGACAAAAATGTTTTAACCATTTTACAGTGATTAAGTTTTATGTCATGTTATTGATACCTAAATAAGACCAGTATATTACATACATGACATATAAAACAATAGTTTATCAAATATATACCTGGTGCTGAAATCCTGTAGAAATGCTGCATCAGAACTTTCAATGAGTGGTTCTGTTGTTTAGTGGATCTGACAGCCTCCCCTGGACAGGACAGCTTAGACAATATGCCTTCAGTCCCAACAACTTCCAGCCTCACACACTTATCCTTTGATTCATACCCGCTGATCACAATTTGCAAACTTTTACATTTCAAAGATTCCAAACATTCAGGTGGTAAATCAATGTCAACCAACCAAAATTTTACATCACGAAGGGAATTTTCCTTCTGTTTCCTCTTTCCACTTGGTGTATATTTCCCTTCTTCCAGGATTTCGTAACTGAGTACATTCTTTTCTCCTTCATTACTGACATGAAGTATGAACTGTGCCACGTTTGGTAAGCTATCTGTAGGTAAGGGAACAAATAAAGGATGTAGGGAAAACCTGAGTTGAAACTCTGCTAACACACATTTCCAGGACTCTCGTTTGATTATCGGTTCTGCTAAGACTGGAATACTGAATAAACAGTTGTCAACATGTAATCCATAAATATCTAATAAATCACATCTTCTGTAACTTGGCCCATTTTCTTTAGAACTTACATCAAGCCCCGATCCAGAAGGTAATACGGTTGCTGTCTGGATTTTCAGACCAGAATTAACAGTTTCTTTAACACTTGCATCAACATTCTCAACAGTATCATCAAGAATCAGTTCATTATTACATGCAGCATTGTCCATCATGTTCCAAGACAAACATTTTCTCTTACCCGCCCCAGCCTTCTGTGGCACATTTTGTTTCCGCTTGCCCATGTTGTTTGTCTTACAAATCTATTCTATATTTTATCTTCTTTTAGATTAAACCACTTTCCAAACCATCTCCTTTAGGGTTTGTCTCATATCAAACATTGATCAGTGATATGATTCCATGTTCTGAAACAGAGAATTTTAGAATGTTAGATGTGAACAGCTCTAAAATACATTCTGAAGAGTAAGACAGACTGGTTTTCTGTTACATTTTAATATGTAGAAACGGTGTACCGTCAACAGGAAGTGGTAATGTATTGTGCAATCTTTAAAAGACTGTGTCACAATCTTAACAGAAATCCGCTAAAAAGTTGCTAGTGCTAAGTCACTCCTGCTGCATCATCTGCGGCATGGATTCCAGAAGAAACCCTCATTTGGGACTAAACACATGAACTAACTGGCGATTGTGTATGACATACGTCTTCTGGCTCGCAAACAGACTCAATGCTCCAGGACTGTGACAAAGCCTAAGATACAAGCTGCTGAATTTTCTCCTTAACAGAAACAAGGCAGTACAATATGGTTCTGGTTGGTGATAATTCTGAAGAAGATCCCATAATATCTAGTGTACCATACAGCTCTGTCTTTGGGCAACTGTTCTTCATACTTCAAGGTGGCTATGGCCACCTACCATATCACATACTTTCCAGGATGGCAAACAAACCCGGGTTGCATGGGTGAGATGCAAATGCACTAACCCCACAGCCACATCTTTCTCATTCACAACTCTTACTCTAATGACGTACTTCACTGATCATCCTCATCAGTCTTAAAAATTATATTTCACCTTTAGCTAACAAGCTGCCATGCACTGTGACACACACCAGTTGGTAAATCTCTGTATTTTTGTAATTCAACAACATATTTTTTATTTGCAATTGTCCTTTTATAGTTAAAAAACATATGATTAAAGAAATGCAATCATATGATTACGTCAGTAATCGATAACTAATGTAAACAACCGAGAAGCAAATCTTTCTACAGTCGCGAAAATTAATGACATTTTTTATAATTTCGAGTTTTCACAATTACTAAGGTGCAATACTATCCAAACGCATGCATTTGTGTTTTTTATACACAAAATAAATTATATATAAAATTCCCTTTTTATATCATTCCGTAAAATGCAGCTAATCATTAAAAAACCTAAAATATTTCTTGACATTGCGCAACACGGTGACATTCGAATTATTCCGAACATACCACAGGTGTAGCAGCACTAATTTCTTTTCCCGTAAGGTCAGATACTCCTATTGTTTTCCCCATTGACTTACATTATAACTCTAGTCAAAAGGGGACCCTGTATCATACCCACCTATAGGGTGTTGACCAATGAAATTACATTTTTCGAACAGATTAGTCTCTCAGGCACCAGAAAATGCTGTTTTTATATGGGGTTGACCAACCCAGTTTTTTACAATTTGGCAAGGGAGACAACCACCCCACTCAGTCAGGTGAGATTTAGGGGTCTAAACCGCATGTGTACACCTTCTATTCATATGGCGATTTCAGTGTTATTTATTATGATAACCAGTCCTAAAATATTCATTCGCGTGCAGAAGACATCGCATTTTATTTTTCAAATGAGTTTATTGCATTTGTAAACACAACCTTTTCTACCAATCAGGTAATGTCTCATTTAATCTTACGGTTTTCCCTGTACTTTTTTCAGCCAATCCCTGAGCCGGACTGCAATAGGATCATCTGACCTAAAGACAGATCTTATTTTTTCAATAGATAAAATCACCTCTATTCATCATAAAACAAACATTTCTGCACTAAAATATCGCTTTATTTTACTTTTATTATAAGTATGCTTAAAATTATAGACCTAAATAGCACGACGGGTTGGGTCTGATTTATAGCTTAAAACGGCCCTTTGAAATAGCATGAACATGAATGCCTCTTTGGCTGTCATGCCATTTCTTTTATATCAATAACTACAGAAGCAAGGATAATAGTGCAGCAAAGTGTCTACTACGTTTTGTGGAGCTTATTTAATCAATTCAGCATTCACTGTGCTTGAAACTGCTTATTTTCTTACCCCACCCCCTCCAAAATGAAGAAATGTTTAAGAAATTGACATTCGCCCGTGTGCTAAGCATCATTTAAAATGAAAGTGCTAATAGCGTTTGAACAAAAATGAATGATAACACTGATACTTTGCAAAAAATCGCCGTTTGAACGGCTGCTTTTCATACGCTGGAAATAACCGTCCTTAATTAGGGGTGCTTTAAGCCCAAATGACAGCGGAAAATTCCTAAAGCTATCATTTTTAACTAGCTATTTGCATATTACTGCAGAACTGCATTTGATTCTTATGCTTCTGTATTGTTGAGAATACTTTAATGATACAGTAAATATAAAATATAGCCGACTTTGACTTATCACATTCAAATTATTTAACTCTAAAGGCAAAAATCGCACATATTTTGGCTGATTTTTTAACACTTTCATTGTTAAAAAGTCAACACTGGCTCGAAATTAGCATTTTGATGTGTTTCTAACAACTTTCGGACATATGTCAGTGAAAAACAGCCCTCTAGCTACTTAATATTTAGGCACGAGGCGTTAAATAACGTAAAACAGCACATTTCGTAAATAAAGGGAGGTAATTTGGAACACTCTCGAGATGTTTACAGGCGAAATTGCTGTCATTATTGGCAAATCCGATGCAGTTTTACAAATACGGCATTCCATTTCAATGTTTTAAACGTCTTTTGCAGTCACCAACCTTATAAAATAGGGTTTTTATACTGATTTGTGCCAGTTACGTACTAAAAGAGCCGACACCAGTTTGCTCCTATACAAAGAAACACCCACTAGCAGGTGATATTTGCACATGTACTTATTCAGACTTCCGCTTTGCATTTTATCTTATCTAAAGTTTCATGAGAGACACATTTTTTTTCACTAAATGCATATTTAAGAGACGGATTCATTGAAAATAACATGTATTAATTTGAAAAGTACCACTGTGCCCATCTCTTTGTTCTAAATTACCCGCCCTTGTTTTGTTAGCTTCGACATGAATTTACATAAAAAGACCCTCATATCAAAAATATTAGTTATAAACTGAAAATATTTCAATGGTTTTTCATTGTAAATTTTATAAAACATTACGCTCATGCATGTTCAATCGGTTGCTACTCATTTAAACTTAAATGTTATGAAATAACCCCATTTTACCACACCGGCACCTCTAATTTAGCCACAATTTCGTGTAAAAAAATATGTACACCCGATTTTCGGCATTGGAGTCCTTGCTAAAATATAGAGTTATGCAAATAAACAAGTTTCATGAGATATTTCGCATGTAAAACTTAGAAAAACAGATAAGATGTAATTTGCTCTGAATCTATGTTTAGGTCAGATACTCCTATTGTTTTCCCCATTGACTTACATTATAACTCTAGTCAAAAGGGGACCCTGTATCATACCCACCTATAGGGTGTTGACCAATGAAATTGCATTTTTCGAACAGATTAGTCTCTCAGGCACCAGAAAATGCTGTTTTTATATGGGGTTGACCAACCCAGTTTTTTTACAATTTGGCAAGGGAGACAACCACCCCACTCAGTCAGGTGAGATTTAGGGGTCTAAACCGCATGTGTACACCTTCTATTCATATGGCGATTTCAGTGTTATTTATTATGATAACCAGTCCTAAAATATTCATTCGCGTGCAGAAGACATTGCATTTTATTTTTCAAATGAGTTTTTTGCATTTGTAAACACAACCTTTTCTACCAATCAGGTAATGTCTCATTTAATCTTACGGTTTTCCCTGTACTTTTTTTCAGCCAATCCCTGAGCCGGACTGCAATAGGATCATCTGACCGTAAGTGTAAGACCACCAAATTGATAAGATCAAAGATAAGTTAGGATAAGATAAGATTCATTTAAAGTCGGCAAGACATAATAACATGTAAATATAACCTATGTAGAGCTTTTAATATGAATAAAGGTGCTACCTTATAACGGGGAACACCTATGTAAAACAAAAGATCAGAGGATGTATTTGTACATATTCATTTTAAACCTGAGTGATGTCTGGAACACAGGCCATTGACAAACTTGACGTATAGTCTGCAAACTGGTTATGTTCTACAGAATGTATTACAATCTTGTAGCAAACTCCCTACCAAGTTATCTAGAAGTCACAAACAGTTTCACCTCCTTAATCCATGCCAACCCAGACTTCCCTTTCCACCCATACCGCGTACAATAGGTTACATCGCATTTTAATTGTAGCCCTGTCTGATCGTGAATCATTCAAGCAGACAGGGGACAATCTCAGTTACTCATCATACAACAGTTCTTTTTAAACATTTTTTCACTCTTTTTGACACTTTTTAACAATGATACTTTTCTTAGCTAGATGATCTATCTTGCAGTTACTTTATTCTTACAGTACCACTTAAACCCGGCGTGCACCCTGCCCATAATGATTTTTGATATTCGCAAGAAGTGTGAGGAAGTACTAAGAAATAGATATAGTAGAAATGTTACAAAATGACTGTTTGCAGCAATACGTACCTCCATGATTTAGCATAGCAAATGGATCTGTATAACCGACGTAATACGGTAGATAAGTTGTTGTTCAAGAGTTAAGTCTTGTAGATCACGTTTTATTTTCACAGCATTTTTGTGCGCAGAACTGGACACAAGTATACGGACGTGAGATTCCAGGCTGGGACAAAATAATTAAGCCAAGGTCATAGAAAAGCTTTCATTTTAGGGGGCGCTATTTATCTTTTATTCAAGAGCGTTTAGGTGACCGAGAGAGCGAAACAGCAACAACAAATGGCAGCCATTTTTGGACACAAAAATAAGTTGGACAGTATATATATTTTTTCTTTTTTTTTGGTTTTGTTTCTTTCTTTCGTACATGTTATCTAAAGGCGGTCCAAGCCCTCGCGGTGCCCTACATATAACCTAGATTTTTAACAAGTATATAAAAGCAATATAAGTCTTTAGACAAGGCTGAAGTTCAAACAGCTCTCGTCAGTATTTATTTCCGTTTCTCGTATTCTCAGGGTTTTCTAATTCTCGTTTTGACCTTATTAAAATCTCTTTGTTAAATTACAGAGACATGATACAATACTGGCACAAAAAGTTCCAAGTGATTCAACTGAAAATAAACGAATACATATTGGCATTTACTGGAAATGCTGAAATTTCCTTATTTTTTTGTTGTGGGGTTAGTAAAAGTGCCCATATTGTTTTATTCTCCTGTCTATTATCATTATTATTTTTGTGTTATTTGTAACATTATGCCAAGCTATGCACCTTGGCATTTAAAAGATTTTAGATTCTACAATGTGACAATACCCGATACTCAAACATTAATCCCTGAGAATACAAGAAACTTTCTTCTCATTTCTGAGTATGAGGGTGACCTCAGATACTGTAGCAAAATTTACATAAGGAGAAAAATCATTCATTTTATGATGACACCACCTGAAAGATGAGTATATTTTATCTAAAATAACATGTAAATGATGTTGCTAAAATGTGAACTGTTTTAAAGGTATAAAATTTACACGCTTAGACCCCTGAAAATACGAGAAATCAGGATACTAACTAAGTAGAGCACATACTTGTAAGTAATGTTTTTGACCACATATACTTAAATAGTATACTTGTTGATAACCAGCATGGCTTTCAAGCCCGACGGTCTTGCGGAACCTAACTTGTGGGTTTTATTCACGACTTAGCAAATTCAGTACAGCAAGGCCAAGCGGATGTGGCCATAATAGACTTAAGTAAGGCCCTTGATGTTCAACAATGCAGGTTACTTTACATTATATCACATTATGGTATCAGGAGTAGTGTACTTTCTTGGATTGGAGCTTTCTTGGGAAATCGAACACAACGATTTGTTGTTGATGGAGCGGCATTTACATCGGCACCTGTACTATCAGGTGTTCTGGCCACCTGGGCCAAAACATCTCTTAAGGGGCATAAAGATATCTACCGGTATATACCTGAAACACGACCTAGCAAAGTTCGAAAAGTCTTTTCAGTTAGCAAACCACTCAGATCCCAACACAGCCTCGTCCTCATTTAAAAGCGAACTAAACATTCTAACATCCAAACATATCCCAACCAAGGTATTTAAAACACGTCGTATTCTACCCTGGTTAAATCAATCCATTATTCGACAAATAAGAAAGCGTGATCGTTAATATTCAAAATTAAAGAGATCAAACTCAAAATCCCAATACCTCTTTAAACAATTTAAAACCATTAAGAGTAAAATACAGAGGGAAATAAGGAACGCCTATTGGCAGTATCTGGAATCAGTCATTTTTACTGATGATTCGAAGGCTGGGAAAAATAAGAAATTCTACACTTATGTTAAAAATAATAAAAAAAAGCTGTGGTGTGGCCCCACTAAAATATGACGATCAAACTTTTACAGATCCTGTTGATAAGGCAAACATCTTGAATTCACAATTTAAATCGGGTTTGTCCACGCAACAGCCCTTAAGTTTAGCCCAGTCTTGCAGACAGAAGCTTATCCCACATAATCAGCCATGCCAAAGGTCACTATCACTGAAGAAGGAGTTAACAAGCTCCTCAAAGGTCTGAACCCGAATAAAGCTTCTGGCCTAGATCAAATCTCAAACAGGTTACTTAAAAAACTCCACAAAGAAGTCACTCCCATACTCACACATGTCGTTCAGATATCCATTGAAACATGTATTGTCCCAAATGACTGGAGACATGCTATAATTGCTCCAGCGTTTAAAAAAGGACCAAAAACTAAGCCCAGTAATTATAGACCCATGTTTCTGGCCTGTATTGCATCAAAATTAATTGAACATATTCTGGTCTCAAATGTTATGTCATTTTATGTTAAACACAACATTCTTAGCTAATATCAGCATGGCTTCAGGTCAAATCGCAGTTTTGAATCACAATTAGTTAGCTTCACCAAAAAGGTCCATGACGTTCTAGTGCAAGGTCAACAAACATATATAATTGTCATGGACTTCAGTAAGGCATTTGATTAAGTTGACTACCATAAACATGCGCCCTGAAACTGCAAAGACTATGTCTAAATAGTAAAGTTATTCACTGGGTCAACTCATTTCTTAAGTCAAGGTCACAATAAGTTGTTGTTGAAGGTCAAAAGTCAGACATCCGACCAGTCTTATCTGGAGTCTCCCAAGCTTCAGTATTAAGTCCCTACCTCTTCCCATCATTTATAAATGACCTTCCAGATAGTATCAGGGGTAAAGTGAGACTTTTCGAATACGATACAATTGGCTATTTAACAATTAAAACCGCGGATGATGCCAAAACTTTATTCTCTGGAAACCTGGGAAAATAATTGGTCTATGGAATTCAATCCTGATAAATGCGAGAACCTAACAATAAGTAGAGAGAGAAAGCCTATAGAATATCAATATACACTATATGGAACTCGTTTAAGATCAGCTGAGGCTGCAAAATACCTTGGACTAACTATATGTTAAGACCTTTCATGGACCAAACAAACCAATAACATAAGTAGAGTACTGCTCTACCATTTGGCATCCGTGGCAAAAAATGTTTAATTTATAAGGTTGAACAAGTCCAGAGATCAGCTGCAAGATATGTATTTAATGATTACAGCTTTTATATCAGTGTATCAAAAATGATAGCAGAACTAAATTGGCAAACTCTAGAACAGCGTCGAAACATCAGTGTTGTCACTTTCTTTTACAAAATACAAAACAACCTTGTATGTGTAGACCACCACCACCTAACACATACTAGAAACCTGAATTACTTAATACCCTTCTCTAGAACACAGTGTCATGCAAATTCGTATATCCCTAGGAGTATCCGCTTGTGGAATGGTGTCCCCTTATACATCCAGTCTAGCCCCAGCCTAAACATATTTTTTGAGCGGCTTGACCCTTTTCATAAGTTCTAAGTAAAAATAGTGTGTTTTTAACTAATAGTCTTGTAGGTCTTTTTTATCTTTTATCTATCCTAGTTTTGCACTTAAATGTTCTATTTTAACAGCTGTTCCCTGACAAAGCGCCTGCTAGTTATAATCGCAAACGACTGTCAGCAGTAAATGTAGATGTAGATGTTCTACAGGGGTCGATGTTGCGGCCTTTTCTATTTCTGCTCTACATTGACGACCTTACTGTGGCTGTAAACTCCAATGTCAGGTTATTTACAGATGACTGTGTCATATACAGGACTATACACTCTGCCCGACATGGATTACAGGAGGATCGCAACAGTCTTGCAAAATGGGAGCAGAAATTGAAGCTGAGTTTCAACATCAATAAATGTCACATATAGCATGCTTCTATGTCAAAGAGAGTGACCAATACAGTATATACCCTGCATAACAAACCATTTCTGTTGTACATCAAGCCACCTATCTCGGAGTTGAAGCATCATCTTATCTCTCATGGTCTCCACATTGACACAAAATAACCAGTAAATCTAGCCAGAGTTTAGGCTTTTTAAAAAAGAAATTTTCATTCTGACATGAAAGCAACTAAGGAAGCAGCATATAATACTATTGTGAAGACATACTTGAGAATATTCTTCAGCTGTATGAGATCCTCACACACAGAAAAATATAGATAGAATAGAAAACGTTCAAAAGCAAGCTGCTGGTTTTGTAACCAGTATATACAAGAAGACTCCGGGCACAGTAACTAATACATGTATTTTGACTGATCTTAAATGTAACACATTAGAAAGTACATGTAGACGGAAAATCAGTAGACTCACTTTATTTTATAAAGTGGTAAACAATCATGTTGAAATAAATCCAACGCAGTACCTTACACCTTACACAAGACAATTCAGGCATTTCCACCATCTTGTATACTACATTCCAACAACATCAGTTGATTATTACAAATTTTCATATTTTCCAAGAACAGTAGTACAGTGGAACACTTCCATCGCATGTAGTTAGTGCTGACTATCTCCGGATTTAAGTGAACACTGGCTTCATCGATGTTAAACACATGAATCTGATCACACTTGCTTTTATCCTGTTTTAACGCTACTGTTCACTAACCTCTTACTTGCAGAGATACATAAACATAGGGCTTTAAGGTGTAAGATAGGTTATCTTTTTTGCACTATCACACTACCAGTTTTTAAGCCCCTAACGCATGGCCATAAGAGTTCATTATTGACTTTTAGCCATTACCAGAGAAGAAGAAAAAACCATATAAGCAAACGGGGCCAGACACGCTTGATCTATGGTTAAAGTTAATTAAGTTAGGTATTAGAAGAAATGTTCTAAATATTATACGATCGATGTATGACAGTGTGAAATCAAGTTAAACATCAAAACCAGTTAAGCAGTAGCTTCGAGTATCAGTTGGGCGTATGACAGGGTGAATGTTTATCTCCCTTTCTTTTTTCCCCATGTTTTTAAATGACATTGAGGACATGTATATTAACAATGGTATTGAAGGTATTGATGTTGACATGTTTAAAATGTTTTTGATATTATATGCCGATGGTATAGTTATTTTTGCAAATAGTTAAGAAGAGCTACAAGTCAATTTAGATATGTTATAGGAGTATTGTAACACATGGAACCTTGTCTATAAACACGCCAAAAACCAAAGTTCTGATTTTTAAGAAAATGGGTCGTCTGCCAGCAAACATGAATTTTCATTATGGTGATAATGCATTAGAAATAGTAAGGAAGTTTGTTTATCTTAGTATTGTATTTACTATCGGTGGATCTTTTTCAGACGCTCAAAATACTTTAGCAGGCCAGAGTTTGAAAGGAATATTTAAAATGAACAAGTATTTATATAAGATTACCAATATTTCTGTTAAACATAAACTAGAGTTATTTGACAAATTGATATTGCCTATTCTAAATTATGGTAGTGAAGTATGGGGCTTCAATCCTGGTAAAGCAGTAGAAAGTGTACACATACAGTTTTGCAAACGTCTGTTAGGCGTGAAAAGAAGTACGAAGAACGATTTTGTTTATGGCGAGTTAGGTAGAATGTCTTTACAAAATACGAGATATTATAATATTATCAAATTTTGGATTAAAATTTTAAATGCAAATGTTGAAAAATACATAAGAAAAGTATATAATATGTTGTATCAAGATACGTTAGATCACCCAAATAAAAAAAATTGGTGCTCATTGCTAAAAAACTTATTAAGTATGCTTGGTTTCCAAGACGCACGGTTGTTTCAAACAACTGGTGATAGTGATCTGATTTTACCTACGATTAAACAAAGATTTAAGGATCAATTTATACAAAATTGGAATAGTAGACTGGTTGAATCAAGCAGAGCACTCTGTTACAGAGATATTGCAAATTTTAAGTTTCAGCCATATTAAGATATTGTAAACATTAAAAAGAATTTCGCATCAGCTTATCACGATTACGTTTATCCTCTCATCAACTGTGTATAGAAACTAGTAGATGGAATCGACCAGTTAGTACGCCTGTAAATGAACGTAAATGTACCGTATGTTATGTTTTAGAAGATGAGTATCATTTCGTTTTAGAATGTAATTTATATACTGATCTAGGACAAACCTTTATACCACCTTATTATTGGAGGCGTCCAAATATGTACACATTTATAGAACTGATTACCTCTGATAAAACTGGTATTTTAAATAATCTTGGAAATTACATAGAAAAGTACAAATCACTGACAGTGGTCAGAACCCTAACTGAAATAAAACTAAATAGTGTCAACGTTTATATAGACAGTAAAAGAAGAAATCATGAAATTCATGAAATTCTCGTGCACAAATTAATGATTGGTTAGGAGATGCGTAACAAGTTTCAAGGTTTAATAATCCAACGAAAACCTTTGTTAATTAACAAAAGTGTTCACCCAATCAGCAATGTTGCTTTATCTAGCAAACTAGGTTGGACCTAAAGCTATGAAAGTACCGTATTGTATCTTGAAAACGACGGATAATTTATTATAAAATACGCGTCCTATTACAGATACATACGCCGTCTAAACTCACAATAGGTAGTCATGAACAACTTCGATATAGATTTTTAAGCATGCAATAGCATACAAAATCAAAGCACTCAGATTACTACAGGGATTTCTATAGATCTATTTGTGCCTTATGTCTCCAACCCAGTAAATCAAACAAAAGATAGATGATAAACCTTTCACACGTTTATTCCCAAGATGGCATACACCTGAGTTTTTTTGGAAAATAGTAGACACATTTGTAGAGCATGTTACAACTAATGAACTACCAATAACAACAAACTAGGAGTTCTCTTAATAGTATAATAAGTCTATCTATCTCTCTATCTTGTGATACAGCCTCACATTATGGACAGGGTGCAAGCCGGGTGTTAATTAAAGTAAAAAATAAGATAAATGCAAAAGATAAAAGACATTTTTTCAAGTTAAGAAAATCAAGATTGCTTAATCTGTTAAAAAAATAAAAGAATAAATGGTTTAAAAACAACTGCTGTATGATTAATAACTGGGCTGCTTGAATGATTCAAGATCAGGAGGGTTGCAGGGTAAACTATTCTACATGACTGTGGTATAGGGGAAAAAAGAGTATAAAAGAAGTTCGAGTTTGCATGTGTTTGGTGGAAACAAAAGGGGTGCATATGTCTTGTTAGCCTGTTTGGGACTTTAAGATAACTGGGTAAGGAGATTTTTACAAGATTGTAGTATATTTTGTAGAACATGACCGGTTTGGAGGCTTGACGCCTGTTCTCAAGGTAGCTTCAGCCAAGACTGTTCTGCAGGTCTGCCACACTGGTATCTCTTGAGTCATTATTTTCAACTCTTCTGATTGTGCGTCGCTGGTGTATTTCCAGCTAATGTATATTAACCTGGGTGTGCGGCGACCGTAAATATGATGCGTACTTTAATTGTGGCCTGACCAATGTTTTGTAGAAAGTGATTTAATTTTTTCATGTTTTGTTTTCATATTACTTATGAGAAAGCCCGATGTTCTGTTTGCGTTTGTTATTTTTCTGGATATGTGTGTATTCCAGCTGAGATCTTTGCTAATGTCTACACCAAGGTATTTTGCATCCTTATCTGGGGAAAATGTTTGACTAGATGGGCTTTCCGCTTCGTGTAATATTGAGGACCTGGCATTTACTAATGTCAAATTTCATGTCCCACACTTTTCCCCAAGTTTCTAGCCTAAAGAGATCATTTGGTAACATGTAACGACCAGAATGGGAAGTGACTGCAGGGTAAACGGCAGTATCAGCGAAAAACTCAGGAGGTGGTGACCGTTTCAAGGCGATCATTTAGGTAGAGTAGGAAGGGCAGAGGTCCTAGGACAGAGCCCTGTGGGACCCCGGATGTAACAGGCACTTGATCAGACGTGTTACCGATGAAAGCTATTGACTGGGATCTATTAAGACACGGCTTGACTGGGGACAACATGTCTTGGAATTTGAATGATAATTCAAGGTGGTTGACTATTCGAAGGCTTTGCTAAAAGTCGATCTGTTTACCTGAGGAGAGGTTTCTGGATATTTCAACAACTAGCTCAATGAGCTGGGTCTCACAGGACCGTCTTTCACGGAACCCATGTTGTAGCTCATAGAGTATGTTGTGTTTTGAGAAATGCGTGGATAGGCTAGATGTAATTATGTGATCTATGAGTTTACATAGAATACAGGTTAGCGATATGGGTCTGAAGATTGCAGGGTCGCCAGTATCATTTTTTTAAATGTAGGGGCGGCGTTTGCCTGCGTCCAAGTCTAAGTAACATAATAAGTGGCAAACTAGTTCTAATATCATTCGCCACTTAGTATCAAACTTATTATGTGACAACACAAACATTATTTAGTTAATCACTTATAATGCCCCCTTCGAAGAAGAGGTGTATATTGATTTGCAGATGTCTGTCGGTCGGTCGGTCGGTCGGTCGGTATGTCCGTCCGTCCGTCTACCAACTGGTTTTCGGATGATAACTCAAGAACGCTTGGGCCTAGGATCCTGAAACTTGATGTGGAGGTCGGTCATGACCGACAGAGGACCCGTATTGTTTTTTGGTCAGTATGCCAAAGGTCAAGGTCACAGTGACCCGGAATAGTAAAACGGTTTCCGGATGATAACTTGGATATGTTTGGACCTAGGTTCTTCAAACTGGATGTGAAGGTTTGTCATGACTAGCAGATAGCCCCTATTGATTTTGAGGTCAGTAGGTCAAACTTCAAGGTCACGGTGACCCGTAATCGTAAAACAGTTTCCGAACAATAACTTGAGAACGCTTGGGCCTAATATCTCGAAACTTGACGTGGAGGTTGGTCATAACCGGTAGAGGACCCCTAATGGTTAAGAGATTAGAAGGTCAAAGGTCAAGGTCACAGTGACCCGGAATTGTAGAATGGTTTCTGCTCAATAACTTAAGTAAGGAGTGACTAGTTGCAATGAAATTTGGTTTGTATGTAGTTTGCGGGGAGAGGAAGCTTGGATTGCATTTGGGGTCATTAGGATCAAGGTCAAGGTCACTATTACTTAAAATAGAAAAATGGTTTCCGCTTAATAACATGAGTTAGGAGTGACCAATTGCAATAAAACTTGGTGTGCAGGTAGCTTGCATGGAGAGGAAGATATTTAAATATATTTTCTTTTAAATTTTGATATTGTTAAACAATTTTTTTTCGAGGGGGGGTCAAGGTCACTGTTACTAAAAATAGATTTTTTCGATTTTTTTTAATTATAAAATTGTTTTATGCAACAAAATTTTTTTTTAGGTCAAGGTCACTACTAAAAAAAGATTGCTTTTCAATTTTTTTTATTTTTAAATTGTTTTCAGCAACACAATTTTAAGATCAAGGTCACTGTTACTAAAAATATTTTAAAATATTTCTAAATTTTATTTTTTGATTATAAAATTGCTTTCAGCGAAAACAATTTTTTTAAAGGTCAAGGTCAAGGTCATAGTTACTAAAATACTTTTACAATTTATTTTTTTTAGTTTTTAATTGTTGTTTTTTTGGCAAAAAAACAATATTTTTGGAGGTCAAGGTCACTTCGTAAAAATGATTTTTTTTCGAATGTTTTATTTCTTTTTAAATGTTTTTTTATTCTTCAATTTCTACTGAATCTGATGCAGTTTTCACAACGTGTTTTACAAACAGCTCTTGTTATGTTATTTATTATGTGACGACGCAGATATTATCTATTTAACCTAGTAATAATAAGAACAACGAATTTTGTCTAAATAAGCACTTGCCACATAACATTCTAAGTGGTAACCGAAATTATAACTAGTGAATCATTCGCTATGTTGCTTAGTATGTGACAACGAAAATTTGTATCTATTAACCTGTTATTAATAAGCAACATTAATTTTATCTAGATAATAACCACTTATTAAATGACATACTAAGTGGTTACTAAAATTATAACTAGTTAATCATTTATTATTTTACTTATTGATTTATTATGTGTCAACGCAAATTATATTAGTTGACCTGTTAATGTTTGATAACCTACGTACAACTTCACTTTTAAAAATGCACCGTTGGAAAAAGTTAACGAATACAAATATCTAGGCATTTATTTCTACGGAAGCGTATTATGGTCGCCAGTTTCTAGATATTAATGTAGACTTGCTGAGAAAATATCGCTTCGTGTTTGAAACCTGAGGGGAAAATGCAAGATAATAATAGAAATAATTGCATGATAGTTGTAGCATTCGTTTCTTAAGAATCAGCGAGTAAAATCATTTTGAGCGGTATAGTTTTTGCATGAAAGATTTATCTTGCTTGTATTGTGTAAGATAATTTATTACTAAAGATGAGTTAATATTTAGCTCCAACATCAGTGACACTAGAATAGATGACTTATGAAAATGTTTTCTCTTTAGCTCTATATAGCCTGCAGACTGCCTTCATGCCTGTTTGTCTGTCTGTATGTCCTCACTTACCGTCTGAACACTCTAGATGCCACATTTAAGTACAATCGTCATGAAAATTGGTCAGAATATTTGTCTTGATGATCTTTCAACAAAGAATGAAACCAGGTCATGCGGGGTCAAATCCTAGATCACCTTGTCAAATAATATAAACATCTTTTAAACATTGTAGAAGTCACATTTTGTGTCTTGATGAAATATAGGGCCAAACAATATCTATGTTTCGGGCAACCCGACCCTACCTAGCGAAACCCCCGACCATAGAGAGAAAAAAAGAAGAAAAAAAGTGAACAATTTTTTAAATTATTATTTTAATGTGTCCCTACCCTACCTTGGTAGTATTCTTCCGACCGTTGCCCTAAAGACAGATTATTTTTTTCCCAACCTATAGCATTTTTTTATTTAAAAACCCAACAAACAAAAACGTTGCCCCTACCCTACCTAGAATTTTTTGGCCTAGGTCAAGATAGAAACTGTGTTACGTGTGATCAAAACCTAGGTCACCAGGTTAAAAATAAAGACCCTGTGATCTCCCCCGAAGCTAAACTTGCACCTGATCGTCCTGGAAATGTCTTGATAAATGCTAGATCAAGTTTGAAATTAGGTCACATGGTATCAACATCTAGATCACATGGTGAAATCATAGAACATCATCATTCTAGAATTAACATTTTGGACTAAAAAATCGTCTTTAAAATTAATTCGAAATTTTCAATGTTTGTTTTGATGAAGTCTAGGTTAAGTTTGAAACTTGGACTCGTGGGGTCAAAACGTTCTTCTGCTCAATCAGTAAAAAACCTACGAACATTCTAGAAGCCAAATTTGACACACAGACATCAGTCATCTTGAACGAAAGTTTGCCTTGATGAACTTTAGTCAAGACAAAAACTGAGCTACATCTGGCCAAAAGTACATTGATTTTAGACCCACGTTTGGACTGGACTGTGTGGAGCAATTATAATAATAATAATAATATTCTTTATTTAACGAAGGTAACTCAGTAAGACGACAGGCTTATCTTACTCGAGGCCTTCAAACATAACATATTCAAACATGCAAAATCAAAGACATGTTAAACAACAGCACAATATATATCATAAAAAACATGAGCAAGTTTACCCGAGTTAAATATTAACTGTATAATAATATGAAATGTATTATTTGTTGCTGAGTAGATAGTTTCTGTATTTTGTACGGAAGATATTTAAGCTCTTAGCATTTCGAATTTCAACAGGTATTGAGTTCCAAATAATCATTCCAGAATATTGAAATGAGTTTTTTGTGTACTTAGCATACGAGTCGGACTCGGAAAAAAGTATCTTTAGTATTTTTTTTAGCAAGATATGATATTGTGATTGCTATTTGACGTCTAACGTGTTATGAAAACAAACCGCTCTGTCTCTAAGCATTCGTTTTATTTTTGTTTATGGCACAACGCACAATTGCAAGCTATTATCAAGCAAAGTCAACATATTGCCACACACATGTCAACTTGACATATACTGTAAATGGCGACCATTATACGTTTCCGTACATGTCTGGTTGACATAAACAGTAACTATCGACCATCATACGCTTCCGTAGATTTGCGAACCATTGGTGTTGACATTTCTAAATAATGACAGAAATGCGCTACCATAGAAATATGTAATATGAGCGAGACAGATATCAGTAGGCAATATTTCAAATAAAAACGAAAAATGTGTTTATGAGACGAATTTCTACAAGTATCGTTATTAAGGTACAGCAATTGACATATCTTGTCGAGATTGGTATCATATAGGACGTTCCAAAATCTTTTCACAAATATACGGCAACTACGACGCTGTTAAAAGTTTAGTTCCGAATGGGGTTATCTTTATATGAGCTTGTGTTTATGTTTTGAAATATGTTCATTTCTCACGATAAGTTAGCGAGTGCAATAGAGTGCACAAGACCTAAAATTGTTTCAACATGATAAGACAGTGTGTCGCGTTCAAGGACCAGGTCTGCATCCTGAAAGTCAAAGTCACATAAAAATAGACAGTCACGAATTTTGCATTCGATGCATTTCAAACCGAATGAAATTGTTGACCTACATGTACATACACATCTTTGTGTATAGTCTTTAAAGTTTTTAAGTATGCGTAGCCTAAAGTGTCCCCATTCCCTTCATTAATTAACAGTAAGTGGACTCGACATCGTGGCGGACAGCTAGAGTGTCTTAGGACTAACAAGAAAATGGATTGTCAGAGAAAAAACATAGATGCTTTGTCTATTTTATTATAACAATATTGTACAAGTTCGGCGTTTGAAATTAACTGTATACTTAATTATGTTAAGGTATCTTGTTCCGATTCATATAGAGCCCATGTAGGGCCTCAAAACGTGATTAAAATTGTTAGTGTGATGATAAAATTGGTCATTTTAGACATCAGGGCATATGCAAAGGTCATGTTTAAGACAACTTTAATCGCATTCTCGTCCGTAGCACTAGCTGCAGCTTTAACCTGGAGCGATTGCTGTAAGTCGTTTCTTTTTCTATATGTAAGAATGTTTACAAAGGAATATGGTGCAATGTGCGAGAGATATTACATGCTCTATGGTTGTTCCTTATTTTAACACCGGTCCTGTCCTGTCAAAGTGTCATGTTTAGCATATTATTTTTTCATGTGACAGGACCGTTCCTTCGGTAACATCAGTCTACAACACCATTGCAATTTATTATAATTATCATATATGTCTTAAATTATAAAAAAATATGAAGAGTTACGTCACATAATTAGCTCCAGATTGAATTTCAATTAAAATACCTCGAGTGTACCGGGGTATAACCTTATCTAGTGTCAGGGATACTTACAGTTTTTGTTTTGTTTTGTTTATCACCACACATGTCATAAGCTCGACCAACTGCTTTCAGTATGACTGATGAATTATAAAAGCAAGTTATTTCTATATTGATTAATTATAACAAAAGTATCCTCTCGAGTCCCCTTCAGTGTATGCGACCTTGACCTGTACGTCAGCAGGTCAGGTCCTGTAAACCTACCGAACCTAACTGTGCATTAAAATAATTCGACCTGTTTGATTGCTCTGAGATCTGTTTATGTAAAAGTACAGTTAATTCTTACCATGGACGTCTCTTAGTTGGTCTGTGATCGATTTTGTTGTAAAGCGTATATCAAAACATAATGGAATAATTTTGTTATTATACATGTATATCCATCATAATTATGATATAACGTTTTTATTAATAGAAACGCGATGTAGCACATTTATGCCCCCTTCGAATGAGATGGGTATATTGGTTTGCAGATCGGTTTCCGGATGATAGATATCTCAAGAACGCTTAGGCCTAGCATCTTGAAACCTGATGTAGAGGTTTGTCATGACCAGTAGAAGACCCCTATTGTTTTTGAGATCAGTATGTCAAAGGTCAAGGTTACAGTGACCCGGAATAGTAAAACTGTATGCAGATGATAACTTGCATACGCTTGAGCCTAGCATCTTTTACCCAAAAACACATCTGAAACAGTCAAGGTGACTTTTATGCACTAGGGTCAAAGTCAATGCTAAATTCTAATATTATTCTACATGTATGGAGATGATTGTTTTATTTTCTTTTTAGATTTATTTTTAAGTCTACAATTTCTACAGACGTATACGTGTTTTACAAACAACTCTTGTTTTGTTATTTATAGTCAACACAAGATAGAATATTTTTGTTATTTATAGTCATGATATTATTAAGTTATTTAACATTGTACTGTACAATACGGAGATATATTTGGACGAGTACCCAGCTGAGAAAACCATATTGGACGAGCCGGTACTATTGTACAGTATAATGTAAAGTAACCTTTTTATTCTATATTTTTGTTATTTGAGTTTGAATTAAAAATGATTCACTGAAAATTGTATTTCTGCCTTTTCTTTGTTTTTGTGTTTACAAGCAAACGACAAATAATCCTGATTTCAAGACGCTTAAACAAACTCTGTACATAGAGCGCCTACTTCACTTGATTTTCATTCGGATCATTTTCATGCGTTTCGGGCTTTATCGTATGTTTAACATGGGACTGTTGAACAGTCCAAATATGGAAAAAATACAGGATTTTTTGTACGCACGTGCGTCCAATATGGTAATATTTTGTGCGGTCACGTGTTGCAAATAAACGAGCACAATTACATGTATTTTTAGTAATTACCTCTTTAGCGCAGGACTGTCATGTATACTGGGGTGCATAACAACATTTAAAAAAATGTATTCATTAATACCTACCTATTTCTGGGTCGAATTTTAAGCTTTTAAAACGGATTTTAGAGATCTACTTTTGTGTAATTTTTGTGTTGTGTTCTACATTATTTACTTTAATTACTTTAGTATTCCATGTCAAAATATCATTACAGAACATGTCAGGAATAACTAACTATTGTATTCACAATTAATAAGTACAATGCCTAGTTGTGCATGGTGCAAGTTTCAGGTCACAAGGTCAAAGGTCAACGTTAAAGGGGCTCGAGATGGTAACATCTTGTGAATGCTAATTCTCCAAAACCCCTGGTCACAATTTAATGATACTTAACAGAAGTGATAAGTACAATGCCTATATGTGCATTGTCCATGTTTCGGGTCACAAGTTCAAAGGTCAAGCTCGCAGGGGCTCGAGATAGTAAAATCTTGTGCGATTTTAATCTTCAAAACCCATGGTCAGAATCTAATGATATTTTACAGAAGTAATGAGTACCATGTGTAGATGTGCATGGTCCATGTTTCGGGTCTCAAGGTCAAAGGTCAAGGTCGCAGGGGCTCGAGATATCAAACTCTTGTGCGATTTTATATCAAAAACCCCTGGTCATAATTTAATGATATTTCAAAGAAGTGGTAAGTACGATGCCTAGTTGTGCATGGTTCATGTTTCCGGTCACTATGTCAAGGTCACAGGGGCTCGACATAACCAAAACCCCTTGTCAAAATTTAATCACACTTCACAGAAGTGATACATACCATGCCTTAAGTTATGCAGGCCAATAATTCAAGCATCAAATTTTATATTTTATATACTGTGTCAGTGTGTGTGGCTTATTTTAAAAAAAAAAAAAATTTGGGTGGGTGGCGGGGGGGTATTCATCACCTTCAGTGATATTTCTAGTTATAGACAACACATGATTTTGTTATTCATGGCAACACATGATATAATATTTTTGTTATATATACCAAACACAAAACATATTATTTTTTGTTATTTATAGCTAACAAATGATAGAACTATTTTGTTATAATAGCCTCCACTCGTCAGACCGATGCCGTCTCATTCAGCAATGTTGATGTTAAACCTGACCACATCATGTTCCCTGGCGATCTTCATGTCAGCGCTAACCTTAAATTCAACCGCAAAATAGACCATGCTTTCCTGGATTTTGAAGTATATAGACATATTTTTGGATTTCCCCTGAAAATACCATGTATACATGGGACAAGTATAGGCTCCTGGCAAGTATAATTAAATCTACATTTAAACCAATCTCGATGATGTAAATAAAACAGATCGTCATATGTCGTTTGAAATCAAAGTTATTACGTATTTGATTAACAGAAGTATTATGACCAAAAAATTATTGTTCACTTTAAGTAATCTTATATGAATGAGAAGCAGTACATTGTGTTCGAACTCTGTACACATAGTTTTAGGAAGCCAAATGTCAAACTCACCTTTTCTAACGCACAATGTGTTTCAGTGCGATAATTAAAACGTTGTTCGATTTTTGCGACAATATATACGTTATCTTCTAGTCGGAAATTTAAACAACGTAACCAATCAGAAACGACGTTACATCGGCACTACGTTAGAAAGATGATTTACAGTTTACTTTTACTTTTTATCGCTGCTGTTTGTTTGTACACAGAAGACACAAGTGACGTCAAGAACATCATATAAAAATTTGATACGAAATAGCGCATTATGTTGACTTTACGCCATTATTGGCTGACATAATCGTTTATATAAAATTTCACATGGCATCCAGTAAAGGTATACATGTATATTAAAAGGAACACTATAACAGTCGGTTGATCTGTGGGGTTGTATCATTTTCGTTGGCTGCATAGTACAGGATCACATTTTAGGCTTGCCTCTCGTGTGAACCAGATCTTTACAGCCAACCCCGCAGATCAACCGACTTTCATAATATTCCTGTTGTAAACTAATAGCTAAATTATATTGAATATAATGTCACACTACACGTTTTCCACTATAATTCAGTATTATTTGTGCAGTTTTCCACTATAATTCAGTATTATTTGTGCAGTTGACCGCTGGAATTCAATATTATTTGTGCAATTGACCACTATAATTCAGTATTATTTGTGCAGTTTTCCACTATAATTCAGTATTATTTGTGCAGTTGACCACTGGAATTCAATATTATTTGTGCAGTTGACCACTATAATTCAGTATTATTTGTGCAGTTGACCACTATAATTCAGTATTATTTGTGCAGTTGACCACTATAATTCAGTATTGTTTGTGCAGTTGACCAATTCAGTATTATTTGTGCAGTTGACCACTGGAATTCAGTATTATTTGTGCAGTTGACCACTGGAATTCAGTATCATTTGTGCAGTTGACCACTGGAATTCAGTATCATTTGTGCAGTTGACCACTGGAATTCAGTATCATTTGTGCAGCTGACCAAAATAATTCAGTATTATTTGTGCAGTTGACCACTGGAATTCAGTATTATTTGTGCAGTTGACCACTGGAATTCAGTATTATTTGTGCAGTTGACCACTGGAATTCAGTATCATTTGTTCCATTGTAATAAGATTCTAATACATTTTTAATTATAGTAATAACGTTGATGCCTGCAGAATATTTAGCAGTATCATTCGAGATTCCAACCATCAAGGTGATTATGGTCATCAGGCTGAATCAATAATGCTTGCAGCTCTTGGTCACTACATTAAGTGTCCTCTCGAACCGGAAAATGTATTGGTAAATGATGGGGTGGTCAAGCTGAACCCAGTGCCTGAAGTATACCATGTTTTAACAGATGTATGTGTGAATCATTTTTCACTGCTTATTCACTTTACATTTCTAATAAACTTTTTTCCATCCCAAAGGTATATAGAGAGTAATTGATTGTAAAGTAGTAAATTAAGCATTGTCTTTTTATGTTATTAAACATTTGCATTATACATTAGCTTAAAGGAAGTCCATAAACCAAACTTCCTCTGCACTAGTCACATATTTATGGTCTTACTTATGTACCCATGCTTATTGTTGGAACTGTTCTAAATATGCCCCAAGTGAAGCACATATTATTATTCTGTTATGCTACAATTTCAGGGCGACTATACAATAAAAGTGCGAGGAAAGGAGAGTGTTAATGGAACCTATACTCTTGGCTGTTTGATAGTGAATGCTACACTCGGGCGAGATCCAAACACTATCGTTGGATAGCTAAAAGACACACATGATATCTATTGAAACTTAATATTCATGAAGTATCTAGCTTAAGTAATATTTTTGTAAACAGTACATCAGCAAAGCTGCTGTTTCAGTATTAAAAAGCTTAAAAACCATTTTGTTTTGAAATTTATAACGTTAGCAAACTGTGCAATCCATTTTAATTTCTCGGTGTCGAAATAGTCAGCCGATTGTCCTTTTCTACCCCCGTCCCTCCCCCACATTAAAAGTTTCATACGTTTATAGTCTGTCTTTTCTCTTGTCAGTTGGTCTAAAAGACTTTAATCTACGAATGTTTTTAAAATACCTTATATCAGGTTTACCTTATTTGTTGTACACTGTTAGTAAATAAAACAACAGTTGATAAAGCCTTTATTAACTTAAAAGGTAGCTCCCCAATTTCTTTGTGATTTCATTACAATGCAAGTTCAGTTAATTTACATATACGGTTTAACAAACACTAATCATTCCAAATAAAAGTTCGCTGATCCTATTTCGTACTCTTTATACAGTCAAATTTAGTAAGTTTTCTGTTTAACTGCTGTTTGATATTTTCAATATAGTTCAAAATAAGCAAAAAAACAAAAATAATATCAAACAGGGAATGCCACGTACCAAAAACGCAGCCTCCCCAAAACGAGCCCCACAGCCTCAAAATAAGCAAACCCGTTCTATTTTTCTGACTACCTGATATTAAATGCATTAAGTTGCAATAAAGTAGATATGTTCCAAACAATTTCTATCATATGACTATGAGTCAATTTGAATTAAACAGAGAATTCAATACTCACCACTTAAAAAGACTAATGATGACGATAACAACATTCTCCCAATGAATGAGCAAATTTCAAAAGTTTTTATGTCTACAAGAAAATGACCATACTATGAATAATACCTGCAATCTCATTTTCTGATGATGCAGGCTTAGTATTTTTTGTTCAGAAAAAAAAGACTATGTTAATGTTATAGTAAATGAGTATAGATGTCACAGGAAAACACTACACACATTTTCGATTTTACGCTGGTTCCGTTTCTTGTTCTATCTGCTCTTATTACTATTTTATCATATTATGCCTCTGGTCATGTCAGGCGTACGTGTTGTCTGTGCATCTAGATATACATGGACGAATAAATTATCTTGCAGAAAAATGATAGGAGCTTCCAACAACTTTGAACTTTCCTTATTTGGTTTACTTCTCTACACACTAAGCATGAAACTTGTAAGACGAAAATAATCAGTCTTTGAAAACAGAAAACCATCAGGATGTTAAAATTTATTACATTGACTTTACCCTCGCTGGCGTTGGTTGCCGCGATACAATGGAGACACTGTGGTAAGACCTCTACAACTACATTAGTTTCCCTTTCTATTTGTACAAAACCAGAAGTACATATGTCGCTTATGTTCAGAATTAGTACCTATGTTGAACCGTATATGTCCCGGAACGTATATATCACACGTGTGTGATATATTCGACCGTAAATATAACAGGTGTTTAATGTGACATATTCGTTTGGTCATTTTGACAGTTTACACCGAAACGTATATGTCTTTTTCACACGTGTGATATATTCGGTCGAATTTTTCACACGCGTGATATATTTGGTCGAATTTTTCACACGTGTGATATATTCGTTATGGTCATTTGACAGTTTACACCGAAACTTATTTGTGATACTTTAGTGTATAAAACTACTAATTATACCTTTGTAGGAAGTGGGTGGCAACCCACCCGTCCCTGGGCCGTTTGCCGGAGCCGTTGTAACAATGTCTATGAACCCCATAGAATAACAACCCCGGTCATTATAGTTTTGAAGAATAGTGACCCCCCCCCCCCCTCAATCCTGTTTGAGTGTGACCTTGACCTTAGACCTAGGGACCTGGTTCTTGCACAAAACACCCTCTCTTATAATGGTATGAAAATCCTTCAGTACATCCTTCAGTACAAAAACTCATTCTTCAATTTGACCTTTAACCTCAAACTGTGACCTTGACCGTAGACATAGGGATTTGTTCATCTGTATGACTCTTCGTCTCATTAAGGTAAAAATTTATGCATTGTTACATCAATATCCCTTCAAGTATATAGAAGAAATGCTCCGGACAAAGTCATTCTTAATTGACAAATGTCACTCCTTCTCAGTGAGGTTAACATTTATGCCAAATATAAACACGATTGTCAAAGTTATGGTCCGGACAAAATCAGTCTAGACCGACGCACGGGCTGACAGACGTACGGATGCACATACACCGACTGCCAAAAGCGGCGACTATGTCGAGCTCACCGCAAGTGGGCTCGACAAAAATGATCGAGGGTCATTACCATCTTACGGTTACTTTACATTGTTTCACCGGCCATCAAATATATCAAGTTTGATCTGTGTTTAATCTGTGATAAATGTATTGTGTTGTACAGAAAAAAATGTATAGTGATGTTTTATAATCAATGCTGTTCTGAGATAAATTCCTGTTAATGGCCACACGAACGCAGTCGATAACTTTCAAGCGAACACCCGATCGAAATTTGACCAAATATTATTTATACAAATTAAAGACATAATACAGACCACACCTTCGAGTGGGAATGTCTAGTTCCCATACAATGTGTTGGGACCGATCGGATCGACTTTGTTGTGTTAAGCAGAATCTATGCGGCATAACTTAATCAACCATATTTGATTGTTTTAAATATGTTGTTTTTTTCAAATTGATCAAAATGTGCCGTACTTGTTGAAAATTTCGTTTTTATTTGCCTTTTTCTGCATGTGAGATATTCGTTTTCGTGTTCCTATAAAATTCGAAATCAAACGTATACATCACATATAATGTGCCATATACGTTTCACGCTAAGACTATTTTCGACCGAATATATCACACGTGTGACATATACGGTCGAGTTTTTCTCTCGTGTGATATATACGTTCCGGGACATATACGGTTCAACATACCTATATTGCATTTTGGTATATATGAAATATTATATAATGTACTCGTGATTTGGCTGAGATATAGCCTGAACGAGTTGTATTCGATCCATGAACTTGGATTGTACGGGTCTGAAACAAAAAAGGTCAACACTCTTTTAAAGTTAATGAAAGAAACAATTAGGTACTCAGTATATTAAAGATTGTAATTTTTATTTACTTATACAATATTTGGCCGTGCTGGACAGAAGATAACGGCTGGTGTAACAAATATTATCTTGTTATAAACACGAACATATCATCTATTAAGCGTTCAACAGTACAACAAAGTACAACAAAAAAAAACAAAAAAGAAGAAATGAATTACATGAAAATATAAGTAAACTAAATTGTAAAGAAATGGAAACAGGTCACACTTAATTGAATACAACATAATTTGTTTTAGGTAACCAGGCTAACCGTGTCATAACCATTAACAGTTTTGAGGCTCCTACCCACTTCAATTTTCCCGGAATAGTCCACTTCAGCCTGAATCTGACGTTTAATTGCAATATAAGTCAGGTTTATGTTGACTTTGATGTTACCAGATACTTCCTTGGATTTCCCCTCCTCTTACCGTGCAAAGAAATTGTTGGCACATGGTATGTATAATTTGTCATTTAGTCAACAACCACCGGGCCAACAGATTCTCTTAAGTTAACTGTAAAGATCTGAAAATCCAAAACTGAATTAGTAAAAAATAATGAACTTTACAACAGAATTATAACAACAACTAGGGCCTTAATCTACCCCTTTATGACACACTACACAGACTTACTCCTTAGAGTCATTCCAGATGTACCAGTCATCGGTTTAATTAGCTGTGTAGATGCCTAAGAAGTACATGTTTTAAACAAATATGTACATGTAGTTTACAGTATCTTGCTTTCAATGTATTATCTTTACTACAGAAAGAGTGTTGTGTCAAAGTTTGTATGAAGTGTTCAATAAAGGGTTAATTGTTTTGTAATATTGATATTGGCGACTGTTTATAAAGGTTTTAAACTTTTAATGGTCTCAAATAACTACGTCGGTCTTATAGTGTCGCAGATGTCAAACTAACTAAACTGTTAATCCTATTATAACGCAAAACTGTTTTGGATGCGATGATTACAAATCGTTCGATTTTGGGACTGTAAATACGTTATCTAACCTTCGCAATTTTAAAAGACGTAACCAGTCAGACTCAATGTTACAATTCTTTGTTGAATTCTAAATTAAGAGAGATTTCCTCACGGCTGCAACACATAGACTATTCGGAAATAACGCTGTTTTCGTTAGAAGCAGATATGTCTCCAGTCATATAAATTACGTAGAGATTTGATTTCAAATCAGAATACATTAAAGTAAAATGTAGATGTACGCAATTTTACTCAGTAGAATTAATATATCTAATTGAATGCATGTGTTAATAATCATACTATTCTAATTTGCAGCACAGATGTGGATATGTGTAAAGTTCTTAACCGTACCATTAGCTATATGCCAAATCACCCTGACGCATACGGACAAAAACTTCAAACTATCATGTACAATGCTACGGGTCACTGTATGAAGTGTCCAATTCAAGAGGAAAACATATTTGTTAAAAACGTCATTTATCTTGCTGAAATTCCTTCATATCTCCATTTATTAGCAGATGTAAGTTGCTTTAGAGCTTTCATTACAGTAAAGTATATATTATAGTTATATTGGAAAGAACTGAAGTATCAGACAAGACACCTCCAAGTACGTATATACAACCCAGCCACCTAGACTACAAGGGGTAGGTCTGGGTGCTTTAAGTGAAACTGAATGTAGTTTATTTGTAATGGCGGGTATTTTTGTATTTTCGTGTTAGACATAGAAAGTAGTGCTTTTTGGAAGAGGTAAGTGGATTTTCTCACGACAACAGTGTTATGCATACGACCAGTACACGGCCATATCTTTCATATAACCATAGATGGTTTTGGTTGGAGTCAGAACATGCTAACTAAATAGTTATTGAAGGGATGACCATTTTAGGGTCCAACTTATCTGACATTTTTGAGAGCTTTATGTCTTACTATGAGAGAAGTTGGGCGTCTGTTTTTTCTGATTTAACGTTTATGGCCGTTTTAATCTTAGTAAGACAGTATGACATACAATAAAAAAACCCCAGATAAGTTGGATCCTAAGGGAGGACACCCCATGAATAACTTTTTTAATTAGCATGTTCTCGTTCAAAACAAAACCAGCTACAGTTAGCTGAAATATATGGCTATTTACTAGTCGTATGCATAATACTTGTACCATGAGAAAAATCCAAGTAACTCTTCCAACAAAAAACATCCGCCATTTTACATAGACTACATCTTTTCCCTTGTTAAAGCACCGGGTAGCATGATATAGGTCCTGCCCCCCCCCCCAGCCCCCCACCCCCGGCAGGGTTCTGGTACTCCTGACCTCAAAAATGCTCTAAAACAAACAACAGTAAAAAGGATAACAATGAACCCCAGAGTGTGACATTGCAGGTAAATAAGTATGCTAAGTCAACAGAAATCATTTGGGATAGGGAACAATCATTTCTGAAGAGGGTGTAAAACTTTTTAAACTGTGCTTTCCTTGTTATGTCAGTTATAAATGCCCGTTTCGCACTATGCTTAGTTAGTTTGTCATAAACTTTGAAATATGTATGGTTAACTTCGAGAGTTTGTAGGCAATTACGGTGTGCTTTGTCGATTCATCGTTTATAAAGAATTATTGTGTGATAGGCTTTGTTTTCTCTGTTTGTTTGTAGGGAATAGCTTTTGACTTTGTATGAGCGTCTTTGAATGTTGTAGGTTGTTACACTGTGTTTTTTATGTTCGTCTTCGAGTGTTTGTAGGAAATAATTGTGCGCTTTGTCTATCAGTCTGTGCATGTTTGCATGTCTGTATTCTCACGATCTTTTACAGTCTGAATTTAATTTATGTTCATGGCGTTATGTAATGTTTGAAATTCGTATTCACTTTGAAATGATATATGCCTACGTATACATATTTTACTTTTGTTTCAGGGTGACTACACGGTAAAGGCATCTGCAAGACAGACCAAAGATGGACCTGTCATAGGTTGTGTTGAACTCAACGCGACAATTGGTGGACAAGATGAAGGACCTCCTCTCGTCGGTTGAAACAAACATCTCTAAATAATGCAACTACACATCTAACAAACTAATTGAATGTCATATTTTTGTTTTTGTTTTGTCGTAATGTTAAAATCAAATAATTGATAAGTTAAACATTAATGCAGTTTCTTAGACCGGAATTGGATAAAAGGTAAATCCATTTTCAAGTAGTTTATCTACGCATTATCAATTCCTACGTGATTATTTAAAAGCTTAAAATGATGTCTTAAAATGAAATGCTATTACAGATTACACTAAAATAGGAATTCTAACACTGTTGAAAATTTCTTCTATATCCTGTAGCGTAATAAAGCGTATATGCAGGCTAAGACATGTTTGGCTTTCCATAGAAGCGACATTTACCGTATTGAACACGTTTTGTCTGTATGACTTTAAAGGCTATGTCGACAGCTCATGAATATTGAAAACTCAGACGCCTGTGGCAAATACTGACACTTTTAGATAGCCTTGAAAAAGACCTTGGACACAATTTCACCTGGTTTGAAAACTCTCCTTTTACCCTCGTTCGCAGACAGGCCCCTGTGGGATTGTGTTTTGACCGCGTGCACATATTTTTCATAAACATATAGCAGAGATGTCGTGCAAACCCAGGTATATTGGCGTCTTAAGAGAATGCTAAAAAACAAAAAATGAAGTCCATGCGTGATGGGCTGACCTTTTTTCTAATTTAAGACATAGTTTAATCCAAAAAATATATTTTATTTATGAAATTCTATTTTCGTAAAAATAGCTATTTGAGCAGTTCAGCTACTTCGGAAAAACAATGCCTATCTTTCTAAATCTAGATCAAAAGTTTTTCCTGTCATGAAAGACAAATTGCTTTGTGTAAAGTGTTTGCGCTTAAATCTGTTGCTAGGTGTCTCTGGTAATCGGAATTATCTCCCATAGGGATTGAACGAAGGGCATGATCTCAAAGCGGACCCACGTACAAAATGTGCGCAACAATAAAAGCCAAAGTATTCCATATGATCACAAAGCAGGAAGTACTCATAAGGAATGGACTACCTTAGGGCTATTTTTATTATTGTTAGGAAATAATTTTGTTATTTACAGCTAACACATGAAATAGTTATTTATAGAAATACATGATATAATAGTTTTGTTAATTCGGTATTTGTAGTCAACACATGATGGAATATATTTGCTTTTTAAACATGTAGTCAACACATAGTAGAATATGTTTGCTATATATACTAAACACATAATATAATATTTTGTTATTTATAATCAACACATAGTAGACTAGTTTTGCTATTTATAGTTAACATGTGATAGAACATTTTTGTTTTTTACTGCGTGATAGAATAGTTTTTCTCACCCATGAGATACGTATGTCCGCTCATTTTTCCGGTGATAGATAATATAATCCTTCACCAATTATCTCTCGCTTATCTCTCATATCTGCCGGACCATTTCCGTAAATTATAAGCTTTCAGTCAGCACATCACATAAAAATAAAAAAAAACCTGTAGAATTTTTATTTTTAAAATAAACATAGCCTTGTGGGTATTCAATTTCTTAGTTAGATCATTTTCTATCCATCTATAGCAGATTTGAAGTAAAATATAAAAAACAATGTTGAATTTCATTTTTTCGTACTCATCCTAGTTTCACAGTTATTTCTTATTACTTGAGTAAAGTGATATGATACATATATATGCAATATGAAATTTGAGTACACAAAATCAATGACTCATACCAGTGTGAAAAGTTTCCAATTTAAAAGAATTGAATGAAACATAACTATTTGATCAGGCTGTTGTTTCCTGTATAATACCAATACTAAGTTTTTTTTTAAATGCAGACTTAACAGGGAACTATGTTTTATTGTTTTTGCGTATCGAAGAAAGAGTCGTTCAGCTCAAGTGAGTATTACTGCGCAATACATGGAATGAAATAGAATAAAAGACTTACTATTGCCCCTGCCATTAAAACGGTGATAAATTTAACCTACCATGTCCACTGAGTTGTATATCATTAGTTTCTTCCATGAGCACACCTTGGTTCAGATCAAAGTAATATCGAAATATCTGTCACCGACGGTAACGATTTTGGCGGGAACTAGGCTCTGTCGTTACTGCGAAACAGTTACCCGAAGTGACGGGTACTTCCATCTGAACCAAATATCTCATAGTAGATTTTTTTCTTGCAAACAGTCTTGCACTTTTAAATAGACATTCAAATACAAACTTATCGAAATGATGCATTTCAATACAATACGAGAGTCATCTTACATGGGAGGGCGTAAATTTATTAGTTTCTTCCATGAGCTACTGTGTCGGTTCAGATCGAAATATCCGTCGCTTAGGGTAATAATTTTGGTGGGAACGAGGCTCTGCCGACTTTTATAGCAACACATGATAGAATGTTTTGTAATACATAGCCAACACAAAACAAATTATTTTTTTGTTATTTATAGCTAACACATGACAGAATCGTTTTGTTATGATAGCCTCCATCCGTCAGACTGACGCCGTCACACCCAGCCATGTTGATTCTAAACCTGATAGTAAATGCTACACGAGGGCGAGATCCAAGCACTATCGTTGGATAGCTACAAGACACACATTATATCTAAAGAAACCTCACATTCATGAACTATCTTTTATTAGTAATATTTCATTAAACAGTAGATCAACTTTGAAACCATTTTGTATCAGATTATACTGTTGGCAACTGTGCAATCCATTTTAATTGCTCAATGTCTTAACAGTCAGCCTTTTTGTCATTTCCTTACACCTTGTTAAAAGTTAGATCTCTTGCCAGTTGGTCTACGAATGTTTAATAGATTTTTTTATTTGTTGTTCACTGTTAGTAAACAAAAAGGCAATTAACAAAGTATTTATTTACTTTAGCTAGCTCCCCAGTTTCTGTGTGAGTTCATTAAAAATACAAGTTCAGTTAATTTACACATTCCCCAAATGGTGTGGTTTAATAATCACAAATACTTCCGTATATAAGTTCGTTTACCCATTTCTGTACTCTATTGCCAGCTGGGCATTATGCAATTTTGTGTCCTTTATAACGGTCTAATTTGGTTAGTTTTCTGTTGAAATGCTGTTTGAAATTTTGAAATATAAAACAAAGCGTTTTAAAAATAAGCATACCCGGCATTGCCAGACCTTTTCTATCTTCCTGTCTTCCAGATATTATATACATGTAGTTGCAATAAAGTAGTTAAGTTCCATGCAATTTCTTTCATATGACTATGAGTCAAGTTGAATTCAACAGAGCTTGTCTGCAGGAAAATTTAATACTCTTCACGCATACAACTGATGATGTCGGTTATAAAATTCTCTTAATTAACAACGTTCAAGAGTTTTTACGTTTACAAGAAATTTAACGTAATAAGATTGTGACGTCAAAGTTTCCCATTCTGTTTTTCTAGCATACTTGGCATATTATACTATGAACATAACCTGCAATCACATTTTCCGTTGATGCAGGTTTAGTTATATTTTTAGAGAAAAAATCTGTGTTAATGTTACAGTACATGTAATTTATGAAAGATCTCCCAGATCTCACTTTTGGATTTGGTGCTTGTTCTATTGCTTGTTTTATCTGTTCTCTTTACAATTTTACCACATTGTTTTAAGGTCTACTTGTTCCCTGGACATCTATATATAGATAGAAGAGTTATCTTGTAAAAATGATAGGAATTTCAAGTTTTATCTCTTCTTATTCGGTTTATTTATCTACGCACTAAGATTGATACTTGTTAGACGAAAATAATCGTCTTTTAAAACAGAAAGCTTCGAAAAACAGGATGTTAAAATTTATTACATTGGCTTTGCCCTTGCTGGCTTTAGGTGCAGCGCTACAGTGGAAAGACTGTGGTAAGACCTTTATAACTACATTAGTTGCTCTTTCTGATCGAATTTTTGTCAGTGTTTCCACGCAACAAATGTAGACATACATGATACGTGTTTTTTATTCAGAATTTGTGTCGGAAGATAAATTGCATGTCGGTACAGACCCGAGATTTGGCTGAAATAAAGCCAGACCGACTCGTATGCGACCTTTGTGCTTCGAATTTACATGTCTGAAACATAAAGATCAACTTTCTTTGATATATAATGAAATAATTAGACTCGCATACACAGTAGACCTTGATGTAGTATAAATCCAAGCTGTACATTATTTTAAGGTGTAAATCATGACCTTATACACAGTATAGTATGGTTTATGTGACGTTTATAATTGTTTCCCAAAAAAGTATTTCGCACAGTGGAAAGTTTAAAATCTTCTTAGTAAATATTTTTTTTTTAAATTAAGGTTGCTTGTATATATAGGGATATTATCTATTAAAGGACTGTGGTTGAGATCCTGGGCAGCCAAGAAAGATAAATAATCATGTACTATTTTTTATTTACAAAATAATTTAAATATGTAACTAATTTCATAGTTAATAATTATGAAAACAAGCAATGCTTTTTTCTGCATTGTTTTATTCAATTTCAAACTATTTTGTCTCTATTATATAAACTGTCTCTCACTGCACTGGAATGGTACTAACATCTGGGTTATAAATAAAATATCTGTGTGGGATTGGTACAACAAGTTTTACATGATAGGCCTTTCTGAATCTACACAGTAAATTTTGCTTTATACATCAACATTTATAAAGCAAGGTTTACTGTGTAGATAGGCCAGGCACTCAGTTAATATGTGCGTGATAAGTATTTATAAAGAACGGAAAGATGTGCTGAAAAGGATCGTAACTTTTATTTACTTTTAGAATAGTTGGCCGTGCTGACCTAAATTTGCAGGACAGAAATAACGAATGGTGTAACGAACATTATCTTGTTATATGCAAGAAAATATAATCTATTAAGTTTTAAGTACAACAGTCCATTATTTAAACCATAAACAAATAAATAAGAAATAAATCACATGAAAATGTACGTGGACTGAAGAGTAAATTGTAAAAAAAAAATGAAATCAGGTTATACATAATTAAATATAACTTAATTTATTTTCTTTAGCGAATACGAATGACAGTGCCATAAAAGTAAGCCAGTTTGAGGCTCCTACCCACATCAATTTTCCCGGAATAGTTCACTTCACTGTGAATCTGACGTTTACTAGCGAAATATGTGAAATTTATGTTGACTTTGATGTTACCAGATACTTCCTTGGATTTCCCCTCAAATTACCGTGCAAAGAAATTGTTGGCACATGGTATGTATAATTTGTAGACGTCTTGTCACTGGGCCAATAGATTCTCTTAAATTTACTGTCCAACGCTGAAGTACAATAATCAATCAACTTACCGGAACATATGACCAGTTATCTTTTAGCTGCGAAGATTACCAAGTGATTCATGTTTTAAACACATACGCACCTATATTTAACTGCATATTGCTTTCAATTGTGTCAACGTTCGTATGAGGTGTTAAATGTACAGTTAACTGTTATTTTAAGGTAATGGGGGTCTAATGGACACTATTCCAAAACACATTACACTTAATATTTATATAATTTACATCTGTTAACCGACTAGTGTGCAAAATTTAAAGACATTTCACATTTGAATTAAAAATTAATTTCGTTTTTTGTTGCCCTACCCCCACTTAAGAAATACTGACCATATTAAAAAGTACCCTAAAAGTTAAAATAGATATGTTTGCAAGTATTTATTTACATTTATTTTTTTATATGTTCCAAAAAGTATTACAAGCAATGTAGAAGTACAAAACATGTATTATAATTCTACAAGCTTAACACGTGTAACAAAAAAATATGCAATAATGCCAAAAACTAGCGTAAACATTTTTCCTAATTTTGCCACGAGACATATCACATATGTACATATACACGACTGTAGCAAAAGATTCGGAGTAGGGCCATCACTATTGATTATAAAACTTTTATTAGTAGTAAATGAATTGAAATATTAGAAAAAATGAAAATGTTTTACCGTCTGCTTTTTGAGATATTCAACTTTTAAAAATGAGCACGGTCAATTTTTATATTTTTAAATAACTGTCCAGCTTGATAAAATCAAGGAAAATTAAGATGCAGTTTTCAAATCTTGTAAAATGGCATAATCTTTCATGTTATACAATTTTATAACTAAAAAAGAAAAAATAACGAAAAAAAATTGGCTCCTTCGGGGATTGAACTCAGGACCTCTTGATCTCAAAGCAGACGCTCTAACCACTGCGCCACAGTACAAAATAGGCACAGCTATAAAATCCAAAGTATTCCAAATGATCCTTAAACAGGAAGTACTCATTACACATCCACTACCTTAATTTTGATATTTGCCATTGTATATACCGTTTTTAATGATCGCAAATATTTTTAACGACGACGGCGTTAAACTGTCGCAAATGTCAAAATCACTTAACGGTTAATCATATTCTAACGCACAATGCCATTGAATGCGATAATTACAGATTGTTCGATTTTGCGACTGTATATATACGTCTTCTAGCCATCGCAAGTTTGAATGACTCGGCGTTAAAACGTTAGAATACAATATTTTTTTAATTTAAAGGAAGAGAGACAACACAGAAATTTATGAGGTAACACTGTTTTTGTAAGAAGCAGATATGTCTCCTGTCATATGAATTACGCAGATATTTTATTTCATATTCAAAACACATTCGCTGCGTGTATTTAAACGGAACACATTATATGGTTGGTTCCAAGTTGTACTGATATCCACAGTAAACAATCAGAAATACGCAGACGGGCCAGTTGTTGTGACATTAAAGTAAAATTTAGACGTTGGTAACTTTTCTTAGTAGAATTAACATATCTAATTGAATTTATTTCAAATGACCATGCATGTAGTAATACTCAAAATATTCTAATTTGCAGCATAGATGTGGATATGTGTGCTGTTCTTAACCGTACGATACACTATATGCCAGGCCACCCTGATTCATACGGACACAAACTACAGATGTTGATGAACACGACCAAGGGCCATTATATGAAGTGTCCTATTCAAAAGGAAAACATATTTGCTAAAAACGTCCTTGATCTTGGTGAAATTCCTTCGTATCTCCATTTATTAGCAGATGTAAGTTGCTTCAGAGCTTTTATTACAGTTACGTATATATTAGCTATATCAGGGATTGTAAGAAGGTCCAGACCAGACATATCCAAACACGTGTATATAACACGGCCATCTAGACTACAGGCGGTAGGACCTATATCATGTTGCTCGGTGCTTTAAGCGAAAAACACCATGTAGTCTATGTATAGTTGCGGATGTTTTCGTGTTTGAAATCGAAAGTAGAAAGTTTTTGTTGGAAGAGATAAGTGGATTTTCCCACGACAACAATATTATGCATACGACCACTACCAATTATATATTTAATGTTCCGTAGCTGGTTTTGTTTTGAACGAGGACATGCTAATTTAAAAGTTATTGAAGGGATGCCATCCTTAGAGCCAAACTTGTCTGTCGTTTAAAAAAATGTTACGTCTTACTGTGAGAGAAATTGAGGGTTTCACTGGTTGTGTCTGACTTTCTAGACAGTTAATGTATAATTTAACATATTTAACCTAAAACAAGAGGCTCTTTGTCCGATTATTTTAAATATAAGACATTATCATGTAGCTCGGGACAGTTTTAAGACAATTTCGTGCATTCTCCGGTTTTGGAAACTTAAATCCTACAAGTAACATGCAGGTATATTTCTGGTCAACTTTGCATGAGTACGGATTACAGGTTAATATGTCCTGTCAGGCTTATTTTGAAAACGGACGCTACGTTTATAGGGAAGTACTGTGTGCATTGACTGATAGCCTTCTTGCGTTTATATGGATTATTCTTGCCCCGAAAGGTAGGCATATCAAAATCGCACCTTCCGTCCGTCCATCTGTTCGTCCGTCCGTCTGTCTGTCCGTCCGTGTGAACGTCTTGCAATTTTTGCGTGTCCGGACTGTAACTTCGTCATGCACATTAAGACGACGTGTCGCGTACAAAACCCACGTCCTTACTTCGAAGGTCAAGGTCACACATAGAGTTTAAAGGTAATGGAATCCTGTCTTTTCTAAATTATTAGTCAGTAAAAATGCCCATTTTTCATTACGCTTTGTTAGTTTGTCATTAATTTTATAGGGAATTGCGAGTGTGTGTATGCATTTACGATATGCATTGATTGATTGCCGCGTGCGTTTGTAGGGTGCTTTGTCTGTCTTCAAGTGTTTGTTAGGAATCACACTGTGTTTTGTCGGTCCGTCTTTGAGTGTTTACAGGGAATTATTGTGTGCTTTGTGTTGTTTTCGTTTGTTTGTAGGGAATAGTTTTTGGCTTTGTCTGTTTATCTTGGAGCGTCTTCGAGTGTCTGTTTGCATGGATGTACTCTCATGATCATTTACAGCACATGCTGTAGTTCATGTGCATGGCTTGTATACTGTTTGAGATATGCATTCACTTTGAAATGATATAATATGCCTACACATATATACATTATTTTCGTTTTAGGGTGACTACACGGTGAAAGTTTCTGCAAAAAGGACCAAACAGGGACCTATTATAGGTTGTGTTGAAGTTAACGTGACAATTGGAGGTCAAGGTGAAGGATCGGCTTCTCTCATCGGTTGACACGAGTTTCTATGTGAAAAATGTAACACTCGTCTTAAAAATAATTAAATGTCATATTTTATTTTTGTCATCTTGTTAGGATTCTAAAATTGATAGGCAAAACATTAAGGCACGTCGCCCAGTTGCGTATCCCTTATCAATTACATTTGTAACTCATTTACACATTAATTCATTCCTACGACACTGTTTAAAAGCTTATGATGATTTCTTAAAATGATATGCTCTTATAATAACAATGAACGATGAAATAATGATTTAGGGAAACTCAAAAATAATTCAGTATTGACTGAATATACCATTTTACATTGCTTAGATTTGTTGGTAATGTTACAGTAAATATATATTTCATATCAACAATTTTCAAAAATGTTTTATTGATACTTGAAGGCATTTTATAATTCACAACAAAACATTCAAATAAAAGAATATTTCAAATCTTAACTTTTAAAATCACTTAATTTGGGAAACAGAAACATATATGTAATTGCAAAAACGATTTGTTTTAAAGTTTTGTATGCAGAAATATACTTAAGAAACACATTTTGTTACTCTTTTACATGAAATATGCTGAAAACTCACAAATCACTACCCAAAATCGTTTGATTACTATGCCTTTCTAACAAAGCAAAATATGAAATCAAGGAAACGCTGTAATAGAACACAACTGAACTTAAAGCAAAGCGATTGCGAAACTAATGATAATGCATATACAAATAGTACAAATAATATTATACAAATACTAACGAACATTTATACAGCGTAAAAATATCCAAAAACACAAAAGAAAACTGAATATAACCGGAGTATGAAAAAGAGCTCAAAGGTGCGCATTTCAACAGAAGTTAAAAGCAAATATCTCCCAAAGTCGTGCTCGACAAGAACTATGTAGGTTTACTTCCACGCAACTTAGCAAAACATTCAAACTAAGTGATACAACATTTTCAAAGACTGGAACTAAAACAAAAAGCCAGCTGCTATGACTGGCCTAGGGCAGCAGGGGGCAGCTAAAACTAGGACAAAAGCATGCTAATAAAAGTATAGCAAGGGGTTTTACAAACATAATTAAATGTAAGCACACAGAGGTAAACATAAGAAAAAACAGCACAAAACGGTTAAAGTAAAACAAACAGAGGCTACACAACACATATAGAACAATTACAGGATTATATCGTATTCTCCCAAAATACTTCAAAATTGTACGCAATATACAAAACAAGCATAAGAAAGTAGGACATGCGGGAGACAAAACAGCACCTAAAGTTTTTACAAATCATTCTTTGCTTGGCCGATAATTCATCTTATGTGGTATATTTTTTTACTGAAATCAAAATGAAAACGAAATTAAACGTTTCTTTCCGCTATCTTGGATTGATGTCGTATTATTTCGTAAACGATGTGGGTAACATCTAAGTCACAGTAAATGTATTACTATCAATGTTACAGTTTAGTTAATTTCTTATCTACTGAGGGATGACATGGCCTATAACTGGCGACACTTTCTTCAGATTTTCACTTAAGGTGCCTTTGACTTTGAACCGACGATTTCCTAACGGAAACCAATATGAAATCAAAATTGACGTAGTTGAACGTGCCCATACATGTACACTACATTTGACTTATCTAGTTTTGAGTATGCAATTTCGCAACATTAACTAAACAAACATTGAGAACTCATTCTATACATCGCCATGTGGTTGTTATAACGAAATCAAAGATAGCGTTATGTTAGCAGCATTTTTGCCATTTTCAAAACTAGTAGGTGCCAAACCGTATTTGGTCAAATAAATTTCTAAAAGGAGCAATAAGCAAACGTTTTAATTACTCCTATTTTTGCAGTGAAATGTGTGTATGGAAGCTGCATTCTATCCTCATTATCCGCTGTCTTCAGATTTTTATTTACTCTAAAACGTTTGCGTTTATCAAATGTCATCTCATTTGCTCTAAAACGACGCGGGCTCTGTATGCTTTCTCTCTTTACACTATCAATTACATACTTTTCATGGGAGCAAAACAGTTAATAAGCAGTAGTTGTGGAAACCCGGTGCGGACCGGAAGGCTGAATTGGCCCACTCAATTAGATGGTGTACACGAGAATCAACAGGACAGACCGACCAGGGTGAATGATTATGAAAACATTTGAAAAAGGTAAGTGTTAAGACAACACAAACTCCAGCTCCAGTGTAAAGTATGTCGATAGTTTTGTTCCCCAAATTTCCACATCCAAAAAGAGTTGTAGTGAAAGTCATTTTTGGGTTAATGGAGACACACCCTCACATCAAGGAAGCTCTATTGGTTAGCGGTGTTGAGTTTGCTTAACCTTCTCATCGAAGTTAAAAACGAATTGTTATATTTATATCAGATTTTCCAAGCAAGAACTTATTTAATGGTGTTAAAATAATGGTACTTCAGCACCAAATGTACTTAAACATGTTGAACTGGACACTTTTTTATATTAATCAACAAAACCTAATCTATAACGAATGTAATATATATTCAAGATTATTCTTTTTATGTCTACATGTTCTTGTTTAGATTTGTGGGGTTAAGGATAGTCCTTTTTTCCATGACGGGCGTGTAATCGGCTTGTGTGACTGGTGCACGGGAAGTGACTCAGACTTTATTCAGACGCATCCAAAATACATTAGACAAAATTATCTCTGCCAGAAATTTGACATTTCTTTTGCTATAAAAAGTTGCAGTTGAAATTTGTCTAAATCCCGTCGGTTCTCGCTTAGATAGCAATAATGTAGTATCAGTCATACTGCTGTAAGACTGATTGGTTACTATATAAGTACAATGTAATCTGCTTACGACATTGAGTACATATTCTTGCGTGTTTTTATCTTTCCTTATCTGGTATTTTTACATATACAAGGATGAATTGCCATTACTTCTTAAAGGAAAACAATATTTCACTTGTGATAAGAACCGAATAAAGACTTATAGGATGTTTAAAATAATTATAGTGGCTTTTTCCTCGGTTGCTTTAGTAACAACGTTAGATTGGAAAGAATGTGGTATGTTTTTTAAATAGTAATTATTCTAGATTTACGCTTCTCAGTCTTATACTGAATTTCCTGAGTACTGGTCAGGGTTCACATTGGAAAAGTGGGATTGTGAAACTCTCGCTCAAATGTCGCCGCTGACCGGATTCAAACAGAGATATGTCAACTTAACTTATACGGTGTGCCTTTTCTCTAACAAACGTCTTAGTTCAATTTAAGTTGACTCAAATGTTGGTAGGAGAAAAGATAACGAGCGAAATGAAAAATATTGTCATTTATTTACATAAATGCAAGCGATGTCAAAAGGTGTTTTTATAATTTTATGTTTGGTGTTGCTTTTTCAATGTTTGTAAAATTTATCATTATACCCCCGAACACAAAGAGGTATATTGGATTCAGCATGTCTGTCTGTGTGTCTGAGTGTCTGTGTGTCTGTCTGAAGACGGATTCCTGTGGTCACTAAATGTCCAAAACCCCTGGTCAGAATTTAATGATACTTCACAGAGGTGATAAGTACTATGTGCATGGTCCATGTTTCGGGTCACTAGATCAAAGGTCAAGTTCACAGGGGCTCGAGATAGTAAATTATTGTGAACGCTAAATCTCCAAAACCGCATATCAGAATTTAATGATATTTCAAAGAAATGATAAGTACTATGCCTAGTTGTGCATGGTCCATGCCTCAAGTGACTACGTCAAGGTCACAGGGGCTCGATATAATTTAATATTCTCCGCTCTTTATCACCTAAACCCCATGTCAGAATTAATTATACTTCACAGAAGTGATAAATACTATGCCTAGTTGTGCATGGTCCAACAGTGATAGCATTAAATCTTAAATTTTATATACTGTGCCAGGGTGGCATTCATCACCTTCAGTGATAGTTTTAGTTGGTTTTGTACCGTTTTACATCGCTTTATAATGTTTTGTCATTCATATAGTGCTATTATTGTTTGTGAATACCGTTATTGTCAGTGCTATTTCGATATTCTTATTGCAAATGTTAGTAAATTAATCTATTTTGATGTCAACAATTCATGTGTTTACATACCTTATGAAATTTCCGTATTTCTATTTTCCAGTGAAATTGTTTTTAAAATATCATATACTCCGCATGTAACATGTATTGAATGTGTTGTCTTTATTTTGTTTGTTGTCAAAGCCATGTAAATGATGAACTGCAATTAAGGTATTGTTGTTGCTGTTCTTTCGTCAAAAAATATTAGATTCTATTTTATGTTATATGTTTTTATTGGCATTAAATATTAAATGCATCATTACCTTTACTGTAGTCCTAATTGATAATCATTGGTATTATTGTATGCTTTGTAATTAGAAATTATATGCTTTTAAGCGTTGTTCATCGACTTATAAATGAAGATTTTGAGTATGCGCAGTAATTAACCATGTGACAAAATAGTTTATAACTGAGCATTAGAACGACAAAAGGTTGTTTATCAGTTGGTAAACACTGCTTAAAATAATAATATATATTTAAAGTCTAGGCTGACAAAATAAAGGTGAACGAATGCTTGCCGGCATTTCCTACTCGGACATTGACTTAAAGGGGCAACAGGACTATATAAACCACTAGATGGCGCTGGGGCAGGTTTTTCAATATTTTCAAACATGTTTCAGATCAGAGACCCTTTTTCTTAAATTTTGACAAAGTTACAGAACTGTTTCCTTTGAAATTTGTTACAAAGGTAAGCTGTGCCATTTCAAAACAGTTAATCCAAAAATCTTAATTTCATATCACTTCTAAAAGTGACTTTGAGAAAAAAATCAAATGTCAAGCAGACGATCTCCGATTTGAATTTCCCGGGAGGTGTGGCTAATTGCTGATAAAGTCTGTGTTTATAAAAAAGCCACGTGGTGATGTTTATACACTTGAGAGCGTGGTATGCTTACAGAACAAAAACAGTTTACTAACCTTGATGAAAGTTTATTTCCATAAAATGAGAATATCCTTCATTAAAATGAATCATTAAGTTATTCAAGACCTATATAAGTAAAGATCACTAGATAACAATCATAAATTATGTTTTTGTGCTGAAATCTATTCAAGTTGCCAATTGTTTTTCGAGTATTAAGTATTGAACTTTCTAATTTTGGTGTAAATGTCTAACTTGCAAAAGTACACAGCAGGACATAACTTCCCTTGCAGTTAAAATGTTTTGTTCTTCCCCCATTCGTCTGTACTTTACTTCAAAACCCCTTCTGTCTATAGTACGTTCCGTATTTTCTAATAATTTTTGTTGTATGATACTATTTCCAGGTTCAGGTAGTCTGTTTCTTAGTCACTGAGTCCATGGTATGCAGATACAATAAGGCAAACAATGAACGTGTTGGTATAAAAAAATTAAAATGTTTATGTGACTTAGACGAAGAATCCTTACTAAACCACTGCAAGGATCGCAGGGTCAGTTAGTATTATCCTGGCTCATTATTTATTATGATCCTTATTATCCAAGAATGAGCCTTTTAGATTGATTTTCTTTTTGATTTTAGTAATTTCTCCAATTTATTTTTCGTTGATGGTCCATAATTTACATCATCCTGTGTTATCATCGCTATGAATTTTCAAATGCGTGTCAAGAACATTAAAACTAACACAATAGCTCCTTTTATTCTCTTTTGATATAAACAATACTGTCTGTTTCTGCAATGCTTTAAATAAAACTTTATTCTTCATCACTACTGCATATACTTGTATTGTGTTTTGAACTGCTGTGATATTTCCCTCTTTTTCTGACCATGTATCAGTTTCATGTCTGAATTTGGGTCCAATACACAAACCAGACCTGCAGCCGATGGCATTAATTCCAATATTTTGTGACTTATTTAATTGGGTGCTGACATTCATTTTCCACAATGTATTTATATTGTAGGGAATTCACAAAATCAGGCCTTGTTCTGTGAGTTAGGTGTGAAATGTAGTATTTATCTTTGAATTTTCTAAAAGGGAATATAATGAAAGTCATGGGATAAAAGAAAGTGAGAAGAAATGATTCAAGAGGTGAATTTTATCTGATTCTAAAGTGCTAAAAAACGTAAAGAAACCCCAGGTCAGCTCAAGAGCTAAAATCGTCTGCTTGCTGTTGTGATCAGCTGTTTGTTTACTTTTCTCCTTGCATGTTAATGTAGAACCTGGTTTAACGACAGGACAGTTGGGAGTTACCCCCCCAACGCGCCGTTTAATGTCATGAGGCACAATTCAACGTCATGTTTGACATCATAATGTTCTCTTACTGGTCCGCGGGTAAAGCGTTGTTTATTAAATACTTTACGGCCTATGCTCACCTTCTTTGTTAAAATGAAGAACAGATCGAACTATAATATGATTTATATCTTGCAACTGTATGTTCGATATATCCAAATTTCGCCATTGTCATTATGCCCCTTGTCAATCAGTATCTTATTAAATATAATTATTTTACAGCGAACGCGAGTAACCGTTCCGTGACAATAAATAAGTTTGAGGCTCCTACCCACATCAATTTTCCTGGTATCGTGCACTTCAGTCTGGATATGACGTTTAATCGTGAAATATCTGAGGTATACGTCGATTTCGATATCATAAGATACTTTCTTGGATTCCCTCTCAGTCTTCCGTGCAAAGTGGGCACGATTATTGGTACATGGTATGTAGAATTTACATTTAATGAATGTTTCAATCTGTTTTATGTCTGGGACTTGCATTGAGGCCATTATAGAAATATATCCACTTTACTCACCAAAGGTAGGCATTATTCCTGAGGATCATGACTATACAGCTGCTCATACAGATTTTTGATGTTTTGACTATTTGGAATTGTTTAGACTGTTACGAACCACAAGTAGCACACATTTTAAAATTTGTATGTGACGGATTATTAACTGTGCAGATACTATTTACATGTAAAGTGTCAGTTCCGAAAAAGCTAGAGTAAAATACATATCACGTTCCTTCTAAAATATCGGATGGCTTGCTCTATTCATTTTCACCTGCTAATTTTCCAGATATTTTTAGAGGTTTTGCAAGGCCTATTTCCACTCTTGATCCCAAAAAGAGTATATATCAAAGCATATAGAATAAACAGCAAAGATTATTTACGTCTTCTATAAAATTAACGAACACTTGCCTGCCCATGTCAAACAGTTTGGCATTTACAAAGGGAGGTTTTGAGAATATTATGGCTGCATGACTTGAATGTCCGTCTATTATTGTACTAGTATTTAAATAATGAGTTTACTGGTAATGTAAACAACATCATATCCTTCCATTTTCTTGGTATGTTGTTTGTGTATACCTTTACTATTATTATTGTCTCCGGTATGTTTCACTTAAAAAGTACATTTTTGCACCCATTCTGTATTCATTTCTTTGGAATGTAATGTTTTAAAAAAGCTGATGTTTTAATTTGTAACATAATGAATTTCTGTAAGACGAGCAAACAATTATGTTGCATTAATAACTCATGCTCCGTAATGTATTTTTTCCATGCATGTTCAAATATTGCTGATTTTCTTTATAAAAAAGAACTGCAACTCTTATATTGGGTGCTACAGTTAAAAAGCTTCGCCATAAAAGTTATAGGCTAGTCTTGCATATACTTGCCATGCTGCAGACTTCTATCAACTATTTTAAAATGGACGCAATTATAGCATCATTATATTCTACATTGCAGCGGTAACCGTGACATGTGCTACCTTCTTAATCTAACTTTGGGTTATTCATCAGACCACCCGGAGTACTACGGATACAAATTTCAAACTATCATGAATGCTACCCTGGGTCACCCTCTAAAGTGTCCAATACAGGAGGGGAACCTGACTATAACGAACCAGCCATTCGAGCTTGCAGAAATTCAGCCGTATCTCCATTTATTAGCAGATGTAGGTTAATTCACTGTACTTCAAGAAATTAGTTTTCAATAACGGAGACAGATCCGTCAGAAAAAAGTATTTTATACAAAGTATAAATATGATTTATCAAGTACGTCAAAGCCCCATGATCTCTTTGAATTTACTGATATAGCAATCTGCTTTTTATTGATAGGATAATGTTAAGACCATACTGTATTCACTTTAAAACAATGTTTATATATGCCTTTCTTTCGTATTCAAGTCATTTCTTCACGAAAAAGAATTGTAAGAAAGCTTTTCTTATTTATTTTTTTTTGCAATATTTTTGAAAAAATACTTCCCTATATTTCTATCATGTACGTATTGATTTTAAAAGTTAGGAGTGGTTTTGGTACAAATGAAGGTCATTTCCGACGGTAAGACATCTTTCTTGGTAAAATTGGAGCAATTTGTAATTGTACTCCTGGGACTTTAAACTTTGCAAAATTCTAGTATAATTTCATTTTATCACCATAGTATGTCTGTATTGCAATATCACACTTTCTAATGTTCATTTAATATAATTTGGTCATTGTACTATCATAATTATTATTCGATCATAGTGATTTTCATAATTTTCATTTAACATCGTTATGTAGTTATTCTTATTGTATATTTTATGGGAACGTCATGAAGTTATGTAGACTATAAATATTCCCGGAGAGCTTTATATACATTGTTTGTGTCAAATAACGAACGAAAGAAGGCAAACTCCAAAATTTACAACTAAAGGGCAATAAATCCGGAGTGACTAAGGCGATTTAGCTGGTTATCAAAATTGGCCAATACATGATACCAGTTTATATTCAAAGCAAGTTTAATGAAGATTTGTTTGGAATGGCTTACGTTAGAGACCGAAGAAGTCAAAACTTAAAAAAATTAAAGGGCAAAAACTTCGGAGTGCTGAAGGCGATTTTGCTGGCTATCAAACTTAGTCGATATATTTGGCCAATAAACATTCACAGCAAGTTTAGTGAAGATTGGTTGCAAATTACCCAAGTTAGAGACCGGACAAATCTAAATTTGTCCAATTTTATCAATTAAAGGGCATAGCTCCGAAGTAACTGGGGCGCTTTGACTGGTAATCAAACTTGGTCGAGATATCTTGCTTACAAACATTTTGAATAAATTCAGTGAAGATTGAATGAAAACTGTTCGACTAAGAGAGCTAATTTGAAAAATTTGGATAATTCATAGGCAAAAATCTTGAAGTGCCTCAGCAATTTGGCGGCTTATCGAACCAACAAACATTTTGACCATGTTCGGCGTTGATCGGATGTAAACTGTTCGACTTAGAGAGCGGGTAGTGTTTGTGGACGCCGCCCACCGCCGCATATGTTCCTACAATACGTCCCGTCTATGGATAGGCGTATAAATAGTACGCAAAGATACCGGTATATACCAATACTGATTTAATTTCTTTATATTTTTACGTATAAGAAAAATAATCTACAAAGTTGTATCACGGTTTGTCAATAAACTACAAACTCCAGAATCCAGATTCGCATAGATGGTAGTTCAAAATGAAAATATAAGACGGTGTGCGCTTACAAGTATTTATTTCTGTTTAAGGGCGCCTACACGGTGAGAGTCACGGCAAAAGATAAACTAAATGGACTCGTAACAGGTTGTATCGAAGTTAACGTAACAATTGGTGGACAAGATACAGGATCTGCTTCTATTTTCGGTTAACGAGAAGTCCTCTCTGAAAATTGCAACATGGACATTAAAAAGAAACGGACTTTATATTAATAATATTGCCTTTATTAAACTTGAATGTTGTCAGACCTGAAACGTATAAAACGTATTTCCATTACACTTTATGCCCTTTTGAATTGGAATGATCATATTATATCTTTAGAATGTAATGTAGTTTTGATTATTTTATCTATTGAATTTTTAGTAAATGGCTTTGAAATTAATTCGTACATTTCGTTGGCTTGAAAGCGTGTACCATCTACATGAGTATAGTTTAGCTTGACGTATGTGTTGCAATGTCAATACAAAGCATTGCTTTGCGCTGGTCATCTTCAGTTAATAGCTTTGATACGACCCGGTTTAACTACATTGTATATGTATGCGTTGTATTATGGGAAAGCCTTACTAGAGATTCTTAATTGTCATGGTTTTACTTCTAACCCTTCTTAACTTATGCATTTTCTAAAGACAAAATAGTAAAGGAAAATTTTGATTATTATGCTTAACATCACGTTCTGTTAAATAATTAAGTTTACAACAGACCAATTAGTACACACATTTCACAACTAGACTTCAGCTTTTTCATCTATGGTCTTGTTAACATGTTTTATGAATATTCTTGTTAAAATCATAAGTATTGATTAATATTTGTGTAAATTTCATAAAGTTAATAAGCTATATGGATGTCAATACCAGACAATTAACTAATTTGTTACAAGCATACACTTGGAGCCACTTCTATTCTTTCCTGATATAACATGACTAATTGAAATACATAATATGTGTTTGGCAACATTAGCTCTATAAAGATGTTTACTGTACATAGTTACTTTTGACGTATTGCACTACATTAAATTGAGTTAATAATATCGATTTTCATTTTCATCTTATTATTCTATAACGCAAGTCAAATCGAAAAAACGATTTTGATTTTAAATCAGTCACCTCGAATGAAAACCAAGAGCGGGTCGCGCAATTGACATGTTGCTTGCCGGCTTATCCTCAAACAGTCAAGTATTAAATGTATCGTATTTATTTGCAATAATTATATTTGCAAACATAGAGGTATCAACCTGTTCAATATAAATGTAACAAAGGTGGAAGTGACATTTACATCGTATTTGCTTCTTTCCTCCATGTACGAAATTGAACGTACTTTCTCATTGTTGTTTCTACATTATCCATTTTGTGAATTCGGATTCTTACATCGATGTTTTTTATTTGCAAATTTTTATATGTATTTATTAATCAATTTAAATTAAATTTAGCAGCGTATGTATTATTTGTTGAATTATTATATTCTAAATTTGAACGAAATTGCATACAATAATTAAGTTATACCGAATTATATAATGTCGGGTTAGAATTGGCTCCAAGTGTATTCTTTACTGTATTAACATGACTATTGATAAAATTCTACAGTCTACGCTACATTAATGACGATTGCACTACCTTGTGTACATTTACATGACGATTGACTACACATTGTGTATAATTTACATGACGATTGCATTACACATTGTAACGCTACATTTACATGACGATTGCACTAACATTGTGTACGCTACATTTACATGACGATTGCACTAACATTGTGTACGCTACATTTACATGACGATTGCACTACACATTGTGTACGCTACATTTACATGACGATTGCACTACACATTGTGTACGCTACATTTACATGACGATTGCACTACACATTGTGTACGCTACATTTACATGACGATTGCACTACACATTGTGTACGCTACATTTACATGACGATTGCACTACACATTGTGTATGCTACATTTACATGACGATTGCACTACACATTGTGTACGCTACATTTACATGACGATTGCACTACACATTGTAAACGCTACATTTACATGACGATTGCACTACACATTGTGTACGCTACATTTACATGACGATTGCACTACACATTGTGTACGCTACATTTACATGACGATTGCACTACACATTGTGTACGCTACATTTACATGACGATTGCACTACACATTGTGTACGCTACATTTACATGACGATTGCACTACACATTGTGTACGCTACATTCACATGACGATTGCACTACACATTGTGTACGCTACATTTGCATGACGATTGCATTACACATTGTAAACGCTACATTTACATGACGATTGCACTACACATTGTGTACGCTACATTTACATGACGATTGCACTACACATTGTGTACGCTACATTTACATGACGATTGCACTACACATTGTGTACGCTACATTCACATGACGATTGCACTACACATTATGTATGCTACATTTGCATGACGATTGCACTACACATTGTGTACGCTACATTTACATGACGATTGCACTACACATTGTAAACGCTACATTTACATGACGATTGCACTACACATTGTGTACGCTACATTTACATGACGATTGCACTACACATTGTGTACGCTACATTTACATGACGATTGCACTACACATTGTGTATGCTACATTCACATGACGATTGCACTACACATTATGTATGCTACATTTGCATGACGATTGCATTACACATTGTAAACGCTACATTTACATGACGATTGCACTACACATTGTGTACACTACATTAACATGACGATTGCATTACACATTGTAAACGCTACATTTACATGACGATTGCACTACACATTGTGTATGCTACATTCACATGACGATTGCACTACACATTATGTATGCTACATTTGCATGACAAAGTCACTACACATTGTAAACGCTACACTTACATGACGATGCTCAGACACTTAAAATACAACGAGAGGTTTAATGTGTATTCCAAATGTAAAAAGATATCTACCTCATACAATGAACGAGAGTATTCATTAGAAAACTTCATAAATCAACTTTTCAGAGTCAACTTATCATTCCTTCACATGAATTCACAAATTATTCTGACTTGAATCCGTTGAAATATCAATATTTCCCTTGTTACTGTCGTCTTTTGTGACATTTAGAGTTGGTTGAATGTTGTCCAATTCAATGCTTTCCTCTTTGTGCAAATGGTTCCTTCTTGCACTTGCGTCAATAGTGTAATCTTTTTGAATGAATCCATTTGGTTCTGTTTCACTTCGATGGAACTTAGGTCTCTGTGAGATAGAGCAGCCGTTGTCGGTCGAGTCGAATGAAGATGTGTGCATGGAAACCAGGAAACGCAACTGATCTCTACCATTAAATTAATATGTATTCTACACTAAACAAAACTTCTAACGCACCACCTGCCTTTTTCCTTCTTTATTTAATTACCGAGAGTCCCCATTTATGTCCTCTTATTTTTAGCTATCGCTGCACGAACGGCAACATATGTTGCAATTATGAAGGCATTGGGTAGATACTTCTGTTATTATGAAATTTAAAATGATTGAGTGGTACAAATTTCATATGAAAGAAAATTTTAAGAGTGGTTTTCCCAAGCAAGAGCATCAAGGCAAAACACATGTTAAATCTACGGAGGTTTAAACGTTAACGTAAAAATATCTGCCACACGGTTTGTGCCACTCGATCTTTATGAAATTCGTGTGACTGAAGTATCTACCTAGTGTCTTCATAAATGCAAGATATGATAGCTTTCGTGCACCAATAGCTAAAAATAATCTGGCAGATATTGGAAGGGCTGATAGTTAAATAAAGAAGGAAAATGGAAGGTGGCGCGTTAGAAGTTTTGTTTAGTGTATATAATAGGTCTAAATCATAAACTAACTAGTTAAAGTCTAAAACGCATTCGTTCTGCTTTCTAAGTGATTAAATTATCTGACACTGTCGCTTGTATAGATTTTCGTTTTGTAAACTGAACATCGCTTAATTCTATGTTTAACAGATATTTATCATTATTATTAATACTTCATTCGGAAATTATGAATAAACAATTGAACCATGGTAATCGCAGGAGTACAACTGGGTTATTATGAACTTATAAAAAACAAGTTCCAAAAACCATACAAATAATTAAAGTTGTACATGAAACTTACTGAATACATCGGAGAGTGTTCTCCTGGCGAACCAACCTATGTTGCATGGTAAGAAGGTTCATTTTGTGATTATCTAATGTATCCCAGATATCTTTCACGTATTTGTTTGTTTCATTAAGTGGGGGAGATTCCCATTTCGTAAGAACGTCTTTAAGATCTTCGATATCTTCATACTCAACGTAGTGTGATTTTCTGAAGTCCTTGAATATGCAAAGCTTTTTATTTTACATTTTATTTGATTTCACAGAACTTAAAACTTAATTCATTAAGATAATGTTGAGAGTAAAGACACGCTAAATTGAACTAGATTGTACACTTCTTTCTGGAGCGGTGTTTTTTGTTTGAGATATCATCATATTTCATGTCATACATTTTAGAATCCATTATTATCCATATACATAACGTAACCTTAACATTAAGCCTACAGTATGTACGTTAGTAACCAACTGAGAATTAAATCAAATAACAACACGTAAATGGTTGTCTATGTTAATAAGATTCTCTCTTTTCAAGCGCGAGTTCACAAAAAAGCTGTCGCTTTTTTCCTTATCTTGTATGAATTGATTATGTAATGTTTATATATGTATTTTGAAAATGCATGAGTTAATAAATATTGTTTAAACTAATTAGCTTAGGAAACGTTAATCTGATACATGTATAATAAAGATTCAGCAAAACCATAATGATAAATGACAACAAAACTCACCCTGCCGAAGAAGAAGCTGTTTAATTCTACCCTTGCAACAATCCAAGCTCTGTTGACCTCTAACCCTCTCTGGGCGTCTTGCTGGACTTTTTGGTATGTATCAGTAAGTTGTGCGATCAGGATGTTCAGTAGAATAACGATACAGGTAAACAGGAAGCACAACATGAATATGACACTAACCGTCCTGTAAGCAAATGGTTAACAAAATATGAAAATACAACATCAAAGAAACAGAAACAGTAATTTATTTGTTCAAAAAACCCAAATTTATTTGTAAAATAACCCCCAAAAAAAGACCTCTTTCAAGTCTAGATTTTGAATATCATTTTAAATATTACAATTAGAAAATACTTCAGCTATGGGTCTGGAAGTGTACTCTGCTTTTGCTTACCCATATCCATCATCTCCCGTGTATTCTACAACCGGCTGCGCTTCTGTTAAAGACCGTACACCAACAAACAATATACCCCAGAATGTACTGAAACAAAAAAAAAGATTTTTGAAAATGTTAAATCCTTGAGGACCAATGTCACATCTATGCCATGAAACTAAAATAATATTATTGTATGAACAAACGGTCAATAACGCCACAACAACCAACGGAACTCTGCTTGGGTTAATTCTAATATTGATGGTATATTTCTTTAGTCAATCGGAAATGTAGTTTGAGTTTCGGATATGGAAGTAGCTTCATCCGAATTTTCTTATTTATCCAAGCGGCAAGTTCGATTTCATAAAACATAGAAACGCAGGTACTTGACCATTCTTTTCCGAATATCACACATAACAAAAACTCTTTTTATATGTGATATACGGACTAATTTGTTTTCGTTATCACATATAAAAAGTGTTTTATGTATGATATACGAAACAAAGTAGGCAGGTACCTATGCATAGAAATAGAAGCAATATAAGTTGCGTAAATTAGTTGTGATTTAGAAACTAAAAGTTTACTTTTTATCGTGACATTTAAGTTTCAGCATATCCTTCGCCTTGTTTTCATTTAAAATGCCAAACAAATTCAGGACTACCTATCATTGTTTTGATTCCCATAAACAAAACGATGAATGAAAGTTACGATATTGCCCGGACGTCATAACTCCAAGTGAAAACGTGAACACTTTCTGTTTATTGGTACACATTTAAATCTTATTAGAATCAAAATTATTAATGACTCGGGTTGAAATGTGCCTATGTAATAATTCACTCAGGCTTCACCCTCGTCAATTATTGGAATGTTTCTTCAATTTCGATCAAGCACTCCAGGCCATGGAGTATTTCTTAAAGGTTCAATACTAAGGAAAGCAAAAATTCAAATATACTCTAAAAACACAGAAATAAGTTATTTTTAATAAAAATGAAAGTTGGTATGTAGAAATTCTAAATAAACAACAGTACATGTACAATTATTTTTCTATGCATTATGAAGAAAGTTAAAAAGACCTGGGTGGTCATTTTGTCGAATCACTGAGATTTCAACATAATACACATACGTTTCTTCGTGTTCCAAACACTTTCTGTAAATTTTAGGCTGACAATCTCCATTATTTAGTGTCTTGCATAAGGTAATGTACTTGCCATTGAAATAACTGTCACTTAATTTTCGCTTAGTAGTGGACCTTTAAGTGTAGTTATAGTAGAACGTTAGCGTCAGCGTATATTGTTCAAATTTATCATTGTTACTAGTATTATTTTTTTTCAGACTTTATTCAAACACCTTACATTAAGTAATGCAATGTATATACTATTTGGTTTACTTGGTAAAATAATAAATTAAGAAAGAAACATGTCTCTTCTTTCCCTTTGTAATTTCTCATGGTTGTAAATAAACCATTTACTACCTTGTTTCGTTGATTTTATTTAGATCACCATCACCCCTGAGAGACAGAATAAAGGATCCACTGAAGGCCAGTAGAATGACAAGAAACACGACTCCAAACTGGATAAAGTCATGGGCAAGAATTCTGGATAAGATCTGAGCATAGGCCCCGGTCTGTCTGAAGTGTAGAATATATATGTCTGTAACATTACAGATAAAAATACATATAAAACTGGAAGAAAAAGAGTTAGTTTAAACATATTTTATTTCCCCTTAAAAAAGGTCAGGTCAAACTTTGAATATGGATTTGTGGTTGCATATACTTACCTAGATCATATTCGGGAAGATGATCAGCAAGTAAGGAATAACTTCAGACAATTTGCGTTTTTGTTCTATTTTACAATAAGGAATATATGCTGTGTATATTAAAAACAAAGAGCAATAAATATGATAACGTACTAGTAAGTGACCCGTTTGGTTCAACAAATTCTAGATTTGCACGTGTGATTTGTCTCACAAACACACTGTACAATGGTCTAGTATTCAAGCTAAAATATTCATTTTGTATTGGACAACGTCATCATGATTTGATAATTCTGTAAACAAGATACCATACCAATGAATGATTTCCATATTACATATCTCATACCACATTAAGCATCCAGAAAAAATACTATTTATATCGGTCTTGCAAAATTATCCTAACTCTTTTTCTAGGGAAAGATCCTATTAAAATCGAGAAAGTCATCGTTTGAATATTACAATTCAATTCCATGCAAAACTCAGTATCAACAGATTTGATGGAGTACGAGAAAGTAAATTAGCATATAATAGTAGGTTTTACAAGACAATATGAAAAGTGATAATGTATTTACCTGAATACAGCAGCAAATTAAAAAATTCTTAAGGTCCAAAATAAGTATCCAAAGGCAAAGACGTGCCACTGTGCGGTGTTATGGGTGAATCTCAATGGAACAACACATATCAGTAGTATGGAAGACGACATATCAAGCCAATTGAACGCATCGTGAAAGTATTCCAGTCGGTGTCTGTGAAAAAGTAATTTGAATTAATGAATTGGCACTGTTACAATTTTTATTAAAAGAAATAAGGAAAATAGAACCTGGCAGTATATATTACCTTATACTATATCAATTTATTACGTATCGTATCGTATCGTATCGTATCGTATCGAACCTAACGTATTGTATTGGAGATGTCTGTCTGAAAGATTAGCATCAGAGAGAAGTATATCAAGTGGTACTCACCGTCTTAATTGATTTAATTCTGTACAAATTGTTAGGACTACCATTGCAAGGAATATAATCTCTAGAACAGCCCTAGATGTCTGAAGTGGGTCTTTATATACAACTGGGTCCGGTGTTGTGGCAGCGACTATTGCAGAGTAAGTGATACAAAATAGTCCAAGAATGTATAGAAAAGAATTGAACCTGAAAAATATTAGAAAATCATGTGGTGAATTTTAAACAAAGTGATCACAAGTAACATGTTTCATAATTATATCGTTACAACAGTATTTTAATGAAGAGGGAAATATTATATTAATAACACTTTTTTAATGACTTGCGGACTGTTTTGCATCTCCAGAATCATTTACTAAAGGAAAGCAAGCTCTTGAATTTGGAAGACAAGACATTTTGTAAGCTGATACTCTCCGAAATACTCAAAGTGTTGTATGCACGACTGGCTTGTGTATGCTGATGTTCTCTCAGTTTACATATTAAACATTTCTGCGGTTAAATTAAGTGTCACGACAACTGTAACTCACTCAAATCTTCTTTTCGCATACTGTTTCCATTTCCGTCTTATTAACAATCGAACAGCGTCGTGATAAACAATGTTCTGTGAATAAAATATCAGTTTTATTTTGCAAAAACTTAAAATACCCTGTTGAGTTCAATTTACAAAGATCTCATATATAACAGACATTAATTTCACCCGTGTGTCTAAAACGTCTGAGTTTTACCAAGAACATAATTTACATGGACCAGTTATAAAATTATAACGTTAAATGATATCCTCAGTTATTAATGAAGAACCGTTACTATCAGCAACCAGAGACCTAGAAAAAAGAAAGAACTAATCAGTTAGACAAGATAGCAAACAGACATAGTGATGTTTTACCTCAAGGGCATCTAATACCTTAGAAGAATTTTGAAAAATGTTGCCATCATTTTTCGAACTTAGTCAGGTTTTCTGATGTTTAACTTTAGATAAGAATGTTTTATTTGAAAGCTTGATGTAGGGAAATGCCATTAATCCAAACAACATTATTTACATTGCAACCAAAAGAAGAGGCCCTTGTAGAAGATACAAATACACTATTTTCTTACAGTAACGACTCCATTACCTTATTCCCTTGCTTGGCGATCAATTGAAGCGGGGACCTAGACCTGCATTCAAATTTGGTACTTTCAGGTGTCATTCCATCTTTGTCACATTCTAGAAGGTTATAAAACACTCTCAGTCTCTCCCCGGACCCTCTGGCCTCTATCAAGCAATCAAGTATAGAGAGAATTGTTTTCTGAAAACGGTAATGTATACATGTGGTGTTCAAAAGTAACAAATGCATACTATCAACGCCTTAGAGTAAGAAGATCGTAAGCGTTTCGTATAACATTTTATGATGTATACATTGTAATAGATTTACTATTCGCTTCTAATGCGCCATATTTGAGGGCAACAGGGGCATAATATTTTGACCACATTCATGGTAATTAACTACCATAAGCAAACCGAAAGTGGTATTAGTACACACAAGTGCAAGTGCAATATATCTATTGTATTACTGAATCCAAAATTCATAATATAAAAAGATCGTAGCCCACATTGTTGCACTACTTAAATGCGTTATTCAAATAACATCCAGAATTTAAACTTAATTTTCAAGTGTGTGTAGGAATGTGCAACAAAAATAAGAACATTTTCACAATTTATGAATGCCTGAAAAATAACCGATATGAAACTACATTTTGCAAAGTCAAATAAGACACTGTCTTCAGATAATATTTTACATACAAATATGAACCTCTGCAGTAAATTCTGTTTCAATCGATTTATTTGGGTTTCTTTTGTGGTGTTTGGGTGGAAACAATTAAATTGCATGTGGTTGATTATGTTGAACACTCTGATGTTCAACAAGTTTGATCTAGTCAATTTAGTTATATCAGACTATGTTTATTGATTCATTTTTAATAAAGGTAAATGACATTTTCACACAGCTATGTGTTGTATTCATTTCGGTGTAGTGCTAACACATATGAACTCCACCCCAAAAGCTAACCTATCAAGGTATATTATTGTGTAACCCAGAGGTATGAGTGGGTATGAGAGGTATGTGTCGAAGAAAATGTTCATACCTGCATTGTTGTTTCTAAGCGCAGTAAGTCATGCATGGAAAATTCCGCATCTGTTGCATCGGACACAAATAGGCTGCGAACACTTGAAAAATAGTACGGAATTTGTGAATGGGGCATTTTCAATTACTGTAAATTTCACGCAAGTGGAAATGATATTCCCTTTGAATGTCAAAAGCAATGTTTCTTATGTTAAAGTTTTCTTTTTGACACGCTTTTTAGGTCACCAGTGTAATGCAATTCTAGCCGTTTTATATTCATGTTGTTTTTCCTGTATAATTGTTTCTTTATTTAGAAATGTTAAAATTCGACTGCTTCCACCAACAGCACAGCCCTTGGAACATCTTAATAAAGGTGTAGATTTATTACATTTATTACGACAACATGGATCGGATTTCATAGTCTTTGAAGAAAACAGTTCATGTAAAAAGCTTTGATTTGCTTTTTCAAAACCGACTGGAACATGTTAGGTTCGTTCAGAAGGTGTGACAATGGCTGATCATTTCGACTGCATATGATCTATGTTTGCGTTGACTATCCTACTGAACAAAACAGATATCTATGTTGAAAATTTGTGTAATGTGAACAATTGTTTTTCTCCCTATCTGTTTCACAAGAAAATTTGTATGTACGGACTATGTACAGATACATTTATTTCTTACTTATAATTACAAAAGTCTAAAGGATTTCATAATTGAATCAGCATTACGAAATGTTCTTTCCTGCAAAACATTCCAATACTCGCAAATGCAATTTTATTAGACCCTTGATGAACTACTTTTCCATGAGTACTTTTGCTTTTGGGAAATAAAGAAAAGTGCATTACAACTGAAATCTAGTATTGTAACTTTTGTCTATTTCTATTTACATTGGCCATAACCTTTCCTAAAACGGATTAGTTTGGTGTAAATCTGTGCCTTTAAGTTATTCTGTATTCGGCGAAACATTTATTTGACCTATGTTTGTGAACTTTGTGGTCTATAAACTACAAAAACAGCTGAACCAAACTTACAAAGCATTTGGCATATAAGCAAGAAGCAATGCGCCCATGTCATCGTTTTTATTGTCTATGGCAATTTTCAATGGAAGTGTACCAGTTTTGTCACGGGCATGTGGAAGAGCGTCATTTTCTAAAAGTTTGGCAGCGATACCTGTGTAAATAAGAAGAACTGAATCAGGAGTGGGATAAACAAAACAATACCAAATATGTCTAAAAGTTTTTTTCGACGAATACTATTTAAGTGTTCAAAGTTTCTGTGTACTCTGATAACTAGTGATTCATTGCAGATAATCCAATGTCGATGCCAATTTATTATCATGCATTAATCAATAGAGAATCTACATTGATTTACTAGTTAAAAACAAAATATATGACCTTATATTAGGACCCAGGTTACGATATATAAACCAGCAACCTCTAACATTTATAATAATGCATAATTTAATGCACGCCTGTACAGGAATATCGAAGATAACTATGCACATGACTGTAGTAAGACGTCATACTAAATGATACATACACTCACTGACTTTGAGCAATAATGATATATTTTCCTCAGCTAACTTTTGTGAAAAGTTTACCTTTCAGATTACGTTGCACAGCATGATGAAGTGGTGTCTTTAACTCGGAATCGGCGGTTGATGTGCTCGCCCCTCGGTTTATCAGGTTGTTTACAAGCACCGAGTTCTGTGTCACGAATTTGGATCATTTAATGCAAAGTGCATCATAACATTATAGAAGGATAAGACCAAACGAGGCAAGAAAATATCTAACTGAGTTTGTTGACTATTTTGGCATAGAAAATGCTCAATCAACGACTAAAAGCATAAAAGGTAAGTACTGATTAATTGGCAAACCCTTAATCCTGATTGTCTTAAACAAAAAATGCATACGTCTCAAAAGCTTGTTTAAAATATTTAGTATGGGCGATAGAGTATGGTTTTGTTAGACTGTTTTACAAAAAAGTGAGAATTATACATAACATATCTAATAGAATTTAGCTTATACATATACACCAGACTGACACAGTTATTCAAACTAAAAAAATAATTACTATGAAAAAAAACTGTTTACTTTTGACTCTATCTTCATACTCGAAACTACGAACAATAAAGCCTTATGAACATCTCCCTTTCGTTTTAAAATAACATCAGTTAACACTTCCGTTTCTGCTTCCTGTCGACAAATCAGAAATGTGCTTGTTTTATTAGCAACCTGCAATGATAAAAATATGGCATGCTTAAATAGAGTCTTCCGAGTTCGTAACTTGACAATTAGTCACGGTAGGTGAGACAACCTTATTCAAATTATATTAAAAAAACGTAGATTTAGATCAATTGTAGAACAAGACGTCCATAAGTTCCAGTATCGCTCTACTGGAATGACTGGATTGTTCTAAGTAAGTTTTGCAAAATCTTTTGGAATGTTATCAAGGAAAAGCTAACAGAGGTCATTTCGACTTTGATCCTCGACCCACTGACCTCTAGAAGCAGTAACCATCATCTACTCAGTAAGACCTGTCATTCTATGAAGAATGTTGTGACCTGTTATTGAGTGTTGAAAATTACTGGCTGTAGCACAATTGATTTAAGTGTGTTATCAAGGTTTTACAACTAGAAACCTTTTGTTTTCAAAACAAAACCGCATGAGAAACATTTACTGTCATTGTGATAATAGTGTTTCTAGTCACCATTAAAGGTATTCAGTTAAAGGAAGTGGTACAATAACTATGTTATCACTACAAAATGTGTACATGTGTAAATGCATGTATAATAAAAATTAAAAATAAAGATAATAAATGCTATTTCCGATACAGTACATATACTTTATTGGACCGACACGAACTATTGGTACACGAGTTAACAAGGAAAAGTGCAAACAATAATACATGACAATGGTGGTAGAAAACGAACATAATACAAAATAGGTGTGGGGCGATAACACTGTTATTTTTATTCATCTTCTTTACAATTTTGAGAAATACTATAAACAGCTTGTAACGTGTTGTTCTTTCTTTGAAACAACCGTGTGCATAGTTAGACGTTTTATTCTGTTTAACTAACACTGTATCCCCTAAACCTACATTACTCTTTTTGCGCCGTGTTTTAATACACATACACATTCTCTTTCTCCTTTTTCTCGGAATCTCGATCGCGTATTTCTTTTGGATGAAATTGTGAAATTTCCTGAATGTAAGTCCTGATTTTCCTACCATACACTAGTTCCACATGACTTATTCCTGTAACCGTGTGTGGAGTAGACCTATACATTAACTAAAAGTAATTCAAATCCGACTTCAAATCGCGTTTTTTTTATTGAAATATCCTAAGACGTTTCAAATTTGATATGTTTTTGCGTTCAACCTCTCCAATAGCTGCAGGCCATAGCGCAGTATTACGCCTATGTTCATTTTCATTACTGAAATATTCACTGACAAAGCATTGAGCATTATCAGTTCTAATTGACATTGGTAAACCATGAGTAATAAACCATTTTGTAAGAATGCTCACAAGGTTTCTCTGTTGTGATTGATGTTGTGATTTCGATCTGGAAGAGTCGACTTTAGTAATCAATACAAACAAGAATATAACCACCTGATGGTAAGGGTCCTAACACATCAGTAGCCAGTTCTTGCCATGCAGTGGTCGGCATAGCAGTTTTAGACATTTGCTCAGGTTTTGTTGCTTGAACTACCAATTGACAACCATGAGAGATCAACAGTATATTTCCACTTGTTTGTCGACCACAGGCTACCAAACGTTTGTTTTTATATGAGCTTTCGATACACGATACCCGGATGACTAGCAAGTGCTATCTGTATAACCCGTTTCATCAAACTTTCCGGATCTAGAATTCCAGTGCCATGTAAAACTAGATAACCAATTACTTACAGCTCATCTTTAATTGTCATATACTTCCTTAGATTCTCAGACTTAGGCCATTTGCCTGACAGTATGAATTCATGAATAACACTTATTTCAACATCAAATGTACATGCCTTTTCGATTTCACGCGTAGTCATAGAACTAAGTGTTTCCTTCCTTGCTATCAATTTCACATATGAGTCAACTTGATCAAAAGTTTCGGTTGGCTCTTTTTTTAAATCACTCAAGAATCGCTTTTCCCTTAATGTGACGTACTTAAAACTTGTATGGCTGTAATCGATGTATCTAACGTTCAAGCCTTGCACTAGATTTTGACCTAGCCATATACATGTATATGTACTCTAACGGTTAATAATCCATGTGAAGCTCTAACTCAATACCGTATAGCCATGGGTGGAAATTCTCGAGGGCGCATACGCAAGCTAAGCTCTCTTTTTCGGTTGGCGACATCATTCAACATCAGATGAGCGCTTTGACGCGTAACAAATTACACGAAATTCTCCCTTTTGTTTCTGGACTAAGACGAAGCACATCCTACTGGACTTGCATCTACTTTGACCTTCGTCTCGGCATTCTTGTCATAGTATTCTAGAGTTTTAGCACTAGCTACGCTTTTCTTAAGCCCCTGTAAAGCTATGATTTGCCTTTCACCCCAGAGTAACCTAACATTTTTCGCAATAATTCACGAAACGGCGCGGAGACAGTCGCGAGATCCGGTATGTACCTAGAACTATACTGCACTAAACCAAGAAAACTGCGCAACTCGCTTACATTTTGCGGTTACAATTCTGAGCACATGAGACGCCAAACATTAACTGCTTATATCTAAATGTCCCGACATGGATTGTAAGCGTTGTTATTTCCCTTGAATCGGCCTACAATTCGATCTGGTGATGTGTCATGTTAATATCCAGCTTACTGAAGAATTTACTATAATTCAAGTTTTGAAACACTTTATCAACCGTTGGTATTGAAAATCGAATACGTTTCACGGCTTCATTAGCCCTCCGCATGTCAACTAAAAGTCATGTCAGCTTCAGCTTTCGGCATAATAATCGGAGACACACATTCACTTTGAACTGTTACGCGTTCTATATTATCTATTTGTTCAAGCTGTGTCTTTTTTTCTCTTGTTTGTCTCGCAGCTGGTATGCAACACTGATTCATCAGCAAAAACAGCGAGTTGATAGTCCTTTAATTACCCAGTCCTTTGAATAAATCTGAATATTTCTCTAACAATTCAAGCACAGTTTTGTCATCCCCCATTGTTTGGTGACTATCTTTCATATTCCCAACATTATAGGCGTTCCATTCATAGCAAGGATTGTCATTGACTTTCTATTACATGTACCACAAATTCCACGTCTTTTAGCACTATTTCCCCGTGGCCCATGCCCCCCCTTCTCTCCCTTTTTTTTTTTTTTTTTGTTTTTTTGGGAGAAAATTGGAACGCTTTTCAGCAATGCATTTGATCTTACATGATTTTAAAAATTCCCATGTCTGTCAATGATATTTGTTAAACTTCAAGACTTAACAATCATCACCGACATTTACCTATACCTATGATCGTTTTGATATTGCGAGTTAATGCTAAATGTATACTCATCATCACTTTCATCTTCTTTTACAGATCTTACTTTACTCTTCCATTTTTATATTTTTTTACTCTTGCACTTCGGTAGGAAATGTCATTTTTCCCACAGTTTCTACACTTTTAATTTTTGGGTAGACATAATGCATCTTTTGATTTGTGTCCACGGGATTCGCATTAAAAACACACTATGCCATTTCTACATGGCTGCCTCTTTCATATAATAGGTTGCCTCTTTATCTAAGATAGCACTTTATTTACAGCGCCTGAATACAAACTCGAAGGACCTTGATGACTTGCCATCATAGTGTTTGCTTGATTATCGGCTTTCTCATAACCCCTTGCGAGTTCCAAGTGGTTTATAAGGGTCAAGGCTTTCCCTTTTTCCAGGAATTTCTTACGTAAGCTTGTCAAACGGCATTTTGTAATTATCTGATGCGGATTTGTTCATTTTTTTGTCACCAAATTCATATGTTTTAGCTTTATGTCGTAATCGTGTACCACAAACTGGTCGATTGTTTCATCATCACCTTGAGACATTTGTCGAAACTGGTGTTTTTCATAAGGGACATTCCCTTATGAACCAAAATATTGGTTCAATATTTCTTCTGCTTTTGCATAATCCTTTGCCTCCTCCGTGTCTCCAAAAGTAAAAAAATATATCTTGCACGTCCATTCAACCACAGTGCTATAACTTGTGTAGCACCAGTGAGTTACTTTCCGACAATAAAAAGTTCAAAACCCCTCAGCAATCTATTCCATATTGATGCTAAAGTTGGCGTTTTCCCGTTACAATTATCACTTTGGCCATTTAAACTAACGAATTTAATCCAATAAAAACCCAAATCCGTTTTCATCCTCGTCGCCAAAAATGTAGTGTAACCATTAAAGGTATTCACCATTAAAGGAATCCAACAACTCAGCAACAACACCATCTAAGGTCAGCTGTTTATTTAACATGTGTCTATATTTTCTAAGCGCTAATCATGTACTACCCAATATAATGTCAAACAAAACATTATAATAAACTGCTGTAAACAACGGGGAATTGTTACAAACACTACAGTGACCTTGACCTTTGATCTGTTTACCCCGAACAATAGGAATCATCTTTAATACAATCAATCGTCATAATGAAGTTTGAACACTGCTGATCAACTGTTGTTGAGAGGAAATAATTTTCAAAGTTTTGGTAACCTTGACCTTTGAACCACTGGCCCCAACAGCAAAAGGGATCATCTGACGGCTACATACAACCATTTTAGCAAGTTTCATGAAAGTCAAAATATAGTTTTAACCTATAGAATGTTATCATAGAAAAATTAAGAAATGTCACTGTAACCTAGAGCTTTGACCAACTTACCCAAAAACCATAAGGATCATCTACTCAGTAAGAAGTTTGAAAACAGTGTATGATATAAATCTCATTGTATTGAGTAGAAACAATTTTCAAAGTTCGGGTCATTGTAACCTTCACCTTCACCTTTGACCAACTGGCCTCAAAAACATTAGGGGTCATCTTACGGCAACGGCAACGGTCTGAGTAAGTTTCATGAAAGTCAAATACAAACTGTAACCTGTAGAGTGTTATCAAGCTAATGGACGTCACTGTGAATTTGACCTTTGACTCACAGACTCAGTAAGGATAGTCTACTTAGTAAGAACGATCATCCCATGAAGTTTGAAGACTGTGTATGATATACATCTCAGGATATTGAGCGGAAACAATTTTCCAAGTCTGTGTCTTTGTAGATTTGGCGTTGATCCACTAACCCCAAATCTACAGGTTGTAGGTAACCTTCTGAGCAAGTTTCTTGAAAATGAAATGAGAATTTTGACCTTTGGAGTGTTGTCAAAAAAAACAACGTTCAGGCGGACGGACGGACAAACCATCATCTACTTCGTCCAGTAGAGCTAACAAAAAGCTGACAAATATGGGCGTATGCAGTTAGATTTTTCAGAATCTCTATTCAACATCTAAACATTTTGCGACCAGCTCAACTGGGCACCCGATTGTGAAGTTGCTTAGGCACGAATACGTCCATTCAAACAGTTCTTTGATTGAATACATCTGGCGGATAATAAATATGAAAACTGGAGCCGATATATTTTGCGTCGAATGACTTATGCATGTGGCATCAAAACGAATTGGTACCAAAATTGTCTTAAAGCCAGAATGCACGTGAGTCGACAGATGACCACACGTTTACTACTAACCTCTCTTTCAAAGTTATCCGTAGATGTTGCTTCACCAATTTCTGCTGCTAGTGACGTTGCAGACTCGGATGTTACTAGGTGTCCTTCTAAAACAAAAATCGAAAAGAAAAAAGTACATTATATAAATGTCAACTGCAGAATACAATTGGTTATTTGTCTTGTCAATACAATGTCATAAAGAAATCAGGAGTTTGCTCTACGATATGTTTACTATGTGGCCACGATATTAAAAAAAGACACCTTTAATGAGGTTATGGTGCACACACTTACATAGGCTCCAATGGTTTGTTGTAAGTACAGCCAAACCAACGTGGTCATGTCCTAAGAAACACTAAAGTGCAAAATATATGTGAAATTCATATATTACAAGTTTCGACCAGTTTGCATCTGAACTTAAATTAAAACTCATCAGTGTTTGCCCTGCTTACATATTTGAATGACGAGCATAATTAGCTGACCCGTTTATAAATGGAATCTTATTATGTACATTACCTAAATCTTCGAGTCTCAAACCTTCCGGTTCATCGATACGTTGCTGCTTCTTCCTCCACATTCCCCCTCCAGTGATGCGGTTTTTATGTGGTCGCGACATGACACGTTTCACTTCTGGTCCGCTTTGGAAAATGAAGTAACGATCTGCTAAGTGCTCTGTGTTATAGCTTACTCATCTGAGTTGCATCCTGTAGAATTTATAAGTTATTCTGAAGAATAAAATTGATACTGCAATAAAGCAACATCTGTTCAAACAATAAAACTTCAGTCACATACTAGTATTATTTATAAGTCTGAAAGAAATAGTGATTATATTGTTGAATTATCTATCTATTTATTTTAATCACAAATTTGAAGATCCATCCATTCAAGCGTTATTCTCGATAATGTTATCGTTGATAAGCAAAGAAAAACAAAACAACTATTATGTAAACATTCAGAAAACAAATCTCACGCGGAAGAAAAATGTTACAAAACACTGCTGTGTGATTTTTATCTACTAAACTTGTGCTTGGCAAAAAGCTGCAAAATGGCACAATTGTCGAGATTGATGAAAACATTCAAAACTAGTCTAAGTATATGACACATACTTTTGAAGTTTTATGTGCATATGAACGCGCTTCAGGAGCAAAAATTGATAAAGCAAAAAACAAAACCAATTTTTATTGGAAAATCAAAAAACGAAAGGCCTAATATTTAATGCTATAAGATAGACACAAGGTTTTGTAAAAACGCTAGGAAAAAGTCACAAACAAATTAATTAAAGGCATGCCTTCAAGTGTGAAAATCCCAAACTTTTACTTTAAACGGATAAATTCTAATAATTATAACGTTTGTACATTCTTCAATTATTTTGTAGATTTATCTACAGAACTTTTTTTCTGTAAAATTTCATTTTTTTGGTCAGCCTTATATCCTATCTCTGCCCTCTCACTTCCCCTTCCTATTTCTGCAACCTCCACCCGCCCTTGTCCTCGGCTAGCCGTTCTCACGTACTCTTCGGCGAACATTGCTATATATTCTATTTCTACTCTATTTTTACTTTTCAACTGCTTTTCACACTTCAACTACCACTTTCTCATTTTTCCCTTCGTACTCACTGTTTTTGTTACACAACTCTCTTGACACGTTGACAACTCTCTACGGTACTCTTTCACAATTAAATTAGCTGTTACTGGGCTATTACTCAGTTACTATGTCAGTTTATGCCCTTAAAATATTCGTTTACCAGCGTTCCTACTTTCGGACTTTGTCACAAGTTAGCAGAGACGTTCTCGGTACTAATGGAGAAACTTTGGCAAGGCAGTTTTTACCGAAAGATGATGAGAAATGACAAGTGATAGATGAGATGAAATTAAATGAAGCGGATTTCAAAATTTACTGATTAAATTATTTATAATACGTTATTTACTGGGAATAGATTAGAGATAAGTTCATGTAGACTGACCTAATGGGCTGAGAACAGTTTGTAAACGTCAGCGCGAAATCCCCCAACATCTCTTTTTTGACTATTGTAAAATTCAGCTTCTATTACAAAGTACCCAGTCATTAATCAACAATGCTATTTTAATATAACTGAGATTAAATACGAATACCTCCTTGGCGTTTGTGACCTAAACTTATCTAGTACATGTATTACAAATATCTTTATATTTGAGACCAAATGCATTATATGGAAATCTTGCAACAAATGTAAATACTCAGAACAAGAACAAAACATACTTCAAGTTTTATGTTTGTTGAAAAAAATTTTGAAGATCCAACTCAAATACAGCAAAGCGTCATTTAATTTTTCCAAACATCGCTTGCGTCTATTTTATTATGTTAAAGACGATCGCTACAGTTTCATTATTTTTTTTCAAGCAATGAGAATTTTATGAAAATTTCGTTTGTTGTTAGGGTAATACCTGCTAAGTCTGAATATAAAATAAAAAAGGTAGGTCACCAGCCTTATTTGTAAGTACATTGTAATGGACACTTTTTTGTAGTATACCCCCCGAAAGCAATGAAAATGACCAATATCTCATGTTTATCAATGATAAAACTCTAAATTTGGCAACTCATCAGTGTTTTTTATTTAAAATGTTAAGCAATTGATCCTTTTTCACGAAACTACATGAACTGAGATTTCAAAATGTATTCAAACTGAAAAACTCCATAAAGAGAAACTAGTTTCTGTAAAAAACTACTTAAAAATTGTAGTCATTTGTCAAAGTTTTTTTTCTTAATGTTCAAGCAATAAGAATTTCTTCATTTTTTGCAGAAAACTGTTCAAACATTACTTTATTGAAAACTAATTTAAAAATGAAAGGTCACCACCTTTTTACTGAGAAAAATGAGCTGTTGTCTCGGGTGGGATTGTGGTGTTTGAGGGGAGGCCATCTGACGTAATACAGATAGCTAAATGAAACTTTAACTGGACAAATTGTGCATAATAAAACACTTACAAATAATATGTAACAAAAATGTATTCTTCTAGAAGCATTAAACACAATTTTAAAGTCCACTGATCTTTTGGGTGCTTTTAAAGGGAGGTTATAAATTTTCTTGATATACTGATTTTTTTTGCTATAGTTATATGTATTAAATATGTAATAGTAATATAATTGCTCAAAATAATCCTTTTGTATGTTTTTTTTAAAGTAATTGTTTGTGACATTTAATTAAACAACAGTAAAATATAAAAGTATATGATATATAGCCAAGAATTAAACTGTAGCGATCGTCTTTAAGGTAAGGCACCAATGTAAGGCGATTATATATGGCAATTGAGCTACATTCATCGTAGATTGATGATATTAAACTATTGGTTAACTTTAAGATTCCCGAGGGGTCAACGTTCCGGTTGATAACATTTTTAAGTCAGGTCTAAAAGCTAGACGGACTAAAATGGTGGCCAGTGCGGAACCTTTAGGTAGTATTTTTTCTGACTTTAGCGGCAATTAACAATTCTTATTTAATTAGTGATGTGCATCATGTGCAGGTATGTTTATTTCTCTAAACTTCCGAAGGTAAAGGTATCGTATTAAAAAGGTAATTAAATGTCAACTGACAACTGTCTGTATTTTTGAGCACAAAATGCAATATGAAATGCCTTAAATATATATATATATATATATATATATATATATATATATATATATATATATATATATATATTATTGCGTGTGTTCTAACATTATACAGCTATACGACATCTTTGAACAAGTACAAATTAAGAAATTAACTCCCTAGCAAAACATTTCTAGTGAACGTATGGCTTAAGGTTCGATACATTTACTGTACGCTAGAAAAGATTAGACGTGTAGAGCATTTTAGCACGGATAGTTCAAAGCTGGAGTCTTAAACAGGGATTTCATAATGCTATTATTGAAACCATATTTTTTGGAAATCTGGTTGTCTTGGAACACACCCATCAATTGTGTATGTGTATATTGTTCAGAGATCGTCTTCAATTAATATACTTTGTCATTGCAGTCCACATCGGTTTACCTCTGTATTAGTACGTTATTCCCAAATAGATATCAGTCAATTGTTCTGGAATTATTTCGTCAGTTTTATTCATATTTGGCTTGTAAATTTCAATTGACAATACAAAAATGGGTTGCTGATTGGTTTCTTTTCGACTTACTAGTTAACAGAGAATGAGTGTCCTGATTAATTAATCATGGAACTGGAAAAGATGCATCAAGTTACATTGTTTATTCTGGAATGTGAATGTAGCTCAGTTCATGTCGGGTATAATTCTGTTGATAAGTCATGCAATTTCAAAGACCACCATCGTGGTAAAGTGGTTTGAGTCGCTGACTTGAAAAGGTTTTAATCTATCACTAATTGAGTGCCATGGTTCGAGCCCCGCTACCGACCATATCTTTTTATGTGAAAAGGTTGGCAGTTTCTTACTAGTACTGGTAACTATGGTAAGGTAAACTTCCGCCTACATGTATAACGGAAATACGTTAAACCCTAAACAGATATATATTTTCAGAGATGTTTGTTGTTGTATTCAATAAATTGCAGTCCACGGCATTTTGTCCTATTGGTAGTTTCAAATCTCACGTTTTAGTCAAAAGATGCCCCGATATACGAAAAAAATAGTGTGACGCTATACAAACAATTGCCAAAGGAAAAGAAAATGCTTAAGTTCGCCATCTCCATTTAAATCAAGGAAACGCATTTGTCAAGAAAGTTCATCTTTGAAATTTCATCTTTAAATAAAATTCCATGAAGTCACTTACTATTAAAAAGTTTTGAAAACATATACAAATGTTCACCTTCACCTATGGTTGTAATTGTCCAGTCACCGAAACGATTAAGGTCCCAAAAAGGTTAGCTAAAGATAACTTCATTTCGAACCAGAAAAATTCAACACGGAAATATAAGAAACAACAGTTACTATTCTTTTTAAAAAAACTCATGGCGAGCTAAGTATAAACTAATCTCGTTTGCTAGGTAAAAGCGCATGTCTTTTTGCACTACATGTTTTCAATGTTGTTAGTTATAAGAATATACAACTTTCTTCAATAATGAAAATGCAAAACCAAAATATAATGTTTTATCAGCTCTGCTTTGGTGAAATCAATCTTTTGTGGGAGAGACCAAGATGAAAAAAATTATGTCATTTTTTATATGACACCGGACGGACAAACAAATTAAAATAATCGACAATACAGTGATCTGCAAGCCACATGATAACAAGCATGCAGCTTAACAGCGGCACCGAAGAAATTAATTATGCGGAGACGGGAGAGTAAAATACGTCCTGGCATCCAATCTTCTATATTTTACTTTTTCATCGTAACTGTTATGTAAGCTAAACTACGAGAACAAGATGGAATATAAGGAAATCTCATGGATGGGTTTATACCCGGTATATAGAACTATGATCAATATGGGTCTTACTGAATGTCCCCCAAGGCATCAAATTTTTATGTGTGTTGAAACTAATTACAAACACTTTTTAGAAGTTATTTCAGCATTTACATTTGCTGTCACATATTCAGTTTAGTCCAGGAACCAAACTGTGTGCATACACTTATTTTATCTAACGAATTACAATACGTACAGTAAGGAAAACGGAAAATTCTTCAGACGATGAACGATTGAATATCAACTTTGGTTTGAATCATTCATGATAAACAAAGACACATTTCTATGCTAAACGTAGAGGAACAACCGCTTGCAAAGTATGAGGAAAGTTGTTATCTGTGAACTCGTGTCAAAGCGATGTTTACAATTGCAACCATGAATGCATTCAATAACTTTTTCATCTTGTTGTATTTCGTGCTTTAAGTTGATTACTCAGAAGCAGAAATAACGTCTCCACCAACTGCACAAGGTGATGTAAACATGCAGTGGGATAAAACACGAAAACAATGAAAAAACAATTACTTATCTACTTTCGTTTCTCCATTTCAGTCCGTCTAACTTTAAGACCTGACTTAATAATCTATCTAACCGGTACACGTTCGACCCCTTGTGTACCTGAACTGAAACTGAATGTTAAAGTTTAAATTGGTTAACATAATTCTTACTTCATACGAAATACCGATTTGTACAAGTTTGTAAAATGTAATCAATCTTTAAATCTTTATTGTTTCTCAAATGAATTGAGTTTATTGTGTTAGTGAAAAGAAGGTAGAAATTCTCCACGAACCCTATCATGCCATCTACGGGGCAATAAAAGGAATTATGGGGCCTCATGACAAAATTAAACATTGCATAAGTTATGACCATAATTAATAAATGTGTATCACAGTTCTCTTCCCATTGAATATAAATAAAACCAGTGAAAATCTTTTTTGACATTCTTAGTCAAAGGTTTCTGTAAAGTATCTTAATTCATTTCTTTCAATAGGAGAAGTAATCAGCATAACTCATTATTGACGTGTTTTAAAGGCATTTATTATTTATTAAACATCGTTCTTAACCATAAATCAAATAGAAGGGTGATACAATTTTAAACTGAAAATATATTTGAAGTTTTGAACAATCGAAAATTAGATCTTATACAGCATATAGATTAATTTAGTTTTGCCTATAACTTCAGTGGCAAGAATTAAAGAAGTCACAAGGCTCTTAATGTTTTTAAGTTGGAACACATACATACTGCATTGAGGGATGAATGCCAAGCTGTTCTTAGTGTATAAACTGAGTTAGAAGTAGATATAACAGTTTTGCAGTCTGCTATACAATCAAACTGTAAAAATCAAACTGTGTGTAACGTTGAGTAATATATCAGCAAATCTGGTAACATCTACTCGCTTCGCATAACTACAAAGTGAACAGAAATCTACAAAATAGAACTGTATAGAAGCAGACGAAAATATCTTGTGTTTTAGACGATTGTAATATAGATTCTCATTTACTTACGTTTTAGCTTAATTGCATAGTTCATACGAAAATAATCCAGCAAGCACAGAATACATAATTAATTATTATGTTAAGACCTTAAGAATACCGATAAAGATCAATGAAAGTGTTTTTATGTGTGACACTCTTCATTTCCTATCGCACAATCACCCAAGTGTTAATTTAACCCACAAGGCATATACACAATTGTACAAAGCGCACTAAACTGTCTCCAGCGCAAGAAATTAAATGGAATGGTTTAATAAAAAATTATACTAGAGTCAAACATACATTTTAAAGCTACTCCGTTCTACCTCATTACAATTTTACCTTTATCTTTATTTCAAAGGAATCAGAAAAATGTTTATCGGCCAGGAAGTATATAAGTATTTGTTACCATGTTAACAGCGAGAAGATTTCAGAGGATAGTAAAGAGACATTTGTACAATTATTTTGTTTCTTTCACGATCACGTTACAAACCACAGTGTATAATTTAACAAAAGCACACACACGGAAGTATATTTGTAATATGTAATTGCAAGAAGGCACAACGATAATTCTCCATCATGTCTGATCTATACACTTTTGTGATGAATTCAGTCCGTTATACCTCGCAATTGTTTTTTTGCAAATACGCCACATCGTGCACACAGTTTTTATTTAAGTGCCTCCCGATCTGAAAGTGAGTTACTAAATTTAGAATTTTAATTCCCGTTCAGGAAGCAAAACGTTACTTTTTAATGGTTTAGAAAACCATTATAACCCTTCTTTTTAAGAAAGAATTAATCGAACACTGGTATCATATAGAAGAAAGGCATATCTTGATTTCCACCAATCAAGTTGTTTTAGTCAAAAATGAACAAAGTTGAGAAAATCAGTGACCTCCCTATTCAGAATAAGGAAATATTTCTTATCCTATCTGATTGCATCCATACATACATGACACTATCAAACGTTTTATCTCCTTTATTATATTCAGAAAATTATGAACCCGTAATTTTTTTAAAAACATTTTAAAGGTCTTTTAAAGACAAAAGAAACGCCCACAACATAACACACTTGAACAGTTTTATGCAATAGACGTTACACAATACGATTCTTACAATCATAATTGCTCCGGTTCTCAGTTTGACTATCAGTAAATTCAACGGCAATTTGTTTACAATTTTAACATCCTGGCTATTGATTAATTTTGGAGTATTGCAAAACCAAACTATCTTTTGTCATTTCATTTAAACAGTTTGTCATATCATCTCCTTGAAATACCATACACTACTTCAGGAAAATCGTGCACATTAGTCAGATGGTATCATACACATACCGGCTTTTTGAGTGTCATTTTGTTGAAGGAGTTTAACGCCCGTTCCAATCGTATTTTGGTCATTTAAACAGGCGAACAGTTTACCTTACCATCGTTCCTGGTAAGAACCAGTACTAGACTCATGATCCGTTTTCTAACATAAAGAGACATGGTCTGTAGTAGGACCCGAACCCATGACCCTCACTTTATGAGAGGTTACAGTGATTTTAAGTCAGCGACTCTAACCACTCGAACATGGAGGCGGACTTCGAGCGTCTTATGAGAAGTAAGATGAAAAACTTGTGTAATATCTCTCCCGAAAATAGACATAATATAGTTACTTAGACAAGATATTTACTGAATTATATTCGAAAAAAGGAAAATAAAAAGAAAAAAAATTGTTGTCTTTTTTAAATGTGAAGACAAACATCAGGTATCATAAGACATAAAATGCCTTTCTTTGGTCGAGATAAAAGCTAGTCGCATTTTGAATAATTCTTTTACTAGGTTAAGAGAAGGCGAAAAGAAAAAAGAAAAAGAAACTATAATGAAAAAATGTCAATAATGTTTACTTTGAAAATCGTTTAGCCTTTGTTGTGTATTCTTGAGTGCCTTTAAAGATATACTTGTTCTCTAAAGAGATACATGTATTGTTGTTCCAAAAGAATAAGTGTTCGAGGCATTCAACTTCACCACAGTGACACAATGGACTTGCAGTAATATTCCTGGAAAACAAATCATGCAAATGGCCATTTCAATCAAAGTATTGAAATACAGATGGAAGGCGATTTCGAGAGATGTCAGCTTCTGAAAACTGAGATAGGATAAGGCGCTATTATTTCATTATCTGTCTCTCTGTCTCTTACGCTCTCATCGTGTCCCGAGAGCGATAAATGTAATGTAAAAGTTAGGAAACCCATCGGGCATGTACAGTACACTCAGTTTATAACGAGCTCTAATGGTCTTTATATCCGGAGTTTGTTATAATCCGTATTACATACATGTTACATTTAAATGAAGAAACTATTCGGGCCGAGAAAATTTATTCCTTTTATCCTGATTTTCGCTATATCCGGAGTCGTAATATTCGGAGTGTACTGTAATCAAACAACGTATTTCTTTCGTTCCTAAGAGTTTTTCCATAGAACGCTCCAAAACCTAAATACGTAGAGACTCTGTTTGTCCGTGTTATTCTGTTGATTTTTTTTCATGGTACAATACATATATTGGTACTCAATAGGTAGTGAGTATTTTGACCATGCTTTATACGAGATTTTCAATATTCACCTTAAAAACGAATGCTTAAAAGTATTCTATATACATTAGTTCATGATGGCATTTCTAGGTCTTCGCAATAATGTATTTAACTTTTATTTCCGCACCCACGATACTAGGTAAGGTGGTCAGCCTTCGTGTTCTAGTGGTAAGAGCCGCTGACTTGAACTCACTATGATAACCTTACATAGATTGGGAGTCATGGGTTCGACCCTGGTACCGACCATGTTAGAAAGAAAGTAGTACTGGTATAGTAAGGTAAACTGCCTACCTGTTAGAATGACCAAAATACGGCTGGACGGGCGTACGTTCCTTCTTATATTGCAATTCAGTTCAAATCAATTTTAACTGTCATTCAAACAGCAAAATTATGCAAAGACAAAATGTTATACTAGTTTGTAAGTCCCGGATTGAAACAAAGCCTTAGCACGAGGTGTTAATGTTACAGTTGTGTATCGCAATGTTTGGCGTTACGTCACTAAATTTTACTGTCCACTTAGTGCGATCTTTAGAATATATCATCTTTATTTCTTTATAAAACATTAAACACCTATACGTACAGAAGCCGGTGTGTCCCCGGTTCATAGCTCTTAGGTAGTTGGTAAAATGTTGATGTCTAACTCCGAGTGTATGAATCGAACCTGCGTCCAAATTACCTTCCAAGTGTTCTTGAACCAGCAGCGCAAAAATGACGAAACTCTGGTATACATACCCTCTGCAGACCAACACGCATGAGTTTTCATGATAAAATATCAGTCATAGTAGGTACACGAGGGGTTAATAAAATGTTTTGCACGTTCAGTTATACCTTGGTAGATATGCTAAGAAAACAACATTAAATTCATTTTAAGCAAAGATAATGGTATTTTAAGAAGACCCCTTTTCTAATGTAAATGCCAAGTGGACAATATTGAACACTCCAGTGAATTTCAATGAGACTAAGCTCTAAGATGGTGAAAAATGAAGGTAAACCGTAAATCTGTAAATTAAGAAGCGTTTATCTAATGAAGTGATACTGATAAAAATGTAATCATGGATCAAATTATTTCTGCCACACTTTAAGAAATTAGATTTCAGTAATTGAGCCAGATCCGTTAGAAAGAAGTATTTAATACAAAGTATAATTATGATTTATCGGATACGTTAAAGTGCCCTGATCTCGTTGAATTCATTGATATAGAAAAATAAATTTATTGAAAGGATAACCATGTTGTATTAACTCTAAAACAATGTTTATATATGCCTTTCTTTCGTATTCATGTCGTCTCTTCACGAAAAAGAATTGTAAGAAAGCTTTTCTTATTTTGGAAATATCATTGAAAACAATACTGCGCTATATTTCTAACATGTACGTATCGATTTAAAAAGCAAAGTTAGGAGTGGATTTGGTTCAAATTAAGGTCATTTCCGACAGTAAGACATCTTTCTTGGTAAAATAAGAACTACATGTTATTGTAATCCTGGAACTTTGCTAAATTGTAGTATTATTTTTATTTTATTGTTATAGTAGTATGTGTTGCAACATCACATTTTCTAATGTTCATTTAATATTTTGTCATTGTACTATTATAATTGTTATCCGAATTTTGTGGATGTCATTATATTTATTTTATATCGTTATGTCGTTATTTTTGGCCTGGGGACTGAAAGTCCCCTATGCCTTAGTTAGCATACCACATTTCAAACACTGCAGACAATTTAACTGTGCTATGTGCGAATAACAACTGTAAACATGCGCTTTGGGAAAGTAGTGCAAGACAGACCAGATCAATCTTTTGTTTGAATGTCGCATACGATAAGAACATATTACAAATAAAAAACAGTACATACAACTTCAAACGATTGCAGAAAGGTCTATAGCTGAAGGGCTGCATTACACAATTTGTTCTGTTTTAGAAATTACTGCGCTGTTAGCTGATTACGGAAGATAATCATATGCATATCACGGAAAAGTACGGATATTTACGGAAACGTACGGAATTCGATATAAGAGTTTGTAGTTTGATTTTCAAATTTCTGATGTTATTTCATTGACAACTTTGTTGTTTACAAACGATTACATATATATTTACCTAAAAATAAATTTCTTTAAAAAAAAGATACAATTTACGTACATTCCCGAGAAGGAACTCACGTGATCAAAATCACCCGCCATTTATCGAGGACGCTGCATGTCAAGGCCCAGTGAACGGTTTCACCGATTACAACTACAAGGTAACCAAGAATCATTTTTGGTTTTCCCTGTTATACACATTGTACAGTACTGTATTTATATTTCATTGTTGGTATTACTTTGTTTATTTCTGTTTCAAGGTCTTGTCCTTGGTACACAGTAATTTCCACATCATCAGATATCGCTTGAAGTTGAACAAAGCGCAGATTGAATTATTTTTATTGTTATCTCAAACAATTGATATTGTAGACCATGTGATTATTTTTCATTTAACGTACGTTTTATAATAAAACAAACTTCCCTGCCACCCATATATTTGTGAATCATTAATTATGTGTCATATACTAAATTTCGCCCTATGCACATTTCGACCCGGGCTTTAGGTAAGGTTCACTGTAAATCACGAAGGTCAAAAGTTGTTTTTAGGGGAGTTAATCTATAGCCCCCAGGCCTTAAGTGCTCACAGCGCTTTGATTATTGTATGTTTTATTAGCACGTCATAAACTTATGGAGACTATATTTATTCCCGGAGAGCTTAGTTATAGATATTGTTTGTGTCAAATAAACAACGAAAGAAGGAAGTTAACAGGCGTGCCAAACTGCTATAAAATACGCCCGTCAAAGGTCAACTCTGTATTTTTCCAAATTTTACAATTAAAGGACATTCACTCTGGAGTTACTGGGGCGACTTAGTTGGTTATCGAAATTGGCCAAGACATGGTACCAATATATATTCAAAGCAAGTTTAGTGAAGATTTGTTTTGAATTGTTTAAGTTAGAGACCGGACAAGCCCAAATGTGTCCAATTTTAAATTTAAGGGTAAAAAGTTCAGAATGCTCAAGGCGATTTTGCTGGTTATCGAGCCGAGATATTTGGCCAACAAACACTCACAGCAAGTTTAGTGAAGACTGGTTGCGAATTGTTCAAGTAAGAATCTAAATTTGTCCAGTGTTATCAATTAAAGGGCAATAGCTCCGGAGTAACTAAGGCGATTTGACTGATAATCAAACTTGGCCGAGATTCTTTGCCTACAAACATTTTGACTAAGTTCGGTGAATATCGAATAAAAACTGTTTGACTGAGAGAGCGGACAAGGCTAATTGGATAAATTTTGAATAATTCAAGGGCCATAATCCAGAAGTGCCAGGGCGATTTGGCTGATAATCGAACACACAAACATTTTGTCCATGTTCGGCGATGATCGGATGAAAACTGTTCGATTTAGAAAGCGGACAGTGTCTGTGGACGCCGCCCGCCGCCCGCCGTCCGCCGTCCGCCGCCGCCGCAGGTTTACCCACAACACGTCCCGTCTATGGATGGGCGTATAAAAAGTAGGCAAAGAAATATATCAATACTGATTTAGTTTCAACATAGTTTACGGAAAAGAAACATGGTCAACAGGGTTGTATCACGGTTTGTCAATTAACGACTATCTCCGGAATCCTGGTAGTTCAAAATGAAAATATAAGACGATGTGCGCTTTCAAATATTTATTTATCTTCCGTTTAAGGGCGACTACACGGTGAAAATCATGACAAAAGCGAATACAACTGGAACAGTGATAGGTTGTATTGAAGTTAACGTAACGATTGGTGGACAAGATACAGGACCTGCTTCTCTATTCGGTTAACAAAAAGTTCTCTCTGAAAATTGCAATATGCACCTTAAAAAGAAATGGACTTTATAGTTTAATATTTGTCTTTAGTAAACTTGAATGTTGTCAGGCCTGAAGCGAATAAAAACTTATTTCCATTACAGTTTATGTCCTTTTTGATTAGATAATGTAGTTCTGATTATTTGAATTATTGAATATTTAGTAAATGACATTAATCTAAATTCGTAAATTTTGCCAATGTTTGTTTAATGCCGGTTTAACTATATTCATGCGTTGCCTTAAAGAAAGACTAACTAGTGATTCTTAATTTTCATGTTTTAACTTCTAATCCTTCATTACTTATACATTTTCTAAAGATGAAAGAGTATAGGACACATTTTATTATAATGGTTAACGTGATGTTACATACTTTAACAGATCGATTAATAGACATATTTCATCACCAGTCTTCAGCTTTGATATTTATGGTCTTGCTAAAATGTTTATGGATAATTCTTGTCAAAATCAAAAGGTACTGATTAATATTTGTTAAATTTTAAGTAAATAAGCTGTATAGATTTCAATACCAGATACTTTACTAATTTGCTGTAAACATATTTTTCCTGGTGTAAAATAACTAAGAAATATAAATATCAAGAAGTTTGTAAAGGCTTTCATGTGAATACAGCGACTATTGACTATAAAATGAGATTGAGATTATAAAGGCTTTCAAATATTTCGACTGCACTACAGTGTGTATGCTACATTTACATGAAGATGCTAGGACACTTGGAACGCAGCGAGAGGTTTTATGTTTATTCCAAATGTGAAACAATTCTACCTTATACTATGAACTAGAATATTCATTAGAAAACTTCATCAATCAACTTTTCACACAGCCGCCTTATGATTCTTTTTCATGAATTCACAAGTTACTGGCTTGAACTAGTTAAACTATTATCATTTTCTTTGTAACTGTCATCTTCTGTGGCATTTAGAGCAGGCTGGATACTGTCCAATGTAATTCTTTTCTCTCTCGCACTTGCGTCAATAGTGTCGTCTTTTTGAATGGATCCATTCGGTTCCGTTTCACTTCGATAGAACTTAGGCCTCTGTGACAAAGAGCATCCCGTGTCGGTCGTGTCGTTTGAAGATGTGTGCATGGAAACCAGGCAACGCAACTGATCCCTGAGATTAAAATTAATAATTACATTTTCTATAAAAAATGTCTAAAGTATAACACTCATTTTTCTGCTTTTAACGTGATGTAAATACCTGAAACAATCGCCTGACACAGTGTATAGATTTCGATTTTGTAAATGTAAGATTACATAATTCTATATTTAAAATATATTCATCATTATTATCAATATTTTATACTTAAGTTATGCAAAAACAATGAGAACCTTTAGTGGAAAAGAAATTATCTCCCTTGTCAGATAAAGTCCAAGGTATCCCAATTTGCAAGTAGGTCCTATCTAGTTGGAATCCTCTGATTTTATCGCTGTTCCACATAGAGAAATACCAATTATTATGTGCGAATAATCTCACATATGTGTTGATTAAAATGCAAGGACTGTAAAAAATTAGACACTGGGGTGTTAATAGAACATGTAACTAAAAGCATCATTTAAAGATATTATCATGATTAGCAATATTTTGCCTTAAATTTCATTGTATGGAACAAAGAAAATAGCGAAAAAAGCAGAGTAATCCAAATGAAAGGACCTAACTGCATTTAGAGAGTATTAATGTGAGATAACTGACTAAAGCTCCTCATTGAACCCTGTTAATCGCAGTACTATAACTGGATTGTTATGGACCTAAAATGAAACAAGTTCCAAAGAAATAATTAAAATTGTACATGAAACTTACTGGATACATCGTAAAGTGTTCTCCTGGCGAACCAACCGATGTTGTATGGTAAGAAGGTTCATTTTCTGATTATCTAATGTATCCCAGATGTCTTTCACGTATTTGTTCGTTTCATTAAGTGGGGGAGATTCCCATTTTGTAAGAACGTCTTTAAGATCTTCGATATCTTCATACTCAACGTAGTGTGATTTTCTGAAGTCCTTGAATATGCGAAGCATTTTATTTTACATTTTATTTTTATTCACATAATTTAAAACTTAACTCATTAAAATAATGTGTAAAGTATTATGCCAAGATAAATTGAACTAGATTGTACTCTTCGTTCTGATGCGGTGTTTTTGTTTTGTAATATCATAATTTCAGTCATTCATTTTAGAATACATTATTATCAAAACAGAACGTAACCTTAACATGAATCCTACAGTATGAACGTCGGTTACCAAATAAGAATTAAATCAAATAACAAAACGTAAATGGTTGTTTATGCTTATTAGATTATCTTTATTCAAGTCCGAGTTTATAAAAAAGCTATCAGCTTTCTTCTCTATCTGGTATGTATTGATTATGTAATGTTCATATTTTGAAAATGCATGAGTTAATAAATATTGTTTAAACTATTTAGCTTAGGAAACGTTAATCTGATACATGTATAATAAAAAATCAGTAAAACCATAATGATAAATGACAACAAAACTCACCCTGCCAAAGAAGAAGCTGTTTAATTCTACCCTTGCGACAATCCAAGCTCTGTTGACCTCTAACCCTCTCTGGGCGTCTTGCTGGACGTTTTGATATGTATCAGTAAGTTGTGCGATCAGGATGTTCAGTAGAATGACAATACAGGTAAACAGGAAGCACAACATGAATAGCATGCTAATCGTACTGTAAGCACATGGTTAACAAAATATGAAAATAACACCATGAAAGAAACAGAAACAGTTATTTATTTGTAAAAAAATAAAAAAAGACCTCCTACAAATCTAGATTTTGGATGCCGTTTTTAAATACATTGTATCAAAATTAGAAAATACTTCAACTATGAGTTTTGAAGTGTACTCTGCTGTTGCTTACCCATATCCATCCTCTCCCGTGTATTCTACAACCGGCTGCGCTTCTGTTAAAGACCGTACACCAACAAACAATATACCCCGAAATGTACTGAAACAAAAACAAAAAGATTTTTGAAAATGTTAAATCCTTGAGGACCATAGTCACATTCATGCGCAACCAAAATTTTATTATTCAAGGCACGAACTATCAAAGCAATCATCAAAAGTACTCTTCTTGGGTATATTTTTATAGTCAATCGAAGTACTTAAATATTATTTATGCTATCGGACAAGTAAGTGGAGTTTCTGATATGGAAGTAGCTCCTTTCGGCTTTTCTAAATTTACTCCCGCTGCATAAACACATAGAAACACATATACCTGATCATGTGTTTTCGTATATCACATATTAAAAATGTGTAATAGGACCGATTTTTTTTTATATACGGGATAAAATGGTCAGGTGCCTGTGCATATAATTAGAAGTAATATCCGTATAAATACATCAGTTGTATTTTAGAAACTAAACATTGTTTTTGATTGTGACAGTTAAACCTTAGCATATCATTCACTTTGTTTTCCTTTAAAAGGCCAAACAATATCATGACCAATCGTTACAGTGTTTTTATTCCAAGAGACAAAACAGTGAATGAACATAACGTCATCCCAGGGACGTCATTACTCTACGTGAAAACGTTGTACATTTTCGGTTTATCGGTAAGCATTTAAATCGATTATCTACTTTGTTAAATTATAAATCTGACGTCATCTGCATACTATCACTGTTATATACTTTCTATATAAGATGAGAAAACTTTAAAATAAGTTTTATAACTCATAATAGCTATGTATCATTTCTTAAAATGGGCACTAAATAGGGGAGTGAATTCCAACAGCCACTATTGATACCCTATTCTACTTTTCTGCCGAACTGGAAAAGGTCCGTAGCATTAACGACAGTTTTCATAACTTCGACTTATAAGAATCGAAATAATCTATGGCTTGAAAGGCTGTATCAAAACTGTAGCACTTTCCGTGGTTAATGTGCCCGCGTATCATTTTCTCGGGCTTCGCCCTCTTGTATTATTTCGCCCGGCAAATGGAATGCCTCAATTTTGATCACGCACTCAAAGCCATAAATTATTACTAAAGTATTATTAAAGTATAACTCATATTTATCACAGTTACTAGTGCTATTTGTTTCAGACTTTATGCAAACATCTTGTTTAAGGTAATCCTTTTTTTGTTTACTTGGTAAAATACTAAAGTGAGAAAGAAAGGTGTCTCTTCTTTCCACGTAACCCTTTTCATGGTTGTAAATAAACCATTCACAACCTTGTTTCGTTGATTTTATTTAGATCACCATCGCCCCTGAGAGACAGAATAAAGGATCCACTGAAGGCCAGTAGAATGACGAGAAACACGACTCCAAACTGGATGAAGTCATGGGCAAGAATTCTGAACAAGATCTGAGCATAGGCCCCCGTCTGCCTGAAGTGTAAAATAGATGTCTGTGTCATTATTGATAAAAGATCATATTGGAAAGCAATGTCTTAATACTGCATATGTGCTTTATACAAGTCAGTGTATCACACGGAAAAGACAAACTAAATGATAAGATAGAAACTATTTCAAACCGTTGTAGAATCCTGTTTTATATGTATTACATATTTTTGTAAGACCGATATAAATTGTAATTTTCTGGATGCTACTTATGGTATGAGATACACTATCGAAATTGCTAGAAAATACTATAAAATCTGACATATATTCAATATCGCAAAATATCGCGGAACATTTTCATGACTCGGCAGATATTAATTTTCCACAAAGAGATCGTAATTCGGCTTATTTCCCGAAAAGTAATAACAAACTATGGATCGGGCCTCAGGGTAATAAATATAGGCGGACATATCATTCCGCGAGAAAAAAAGTGTAATATCCATAAAACTGACCTATATAGGCTTGAACTACATCGAGCTAGTAAAGTATACAAACAAACAATGAACATGTTTATTCATAAATATAAAACACGGAACGAGCGTAAATTTCGGGACTTACATTCAAAACAACCAAAACAGTTTTGGAAGATATTGATTAACATTAATTAGTGTTTAACCCCACCAATCAAATCGCTCAGATTTTCAAATAAACATCTTTCTTTTTTATTAAAACTACCTACTGAAATCACTTAATTCATTAAGAGTTCGCTCTAAATAGAAAGCACTTTAGCTCCGCCCACAATCACGGACCTATATACACATAGGTCCGTGCCACAATACATGTCGGTGGCTATGCAAAAGGTCAAATGAGGTTAAACACTAAGTAAGTTAGAGTTTATTAAGTCAAATTTTAACAATTAAGAAACCCCGGTCGCTCGCTACCGCTCGCTCCATTTGGGTTTCTTAATTGTTAAAATTTTAATAAACTCTAACTTATACTAAGCAGACGGATACATTGCACACAACAAATATTCAAGATTTTTTCGAACATTTAAAAAAAGTTAACTGAACCGCAAACTCTGGCCAAGATATTCTGAATATCGAATTTGACGACAGTGTTTTAAAATGCGAAATTACGGCGGATAAAATACGGAAAATAAAAGCAGCGTCCCATAAGATTACATCTATAACAAATATTTGAAAATTATTAAAGATTTGATGCTGCTAATTTATTCTGTATATTTTAACAAACGTTTGACTCTGAAGTACTTCCCGACAGTTGTTTGGTAGGGATAAATAAACCTATCTTTGAAAAGAAGTTTCACCACTTGGTCCCCTGAATTATAGGCAAATTACTATTCCTAGCTGTCTTGGAAAATTAAATTGTTTACTTTTGTTCTAAACAAGCGTATAAGCAAGTTTCTTAGTATAAACAATCTACTTAATGTAAATAAAGCGGGATTTAGAGCCAGTTACTCTACAGCTGACCTCGTATTCACTCTAACATTCCTTACTGATAAGATTAGGATTGAAAAAAAAGAAAGAAGTTTTATTGATTTCTCAGCAGCCTTCGATAATGTTTGTAAGGTTGGTCTTTTGAGTAAATTGCTGAAAATTGGTATCAGCGGGAAATCATTTAAGATTATCTTAAATATGCACCAATATATCAAATTTTGTGTTGCTGTTCTTAATACACTGTAGTGTTTCCCCATTTTTCAAAAGACACTGGTGGGTTAGACAGGGTGAAAATCTCTCGACGATCCTTTATTCCATCTACTTAAATGATCGTAAGAATAAGTTGTCCTCCTGCAACCCAGGTATTGTCCTTGAACATCAAGACATAGACCTTAACTTATATCTTAAGCTTTTTGTATTGCTATACGCTGATCATGCCATTAGTGTAAGTAATAGTTTAAATGTTGAAATTGTGGAAAAGTACAAGTATCTGGGAATTCTATTCTCGTCACCCGGTAGATTCTAAAAGCATGAAAATTGATTGCAAGCGTTGAGTATACTATTAAGTACAATTTCTAATCTTGACCTTCCTATTGATGTCCAGTTGAATTTTTTTATCAGACTATACTTCCCATCCTCACGTTTAACTGTGAGGTATGGGGCATAGAAAACTTAGATGCTATATAAAAATATACACCGATTATCTCCGAAGAATTACCAAAAGCTGAAATATACATTGAATATCTCCGAAGAAGTATCAAAAGCAAAAAATTAATATACATCGAATATCTCGAAGAATTATCAAAAGCAAAAATATACACCGATTATCTCCGACGAATTACCAAAAGCAAAAATGTACACAGACAATCTCCGAAGGATTACCAAAAGCAAAAAGAGCACCCCTCTATATATGTTGTATGGAGAACTAGGAATATTTCCGTTAGAAATTATCATTAAGGCTAGAGTTATTGAATATTAATGTAACTTACTGTCATGGAAGTCCTGGTAAAATAACAAGATTATGTTATGAATATATGTTAGGTATGACTTACCATCAATAGAATGGATTAGGAACACCTTAAATGACACAAGAAATACTGCTATATGGTTGCAACAGAAAATGTTTAATCTTTAAAATATTGAAAAAATAACTAAACGCACAATTCTATATCAGTTCCTGCAGAAATGGAGCAGCCAGCTAACAAATTCATCAAAATTACTTTATTACAGACTTTTCAAAACAAATCTAAAACTTGAACCGTATCTAACTATTCTGCCGAATAATTTACGTCTCGAATTATTTCGTTTTAGGACAGGAAATCACAAACATCCGATTGAAACAGGACGATTGCGTAACTCTTCGATACCCTATCACGAACGCAAGTGCCCGCTGTGTGGTTTAAATGAAAAAGCTAACGAATTTCATTACATACTTAAATGCACTTTCTTTATCCTAAAAAGAAAGAAATTTATAAAAGAGACCAAACACTTTGAAATCCAGCCAATTGTTATCTTCAGAATCAGCATACGAGCTAAAGAAGCTTACTCATATGGTCCGGTGTATTATAAACAATTTTAACAATTGATTTCTTCAAAATATGGCCTACTTAGTTAAATTCACTGTAATGTAAAACACGCGTACCTTGTACCAGTCGTATGAATAATTCTAAACAAATCCAAAATTTATCTGAAGTCATCTTAAACACTGTCGTCGCATTTATGTGTTATACTTTTTGTATAGAACCTCGTGCACGACGTGAACCGAAACAAATCTGTATCTATGAGCAAGACATTCAGTGCAAATTGTCTTATCTATTTTTTCACCATGACCATGTAAAAATTTAACCAATTTAACAGTTATATTCATTATTGTTTATTTCTCTCAGACTTTCAATAAACTATACCATGCGAAGTTGAAAATACTGTTGCTGTGGAAAAAATTATATGTAAATGCGTAAATACAAGTAATTTGGATTGCATGCATTATAACCTTAAACTGCGTCTTCAATATAAACCCATTGGAATTGAAATAACCTGGTACAAATAAAGTTGATTGTTGGAAATATGGAAAATATTCATTGGTATCTTGTAAACAAACTTTTCAAATCATGATGTTTTCCAATACAAAATGCATATTCTAGCTTGAATACTAGACCATTGTACAGTTTGTTTGTGAGACAAATCGCACGTACAAATCTAGAATATGCTTGAACTAAACGGGACACGTACTAGTAAGGCGTACTTTATCCTGTTCATTGTTTTTAATATCGATTGCATATAGTTCTTATTGTAAATAAAACAAAAACTTATTAGTCTGAAGTTTCTGAAGTTACTCCTTATTTGCTGATTATCTTCCCGAAAACATAACGGCTATACGAAGTTTACCAACTATCGAAGAAATTGTTAAAAAATCCGTGACAAAACTGAGTATGAACAGATTTGATGAAATACGAGAAAGTAAATTTACTGGAAATAATCGGTTTACAAGACAATATGAAAAGTGATAACTTAATTACCTGAATACAGCAGCAAATTTAAAAATTCTTAAAGTCCAAAGTAAGTATCCAAAGGCAAAGACGTGCCACTGTGCAGTGTTATGAGTGAATCTCAATGGAACAACACATATAAGAAGTATGGAGGACGACATATCAAGCCAATTGAACGCATCGTGAAAGTATTCCAATCGATGGCTGTGAAAAAATTGTTTATATGAATTAATTTGCACTGTTAGATGAATTAAATATATAACAGTAGACATGATACTGGTTAATCTATTCTTACAATATGGTAGAAACTTCGCAAATAAATACCAAACTCGGCCAATACGGGACAATATCGGCCAATACGAGACAAACACGGCCAATATGTAAAAACAATCGGCCACTATGATATATAGCCAATTCGGGACTTTGTTTCTGTAGTTCTGGACGTCATTTTGAAACAACTTCATCGAATCTAGCATTTCGCCCCGATGGAAACTTTTTTCTTTTCGTTAATACCGATCAGAAAGATTTAAAGTCATATTGCAAAATATTATACGTTACATATAATAATTGTCATTAATTAATTGAATTCATATTGGCCTTGCTATTGGGCTTCAGCCACTCGTTTTTGCCTGAGGCCGCAGGTCAATACGACTGTTTTCAGCCAAATAACAGGTCAATATGAATTAAATCAATTAATAACATTTTAATATATCATTTGAGATGTCTATCTGAAATTTTAACCTCAAAGAGAAATATATTAAGTGGTACTCACCGTCTTAACTGATTTAATTCTGTACAAATTATCAGAACTACCATTGGAAGAAATAAAACTTCAAACACAGCCCGAGATATCTGAAGTGGGTCTTTATACAAAGCAGGGTCCGGTGTTGTGGCAGCCACTATTGCAGAGTAGGTGATACAAAACAGTCCAAGCATGTATAGAATAGAATTGATCCTGAAGAAATATTAGATAACCACCCCGTGATTTTTAAACAAAGTCAAACAAGGGATATGTTTATATAAATAGCGTTACAGCAATATTTTGATGAAATGGGAAATATCATATCTATAACACTTTGTGAGCATATTGGCGACATGTTTTCATCTCTAGATTCATTTACCAATGGAAAGCAATCTGTTAAATTTGAATTTGAAGACAATACCATTTGTAAGCTGATACTTTCAGAAATACTTTAAGTGTTGCATGCACGACTGTCTTGTGTATGCGTATGTTCAGTCAGTTTACATATTAAACATTTCTACAGTTAATTTGACTGTCATGAGACCTGTAACTCACACAAATCTTTTTCTCGCATACTGTTTCCATTTCCGTCTTATCAACAATCTAACAGCGTCGTGATAAACAATGTTCTGTAAATAAAATGTCAGTTTTATTTGCAAAAGTTTAAAATACCCTGTTGAATTCTATTTACTAAGATCTCCGAAGTTACAGAAATTCGTTTCACCCGCGTGTCTAAAACGTCAGAGATTTACCCAGAACATGATTTACATGGACTATTTATGAAACGTTATAACGTTAAAAGATATCCTCAGATATTTATGAAGTACCGGTCCTATCAGCAACCAGACCCACATACAAAAGCAAAAAAAGAAGTGATCATAAAGGCAAGGTAGCAAACAAACATAGTGATGATTTACCTCATGAACCTCTTCCTGAGAAGATATTCCGTAGACAGATTTTGAAAAATGTTGTCATTTTTTATCGAACTTAGCCGTGTTTTCTGATGTTTAGCTTAAGGTAAGAATGTTTTATTCAAACCTTTCATGTCTGAAAAGGTCATAAATCCAAACAACATTACTAACATAACAACCCAAAGAAGAGGCCCTTGTAGATATAAATACACTATTTTCTTACAGTGACGACTCCATTACCTTATTCCCTTGCTTGGCGATCAATTGAAGTGGGGATCTGGACATACATTCAAATTTGGTACTTTCAGGTGTCATTCCATCTTCGTCACATTCTAGAAGGTTATAAAACACTCTCAGTCTCTCACCGGACCCTCTGGCCTCTATCAAGCAATCCAGTATAGAGATAATTGTTTTCTGAAAACGGTAATGTAAACATGCGGTGTTCAAAAGTAACAAATGCATAATATCAACGCCTTATAGTAAGAAAATCGTAAGCGTTTCGTATAACATTTTATGATATATTCAGTGTTATAGATTACTAAATGCGATTTTTATGCGCCATATTTAAGGGCATCACGGGCACGATATATTGACCAAATTGATGGTAATAAACTATCATAAACAAACCGGAAGTGGTATTAGTACACACATAGTCGTAAGTATTATATCTATTCTATTACAAAATCTTAAATTCATAATATAAAAAGATCGTGGTCACATTGTTGCTCTTCTTTAAGGTGTTATTTATATTACATTCAGCATTTAAACTTAACTTTCAAGAACGTGCAGGAATATGCAATAAAAATAAGTACTTCTTTGCAATTTAAGAACGACTGAAAAAGACACTGTCTTCTGATAGGAATGCCTAGTTTTCATAGAAATATGGACACCTGCACTGTATGTTTGTTTTAATCGGTTTATCCGGGTTTTCTTTTGTGATGTTCGGGTAGGTACAATTGTATTGCATGTGGTGGATTATATAGCCAACCCATATGTTTGCACTTTTCCTCTAATGTTCACGTTGATGTAGTCAATTTTATATCAGACTATGTTTATTGATTCTTTTTTAGTAATGACTTTACAAGCTTTGTGTTGTTTTCATTTCGGTGTAGAGCTAACACATATGAACCCAATCCCAAAAGCTAACCCATCAAGGTATATTATTGTGTTGAACAGAGGCATGAGTGGTTATGAGAGGTGTGTGTCGAGGAAAAGATTCATACCTGCATAGTGGTTTCTAAGCGCAGTAAGTCATGCATGGAAAATTCCGCATCTGTTGTATCGGACACAAATAGGCTGCGAACACTTGAAAAATAATACGGAATTTGTGAATAGGGGCATTTTCAATTACTGGTTATTTTAACCAAGTGGAAATGGTATTCCCTTTTAATTGTCAAACGCAATGTGTCTTATGTTAAAGTCTTCTTTTTGACACCAGTGTAATGCAATTGTAGCCGTTTGATATTCATGTTATCTTTCCTGTATAAGTGTTTCTTCATTTAGATATGTTAAAATTCAACTGCTTCCACCAACATCACAGTCCTTGGAAATTTTAAACATCTAAATAAAGGTGCAGATTTATTACATTTATTACGACAACATGGATCGGATTTCATAGTTCTCAAAGAAAACAGTATAATAAAAATAATTTATGTAAAAAGTTTGATTTATCGACTGTAACATTGTTCTAAGTTTGCGTTGACTATCTTGTTGAACAAAAAAGGTATTTATGTTGAAAATATGTGTAAATTCCTTTGCTCCCAGTCTGTTTCACAAGACCATTTGTATGTACGGACGACCTACATATACATTTATATACAGACTGTAACATTGTTCTAAGTTTGCGTTGACTATCTTGTTGAACAAAAAAGGTTTTATGTTGAAAATATGTGTAAATTCCTTTGCTCCCAGACTGTTTCACAAGACCATTTGTATGTACGGACGACCTACATATACATTTATTTCTTACTTATAATTGTTTACAAAAGTCTAAAAGATTTCATAATCGAGTTAATGGTCTTTCCTGCCAAACATTCCAATACTCACAAATGCAGTTTTGTTAGACCGTTGATAAACTAATTTTCATCGCGAGTTTTTCCAGGAGATTTTTTGCTTTCAGGCAATAAATAAAAACGGATTACCATTGAAATCTAATATTGTAATTTTTGTCTATTGCTATTTACCTTGGCCATAACCTTTCCCGAAAATGAATTATTTTGGTATGCATCTGTGTCGAGATATGTTGATTCATGTCGTTAAGTGTTGAGATTTCTATATATAGTTCCTCAAAATTGCGCTTAAATTGTTCTGTATTTGGCGAACATTTATTTGAGCTATTTCTGTGAACTTTATGATCTATAAACTAATGAAACAGCTGAACTGAACTTACAAAGTGTTTGGCATATAAGCAAGAAGCAATGCGCCCATGTCATCGTTTTTATTGTCTATGGCAATTTTCAATGGAAGCGTACCATGTTTGTCACGGGCATGTGGAAGTGCGTCATTTTTTAGCAGTTTGGTAGCGATACCTGTGCAAATGGGGAGAAAACAAAACAATACCAATACTACTTAAACCATTTTTGGCGGGCGATATTTGATTATAAAAACTTCGTGTGTACTTGGATTATACAAGATTGTACAATGCAGAAAATCCAGTTCTCGATGCCGATTTATTATCGTACATTAATTAATCAATAGAGAAAACCCGCATTGTTTTACTAGTTTTACAAAAACAAAGCATAGTCTCAGATATATAAGCTGAAGCAAACTATCAAGCTGTAATATGTATTATTTAATGCACGCCTGTACAGGTATGACGAAGATTCTGAATGATACTTTGAGACTAGGTGGCAATTGTTACATATTATCCTCAGCTAACTACTGTGAAAAGTTTACCTTTCAGATTGCGTCGCACAGCATGATGAAGTGGTGTCTGTAACTCGGAATCGGCGGTTGATGTGCGCGCACCTCGGTTTATCAAGTTGTTCACAAGCACCGAGATCTGTGTGATGATTTTTGATCATGTTAAAGCATAGTGCACCATAACAGTATAGAAGGAAAAGACAAATCGAGGCAAGAAAATATCTTATTGAGTTTGTTGACACGTATGACATAAAAAGAGAGCATTATACGTAGCATACCTAATAGCATTTATGGAATGGTTATGTCTTATACACATACATTACGTTGAAACATTTATCGAAACGAAAAATAACTACGATAGAAAAAAACTGTTTACTTTTGACTCTATCTTCATACTTGAAACTACGAACAATAAAGCCTTATGGACATCCCCCTTTCGTTTTACAAGAATATCAGTAAACACTTCCGTTTCCGCTTCCTGTCGACCAATCAGAAATGTGTTGGTTTTATTAGCAACCTAAAATGAAAACAATATAGCATGCTAAAATAGTCTTTATTGTTCGTAACTTGACAATTAGTAAATGAAACAACCATACTTGAAATTGCATTTAAAACGTAGGTTTAGATCAATTGTAAAACAAGAGGGCAATAGGTTCAAGTATCGAACTGACTGGGCTGTTCAGAGTAAGTTTTGTGAAAATCCTCTGGAAAATGTCATCTGTTATCGAGATTTTTAAATAGCTGGCTGTAGCACAATTGGTTTTGCCACATAATGGATCAATTTCAATACAAATCATCTACAGGTTAACGGCAACCTTCTGAGCAAATGTTGTGAAAATTCAATGTAAAATGTACCATGTAGAGTGTTATCGGGATTTTACAAACAGAAACTGTTTCCAAAAAAACAACGCATGTCTCTCCCACTGAATAGCCATAGGTGAAAATGTACTGTCACTGTAACCTTGATCTTTGATCTGCTGACCAAACAAACAATAGGAATCATTTGGTTTATAAGACCAATAATCATATGAAATTTGAAGACTGTGAGTCATATGACTATCTATTTATTGAGCGGAAATAATTGTCAGAGTTCGAATCACTGAAACCTTGAACTTTGACCCACTGACCCCCCAAAAATAGGGATCATCTCCTCAGTAAGACAAATCATCCTATGAAGTTTAAAGACCGCGGGTCATATTTTGTTCCGCGGAAACGATTTTCAAACTTTGGGTCACTGTGACCTTAACCTTTGATCACTGACCCCAACAGCAACAAAGATCATCTATTTTATAAGACCAATCATGTTATGAAGTTTCAAGACTGTGGGTTGAATAGACATCAAGTTACTGAGCGGAAACGATTTTCAAAGTTTTGGTCACCTCAACAGCAGAAGGGATCATCTGAGTATTGCAGGCAACCTCCTGAGCAAGTTTCATGAGAGTCAAAAGAAAGTTATGACATGTAGAATGTTATCACGGAAAAGCTTACGGAGGTCACTGTGATTTGAAATTTAACCCACTGACTCAAAAAAGTAGGGATCATCTACTCAGTAATGTCAATCATCTTATCAAGTTTGAAGACTGTGGGTGATATGTATCTCAGGATATTGACCGGAAGCGATTCTCAAAGTTCGGGTCACTGTGACCTTGGCCTTTGGTCCTATGATCCTAAAAACAATAAATATTATCTACAGGTTGCGTGCAACCGCCTGAACAAGTTTCATGAAAATCAAATGAAAATTAGGACCTGTAGAGTGCTATCAAGGAAATGCCAACGGCCAGACGGACGGACGGACCACGGACAAACCAACACGGCATATCTCTTCAAACATCTTGCGAATAGGGGCGAATGCAGTCATTTCAGTATCTCGATTCAAAATCAAGTCATTTCGTGACCAACTCCACTGGGCATCAGATTTTTAAGTCGCTTAGGCACGAATACATCTATTACAATATTTCTTTTATTGTTTACATCTTATGCGTAATGACTATGAAAACTGGTGCCGAAAAGACTTGGCGCCGAATGACTTAAACATGTGGCATCGACACGAATTGGTACTGAAATTGTCTTGGTGCCAACATGCATGTGGCTCGACAGATGACTACACTTGCATAACTTACCTCTCTTTCAAAGTTGTCCGATGATGTTGCTTCACCAAGTTCTGCTGCTAGTGACGCTACAGACTCGGAGGTTTTTATGGAATTTGTGAGTCCACCTACAAACAAATTGGATGTGAAAAGTACAATGTATACATACAAGTGGTTATTTGTCTTGTTAGTACAATATGTTTTTTAAAAAGAAATCAGGAATTTGTTTTAAAGATATGTATGCCGTATGGTCGTGATATTCAAAAGGTACCTTCAATGTGGTTAATGTGCAAACAGCTTCAATATGGTTAAGGTTCAGACACTAACTTAGGTTCCAATGGTTTATTGTAAGAACAGCCAATTTAAGGTCTGAACCTGACTAGTACAACACAAATAAGAGAAAGCATGTAGAACATTTATAAAAATTGATAGGGGTATATTTTATGTAAAACAAGTAATCTACAAACTCATGTGCAGTCGCTGCTTAATTAATTAAGTGGTCAGGTCCTAAGAAACACTAAGTGCAAAATGTATGCGAAATTTTTGAATTGCATATGTATTTCTTAACCAGGAATGCATCTGAACTTGAATTAAAACTCATCAGTGTGTGCCTTGACTACATCTTTAAACGACGAACACAATCAGCTAGCTCCTTTCAGGTTCCATGTAAGCTATATCTTACCCAGTAGAGGTTGTAAATGAAATCTTATTATGTACGTTACCTAAATCTTCGAGCCGCAAACCTTCCGGTTCACCTATACGTCGCTGCTTTTTCCTCCACATGCCCCCTCCAGCGATGCGGTTTTTATGTGGTCGAGACATGACGCGTTTAACTACTGGTTGTCCGTTTTGGTAAAAAAAGCACGATCTGCTAGTCCTCTGTGTTATAACTGGCTTAGTTGAGTTATAAATGCCTTGATCTCTGTGGCATTTAAAAGTAATTCTCAAGAATAAAAACGCTACTGCAATAAAGCGACATGCTTTCAAACAATAAAATTACAATCATAAACAAGTATTATTTTTTACTCTGAAACAAATAGTGATTTTATAGTTAAATATGTCTTTACGTCTATCTACCTATTTATTTTCATCAGAAATTTGGAAATCCAAATCAATATCAGCGTTATTCCTGAGACTGTTATGCATATTTTTCTTGTAAAGCGCAGAGAAACAAACCAAATGTAATTTATACATTCATACAACAAGTAACACACGGAAGAAAAACGTTACGAAAAAAAAAAAAATATCAAACACTGCTCTGTGATTTTTATCTACTAAACTCGTTCTTGGAAAAAAGCTGCAAAAAGTCACAATTGTCGAGATTGATGTAACACCAAGTAGAACGTCTGTCATTCTTACCATGCAAACGTTATTGCTGATTAGATTCATAGTCTGGAACTGGCTCACTGTTATTTTTACGGAGTATGACACAAAAATCTCAGATTTTAAAACTACGACAAAAATCAGAGTAGGAACATTTCAATGATAGGGGATTAAGAGCAATTAAAATGCTCTGGAAAAGTGTCAAAGTTTGCTTTTATTCAGTTTATTTCTGCTGAGAGAAAATGTTCTACTGCTTAGGTAACAAATAGAGCGAGTTTATAAAAGTAATTCTGAACTAGATATCTAATCTGAAGATTTTTTTAACATCTGAATTTGTATCTTTATCAATACATTGTTGTCTGGGAGTCCCTTTAGTAAAGATATTCAATGTATTCTGCTTATCCTTGAAGGTGACCACCATAATTTAAAAAAAAAACATAAAGACTGATATGTACTTCTTGAAAAATGAAAATTGCCTTAGTTATAACAAAATATATGAATGTGTATCAAAGTTTTATTCCCATTCAATATAATAAAACCAGTGAAAATCTTTTTTTAATTCCTAGTCAAAGGTTTCTGTAAAGTATTTTTAAATACATATCTTTCAGTAGGAGAAGTAATCAGCATAACTCGTTATTTACGTGTTTTAAAGGCATTTATTGTGTTTTCAGCATCGTTCTTGACCATAACTCAAACAGAAATGTTTAAGGGTAATATAATTTTAAACTGAAAATATATTTGAAGTTTTGAACCATCGGAAATTAGATCTTATACAGCAAATAAATAAATTTAATTTTCTATAACTTCAGTGTCAGATACATAAGCGCAAGAATTAAAAAAAGTCACAACTTCAGCTCTCGATGTTTTTAAGTTGGAACATATACATTGCATTGAGCGCTGTACGCCAAGCTGTTCTTAGTGCAGGATTTGAATAAGAAGCAAATAGGACAGTTTTGCAGTCTTCTCTTGGTGTTTACATTCCAGTCCAACTGCGTGTAACGTTGAATAATATATGAGCAAATCTGGTAACATCTACTCGCTTTACATAGCTACGAAGTGAACCGAAATCTACAAAATAGAACTGTAGAAGCAAAAGAAAATACCTTGTGTTTTAGACGATTGTAATATGAATTATTTTTTACTTACGTTTTAGTTTAGTTACATCGTTCATACGAACATAGAATACATAATAATAATTAATATGTTAAGACAACTGATAAAGATCAATGTAAGTATTTTCATGTATGACCTCCTTCCTTTCACATTACACAGCCACTCAAGTGATATTTAAACCTACAAGGTATATACATCACTTTACCCACGCGCTAGCGTAAGAAATGAAATGGAATAATGAAAACTTATAATAGAATTAAGTGTACATTACAGGAAATTACTCCGTTCTGCCTCATTAACAATTAGCAATTAAAGTAATTTGCCCTGGTTGAATAAACCTGAAATAAAATTTAGTATTCACTTGTAATTTTACTATCTTCATTTCAATAATGCATTCAGGAAATGTTCATCGATTAGGAAGTATGATAGGACATTGTTCACAATGTTTAAAGTGGGGATGTCAAAGATGATACAATGTATCATATGAGTGTGCTTTTCCGACTTACACACTCATGAAAAAGCGATTTCAGACACAATGAAATACAAATGAATACTTCTTTCTGTATAATAGCTTTATTATGATTACTGTAAATTTATTCGTTCCAAATATAATTTGTGTGTTGGAGATCTCATTGCTATGCCTTTAAAACATGATATCTAACTTAAGTTTCCTAGGGTCAAATTATTACCTTACCCGCTAATACTTAACAAGCAAACAATCTTTCTGTATAGAAATGTATACATTTTAACTATGTATATGTTATAAAAAGTTCAAATGACAGATAGTTTGTCTAATATTATGCTGACCACACATCTTTTTAATATTAAGTTTAACTTTTTAATTCATTTTTGCTGTAAATATGTATATTTATTAGAAGCAATACTTTTAAATCATACTTGGAAAAACCTTTGTAAAATGTTTTATTAACCAATATTAAATGAAAACTTATTTAGTATAGACATTTAATCTAGTATCACTGTCGTGTCCAAATTTTAGAGAAATCCAATCATGTTAACCTTAATTTCATTGCTTCAAAATGTATCACCTTATAAGTGGCCTGCATTCACGCTAACTGTGGCTATACCAGATATTGAATATTTGTGATTTTGGACTTGTAGGGTTAAACATTTTGAAGCAATGAAATTTGTGTTTATCATTATACTAAATAAGTTAATTTGTTAATAAAACAGTTTACAAAGGTTTTTCATGTGTTTCAGGTGTTGCATTATTTAAGTCTTTCGGTGTATGACAATGTTATATTTGAATTAAATCTCTTGTCCATATAGAGGAAGATGTAGCTTAGTGGTTACCATAGAAGACTGTTAGCTAGTACTTCTTTTACTCGGCTGGTTCGAATCCCGCGGAGTGAAGTATGTTTATGTTTGACAATAATTTTACAGTCACTTGTGGGGTACCTCAGGGGTCAATTCTTGGTCCTGTTTTATTTTTAATATATGTGAATGACATGAGTGCTGTGGTTAAAACAAACTTTTATTATATGCTGATGATTCTGGTATCATTGTTTCTGAAAAGAGTAAATCGGTTATTGAATCCATGTTATCACAAGAGCTAAATCGGGTTAATGAGTGGCTTGTTGATAATAAACTTTCTCTACATCTTGGTAAAACTGAGTCAATTCTTTTTGGTTCAAAACCTAAGCTGAGATCTCAGTCAGTTTTAAATGTCATGGCATATGTCGATATTGCTTATAAAGATATAAAGGTAAACTTAAACTAGATAAAACACATTTAATTATTTGTACTGACACCTATTTCAAATAATTTATACCATAATGCCTGTCGAATGACGGTGTAAAATGCCCTTTCGTATTCAATAAAGGTACAATACAGTGATTTACCGTTAGACATAGTTTTCTTGATTATATTGTGTAAAATAAAAATACAATCAACAGTACTTTTGTTACTACGAACTCCGTATTGTAAATTTGAATAAAAATTTTGTTTTTCACATCATGTATTCAACCGGTTTCTTAGTGCACGGAAGAAAAGCTTTCAAATAGTATAAATCAAATTTGACGGGTCAGATTTATCTCGCTTTCAATGAATTGGAACAAGAACACCTTTGGTTCATAATGTAGAATAAGTACAATCCTGATAAATTTTGTTAATAATTTGAACTAAAACGGTGCAATAAATTGTTAAGCATCTATGAAAACATCTGAGATAACTGCTTACATCCCGGCGCCTTGTTCCTATTAAGTGAAGATAATATTTTCAATATGTCATGTTCACCGAAAGGTCTATCTAGTACTTCAATATCAATAACATCGACGCTAGTACTATCGCTGATTCTATGTTTGAACTTAGATTCATTATACCCCCACAAAACGAAGTTGGTGGGGGGGGGGGGTATATAGGAGTGAGCTTGTCGGTTTGTCGGTTTGTCGGTCGGTCTGTTGCTTTTCATGGTTTCCGGATGATAACTCATGAACGACTTTACCCTTTTGAATAATTTTTGGTATACACGTGCAACTTCATGAAATACAGGTCAAGTTCAACTTTGGGGTCAGTAGGTCAAAGGTCAAGGCGACAGTGACTCTGAACTGTAAAACTGTTTCCGGATGATAACTCATGAAAGGCTTGACCGATTTAAATAATTTTCAGTACACAGCTGTAACATCATCAAATACAGGTCAAGTTCGACTTTGGGGTCAGTAGGTCAAATGTCAAGGTCACAGTGACTCTGAACTCTAATGTAAAACAGTTTCCGGATGATAACTCATGAAAGGCTTGACCGATTTAAATAATTTTCGGTACACAGCTGTAACATCATGAAATACAGGTCAAGTTCGACTTTGGGGTCAGTAGGTCAAAGGTCTCATTTACACAAGTTATTGTATAATAACTCAATTCTATGTCCTTGTGGCCATTCCTTTCTTATGGTTGCCATACTTCTGTGACAAAGCTGTATTGTGGGGGTATAATTCGTCACCCTTGTAACAGATAGCATAGTACTACATTAAGGCCAAAAGTTCTGCACGGGTTTTAGAAGTGCTATAATATTTTCAAATTTTGATCCATTGTCCTAAAACCGGTTTTATTTTTGATTCACACAAATTGCAAATTATTGGTTTGAAAATTCAGGTAAGCGACAATGTCTCGGTTGAGTGGCCATGGTGAGCACGATTTCACGTGCAATGTGCACAGAGATTCGCAATGATTTTGAATTTTTGCTTTCTTGCTTTGATCGAACCTGACACGTTGTTCGCCAGTGCATTTTATATTTTAACTTGACGTTAACGTCAGAATGAAACTCTCAAATACGGAACGTTTGCGCGTTAAGGCCAGTGCAAGGTGGGATCACTATAGCGCAAGTTACAAGAAACTTCGGAGTTCACGAACAACCATTCGTCGTCTTAGACAACGATACGGCGTTACCGGGAGAGTTAACGACCGTCAACGTTCAGGACGTCCACGTGAAACAACCGTCAGCAGGACAGGTGGTAGTTTTGACTCATCTACGAAGACTTTTGAAGTTCCTGTTCATACTGCTAGGATCACGCCAGGCAGGACCCGTCGTCATGTGAGCGCGCGTACGATTCGGCGTCGTCTACGTGAAGTTGGGGTACGTGTAAGACGTCCTTTTGCGGTGCCCGTTTGACACCTAGGCACCGCCGAAATCGTAATGACTTTGCCAGACGTCATCAAAGATGGCCATTAAACGTTGGCGTCCATCCTCTTTACCGACGAGTGCAAATTTCGATCGTTTCAATGACGACGTCAGCACGTTTACCGACGTCGTAATGAGAGGTTCGCCGATGCCTGTGTCAGGAACGAGATCGTTTTGGTGGCCCAAGACAATGGTACGGGCTGGGTTACGTATCATGGGAAAACGCTTTGGTTTTCTTGGAAACGTTAACCCGGGGCTAGACACGTGGCCTAACTCAGCGTTCGTCGATGAGTTTTCGTCCTGTTGTCGTACCTACAGCGGCAGAATCCTGGACTCCTGCTACAACAAGATAATGCACCTATCCATTCGGCGAGGCTGACAAGAAATTTCCTGGGGCAAAATAACATCGACTTTATTGATCAGCAGGACAGGTGGATAGTTTTGACTCATCTACGAAGACATTTTGAAGTTCCTGTTCATACTGCTAGGATCACGCCAGGCAGGACCCGTCGTCATGTGAGCGCGCGTACGATTCGGCGTCGTCTACGTGAAGTTGGGGTACGTGCAAGACGTCCTTTTTGCGGTGCCCGTTTGACACCTATGCACCGCCGAAATCGTAATGACTTTGCCAGACGTCATCAAAGATGGCCATTACAACGTTGGCGTCACATCCTCTTTACCGACGAGTGCAAATTTCAGATCGATTTCAATGACGACTCAGCACGTTTTCGACGTCGTAATGAGAGGTTCGCCGATGCCTGTGTCATGGAACGAGATCGTTTTGGTGGCCCAAGTAAATGGTATGGGCTGGAGTTCGTATCATGGGAAAACGCGTTTGGTTTTCTTGGATAACGTTAACCCGGGGCTGACGACGTGGCCTAACAGCTCAGCGTTTCGTCGATGAGTTTTACGTCCTGTTGTCGTACCTTACATGCGGCAGAATCCTGGACTCCTGCTACAACAGATAATGCCCTATCCATCGGCGAGGCTGACAAGAAATTTTCTGGGGCAAAAACATCGCTTTATTGATCCATGGCCTGCCAGAGCCCAGACTTGAACCCTATAGAGCACGTATGGGCGTACCTGAAGCTTTACTCCGTGACACAATCTCCTAATGTAGCGGAATTAAGGAACTTTTTCCAGCGTGAATGGGCGGCTTTGGATCAGCGTTCTTGCAGACCTTGTTTCTCAAGTTTTGATGGTAGTGTAAACAATTTGCTAAATGTTTTTATGTCAATTTGTTCAAATTTGTGATTTTGGTGAAATTGATTTTGTTATCATTAAAATCGGCAAACTGGTCGTATCTATTTTTTCCCTTTATGCACCCACATATATTGTTGATTTTCTTATAATTTGTAACTAATAATCAACCAGGTATCTGTTCTGTATAGAACTACTTTCCTACGCGGTTTGATTACAACAGTTTTCTAGTCAGACCGGAGACACTAATTTTTTACGCACTCATTTTGTCAATCACGCAACAGAAATAGCAAAGAGCGTCTTCTATGACGCAATTAAAATGTGTATGATCAAATTACTACAAAAACAACATTTCAAAACCTCTCAAAACGCTTCGAAATGCAAGATAAGTTGTTTACAAAATACGCTTCCGGTATGGGAAATGTCTAATTTTGACCCTTTTCCGTCGTCGTTGTCGTCTGATTCCGGATCGATCCGCATTTTGTACCATTGCATTTTTGTGTGTATTGGTTCGTATGATACCGTCATCATGGCATCATAGAAGCATTACAAGAGATGGTCGACGAACCTCAACAGAAGAAAAAATTAACGCCTTTTTGAGTGATTTTAATGATCATTTTGTAGTCATTTCGATCAGACTGTCACTGTTGAAAGTGGTTTCAGTGTGCCAAATAATATCAAAGTTTAATGTCTATGGTTGAATGCACTTATAAAAAGCTCTCTTTGTGGACAAAGTTGAATTTTGAGATGCAGTGACAAAATGGAAAGCATCCAAAGAGAAACACTGTTGTCTTGCCAACACTTTGATAACCCACCATTTTGTGATGTATCACATGCAGTTGTACAGAAGTAAACTGAATTAAACTTCCTTAACATATAGTCATGCCTTTTAATTTTTTGCCATAAAGAGTATGACCCTCGGAATTTCTAAATGACCCCCAAATTTTGACACAGGGGGTCACAAAAGACCCCTTAAAATTCTGATATTCATACATGTATGTGTATAGTCAGTGTTGTCCTGATATGTACACATGTATGTGTGCAGACTGTGTTGTTCAGAGACAATCGATCCTCCAGCACTTTCAGTCCTTTGATTATTTACGAGTTTCAAAATTCTGTTGGTGAATTCCGACTCAATTCAGAAAAATTACGCTTTTCTTATGCGTAAAATTTTACTTTGGCCTTATGCTTATAGAACAAAAATGGCTTCTACTTTCTAAAAATAAAACATTGTTTTGTTCACAGGGGTTTCTCTTATACTTCTTTTTTACATCCATAAATCTGGATTTGGCTACACTACAATCTTCATCAAACCAAACACTTTTACGTACTCTTTGCCTTTTAGAAGTATGCATTACTTTTCCAAAAACTTGATATGAACAAGAATAAAAAGCGTTTGAAAAATTAAAAATTTCATCATCTAAATTTAAAGAACTAATTAAGATATTTCTTGTAATTCGCCCGAACTCAACCCTTTTACATTTTAGAGCATTTATTAAGTCAGGTACCTTTTCTGTGTTCCAACAAAGTTTATCATAGCTTTACTCATTCTAACATTTATGCCTCTTTATTTTGACATACTACACTTAATGGATTTTCTAATTCGTCACTGTATATTTTTATAATTTTCTGATCCATTAAACATAGTACTAAAACCTCGATGTTAATATTGTATTCAGAAAATATAATGTAACATTCTGCTCAAAAAGTACTAAAATTAATAAAACAGAAATGACATAAAATTTCATTTTGTAGACACACTGTCCAAATTTAAAAATCACAGAACGCGTTTATCACAGTTGATAACGAGTAGTACCGCCATTAGCTCTTATCACAGCCAGACACCGACTTCTCATTGACGTAATCAGACGTTGAATTTTGCGCTGGTCGATCATGTTCCATGCTGCCACCAGTCTCCCGTGCAGATCACGCAAGTTCTGTATTTCCGGTCCCTGGCGTATCTGGCGCCCAATGATGTCCTAGAGGTGTTCAAGAAGGTTTAAATCCGGGCTCCTAGCTGGCCAGGGTAGCCTCCTAACATCGTTAGCGTCCATCAGCCGGATTGTTGCTAGGGCAACATGGCATGGAGCGTTGTCTTGTGCCAACTGCATACCCCGGTTCCCAGCAATATGCGGAGTAGAACTGGTCTCACTATCTCATTCTGATACCGTTGAGCATTTAAGTTGCCGTTAACTTGCACCAATGTTGTCTTTGTGTGCATGGAAATCCCACCCCAAACCATTACAGAACCGCCGCCATATTGATCCCTCTCAACAATGCACGCCTCTGCAAAGCGTTCACCTCTGCGGCGATAAATTCGAGCCCTACCGTCGTTTCTATGGAGGTTGAATCTTGATTCGTCTGTAAATAAGACGCTTGCCCAGTCAGCACGAGTAAATCTTCTGAAGCGTCTTGCCCATCGCAATCTCGCTACCCGGTGCCTTAAAGTTAAAGGCAAATTCCGACATGGACGTCGTGCTCGGAGTCAGTTACGAACTGTCTTGGGATCAATTGGGCGATTGTGAATTCCAATGATTCGTCGTGCAGTTTCAACAGCGGTAAGCTTCCGGTTTCGTAGATGGGACAACACGATGTATCGATCCTGTGCCCGCGTTGCAACACGCCGCTTCGGAGTTCGTCGTCTGTCTTGAACACTTCCGGTCTGAACATACTTCGCCCACAACGATTGGATTGTGAAAAGGCGTCTGTGAAACTGCAGCGCTACCTGAAATCAAACACTGTTACTCAGTTGTACATGTATGCAAAGTATTTCTGTGTTACTAGTAATCAAGATTTCAGTCCGGCCGAGGGTTTACAGCCCGTCTGTAAGAAATGCTGAAATAATACAAATGTACATTTAGAAATACACCACATTTATTAGAAAGTGAATGCGTACCCAGCACAGACATTAAGGTCTGTCTTTTAAATACCTGGGTTACAGATAAAAGTCAAAGGTCCAAGTTTGGAGAAATTATTCGGTATTGTCTATAATATGAAAAAAGTATTATTTGCATATTATTTGCTACAATGGATACAATAGGATATAAATAAAATATTGCTCCATCTGCATACCTGTCGTACTAAAGTTCCAGCTTCAATCATACCTATGGCACGTGAACGCTCTTATACACTCATGCGCGCCATTTGTGCATTAAGTTTATAAGTGCCTCTGGTCAGGCTATCGGTAAGCTACTGATTGAATTAATCATCCTCAGAATTTCCTGTTCCACGTGCGCCTCGTGACTGGAAAGTCGGGTTCGAGCCATGCGTTCCGGTGGAGTGATATTGCACGAATTCGCTAACATAAATGAAACCGGTTTATAATAAATCACGCCCTAATAATAATTCTAGAATATCACAATGATACACCAAGCAAGTTAAAATTTATTTCAATTTTATAAGTGACCAATCAGAAAATCCGTTAAGTGTATATTAAAAGTCAGTTAGCAATGATAAGAATATCATATGAGGTCAGCAACATTACATTACATTTTCCTTCTTTTTCTCTTTGCGTAGCCATCGGCTAAATCGAAAACTTCGTGAACACTCTTTTTATCTAATGGAATAACGAAGATTACACACTAAGTATATACATTTCATGTGAATAGTACATTGTATATGGAATCAGAAAACTGTAAATAAGCGTGTTACAACACTGCTGTTGAGAACCATGTGTCATTTCTAGTTTGCATTAATATGTAAAGTATATATTATTTTGAAGTTTTTCGAGTGTCGCCACTAAAATTTTATCTCATCCTGAGAGAGTACACAAATTTGTTAATATCTTAATTTGTAATTAGATGAGGTTGAGTTGGTAAACTTTCCTTAATTTGGTTGATACTTTTTGTTGTTTTGTTTGTCACCATTTTGACGTTTCAAAGTGATTAAGTATAACTACATGTACCTACTATTAAATCATACTGCGTTTTCTTTTCTGTTTCTGATCAGAGTTAATTTTAATCGATGCAATGGGGGCAATAGTGGTAATAGAGAATCCATTCAGATCCATTGGTTAACCAAGGTAAAAAAAATGTTTTGTCGGAATATATCTATTTTCTTTTGATGATATTTACATTGCTGTATTTGAATACAAACATTCGTTTTCATAGACTGTTGTTAGAAATTGGTAGGAATACTTAAAGAAAGTGCGCAGGATTCTTGTTGATATGTTGTTTCATGTATGTAAATACTCAAGACAAAGAATTGTTACTGTCAATCTGATCTGCTAATAAAAGTTTTGTTTGTTCCATTTTGCTCTGTTTATTTGTTCTCTTATCCTAATGTATTTTTTCAGTTTAAGGCCCCTAAAAGGTAGCCTTGTCTATTTTCCGGGTTAAAAGGGGTCGAGGCGTTTCCCGTGCCAGCCTTACAATATAAACATACACACAAAATATACAATGCATAAAGCAGACAAATTATACGTAAGTACGTATGATTATGTCACATTCTTTTTTAATAGAGGTAAGTTTTTCTTCAGTGTAAAAAATATAAGATAGAGTAACTAAAATTGCACAGTTAAATGAAGGATGTCCATTTTGTAATAAAAAGCGAATTTTATTATTACCGATCACGCATTTTAAAATATTGTTTCAGATGTTTGATAAGAAATACCCTGTTGATATCATATATATCTTTTTAACCAAACAAACCTATATTTATATACGGGGCACACATATGGGGATGTGGCAATTTAGAAGTAATTGAACGGGTACAGTTGAAAGTTTAAAAGCATATTTTGAATATGAAGAGTTACATGATTTGTGTGGAAACAGGATGTAAGCCTCTAACAATAGACATAGGGGAAAAATAATGACGTTCTGATCACGTTTAAATAAATATTATCCATATAATCAGCCTTAATATCTTTCCTATATAATGCATAATAATTATCATGTTTGAGTTATCCAAACATTAAATGATCCTACACTTAAGAAAAGATACCCCTGGATATCGAACGTGAAAATGTAAAATATCCTAATTGAATGCGGCCTGAAAAATGTTTGGAATGAACATAATATACAGAAAAGTAAATGGCTTAAAATGACGTTTAGAAAAAAGTTACATGATTTATTTTGATCGAATGGTACTGGTTTGTTGTCAATTTTCTTAAAAGTACTTTTTACTGAATAATAAAAAAAATACTTGTTATTAACTCCTAATCCTTTTTCTAAGTTACATGTACATGGTAAAGTTTCTGATAAGAAGCCATCGTCTTCCGCTTGAAACTGGTAACTGGATTAGAATGTCGATTAGTCTTAGGGCATATAAAATGTATGTTACAATAATATGTTTCCTTCAAAATATTTCTAGGTTAGTCGAAGTTGAATTCCCGACTTCTACTTATCCTTTTACGGGGTTAATAATGTAGTTTTCAGCAGTTGACATCCAGGTCGAGAGGTCAATATCCCAATTCCTTTATTTATTTTTAGACGCCCTCTAATATTACTTCTGCAGCGTCTACCTCCTATATCAAGTGTTCAGTATTTTTTTTATAGAGGACGCGTTTCTAGCATCATTATATTCTACATCGCAGCCGTAATCGTGACATGTGTCACCTTCTTCACCTAACTCTAGGCTATTCATCAGACCATCCGGAGTAATACGGATATAAATTTCAAACTACAATGAAAGCTGCCTTAGATCACATCCTAAAGTATCCAAAAGAGAAGGGAACACTATTTATAAAGGACTAGGCTTTCGAGCTTGCAGAAATTCAGCCGTATCTCCATTTACTAGCAGATGTAGTTTCATTCACTGTAATGTAAGAACTAAGTTTTCAATAACGAAGCCATATCCGTTAGATGAAATATTGTATACAAAGTGTAATTAAGATTTCTCGGGTACGTCAAACTTTGCTAAATTATAATATAATTTCATTTTATTATCATCAAATATGCTAACAGGAGTGCCCAACTGTCACAAAATACGCCCATCAGAAGTCACCTCTAAATTGTTCCAATTTTGGCAATGAAAGTGAACGGGCAATAACTCCGGAGTGACTAGAGCGATTTAGCTTGTTATCGAACCTGGCCGAGATATGAGCAAATATATTTATAGCAAGTTTAGTGAAGACTGGTTGGTAATTGTTTAAGAGACCGAACAAGTCAAAATGTATCCAATTTGAAACATTAAGGGAAATAACTCCGGAGTAAATGAGGCGATTTAGCTTGTTGACGAAAATATTTGCAAGTTTAGTGAAAATTGGTTTGATATTGTTTAATTTAGAGACCGGACATATCTAAATTTGGCCAAACTTATCAATTACAGGGCAATAAATCCGGAGTGAGTGGGGCTGTTTGGCTGGTTATCGAACCGAGATATCATGCTCATTAATATTTAGATAAAGTTTGACGAAGATCGAATTAAAATGTTTGATTAGAGAGCGGACAAGGCTAATTTGATTAATTTTGGATAATTCAAGGGCAATAACCTAGGAGTGCCTGGGTCGATTTGGCTGGCTATCAAAGTTTGCCGAGATATCATGCCCACAAACTTAAAAGTTCGGCAATGATAGGATGAAAAATGTACAACTTAGAGAGCGGACAAGGCTAATTTGATCAAGTTTGGATAATTCAAGTGCTATAATCCAAATATGCCTCGGCTATTTGGCTGGTTATCGAACTTGGTCGAGGTATCATGGCCACACATTTTGACCAAGTTCGGCAATGATAGTATAAAAATGTACGACTTACAAAGCGGACAATATTTATGGACGCCGCCCGCTGCCACAGGTGTCCCTGCAACATGGATAGGCGTATAAAAAGTAGGCAACGAAATAAATCAATACTGATTTAGTTTCTACATATTTATACGGATAAGAAAAAGAATCAACAGGGTTGCATCACGGTTTATCAATAAACTACCCCCTCCAGAATCAAATTCAAAATGAAATTATTAGCCGTGTGTGCTTACAATGTTTATTTTTATCTTCTGGTTAAGGGCGACTACACGGTGAGAATCACGTCAAAAGCGAAACCAAGTGGACCCGTGATAGGTTGTATCGAAGTTAACGTAACAATTTAGTGGACAAGATTCAAGACCTGCTTCTCTTTTCGGAACAAAAGTTCTCGCTGAAAATCGCAACATGCACCTTAAAAAAACAGACTTTATATTAATAATATTTTTTTTTAAAACTTGAATGAGGTCAGACCTGAAGCATATAAAAACGTATTTCGAGTTTATGTCCTTTTGAATTGGAATGATCATATCTTTAGAATGTAATGTAGTTATGGTTATTTTATCTATTGAATTTTCAGTAAATAGCTTTGAAATTAATTCGTATATTTTGTTTGTTTGAAAGCGTGTACATAGTTATGGTTTAGCTTGACGTATGTGTTGCAATGTCAATACAAAGCATTGACTTGCTCTGGTCATTTTCGTGTGCTGACTTATCAAATAATAGCTATGATATGTCCCGGTTTTAACTACATTGTATATTCATGTGTTGTCCTATAAGAAAGCCCTACTCGAGATTCTTAATTGTGATTATTTTACTTCTAACCCTTCTTAACTTATCCATTTTCTAAACAAATTATAATTTTGATTATTATGCTTAGCATCACGTTGTGTTAAATAATTAAGTTTACAACAGACCGATAAGTAAACACATTTCATTACTAGACTTCAGCTTTTTCATTTATGGTCTTGCTAACATGTTTTATGGATATTCGAGTAATTGTTAAAATCAAAAGAATTGATTAATTTTTGTGTAATCTTTTTAAAGTAAATAAGCTATTTGGATGTCAATACCAGACAATTAACTTAATTTGCTAACAAGCATATTCTTTCCTGGTATAAAATGACTAAGAAATAGAAATATCTAGACGTTTATGAAGGCTTTTATGTAAATTTAGCGACTATTGACTATATATTAGCTTACAAAGGTTTACAAATATTTCGATTGCATTACATTTACATGACGATTGCACTACATATTATGTATGGTACGCTACATTTACATGACGATTGCACGACATACTGTGTATAGTATACTTACATTTGCACCATTTGCACTAAACATTATGTACGCTACACTTACATGACGATGCTCAGACACTTAAAATACAACGAAAGGTTTTATGTGTATTCCCATTGTAAAAACATTCTACCTTATACAATAAAGGAGAATTTTCATTAGAAAACTTCATTAATCAACTTTTCACAGAGTCACCTTATCATTCCTTCACATGAATTCACAAATTGTTCTGACTTGAACCAGTCGAAATATCATTATTTCCATTGTAACTGTCGTCTTTTGTGGCATTTAGAGTAGGCTGGATGTTGTCCAATGCAATGCTTTCCTCTTTGTGCAAATGTTTCTTTCTTGCACTTGCGTCAATAGTGTCGTCGTTTTGAATGGATCCATTCGGTTCCGTTTCACTTCGATAGAACTTAGGTCTCTGTGACGTAGAGCATCCCGTGTCGGTCGTGTCGTATGAAGATGTGTGCAGGGAAACCAGGAAACGTAGCTGATCCCTGAGTTTAAATTAATATACATTCTATATAAAAAGTCTAAAGTCAAAAACTAACTAACTAAAGTTTATAACGCATTTTTTTCTGCATTCAAAGTGATTATATTATATTCACCATTACTATCAGTATTTTATTCCGAAATCATGCATAAACAATTGAACCATTAATTTAAATATAGAGGAAATTTCGGTTTGGTGTAAATAGTTATAATTTAAAAAAGGGGCAAAAAAAAAAATATTCAAAAGGGGGGCACAAAAAAAAAAAAAAAAAAAAAATGCTGAACATCGAAAATTAACTATTACCCACATTCTGTTAAGCTTAAAACTCTTCTTTTATGGTTTATTTTACAAATAAATGGGGAATTCATCAGAAATATACCAAATGACGTCATTTAAACGACGTCATGTCGCATTTTCCAGCATTAATTCCGCTCTGTAAACTTTTTGCGAAAATAAACAATTGAAAACAGTAAAAAAAAAAACCCCCTACCACTTCAAAACTGTATTATCACTTTATTTCACTGAGAAACTCTAAATTCCGGAAAAGTAAATATACTAAAACTGGATTTTTAAGAACTTCTAAAAAACAAGTTCCGACAGAAATAATTAAAGTTGTACATAAAACTTACTGGATACATCGTAAAGTGTTTTCCTGTCGAACCAACCTATGCTGTATGGTAAGAAGGTTCATTTTGTGATTATCTAATGTATCCCAGATGTCTTTCACGTATTTGTTCATTTCATTAATTGGGGGAGATTCCCATTTCGTAAGAACGTCTTTAAGATCTTCGATATCTTCATACTCAATGTAGTGTGATTTTCTGAAGTCCTTGAATAGGCAAAACATTTCATTTTACATTTTATTTGATTTCATAGAATTTGAAACTGAATTTATTAAGCTAATTTTGAAAGTGAGGACAAGCTAAATTGAACTAGAGTATCTACATCATTTTGATGCGGTGTTTTTGTTTTGAGATATCATATTACAGTCATACGTTTTAGAATACATTATTACTAAAACATAACGTAACCTTTACATGAAGCCTACAGTATGTAAGTTTGTAACCAAATAAGAACAAGTGAAATAACAACACGTAAATGGTTGTCTTTGCTAATTAGATTCTCTCTTTTCAAGCGCGAGTTTATAAAAAAAGCTATCAGCTTTCTTCTCTATCTTGTATGTATTGATTTTGTAATGTTCATATTTTGAAAATAAATGATTGTTAATAAAAGTTCTAACTCATTAGCTTAGGAAACGTGAATCTGATACACGTATAATAAAGATTCAGCAAAACCATAATGAGAAATGACAACAAAACTCACCCTGCCAAAGAAGAAACTGTTTAATTCTACCCTTGCAACAATCCAAGCTCTGTTGACCTCTAACCCTCTCTGTGCGTCTTGCTGGACTTTTTGGTATGTATCAGTAAGTTGTGCGATCAGGATGTTCAGTAGAATGACGATACAGGTAAACAGGAAGCACAACATGAATATGACGCTAACCGTCCTGTAAGCACATGGTTAACAAAATATGAAAAAACATCAAAGAAACAGAAACAGTTATTTATTTGTGAATTATTTAAAAACGATCTCCTTCAGGTCTAGATTTTGAATATCATTTTAAACATCAGAATTAGAAAATACTTCAACTATGGATTTGGAAGTGTACTCTGATTTTGCTTACCCATATCCATCCTCTCCCGTGTATTCTACAACCGGCTGCGCTTCTGTTAAAGACCGTACACCAACAAACAATATACCCCAGAATGTACTGAAACAACAATATTAAATTCTTGAGGACCATAGTCACATCTATGCCATGAAACCAAATTTATATTATTCTATGAACTAACGGTCAATAACGCCACAACAATCAAAGGAACTCTGCTTGGGTTAATTCTAATATGGATGATATATTTCTTTAGTCAATCGGAAAAGAAGTTTGAGTTTCGGATATGGAATTAGCTTCTTCAAACTTTTCTAATTTACTTCCACGCAGCAAGTTCGGTTGCATAAAACATAGAAACGCAGGTACTTGACCATTCTTTTTCGAATATCACATATAACAAACGCTCTTTTTTATTTATGATATACGGACCAATTTGTTTTCGTATATCACATATAAAAAGGTTTATAAAAAGGTACCTATGTAGAGAAATAGAAGCAATATCCGTATAAATACATCAGTTGCGTAAATCAGTTGTGATTTAGAAACTAAAAGTTGTTTTTGATTGTGACAGTTAAGTTTTAGCATAACCTTCACTTGTTTTCATTCAAAATTTAAATTTCAGGACTACCCATTATTGATTTGATTCCCAGAAACAAAACAATGAATAAAAGTTACGTCATGCCACGTACGTCATAACTCTAAGTGAAAACGTTGTTCATTAGTTTATACGTGTCTACTGTGTTAGATTCTGAATCCACTCTGCATACTACATTTGTATCACAATTATGTACTTTCTGTATTAGATGATTCATCTCAAACCAAGTTTGTATAATATAGCTGTGTATGATATCTTGAATAGTGGCACGAAATAGGGGAGTGAATTTATTCCCAAACACATTTATCCGGGTCTGTAGTAGTAACGACAGTCTTTATAACTTCATCTTATAAGAATTCAAATTATTTATGGCTTGGAATGCTTTCTGAAATTGAAGCACTTTCCGTCGAAATGTGCCTACGCAATAATTCACTCGGGCTTCGCCCTCGTCAATTATTAGAAGGTTTCTTCAAATTCGATAAACCACCCCAGGACATAGATTATTTCTTAATTATGGTAGAACGTTAGTGTAAGCGTTTAGTTATTTATCACTGTTACTAGTATTATTTGTTTCAGACTTTATTCAAATACCTTAAATAAGGTAATATTTAATATTTTGCTTACTTGGTAAAATAATAAATTAAAAAAGAAACATGTCTCTTCTTTCCCTTAAACCTTTCTCATGGTTGTAAACAAACCATTTACTACCTTGTTTCGTTGAATTTATTTAGATCACCATCGCCCCTGAGAGACAGAATAAAGGATCCACTGAAGGCTAGTAAAATGACAAGAAACACGACTCCAAACTGGATAAAGTCATGGGCAAGAATTCTGGATAAGATCTGAGCATAGGCCCCCGTCTGTCTGAAGTGTAGAATATATATGTCTGTATCATTACAGATAAAAATACATATAAAACTGGACGAAAAAGAGCTAGTTTAAACATAATTCATTTCCAATGATAGTGACAATATTAAGGAAAATACACCACATGACAACAAATGTATGGAAAAAGGGTCAGGTCACAATTTCTAACAAAATTAAATACGACCTTTCCCTAGAAAAAGAGTTAGAATGAAAACAAGCTCTTAATACTGCGTTTGTGTTTTATACAAGTCAGTGTATCACACGGAAAAGGCAAACTAAATGATAAAATAGAAACTATTTCAACTGCTGCAGAATCCTGTTTAATTATTACATTGTAAGACCAATATAAACTGTATTTTTCTTGGATGCTGAATGTGGTATGAGATTGGTTATATGAGAAACATTCATTGGTATTTTGTATACAGAATTATCAAATCATGATGACGTTGTCCGATACAAAATACATATTTCAGCTTGAATACTAGACCATTGTACAGTGTGTTTGTGAGACCAATCACACGTACAAATCTGGAAAATGTTGAACCAAGCGGGACACTGACTAGTACTTTATCATGTTTATTGTTCTTTGTTTTTAATATACCCTGCATATATTGCTTACTGTAAAATAGAACAAAAACGCAAATTGTCTGAAGTTATTCCTTATTTGCTGATCATCTTCCCGAAAAATTCCCAATTTTCACGAAAATGATCTTGGTAAGTATATGCAGAAATATGCTACCATAAATCCATATTCAAAGTTTACCATTTATCGAGAAAGTTATCGTTTGAATATTACAATTCAATTTCATTCAAAACTCAGTATGAACAGATTTAATGCAATACGAGAAAGTAGATTAACACGAAATAGTCGGCGTTACAAGACAATAGGAAAAGTGATATTTTAGTTACCTGAATACAGCAGCAAATTTAAAAATTCTTAAGGTCCAAAATAAGTATCCAAAAGCAAAGACGTGCCACTGTGCGGTGTTATGAGTGAATCTCAATGGAACAACACATACCAGAAGTATGGAGGACGACATATCAAGCCAATTGAACGCATCGTGAAAGTATTCCAGTCGGTGCCTGTAAAAAGTAATGTATATGAATGAATTGGCACTGTTAGAAGTTTTATTAAAAGAAATAAGGGAAATAAAACCTGACAGTATATATCACATTATATATTTAATTATATCAAATTATTATATCGTAACGTATTGTATTTGAGATGTCTGTCTGAAAGATAAGCATCAGAGAGAAATATTTCAAGCGGTACTCACCGTCTTAATTGATTTAGTTCTGTAAGAATTGTTAGGACTACCATTGCAAGGAATAAAACTTCTAGGACAGCCCTAGATATCTGAAGTGGGTCGTTATACATAGCAGGGTTCGGTGTTGTGGCAGCCACTATTGCAGAGTAGGTGATACAAAATAGTGCAAGCATGTATAGAAAGGAATTGAACCTGTAAACAAATATTTGAAAATCATCCAGTGATTTTTAAACAAAGTCATCACAAGGAACATGTTTTAAATATTGTTACAACATTATTTTAATGAAGAGGGAAATATCATATTAATAACACTTTGTGAATGATTTGCGAAATATCCAGATTCCTTTACCAAAGGAAAGTAAGCTCTTGGATTTGGAAGACAAGACAATTTATAAGCTGATACTTTCAGAAATACTCCAGTGGTTTTTGTTTGTTTGTTTGTTTGTATGCGTGCTTATTAGGTCCACCACCCTCGGGCGATGTATATATGCGGAACGACCCGTACTCCAAGTGTTGCATGCACGACTGTCTTTTGTAGAGTAATGTTCTGTCAGTTTACAAATTAAAAATTTCTACGGTTAAACTGGTTGTCATGCGAAATGTAACTCACTCAAATCTTCTTTTCGCGTACTGTTTCCATTTCCGTCTTATTAACAATCGAACAGCGTCGTGATAAACAATGTTCTGTAAATAGTTATTTGCAAAAGTTTAAAACACCCTGTTGAGTTTCATATACTAAAATCTCCTATATAACAGAAAATCATTTCACCCGTGTGTCTTAAACGTCAGAGTTTTACCCAGAATATAATTTACATGGGTCAATTATGAAATTATAACGTTAAAAGATATCCTCAGTTATTTATGAAGTACCGATTCTATCAGCAACCAGATACACAAAAAAATACAAAGAAGAACGTATCATTTAGAGAAGTTACCCAACAATTATAGTGATGCCTACCTGAGAAAAGTTTTGAAAAATGTCATCTGCCGTGTGCCCAAAATAAGAGAACCTTGTATATATAATACGTTAATCTTATAGTACCTTATTCCCTTGCTTGGCGATTAATTGAAGTGGGGATCTGGACCTGCATTCAAATTTGGCACTTTCAGGTGTCATTCCAACTTCGTCACATTCTAGAAGGTTATAAAACACTCTCAGTTTCTCCCCAGACCCTCTGGCCTCTATCAAGCAATCAAGTATAGAGAGAATTGTTTTCTGAAAACGTAATTGTAAACATGTGGAGTTCAAAAGTAACAAATGCATAATTTCAACGCCTTAAAGTTAGACAATCGTAAGCGTATCGTATAACATTTTATGATGCATTCATTGTAATAGATTTATTAAATGCGCTTCTAATGCGCCATAAATGAGGGCAAGAGGGGAATGATATATTGACCAAATTGATGGTAATAATCTACCATAAGCAAATCGGAAGTAACATAGTCGCAAGTGTAATGTATCTATTCTATTACAGAATCTAAAATTATCATATAAAAAGGCCGTAGCCCACAGTGTTGCTGTTCTTGAACAAAGGGGTTACTAAAATTTAATTCAGCATTTTAACTTTATTTAAAAGTGTGTGCAGGAATATGCAATAAAGATACAAATTAGGAACGCCTGAAAAATAAACGAAATGAAACTACGTATCGTAAAGTCAAATAAGACACTATCTTCGGATAAGAATACCTAGTTTTCATACACATATGGACCCCTGCACTGTATGTTTGTATTTATCAATTTATTCGGGTTTCCTTTTGTGGTGTTCGGATAGGTACAATTATATTGCATGTGGTTGATTATGTATGCACTCATGTGTTTAGCAACTGTTTAATACTCTGATGCTCAACAAGTTTGATCTAGTCAATTTAGTTATATCAGACTATGTTTATTGATTCATTTTTTAATAAAGATAAATGACATTTTCAGACAGATTTGTGTTGTATTCATTTCGGTGTAGTGCTAACACATATGAACTCCACCTCAAAAGCTAACTCATCAAGGTATATTATTGTGTTGAACAGAGGTATGAGTGGGTTTGAGAAGTATGTGTCGAGAAAAAGATTCATACCTGCATAGTGGTCTCTAAGCCCAGTAAGTCATGCATGGAAAATTCCGCATCTGTTGCATCGGACACAAATAGGCTGCGAACACTTGAAAAATAATACGGAATTTGTGAATTGGGGCATTTTCAATTACTGTAAAATTTAACCAAGTGGAATGATATTCCCTTTCAATGTCAAACGCAATGTTTCTTATGTTAAAGTCTTCTTTTTGACACGCTTTTTAGGTCACCAGTGTAATGCAATTCTAGCCGTTTTATATTCATGTTGTCTTTTCTGTATAATTGTTTCTTTATTTAGATATGTTAAAATTCGACTGCTTCAACCAACAGCACAACCCTTGGAAATTTTAACATCTTAATAAAGGTGTAGATTTATTACATTTATTACGACAACATGGATCGGATTTCATAATCTTTGAAAAAAACAGTTCATGTAAAAACTTGTTTGCTTTTTATGGCTGGAACATATATGGTGTTCGGGACATGGCTGACATTACGACTGCATATTGATCTATGTTTGCGTTGCCTATCCTACTGAACAAAAAAGATATCTATGTTGAAAATTTGTGTAATGTGAACAATTGTTTTTCTCCCAATCTGTTTCACAAGAAAATTTGTATGTACGGACAATCTACAGATACATTTATTTCTTACTTATAATTACAAAGGTCTAAAGGATTTCATACGAAATGTTCTTTCCTGCCAAACATTCAAATATTTTTTTAGACCGTTGATGAACTACTTTTCATCACACATTTTTCCAGGAGTGTTGTTTGCTTTAGGGCAATAATGAAAAGTGGATTACATCGCAATATAGAGTTGTAACTTTTGTCTATTGCTATTTACATTGGCCATAACCTTTCCCTAAAATGAATTAGTTTGGTGTACATCAGTGTCCGGATATGTTGAGATTTCCTATAATATTCCCCAAAATGCTCTTAAATTGTTCTGTATTCGGCGAAACATTTTTTGAGCTATGTTTGTGAACTTTATGGTCTATAAACTACGAAAACAGCTGAACCTGACTTACAAAGCGTTTGGCATATACGCAAGAAGCAATGCGCCCATGTCATCGTTTTTATTGTCTATGGCAATTTTCAGTGGAAGTGTACCAGTTTTGTCACGGGCATGTGGAAGAGCGTCATTATCTAACAGTTTGGCAGCGATACCTGTGTAAATAGGAAGAACTGAATCAGCCGGAGCAAGATAAACAAAACAATACCAAATCTGTCTAAAACGTTTTTTCGACGAGCACTATTTGAATGTTCTAAGTTTGTGTGTACTTTGGTTAATAGTATACATGCAGATAATCCTGTTCTCGGTGCCAATTTATTATCATACATTAATCAAGAGAAATCCGCATTGTTTTAACAGTAGTTAAATACAAAAGATATAACCTTATATTACGACTCAGGTTTTTATATATAAACTGAAGCAAATCAGCAAGCTCTAATATGTATAATTAGATGCACGTCTGTACAGAAATGTCGAAGATAACTATCCGCATGACTGTAGTAAGACGTTATTCCAAATCATACAAACACTCACTGACTTTGAGTAGGCGGCAATTATGATATACATATATTATCCTTAGCTAACCACTGTTAACAGTTTACCTTTCAGGTTGCGTCGCACAGCATGATGAAGTGGTGTCTTTAACTCGGAATCGGCGGTTGATGTGCTCGCACCTCGGTTTATCAGATTGTTTACAAGCACCGATATCTGTGTGACGAATTTGGATCATTTAATGCAAAGTGCATCATACCAGTATAGAAGGATAAGACCAAACGAGGCAATAAAATATCTGAGTTCGTTTATTTTTTTGGAATAGAAAATGCTCAATCAACGTCTAAAAGCACAATAAGTAAGAACTGATTAATTAGCAAACCCTTAATCCTGATTGTCTTAAATAAAAAGTGCATACGCCCCAAAGACTTGTTTAAAAGATAAAGTATGGCCGATAGAGAACGGTTTTGTTACACTGTTTTACAAAAAGTGAGAAGACATATCATACATAGCATTTATGGAATGGTTATATTTTATAAATATACACTAGACTGACACAGTTATTCAAACGAAATATAACTACTATGGAAAAAACTGTTTACCTTTGACTCTATCTTCATATTTGAAACTACGAACAATAAAGCCTTATGAACATCTCCCTTTCGTTTTACAAGAACATCAGTAAACACTTCCGTTTCCGCTTCCTGCCGACCAATCAGAAATGAGCTTGTTTTATTAGCAACCTGAAATGATAACAATATGGCATGCTTAAATAGAGTCTTACGTGTTCGTAAATTGAAAATTAGTCAGGGTAGGTGAAACAGCCGTTATTCAAGTAGCATTAAAAACGTAGATTTATATCATTAGTAGAACAAGACGCCTATAAGTTTCCAGTATCGCTCTACTGGAACACTGGACTGTTTCTGATTAATTTTGCGAATATCTTTTGGAATGTTATCAAGGAAAAGCTAACAGAGGTAACTTCGACCTTGACCCTCGACCCACTGACCTCTAGAAGCAGTAAGGATCATCTACTCAGTGAGACCAGTCATTCTATGAAGACTGTTGTGACCTGTTATAGAGCGTTGATAATTAATGGGTGTAGCACAATTGATTATTAAGTGTGTTATCAAGGTTTTACAACAAGAAACTGTTGTTGTTTTTTTTCAAAACAAGACCGCATGGGAAACATTACTGTCATTGCGATGATGATGTTTCTAGTCACCATTAATTGTATTCACCATTATAGAAATCAACAACTCAACAACACCATCTAAGGTTAACTATATATCTATACTCTCTAATAGCAAATCATGTACTAGCTCATTCATTTTCAAAGTTTGGGTCACTGTAACCAAAAACTTTTGGGATCATCTGACGGTTGCAAACAACCTTCTGAGCAAGTTTCATGAAAGGCAAATGAAAATTATGACATGTAGAGTGTTGTCAACGAAAGACCACAGGCAGGCGGACGGACAGACGACCGCCATCTACTTCGTCCAGTAGAGCTAGTAAAAAGCTTACGAATATGGGCGTATGCAGTTATTTCAGAATCTCTATTCAAAATCAAATTTCGCGACCAGTTCAATTGACATCCGATTGTTAAGTTCTTTAGGCACGAATACGTCTAGTAAAACATTTCTTTTATTGGATTAATCTGGCGTATAAACTGGTGCCGAAAAGGTTTGGCGCCGAATGACTTATTCATGTGGCATCAAAACGAATTGGTACCAGAATGCACGTGAATCGACAGATGATTACACTTTTACTACTAACCTCTCTTTCAAAGTTATCCGATGATGTTGCTTCGCCAAGTTCTGCTGCTAGTGACGCTACAGACTCGGATGTTATTAGTGAATTTGTGTGTCCACCTAAAAACAAATTGGATGACAAAAAAGAATAATATATAAATGTAAACTGCAGCATACAATTGGTTATTTGTCTTGCTAAAATAATATGATCAGTAGTTAGCTTTACGATAGGTATACTATGTGGCCGCGATATTAAAAAAACACCCTTCACCGGGTTGAGGTTCAGACACTTCGGTTACAATGGCTTACTGTAGGGAAGGCAACGAATATCCGGCCTCCGAGTATTCGGATCCAATAAAGGTATCCGAGTATTCGGTAAATGTGTCAAAATAACAATACCGTTATAAGGAAATTTAATTTAAAATCTCGATTTCATGGTAATACTTAATTTAGATAACAGCCGTTCAGATGTCACTATGCTATAAACGGTTGCCATGGTTGTGACACTTTCTGTGGTCAATCTTAGTGATAGACAAAAGAGATTATGCAAACAATATAATTTCATGACCGTCAATAAGTAGAAACAAACATTCAGACAATTTTTTTTTGTGAAGGAAGTTGCTAATTCATGCCACTGCACATTTCAATTCTTCACTGCATTTTCAATTTTAATTCTTCTTTTACATTGTTGAAGGCCATATGAAAATAAGATGTATTTTGATTTTAAATTACATGTAAATCCTTGTATGTCTGATATGCAACCTTCATGAAATACAGATTTTATCATTATTATTATATTATTATTACACTCAACTGGTTTAGAAACGCAAAAATGGCAAAATAATTATTTTAACAGTATTTCAAATTTATTCAAATTTCTTACACAGCAAAAACAATATAAAATTGAATTCTTGTAAAAGTTTCAATAATTCATCGCAAAAAAATGACTTAAATAGAAATAAAAACAATAGCGTCATTCAAATAAAAATGTTCAACAGGGGAAAGTTTTGCATTTCTAAATCGGTTAAGTGTATTATAAAGAATCTTTTAATTATTGCGACGAGTGTAACAGACATTTGTCTACTCAAACTTCGGTTATTACATATGCAAGCATTAGTTTGCAGTTTGATAATCAGTAACTGCACATTATGCAATTTACTGATCGGTCACGGACAATTTGAATGACCAATATAGAGTTACCTCCCATAAAAACAAAAGAAGAAGAAATGCATAATCCTACTTTTATATCATGAATAATTGAATTTTTAGATGCTATTTGTCAGACTTAGATAGATATAATCAGAATTTGTTACATTAACATGTATATACGATCCCTGATATAATCTCAAGTTCTCGGGATAGAATAATCACATGCAATTTCTAAAAGTAATCTATTCGACAAATATATCAATAACGTATCAGTTTGTCAAATACATAAAACACCCGATATTCGTTCGGAAGGCTGATCGAGTATCCGAATACCGATTTGGGTATTCGTTGATATTCCTAGTTTATTGTAAGTACAACCAAACCAATGTGGTCATGTTCTAAGAAGCACTAAGCGCGAAATGAATGTCAAATTCATAAATTACAAGTTTCGGCCAGATTGCATCTGGACTTTAATTAAAATTAATCAATGGTTGTCTTGCTTACATCTTTGAATGACGAGCATAATTTGCTGACCCGTTCATAAATGGAATCTTATTATGTACATTACCTAAATCTTCGAGTCTTAAACCTTCCGGTTCATCGATACGTTGCTGCTTCTTCCTCCACATTCCCCCTCCAGTGATGCGGTTTTTATGTGGTCGCGACATGACACGTTTCACTTCTGGTCCGCTTTGGAAAATGAAGAAGCGATCTGCTAAGTGCTCTGTGTTATAGCTGGTTCATCTGAGCTAAAAATGCCTTGCACCCTGTAGCATTTATAAGTTATTCTAAAAATAAAATTGATACTGTCATAAGGCGACATCTGTTTAAAAAATGTAATTTCAATCACATACTAGTATTATTTATAAGTCTAAAACAAATATTGATTCTATTGTTAAATTTGTCTTTACGCGTATCGATCTATTTATTTTAATCACAAGTTTGAAGATCCATCAATACCAGCGTTATTCCCGATAATGTTACTGTTACGCAAGTTTTTCTTGAAAAGCAAAGAGAAACAAAACAAAATTATTTATACATTCAGAAAACAAATCTCACGCGGAAGAAAAATGTTACAAAACACTGCTGAGTGATTTTTATCTACTAATCTCGTTCTTGGAAAAATCTGCAAAAAGTCGCAAGTGTCTAGACTGATGTAATTTGAGGTAGAACTCCTGTCATTCTGGCCATGCAAATGTTATTGCTGATTACATGCATAGCTTGAAACTGGCTCACTGTTGTTTTTACGAATAATATAATGTTGTTGTTGTTATTATTGTTGTTGGTTTTACGGAGTACGAAACAAAAATCTTAGTTTGCAATACCACCATAAAACTCGGAGAGGGAACATTTTAGTTGAAATGCTAGACAAAATTGTGACATAAAATGTATATATATATAAACCTTATGAGCACTTTGTACTTATATTAACTTTTATTTCTGCAAACAGAAACTTTTCTACTTCTTAGATTTAAAGAACGTTTGTGCATTCCTCAGTTATTCTGTAGTTTTATCTACAGAACTTTTTCTTCTGTTAAATTTCAAAATTTACAGATTAAATTATTCATAATACGTTATTTACTGAGGATATATTAGAGATTAGTTCATTTAGGGTTATCTGATGGACAGAGAATAGTTTGTAAACGTCAGCACGAAAGCCCGCAACATCTCTTTTTTGACTGTTATAAAATTCAGCTACTAATACAAAGTTCCTAGTCATTATTCAACACCGTTATTCCAATATATAACTGAGCTAAAATACGAACACACAGTCCTTGAAGTTTGTGGCTTAAACTTACCTAGTATTATAAATACCTTTATATCTGAGACCAAATGGATTTTGTGGAAATTTTGCAACAGAATAAGAACAAAACATACTTCAATTTTTATATTTGTTGAAACAAAATTTGAAGATCCAACTCAAGTACAGCAAAGCATCATTTAATTTCCCGAACATCGCTGGCGTCCCTTTTTACGTTAAAACTTCTATATATCCGTCTGTGCTACCTTTCGTTAAATTTCTTTTCGCATAAGGCACCTCTTTGTGCGGTGATAAAGCGAAATGTCCATCGTAAAAGTTGATGATCTTAAACTACTTGTTAGCTTGAAGGTGAACATATAACCGAAACTGTATGTTATAATTTATACTGGTTCACATAATTCTTACTTTATACGAAAGACTGATTTGTATAAGTCAATCTTTATTGTTTCTCATATGAGTGAGTTTATTATGTTATTGTAAGGATGGTAGAGGATGCTCCATGAACCCTATCACGCCAGCTACGGGGCAAATCAAAGGGGTTACCCCAATTATGGGGGCCTCAAGAAAAAACATTACATAGTTATGACCAAACTGTATGAATGTGTATCACAGTTTTATTGCAATTGAATATAAAGAAAATCAGTGCAAATCTTTTTTGGCATTCCTAGTCAAAGTTTTCTGTAAAGTATTTTTAAATTCATTTCTTTCAATAGGAGAGGTAACTCGGCATAACTCATTATTTACGTGTTTTAAATGCATTTATGGTGTTTTTTGCATTGTTCTTGATCATAAGTCAAATATAAATTTTGAGGGGTGATATAATTTTAAGCTGAGAACATATTTGAAGTTTTGAACCATCGAAAATCAGATCTGCTGATGACACTAGTCTGTACATTATTGTTGACAATCCAATTGCTGCAGCTGAAACACTTAACACTGATCTGGAGAAAATATCTGAGTGGGCACAAAATTTGCTTGTCGACTTTAGTCAAAGAAAAACTGAATTTCTTCTTATCTCACGTAAATATAACAAACCTGTACACCCACCTCTGACTATGCAAGGTGTTCAGATAAAAGAGGTGACGTCACACAAACACCTTGGAGTTTTATTCTCAAATGATGGAAGTTGGCATGCACATATCGACAACATCAAAGAGAAAGCATGGCAGCGAATTAATATCATGAGATCATTGAAATTTATTCTTGATCGGAAGTCACTCGAAACTATATACATGTTCTTGTCTTTTATTAGGCCCCTTCTAGAATATTCCGATGTCGTGTGGGACAACATTGCCCAGTATGAGGAAAATGAACTTGAAAAGATACAACTGGAAGCATGTAGAATCATTACAGGTGCTACCAAATTTGTCTCTTTCGATAATCTTTACAAAGAAACTGGATTACCGCCCCTCAAAATCAGACGTCAAAAACACAAACTCATTCTTTTCTACAAAATGAAACATCAACTGACTCCAGATTATCTTTCTTCTTTAGTGCCCGAAACTGTCGGGCAAATATCTGTATACAATCTTAGAAATGCCAGTGATTCAAGAAACTTTCAACTTTTTGCCAACTCTTTTCTACCATCTACAATCACTGCCTGGAATCAACTACCACTAGACCATAGAAACTCGCCAACCATTGGTATCTTCAAAAGACGACTTTATTCTGATGTACATTCAATTCCATGCCATTATTACGTTGGAGAACGCTTACATCAAATCATGCACGGCAGGTTAAGAAACCACTGTAGCTCGTTAAATGAACATCTATTCTCCAAAAATATTGTAAATAGCCCCTTGTGTGAGTGTGGTGATGTCGAAAGCACATATCACTATTTTTTCAACTGTCCATTGTATCAAATTCCATTTGGCACAACTCTCTTTAACAAAGTTAGGGTAATTACTGCTGTCACGTTACATACATTGCTGTATGGCAGCCCCCATATTACCGAAACTCAAAATAAATCAATCGTTCTAAATATTCATAAATATATACAAAAAACAAAACGATTCGATACACGGCAATAATTCTATTTACAAAAGGAAGACAACAGAAAAATTTCGCATTATCTTTGTCGACGATCTATACACCCTTTCAATTAATCGATAATCTACCGACCAAGAGTTGCGTCCCTTACCGGCTGTGACGTCATACGATGATAAATTGCACAAATGAAACCATCGCTGACACTTACTTCTTAATAGTTTGTAAACATCAATCAGGTTAAACAAATTTTTACGGCGTAATTGGTAATGATTTTGTCATTTTATACATCATTTCTACGTAATTATCATAATCATAATATATATAGATATGTTAACTGTGAAAAAAGTCAGCGATTATTTAGAAATATTTTAGAAAAAAAACTGGTGTACTTTCGAATAAAGTTTACGGATGCTGTAATTGTTCTGCTTTGAAATAAACAAAAATGAATAACGTGATTTACATGAATTAAAGTAATAAATGAATGGTTTAGTGAGAATTATTGTCAAGAAACATTTTTCAAAAAGTATGAGCTATGGGGCAGGAATACTCTATAGACGGTTCCTGCTAAGGGGATAATGTCCGTTTACCGTAAAAAGTTGCCATATGTCTGGACTAATTATGTTACTAAGTTACTATGTGACAAGTTTTAACAATCAATGACATAATTAGAAATATTAATTTTTATAAACACCATCTTTTTTCATTTCCATGCAATTTATTAATATATCTTTTCAACAATGTAAGGTTATGAAATGAAAACTAAAATGAAAGGTACAACATAAATGTGCAACATAAATACTTTTAACTTGAAAATTGCATCATACAGCAAACTGTTTCGTGTGATTAGTGACAATAACATTGTCAATTTTAATAAGATGTGTGTGCCCTACTGCCCTCCAACAATCTTAAAACGCATCATGATCTTACCTGACTAAATGACTAGTAAATCACCAATGTTTATAACACCAAACAAGACACTAAACATATTAGTTATATCATTTTAGCATATTACATGTACAGTGTAATTTTACTCTGTGTACACACATCTCCCGACTTAACCACTATATATCAAAAGTCTGTCCGAGTCAATGATAATAAAATATTTTTTAAACCAAATAACTGTATAACTTCAGTGTCAGATATACAGAATGTAGACATATTAAAACGTTTTTGGAAAGGAAAAGCATTATTTAAATTGATATTTATTATTACTATAAAAGACTACATTTGCCATAACACCATTAGTTTTGTTCGGGTAGCTTATAATGATAATAATAATAATAATAATAATAATAATGAAATCAAAATAATAGGTAAAAATATAATTACAGCAACATAAAACATGTTTTATCAGCGCAAGCATTTAAATGTCAGAAGGCTCTCGATGTAAAATGTTTTAAGTATCTGAATAAGAAGCAGATAGGACAGTTTTGCAGTCTTCTCTTAGTGTTAATACATTCATAATACATATGTTACTATATATTGTAACTAATTTGTACAGTATTATGATGATTTAAGGTCAGGGCATTATAAAATAATTGGCCCGCGCGTGAGGGCCGATTATGCGATAATCGGCCCTCAGAAAAGGGACACGCGACGTCAACGGCTACAAATGACGTCACTTCTTGAATAAAATGGCCGCCATTGAGAAATGTATTGAATCGCGATCAAAAGAGATCATCAAAAACAAAGTGATCGAAAATAGATATTAAAGTATGAGTGTAACAAGATACACACGAGTTTATTGAAAGTAAAAATATCATCAACACTAGAAAATAGATCACGCGTAACGATAAAAAATTCAAGGAATGGTGTAGTGAGGAAAAACACCAACTTTAAATCATCATCCCTGAATGAACATGATATGAGCATCTTACTAGTTTTTTTCTACTATCTATTAGTGTTGCACATTGTATTGACATTATCCTCTTAAAATCCAACTGCATGTAACGTTAAAATCTGAAAACATCTATTCGCTTCACATAGCTACGAAGTGTATTATAAACTGCAGAAGCAAAAGAAAATACCTGATTGTAATATAGATTCTCATTCACTTACGTTTTAGTTTAATTGCATCGTTCATACGAAAATAATCCAGCAAGCACAGAATACATATAAATAATTAATATGTTAAGACAACCGATAAAGATCAATGTAAGTGTTTTCATGTGTGACCTCCTTCCTTTCCTATCACACAGCCGCTCAAGTGTTAATTTAACCCACAAGGCATATATATACACAATTTTACAAAGCGCACTCAACTATTTCCAGCGTAAGAAATGAAATGGAATAGTTAAATGAAAACTTATAATAGCGTTAATCTATACATTTTAAAGCTACTCCGTTCTACCTCATTGAAAACTAGCAACTAGCAATTAAAGTAATTTCCCGTGGTCGACTGACTACAGTAAAATCGAGCATTCACTTATAATGTGTCCTTCTTCATTTCAATATAGGAATCAGGAAAATGTTTATCGACCAGGAAGTATATATGTTACCATGTTAACAGCGGAAGACTTAAGAGGACATTCAAGAGATTTGAATTTACATTTGTACTAGAACTATCATTTTGTTTCTTTCATTCTTTCACGTTATAAACTACAGCGTATAAGTCAGCACACAAAATAAAGTATATTAATTATAGAATAATATATGGCGGAGCAGGGCATTTGAGTGATAATCGCCCCGGTAATGGAATAATTGCCAGAGGGCTTTAGCCCGAGGGCAATTATTACATACCCGGGCGATTATCACTCAAAGTCCCTGCTCAGCCATTTCTTTTTCTGTATAATACATGTGTAGTCTCACCATCATCTGAGAGTCACTCTTTAATAATCTTTTTCATGTCACTCTTAGTTTTCATGACGGTAGATCTATTTCTTTTACTCTCTATTTTATTTTATTTTTCTGTAATACATGTGTAGTCTCACCATCATCTGAGAGCCACTCTTTAATTATTTTCATGTCACTCTTAGTTTTCATGACGGTTGATCTATTCATTTTACTCTCTATAAAGTTTAGAGTTTTTTCTTCCGCAACATGATGACTAACGGGTTGATTTCTTGCTATTTTGTCGTCTAAATCAATCAACCTATTCGCTAAACACTCTAGCGTTCGCTTGGCGACAGCCATGTTTTTTCCGTTAAATGACGTCACGTTTGCACGTGCACGTTTTCCTAGGGCAATTATGCCATAATAGCCCTGCGCGCGGAAGGCCAAAAGCTGATAATACTTCGGTAGGACGGATAAAGCTTTTTTTCTCTATACTAAAGTGTTACTATATATAGTAACATATGTATTATTTACATATAATTATATGACGGCACAATGATCACTCACCATCATGTCTGATCTATGCACTTTTTTTGATGAATTCCGTAGGTTATATTACGCGGTGGTTTTTGTTGCAAATACGTCACATCTAGCACACACCCTCTTTATTTAAGATCAGGAGATTCCCCTCAAGATCTTTCCGATCTGGAAGTGAGTTACTAAATTCAGAATTTTAATTCAATTCCCGTTCAGGAAGCAAAACAATATTTTTTATGCCCCCCCCCCCCCCCCCAAATTTTTACTCAGTCTGGACATCAAGTTTGTGCAAAATGAACAAAATTGATAAAATCATATAAATTTATCAGACAAAATATATGACGCATGTTTGCAGTTTATTCTTTTACTTACAGATTAAGAGAATCCTGACAAAATTATACTATGTATTTATTGTTAGAGAGAGAGAGAGAGAGAGAGAGAGAGAGAGAGAGAGGGGGGGAGGGACGGAGGGAGAGAGAGAGAGAGAGAGAATGGCATTTACTATTGGGCTGACATCATTGATAAAATCAATGACTTCCATATTTAGAATCAGGAAATATTTCTTATCTAATACGATTACATTCATACATACATGACACTATCAAACGTTTTATCTCCTTTATCATGTTGAGAATATGAATGAACCCATTACCTTTAAAAACATTTTAAAGGTCTTTTAAAGACAAAAGAAATTTTGACTACAAGTGATTTAATTGCTCCGGTTCTCATTTTGACCACAAGTGATTCTCGCGTACCTAGGACCCAAACAGTGTATTTTAGTCAAAAATATATCAATAAGAAGACACTTATTGATATATAACCTAGTTTGGATAATGTGACAGTGACGTAACAGATATATGTGTACACAAAAGTTTACAAGCATTGTGTAAATAGGTAGAGCATGTATATACAAAAGGGTTATATACTTTAAAATACATGCACATATGAAAGAACGGTCCGTTGGCGCAGTGGGTAAGGCGCTGAATGTCTACAAATAAAGATTTTAAGGACTGGTGAGATCCTCATCGAATCTCTATATTTTTTCCATTGAATTATTTCAGTATTACTTCAGGTAACTGTGTAGATACATGTTTTACAATCTTTTGAAACAAACAATAAACAGTAAATGAAAGTAAATTGACTAAAACTTTGCAACATTCTACAACCATTTCAAGCACGAGCATTTCGTGCTTACTGTCATCTTGTGTAATGTAATATGTACATTGAACAAGTACAATGTACTACCAACATTACGCTGATTTGTCCAAGACAACTCTTCAGCAAGTAATAACTTTTTTAGGTACCTTGTTCCTTTTAACTGTTGCTGTTTGATGAATTGTCAGGTAAAGGCAAAAAGTGATCTTCATTTGATTGTTTAATTTGTTCTAAGCACAATCAGAAAAAAAAAACATGAATTTAAATGATTACAGAAGTAAACATGTCAATGAAACAAACAAAGAAATAAATTAAAACGATCTTACTGATAAAATTAAGAGAGTAAAAAATTTATGTACATGTCCCTATATGAACTCCTGTTCGACAAAACCAAAATAATCAGGAACCGGAGTCGTTACCTACTGCACTATAGTGACATCGACTATATGTAATGTACAATATATTGACATTAATTACGCCTAAAGAAGTGCTCTCCCTTGTAATAAGATAACGTTTTACCCGATAGAAGTAGACTCTTCTGTTGCGTCATTGTAAAATTATCCTAACCGGACAGTACTGTACAGTCATTAGGCTATTTTTAACTAACATTCACTGTTTGGGTCCCTGACACGCTACAATCACCAGCGATTTTGATCAGTAAAATCGACAGCAATTTGTTTCCATTTTTGACATCCTGGCTTTTGATTAGTTTTGGAGTACAGCCAAAACAAACTGTCTTCATTCATTTGATTTAAATTCTTTGTCATATCATACACCTATCAGATTAAAATCACCGCATCGAAATACAAAACGTTTGGTGCACATTAATCAGATGGTATCATACACATACCGTCGAATGCCTTGTTGTTGTAGGAGTTTAACGTCCGTTCCAATCGTATTTTTTACAGGCACCGTCGTTTCTGGGAAAAACTAGTATTCTAGCATAAAATGTGCTGTTTTTGCCCATTTTGCCGGTGTTTTAACAGGAGAAAAAACGTGTGTTAACGGGGAGATTCACGCGCCGTTATAACCCGTTTTCATTTATGCGCAGTACAGGGCCATTGTAAACAATGGACCTGTCTCCCAAGTCTTACATCATGTACGGCGTCAACAGTGCCGGGCTTAAAAACCGCTGGTGACGTCAAAAATATGACGTAAACAACACGGACGTTGTCCCGCGCATTATTGAACGTCGTACCAGTAAGAGCGTTTCGTTTTTATTTTTATGATTTTTTATGTTATTTATGCTAGAATAGAGCTAACGAACGTTTTTTCGTGTTACAACACCTGCAGAAACCCTCGGGATATGTTGGTGCCCTCGCCCTAACGGGCTCGGGCACCAACCATCCCTCAGGATTCTGCAGATGTTATAACACGAAAAAACGTGCGTTAACCCTACATTAGACTCATATCCTCCGTTTTTTAACATAAAGAGACATGGTTTGTAGCAGGGCTTGAACACATGAGCCTCACTCTATGAGAGGTTACAGTGATTTCAAGTCAGCGACTCTAACCACTCGACCAATCAGGTGGACTTCGAGTGTCTGATGAGAAGTAAGTTGAAAAACTTTTGTATTCTCTCTCCTGAAAATAGCGGACATAATATAGTTACTTAGACAATATATTAACTGAATAATATTCGAAAGTAGGAAAATAAAAAGAAAGAAAATTGGTATTTTAATGTAAAGACAAACATCAGGTATTAATAGACCTAAAATACCTTTCTTTGAATGAGATAAAAGCTAGTCGCACTTGAGAAATAGTGCATATATGAAATATCCAGCTGTCATGAAATACTTGGACAATGATACAGTATCTATGCTTTTAGATCTAGAACAAATGTATCAAATCACAGAGAATAACCCACATGCGATAAACGTTAATGTCTGCATTCGGGTGTTTTAGATATCCTGTGATTTTAGATCCATGTTCATGTATGTTTAGGTGGCACTCCACACTTTTTAGCCACAAATTCGAATTGGTCAGGGGTAATTTTATAAAGTTTAGAGATATAAGGAAATTAAACAGCCCTGTGAACTTTAAATCAATTTTAAGTGCCAGATTTTGTTGTTTGAGTTTTATTTTGCATGTTTGCAAATGCGAAAACATGGGTCTGGAAAGCCAGTGCAGAGATGACATGCACAGATGGTGACATTTTGTAAACAAGTGAAAATCAGCTCTACAGCTTAGAAAATCAAGCTTTTTACAGGGGGGTACATACTTTTACTGCTTGCAAAATATTTTCGTGCTTAAGCACCATGTTCAATGTGTTTGTTTACTTATCTAGATAGTCTGCAAGCCAGAAACAGTGTCACCTAGTGTGAAATATTTGCAGGTAATTTTGTACAGGTTCGGAAAATAGGGCTAGAATGGTCTCAGACTGCAGTGAATTCTGGCCTCCGACGGTATAAATAGGAACTAAAATTTTCAGGAAAGAAAGGCATTTCAGACTACCGAATTGTATTAATACGTTCACACTGGCAATGTGTTCACAGTGAAACACTTATTCTATTTTCAGGTTCACAGGTTGTTCATATGTGATAGGCCTACTTTGTTGGTGTCGCTCGAACAAAGCCGAGGGCTGAAATAAGTGTGGAGTGCTACCTTAAGGTAAATAGGCGATTTTCAAAGTTGATCATTTGCCGTCTATATTTTATAGATACACACTTTAAACTAGCTGTCATCAAATATGGCAGAAATTAGAGCCTTTGGATTGCATTGAAGCAGAAAATGGTTGTTACAAAAAGGGAGGTAATTCAATGCTGAAATTTCCCCCAAAAAATATGCAAATTCCATAATGTGGGTGCAACTGCCTTAAATGCAGTTTTTACATGATTTCATCTCATTTTTGAGTGGAAACTGGTAAATAATGTGTTATTTCACTATTAACAGTGCTATTGCTGCATTGTTTACTGTCATGTTCAGACATTTACAGCCAAAAAGCTGCTTTTTACTGCTTTTTACTCATTTCAGTACAAATTATGGCCAACACATTCTTCGAAAGTAGTATAAATGAAGAAATTATTTAAAAAAGTATCAGATAGTGCTAGAAATAAAGTAATAGATGTCTAAGCTCATGAAGAATACACATAAGTTATTGCCTTTTAAACTAAAATCAAATTGAAATTGAATACCGGACACATGTGGTCTTTGCCATTTGTCATGAATTACTTGGTCAAGAATATTAAACTTGAATTGTCTCCCTTATACTTCTCAGCCTACAGTGTGTGCATTTTAGTTGCCATGCACTTTGATAAGGGATGCAGTAAGACCATAGAAATGAGCACTGAACTGAAAAACAGTGTCACGTATGTGTTTTTTGTGCATATAAACTGGTTCGGTTGGAATAAGATACTATAATTTTGATGTTATAGTACCAAAATAGCCACTATTTTTGTACAGTTTTTACCTTATTTGGTATAGATTATGCAAGCCTTTTTATTCTGATGATAATGTTTTAGCATATTATAGTAGTTCCAAGTATGATTAGTGTATTTCAGGCTAAATTTAAGGCATATCTCACTGGTATTTCAAAATATGTTCTTGAATGTTTGCCTATATAGCCCCCCATAAAGATAGACAGAAAATGCAGAAATAAGCACGAAATGGCGATGGAATGTAAATGCTAATAAAATGAAAACTAAGCATAAGAGAACAACAAAATTTAATATTTACATTAAGTTTAAGTTAAATATCAGTAAGAAATAAAAATCATGTTCATCAAAAAGGATTTAGAAAGTCCTTAAGGTGGCACTCCACACTTTTTAGCCACAAATTCGAATTGGTCAGGGTAATTTTATAAAGTTTAGAGATATAAGGAAATTAAACAGCCCTGTGAACTTTAAATCAATTTTAAGTGCCAGATTTTGTTGTTTGAGTTTTATTTTGCATGTTTGCAAATGCGAAAACATGGGTCTGGAAAGCCAGTGCAGAGATGACATGCGCAGATGGTGACATTTTGTAAACAAGTGAAAATCAGCTCTACAGCTTAGAAAATCAAGCTTTTTACAGGGGGGTACATACTTTTTACTGCTTGCAAAATATTTTCGTGCTTAAGCACCATGTTCAATGTGTTTGTTTACTTATCTAGATAGTCTGCAAGCCAGAAACAGTGTCACCTAGTGTGAAATATTTGCAGGTAATTTTGTACAGGTTCGGAAAATAGGGCTAGAATGGTCTCAGACTGCAGTGAATTCTGGCCTCCGACGGTATAAATAGGAACTAAAATTTTCAGGAAAGAAAGGCATTTCAGACTACCGAATTGTATTAATACGTTCACACTGGCAATGTGTTCACAGTGAAACACTTATTCTATTTTCAGGTTCACAGGTTGTTCATATGTGATAGGCCTACTTTGTTGGTGTCGCTCGAACAAAGCCGAGGGCTGAAATAAGTGTGGAGTGCTACCTTAAGGTATGAGAAGCCTAAATCGGTCAAAACCGGAAGCAGGTTATTTTGTCTAGGGAACATGCGGACCTACACTATGGGTCTAAATGAACATTACTTGTATTGTAAGAGAGGCGAAGAGCGAGAGTATGTGAAGTTAGAGAGAGACAGAGAGGGAGAGAGGGAGAGAGAGAGAGATTTGGTTGCTTTTTTGGATGGGTTACTTGTGGGATAGCAAAGACTGGTGTTAGCAAGTTAGTAGATGAATCTCCTGGTTTGATGTATGTATTCTTGGTCGTAAGAGAAAACAGATATATTGATTTGAGAACTATTTGCATCACCAAATAGAAGGAGTGGTAATGTAATGTTTGTGATAGGGCTAAGTTTGTCTTGTAATTGTGTTCGCTGCCTCTCATATCGAGGACACCTGAAAAAATAATGGTGTGTCGTTTCAATCTCCCCACATAGACAAAGAGGGCTGTTAATAATGTTTTTTAATAGAGATGCTCATTTAATGAGCTACAGTGTGTTCTTAGTCTAGTATGGAGAATTTGAGACTTCCGATCACCAAAGTAGTAATGACATGGTACCTTTTTGACATCCGTGTTCAGCGTACTTTTAAAACTATTGAGACTTGGAGCTTGTCTATGTTCAATGGATAGTCGATTCCAATCAGATACAATTTGAGGCAGAAATGAATTAGAGTAGAGTTGTGTGTTACAATGTATAGGTCGGAGGTCTTGAGCATTTCTTAAGTTATAAGCAGTAGTATTTCCAACAAGATTAGGTACTAATGATGTCAGATAAGATGGAGTGAGATTGTTCGACATTTTATACAAAAGTGTAAGCCTTCTTCGTTCTTTAAGAGGTTGGAAGCAGGTCTCTTTGTACAGATTGTGGATGGAGACTAGTTTTGTGGTCCCTGATATGATTCGGAGGGCTTCCAGTTGAATCTTTTCTAGTTCGAATTCCTCCTGGGTAGTAATGTTGTCCCAGACAGCATTTGAGTACTCGAGAAGAGGTCTAATGAAAGCAGTATAGATTGTTTCCAATGATTTTCTATCTAGAACAAATTTAAAGCTCCTCATGATGTTAATCCTTTGCCATGCCTTTTTCTTGATGTTTTCAATATGCTCATGCCAGGATCCGTCGTTGGCAAAAGTGACACCAAGGTGTTTATGAGATTCTACCTCATGGATTTGGACGCCGTTCATAATAAGTGGTGGATGAACAGGTTTGTTAGCTTTGCGAGAGAGTAATAGAGATTCTGTTTTAGATGGGTTGAACTCCACAAGCCAGGTATTCGCCCAGTTGGATATTTTATCAAGGTCAGAGTTAAGTGTGATTGCAGAGTTATATGGATTATCAACGATAATGTATAGACTAGTATCGTCTGCAAAAAGGCGAATAGTAGAGTTGATGTTATAGACAATGTCATTAATATATACAAGGAATAGAAGACGACCAAGAATCGAGCCTTGCGGGACGCCCGTATTTACAGGTAGAATGTTAGAAGAGACCCCAGAAAGAACCACTCTTTGCGTTCTCCCTGAAAGATAGTCACAGAACCAGTTAAGTAGTTGTCCATCTATACCAGTTTCTTGCAATTTATGAATAAGACCGCGATGCCAAACGCGGTCAAACGCCTTGGAAATGTCACAAAAGACGGCCCGCACCTCCTTCCCTTCATCTAGGGCCTGACAGAATGTATTATATATGGATATGAGCTGATTTGTAGTAGAATCATTGGGGACAAAGCCGGATTGGAGGGATGTAATTGTGTTGTTTGCAATAAAGAAGTTGAAAACGTGCTTGTGTATAATTCTTTCAAGAACTTTACTGATAGTGCTTAGAAGAGAAATTGGTCTGTAATTTGAAACTATAGTAGGGTCATTTTTCTTGAAGACTGCACAAACATGTGCTAATTTCCACTGGGAAGGTACTTTTCCAGTTTGTAAGGATTGGTTGAAGAGATGACTGAGAGGATGTGCTAGTTCTTGCGAAAGCTTTTTTAGTATTCTGTTGTTTATTAAGTCAGGGCCGGATGCCTTACCTGTAGATAAAGGTTTAAGTACAGATGTTACTTCTTGTGGTGTTATTTCGATATTTTTTAACTGTGGTGTGTCTAGATTTCTATTTGCGTTTGATAGATTTTTATTGTTATCATTAAGTTCTGTCTGTGAGTGGAAAAAGTTGTTCAATAGATTCGCTTTGTCAATGTCTGAAGTTACGTTCTCATTGACTTTTAGTATTTGTATGCCTGCGTTTTTTGTCGGTTTTGAAATGAAATGTGTGAGTGTTTTCCAGAAATCTGTTGGAGTTAACCCCTCTGTTTTCAGTTTATCTGCGAGTTTCACAGATAAATTATGTCTTGCATTTCTTAGGAGAGTTGTTGTTTTGTTTCTGATTTGTTTGTAAGTTTGCCAGTGTTGTGGGTTTTGAGACCTTTTTGCTTTATCGTATGCCCTTTTGCGTTTTCTGATTTGTTTTCTGATCTCGTTGTGTATCTATGGTGGTGATGACTGCCGTATTGTAACTAATTTGTGAGGAATATGATCTTTAGTTATTTTGTTAATTGTATCTGTAATGTTTCTAGCATATGTATCAATGCTGTCATGTTGGAGAGTATCCCAGGGAAAGAAAGAAATGTCTCGTCTGAGGCCACTGTAGTCTCCACGGTTAAACTGCCAGATCATCCTTTTATAGGTTTTAAGGTGCGGTTTACAACAGAAAGCAGGACAGTGGTACCTTGTGTTCTGATCCAGAAATGGTTCTCTAACACCGCTGAGGGACACCTTGCATGAAGCAGAGACAAGGAACAGATCTATGAGTGAGTTCGATGTTTCAGTGAAGTGTGTGGGTTCTTGTATAGTTTCAATCATGTTATTCTGTAAGGTTATATTTGATACCTTTGCTGAGGTCAGCGGTTTAAGCATGTCAAGGTTAAAGTCACCGGTCACAACTATGTCTGAGATTTCGGTATCGAAAGCGAGACCAATAGAGTTTTCTATCTGTGTTAGAACGTAAGGAGCAGAATTGGGAGGCCGATAGAAAGTTCCATAGAGAAGTTTTTTCTTTTTAAGTTGGAGTTCAATCCATATACTTTCGAAACCATGTACTTCTAGATCTGATCTCCTTGTGGCCGGAATTTGGTTGTTTACATAGACAAGGATACCACCATGATTATCAGTATCCCTGTCTCTACGAAAGGGTGGCGAGTAGTTTTGAAATAGTAGAGCGTCGGAGTCCATGGTAGCACCTAGCCATGTTTCCGTGAGAGAAATGATATCAAAGAGATCAAGTTCACCTTCTAAGATGTCCTTTTTCCTCATAAAGCTTTGGATGTTATAATGGACAAAGGATACAGTTTTCGAAAAGTCATTTATCATTGCGAAAGAGGACTCAGAGGAGGAAGTAGAGCTTTCAGAACTAGGGCCAGGATTTATATGTATATCTCCTCCAATCAAAAGAAGCATAGCCATCCAGGTTATTAGTTCAAAGCAGTTGAACTGCTTAATTCCTTTCGTTTTAAGTTGGACTGAGCAGAACAATCCCACTGTCACCCTGTACAAGTGTATGTCAATCGACATTATGTAATAGCTGTACAAGAATACCATTGATGCAAAGCATCAAAGGGCGCCGAAAATAGTCTATTTCAACATTTATTAGTTATACGGTTTTTGCATATCGCAATGTAGCCTGACAAAAACGTACAAAATTAATGCTTCTCAATTTTTATACGTTCTCAAGTAATGTACATGTGTGGCGTTAAATAGCTAAAATTAGCTTTTTGATAAGCAATCATTATTAGTTTGATTTGAATGAAAAATTTTATGAATATTTTTCAGAAAACATTTAAAATCATGGTGGTTTTAAAGCTGGAAAAAAAAACGGAAGAAACATTATTTTAAAAGATTGGGTTTGACCGGGATTTGAACTCCACTCGTAAAATTAGGCGGTCATCAGCTTACCCACTACACCACGGAGACTGACTTTAAAGCACGTGGTAAAAAATAAGCTGATATTATAATTTTGCAAAACCGATAAGGGAGAAGTTGTTTTACGTTTTCGTATTTTTTCTAAAAGATATGAAAAGGAACATTACAATTAAACAATTACGTTTTAATGAAGGAAATGTGTATGCAGTAATCAATATTTTAATGTCTATATCGTATTATTTTAGCATACAGTTAAAACCATTTTTCTTCGCATTCTAATAACCGCTCCTACCATGTACTTCCGGAAAAACTATTCCATAATAGGCCGCCACCGTTATCGGCGGCGCCAATAAAACCAGTGTAAGGGTGATGTAACCCGTGACTCCAAGCAACCAGAAGTACAAAGATTTAGTCGAAGAGGAGAGTAAAAGTATAGAGAAAAGATAAAGTAAGAGATTTCTTTTAGCCCCATATGGAGTCACGGGTTACATCACCCTTACACTGGTTTTATTGGCGCCGCCGATGACGGCGGCGGCCTATTATGGAATAGTTTTTTCCGGAAGTACATGGTAGCGGTTATTAGAATGCGAAGAAAAATGGTTTTAACTGTATGCTAAAATACTTAATAAACAAACTTAACACAGCTGTACACAATATGACATACGAGATTGTGTACAGCTGTGTTAAGTTTGTTTATTAAGTTTTCTATTTTAATAATGTAATCTATATGTTCGTTCTAATAGGCGTTTTTTTTTCGACGTAGTCGTATACTTTTGATTTGAACTTCCGTTGGTATGGACGCGTTGTTAACCATCTTCGTTATAATGTGACCAATCAGAATCTGCAAATTATTGGCTAGCGTTTCGGTACCGGAATAAGCAGTGTACTGCCCGCGAGCCTTCTGAAACACAAAATGTGTATATTTTTTTATATTATAGTTATTTATAATAAATCATGTTGCAAAAAAAGAAAAAACAGAACACGTTATGTCAAGGTTTCTGGACAGTACGAAGATCAACTTTTGTATTCAACGAGGTGTTGTCCGGGGCCGGACATCTAGCGTCATTGATTATTGGCTAGCGTTTCGGTACCGGAATAAGCAGTGTACTGCCCGGGAGCCTTCTGAAACACAAAATGTGTTTATTACGTCACCTACGTCGACCATCTTTTTTTTCGACGTAGTCGTATACTTTTGATTTGAACTTCCGTTGGTATGGACGCGTTGCTAACCAACTTCGTTATAATGTGACCAATCAGAATCTGCAAATTATTGGCTAGCGTTTCGGTACCGGAATAAGCAGTGTACTGCCCGCGAGCCTTCTGAAACACAAAATGTGTATATTTTTTTATATTATAGTTATTTATAATAAATCATGTTGGAAAAAAAAGAAAAAACAGAACACGCTATGTCAAGGTTTCTGGACAGTACGAAGATCAACTTTTGTATTCAACGAGGTGTTGTCCGGGGCCGGACATCTAGCGTCATTGATTATTGGCTAGCGTTTCGGTACCGGAATAAGCAGTGTACTGCCCGGGAGCCTTCTGAAACACAAAATGTGTTTATTACGTCACCTACGTCGACCATCTTTTTTTTTAAAGATATTACTTGTTTGCCGATATATGTGAACTCAGTGACCTGTATTGAGTTGAGCTACTTAGTGATCAGGTTATTAATTCAAGCAGATTTTCTAAAGTTAATAAAATTTGAGTTATTTTCAAAGAATAAAATGCAAGCTACAACATGAACAAATGTAAACAAATGTATTCACATATTTAAACAAATGTATATCGTCCGAAAATGAATTATACACAGTACATAGTTATACAAGTTTTAAATGATTACAAGATGAGAATTATGACCATAGTGAGTTTTTAAATGTTAAGAATGTACAATACATAGTAGAGGACAGTGAATTTGTTTCATGCTACATGTACATGTACTTTTTGTATACAGTACTATATTTTAACGTATTTTGTGAAATTAAATCTGTACCTAAAATCATTCATACTTAGTTAAAGTTCGTGTGTTTATAAAAACAATTTCAAAACAAAAATCTGATTCAATTTAGAATAATTTTACTAATATGTTTGTTTTTAACTTTCTTACATATAGATCTACTCTAGGATGCAAAGATAAAGAATTTATTTTTAAGATATATTCGGTGCAATCATCAGACACAGTTGTTAATAGCATTTGGATAAACTCATGTGCACATATAAGTTATTACAAATTTCAAGCTGTTTTCTTTACATACTTTAACATTTGTACAGGTAGAACTACAAGAACATGAAACATATATTAAAATGAATAAATACAGTACATCTATGTAAATAATAAAAAACATCTATCAAATCACAATTAAGGCATGATATCTCTATTTTTGGATACAGTACCGTTAACTATGGGTTTGATTGCTGATTGGCTGAAAGTAAGTGGATGCACACAAGAAAAATTCTTTTGAATTAATCGCTAGATGATAGATCACAAATGAAATATGAAGAGAAAAATCTGGATATAAATTGAAAATACTGATATATTTGGTCGGTAACCACTAAAACTGCCACAAAAATGGGGGTGGTGTCATTCAGCTGCAAATTACTGGCATAAAGTATTGGATCACAAGTATAAATTTTGTTATTTTTATGTGGGACTTGAATGATTCTACAAAATAAAGCAAAATAAAGTTCATTTCAGTAGTCGGTGAGATTTTGGGTAGTCGCACCGGAAGAAAACCTTATAATGTAAGTCTATGGAAATGTATTTAGGGATCTCATACCTAAATATCTTCCCAAATATACTTGATTTATATTACATACTTTACCTAAGTTTTGTAATTTGCAGACACAAAACTTTTACAGTTATATCATTACTGACTGCTGTCTTTTGTTTATAGTAATCCACCAGATACATCTTGTTGAATACATTGTAAATTCTATTCTGCTGTATGTGTTAAAATGTATTACATTTACATTGACATGTTACATTGATTATCAGACACTGTCGCCATATATGTAATATAATGTTATATGTAACACTTGGGCCTATGACCTTCTGGCTCAAATTGAACATAAAACATGCATGTTGTAAGCATTCAATTAGAATCAATTTACTACATACTTAGTAATCAAGACTTAGGCATTAGTGTTGCAAGAGAATTTAACCACCAGGAAGGGTAGCGTTGGTCATACAAATACTATCAGAACATACTCGTTTCCATTCCAACTGCATACAGCCAGAAGAGATTTACAACAACAATAACAACAACAACAGCAATAATAATAATAATAATGATAATATTAATAATTTTTATATCAAGTCGGCAAGGTACAATTATAAAAACATATCCTTAACTTATACATTTAGAAGGATCCAATGGCAATAAATGTTTTGTTAACTAGTATTTTAGGACTTATTTAAAACGTTTATGACACTCGCCACTGGTCTAATACATTTCTAAACCCAAAGTAGACTGAGCTCACCGCAAGGGGGTGGGCATTCATTTCATGAAATTAATTCAAAAATCATTCAACAATAACTTGTTTAATGCCATGTGAAGTCATACGTGGATATAGGAGTGATCGTCTTTTCAAACAAACTATTAAATTGTATTACGCATTATTTACTACTGGTAAGACATAACTCCGGTGGGCAGCCGTGGGCAGGCAATGGTTTTGTTAGTAATATTTTTAACGGCAGTTACTTTCGTAAAACAAAAGATATTTTCACAAGGTTTATATCTATGGAAAGCTAATTAAACACACAATTCATTCTTCATTTTTAAGTTTATTTAGAATTCAAAATGCAAAAAGTGCGAGCGCATAACTTGCACTGTTTTTACGAGTATCAATGGCTATACACACTGCAATTTAGACCCACATAAAGCAGTCTTGAAACACCCCGGATATTCGACTACTACGAACGCAGATTGGTACTATACTTACGACCGATGTATATACATGAACGTCTTGACAGGTAAGCTGGAATAACACCCGTACATTTTTGCGCCCACTTTTGTTGCTTGATATATGTAACACTATGTTTAAACTAAACATGTGTGAAATTTTATTATCAACTGTCACCTTTTTATTATAGTAATACTCTAAAATGTTGAGAAAAAACTACAATAATGTTGCCAAATATGACAATTCTTGCTTAAATTACGGAAATGTCAATGACCAAAGACATGTATACAGAAAAATGTATAAGGTATCAGTACAAACAGCCCTAGACTTTGGAATTATGGTATCGTTTTGATATGAGCAAAATTTTAGAGGTGGGTGAAGATAATTGGATACGTCTGATGACCGAATGAGATACGTACGAACGCAGATTATCACGAAAAGAGGATACGTATAACGGCCGATGAATAACAAGTAGTATGCGTAGATAGGTGTTTTCAAATAAGCAAAAATACTGGTTTTTAACTATTTTAACATTCAATATGTCAGTTTTTCGTCTATGTTGAAGGATCTTGCATGTATATACTGATAATAATGATGTATCCCACCTCCGTGAGAGACATATTGATGAATACTATCTTTCTGTCATAAAGTCCACTGATACTTTGTGGCGGATTTACACCAAACTTCACATAAGTGATCATTGCCAAACGTAGTTGTGCATATCATCGGCATGTTCCGGTTCATTGATTTTCAGTAGAATTATCGCCCTTGATTCAATTCTTACAATGTTACGATGTTTTGGCTATTTGGCGGATTTTCACCAAACCTATTAGAAATGATCAGTGCCAAGATTATTTATGCATATAATCAGCATTTCCGGTTCCCAAAACTTTTATATCCTTTAACAGTGTTGACCAACCCCCATCTGAATGAATAAAAGATCTAATTTTAAAACCATTTTATGTTTGACATTTTATGGGATTCTAAACCAGATAAAATAGCAAGGAATACTATCATACAAAACTATGAAAATGCTGGTTTGTAAATGATAGACTTAAAGTCAACATTATTATCACTTTAAGCCAGTTGAGTCAAAAGGATTATTTCCGAAAACTCTTCAATGTAGCAAAATATATAATATATAGAAATGAACTAGAAAAAACAGGCGGCACCACTGTTTTTAAATGTAACTGCAATAGTAAGGAAGTATACAAAATAAAATTTCCCTTTCTCAAGGAAATCCTGTCCGCGTGGTGTTCTACATTTGTATTAATTTTTGTGAAAATATTACTTCTTTTTTGAAGCAGATGATATGGAATAACTCGTTTATGATTGATTGAAATGAAAATACATTCTTTTATATAAAAAAAATGGTTTGTTGAGGGTTAACTATACATTGAAAATATGTTTGACTATCGCAAGAGAGAATTCCTGACATTTTCTGAACTGCAAAATGTGTACAATATACACAGATCTGATTTTTTGTAGTATTATTCATAACTTTCCTTCATAGACAAAAATTGGAAACAAAATATGACACAGGAGTCAATGCAAGGAACAGTAATACCAGATTACTTGGTCTCTAGAATAACGCAGGAAACTAAAATAGATAAAATGCTTTATAGTATAGAGGTGAAAAAAGGCAATCATGCACGAAAATAAGACAATACAAAAATGGGAGAAAGATAGTATTAATTGGAAAAAAATATTTGTATTACCATTTCAATGTACAATAGATACTAAATTAAGAGAATTTCAATAAAAATATATAATGAGAATTATTCTAAATAATGTTTTCTTGTTTAAATGTAAGATACATGTAGTTCCGAGTAATTGTTGTGACTTTTGTTCTATGGCTCCAGAAACCGCTCAATACTTGTTTTGGGAGTGTGGAATAAGCCAACAATTTTGGCAGGAAATACATAAATACTTAACAATTAAAGGATATGAAACTGCTCAATCGACATTTGAAACTACACCAATGTATCTCTTGTTTTGGTTTATTACAACACCAATTAAAAAGGGAGAACATTATCGCAAATTTTATTATTATTTATATTATATGTATTTAAAGGATTCAAACCTTCTATCATGCTTGTACGTTGTTCAAGATGAAAGTTGTAGAAACATGTAAGAGACAATGTTACTAAAGATAATCCCCGGGCAAACATGACCATATAACGACCATGCATGCAATACATTATAATTAAATTTTACCTCGACTGTTCGAAGAATGAGGAGGTATATTGCATTCGCCCCAGCGTATAAATGTATAGTTTTTGCAACCAATATTATAGTGACAGTTTAACGCACGTAGTTGCAAGTTGTATTTTAATTAGTACATAGAGACGTGACTTGTTACATGGTAACCTCCGCTATTTCTACGATGATAAATCTATATTGAATCTAAAACATCTAGACTCGAAAATGTTCTTCTTATGTCTCCTGGTGCAAAATATGAAGTGTGTTCCGGACTCCCAGATGGACGTAATATTCACGATCTTATTTGAGTATGTAATTGAATGTCTCAATAACTATATGTAATAAGAGGACAGTTACCCTGTGCACAGAAACAGACAATCGTAATTATGTAGCTGTCTTTGTATGCCTTTGATTGCGTAATTTGTATATATTGTATTTATGTTTTGTAATCCATATATGACATGTAACACGTCAATCTCCCGTGAGGAGGAAATAAAGATTATGTTCTGTTCTGCGCTTTATTGATAAGTTGATAATGCTTGTAACAAATTAAAATCATACTTAGACGAAACACCAAAGTCATCAACAGTATTCCCAGCATATGACTTATTTTCATCTTTTACGTTTCTGCAGTTTGTATGGCGTTTTACATAATTATCCACCGTCTGCGTTCATACGTACCCTACAATAATATTTCCATCTGCCGTTATAAGTACCCTTAAAGAGAACCCCATGCTTGTTGAAGTGTGAACTGCAGCTGCTGTATCAGTTGTAGCGAAACTGTTGCTAAAGATGATATGCAGCTTTACGATATATGCAGTTTTGGACTCTTTCAGTTATTATATTTTCTGTTATAATTCGAAAGATTGCAATTTCTGGTCTGATTTCTGCAATCGTACCAACACGTCGGTCATTTTTAAATGTCCTAACATTTATTGTACCCGGTTTCTGAGAACAGCAGTTTCTACTTTTAAAACCGAACTACCCCTCAATTCTAAATAATCCTTCAGATTGATCACATCTCATATTTATAGAAAGTAACATAAGTAATCAACAGTTTTGGTGTTGGTATGATTGCAGAGATTTATCATGAGTGTTTGGTAATTTTTTCTAAGTTAATGTGTATAGGTTGTAAGTACTTCTTAAACGTTCGACAGTTACAGCATTATGGCACTTATATGGTCTGTTTCTTACCACGCAGTTTAGGCATGCACTAATGTGTGTCACATATGTGATAAGCAGCCGATCAAACTCGCTGAAAGTGACATACCTCCTATACCATTTATACTGGCAATACTTTACCTACATTGCATTTATAAACGCCATTTCATCGGTTATTTAATAAAAATGTAGGTTTTGATAACATGTCGTTCTTGTTAACTACGTGGTTACGATATGTTTTCACTCCAAAATCGAAAGTAGCGAAGATACTATTCAGTTGCATGGGAGTTTAAAGATGATTGTTATTTAACTATAGAATTTATGTAGAAAGGAGCCAGTGTTTACGTTGCTGTCGCTATTAGCGATAATTGTGAAATATACACTTTAACTGCCATATTCAGGGAAGCACCTGGACATGCGAAATAGACTGTTAAAATGCACCGAAGATTTTGTTAGCAAGCTAGTAGCAAAATAGTTTCATGTTATCCTGGTTAAACCACCTTTTCAACTGTGTTTCCTAACTATTGTTGAATGAAAATATTGATTGATTACTATGATTATTTACAATAATGTACTGTGATTCATTCATTTTGAAATACCTACAATGCGTGTGTTTTGCATGGTTCAGTGTAATAAAATAACAAAAATTGAGCCGCGTCATGGGAAAACCAACATAATGGACTTTGCGACCATGCAAGCAGGCTGGTCTGGATCGAACTGGTCGCCAATTAATGTGTAAGCATGCAGTGTCTGTTTTATGTTGTGTTTTATGGTATATGTTACATGTACCATACGACTGTTTAGTCGTGAACGGGCTAGATAGGAATGTTCGGGTTTAAGATCCGGCGGGAAATAATTTGTGATGAATGGAACACCAATAGAAATTGATCATTACTTTTCATGTCGATATTAAAGAAATGTGTTGTGTTAATGTTTACAATGGTGAAAAAATGACGCTGTAAGCCATCCTCAAGTGCTCAGTACAATGTATACTGTGTATTGAATATTCCGACTTTGTTCTTTATTCATTACTTAGATTAGAAAAAATATCTACGTCAAAGAAAATACATATCAGTTACATGTACGTTTATTTACAGGCGGACAGTTAATCTTATGATAATTCCTGGTAAGGACCAGTACTATAACTATTATCTTCTTCAAAAACTACAAACTTTCTCACATAAAGAGACATGGTCAGTAGCGGGGCTCGATCTCAAGACTCTCAATCAATGAAAAGTTTCAGCTTTTCAAACCACTTGACCTAGGAGGAATCTCGCCGTCCGTAACATTGCTCAATATGATGTTACATGAAGTGGTCAGATGTTCCACTTAAAACTATCAGACATATTGCAAAACATGTGTTCAGCATTCCTCTCCTAAGTACCAATCCTTACGATCATCTATGTTTCAGACTGAACATTTTCAGTGCCTTCAGCGCTTTGATTTAATTATTTGTTTGGCTCTCAACCCAAATAAATAAAGTAGTGGTTTTCAAAAGCCTTTGCAAATAGTTCCGGCAGTACAAATGCACATCGGTCACGAAATAGTTCCGACAACAAGATCGCATTCTTCAAAATATGTTATGATCATAAGGGTAAAAAATTAAATGATTGAACAAATATTAATACATGTTTTAACTATGTTTGTAATGACTTTGATAATGTGAAATTATTCCGCCTAACTGTACAAATTTGGACATATGTGATCATACCTCCGCTTAGGTCAATCACACTTAGATCTCACTGGTCGCCGTGATTGTCCTAATATTTGTTAACCAATCAAATTCAGCCTTTGGCTATACTAGCTGGAAATTGCAGTCATGTAAATTTCTCCTATTTCTGGCTTCAAAATTTTGTTTTTTAGGCATGACGGGAGACATGCCGGGGTCTCATCCAGATATTAAGCTAACATAAGTGCTCTTTTGGACGGACCTTGATAAAATTCTCATCAAATCAAATCATACCTCCGCTTCACAGGTCGGAGCATTTTTAATGACCGTGTAAACAAACGTGAGTATATCAGGAATACTATAAAACGGTTCCTGAGTATATGTAGCTGTTTTTTATATTACACATATTTTTGTGATTGTATATTGTGTTGCTTTTATTTGACTCTTTGTATAGCCTAAATTTTTTTCAATTGTGCGACCAATCTGTAAGACCAACGCAAACTGTGCAGACGTAGGTCAAGGTACATGTATCAAGTCTCGTGTTTACATTCTGTGTTTGTTTGGTGACTTCTGGTTGAGACGTAAAAGCGCAGATAACTATAAAATGTCCGTATGTAAAATGGGTCTGCGTGATTATCTCCCTTAGGAGTTCTTGCGCCATTTGTACGAACAAAATTGTCCGAACTCACTTTAGTCTAGAGTCTAGGTTTCTTTATATTGTAGCCTAAGTATTTTTGTAACTTAGCAGATATTTCAAAAGAACCTTTAGATACATAAGATTATTAGGTTATTTCTTCATTCGGTTAAAGGTGAAAACTTGGTCTTTACCTTTGACTCATATGCAAGTTTAAATTTATGCAAATAGCTTTTACATATAATAATTATTCTCAGCTTTGCCATGGCATCATACTGACCAGCTAACCAATTGGATTATCCGATCGTGTTCATTTCTTCATTCTGTAAAATGAGAAAACTCAGTCTATACCGTAGACTCTTATGCAAGTTAAACTTTATTTCAAAAGTAACAAAAAGCTTTTAACAAGTTTCTATTATCATTAATCCAACTTGACAGTTACAAGGAAATGATAGACCGTCTTTTTCTTTCATTTTCATTCTTGGGTATTGTAAATTTTGAAAACTCCGTATGTGCGAAGCTGAGAATAAAACAATCTGATAGTTTCAAGGTAACGAAAGATCGTTGTCTCCTTTCATTTTAATCTTTGTTTTTGTATTATTCAAAGTTAAACATAGAAACCAGTGTCGACAGCCACGGAATCACCTTTCCTGAATGTAAATAATTAACCAGTGCCCGGATGTGCAAAGCCTAGAAAAGCAGGAGAGATATTGCCAATTCTTGGCTTCGCACTGGCATCATACTGACCAATTAACCAATCAGATTTTTAGGTCACATTTATTCATTTCTTCATATTTAATTTGATATTAAATTTTCCAATCTCTTCTTGCAGAAATGTGATGTGCCCCTGGATGTCAATGTGGTAGAAGTTGAGGCAGTTGGAATAGAAGACTAGCATGCAGAACTGTTTCTCCAAAATTGTGAAAGTCTCAGTTCATGACCCTCACCCTTTTGAAATGGGCTTTTGATAAAGAAGATAATGATGATGTAGAAATGGCCAGAATAACACGGCCAATTAGCATGATTAGACTGGAAATTGAAAGAGGCAGCAAGACGGTTAACATAACCTCAGTTCGGATTTACAATGTAGAAACTGTCTTCTTCGAAATTGGGAAATATAATGATACTTTGGAATAACTTGTCCTTATGTGCCTCCTCTCCATCTGTACATCATCATCGCAAATGTGGGTATAATTCGTCAGACGGGGAAATTTGTCCAAAAAGTGAACAAAGAAAAACAGACGAAAAAGACTTTGCAGAACTTTTTGACCATTAACACCAATCACATTGGTCACTTATTTCCTAACTCTTCATTTATAATATAGGGTCAATTATAAATTTCAAACATTTACATCTGAGCAGCTGATAAAAGAAAAATTCAGATATTACTTTTATTATGATTCCTATTTCTGCCAAAGTTGGGACATTTGGTATATGAACACAGTTGTTATCTTTCTACATTAAATTTTAAAGGGGCACTCCCTACATGTAGCAGATTATATTTTATCAAAAATAGTTTGTGTTCAATCATGTCAATGAATGTAAAAACAATAAATAAGTACAATTTCAAAGAAGAAGCGATGGGAAAAAATGCCTAATTTTACCACAAGTAATTGAGGTCACAAATATTTAGGCTTTCTGTAATAAATCACATCCACCCATTTATTGTACTACATCCACTGTACAAAAAATATTATATTGAATAGTTTATGGTAAATGCAGTGTATTTTAAACTGCTGATTTTTTTTAAATGGCTGAAACATTTAGTTTTTTTATAATACTTCCAAAGATTCTATGCATTTATGTTTTGGAGGTCATGTAGTTTGTCATCAGTTATAGGGTATGTCCCTTTAAACCAGGATAAAACTTTTTAACTCACCTGGCACAAAGTTCCAGAGTGAGCTTTATTGTATTAGGATCGCATTCAATCTGTCGTACATAGCACATCCATCAACATTGTCCTTCAAAGCACATTTCCTCTGAAACCACACCCACTAATGATTTAACTTGGAAGGGATGTGCCTTACACAAAGCCTTTTCAAGGTTGTTCAAATAATTTGATTCCATGCAGAACTCTGGTTGCCATGGTGACAGAAAGAAAAAACTTTATAAATCTTATTCTCAAGAAAGGAAAGCATAGAGCTTAGATATTTGGCTATGGCATGGCCTAGTGGACCTCAACCAAGATTGTTTTAAATAACGATCCCCGGTCCAAAATTGACCCGGCATTGGGGTCACTTGTTTTTACATACTGTAGCTTATATAGGAAAAACTTGAAAAATCTGCTTCTCTGAAACTACGTAACCTACCGGATATCAACCAAGATTGTTCACACATGTATTATGAAGCTTAATTCAAGATTGACCCTGCACTGAGGTTTCACCTTTGATAAGACTATGTAGGAAAAACTAAAAAAATCTTCTTCACTAAAACCACAAAGTGTAGAGCTTAAATATTTAGCATGTGGGATAACCTTGTAAACCTCTAACAAGATTGTAAAAATTGTGAACCCAGGGTCAAAATTTACAGCTCCTGGGTAATTTAACATGGGCTTAGTATACACAAATCATGTCCCCCATGTCAAAATTGACCCTTCGGCCTTGTGTTTTAGCCAGTAGCAGCAGGAAGAGCGATTTTGATGTTTCTTTGTCAATGTGGCGTTGCCAGGGTATTTTTTAAATTCATTGTCTATTCTTGTTTATCCATGATCCTTAAGATAATGCTTGTTTTTGACCTTGGGGGTTTGTCTTGTTACTTCATATGTAATTATATATACATAAAATTATATACATTGTAACTTGTTATTTGTATTTTCCATAAACATTACTACACAAATGTACATGTTTCTGTCTGCCAAAATTACTTTTTAGATCAACATTCCTAAAGCAACTATAATTATGTTGCTTTCTGTAAAGCAGCCAGGCTCTTTGTCTGCTTGTCCTCTGACAACTTGTTATCAGTCTGTCAGTTTTAGGATGTATGATTTAGTGTCTAGAGGACCTCTTCAAAGTGTGTTCAAGTCATGCCCTCAGGGTCACAAAATGCCCTGCACAGTCACCTCAAAAATCTGATTTTTGAAAACAGCTTAGGTATTGGGTATGTAACATTGTCTAGTGGTCTTCCATCTAGTACTTTGTTCAAATCATGCCTCTGGTACAATATTTGGCTGAACCTTGTTTGTCTTTCCAAGGATTGAATATGCGACTAAAAATCTATTGTTGATTTAATATCATATGTCTCTTGCATTCTTCCCTTTTCAGCACACCTGTCACAAAGTAGTGGAGTAGAGGTTAAGGTGTCTGTCTCTAGTCTTGGAGCTATTAGAACATTCACCATTTGTTGTATGACCTTTAGCCTTTACCTTGAAACACCATCTCCTCTAAAACCACTTAGCCAATGTTGAAGCCGTATCAAAGTTGTTCAGATATACTCTTATATGGTATGCAGCATTGTCTAGAGGGCCTCTGCCAAGACTGCTTAATTCATGACAACTGGCTCAAAATATTGACTCATTCCGGGGTTAACAGATTTTACCAAGGCTTATATAGTAATACCTAACCATTTTCTCTGAAGCCAGATGAGCGATAAAGGGGCCTTATTGGCCATTTGTTCGAACTGGTCCTTGATATATTGCCTTCAATTTGAAGCAGATATTAAAATAAATGGCCATCATCACCATCAGAAATTGAAAAAAGGAATGGCTTTGTTCAGTACCATCAGTTACACTTTATCATACCTGGTACTTTTTGGCCAAGGTCACTGTGAATTTGTCATTTTAATGATTTCCTTCCGGAGCTCAAAACCATTGTTTGATAAACACATTTACTTCAATTGCTAATCACAATTTCACAATTACATAGAAAACTTCTTTCAATGGAGTATCGAACCATTACTTTACTGAAATGAAAGTATTTCATGCATTCTCTACCCTTGTGACTTTGTCCAGGTCATATTTCAAAGTGTTATTTTTATATAAGTAGAGCAGTGAGATCAGAGGCACAGGAATGTGTGTACCCAAACAAATTCAGTGCCTTCAGCGCTTTGATTAGTATAATATATTGAACGAAAACATTGCAGAAATCAATCAAAAACCGAAGATATTAGGTATTTTCCAGCTTTCTCGTCAGGACGTTCACGTATATACATCGGTCGTAGTCGAATAACCGGCGTGTGAAATATTTCCATTAACATTCGGTAGGAACTGATGTTGTTGGTTCTATCATTATCCTGTGACTTAATGAATGGAGATGACTCAATATGATTTAATAATTGGAATTTCCCGTATGACGCACGTATGATCTAAGATCTATTTTAAGAAATGCCGGTCATTGGAACTCCTCGGTAATGAACATAGGATGATGAAGGATGACGGAAATACCCGAAGAGTTCCGATTTGGGGGTAAAAATAGACAAGTGCGTATATTAAAGGAAACTATTTCTAAATTTACCACTATGAAATATCAGCTTGAGAAACATGTAATAGTATTATTTTTTTATTGCATGTGAATGTCAAATAGAAATTGACTATTATCATTATCATTATTATTGCTGTTGGCTGCTGTTGGTCTTATTATTATCATCATCACCATCATTAACAGTATTATTGTTGTTTATAATAATAATAATAATATAAATAATAACAATAATTTTTCAGAATATTACTGTATATGAATGAAATATTTACATGTAGTTATATAGGTTGTGTACAATAGTTCAAAAGCTTTTATTAAAAAAACCTTTTACGCGTTTTATGATCAACGGGCAAACGATTTGGGTTTTGTACGTAAATTAAAGCACACATTATAGAGGTAAGAGCTTTTTCTTAATTAGCGATTTCAATTGTATCAAGCCGTTTCAAAATATCACGTGTTTATTTCAGGAATTCCAAAGACCAGCGTGCTTTCAGTTTCAGACAATCGATGAGCATAGTAGTTTACCTCTGGATTGTAAAATGCGCAATGGAAATAACAAATGAAGGTGAAAGGATTTCAGGGCTACAACAGAAAACCTGTGACTTAGATGATAAGTCTTGTTCTGATAAATGGTGCGGACAAGTGCGGAAACCTGACAAAGTGTTAGATAACTATAAGATATTTTCATACAAGTCGAGTAAACTGAAATTCCACCCTTATGCGGACGTTTATCAACAAACTAAAACTTCTAATGGGTTTTTTGTGACAAAGGGAGTGGAAGTAACGTATAAAATGATAAAAATGGCTATAGTGTTGTTACATTTTTTTGGTACTTTAATCGTAGAAGGACCTAAATTAGAAGAAGTTAAAAAGGGGCAAGAATATTCGCTCCCGTCTCTGGACTTTTTGTTCAAATACAATGTACCGTTTTCATCTGAAGTACAGATTTATCCTTTCTCTTTAAAAAAATATTTTACTGAGGTAGAAAGAAATAATAGACAAACTTCTGCAAATAGATTAATGAACTATGAATGGGCCAGATACGAATCATTTAAAACATTTCCTGATGATTGTGTGGCATCACCACTTCGCTTGGCACAATCTGGATTTTATTACACCGGAAATGGTGCAGAGGCTGTTTGTTATAAATGTGGATTAAAAAATGCGGATTGGTCAGACGAAGAAACTGTTGCAGATACGCACAAACGCCTTTCCCCAAACTGTAAATTTATCAAGGGTGAAGATGCAGATAATGTCGCAATACATGGAATTGAGACACACAACGAAGACAACACAAATGGGGCGAGTGGTGGACCCGAAGATATAGCCACACATAACAGAAATGCCGGAGAACAACATCGTACAAGTCCCAATGGCAATTGTGACCACTCTAGTCAAGAACAGTATTTAGAACAGCAAAGTTCACCTACTACTGAACGGTTAAATGACAGAGCTACTACCGTTGAAAGTTCTTTACAAGCCAATAGCAATACAGGACAACGTTTGGATTATAACCCGACGGGAGAGATTGAACGTTTCCCTGGAATAACTCATATGAGACCAAGGCATCCCGAATATGCTATAAAGAGTGTTAGATTGTCATCTTTCGAGCACTGGCCATTTACAGACACTCTTATTCCAGAAGATTTAGCGGGTGCTGGCTTCTTCTTTGTAGGTGAGTCATTGTCATAGAAACATATGATAATAAATCATGAATAAGATACATGTACATAAAGTTAGTAATATCTAGTCACATGAGACGGGTACCAAGTTCACTTATCTATATTTTAATGAAGTAGATATGTTTTGACGTCACAACCGTATTGACAAATCGGCCCACTCTATATTATATTCATTGAAGTGTCATTCTTGCGTGGCTGTAGATATAAATAGATCGCTGAATTATCATTTCCTTTTATGTCCTTTTAAATCACGGCAGTTTAAAAATAAACTAAATATTCATTCGTCAAATCAATCTTCCGGGTTCGAGTAGTTTCTATACTATACTATGTACAGTAAACCCGGTACATAACGAACTACAATGTACTTTCAAATTGGATCATTTAATCTTTTCCTTATATGTGAAGTTATGCTATATCCATATAGAATTTTCATATTTGACAAAGAAAGGAAAATCAGGACCTGAAAATTTGTTCCTTAAATCCGGAATTACGTTCGTTATATACTAAGTTTACATATTAAACAATGTATTTGTTAATACTTGTATTACGTGCCTGTTGCGTTATATCTGCAAAATTGATCAGTTTTCGGTCGCATTAAAGATTAATTTTGAATTGATATTTCCCTTTTATTGGCTATTTCATTTCCCTCTAAAGTACAGTTTGCTAATGTCCTTGGAATATAGTTACTTGCAGCACTTAGTTCGGATATAAAAATTGAATTTTCTTCATTCTTTAGAACAGAAATCAGTCTTTTTTAGACGAAGAAATCTTTTTAACTGAGTCCCATGATCTCTTAGGATGTTACAATTACTCGTACTATATATGTATGTATTACAAAGAACTATGTCTCACCGGCAAAACTAACTTTTATTAATTTTGTCCACAAAAAACCATGTTGAGAATATGGCCTACCGTTTTTAGTGATATTGCAAAACTCAAGAAACGTTTTCTGACAACACGTTTTTCGTAGAAAAGCGACAAAATACAAAAGAGAGACAAACGTAGAGTGTTGCTGCTAAAATAAAACACTCAAGTTCTAAGTTCATTCGTTCATTCTATATAAGTCAAATAGGTCAAAAGCCGACAGACAAACCGAATTGCAAACGAATAAACATGCAAAAACAAGACACCGTCTTTTTACGAAACACAATTAATCAGCTGAAGCGTTTTGCGAATTATTCAAATGGTTTAATACTCCACAGACAATATTCTGATGAGAGTGTACATTGTTACAATATTTCATGGTTTATTTCTGATTCAGGAATACAAGACTGTGTTAGATGCTTCTTCTGTGGCGGTGGTATGAAGAACTGGGAATATGGAGACAGTCCCTGGATCGAGCATGCAAGATGGTTCCCTGAATGCGCATATCTACAACAGTGTAAGGGAGAAGATTTTGTGAATATGTGTCGACTGTCACATACTGGTGTGCAGTTACAGGGCAATTATGTAAGCATCCTACCCAAATATTTAAAATTAGTAGTGAAAACCATTCGCAGAGCCTACTCTAAAAATGAATTTATGTTAAGAAATAACTGACAATTTATACTCGAAAGCTGAAGAATGTCTCACTCTCAACAGAATTTGTTATACATTTTTTGAAAAGAATTACATTAATAAATATACTTATTTCGATTTAGACGATACTGTTGATTGCATTACAGGATTTGAATACCCAACAGACAAATGTCATAGAAGAACAATTGATCAGAGATTTAAACAGTATTGCAGCAAAACGAATCATTGATATGGGCTTTACCCAGCAAGATGTGGAAAATGCAATAAAACATGCGAGACAGCTACTACGTAAGTTTACATACATTATATATATATTAATAATATTAATAAATAATTGTGTCTTTTTCACAATATGGTTACGAAAAAAAAACTGATAATGGCTTGCATGGTATTTGCATACAGACACTATTTGATGACATGTCGTTTAAATCAAAGCGCTGTGAGCGCTGAAGGCCTGGGGGCTATAGATTAACTCCCCTAAAAACAACTTTTGACCTTCGTGATTTACGCTGAACCTTACCTAAAGCGCGGGTCGAAATGTGCATAGGGCGAAATTTAGTATATGACACAGAATGAATGATTCACAAATATATGGGTGGCAGGGAAATTTGTTTTATTATAAAACGTACGTTAAATGAAAAATAATTACATGGTGAACAATATCAATTGTTTGAGAGAACAATAAAAAATAATTCAATCTGCGCTTTGTTCAACTTCAAGCGATATCTGATGATGTGGATCGAAAATTATTGTGTACCAAGGACAAGACCTTGAAACAGAAATAAACAAAGCAATACCAACAATGAAATATAAATACAGTACTGTACAATGTGTATAACAGGGAAAACAAAAAATGATTCTAGGTTACCTTGTAGTTGTAATCGGTGAAACCGTTCACTGGGCCTTGACATGCAGCGTCCTCGATAAATGGCGGGTGATTTTGATCACGTGAGTTCCTTCTCGGGAATGTACGAAAATTGTATCTTTTTTTTAAAGAAATTTATTTTTAGTTAAATATATATGTAATCGTTTGTAAATAAGAAAGTTGTCAATGAAATAACATCAGAAATTTGAAAATCAAACTACAAACACTTATATCGAATTCCGTAGGTTTCCGTAAATTTCCGTAAATATCCGTACTTTTCCGTGATATGCGTATGATTATCTTCCGTAATCAGCTAACAGCGCAGTAATTTCTAAAACAGAAAAAATTGTGTAATGCAGCCCGTAAGCTATAGACCTTTCTGCAATCGTTTGAAGTTGTATGTACTGTTTTTATTTGTAATATTTTCTTATCGTATGCGACATTCAAGCAAAAGATTGATCTAGTCTGTCTTGCAATACTTTCCCAAAGCGCATGTTTACAGTTGTTATTCGCACATAGCACAGTTAAATTGTCTGCAGTGTTTGAAATGTGGTATGCTAACTTAGGCCTAGGGGACTTTCAGTCCCCAGGCCAAAAACGATCTTTGTAAATCTAGAATACAATATGGGGGATATGACCAATGTTTTTTCTAATGAAATCAGCAGTAAGTAAGACGTATTCTGACGCTTCTTCGTTGCAATTTTAGGGTCGACCGAAGAACTGAAGACACAACACCTGCTACAGTATCTTCTTGACAACAATTACACAAGGAACACTGCTACTGCTACTGCTGCTGCTGCTGCTGCAAATACAGTCTCTACATCTACACCTCACAGACACCAGACAGTTCTTTCAAGCACTAATCCACCGAGTGTTGCCAGTAACAATATTGTTATACCTGGAGATGGGTCATCATCAGCGACAACATCCGCTAATACATCCACTGAGAGAAGGAGTACATCAAAAGAAGACGGTAACTATGCTAGCTTAATGTATTTCACGTCCATTAACTAATAACTCTATTGTAGTTATGTTTAAAAAGAATATTTGTACCTAGAAATACTTTATCAACTTTGTGTTGAGTTTATTGCTCCAAGTGTTCATAAGAATAGGAGTGATCGCCGTGACGTCACACGGGAATTTTGATAAGATTGCTGGTGGGCAATAACAGTTGTGTTTACAGTGTTTATGTTTCGGAAAGGAATTTTGAATCTTTATAACTTTTTTGCTATCTGAAGGATTTTTAAAATTCAAAAAGTTATGACATGCTCTTGATACGTAACGGCTTGTTGCTGCTATAATCATTTATGAAAACAGTGTAAGTTACTCGCTCGCGAATTTTTCATTTTGAATCTTAACAAAAATTGAAAATAATGAATAAAAGGTATATTTTATTAGCTTTCCATTGATATAAAACATTTTAAAATATCTTTTGTTTTAAAAAAGTTACGGTCGTTAAAAAAACATCCCTAACGATTCAAAAACACGGACTTACGACCGCTGCCCACCGCATCTATCTCTTATCAGTAGAAATTATTGCGCAATACTGGGTTTTGTTTGCAAACACGATTACTTCTATTGCATACATGTATTTGAATCCAGGGCCATATCCATAAGGCGGCTTAGTAAACAAATGTACGTAACTTTTTCTCCACTTAAGTCTGAAACTAACTGTACTAGTCAATAGTTCTCTTCAGTTATCCCTAAGACATGATAATTAGATTGCAAATTATAGAACTAGAGATGGAGAAAGAATAAGAACACACACTGATCACTATTAAAGTCACTCGTTTGAAGGAAAGAGCTTGAAGGAAACTGTCTAATTTAAGTTGACTACACTCAACTAAAAAATATGTTTGCGTAACGGATATGGTCCATGTGTTTACCCCATGTGATTGTTTGTTATCTGTTGTGATGATTTTCATTCAAGTTACTGATGTGAGTAAATGAATTTTTAAAATATAAATATAGCTGCTATGGTTTTTACATCAATGCAAATGAGTGTTTTAGACACGATCACGTTTTTTTGTTCCTTTTCTCGAACCGATTTTACTGCAATGTCTGACCTCATTTCATATTGTCATATAAAACTGGGTATGCATCATATAATAATAAGTATTTGATTTTACAGTTTCAGAGAGAAAAATGTTAAAGGAAGAGAATCGACAACTGAAAGAGCGGATGATGTGCAAAGTTTGCATGGATAAAGATGCAAATATTGTGTTTCTTCCATGCGGTCATTTAGTTTCTTGCGTTGAATGTGCGCATGCGCTGAGAAAGTGTGCAGTTTGCCGAACAGTTATACAAGGAACAGTCAGGGCATATGCTGCGTAGACGTCTGCGTTTTCATGGATTTGTTGCCGGTAACATGCGTATATGTAAAATGCCCCATATTAACTGTCACCGCACAAGTGTTAAGGTGGCTGTGTGAAAATTGCCATTTACTCACTGTTCTAAACAGCACTAAGTCTCTTACCATTTGTCATGTGTTTAATAGTATAACCTTACTACCTCATCACATTTTCCACAAAATTAGTCACAACTAAAGATGCTAATTTCAAACTCTTTGATGTTTCTATGTTTTGTGCAATAATTACTGCTTTTTAATAGTTATTGAATATCATAATTTAGCAACATTGTGTCGTTATTATCAATTATATTTGTAAAACTAAGGCTTATGTGAAAGTATTAAATATTTGTCTTTCTTCAGTAAGGTATCAGTCCTTTTTGTATAAATGAAAATGTGCAATTACGTTTTGTTTGTTAGAATGTCATTTGTGATGTCATATAGGTACTTAACTTTACTGTGATATTCTTATTTAGATCTATACTTTTACATTTTTAATAACAATAGTTTGTTTAATAATTTTTTTAGCATGTTATATATTTTATCATAAAAATATACATATAGCTTTGTTTCTTATTTAGATCTATTCTTTTACATTTTTAGTAACAATAGTTTGTTTAATAAATTTTTTAGCATGTTATATATTTTATCATAAAGATATACATATAACTTTGTGTCAGTTGTATTTACATACATATAATAGTATGCAATATTCGCAGGTGACATTTGTTTTTAAATAATCAACATCTCATTATCAAAGAAGAAGGGCACGTTAAAATAATGCCTGTTTCATGTGAATAAAGTTTGATCCATGCCTTTTTGTATATTTGGTTTATATATCACAGTGTCCTAGCGTACAGTAAACCGAAACGGAAGTTGCTGATCTGTACGCTGATCAGTTAGTTGTTGGCACAAATTGAGGCCACCACGGTCTAGATTTTGTATTGAAAGTTTATTTAAATCGTCTTTTTTGAAGGAGATATTTTTGGGGTAAGTGTACCAGTTATTTATACTTCTATTGTGATCATCTTTTGCTTCAAGTAAGGTGTGTATAGTTGCAATCGGCCTTCGTTCTCAGTTTGATCACTGTCAAATTGACGAAACGGCCAGAAAAAATTGACTTTGTGTTCCCATATTTCATTGTATATATAGTTTCTGGTCTATAATTGTACCGACGTGGAAGAAAAAATTTTTTCTGACTCGTAGACTTCCTTGGATCGAGATTGAATGACTTGATGCAGAAAAAATAACTGTTTTGTTCCGTCACCGAAAGTGACCAGACTGTACGCTTAATTGCAACTGTACACAATCGTTAGTTGTACAGAAAATTAAAAAATCTGTACGCTTAGTTGTCGAAATAATATAATATTTCTGATACATTTAGTGTTTGATAATATCATTAATGAACGGTAACAAGTAGAAATTAATGTTATTTCTGCTATGGTTTCCACGTAGTTGCTTTTTTTCCACGTCAAGTAATATTTCATGTAGATCGGGCCTCTTCAAGACGATTTAATGTATGCCCGGGTCCGTATTTGCATCCTTACTACAGATGAAACATGAAATACTAGTTTTGAACTGGGTCCTAATATATTTTACGTTAGGACCCAGCTTTGAACAATAAAAGCCGTTTTGAAAATCAATCAATGTTAGTGTTAGACATGCTGATATTTTTGTGTCGACAAAAGAGCTCAAAAATCCTAGTGGCACAGGAATAATTGAACTATACTTTTCGAATCATTAGATACGTTTTTACTTTGTACCTTTTGTGAATCAATAATTAACAGGCACCATATTGGCAGGAATGGCTGGACCTAGAACTGATCAGCCAATATTTTCTCCTGAGTTTTATTCTTATTAACAGCAAAAAGTAGATAGATTTTATGTGATTTCATTTGTGTCTTTTTAGGTTTGCCCCCAGAAGATGTGATATTGGTAAAGAATGACAATCGGTCGAAATTGACATACGAGGACCATGTGGACTACCCATCAATTGGTCGAAATTAACATATCCTGGCATTCAGATTAATGTATGGTTACAATTATGTTGAAACGGATGAATGGGTGACCTTTTCCTTCGTTGTATGATTGGCATACATTATGCAAGCCAACCAAGTTTCCAAAGAACAGACTACTTAGCATGGATTGGCATTTAAGCAATTGATAGTAAAACAGGACATTGTACAAGTCCATCATGAAACGGACGAAGCTGCAATCATATATCCGTCATCATATAACCTGCAAGCACACAATGTCATGGTGTTGGACGAGCATTATGTACCGGCAAAGAAGTGACATGCGGGAAGGAACTGCGAAGTTGCTGAATCATAATATGGTTATAGATATAAAATTCCAGAGACAAAATTCATAATAATGATGCATCAATATGGAGTGACAAGTTAATGCAAAACTGTGACAAAATTCCAGAGACAAAATTCATAATAATGATGCATCAATATGGAGTGACAAGTTAATGCAAAACTGTGACAAAATCAAATGCACATCCTAAACAGTATCCTGAAAAATATTGTAACTAATTCATGCAAGACATATCAAATTCGATGTGCTATAAAAGCTTAAGGGTAGCTAGGGTAACTTATAATGTATGATTATAAATATGTTGTCAGCAAAATGTATTCTCCGCTACAGTATTCAGGTCTTTAATATAGAGGTTGGATCTTGAAACTACCCAACACATTCTAGAAAAGTTACAGTCATATTGTTACCAAACAAGGAACACAATGAGAATATAAGAATTTATTGTTCTAAATTTTCTATAACTGTTTAATATTTCTTTTGTAATTTTTACAAAGTTGCATGCATCCTGTTTAATACATGTATGCTATTTTCATTGAAAGTGTTCAGCATTGAATCAGAAATCAATAGAAACACTCAAATTGTAGAAAAAGTTAAATTTGCCGTGTCACTGCATATTTGCTTCATCATACTTTATTGAATCTTTAATGGATTTTAATCGCTCTTTAAATGAGGAGGCATTCATTAAGTTTTTACATGTACAAACAGAGTAATTTTGAATCAGTGAAGAATGAGTGGTGGTTAATTAAGAGCATAATGAAATAATATCAAGTTTTATATCGGCAGGTGGTTGTTTTCTTCGTATCCTATCCTATCCTATCCTATCGTATGAATACTGTACACTGCCTTAACAATTTAACATGGCCATAATCATAATTGCAACACATTGACAGTATGTACATGTACACAAAAGTCCATAAATGACGTCTGGTTACTACCAACAGAATCTGGTCCTTCACATTCAGTTTATATGGCAAAACTTAGAGAGAGAGAGAGAGTAGAAATCGGTGTCATGAAGACAGAAAAGCTAAGTCCTGTGTATTACCGTCCAGTATAAAGTCAGTATCGTTTGTAATGCTGTTTGCGCTGGTCATTTTTGCAGTGGTGTAGCAATAAATGTTTTATCATTCTCCCATTGCAATTTGGAAAAGTCACAATTTTCAGTCTGCATTGGCGTTAGTTTGGATCCTTTGTAGAGTAAACATATGTAAAGATGTCATCCGGGTGTCCTTAGTTGGTTGCCCATCCACAAAATGTATGGAACACACCTGTAAAATTTAAGAAAACACATTTCAGGAAACCATTATCTATATACCAGGAAAACCGTGCAAATTTAATTAAAATAAAAACATGCGTTTAATCTACATACAGCTCATTTTTCTCTTGGAATACTTACTGACTGACGGTATGAGATTGCATTGATGTTTTCTAACACTCATCTATAGTAAGTATGCATTACAAACCCGGACACATATCAAATCGTCTTGAACAGGCCAGATATACATGAATTACTTGAAGCGGAGAACAACTGCAATAGCGGTTTTTCGAAACGTGAAAATAATGACAGAACATTAATGAAATCTATAAATATTTTGACAAAACACAGATCTTTAAAGATATTTATAACACTAATAATAGCATATGTGGCCAATCAATGTGAAACTCGATGCTGGTAAATCGAACATATGATTTGGTTTTATTCATTAGAATTTTGAATGTTACTGTTTTGAAACTAGTCGTACAGTCTTATATTGAAATGTTGCAACTAAACGTACAGTGGGGTCACTTTCAGTGATGGAACAAAACAGTTATTTTTTCTGCATCAAGTCATTCAATCTCGATTCAAAGAAGTTTACGAGTCAGAAAAATATTTTTTTCTTCCACCCCGGTACAATTATAGACCAGAAACTATATACACAATGAAATATGCGAACACAAAGTCAATTTTTTCTGGCCGTTTCGTCAATTTTGACAGTGATCAAACTGAGAACGAAGGCCGATTGCAACTATACTACACCTTACTTGAAGCAAAGATGATCACAATAGAAGTATAAATAACTGGTACACTTACCCAAAAATATCTCCTTCAAAAAAGACGATTTAAATAAACTTTCAATACAAAATCTAGACCGTGGTGGCCTCAATTTGTGCCAACAACTAACTGATCATCAGCGTACAGATCAGCAACTTCCGTTTCGGCTTACTGTACGCTAGGACACTGTGTATATGGGCATAACTGTACGTGCAAAATAAAGCATTTCCTCCGGTGACGATAGTTTCTCACAAACTAATGTCATTTTGAGGATATTGATATTGTGACAACAAAGAAATAAGAAATACGTCTGAATTGCTTTTATTCAGGACAGTGGTTTTAGACAAAAAGATCTTCAACGTTTCAATTTAATGATTTATAGAAAACTGACATACCCTCTTTTGGTAATGTTATTTACGAACAAAATTACCTGAAGAAGTTTGGTTGAACGTCCTCATTAAAACATTAATGTGAAATGATTATGGTTTTCAGACATAACGGTTTCAATTGTCTACAAAAACATACGCGCTTGTCTTAAGGTGATTTTGACGAACCAAATGTTTTTCCAGTAATCTGTTTGGGATATTATCTATAAAGTGGACTTATTATTTCAGAGAGATATAAGTTTCAAATTTATCATTCCGGTTGCCATAGAAATTAGATCTCGAATCATGCATTGCTCTTTTAGATCTATTGAGGGAGCTAAAAAGCAAATTTCTCTTCTTATTTGTTGTGAAGCTCAGTATATCCCTTTATATTTTGATACAAGTCAGTTAAATAATAATGTTACTTCGTTTTCAGATGAGCTCAAAAGCAAACTAACTATAATCTTAAACGAAGCTCTATATATCTCATAATCAGTAAAAGTATAACATAATACATATTAGAAATAAAGACTTGAACAACATGTTTTACGACACACATTGGTCGAAAAACGGAAACTGTCGCGAAGTAAAATATCAAAAAAACGTATTAAGCATAGCAAATATCACTATACACGACTTATTGTATTTTTACGTTTTGTACAAGACGAACACTAAATTCTGTAAAAGCATTTCAAGATTTGCTTTATGTGTAAGTGTGTGTGATCTTGTTAGCTTATTCTTTAGCACTGGGCAGTGCATCAAACTGGTTAAATCACTTTTCACTTTAGTGTAATGGTAGTGTTGTTTGTTTACATCTATTATCAACTTAAAACCAACTTCATGAATAATTCAAAGCAAATCAAAGCTTGCCATGTGAAAACAGTCCTTGTTATAGTGTGTAGAGGAATGCGGTTTTCAGTTCGCTCTGGATGTTGTGTGTATCAATCAAATGTTTTAAATGATTTTGTTGTTGTGTCATATGATACAGTAAAATACGCATTTCAGATGAAATAGTGTGACATAATAACCGTTATTTCTGCAGAACAGAGGTCTGATAATTTCGTTACGTTTCTCTTTCAGGCTGAGTTGTCGCCTAAACCAGAAACAACAAGGCAATTTTGAAAAGCAAAAGCATTAGCCTAGCTTTGCTTGATATTCTTGAGGAGAATTCTGACTGGAAAATGAAACCATTTGGCAAAAGACTTGAAAAGTTATTCAACAAGTTTTAACAGTTATGTTAATAGTGGTTACAGTAAATGAGAAGATATTTGAAGATGAAGGTTGAAAATCATAGCAGGATATTTGCCTTTGCACGTAAGCACTAAATCAAACTCAAATTTTGAGAGTGAGTTCGTGTTTTACCAAAATCTATCGCATAAAATATCAAATCAAAAGTCAAGTTATGAGTATATGAATTATATGTGGAGATACTGAGATAAAAAGTCAGAAAAGGAGACGGTGGATATAGGCATATTGGTGGATAAGTGAAAACGTATCAAATGTGTCTTGTGAGTAACAGTTACATGCCTAGTTTGTCACAAATATTTGGATGTTCAGTTTAATACTTTTGGTTTAAACAATATTTTATTGAGAAATCACATGTTATACATACTTAATATACAACAGCATAAAGGATTGAGTAGAAAGCTCTGGGCTTATTTATAAACTTAATACTTTTGCTAAGGTGTCTACTGAGAGGCAAATAGATGATTGGTTCTCTTTGCAAACGGACCTAAAGCCATCAACTGGGCTAGAACAGCTTCGGTAGACCATGTGCTTCAGAAACCTTTGCCGCATGGTCCATTAGCTGAGAACATGAAAGGACAGGTAAGAAACAAAGGTAAGCATTTTACCAAAGTAGCAAAAGATACCTATTGTGGCATGTTAAATCATTTGATCAATGTTTGGCAAAGAATAACCAAAGATCATTTAATTTTGCACATGATATGACAGAAAAAATAAAATTTAAATCCTTCCATTTTTCATATACACAATTTTTACTTAAAGTCAACGTGGGTTAAGTAGTTTTATATTTCGTTTGGATCATTACAAGTTTAGTGAGTTCGTAGAACATATTTGAATAGATGTTCAGCAATATGTAGCAGCGATATATATATAAAACATGATTTCGTTGTTTACTGTAATTTAAAATCGCAGTTGTGTTTTATGTCACTGAGATAGTTCTATGGATCTAAACTCCGGGAACTGAATATGATGAAAATTGAAATATGTTTTGTAATTAACTTACAGTGACCGTCCTTTACTTGAATAGGTAACGTTGAAGTCTCCGAGAAGATTTATTTCATATGCGATACAAAAACTAAAAAGAGATAAAAGGGTTGTAATATGTTTCATAGTTATTTCTTCCCATATTGTCTTGTTTTGTATCTAAGCCGAGCCGCCTTTTATATTGGATCTGTTGTTTACATTGTTTATAGTCTAAACAACAACAAATCTCTTATATTGGATGAAATTCTTATGTGTCGTATGAGTAGCATCATCATGATTAGCAAATATTATACAGTCAATTTTTTATTATCATTTTTAAGTTATTCACATCGTATATAATGTTAAGGGAAACAATTCAGCTATACATCTTCATCGGTAAATTGCGGGTAATTCTCCTTTGTGATCTATAAAAGTTTACCTTCTTGGTGTCTATCATTTATTATATTTCTAACAATATGTTGTGCTCTTTACATTTCTGCTAAATTATCGTGTTCCTCTTCATGGCCGAATTTCACAAATAAGCAACTTTCATGTTAATTAATTGAAGAATAACTCTTCTATCTAGCTTTTGTATTCATGTTAATTGAAGAGTTACAGTTCTGCACAGCTATACTGTAACGCTACAAATATCTATGATGACTCTGTTTTGGCTTCAGCTTAACATTTCAAATTTTATTTGAATAATATGTAAACTTCGATTGCAATTTGAAGATATACATTTAACTCATAGCCAATATTATTCTCTTATCAGTGACGACTTTGTCCTTCCGTTGAGAAATCTGTATCGCACAGTGCCGTTTAAACTCTGACTTCTGATGTCACCAGTGGACTTTTTGTCAATAGACCGTGTACCACTAGCAAAGAATGACCTGTGTACAGGGCGAAGCAGGATCGAAGAATTGTGTATGATGCATATAGGATTTTATGTGGTGTACAGAATTTCCAGGTTGATTTTTGTAGTTTTGCTTTGTACCCCCTCCCCTCCCCCCCCCCCCCTTCAATGACCTGGGGCAACTCCCATCTGGATGATGTTATGGTCTTTGTACGCTGTATAGTTCGTCACGACACCGTTACCTATCGTGCTTTATAACAATTTTCTTTCTGTACCTTTAAATACCAGATTTGAAGTAATACGTTTATTTAGTTTTGAAAAGTCTTGCCACGAGCTTCTTTGCAGTATTCACTTTGATTATTTAAATCTGTCCGCCAGTCTGACTAATTTACTCTCCAAAGACCTTTGTCATATTTTGCAGTTTAAAGGATTGTCTTCCTTTCTTTTTTTTTGCTGTCATATTTGACTTTTTCAGTGACTTTTAAACAATCAATACATGTAGCAAAGGCAAATATATTTAGAACTGCAATGCATATAATTGATCAAATGAATGATGCATGTTTAGATATTCTCAAAGACACCAAAGTTACTTTAGTAATCATCATACAGTAACCATTTTTCAGTGATGCAATAATGTTCCAGTATATAAATATTTTCATATCGAATACCCCTGGTACCTCCAAAACCTTCAAACTTCGGGTTCTTTTATGGAGCTCTGTATGTAGACTGTTGTATATTTTGCTGATATCAGATACTTGTCCCACTTATGTTAGTATGGCAGTTTCATTATGACACATGAAGGCCATATCAAGTACTATACGTATTAATCACTGGCCCTACATTAATACCAAAACTATTTACTTAACAAACGACATGGGTTTTTTTATAATTGAAACTCACACTCCATGTTGGCACGAAATAAATCGAACTAAATATATTTCAATTGAAATTTATTTTGGCGCCGTCTGCAGTTTCAAGTCGTTTTTCTCCTCTGGCAGTACTTCCGCTTTAGTTAAACCTTTAATGTGATATTTGCTTGAATAACATCTTTTCCCAGTAGAATAAGTTACTTACTCCAGTTAGCAAAGAGCAGCTAAGAAGATAGTATTTGATGCGCAAGATGTACACTAAGAACAGCAGATTTAAGGAGTTTGCAGTTTCAGGTTTTTAGTGTTGCATTGGCCAGGGTCAAATATACAGCATAGAGGTAAGATGCAGATCCAAGTATATTGTTAAATATTAATGCATGTCATATATATATACATTTTTAGTGTCAAATTTTCCAATGGAAGTGAACAAAATGACCGTGACCTGCAGATTTAGCTAAATGGCTGTCAAATACGAAAGCATGCATTTGTGGAATTAGCGGGGAACGCAAGTGTCATTTTACAATTATTTTAAGAAAAAAAAACAGTATCGATGCTATATACCATTGAACTTGTTTTCTTAATTTATAGTATTTCAACAGATAGAAACAGGGCAGCATTTACAAAAAGTTTTCAGTTCATTTAAACATTAACAAAATGCTGATCTTGAGGAAAAAGATTTGGATGTCGGACAGAAAGAATGAACATACATACAACTGTTTTCAGTGAAAATGAGGTGTCAGAGTTTTGTATCAAGGGGCAGCAATGCATCCAAAAAGCGAAAAACCTATACTGCTCAATTTTACCGAAGGATATACCTGAAGGGATTACACATGTTTATTTGGAAGACTCGAAGAGTTTCCAAAATGGAACATGTTCGGGTAAAAACTGGGAAAGAGTATTATTTCTACAATTAAGTGACACTGAAGGCTGAGAACAAAACGGTGTAGAAGAAATAAAGCCTTATGGTATGCAAGGTTTGGTTAATTTGGAAGAACTGCAGATATTATCTCTCAGTTTTAGAGGTTTGTATTATGCATCGTTTGCTGGACTTATCAATCTCAAAACGCTTGGATTCAGAGGATGCAGGTACCTTCTTCTCCAAAATGCAATGAAGGCAGTCGACGGAACGGAACATTTGCCAAAGTTTTTTTCAATACGCTACATAAGCTGGAAAGACCCAGTAGAATTGGGCAAAGATTTCTTCCATGCATTTGCTTCAAAACCATTAAAAGTGTTAAATATCCAACACATAGTTGTAAACGAGATACAATTTCGCTATACCTTACCTATCCTCGACACCATTCAAGTACTCAACCTTTCGGAAAGCACTATCACTCATTATGATATCACTGGATTGGACAGTATACAACTAGCGAAAAACCTGAAAGTCATAGATGTCAGTAATGCCCAATGAATATAATTTCGTATGTTAATCTACCTAGCCTTAAAGATACAACATTTGCAGCAAACTTGACGAATTTCGATCACATATCGAACGTAGCAATATTAAACTTAACTAGAATTTATCAGTCTGAAAAGCCGTTGGAACTAAGGAACATTTCTTTTTCCATGTTTTGCACTAATTTTGATGAATCGAACTGGACGACAGAAGTTATGGTAATGCGGAAGAATAAACTAAAATACGTAGATACTATTCAGTGCAGCCATGCAACAATACAAACACTCGATCTGTCCAATAATGGAATGGAATATCTGCGACCTAACTTTTGTCCCTGCCTTAGAGAACTTCAACATATCAATCTCTCTAAAAATAATTTTGTTAAAATGGTTCATGAAAGCTTTTTTAAATTCCAAGAGATATTCCAAGGTTTGTCCTCACTGTGGATTTATCTTCGAATAATATGCTGACAATTCCAGAGGGTACGTTTGCAGAAAGAACGCAGCTTGAAGTAATTAACTTATCTAACAATCGTTTAACACAAGTACACTTTCGTGTAAAGAATTTAAGCGTCTCACAGTTCTCGACATACATAACAATTTCATTTCAGTTCTGGACGAGCTTTCTCTCGCAAATCTTGGAGATTTGATTGAACCCAGCAGGAACCAAGGTAATGTTTCCGTTCTTATAGACTTGCACCAGAATCCACTTTCCTGCGCGACATGCGAAGCACAGCAATCAATTACATGGTTTGTTAATGTTCCGTCGATATACCTGGGCAAGGTTATGGCATGCACAAATCATGAGGGGAAAAATATTTCTATAGATAAGAATGCTGTGAAGCTTGTAAAAGACTTATGTGACGAGCCAACACGAATAAGAAATATTGTCCTAACGACAACGATTACTCCTGTATCGTTCGTGGTTTCCACGGCTATACTTCAAAGGGATTTACTGTCTTATCGACGTAAGCAAAAGTCCGAAAAGAAAATGAAGGAAACAGTTCGCCTCATCCGAGAAAATGCCTTGGACACGAATTACGTTGTGTTTGTTTCATACAGTAGTGACGACTATGGTTTCCTTCTAGAGCATGTCTATAAACCGTTAACACAACACTTGCAAGATAGGACGGGGACTGATCGGGATCTGATCTGTACGGGCGATCGAAACTTCCAGCTTGGAAGACAAGTCGCCAATGAAATAGTCCGCTGCCTACACGAATCGGCAGTGGTATTAATACTCGTATCAAACGAGTTCTGTTCAAGCGGATTTTGTCACATGAAGTTTGATCATGCTGTCAGGATGAACAAACCAATACTGCTTATGATGAAGGATGTGGTAGATGAAAGTTTAATGAATCCTAGCATGGAGGAAATATTTCGAAACAACACAAGGCTACTGTGGGAACGACATGACGGCGAAATGATTTTGAAAACTTCGTGGGATAATGTATGCTCTTCGATTTTGGAAATGGTTCCACGTTGAACAGTTTCAAGAGCGTGAAAAAATTCCGTATTGTATGTACGTGCAATACGGACAGTGTGGCATTATTAGTAAGAGTGCATTCTATTGGCCCTAAAATACACATGATGTTAATAATGTCGCTTTTGACTGGGTCTTTACTACTTGTTTATACGATGACGTCAATAAAAAGACGTCGGACACTATATATATTTCGCGCTAAAAAAATTTTTCTTCAATTTTAAGCTTAAAATGCAACTTTAATTTAGTCTTTTCGCGCAGACAAGTGTCAAAATGTATATAATAAAAGGGTCATTAGTATAGCAACGTGATCCATAGGCGCACCACTCGAGCAAATCCGGCATGCTGGATCACGTTACTATACTAATAACCAAATTGTATCAACCCCGCCAAAGGCGAATGGAATATTGTTTTGGCGTTGTCCGTCTTTTTGTCCGTCCATTCGTCCTTCCGTTCAGAGTCATAACTAAAGAACCAATAGAAAGAATTTCATGGAGTTTAAAATAAGTATGCAATAGCATAATGCTGCAGCGCACGCGCAACTGTAGTTAAGATTGGCTAGCTATCTCGGGTTATTATTTATTCTATATTCAATATAAAAACATTAAAATTCTATTTCTCTAGAACCGATTATCAAAATTTAATTGTAATTGGTTTAAATAATTTAATGATCACTTTTTCTAATATCCATCCCCTACACCTCGTGGATTTCTTTTTAGAAACGAGGCTTTTAAATATTCTATCCCATTTTTGTTTTCTAAAACTAATAGCGCTGATTTGATTTAACATATAATAACTGAGCTCTGTATGACTGGAAGATACAGAAAAAAAATTACCCCTCAGAGATGAGGGCAAAAAGGGGTGGTGAAATCTTAATAATGCTTCTCTTTTTTTATTAAAAGATTTCATTTTGCACAAATAATCAAGTAAGTATGATCTAACAACGGAAAATTTAGAAACTAGACTTTTACAGAAATGCTGCCCTTAAAGGTCCATTACTAAGACGAAATCGAATTTTCTTTTTAATCCTGAATTGTAACGGGCGTCTCCTCAGAAGGAAAATATGACATACTGCACCGAATGTGACCATATTGTGCTGAAAATTTGAGTTTAACAAAATAATTGATAAATTATATTTTGCATTTTCAAAAACGAAAGTAGGTTTTCCAGTTTTCAATAATCTTTATTTTCCAAAACTCACAGAAAGAGGCTGTAAATAGCCTGTTTATGAATAAGCATGCCTAGTTTTAGATAAATTTGAAAGTGATCTGCAACGTATATTTCTGACTGTTGACAACATGCAATAAAGCGAAAAAAGAACAAAAAGACCACCCAGGTCAATCTAATACTAAAACATTCACTCTTTTTTCTGCAGCAGTATTTCAAACAAGGAAATACTCAACGGCTATTGTAAAGTTATGGAAGCCAGTTTCAAACTGTTTTTCCCTGTTACATATCCAGAAAACACTATTTAGTCTTAGTAATAGACTTTTACAAAAAACTTTTCTTACAAAATAATTCTATATAGAAACTTAAGAACTCTTGTTGTCTGAAACTAGTAGAACTGATTTACATGTAATTTTAAATTACAGCAATTAAGTTATTCGTGACTGTAACTTGAAGAAAAGAATTAACACCTCTGAGATGAGGTCCAAGCGGGGTGGTAACATTTTAGAAATGCTTTTTTTAAACAAGCAAACCAATACATTTCCCAGTTGCTCTTTTTCAGTTATTTGCTTCATTTTTGCAGGGGATATAAATTTATTGAATGTGATTGTTCTGATACAGTTTTCAAGTGAGTGTTATCTTTAGAGCACTTATAAAAATGTCATAACTTTGTCTTATAAAGAGCAGTTATTTCTAAGTTTATTGTCATATTTTTTGTTATACTTGATATGTTGTAAGGACATGCTATATTATAAGCAAGACCAAATAAATAGATTGAAAAAATGTAAGCATTAGTCTAGACATTTATTACTGTCATTTCTTTCCCTAATATCTTAGTGTACAGTAGACCCTCGGTATTATAAACCCCTTTTCTTCAAACTGTATTTGGTGACCTGGCAAGTTTTGATTTGCCGGGACTTTTTGACGCTTCTTTGTAGCGTAAGGTATATATTCAGTATGGTGAAGTGCGAATTTCGTTGCGTCGATATACAGTGATAGGTGTATATGACCTCACTTGATGTGTTCTCTCAAAACTGGTGTAGTATTCAAGGATTATAGGAGTGTTCGGTATCCCTAATTTGCCAAAATGTTCCAATCACTGACCGTCTCAGTTACCGCAAATACATGCAGGTTCTGTAGCTGATCTAGAACTTTCTCCACAAGTGTAAGTAGCTTTCATGACAGATGATGTCTTGAAGTTAATACGTCTTACTTCTACGTAACAAGATTTCGGAAAAACTGAACTCATGATGGATATTCACGAACAGTCCTAAATCTGTCTTCCAGTACTTGTGAAGAAAACGCAAGTTCTTAAAAGTTGACGCCAAATGTCACATGTAATATGATATTGATCAGTCAAGTTTGAATGTGGTTAATTCATTTATAATTTTAAACACAATACATGATACAGCTAGTGTACATACATACATCATTGAAAAGCAGACTTAGCAGATTTGACTCGGGTAATAATCCTTACTATAACCTTTCAATGGCCGTTCAATAAAACCACTGTATTGCGGAACTCCGTTTTAATAGGTCATAACTCATCCGGAAAAATAATAAATGTGAGCAAACTCCAGATCTGGACAGCAATTCTAAAGTCCACTTAGCACTTCGAATAAATATAACGTGTAGATCTTATAGTACCAAGAAAGATGGTGCGGTGGTGTAGAGGTGAAGGTGTCTGCCGCTCATCCCGAAGGTTCCAGGTTCGAGCCTCAGTAGTACTGGTTTTTCCAGAAGAGGACTCGAGAGTGACTCGATAAGCTGCAAGATTTCTTCGCAATCTAGCTAAAATTAATTAGTATAAACTAAACAAAAGATATCTTACCGGCGAAATTGGCGGTTATTTGTTCGAAAACCATGCTTTATTGAATGTGCATACTATAAATGTAGCATAGCATTTTTTCCATGATATTGCAAAAGAATAATGAAACGCTGTCTGACGATGCGTTTTCGTGGATAAACAAAACGACACAATTATTTTCGTAAATTTATTATTCTACATGTACATACGAATACTGAAGGTGCTAATGTGGCCCTAAGTAAGAAGTAATGGAAGTTTTCAGTTTTTTAATTAAATAATCTGCAAATATTATTTCCGCGTGCACGGTCTATACTTTTTCCTTGTCTGTTTCTTTGATAATTCCCACGATGCGGGCGTCTTCAAGTTTCATGCACCAGTACTGGTATTTGACCATTGAGTCAGTTGTGACTCGTCCGAGGCCTGAATAGAATGAATTGTTCCGATCTACTAAGAAGATTCTAGTTAAACTTTTTGAATTCACTCTTATATGAGTTTTAATCACCTTGTGGTTTTCTTTATAATCGACCCCAATAACTAACTGGTCGCATTAAGTTACCCGTTTAGCTACTTTGTCCGCCATCTGATTACAATGAATAGTGTGCGGGTATCCACTGCAGTGTAACATTCTGCTAAGATTGTTTAATAGTTTGGCAAGAGTTAATAGCCTAGCTGGTGTTGGCACAAACATGAAGGACTGATATATCATTTGCAATGGCAATCTGATGACAGTCCTTTTTGACTTTTGATTAGTTTTGTTGCCTTTATGACGGTTTCTACTTCTTGCTTACTGTAGGTTCGGTGATTGTTTGTAGGTATGTTGACTATATCGCACCATATACAAGCTCCATCTTTTCCGACCAGAGTTTCATTATTATGGGGTGGTCTGCCAAGAACAGGTACTTGCTGAATTGCATAAGACTTAGTTCCTTTGCATTCTTTCATCTACTGTGGAGTGGCAGTGAATTCCTCCACGGCCTGATCGGGGTTGGTTGCATTCCCAATGCCTGACTTTGGGTCTCGTCTAGAACTAGTTGATTATCTTTGCAGCGGAAATCCAAGTTACGGGCTTATATTTATATACTACGGGATATCACCTTTCCCAAATATTTTAGCTACTTTCGGTATCTTCTCTTTTCTCCTCTTTTTCTACAGTGATGTTGACAGTTAGCTTCCAAAGTATGGCAATATTTCTGCAAGCTAAAGCTTCCGCTGTGCCTAGCTGGAGCTTCTATGTCAGACGCCTGTCACGCGAAGATTTCAGCTACTATATGGCCTTTTATACTTCAGTCACAGGAATGCCACTAATTTTGATGGCATCAGCCTTCTGTTTAGGTAACAGTGTGAATAGAATTGTACAGTAGTTTCGGTATTAACCTCCATTATGACAGCCTATTGGCTAGTCATATAAGCAAATCTTTAAAAAATATTCTGCTCTCAGACCACAAGGCCAATACCGTAGATATTTGGCATATAGCATTGTCTGGTGGTCCTGTACCAATACTGTTCACATCATATCTCTTGGGTCCAAGTATGCCGGATTGGGGTCACTTGACCTACTGACCTAGGTATTTCAAACAATGTTTGTGAGACTGATGGGGCTATGCCTTGATGCTTTATTTCGATCGCATCCCTAGTTTAGCGAAAGGGATCTTTCCATTTCTTTAGTTTGAATTCTTTGTAGCATACAGCAAAAGCTGGTAAACATCTTGTCTATAGTACAATTTAGACTAGGAGATTTCTTGGCTTTTAGCTGTTTCATTGCTATATGTATTTAATTTAGTGTGAGTTTTTGCCTAATACTCCTTCTCTGAGATATTGCTTTTTTTCTAACTTACGTCTTTTCTTACCTCTAGCCTGTGATTTCTACTGATAAGGGTGTTACTCACATCTTTATAATTGTCAGCGAATCTGTTTGCTGTTACTTTTCTTGCAAGTATGGTTTCATTCTCTATTCGAGTTGTTGGATTCCTGTTGTTTCCCCCTACATCGTTCAGCTGTTTTGGTGACCTTTGTCCTGTTCTAGGTTGAGAGATATTTCTTAATTCCTCTGCTGGTTTGTAACATGACTCCTTAAATCGTGGCACTCACTTGTTGGAGTTTGATTTTGTTTTTAAGAAAGATAAGTTTATACCTCTTGCACGACTCGAGATAAATAATTCTCTAAAGATCTCGTAAACCAGTATGGTGTGTAGTCTCTGAATGATTCTCGAAGACTGCAGAATAGTCAAATAGAGTACTAGTAACTTAACTGATATCTCTCAGTCCGTCATCTTCTCTTACTTCTCCAGAGGTCATCAGCAAGTTGGATGCAAGACCTGGCCTTTTTGTAATGCCACTAAGGGAAGCTTGGCTTCAGTTAACGTTTGTACTGTGCAAGTTAAGCTAAAAAGTGCCATAATCAATACATCGAAGTTGCTGACCTACATCACTTCTGACATGGTTATGTACATGCATGTCTTCTGTGTAAATAAACCAGCAGAATCTCATCCTGTTTTTACTTTGTCCAAGACATTACTATGCTTATAGAGACTGGATCGTTCAAGCTAGCCAAAAGACGGCAGACCAAATTTCTGACATTTACTTAATGCTCACATTTTCTATACAGATTATAAACAAACAGAACAAACTCTTTTAAACATAATTTTATTCTAAATTAAATAGTTCAATCTGGATGACATAACAAAATATTAAATTGATTATCAATAAGTAATACATGTAATGGACATTTGTTTTATTAGATAACGTTTAGTTACATGCCCTTTAATCCATATTCTTCCCCCTATCCCCAAAACTGAGACAAAAAACAGGTTATCACATAGTTACATAACTGTTCTATATATTCAACTGTTCTTTTTTGGCAGTGAATATGCCAATATATACTTAATTCTATAAATAACTTACTTTGTGGAGAAAAAAACAACGCCTTGAATATTTATCTATGTTATAAGGATATAGACAATAACAAGTTGATAATTGTTATTCTGAAATTATTTCAATATCAACATCACTTGTGAAATGCTCTTTTTCTTTGAAGTCAATGTAACTAGATTTAAAGACATTTTTATGAAGAAAACAGGTAGAATCACAAAACAAATTCGGTAATTCTTTCACTGCTGAGCATCCAAGTTCATGAAGAAAGTTTAGAAAATGTAAGTGCACACTCCACAGTCTGTAACTTTGATTTCTGCATTCGGTCTCTCGTTCATTGTTTCCACTTGTTCCATCTTCTGTAAAGTCTCTGTTCCCTCTATAATTTGTCTGCAATAAGTAAAACTTTTCTTATTACAAGAATTCAGGGTTTTCCTTCAAATTTTAACATTGTTAAGAAAAATATTATGCTCTAGACTTACAAAGTACTCTCAATTATTCACTGCATAAAAAAAGATAGAAGACATTAGAAGAAACTTTGCAGTGGCCACTCAGTGCAAAATTCATAACTACAGCTTTTGTCTTTACAAATCATATCCCTTTGTTCCTTTTTCTTAGTATGGTGCATAACTGGAAATGTTCTTACTTATTGAAACTGCATATAATGATAGAGACCAATGGAAGTTAAAGTGCCAGATCAAAATGTCTTACCTGGATGTTTAATATCCATGACTTTCATGAAACAAATTTATAAACCCTACATACATATCACAATGATGTAGGATTTTTACATTAGAAACAAATCATTTGCATATATTTTCAATCATACTGAGTCAAATTTACTACTTCTTACCCAAATGCAACATATTTTGTATTCATCCATTCAGCTGGGGTTAGTGTTATGTAGATCTGTGAACCATTTGTGTGTCTACCTTTATTGGCCATACCAATGACTCCACGGCGGGAATGAGGAACTGCAAAATTCTCATCTGAAATTACCAAATGAGTTTTATTGTATTAATATTTTTATTCACTTTGGTATTATATTATTCGTTTTGGTTTTGTTTCCTTTTTTAACTAAAATTATTTCACCTGTCAGGAGAATCACATCAATAATATGAACTTTGCAGATTTGAAAGACATATCAAATAATTTCACAAGAAGGCCATGTCTACCCTAAATCACTCACCTCAGAACCAGTCTGCAAAAAGGACAATGCCAAATTTGATGCAAATGAACAATGTACAAGACTTTCCTTTAATTTGATGTGATTTTTAAGTTTAAACCTGACATCTCCCAATAACACTAACTTTTGACCAAGTTTCATGAAAATCAGATGCAAAATTTTGACCTGTGTAGGGTTGACTTGTTTTTTCTACAATCTTATTAATTTTAGTCTTGCATGTTTCACACAATGTGGTTGAATTTTTATACAAATCATACAAATCAAATTTCAGACCAACTAACCAAGTTTCATATAAAATTTAATTGGAAAATTAGGAGTGTAAAACAAAATTAAACTACTGTGAAGATGCCATATATGACAGATGACAATGGACAAAACAGCAGACATTCATCAATCCTTATAGCTCATCATAAGCATTTGGGCTCAGCTGAGCTTTGAACCACTGCAGATGACCCAATAAGGGCACATGTATCTTTTTGTAAACTGCCACAAGTAAGGGTTGTTCAGACTAAGCTGCCTGAGTAGATATTTGTCACCTATGCAGGCATGGGGCAATGGGTAATGGATAATGGTAATGGGCATTATTATTTTTTCTGTAATGGAAAGTAATGGGTAATGGAGCTATTTTCTCATTACATGTAATGGTAATGCAATGCATTATTTTAAAAAATGAGGGTAATGGTCAATTACTTTTCCATTACTTGCCATTACTTATCAATATATTGAGGAAATCCATGCTTTTATTGTCTTTAAAACAAATATTTCAATAAATAAATTTACCCTCTAGTCACAATGTAGGTGTTGAACAGTCCATTGTTTGACCAAATATAAGGTGTGAAGGATAAGCTATACAACAAGTACAACCTGTGAAAACCCATTTTGAGATTCCTTCTGATACATCTGGAAACCTTAAGGCCAAATGCTGCCATTGCCAGACTTTTGCACTCATAACATGTGACAATTTTCAGAATAAAAGTATCGAATGGTATACTATAAACATTTTTTTTTAAATGTTTAAATATAATGGTAATGGTAATGCATTATCTTCAAAATTGCTGTAATAGTAATGAGGTAAATCGCAATGTAATGGTAATGGTAATGCATTACTTTACCAAGTAATTGACCCCATGCCTGCACCTATGTAAAAACTTAGATATTCACTGAGAAAAGATTCATTGTTATCAGAACATAGACACATTCAGCTGTTACCAGAGTAGGCACATGTACTAAGTTGTAGCTACAGTAGACACATGTTACTTATGTAACAGACTCAAATGTATGTAACTCATGTAACATACTCAAATGATAGCTTAGTAGATGTATACTACACATACAATACAACAGTAACATACAGCTTGTAAGTAAACAGTAGAATATCCTACCCAACTTACCCATATGTTATGTCATACTCATTTGTTACCTGATGAGATGTGTGTAAGATATGTTTTACACTAAAGTGTTAGTGGAGATGTATGATACCTATCTAACATACTCAAATTTAACCTAGCTAGGAAGATGTGTGTTACTTCTGACTTACTTAACATACACAAAAGTTACATGATAAGTATGCAATTTGTATTACCATCATCATATGTTACTTAAAAAGATGTAACATTGTTAGCATATTCAAATGTAACCTGAGATGAATGTATGAAACTTGCGTAGCATACTCAAATGTTACCCAAGGAGATGTATATATATTTGAGTAATAACTTACCTTCAAACACTGGACCATAAATTGATTCTCCACCATTCCCTCTCCCATGAAAGATATCTGAAACATAATCTGACATTCAGAGATCTAATATTACATGCATCATTACAACAATTAGCACAAAGGTTTGGGATGCAAACTTCTTGTGACGGCTTAAAGATATCTGACCTGGTTGCAGGCAACAGCAAAGTACAATCCTTGTCACCTGCAAGTTTGTGCTTTAGAAATAACTGCTAAAATGCTATTTTCTATTAAAGTAGTTGAGCATTAAATTTTCTGTTTGGCACAACTGTCTACAAAACACAAACATGTTAACAGTTACATAATTACTAAATTGTATTTAAAAGTCTATTTGTAGTTACTACAAAATCTTTTCATTCTATGCAAATGTGTTAGAATTACAAAAAAACAGAGTTTAAACTTATAACAAGAAAGTCATGATATGAAAATGTGTATTTTAAATTTTGTCTCACAAGTAACTTCGCAGTATCAAACAAGAAAGGTTAATGTAGTAATGAATAGAATGGTGTTTTATTTTTCTAATTTATTGCTTTCATGTATATCAGACTAAATATCAACCTATTGCTAAACATAAAACAGCATATTTGTTAACTGCTGGTATACTAAATAAAAGTGTTGTAATAACTGTGGGAAATATGAGCTGCTATACAACTACAATGTAAATGTTTTCTCACCTCCGCCTTGTATCCAACCATTGCGTACAATCCGGTGGAACAGTGAATCTTTGTAACACAGGTTGTAATCTGTGAGTTCAGATTTACCCTTCTCCCCAGTAATCAGGGCTTTAAAATTTTCACATGTTTTAGGAACAACATCTGTGAACAGCTGCAACATAACAACAAAACATATAGAGCAATTGTTTCTCAGCAAAATAAAGCATTAGTATACAAACTTAATGTAACTGTGTACAAAATGATTGTGTTTATATAAGAAAAATCAATGACAAAGAAAGAAACTCATTTCAACTTTTACTTTTTAATTTGCACACATTAAGAAATATACAGTGTACATGAAATTAAACTGTGCATCCTCAAACCAAGGACATATAAGCCATAATAACCATCAACATACAGACTCAAACACGTATCTTAACTTACTTCAATTACTAATCTTCCAGCTGGCTGGTTACCAATTGCAATATCCAAATACACAAACTCATGCTATAAAATAGAAGTTAAATGTTAAAACTTTTACATCTACTGAATGAAATTACACTTAATAGAACACCTATGTACACGCCTGGCAATCTAAGCACATGTATTTTACAAATATACATTTTGTACTACTAGATATGTCTATTAATTACATAATACAAGCATATCTTAGGACAAAAGGTATATGTGTTAAGTACCTCTAGTTTATTATCTAGGCTATTGCTTTATGAAAGACATATTAGAAAATAACAACTTTTTTCACATTTTAGAATTATGAAAGAATTCTATGAGGTACAAACATGTACTCTCATTTTGTGATTTTAAGTAGATTCTTTTTAATTGAATATTTATGTAAAAGGTATTGTTTAAAATATTTATGTAAAAGGTATTCATGTGAAAGGTAAATTTAAATTCAAACTTTATTGTTATAGAGGATCTACTGAGTTTAACAAACATGACAGAGTTTTTCTCTGATGAAAGTTCTTCTCAAAATGTACAAGCACTGTATCGAGTACATTTTATACATGTACAATGTACCTGTAGACTGGTTTCAAATATACATCACTACTTTACTACTGATCTTTTTAACATAATTTGACACACTTACATTTTTATTATTGAGACAATTTTTGTATGCCTCTTCAGTCAGGATTTGTAACAATGGAGGAGGTCGGTATTCCTCGTAGTTATGATTTTCTGCTGCCCATTTCAAGAAATCAGCTGGGCCACCTATCAATTTTCCATTTTGAAATGTAATGGCTTTTTCATTAAATGTCCATGTATCTCCTCTCAGTTCCTGAAGAAAAATGCAATGGTTTTATTTTTGCTTGTTTGTTTCTAAATGCATGTACAGTCCAACCTCTCAGAACAACAACCTCCCTAAAAGACACACTTTTCTTTCCCTTTGCATCAATTATATAAGGAATCGACAGCTCTCTGCTCATGAGAGGTTGCACTTTATCTGTGAAATGAAGGAAACCTTTCAGTATAATACACCTCAGACTAACAGTGAACTGTCAATGTTGATAACTGGGATGACTGCTGACGACATAGAATTTGTTAACATTTTACACATAACTGCAATTTTATTTTTTAAGGACAATCCATATTATTTTTTAAATACTGTGAAAAGATTTTTAAATGTATTTTAGATTTGGCAAGAATTAATTTTAATATATATTCAATATATGTATGCTTCTTTCTCCGCGATTCGAGGGTCTAAGGAATGATTCTGCATATTCTATGTTTAAAAATACTTTTTCAAATGAAATTTAACTCTAAAAATTTAAGGTAACTATTCATTATTCCCTTTAGAAACACAATTTAATGCAGTCATTTGTTGTTTACACAAAAATACCCGATATGTTATGACCTCTGACTCTCTGATACACTCTGACACTTTCTCCGCGATCCGAGGATTCTGATTGGCTGAAATTTGGCTGTTCCATTATGTGCTTCCCGCACTTTTTACAAGTGAATTCAGTATGTATGTTCTAGACGCAAGGGAAATAATCACTTCTGACCAAGGGCAAAATGGAGGATAAAATTTTCAGCTTATTTCCATTTAATATGTTAAAATGAAGTAGTTTTTTTAATACTTTTGAAGACGAAAGTATTTTTTACATGATAATTCTTCAAATACCTGCTTGATTTGCATGATTTTTCTCGTAAACGTGTAAAATCGCTCGCCGATACCAAACTTGCTATAATTCAGAGTTTTGGAATTATTTCGCCGCGACCATTCGTCAGAAATAACTATCACGCGAATCACGGAGAAACCTCGGATCGGGGAGAAAGAAGGATACAAGCATTATCCTTTAATTATCTTTACCTTTCTTTTAGCTTCAATGTACAAATCCCACTCAAATTCTACAAACCCCTCAACAACTGTGTTTTTAAATATGTCTGGATGTTTGTTTGTTAAATCCTAAAATAAAATAAAATTGTTATGAATATACAAGTTACTTTCTACAAGTACATACAAATGCATAGTCCATAAATAAAACATAAAAGGCAAAAAAATATTAAAACAGCGAATTCCACTTATCTTTACGATAAACCTTTTTTCTCCTAAAATTGCTTAAACACACATTTTCAATAGGCCCGCAGAATATACAATTAACATGTCCTAAGTCACTACACAACATAAAAATACAACAGAAAGATTCAAACAAAGTTCCTGAGGCTGATCGATGTGCATGGATAATGATCTCTGAATATCTAGATTCTTATAGTCATAGTCATATAGTCATATAGTTCTAGAAGCCAGATACAGATACATGCTGTATCTGTATAAACTCTATGGTTTTTTTTTTGGCCCATTAAATTCTTTACGCATATCTCCTAATTTTAATTTCTAAAGACACTTCCCTTAGAAAATATCACAGATATCTATCTATTTACCTCGGCACAAAGGCGCGCTCGCTGAAAATTAACATCATTTACAAGACCATAAACCTCTAACCGTGTAGCAGGTGCCATATTTGTTTACCTTGGTGACAATAATCTGTATCACGTAGAAGCCTACATTTTACCAATGTGCTCTAATTTTGTTGAAAGAAATAACAGTTCTCGCTGCTAATCGGTAGATTTAATCAAGCGCCGGAATCGCAAGACTGCACGAAAATACTAAAAGCCGATCTCGTCCAAATCGACGGTCTCTGGCGATCTTCAAAAGAATGACGGACACAAAACAGGATTGTTCATTGCGTATATCTGAATAGATATAAAGGATAATTGTTGGTTTCAGTGTAAGATCACGTTATAATTTCACCGAGTGGGCACCAAAAGTGATATTTTCACGAGTGGCGCAGCCACGAGTGAAAATAACAACTTTTGGTGTTCACGAGTGAAACTAACGTGATATTACACCGATACCAACAATTTTTTCTGTTTATTTTATGGTTAAAACTCTACTTTTATTGAGTTTATTTCTTTAAAATAAGGAAAATCGCGGGAAACATAAAAAACATAGCGCAAATGACGTCATTTTAACGACGTCATCGTCGCATGGTTTCCAGCATTAATTACGCTCGGTATACTTTTTGACGTAAATCCGGGTTAAAGATTGCAAAAACAGTGAAAAATAAAAATGGTAATCCACTGTTTCAAAACTGTGATTATCACTTTTATTTCACTGAGAAAACTCTATAATTCACTGGAAAACATTAAATAAAATAACTTAATCTTGTTTTACATACTTTATACTGTTAGTACGCATATATAATACGCTGAACGAGGTATGAGTGAAAAGAAAATAATGGAGAAAAAGACATTTGAAACACAACAGGACTTGGCTGAAGGAGTGATTAAGAATGACGCTGTGAAGCTGGTTATGGTGACCATCGAGATTTTATGGTTCGCGGAGTAGGAAGTCAGAACTATCCAGCTACATTGTATCTAAATGAGAAATGCCATTTTCCTACTTTAGGTACATGTTATCACATCTTTGCGTCCAAGAAAAATATAGATATGAATATTTCAGAAGAAAAGAAAGAAAGAAAACGTATCGATCTAATGAAAGATAAAAAGTCGGCCAAAAATGATTGTGTCAGAAAAAAACCCGTCAGATTACGAGTCTGTCGTTCCTGCCCCAGAGTCAAAACTGGTCAGACTGCAAGATGAGCCATCTGAAAATATTGATAATGAAACACCGGTGAATGAAATAGGCGATGCAATTACATCTCAAGTAACAAAAACTGATAAGACTAGTTCAGTATCACCCACAATGGTAGCTGAACCTAAAAATAGCATCTCCAGAAAAAGTCAGTAAATAATGAATGTAAAATACGAAGTGATAAACTATTTTGATACTGGCAGATACTTTGATGTGATGGATATCAAACTAAGATCTGAAAGGGACATACCCTATAACTGATGTCAAACTACATAACTTCCAAAAGATAAATAATAGATTCTTAGGAAGTATGATAACTTATCTTAAAAGTTTCAGATATGCATTCCCAGTCATTATCGATAAAATCCTAGGTTTAAAATCACTGGCACCGAGTACTAAACTGCCCTGTAATTTTAACAAAATACCAAAAACATGTACCTTAATAATACCCTATCATGAAAAAATACACCAAAAATGGTAAAAAGTCATTCTCTGACAAACCCCCGTATAGATCTACACTGTTCTATGTTATTCACATGGTGTTGAACGTTTTCGACAGGGGTCCGGTCACCGCTTTTTTGTGATATTCGAGCAAGCAATTGAAGATCGACAGCGGTTGCGTTTAACAGGCACTATAATTATGTACCAAACTGGTAAGTAACATTTTTAAATAGCTAGCGTTCCTATAAAATTCTTCAACAATATTGCGCTATTTCGCTCTCTCCGTTTTTCTGGTGTTTTTCTGTCACTGCCGACTTCTGGTTCACCTTTCAATTTTGTAACAATTAGTTTTCATTGGTAGAAAATATTCCGCGATATAGACATGTACTGTAAAAACAATTTGTAAAACGTTACGTAAGCAGCGCAAAGTATCACTTGTGTGCATAACCGTATGACGTGTTTGAAAGGTCATTGCCCCCCTCCCCCAACCCCTCGAAAAAATTTTATTGCTTAAAACTCTCGATGCAAGTTACCTACACACCAGGACTTGCAATTTGTCACTCCTAATGCGGTAACCATTTTTCTATTTTTAGTAACAGTGACCTTGACTTTTATCCTAGTGACCCCAAATGCAACCAAAGCTTCCTCTTGCCGCAAACTACCTTCAAACCAAATTTCATTGCAATTGGTCACTCTTAACTTCAGTTATTGAGCGGAAACCATTCTACAATTCGGGATCACTGTTACCTTGACCTTTTGACATTTTAATCTCAAAACCACCGAGTATGAACAACCCCCATATCAAGTTTCAAGATGTTAGGCCAAAGCGTCCTCGAGTTATCGTTCGGAAACTGTTTTACAATTACGGGTCACCGTGACCTTGAAGTTTGACCTACTGACCTCAAAATCAATAGGGTCATCTGCTGGTCATGAGCAACCTCCACATTAAGTTTCAGGATCCTAGGCCAAGGCGTTCTTGAGTTATCATCCGAACGGACGGACAGACAGACAGACATACCGACCGACCGACATCTGCAAATCAATATACCCCTTTTCTTCGAAGGGGGCATAATAATCACAACTTTACCAGGGTGAATATCGTAGCCTTCAAGTTACAAGACTTCATCAGCAACCAAATAGCAATGATTGTTTTGTCATCGCGCATATTGTGGATTTTGGCCACATGTGGCTGAAAACTCAATTTCAAACACCCGTACGTTGCCACAGACATGCGTGAACACCCATTTCATTGTTTTGAAAATAAATAAAAGTGTATCCGTTTCCTTAAAAATTAGTAGTTGTAAAGATCTTTGTCCTTTCAAGGATTAAGGATTTTGAGTCAAATATAATTAGAAATCGGCTATCAAAATTTAATTGCAATTGGCTCAAAGATGTGAAAGATGTTAAAAAATTTCGTATTGAATATCTGATCCCAACCACATGGGTGGAGCAAGCCTAGCCCAAAAATTCAAAGCCATGAAAGGTAGCATTCAGACACAAATAAGAAATGCTAACTGGTCGAATCAGTCATCTTCTTGTACGATTCAATAATAGTTTCTGTCATGAGCCCGAGGTTCAGATCGAAATATCCGTCACCGAGGGTAACTGTTTTGGCGGGAACGAGGCTCTGCCGAGTTCCCGCAAAACAGTTACCCGAGGTGACGATATTTCCATCTGAGCCAAGTGTTTCATGATGGAAACTTTTTCTTGCATACTGTCTTGCACTTTAAAGTAGATTTCTAAATGCAAACTTATAAAAATGATGAATTATCATAAAAAAACAAACGATATTCCGACGTTGTGTTTCGGAAAGTGACGTCACATTGTTTATAACGTTACGTCATAAGTAATTCACGAGAGTCGTCTGGCATAGGAGGGGTGCCAGACCGGTTTTTCCGGCATGGGCAAAATCACCGGAAATGCCGATCCGATATGCAAGAAAACAAGGTCTTGATAAAAAAGCTATATTCATTTATTAAAATTAAGAAGACATAATATTGAAATAAGAGGACATATCATTATACAGACCATTTGGCTAAAGCAAATACTTGTATCTTAAATAAGCAATTCACATCAGTTTTAACAAAGCCACTGCCACTTAGTCTGAAACAACTTCGTAAAAGAGCTGTTTCAACAAACACAATCCCTAAAATGCCAATGATACTATATCAGTCAAGGGGTTTACAAGCTCCTCCAGCGTCTGTCCCCAAATAAAGCATCAGGACCTGTTGAAATCTCGCCTTCGGTACTTAAGAAACCATGAAAAAGTCCATATCCTTAAAAATATCTTTAAGCTACCAGTGTCCTGCAAAAGGTTTTGTCACTAATGGGATTCCGAAGATTTAATCCATGTATATTTTAAAACGTTTACCCCTAAATTCTGTTTTCAATAGCTACCGATGCGCATTCATTTCACGCAAATTGCTTTTCAGATGACCGAGGTATTAAGTTTGGAAGATATACAGTCGTTTCCTAATTCACCTTGTGACGTGAACGAAAAGACAATGTGGCAATATAAAATGCCGCACTAGGCTTGGGATAAATACAAAGCAGATATTTGATGAACGGTGTGATATACATGTACCTCAGTCCAATATATACGTACTGTATTTAGGTGGAATAAAGCTTTTGAAGCTGGAAAATTGTCTGACAAAGAAGACGCCCGCCTTGGTAGACCTAAACCTCTATTACTAAGTCAAACATCGCTGCTGTACAGGCTGTGGTGGAACAAGATGCCCGCTTTTCCATGAATTATGTAGTAAGTAGTACTGAAATATTAAAAGGCAGCGTTTAAACGATTCTGAAGATGCATTTGCATTTGAAAAAGATATTCTACAATTTAAAAAACAGTTGCATAAAGCCGCATCCACCGTTTAGTCGTCCACAGAAGCACTTTTCTATTCTTTTCACTCAAATTTTCAAGATGTCTGCCGGTTTCCAGCATGGGTTTTCACACACAGTACGTGTCTGTTAATTACAACGTGACCTCTTGAATACTCTGCCAAGTCCTTCATAACAGTAGCTACGCTGGGTGGAAGGCACAGGGGATATTTTCAAGGCTACATTCTCTAGTTGTGCATCAGACAGTCCTTTTATGACTCGGGTCACTCACACCTAGGTTGAATTGACCTCGTGGGTGACCTACTTTTGGACTCGGAAAATATTTTTTCAGTCAGAACATGTCATGATTAGTACTGTCTGCATCTAAAAAGGGATTGCTATTATGTGTGCTCTCAGGAATAAGGACTGGCATCCACATCCCTGATCTTTGTTCCGCAGGGGATAGGTCCTAATCATGTTGGACCACCGAGTGCAGGGGCTACCTTTGATTAGTAATAAGTAGTAGTGTTTGGGGTTGCACGAAAGCTACAGAACGTATTTGGATACCACTGCCTGGAAAACATGTAGACTCAATTTCTCGTCCTTGTTGGCCATGGAAAGCTTTCATGTTCTGACGTTATACTGATTGGAAATTGCAGTCAGGTAAAATATCTCCTATTTTGGCTCAAATATTACTTTAACGGCATGTTGGGAGAGATGCTTGGGTCGGTAGATTACTTCGGCCGAAAACCTCATCTTACAAATTTGATTAACGTAGCGTAAGTATATTCAATGTTTAAAACCATAAAACATCTGAAAACAATTCGTTTTCATCAGGACCCTGGTTTTCATGTCTGCTCAAATGTTCACGTCTTTCACCATAATGTTCTCTATCTGGTCCGTGCATCAAAATATTTTTTATTAATCATATTCCTCATCAACATAGTACTCCCAATAATCAATAAAAGGATTACAACTAGGAGGAATATTTTACCATGTATTACGTTCTGAGGGTCTAAGGGTGAGTCAAAAGTGAAGAATATGCTTCTATAAAAATATTTTCATAATTCACAATCAGTTAGTCCAGCAAGCTTTTCGGTGACCTTGAATTTCTGGCGAATTTCTTGACCTTGCAAACTTGAGCTTCAATTTTAAACGATGTTGTCAACGCTGAAATTAATACGAAATGGATTGAACCAGAAACATGTAAATTTCATTTTTATTTGTGCGATTTGCTGACTCAAATCCCTTTGTTTTCGGATAGAAAATGACTCTGTTAAAGTGCACGAATTTCGGACAGACAGCAGACCGGATGTCAAATACTCTAAAAACATGAAATAAAGAACTGTCTGGTATCCAGTGAAAGTAGTAAAACTGCCAAGTTTATGCATTTTTCAAGAATGGAAAGGGTGACAGTTTAAAAACATTTGAATGAGTTATTATTTTTAAATCATATTCCAGTCATAGATCTACTAATTTTTAGCTCGTCTGATTTTTTGATAAAATGACGATCTATGGTTACATGAGTATCCACACCGTCGTTGGCATTGGTAAAGTTTTACGTTAAGGTGGCATACAACTACATGGAAACTATCAAAACTATCACTTTGAAACTTGGACAGCTTATTATACCCCCACAAAACGAAGTTTGGGGGGGTGTATATAGGAGTGAGCTTGTCGGTTGGTCGGTCGGTCGGTCTGTTGGTTTTATGGTTTCCAGATGATAACTCATGAACGACTTGACTGATTTAAATAATATTTGGTACACAGGTGCAAGATAAAAAAATACAGGTCAAGTTCGACTTTGGGGTCAAAGGTCAAGGTCACAGTGACCTTGAACAGTAAAACAGTTTCCGGATGATAACTCATGAAGGACTGGACCAATTTAAATAATTTTTGGTACACAGCTGTAACATCATGAAATACAGGTCAAGTTTGACTTTGGTGTCAGTAGGCCAAAGGTCAAGGTCACAGTGACCTTGAACAGTAAAACAGTTTCCGGATGGTAACTCATAAACGACTTGACCGATTTAAATAATTTTTGGTATACAGGTGCAACATAAAAAAATACAGGTCAAGTTCGACTTTGGGGTCAGTAGGTCAAAGGTCAAGGTCACAGTGACCCTGAACAGTGAAACAGTTTCCGGATGATAACTCATGAAAGACTTGATCGATTTAAATAATTTTTGGTACACAGGTGTAACATCATGAAATACAGGTCAAGTTTGACTTTGAGGTCTGTAGGTCAAGGTCACAGTGACTCGGAACAGTAAAACAGTTTCGGATGATAACTCATGAACGACTTGACCGATTTATATTATTTTTGGTACACAGCTGTAACATCATGAAATACAGGTCAAGTTCGACTTTGAGGTCAGTAGGCCAAAGGTCAAGGTCACAGTGACCCTGAACAGTAAAACTGTTTCCGGATGATAACTCATGAAAGGCTTGACCTATTTAAATAATTTTTGGTACACAGGACTGGTGTAACATCATGAAATACAGGTCAGGTTTGACTTTGAGGTCTGTAGGTCAAGGTCACATGACTGGGAACAGTTAAACGGTTTCCGGATGATAACTTAAGAACCCTTGGGGCTAGGATCATGAAATTTGATAGGGAGGTTAGTGATATTAACATGTTTGAAATAAACCTATTAAATTTAATAATAATCCATACTTTCCAATCTTACATATTTTGTGTATTAAAACAATACATTTACACAACTTAATGTATAATAACTGAAATGTATGTCCTTGTGGCCATTCCTTTCTTATGGTTGCCATACTTCTGTGACAAAGCTGTATTGTGGGGGTATAATTCGTCACTCTTGTGACAGTTCTAGTTCATTTAATACCCTTCTTCTCTTTGTATCTTTTGTGAACATATAGAGATTTACCCAAATTTTCAGAGACAGAGAACATTGTGAAACATTCTCAAGGTGCCAAAGTAGTAGCTATATCGTACCTTATATTATTTACTTTGGGTGCCATTTGTAATAGGTGGCGAAAAATTGTGGCTTGACTGGGACTTGATCCAGGGCCTTCTGCTCTTAGGGTGGACAATTTACCAACTGAGCTATCCAGTCACTTGGTAAATTAACCTAACAATTTGTCACCATATACCTGTACCAGGCTACACAAGGGTAGGTAAAGGGCCCATCTAATATTTGAGCCCATCATGTGAATAACTAGACAAGCTAACTTGAGATGAACTTGGAAAATATTGCTCTCAATATTGTCAAAACTTGCATGTTTCGAAAGATTAATGAAAAGGTTGCCTTAAAATCATATTGACTGAGTTTGGAACTAATAAGGCTTAAGTTGAGCCCAATTTTAGGTGCTTTTGTATGGCCTACTCTAGTATTGGTTCATTTTTCTTTTGAAACATTTTTTGCTGTTTGTATATTAGTCTTTCGTTACAAGGTAATAATGTTATAACAAATCAATTTCTTTTAAGCCAATTCAACTTTTTGTAGCCATTTGCCAGAGCTAGTCCAACTTATTAAGCATTACAAGCAACTAAAAACTTGAACCCCACCTAAATCAATTCTATGTCTGTTTTGAATTTTAAGGCTTGTACTATAAAACTCCTAACACATGCAATTCCCAGACTTTTCTGTTAGTCAATTGCATGTTTAAGTATCTGAGAGATCTGTTTCTGGCAATATTTCAACAAGAAATCAATAAAATATGTATTACTTTATTTTTTTCAGTTCATTGTGGGTCTGGTCCAAGCCAGAAACCTTGCATCAGAGGCTACATTTGAAACACAGGTAGGTTAGCTATATCACAAGTATTGTCTTACAATGTGCACCGTAGATTACATTGATCAGACAGTATAATTTGGCCAAGGAAATAATAACATAAAAATACTTTAAGATAGACCATATTCCAAGCTTTGTTGAGGTTTTATTTGTGCCTTTTCCAAAGCAGACACACATTGACATAAATAAGCAGTTAATAAGGAATGGTATTGTAATTGTAATGACAAAAAATCAGTACCTGAATCAGGGTTTTACGGGACGCTATATTTTGCGTCAAATACGCATAAAATGTGTCTCCGGACTTGTGAAAATATTAATTTGCGTCCACAAGGACGCATAATCATTCTTGGCGATTACAATAAAAAAAATTCTAAGCGAGGTAACTCTTACAGACAACAGCCATGATTTCTGCAGCAGAATTGTCTTTCTTCTTGAAACTGACCAATCGTATGGTCGCGCACCTGTTTTTGTAAAGGACAATCGAATATTGCAGCATCAATCAGTGTCTCGGTCTGTAAACTTTCAATGTCGGCGAAAATCAGCAGCTGTCATGCAAAAACAGCCTTATTACGATGTTTTTTATCTAAGCAAACTTGCATACAATGAAAAAAAAATGGGAAAAGAACTGAGACACCTGATGAAGCAATCGGAAAGCCGTTATGAATAACCTGTGCCATCTATCTATCTATCTTGTTATACTGCCTCACACCTCTCACGAGTATTATGGGCAGGGGCCATGAAGGCCAGGAAAATTTGGCACAAAAAATACCATCTGTAAATACGATTTTAAATTTTCAGACTCCCATTTTTGCACATGGGACCCCTAAAAATCATCAAGGGAGTCCCAAGGACCCCTAAAATGTAATATCCATGTAAAACCCTGTCTGAATATGGTTGGAGGCTTATCATTATTTTATCTGACATTGTAGACCACCATAGCTTCTCCTTGCTGAAATTTACATCTTGTACCTTGACACTTCTGTACTCGCGCTTAAGGGAAAGCCAATAACAAAAAAAGGCACAGACAGGTCTGGCTAATTAAATCTTTTGTTGAAAATTTTCTCACCTGAACTCTGAACATTTTAGAATAAGCCTGTAAATTCTTAGTTTTTCAAGGCTAGGGACAGCTAAAAGTAATGTTTAACAAGTTGACCAGCAATAGCTTTACACTGGTCAGACATAGGGTAATCAAACTGTATCTTAACAGCCCTACAAGGTCCACAAGCTGACAGAAAGCCCTAGCACCACTGTGACTTTAACAAGAGATGATGGGTTGAAGTACTATCAGGACATGGTAACTGTACGGAGGATGGAGACAGTTGCTGCAAACTTGTACAAGTCAAAGGCCATACGAGGTTTCTGTCACCTCTACTCAGGACAAGTAAGTGCCCTGTTGTTTTTGTTAGGTAAGTATTGAAAGGAAGTACTTGTACAAATATATGAAAGGGAGTAGTGGTGTAGAGGTTAAGGTGTCTGCCGCTCATCCCGGAGGTTGTGGGTTGAGCCCCACCAGGGTCACAACCGTATTTCCTCATATGACACCAGTAGTGGTTCTTCCAGGAAGCGGACTCGAGAGTGACTAGATGAGCTTCAAGCTTTCTTCACAATTTAGCTAAAATAAATTAGTATATATTAAAAACTAAACTAAATATATGCACACCTTAGTGACTGCCAGTAGTCAGATTAGGTAAAAATTCAACCTGCAAGAGATTTTCGTTCAAAGACAGCATTTTAGGCAACATTCACTGAAAGTCTTTCAAATGTACCGGTAATCACCAATTCTTATTTATCATTCGTGTTTATATCCACAGAGATCAGTTCTGCAAAGATAGAGTGAACAGATGAACATCTTAGGCCAGTAGTTAATGCTAAGTGCTTTATATATTTGTTTGCTTTATACACAGGAAGCATGTTGTATTGGTATGGAAGCTGCTATCACACAAGATGATGCTGTCATTACTGCATACAGAGCTCATGGCTGGGCATACGTACGTGGAATCAGCCTCCTTGGGGTCCTGGCTGAACTCACAGGTGATAATATTATGTGGTATACTTCAATTTCATAGTTTTCTTTACAGTCATAGTGATTCGTTTTTTCTTGTAACATGTTTTTGAAGAAGACGTGTGTGTCATGAATGAAAGTATTTGTACTCAATTGAGTCAATACAGTTTACCTGAGCTATTGCTATCATGTTTATAGAGCAAGCATTTCACACAGAACCAGTACCTTCATTACTGATCAGATGTTCCCTACACCTGAAAATAAAATATTTGGCAAGGAAAAACACAGTAGCATGTATAGAAGAACTAGATCAGAAACTGTATAGACACAAAATAATTCTAATTATAATTTCAGTTTTTATTGATTTATATAAATTAGATTGTGACAACGTAATGATCCTCTTTTGGCAAAGGTCCAATCAATATTAAAAAACAGGTAAAAGTTTGTTTCTTCAAGGGTAAAGTGTTGTTGACTCGTGTTCCCAAAACAATGCCAATAAATATGGAAGCCGCTTTGGCTGACAAAGCAGAACAGTTACAAGTGAAACCATGTGGTAATAGATTATACATGATTGTTGATTACTTTCCTGAACAGGTCGAAGCTCTGGTTGTGCAAGAGGGAAAGGAGGTTCAATGCACATGTATGCGCCTAACTTCTATGGTGGAAATGGTATTGTAGGGGCGCAGGTAGGTCTGTCAGGGTGTCTTGTCTGTTACTACATGTATTCCCCCCCCCCCTTAGGGGTATAAGGTAGTATGGGTATATTGTTTTGCAGCTGTTGGCCAGTAGATATTTGGTTTCTGCTCAATAACTTAGAAAGCTTTGACCAAGAGGGACATTGGTCATGGGCAATAGATTAACCCTTTCATGTTAGGGTCAAAGGTCAAGGTCACAGTGACTTTGTATTTAAAAGCAGTTTTGACTCAATAAATTGAGAAGGTCTTGAGATAGAAGTGTCAAACTTCATAAAGACTGTAGATAAACCCTATTTATTTTGAGGTCATATAGTAAAGGGTAATGGTATAGGAGACCTTATTTTTAAAATCTTTTTCTGCTCAGTAATTTAAGAACACTTGAACCATGGGTGTCAAACTAGATAAGGACTTTGGTCACAGACAGTAGATGAACCCTATTTATTTTAGGTCTTGGGTCAAAGTCACGGTCAAAGTGACCTTTTATTCAAAAACTGTATCTGCTCAATAACTTGACAAAGCTTAGATGAACCTTTTTCACTGGGTAGGGAATGGAGACATGCTTTTGTTGAGCCGAAAAAAAACAAACTTATTTTTCATAAGTAAATAAGTACAAATTTTATGCATATTTTATTTTGTGTTTTAAATGGTCCAAAATAACATACATTCTTATCGAGTATGAAAGAAACATGCACAAGCAATTTGCTTTTTATCGAAGACTACAGAGTACGACTGTACTTACACAAAATGTTTTTCAGCTTGCACAGGTGAACATTTTTACAGACATTATTTGCTTTAAGGTACCACTGGGAGCTGGTATTGCCCTCGCTTTAAAATATGAAGAAAAACCAAATATATGTCTGACCTTGTATGGAGATGGAGCAGCCAATCAGGGACAAGTATTTGAAGCATACAACATTGCAAAACTATGGGACCTACCATGTGTGTTTATATGTGAGAACAACGGTTATGGTATGGGTACAAGTGTGTCTCGTTCCTCAGCAAGTACAGAATACTACACCAGGGGCGACTACATCCCAGGACTTTGGGTACAAGTTCTACATAATTCATTAACAAAGTTTATCTAGTAGCTAGCTACTGCAGTGGCACAGTTGTCATAGTAATTCAACAGTACAGTTTTATTTTGCCACTCTTGGCCACTAATATACAAATATCTACATGTATATTAACTAAACACATTTTAATATTTTTATAATAACACACTTGTCTTCATCTTTTATAGCTTGAAAATAAAGAAATCATTCGAGGAATTATCTCAGAATGTTAGAAGATACAGCAGTCAGTGTTTGGTTATATGAGATCTTACCTGTTGTGTATGGCTGTCTCACAAAATCTTTAAAAACTTTGAAAGGATTTTGTAGTTTACAATATTGAGGAAAAAGGGCTTGAGTTTTGTTTATTCTTAAGGTTGATGGTATGGATGTACTGGCAGTTCGTGAAGCTACAAGGTTTGCAAAGGAGTTTGTATTGAAGAATGGACCCATTGTCATTGACTGTGCTACATACAGATATCATGGTCACAGTATGAGTGATCCTGGAACCAGGTAGGAAATCAATTCAAAAGAACCGTATCTTCAATTTAAGAGTCAGCTAGGAACAATTGTGGCATATAAAATATTCACGGTAGATTTACACAGGTTTACATGCAGCAACACTCAAAGTATTTGTTGAGTACGAGGGTTTCATGTTAGGAAGAGATGGGCTGCAAACTGCTGCATCTTTTACTTTGATGTTGCTTGTTGCCATTATCTCATAATATTCAGCTATATGCCAGGACCTAAAATACTTGAGGAAGCTTGGCAGAAAAACATAGCAATTTGTCCACAGATAATTTGAGCTATCAAATGATTTTGTTTGTAGACCAGCTTGCCTATGTGCTGAGTCTGGTGTGACTGGTATATACATTTTATTATTTTTCTGAGAAAACTTAAAGGAACATTGTAGAAATTCAGTATGTAGGCTTTCTTTTTAGTTTAAAACTATACTGATCTACCTGGTAGGTGATTACAGAGGTCAGTGGTTGGTTTTTAGCTCATCTGATTTTGAAAAAAATGATTAGCTATTGTTGTCACTAGATTGTCGTCGGCGTTGGTTAAGTTTTACGTTTTGGTCACTTACATGGAAACTATCAAAGCTATCACTTTGAAAATTGAGAAACTTGCTCATCTAATGCCCTTCTTCACATTGTATCCTAAAGATGCTGAGTCTTACCTGTTTTTTTGGGGGTAAAAACATGAATTTTGATGGGTTTTGGTTGATTTTGAGAATTGGGCATAGCTTCTTCATTTTTTGTAAGATTGATTTCAATTTTTTCACAAACAATAAATTAATAATGTACTTCAACATATCAAACGCTTACTATCAAATGTACAATAGTATAAAGGAAAAATTTTACAAGTTACATAACTTGTAACGTATTTTGCTGGATTATTGCCCCTTCTTTACTTAGAAAGTTTCACACACACAATATTTTTGTAACAGTCAACATAATGCAACCAAACTTAGTGTATAAGAAGTATTTATGAATATCTTTAATCAGATTGTATTTAAGGGCTCCTGGGGTCAAGGTCACTGTTACTAAAAATAGGAAAACTGTATTATATTCAATATCTTTAGTTACAGTTGACATAATATAACCAACTGGTGTTTGTAGTAAGTATTTAAGAAGATAGGGTTGGGTTTTGGGGCTGGTAATATGTTCAATATCTTTAGTTACAATTGACATAATGTAACTAAATTGTTAAGTGTGTAATGAATAAAAAAATTTCAATTAATTGGGATTGTGTTTGGGGCTCATGGGATCAAAGTCCAGGTTTTTTTCTTCTAAAAATAGAAAAATTGGGGAAAAAACAATATCTTTAGATACAGTTGAATTATTGTGACCAAACTTAGTGTCTAGTTATTATTATGAAAACATTTTGTTGGATTCTTTCTGGGGTCAAGGTCAAGGACACTGTTACTTAAAAACTGGTGATGAATAAACTTAGAAGGATAAAAGCAGACATGCATCCGGCACCCACAGGCTGCACTCTTGTTATCTACCTGGTAGCTGATTACAGAGGTCAGTGGTTGGTTTTTATCTACCTGATAGATGATTACAGAGGTCAGTGGTTGGTTTTTATCTACCTGGTAGCTGATTACAGAGGTCAGTGGTTGGTTTTTAGCTCGACTATTCGAAGAATAAGGAGGCTATTGCACTCGCCCCGGCGTCGGCGTCTGCATTGGTTAAAGTTTTTTATAAATTCAAATATCTTGAATACTATCAAAGGTATTGACTTGAAACTCAAAGTGTGTGTCTACCATCAACATCTACACCTGGGGAAACAATCCCCATACCTCTGTTTTGATTTTTGACAGATTTATGCCCCTTTTTAACTTAGAATTTTTGGTTAAAGTTTTTTATAAATTCAAATATCTTGAATACTATCAAAGGTATTGACTTGAAACTCAAAGTATGTGTCTACCATCAACATCTACACCTGAGGAAATAATCCCCATAACTCTGTTTTGATTTTTGACAGATTTATGCCCCTTTTTAACTTAGAATTTTTAGTTAAAAGTTTTTTATAAATTCAAATATCTTGAATACTATCAAAGGTATTGACTTGAAACTCAAAGTATGTGTCTACCATCAACATCTACACCTGAGGAAACAATACCCATAACTCTGTTTTGATTTTTGACAGATTTATGCCCCTTTTTAACTTAGAATTTTTGGTTAAAGTTTTTTTTTAAATTCAAATATCTTGAATACTATCAAAGGTATTGACTTGAAACTCAAAGTCTACCATCAACATATACACCTGAGGAAACAATTCCCATAACTCTGTTTTGATTTTTGACAGATTTATGCCCCTTTTTAACTTAGAATTTTTGGTAATTTTTTTTTGTAAATTCTTGAATACTATATAAGGTATTGACTTGAAACTCAAAATATATGTTTACCATCAACATCTACACCTGAGGAAACAATCCCTATAACTCTGTTTTGATTTTTGACAGATTTATATCCCTTTTTAACTTAGAATTTTTGGTAAAAGATTTTATAAAGTCAAATATCTTGAATACTATCAAAAGTATTGACTTGAAACTCAAAGTATGTGTCAACCATCAACATCTACACCTGAGGAAACAATCTCTATAACTCTGTTTTGATTTTTGATAGATTTGTGTCCCTTTTTATCTTTGAATTTTTTGTTAAAGATAGAATACTATCAAACGTATTTACTGTCAACATCTTCACCAATGTTTTTGATTTTTGACATATTTATGCCCTTTTTAACTTAGAATTTTGTCACAGTTTTTCCAGACTAAAATGGAAATACTCAAAATGGCTTTCTTTTGAAATGTCATAGAATAATTATGCAGCATGAAGCGGTCATGCTTTTTTAATTCTATACATATCAATTTGAAAAGTTACAAAATTATTCATGATCAAATATACAAGGTCATGTATTTCTTTGAAATTATCCCCCCCCCCATCCTCCCTCCAGTTGGCTTGCAGAATCCAGAGTAAGGCTTTGAATGCAATGTACATTTACAAAGGTCTTTGAACAAGTTTCATATCTTTGACCTTAATTCTTATAGACAATTACACAATACTCCTGTTCTTAGACAAAAACCCCATTTTACCAACAAGCTTTCGATAGTCGAGCGTGCTGTCATGTGACAGCTCTTGTTATCTACTTGGTAGATGATTACAGAGGTCAGTGGTTGGTTTTTAGCTCGACTTTTCTATGAAAAGGGGAGCTATCCTCTCTTACTTCGCAACCCGGCGTTGGCTGGCGTCACACCTTGGTTAAGTTTTTCGTACCACCCCACTTTATTTCAAAAGTATTAGAGGTATGGCTTTGAAACTTACCATACTTGTTTACCATCATAACCTCCATCTACAGACAAGAGTACATAACTCTGTCAAGGTTTTTGACAGAATAATGGCCCTTTTTTGACTTAGAAAGTGTATTGAGCTTGGTTAAGTTTTTCGTACCACCTCACTTTATTTCAAAACCATTGGAGGTATTGCTTTGAAACTAACCATACTTGTTTACCATCATGACCTACATCAACAGACAAGAGTACATAACTCTGTCAAGGGTTTTGACAGAATTATGCCCCTTTTTGACTTAGAAAATACATTGAATATGGGTAAAATCCACTTATTGCCTTAACCCTTTGAGATATTGCTTTGAAACTTTGAATGCTTATTTACATCATTACCCCCATCTGTAGGCAAGAGAAGGTAACTCTGTCAGGGATTTGTTTTAAAAATTAAGGCCCTTTATCGACTTAGAATCTTGGTTAAATTTTTCGTACCAGTCCACTTTTTGACTCAACTATTTGAGATATTAATTTGAAAGTTTGAATACTTGTAAACCATCATGATCCCAAAACATGGGCAGGAGAAGGTAATTCTGTCAAGGATTTTATTTGAATTATGGCCCTTTTTGACTTAGAAACTCAGTTAAAATTTTCATTCTTGTCCACTTGTTGACTTAACCATTAGAGATATTACTTTGAAAGTTGGAGTACTTATGTACAATCATGAGACCTATCTGTAAGCAAGAGAAGATAACTCTGTGAAAATGTTTCTTGATTTGTACTTAGAAATTCCTAGTTAAAGTCTTGTGTGCCCTTAACTGTCAAAGTTTTGTTTTATAGGCAAGCACTAAAAAGTCGAGCGCGCTGTCCTACTGACAGCTCTTGTTTTCTACCTGGCTTAGCTGATTACAGAGGTCAGTGGTTGGTTTTTGCGTACCTGGTAGCTGATTACAAAGGTCAGTGGTTGGTTTTTATCTACCTGGTAGATGATTACAGAGGTCAGTGTTTGGTTTTTATCTACCTGGTAGCTGATTACAGAGGTCAGTGGTTGGTTTTTATCTACCTGGTAGATGATTACAGAGGTCAGTGGTTGGTTTTTTTCTACCTGGCTTAGCTGATTACAGAGGTCAGTGGTTGGTTTTTGCGTACCTGGTAGCTGATTACAAAGGTCAGTGGTTGGTTTTTATCTACCTGGTAGATGATTACAGAGGTCAGTGTTTGGTTTTTATCTACCTGGTAGATGATTACAGAGGTCAGTGGTTGGTTTTTATCTACCTGGTAGATGATTACAGAGGTCAGTGGTTGGTTTTTATCTACCTGGTAGATGATTTCAGAGGTCAGTGTTTGGTTTTTATCTACCTGGTAGATGATTTCAGAGGTCAGTGGTTGGTTTTTTTCTACTTGGTAGATGATTACAGAGGACAGTGGTTGGTTTTAACTTCTCACACAGACAGGCTCCTTATACTTTTCAGTTACCGCACCAGGGATGAGATCCAAGATGTGAGGGAAAAGAGAGATCCAATAATAAATCTCAAAAACAAGCTGTTAGATGCTAATCTTGCAGAAGCTGAAGAACTCAAAGTAAGTACTTTAATATCACATGGCAACATAAGACTGCATTCTTACTGCTTTTCCAAAATGGCTTATGCATTATGATTTTTTTTGCCTCAAAATAGTAGTAATTGTTCATATTTTTGTAAGTTAAACTTTGTAAAGTTATATAAGTATGCCTATAGTCACAAGGTTATTAGTAACTTTGGATTTTTGAAGTACATGTATCTCGTTTTTTCTATCTCTCTGCGATTAAACTTTGAGCCCTCTCTCCAAGCAGTCTGGATACATTCAGTGGATTTTAGCTTGTTTTGGCAACTTTCTGTTTTTCAACATTTGTTCCAATCACAGCTGTAACTGTAGGACATAGAATGATGTGTTCTGAAATTAGAGATTAAAATAAATATAAATAGATACATGATATTTTGTTGAAGCTGTTTTAGAATGTCAATAATATATTTATCTTTCCTCAGAAAATTGAGCAGGATGTACGGAAGCAGGTGGATGAGGCAGCTAGCAAAGCTAAGACAGACCCTGAGCTCCCACTGGAAGAGTTATACAATGGTATTTTAGTTGATCCGCCGTCGGATATGAGAGTACGAGGATGTGATGACTCGATCTTGGTCAAGACCACAGCTTAACTTTACCCCAGAGATTACTGTGTTGTGCTTCAGTTGATAGATTGTACATGTGAATTGTCCAGGACAAACAGTTAGCCTTGTTGTACGCGGTGACAATATGGATCCTGGTGCTGGTAGATTTCATTCCGCTGTATTTATCAGAGAAGTAGAGGTTGATTTTCGTTCTGGACTCGTTTTATGATTCATAGTAAATGTTTACTACCAATATTTTGAATTTGAAAAGGAGTTAAAAGTTTGTTGTTAGATAAAGTATCTTATGATGAGGTATACATTCTTTCTACATTTTAGGTATGTTCTAGTATTTAAACAAGTATTTAGTAAATACAAAATTGCACACTATTATTCCTTGTGCTGTTCTATTTATTTGATAAATAACATGCTTGGGTCACCTTGTCATTTTATATATGGATATTTCAATAGACAGCTTACTGGTAAAGCATTGCAAGGAAAGCTTGCTGCTTTTGAATATAAAGTCATCGTTCAGTGAAATGTTTTGCTATGATGCAGTCAAAGTAAGATCTTTTAAAGTGTACATGTATATTACTTGTTATTTTATGAGTGTTAAGTAAATAGTAGCTTAGTGACTTACCTGATCAGGTAAACTTACTGCTCTCTATCACCACTGTACCCCACATTTGATATGAGGGATTCCTTTAAACTCTTAGTATAGGGGTAGAATCAATTCCATCAGAATGAATGAGGTCAGGCAAATAACTGAGTCGACTGAATGAGTGCATTACATTTCTATTTAACAAAAGTGTGCTCACAAGTTTGTATGTTGTACCAGGTTTCTTTTATTTATTTTGTGAAATGTTATTGTCTAGTATGTAGTTTATCATTTTGACAAGATGTATGTGTACTTCAATAACATTGGTATAATGCCAACTCCATTGTAGTTGTATAGATGTGATTTAACCTGGATAAATTTACCTGTCGATAGCATGAGCTAACTCTGAAGTTGCATTGTACACAATTGCCTATGCTTGACTGAACTTTGCATTTTAGGAATTCAAATTCATAGTGAACAAGCAATCTTTTATGTTTGAACATAATTAACCAAATCAACCAAATTACTGTAAGGCAAATGTTTTTATGTTCCTTACTTTATGTAACAAAGTTATTGCAATATTTTGGATAAAGAAATGAGATGAAAAAAATTGAGATGTTGTTGAAGCATTAAGCATGAAAAGTGTAAGATGAGTTTGAGTAAAATTGAACTGCAGCCTATACAGGACAGTGTTTAAAGAAAATTGTTTAATTGAAAGTGCTATTTTACTTTACTAGATTTGTTATTGCTTGACCATGTACAGTAGTCAATTGTGCTAACTAAAGGTTGGAATCTCAAAGATTGAAACAAATGTAATGACATATGAAATATATCTCCCACAAAATATTATATGAACATTTTGTATTTTGCACAAATTATAGTCAAGGTCTTTTCCATGGATGAAGTAGCTTTCGAAATTGAATATTTGATTGCTTGACTGATTGATTGATCTGTAAGTTGATGGATAACTTCTTTAAGAAAAAGGTTCCGTTTCACGTTATACTTCTTTATTTGCAAAATGATGAAGAAGAGATGTAATCTGGATATATAATGCATTTGTCAGCTGGAAATACTGATACCCTTCAATCACACCTAACAGACTGTGTTGTTATAGTTGTACAGAAATGTGTGTAAAGTGAATTTTTAATGTCATTTTCTTAGACAATTATTATTTGTTATGCCACAGGGGCTTGAAGCTCACAAATAAAATTGGTTTGGTTAAGTTATGAGAATGATGTGACAGAACTCTGACAACAATTTCAAGCTCCTGTGGTTATATTATTGCTTTTAAATAGTTTTTTTCCTGGCAGCAAAATGTGCATCTATTTATGTGATCATATTTACACAGGATTAAAGTTGTTACATGAAGTCTCACATCTTGTTTTGATATACACACTCGGTCCAGAGCAGTACCACATGAAATGGAATATGTTTCCGCCTCACTAGGTTATGGAATATAGAAATTTGATGTTGTTGTGACATGTGTGCAGTTTAACCTGCTATATCTAGGTTAAGCACATACCACCTTGTGCTTTATGCCACACTCTTTTATATTCTACGTTCCTGGTTACAGTCATAAAAAACTTAGTTGTTGTATGGGGTAAGTTAAATTAAATCGATACTAGTTTAATAAAGTTTCTATATATACATGTAATACTTGTGTAAGAAAAGTAATATACCCCCTTAAGGACCTCATTTCTTTAAAAATCACGTTTCTAAATTTTCCCTTGTAAGAGAATACAACATTAATTATTTGTGCCAAACAAATCAAATTCAAAAACTTTAAATCCACAAAGTTTCAGAAAACTAAAATTATTAAGTTTCTATATAGAATATTTAAGAAAAGTGCAACATATCCCCGAGAGCCTCATTTCTAAAACAAAATCCAGTGGCACGTGTGGATATTAGAATTATATTTTGATAACTAGTTCCAGAGAAATAGAATTTAAATGTTTTCATATTGGATATAGAAGAAAATAACAATTGAAGGGCAATAACCCTAAAGATACTACGCAAATATTGACGAAAGTTGCGGATGCGCCGCGGCATTATGCTTATGCAACTTATTTCAAGTTTCATGACATTCTATCAATTAGTTCCTTAGTTATGGCACCGGACGGACAGACGTCCACTGCCAAAATAATATCACCCCGCCTATGGCGAGGGATAAAAACTCAACATTTAAGACACACTAAGGAAAGTTACAGACATGCGGTTTTCCTGTAATCTCCACATAAGACATTTATCGTCAGCTGTTTAGCTGTATTCGTCTATGGTGAAGCAAATGAAACTGTGTCAAAGTTCAAAATATATATAAGAGAAATAAACGAGTTACATTTAGAACAAGTATTATCTCAATATTGAGAAACGAAAGATTTAGGACAAAAATCCAAATTTTGTCCGCCAAAAAAGGTGGTGCCATGGCACCCCTAGTTTCGGCTTTGATTAGTACCCAAGTCCACCTAGTATGTAAGTGGTCAAGTTATGAAAGTAGGAACGTAAGGATACGAGAAAAATGATATGATCTTTTATTAGCTTCTTACGTGAATGTAAAAAGAAAAAAATGAAATCCCTACCGTGAGCTTCTATGATGTCTTTCATACAGACGACAAACTATGAAAGAATTTTTATTTGGAACCCATACGAAATTTATTAAACTAACCCTGTTTTTCATCTGTCGTGAGTCTCGAGAGCCTCTGTATTTTCACTCCAATAATATAGAGAACACTAAGCGCAGCTGCGCCCTCAGTAGGTACATGTATCTTCAATCACCAAGGTAAATCCATCACCAGTTGCCACCTCTTCGAAACAGTGCAGGCAGGTTCGATATTCCAAAGACCTATACAGTTATACATGTATTCCAAGGTTCTCACATACAAGATATTTCACCGACAAAGACATCATAAAGCATTTATTTATAGTCTCTCTTATTATCGATGTGTTTATAGTTACAAGGTTAGCCTGACGAGGGTCTTTTCACAGTGTACATTTGGGTTAAACAACTGGTTCCTACAAAAGACATGATGATCCTACGGCTTTGGATTCTGAGGGCATCTCAAACTCTGAGCAGCTATTATGAGCTTGGAAACAGGTGGTGTAGAATTTTCTTTTTTGATAATTGTATGTGTCTCTCTATGAACAGGAAACCTGCACAGACTTTGAGAGCAATGCAATACCTACATGCCAATGTATTTTTCTCGGAATATCTTTCAACTAACAAGCAAAGACGGCAAGTAAAGAAACGCAAAACCGTTTAAAACATCAATTTCTGTCGGAAACGGCCTAATAATATTTCAGTTTTACGAATAATGTTGTATTTTGGCATGCTATTCTAAAATCTGAACCCTCCCTGATACTACCGTAAAGTATCAGCTTCATTAGCCCAGTATTGACGAGGATAGGAACGTTAAAACTTGCACAGATGAGAAAAAAATGGCTAACTGGAACGACGGAGCATGTTTTGAACGGCTAACTGTGAACGCCGAGCAACGCTGCTATAGCAAGCCTGGACCGCCGAGTTCCATTCAATCGATGTTTTGCTGTTTCGACTAAACATTGTAATTTTAACTTTTGAACATATGTTGTCAGTTTCTATGAATAAAGACTTTTGTAAAATAAATTACTCTGTTTTCAATGTATATTTTCACTTGATTCTAATTGCCCTGAAAGTGCGTATAATCCGCCCATGTGTTCCTTCTCGCACTTATATACCCCAGGATTTATTATATTAACGTATATACGATCCCTGTATACCCATGTAAGTAAATCTTCATCACTGTGTCTTGAGTGTCCCCAGAACCGTGACAGCTCCGACTCAAATCTAACCGCCGTAGTGAACGGTAACTTACGTTTGTCTCTGAATCAACAGTTACTGGTTTCGGTCAACACCAGCCGTGTGATGTTACGCACAACGTATAGTTCGCACTTGTAACCGCTTCTTATACAATGTAATATGTGGTACAATTATCTTTCGTGCCTTGCGCACAAAGTTATTTCACTTTCACGAATACTTTTATACCAACGTTTTATGTGCACCATACACAACCCAGGTACTTGCTTGGTGGTTATGGTCGCATTAATATTTGGGGTCCATACCTTTTTAAAGTGGTGTGTATAGCACAAAATATATCGAAGGTAAAACTGGTTTATAACGGTATTACAATAAATAATAACTCCTATAACTTAATCATTTCACTTTCAATACATGCTATTGATGAAACATCTGTTTCATTTTTTACAGTGAGGTATTTGGATATTCTACGAAGTAGTGCAAATTTACTGTGACAGTTTTATGCATAATTTCCATATCTGTAGATTCCATTTTAAGTGTTGATCAATGTAAACCCCAAGTATCTTTTGACGTTCTACAACTTTTATAGGACAACCAAGTATAAGCTCAAGGGGTTGAGATCTTTTCACATTATATAGGGCGATCCAATAAGCAGCATGCGCGTAGTTTTGATTGGGTTTAGTGCCATGTTGTTGATAGAGCACAGTTATTTATACTTCTCAATTCAGCCTGTAATTTCGTTTCAATGTGTGATGGAGTTTTTCCTGCAGCGTAAAAAGTTGAATCGTCTGCACACACTTATTCCACGGGACAGTAACTTACAATAAATGGGAAGTGCTGTGTCTGGAAAACAGTTCGGGTCGTACCGCATATATACCTCGCCCGAGGGTGGTGGGCCTAATAAGCACGTAAACAAACAAAATGGAAAATAGTTGTTAAAATTACAGTTATCTTGTGCATAGTCTTAAAGATGAAAATTAACTTGAGATAAAGACCCTCTAATTCTGAGCTAGAAAGTGACCGTCATCATCATTTTAGTTACCTCGAGTCCTAGTATCTTAATTTCCTAGGAAAGAAAGAGTGAAAGTGATAACTGTGAATATGTTATTATGTTATGCAATATACTCTAGAACAAAGATATTACATACTTGGTAATCTAGTAACTTCTGCCTTTACATCAACATGGGAAGGATGATGCCTATTCTGACACTCAAAATCAGTCGTCAATTTATGACAAAATGGCTGACAAAATGACAGGTGAGCGCATGGGAAGGGTGTTTTTGTAAAATTACTTCGTAATTTAGCACTTTTAATGAAAGATATATAAAAGTTTGTTAGAGTTTACCATGAAAGAGTAAATGTAACATGGAAATGAAAATAAGACATTCCTTTAAATTGTAATATGGTAATGTAACATAATTTCGCGATTCACATTACGCAATTTTTTACACAATGTGTATATAATCTAAGATGTATCAAACCTCAGTGACTTAAAACATACTATTTACTTTATAGTGACTGTGTTATTACAATTTCTGATGTACTATGTCATAGCTAGCTCTGTGTCATTTGGCTATATGGCTGTAGTGGCTATAGGTCTCTTCCAACAGCCATGCTGTTGGGTTAACCCTTTAGCAAAGTGGTTGTGGTGTCCGCTTCCCATGCTGGCAGTCAGGGTGTGATCCCAGCAGGGGACATGAGACTTTTCTCCTCTGGAATTAATTCCTTGGCGACGAGGATATTTCGGTGAGTGGTTTCGAGCTAGAAATTGCAGGGAATGTGCAGTTGATGCTCAGCTCCAAAGTGATAAAGAGGGGAAGAGCGTAGTGGTTATAGGTCATTTCCAACAGCCTTGCTGTTGGCTTAACCCTTTAGCAACGTGGTTGTGGTGTCCTCTTCCCATTCTGGCAGTCAAGGTGTGATCCCTGCTGGGGACATGAGACTTTTCTCATCTGAAATTACTTCATGGCACATTCAGAATCAGAAAAAAAGATTTTAAATTCTTGGCTTTACCACGGCCCTAAATACACAATGATTGGCAACTTCTAAAAATGGATTAAACGATACCTGGAAAAAAGTTACCCATAATGCCTTGCGCACACACTCAGTGATAGCTCTGATAACGCACACTGATTAAATGAAGAAGGGGAAATGCAATATTTTATTGACACAATCGCTATGTATCTTTTTTAAAGATACTTCTTGTCATACAAATGTATTCAGCGTCTGACAATAGTTTTATAAGCAAGGGTGTGCAAATCTGATATTTTTACACTTGTTAATACGAGTGAGGTGTAAAAATTCACTTACAAGTCCGAGGTCAAAATTCACTTGTCAAGACATCAACATTAAAACCAAAGTTAAACAAACAAACCAAAGTTAAACAAACAAGGACCAGGTTTAGATTTTTTATTTTAACGTCTGAAGTGGACATAAATTATGGACACGTTGGTAAAGTTCTCAATGATTTGTTGCCTGCAATACAAGCCAGAGTTGTTTTTGCAAGGTTGGGACAGCAGAACACCGATCCAGAAATAGTGTCCATAGCAGTGTCAATGTGTAGCCAGCTAATTTTGAAAAAACAACTGTCTTGAAAATTTCTAACATGTTTGTGTCATACTTGCGATCATGTTGCGTGTGCATTATTGTTTCAAGAACAAACACAAATTCCTAATTTCTGGTTTCGATTCACCTGCATAATCCTGTGTACAAAAGTCACGTGAGAATATGTGGAAAGATCGAGAGCTCTTGAATCTGTGCTGAATTTAAATAAAAACGTTGGTGTTCCCAATATTGCAAATTAATCGAAGGGTCTCTGCAGGATAACGTGGGACTGTCTTGCTTTTTTCATTTTATTTTTCTGTAATTTTTTCGTATTTTGTCTAGTCACCAGACAACTCGGGCAGAAAAATCCACTTGTCTGCCGGCAAAAAAAACCATTTCTGACAAGTCGAACGTACGAATTCCACATCCCTGATAAGGTGTCCATTGTATTAAAATGTATTGGAATAGCATTTCGTTTTCCTTTGCAGGCTCATGGGTTTCCCACAAATAAAAGCTATAGATTTATATTAAAAAAATTGGAACTGATTTGAATACGACAACAATTACAGAAAGAAATGAAAAATACAAACCATTGAGCAAAAAAATACGATTAAAACCAATTTCTTTTAAGCAATTTTCCTCAGTTTATCAATATGGCAGACAACAGTTAGGTGCAATTCGATTGCAAAATTTCATAAAAGTCTTGTAGCTTGCGACAAAAGGTTGAGATGTGTAGGAAAATATGAGAGTTGCCAATCCATGTGTATTTAGGTGTGTGGCTTTTCACATTTATTTACTATTTGAACACCACATTAATTTGGTATGTCTATATGTTATATGTCCTCGTTCCTGAGTATATATTCTGTCCATGTTTCTTGTATATATATCTGTTGTATTTGTCAGTATATGTGGTATTTGTCAGTATATGTAATATTACAGGCCATACACCCTTTACGAGAACATACATCCCATAAATTTCCCACTCATTTAATTTTTCTTCATCCACTCTGGCGGGCCTCTTTAACAAATATAACATTCCCAGTTTTTCACCTGGCGCATGCGCACTTGAAAAACAGTCTAAATGGCTTACGTCTGACTTTTCTTTCTCTACCAGAAATTATTTATTTCCTTATGTCATTGTGCCTTTGCAGGCCTGGTAAACACAGTCATGTCCCATCATAGAACAGAAAGTAAACCTACGACATCTCTGTGCATACTCTTTAGCCTGTTTAGCCACAGTGATCAAATCCAAATTTTAAACAGTCAAAGCTTCAAACAACATCTACTCTGGGCCAATGTCCAAAATGTACATAATTTTGCATGTTCTCTTCAAAAGTCACGGATGGTAATGTGTTATAGGAAAAAAAAAAATAGCTTCATTACATTTATTAATTCTGAGACCATCAAAGACAGAAGACCGGCATTAACTACCTCCCTTTGCATGGGCACAATTGTAAACATTTTCTCGATAAATTTTGCTGAACTAGGCAGACATTGGTTGCCAGTTTTTCCTTTCGAAAAGTATATGTAAATAAACTTCAAGCTTAATAATACAGTCCAACCTCCAAACAATGCCTCCTTAGAGCAATAACCTCCCTTAAACATGTTAAAAGACGCACATTTTATTAACGAGGTTTTCCGAAGGAAAAATCCTGGTTATTAGATTGAGGTACGTCGGCCGGCGGGCAGGTGTAAACAATTTCTTCTGTACGCAACTCCTCCTACATTTCTCAACGGATTTCAACCAAACTTTCACAGAAGTATTGTCATGAAGTGCCCTGGCGCATATTGTCGGGGTTTTGTGATTTGGTCATTTTTGACCTAATTATGGCCCTTTGTTTTTTTTCTCATATGTAATTCTTCTGTGCGCAACTCCTTCTACACTTCTCAAGGGATTTCAACCAAACTTTCACAGAATTATTGTCACCAAGTGCCCTGGCACATATTGTCGGGGTTTTGTGATTTGATCATTTTTGACAGAATTATGGGCCTTTGTTTTTTTTCCACATAATGTAATATATATAGAGAAATACTCTTCTGTGTGCAACTCCTACATTTCTCAAGGGATTTCAACCAAACTTTCACAGAACTATAATTGTGAACTAAAGAATTTTGAATATATAATGTTATGCCCCTGGTCGTCCGTCCGTCCGTTAGCAATTTTGTGTCTCCTTATTTAAGTATATATAAAAGGGAGAATACTCTGTTATTATAAAAGGGAGAATACTCTGTTATTACTGTCTATTTTTAGCTCACCTGGCTATGCCAGGGTGAGCTTTTCTGATCGATGATTGTCCGTCGTCCGTCAACATTTTGATTCAAATGACATCTCCTCTGAAACCTCTAGGCCAATGTTGATAAAACTATGCAGGAATGTTCCTTGCATGAAGCTCTACCAAAATTGTTCAAAGAATTCCATTCCATGCAGAACTCTGGTTGCTATGGCAACAAATAGGAAAAACTTTAAAAATCTTCTTCTCTGAAACCACAAGGCCTAGATATTTGGCATGTAGCATTGTCTAGTGGACCTCTACCAAGATTGTTCAAATTATGACCCCCGGGTCAAAATTGACCCCGCACGGGTGGTCACTTAGTTTTTGCATAGGCATATATAGGAAAAACTTTAAAAATCTTCTTCTCTGAAACCACAAGGCCTAGAGCTAAGATATTTGGCATGTAGCATTGTCTAGTGGACCTCTACCAAGATTGTTCAAATTATGACCCCCGGTTCAAAATTGACCCGGCGGGGATGGTCACTTAGTTTTGCATAGGAATATATAGGAAAAACTTGAAAAATCTTTTTCTCTGAAACCACAAGGCCTAGAGCTTAGATATTTGGCATGTAGCATTGGCTAGTGGACCTCTACCAAGTTTGTTCAAATTATGAGCCCCGGATCAAAATTGACCCCGCACGGGGGTCACTTAGTTTTACATAGACTTATATAGTAAAAACTTTAAAAATCTTCTTCTTTGAAACCACAAGGCCTAGAGCTTAGATATTTGGCATGTAGCATTGGCTAGTGGACCTCCACCAAGTTTGTTCAAATTATGACCCCCGGGTCAAAATTGACCCCGCACCGGGGGTCACTTAGTTCTACATAGGCTTATATAGGGAAAACTTTAAAAATCTTTTTCTCTGAAACCACAAGGCCTAGAGCTTAGATATTTGGCATGTAGCATTGCCTAGTAGACCTCTTCAAAGTTTGTTCAAATTATGCCCATGGGGTCAAAATTGACCTTGCCCGGGGGGGGGATCATTTGTTTTACAAAGGCGTATAGGAAAACTTATTTGGTATATAACATTATCTAGTGATCTTTCCCCAGGCAAGTGGACTTGTACCAAGGTGAGCAATATAGGGCCATCTCTGCCCTCTTGTTAGAATAGATTACCAGTCCTGTATACTTTGGAGTATTCTGTTACAGTAAGATGACATAATTTCTCATGAGACCAGCGGTTCAAACCCCACACAGAGCAAGTTTTTTTTTTTTTTTATGCCCCCAAAGGGTGGCATATTAAAATCGCACCGTCTGTCCGTCCGTCCGTCTGTCCGTCCGTCCGTGCGTCCCCACTTACAAATTCGTGTCCGGACTGTAACTTTGTCATGCATTGAAGGATTTTAAAATAACTTGGCACACATGTCTAGCACATCAAGACGACGTGTCACGTGCAAGACCCACATCCCTACCTCAAAGGTGAAGGTCACACTTGGAGTATGAAGGTTATGGAATCCTCTATATATGCACACATTCGTGTCCGGACTGTAACTTTGTCATGCATTGAAGGATTTTAAAATAACTAGGCACACATGTCTAGCACATCAAGACGACGTGTCGCGTGCAAGACCCACGTCCCTAGCTCAAAGGTCAAGGTCATACTTAGAGTTTGAAGGTAATGGATTCCTCCATATAAGCATATATGCACACATTCGTGTCCGGACTGTAACTTTGTCATGCATTGAAGGATTTTAAAATAACTTGGCACACATGTCTAGCACATCAAGACGACGTGTCGCGTGCAAGACCCACGTCCCTAGCTCAAAGGTCAAGGTCATACTTAAGAGTTTGAAGGTAATGGATTCCTCTATATATGCATATATGCACACATTCGTGTCCGGACTGTAACTTTGTCATGCCTTGAAGGATTTTAAAATAATTTGGCACAAATGTCTAGCACATCAAGACGACGTGTCGCGTGCATGACCCACATCCCTACCACAAAGGTCAAGGTCACACTTAGAGTTTATAGGTAATGGAATCCTGTATATATGCATACATTTGTGTCCGGACTATAACTTTATTATGCTTTGAAGGATTTTAAAATAACTGTGCACAAATGTCTAGCACATCAAGCGGACGTGTCGCGTGCAAGACCCAAGTCCCTACCTCAAAGGTCAAGGTCACACTTAGTGTTTAAAGTAATGGAATACTGTATGCATGATTACTCTGTCATGCATGGAAGGATTTTAAAATTACATAGCACATTTATTGAGCACATGGAGAGGACACAGACTGTGAGGCACCTCTTTCGGGGGCATTCGTCACTTGGGAGGGACAGCTCTTGTTCTTTCTTTTTTTTTTTTTTTATAATTTTTGCCTGAATTATGGCCCTTTGCTTTTTTTCCACATATGTTATATATAGAAGAATACTGTCACGTGCCCACTTCCTCCTACATTTTTCAAGATATTTAAACCAAACTCTCACAGATCTGTTGTCATCAAGTGCCCACAGTTTTTTCACATTTGGTTCCCAACCAGTACATTGAATGATTTCAACAAATGCAACGTCAAAGACATCCAGGCGTTTATGATATTGTGACGTCGTATTCCATATTACACAGAAGCAAACAGTTATCCTCTATATTTCCTTGATATGGAAAAAAATACTTACTAACCAGGTTTTCTGAAAACAAAATCCTGGTGATTAGATTGAGGTACGTCGGTGGTGGGCCGGTGTAAACAATTCCTTCTGTGCACAACTCCTCTTACATTTCTCAAGGGATTTCAACCAAACTCTCACAGAAGTATTGTTATCAAGTGCCCTTGGGCATATTGTCTGGGTTTTGTGTTTGGATCAATTTTGCCTGAATTTGGCCCTTTGCTTTTTTATGCCCCCGAAGGGTGGCATATTAAAATCGCACCGTCTGTCCGTCTGTCCGTCCGTCTGTCCGTCTGTCCGTCCGTCCGTGCGTCCCCACTTACAAATTCGTGTCCGGACTGTAACTTTGTCATGCATTGAAGGATTTTAAAATAACTTGGCACACATGTCTAGCACATCAAGACGACGTGTCGCGTGCAAGACCCACATCCCTACCTCAAAGGTGAAGGTCACACTTGGAGTATGAAGGTTATGGAATCCTCTATATATGCACACATTCGTGTCCGGACTGTAACTTTGTCATGCATTGAAGGATTTTAAAATAACTAGGTACACATGTCTAGCACATCAAGACGACGTGTCGCGTGCAAGACCCACGTCCCTAGCTCAAAGGTCAAGGTCATACTTAGAGTTTGAAGGTAATGGATTCCTCCATATAAGCATATATGCACACATTCGTGTCCGGACTGTAACTTTGTCATGCATTGAAGGATTTTAAAATAACTTGGCACAAATGTCTAGCACATCAAGACGACGTGTCATGTGCAAGACCCACGTCCCTAGCTCAAAGGTCAAGGTCATACTTAGAGTTTGAAGGTAATGGATTCCTCCATATAAGCATATATGCACACATTCGTGTCCGGACTGTAACTTTGTCATACCTTGAAGGATTTTAAAATAACTTGGCACAAATGTCTAGCACATCAAGACGACGTGTCGCGTGCAAGACCCACGTCCCTAGCTCAAAGGTCAAGGTCATACTTAGAGTTTGAAGGTAATGGATTCCTCTATATAAGCATATATGCACACATTCGTGTCCGGACTGTAACTTTGTCATGCCTTGAAGGATTTTAAAATAATTTGGCACAAATGTCTAGCACATCAAGACGACGTGTCGCGTGCATGACCCACATCCCTACCACAAAGGTCAAGGTCACACTTAGAGTTTATAGGTAATGGAATCCTGTATATATGCATACATTTGTGTCCGGACTATAACTTTATTATGCTTTGAAGGATTTTAAAATAACTGTGCACAAATGTCTAGCACATCAAGCGGACGTGTCGCGTGCAAGACCCAAGTCCCTACCTCAAAGGTCAAGGTCACACTTAGTGTTTAAAGTAATGGAATACTGTATGCATGATTACTCTGTCATGCATGGAAGGATTTTAAAATTACATAGCACATTTATTGAGCACATGGAGAGGACACAGACTGTGAGGCACCTCTTTCGGGGGCATTCGTCACTTGGGAGGGACAGCTCTTGTTTACACATGTAATATATAGAAGAAGACCTTTGTTTCTTTTTCACATTATGTATATCTACTGACTTGGAAAACACATTTGCGCTCGGCCAGCAGACTGGAAAATGAAAACCTGGTTTTGTGACAATTTCCTGTCACTTGTTTCCTGTTGCATCAATTATATAAGGAATCGACCCCTCAAGAACAACACCTCTCTACAACAAACACATTTCTGTGTTCCCAAAGGTCCGCTCCTGAGAGGTTGCACTGTATATTGATCAATTTCAGCATGAAATGTATTTTGTACAGTAAGATGGTGTATTTTGCACATGACATCATTTAAAAACCGCATAAAAAAGCAAGTGAGTAACTTTGGCTGTATTGGCAAATTGAGTGGGGTAAACTGAATTGCAACATCAGTATTAGTTTTAAAGGCCATTATGCTTCTTATTGCTTGTTGAATTGATTGTTTTAATTAATAACAAGTTCTTTATTTAGCACATAACTATATTTCTTTAGAATAAATCATCTATTTAGCTTTTGCTGTCTCTCCAGAGAAACGTATGAAGAAGAAGATGAAGATGAAATTAAAGAAAGAAAAAATCTTGAAAGAGAAACAGCAAGAACACACAGAAAAAAGTAAGAATTTTGTCTTTTAAATAAAACTTTTAACTTCTTCATCTTAATTTGTAATGAGTCACCAGAAAAATCCAATCATTCACAGAACCTGGGTTCAGTTTTGATGAATCACATCTAGAAAGTAAGAATCAAACTATCACTATTAAAACAGACATGGATGCCATACTCATATTTACCTTAGAGGATCATGATTTTATGATAATGCAATTTGTTTTCCTCACTCTTTTCCAATAGTCTTGAGTTGCAATTCCAGAAAGTGGAATTGAAACTGGATGTTTTAGCTCAGCTCCAAAAACTAGAAAAAAAAAAATGAAACACCATCCTGTGCGTATTCTGTTCTCCCTTTATCAAAGTCATTTCCCAGGGGTACCTGGGAGTATATGTGAGCAACGGGACTCCTGGGCTGTTTCAGCTGACCTTTTCATCAGATTAACCCTTATGCCCCATCTTTTTAACATCCAAAATGGAAACAATACTTGAAGGTTGCTGTTAACACTGTAGGAAGACATCTTCCAGTAATAGTAGGGGTACTGTATACCTTGACTGAAATACATTTTTGTGTCAACAGTGAATAACTTAGTATTATTAGAAAATGAAAACTTTTACATGTAGTTGTGATGCAATGTCACGACACAGTGCTGCATTCTAAAAGAATATATGGAATGCTAAAGTGTCCATATATGCATATAGTTACATAAAAAAAATTTTTAAAAAGAAAAAAAAAAATTTGATTCTTCTTTCCCTTCATTTGTGTGGGGGTGGGGGGGGCGTTAGTTACATTTGTTTCTTATCTAAGTAAGTTAGTAACCATTGGTTTATGTGTTCATAACAGAACTGGGACCATCTAACTCATCAGTACCAGGCCCTTCATTGTCTCCCATGGACAGACCTCTCAATCAGAAAAAGAACAACAAAAAGAAGAAAATGCCAAACCCGCAAGAAAAAGAAAAAGGTATAGTGTCTTTAGTTTGTGTCTATAAATCTTTTTCATTATATACAATGAGTGCAGGATGTTACATGCTCCATGGGTTTCAGAAGTCTGCCATCACTTTTTGGCCAAAAGTTTTGTTTTAGGGCAATTTGAATTTTAGACTGATGATGATTAATAGTTCAACTTGTTTATTACAGTTCAGACTCCACCTAGCATTGCTAAAGGGAAGCTCAATCAGGGTGTGGCGAATAAACAAAAGAAAAGGGAGAAAAGAAAACTACAGGAAAACAAAGGTAAATGCTGTCAGTACTCATTTTGTATTGTTTTCAGGGATTTCTCATGCATTATGCCTATGTTTATATTTTGAAAGTAAGGAAACGTATCATTAATATAATTTCAAACTCCTTTCTTGGCATCTCATTTCCAGGTAGACTTTTATATCTGGAGAATGATCTCTTTCAACAAAATAAATGTAGGAATTTCAGAAGTGTTGATTTCTACAGGCAAGTTAATATCAGTGCCATATTTCCGTAACCAATCATGTGAGGTGTTAAAACTTAGGTCACAATGACCTCATGTTGGAAATTTTCACCTTTTTTAAGAGAAGTAAAGAACTTTGTCTTAAGCAGACTGATTGTTATGAATAGGTCATCTCTTGATTTTAGGGTCAATAGGTCAATGTCAAGGTTGGAGGCCTGTTGCTTGGAAAGAAGAATATGTCTTGCAGTTATGGTTGTTAAACTAAATCTGTAATTTTGATGTGGTCAGTTGATGAAAACTTCTGATTTTAGAGCAGTTTGTTTACAGTCAAATAACCACGATCATCTTTGCAGATAGCAGGACAGGACTGAAGTATATTGAAAAAGATTGGTAGCTAGAGGCTTAAGCTCACATGTTCTGTAGATAGCACATCTATGTCAAGATAATGATTCTCAAACTTAGATAAAGCTGAATTATTTTCAAAGGTTAAATAAGCCCTGGTATTAGTGTTGGAATCTGCTGCACATCTTCTCCTATCAATTTTTATGAATATGAAATAGGAACAGTTTCTAGATGAATACCTCATTCTTTTTGTGTCAGATACTATGTACCTCACATTGAAATTTGAATGTTTTCAGAAGTCAGTACAAAGAAAATGAAATTACAAAACACAGAAGAAGAAGACTCTGAAGACATTGAAGAAGACAGTGATGAAGAACAAGAACAGCATGAACTGAAGCATGCAAATAGAAAAGATCATGTGACTACTAATTCAAAGAAGCAGACTAGTGATGATGAGGATGAGGATCAGAACAGTGAAAGTGAAAATGAAAGTGATAATGATGATAGTGATAATAAGACAGGTGATGATAATGATGAGGATGATATGGAAGAGGCAGAGGCAGAAGGAGATGAAGAGGAGAGCACAGATATAAAACCTCCGGAAGAGCAACAATGTAAGTGTTAAAGACATGGTATTTATGGAGATAAAATAAGAGTTTTCTAGATGATAAATATTTACGTCACTTTTTTACCTACGTCAAAAATTATTTAAATGTTAATGGATACAAAACCAGACAGAGCCTGACCTGGTCTTTGGCATCCTCTAAGATGGAAATTGAAAAGAATCATGCATGCTTTTAAAATTTCAGACCTTTTGAAACTTGTTGTGCATGTTGTCTTTTGTGTCAAACTGAATGAAAATATGGACAAGGCATGTTATGTCATGATGTTATAACAAGTATATAGTATGAACATACATGTATTTTTAAGGAATAAGGACAAAAGAGTGATGATGAATTGGCATGTAAATATGAAACAAAGTTGTTAATGTTCTTAAAACACAGGATGTTTGTACATTTATAAGCTTGAGAAAAAATAGTGGATAATTTTTCTGATACCGTATAATTCCTAAAATATTCTTTCAGTGCCAGGAAGTTCAGTAGGTGCTGCTATAGTTACAGACAAATCCTTCAAGAGTCTTGAAGGCCGGGTATCAGCAAACACCCTGGATGCTATCAGTGATATGGAATTTACACATATGACTGAAATACAGGCAAACGCAATACCTCATCTGCTAGAAGGGAGGTAAGTCTAAAATTGGTTTATAAGCTTATTTAAGTTGGGAGAAAAGGGAAATAAAAACAGGGTTATACTAAAATTAAATTAGGATTTCATTCCTACATTTCTGAAGTTTGTATTGTCTGGTGACAGTGATATTACATGGAATCAGTACAGAATAACAAAGGTAGTTTTGTAAAAAAAAAAAAATGTTTTTTAGCAGAGGTGAGTATTTCAGTATTTGAGCTACTTACTTTGAATTTACCCAGTGTAGAACTTACAATGCAGATATTTAAGAAACTGCCTAGGACCACAGTAAGTGTTTTAATTAGCATGGGTCCCCACATTCTTGGTATAAGACAAACGGTGTCCAATTTGTCTGAAAGGGTTTTAAAAAAAAGAAGATAACTTTGTTAGAGAATGTGATTTAAAATGCATTTTGATCGGCATTCAATTGCTGCTGTAAACTTTTGTCACTGGTTAAAAATCATTGAACAGTGGGGAAAAGTATTCTTTAGAGAGATGGCATTTTATCGTCCATTAAGTGTTAATTTGTTAGTTAGAGGGAAAGAAAACTCTCAGCATGCTCAGAAGGCAATTTAATTTTCAAAAGTTTAAGGTTTTCTTTATTTTTAAGGTTTTTGAGGTTGTACACAATGTAATTTTTCATTCTGTAACATCATGGTAACTGTTTATACATGTTGCCACAATACTTCTGTCTATTAATCATAAACTGGGGAGGGTCGTTCTATAGACTAGTGTTGTAAGCACTAGTGGCCCAAACCATCTGCTATATACTTTATTGGCAATTAATTATTTTTAAGCTAACTTTGTCATTAATTGTGCTATGATGTTTTGTCTGTTTGCAGAGATTTGATGGGAGCAGCTAAGACAGGTAGTGGTAAAACACTTGCCTTCCTTCTGCCTGCTGTTGAGCTACTCTATAACCTCAAGTTTATGCCCAGAAATGGTAAGTTATTTGATAGCTAATTTTGTGCGGATTTCAGTGAGGAGGCTTTTAGTACAATGTTGGGAAAATTTTAGGTATAAAGAAAAACATTTTTCATGACTTTTTGATAACTCTTGACTTAATATCTTGCTTCTTTCTTACCCCTTGTTTATAAAGATCCTTGTTTTGTAACTGTCAAAGTTTTGCTTTATTGGCAAGCACTATACAAGTGGAGTGCACTGTCCTACTGACAGCTCTTGTTGCTAGTTAAGTTTACACAGGAACTGTTAAGGTGCAGACTGTGCCAGAATGTGAAAGCATGAAAATTAAAAACAGGAGTTCATCTCACAAGATTAAAGGCTGTTCCAAATTTTCCGAGGCAATCAAAATGTTCATATGTCGATTGTATATAAATACATTTGACAGTGTCTGTATAATGCATAAGTGCAAAATTGATCAGTACATCAGTTAAGCAAAGTTAACGATAAAGTCTTACAAGTACTTAGCTTGCTTGTGAAGAAACCGAGTTGTGAAAAAGATTAAAATTTCATTCACTCTTGAGTCTTTTACCTAGAAAAAGTTCCATCACTTTTTTTTGGTGAAGAATTTGAGTTTAGCTACATCTTGATTTGAATTAGTGCCCATTCCCAATGTCCTATCCAACAAGCTACATTTTTCTCCTCTAGTATTTGAATTCATTTTGATTTTTACCAGGCACTGGAGTTATAGTGATATCTCCAACGCGAGAGTTGTCCATGCAGACATTTGGTGTACTTAAAGAGTTACTGAAATACCACTGTCATACCTATGGCCTCATTATGGGTGGGACCAACAGACACGAGGAGGCCAAGAAACTGGGTAAAGGTGTCAATTTAATCATAGCAACACCAGGCAGACTTCTAGATCATTTACAGGTATGTATTTAACACTAGCTACAAGTTTGTTTAGATGTTTCTTGCAGCAGAAGAGACTTTTCTTACGGAGGAAGACGCAGTATTATATCGGGGCAAACTTTTTAGTGCTTTGACATACGTGAATGAAACATTTAATCATAATTAAATTTAAAACTGACATTATGAGATACCAAATTAGTAACTGGTGTATATTTATTTATCCTTTAAATCTCTCTTGGCATAATTATGACTTACCTTTTCTTTACACAGTTATGCTTATAGTTTATAATGGTAATTTAAATTGTAGAACACTGAGGGTTTCATGTACAAGAATCTACAGTGTCTCATCATTGATGAGGCTGACCGTATACTCGATGTCGGATTTGAAGAGGAAATGAAACAGATTATTAAACTTCTACCAAGTAAGTTAAAAAATATAAAAGAAAATAGAAAAGATAAAATACACAAGGTAATCTTAAAACACTAACCAACCACATCAGTCACTAACAGCCATACTTACACACACAAGAATGAATCCTCAAACTAAAACTTAAATTAAAGTAGTACCTTATTGCAGCTTTGTTACAGATCCCAAATTTACTGTTGAAACTAAAGTGGTACAAGTGGTCCTGGCTATTAAAAGAATTTACCAACATATTTTTATAGAAAATAAATAGAGTGATTCCCGATGATATTTGAATAATTATTACAGAAAGACGACAGACGATGCTGTTTTCAGCAACTCAGACAAGGAAAGTTGAAGATTTAGCCAGGATATCGCTGAAGAAAGAACCACTGTATGTAGGAGTGGATGACAAGAAAGAACAGGCAACAGTAGATGGTCTAGAACAGGTCTGTTCATTTGTTTTGATCTAAGTAACAAGTTTTGTAATGGATTTAAGTGCAACATTTACACTCTCATGTGGACATTTTCTTGATCAGCGCAGTTAAAGGGCAACCCTATAATAGGAATGTCAACCACTGTTGCACGATGCATGCATTGTATGGCCAAGTGTGTTTGAAGTGTAAACTGTGCCACTCTGTTCCATAGTAAAGTTGGCATAATACTATAAGACATGTGCTATCTGAAAATCAGTATGTAGCGTATTTGAATATATTAGAATAGTGACTGACAGGTTTTCTATCTGAATTTTACATGTCCAAAATAAGGTGTTGAACTCTCACATGAGCTTGAATGGCGTGAATAATGCATGATTGAATATTCTTCCCATCCTTAAGTCTTACAAATGTCAGGTGACCTTAGATGTGGGTGTTCCATAGAACATTTAAACTGTTAGTAGCAGACTAGAACACAGTAAATAGTGAGCAAATATGTCAAAGGGAAAGAATAAACATGGCCATTAAACACTTTAAGCTGCTTGATGCAAGTGTATTTATTTCAAAATTGTAAGGCAGTTGGCTGCAGGATTGCAATGTAAAATGGTTCAAACTGAGTGACTAAGGTTGTTGGCTCGTAATCACTAAAAACGCTCACTGATTAAAGTGGAATTATGCACATTTTTTTCAAGTAAAAATCAAGCTGAAATAGGTGTGTGTAAAAAGGGTAGACAAAATAATAGCTTTTAACCCAATACACCAAACTCTTCCTGCTACCAGTACGAAATAATAACTTTCCAAATATTACTTTTCCTATTTTGACTGGGAGAGACAATTTAAAAAAAAAACAACTGCATGCAGGAGTTGCTTCCCTTTTTCCACTGCCAAAAACTCTACCAACAACAACAAAAACACGAGTGAGATCACTGGGAAGAAAGGAACTATAATTTTATTAGTCGATTTTTTTTATTAGCTCACCTGGCTTCGCTAGGGTGAGCTTTTCTGATGGATGATTGTCCGTCGTCCGTCGTGAAACCACAAGGCCTAGAGCTTAGATATTTGGCATGTAACATTGCCTAGTAGACCTCTTCAAAGTTTGTTCAAATTATGCCCCTGGGGTCAAAATTGACCTTTCCCGGAGGGGGGGGTCACTTGTTTTACAAAGACTTATATAGGAAAACCTATTTGGTATATAACATTGTCTAGTGATCTTCCACCAGGCAAGTGGACTTGTACCAAGGTGAGCGATATAGGGCCATCTTGGCCCTCTTGTTTCTACAGCACCAACTTCAAATACGAATGCGGCATTATCATTAGTTTAACACATCTAAATGCACAGCAACCAAAAATTGCTTTTATAAAATTGACACCAAAATACACTATGTGCAGTAAGATGCGCATAATGTCACTTTAAGAGTGATGGGTTTGAGATGATGGTGTTTGGCTGTCTAGTGTTGCCTATTACATACCTGACTCTTTATGCGAGAAAGTTGGAAGTTTCCTACCAGGAATATCCGGCCTAGTATTGGTTCTTCCCAGGAGCCATAGTAAATTGAACAGCCTGATGTTTAAGACTGAAATACTATAAAATGGGTCTTAAACTCCAAGAATAAAAGAGTAACATTAGACTGTACTTGTTTGATTGAAAATTTGATCCAAATATTGGGTTAGTACGGAGCACAAGAATTTTATTTTTATCCTTATTGTAGCCAAATAATCTGTAATATCAGAAATCCATGCAAACAACAGGTTGTTTTAAATTACAGAAATTGTTTCTGTTCTGTAATTAAAGCAATAAATATATGGTATTTCATTTGCTAACAGTCACAAAAATATCCAATATATTTCAAGTTGTATAGAAGTTTCCATATCTTTTATCCGACCATAGGAAGTTACATGTACATGTATTTCAGGGTTATGTGGTTTGTCCGTCAGAGAAGCGTTTCTTGCTGCTGTTTACTTTCCTGAAGAAGAATCGGAAAAAGAAGATGATGGTATTTCTGAGTTCCTGTATGGCCGTCAAGTTCTACCATGAACTGCTAAACTACATAGACTTACCTGTCATGTGCATACATGTAAGTAATCATTGTCAGTGTGAATTTTACAGTGGTGTTGGGGTATATGTGTGTACATCTAACATATATTCTGAATGACAATTTTGAGTAAACAAAGATCTTTACCTTCCAGAATTATATGTAACCCTTCAGAAACAGATTTGTTGCAATATTTTTGTTTTGCATTTTCTTTCGTAAAACACCCTGAAGACCTGTCAATTAAAACCTGGTGAGTGTTCACATGGGACCACCCGAGTTAACCTATTTATATTTCTCCCTTGTAATTTAAGATGATAGCAATTTATCCTGAGTTAAGAGACCACCTTTCTTATTAGACCACAATTTCAGCTTACCCAGTGTAGTCTCTTAAGACAGGTTTGACTTTCTTGTCTCCATAACATCAGCAGCCAGAGAAGTTTGAGACTTGTCATTCTATGTTTGTTTTCTAGAAAATTAATTTTTAACCAGGTTTTCGAAGGAAAAATCCTGGTTGTTAGATTGGGGTATATCGTCCGGGCGGTCGGGCGGGTGGGCGGGCGGGCGTACCCAATTTCTTCTGTCCGAGCAACTCCTCCTATTGCTTCAACGGATTTTAAAAAACTTGTCACAGATGTATTGTCAAGAAGTGCCCTGGACCATATTCCCTGGCTTTGGTGATTTGATCACACTTTTTGACAGAGTTATGGCCCTTTGTTTTTTTTCACATATGTAATTCTTCTGGACTGCAACTCCTTCTACATGCTTTCAAGGGATTTTAAAACAAACTGGCACACATGTATTGCACTCAAGTGCCCTGGCAGCCCACATTGTCAAGGTTTTGTGTTTGATCATTTTTGACAGAGTTATGGGCCTATTGGTTTCTTCCACATAATGTAAGTATATATGAAATACTCTTCTATGTCCAACTCCTACATTTCTCAGGCATTTCAAAAACTTTCACAGAACTATAACTTGTGAACTAAAGAATTTTGAGCATATAATGTTCTGCCCGTGTGTGCAAGACCCCGTCCTTAGCTAAGGTCAAGTCTCCTTATTTAGAATATGAAAAAAGGGAGAATACTCTGTTATTAGAATAGGGACACATACTCGTGTTATTACTGTCAATTTTTAAATAGCCTTGACCAGGCCTTTAAAATACTTTGGCACTATTCTGTCTACAATAAGATGACAAAATTTCGCTGCATGAGACCAGCGATCCAAACCCCACACAGGTCAAGTTTTTGTATTTTTAGAGTTAACTTATATAAACATACATAATGTTACCTTTTTATATTTTTGCCTGAATTATGGCTTTATTTTTTTTTCACGGATTTTATATATAGAACAATACTGTCATGTGCCCACAAGGGATATGTTAAACCAAACTCTCACAGAACTCCTGTCATCAAGTGCCCAGGTCATATTGTCTAGTGTTTTGTGTATTGGACAATTTTGCCTGAATTATGCCCTATGCTTTTTTACACATGTAATATCATGGAAGAAGACCTTTGTTTATTTTTCATATTATGTATATCTACTGACTTTAAAAGCACATTTGTGACAGGCCAGCAGACTGGAAAATGAGAACCTCTTTCGGGGCTGTTTGTGAAGGGCCTGTCACTTGTTAATTATGCTGTAAGTTTAATCACTTTACACATCAGACTAAAATATACTGTGTGATAAATATTAAACTAAATGGTGATTTTGCCATATTCAGACTTAAAAAAAAAGAGTTTTAGATATGTTTTTGAAATATTAGAATTTTTCAGTCTTTCTAGATAGCTCAATGTATATGATGCTGTGGTGCATTAAAGTCAGCATGCGCATTCTTGAACAGTGCGCACACTAACCCCACAATACTGTACATCACCACATCTCACAGTGAATGGAAGGCTGTGCCATCTACCTTTGATGTCCAGCTTCATTTTGTCATGCAACCCTCCAAACTTCTTCTTGTACCTCAAAGTGATTTTAGGGCTAAATAAAAAATAATTATTATTACAATGACCCCAGCCCATCATTATATCCCATTGTCTGAGTATTGTTTCACAAATATGTAGACTCTTATTGTATTCCTACTTCACTGAGTGAAGTCAGGGGTGGATGCTAGTCAGGGTTTGATACATGAAGGATCTCCTTCTTAGTTAAGAAACAGTTTTTGACTTCTTTACTAAACATAATTTGGGAAGGTGCAGTTGCAAATTTAGACTGTTGTAATTCGCTACTTCTGTGTTAAAACATTTTAGAGCATATGACATTTTCTGGGTCAAATTCTTGCATTCATAAGAATGAATAGTCTTAGAATCACAAAGAGGTACTACCTTCTCTAGCACTTATCTATTGGATTGCTCTCACAAATAGCCATCAACATGTGAAAAAGCAACAGTATTTGGCTATATGATCCGCATTGACATCAAGCCTAACATCCGGAAGGTCTGTTGACGAATTCTTAAAGAGAAGAAATGTGTTTATTGCACTAGTAGAAATCCTCTTCAATCTGAAGTCCAGGCATTGTACTTACTGTGTTTTGTTTGTGATTCTGGGACCTGTCAATTCTGTGCACAAAATTGAAGTATGATCAGTGTAACCAGAGTGCACAATATTTAAAAAAAACTTTTTTCCCTCAAGTGGAATTTGTTACCTTTACAGATAGACTGAAAATACCATAATAAAGTCATACATTACTAACTGCAGTAATGATTAACTGAAGCTTATGCTTGGTTTAAATTGTAATCTTCAAATCCTGAGACAGCCTGTATCTAGCCTGTGATTGGTCTGTTTTGAAATTGAGCTGACCACCAGCCAGTCATCATTCAGATATTTGAGACTGATCTCTTACAAGGGTTTCATAATCTTAGCCTGATGCTGGAATAATAGAGGCACATATATCTTAAGCTACAAGGTTTGCTTTCAAAGTTTAGTGCAGTTTGAAAGTATATATGTAGGAAAGAATTTAGCGCTATACTATAACACTTCATATATTAAGCAGGTTTTAAAAAGAAAAAACTTATTAGAATGGCCATGTCATATGAAGGACGGGGGCAAGCTTCGATACATCTGGTTGGCCAAGCTTTCAGCTCAATAACTATATAGTGGAATGCCCATGCAATAAAGAGAATGGGTGGTAGGGTCAAGCTTGTACGGTAGATAAAATATATTAAAATTTATAATTTGTTTTTAAAGGGTCAAGGTTCACTTTGTTAACTAAAATTCTAGAAAAATGCTTTCCTGTAAAAGTTAGGAGTGACCAAATAATAGCTTGTACGTACACCAAGCTTTCCTGCTACCAGGACAGAATAATAGCATTCCAAATATTACTTTGGGGTCGCTATTTTGACGGGGGGGCAGTCTTTTTATAAAACAGGAATTGCAGGAGTTGCTTCCCTTCCATTGCCAAAATGCTCTTCAATAAAGACAATGGGAGACACTGCGAGGCAAGGGAACTATTATTTTATTAGTCCGATTTTAATATTTATAAATTGCACCATCTTAAAAGTGGAATTAATGCGGCATTATCATTAATTTAACACATTTAAATGCACAGAACTGAAAATTGCATTTATAAAAGGTTTCACCAAAAATATGCTATGTGCGTAACCCGATGCCCATAACTCTTCCTGTTACCAGTAAAAAAAAAATGTCTAAGGGTGGGGGGGTCAAGGGAAATTTGGGGGTTCCATAGGAGTCACCTGGTGTTGTAAAAAACAAAGGTGGTCTGTTGCATTTCCTTGTCCGAGTTACTTGAAACTACTAGTTGAAATCAATAACTTCATACAATGGTCAAGCACATTGAGAGGAAGATCAGTGCACAAGAACCAGTAACTCATCTTATTTTATTAGTCTGATTGCTTTTTACGTTTCCTTGTCAAGCACCAACTTCAAATACTACTGCAGTTGTAATTAATTTAAACATTCTACAATGCACTAGCAACAGTTACTAAGAATTGCAGTTTACAAGAACTTTCACTAACAATATGCTTGAGTAATTGCAGTAAGTTATTGCCCTTAATGTCACTTTTCCTTGTCAGGAAACATAACTTTAAATGGTGGGAATGTCATTACAACTGTCTTACAATTAAGCACTTGACAATGGTCACTGTTACTAAAACCATAAAGCTCTTCTTGACTCTTTTCGCTTATTGCCTTTTGTTACTTTTCAATGTCCGGATCATAACTTGAAAACTACTGGTTGGAATGCAATACAACTTCATACAATGGTCAAGCACATTAAGAAGAAGTGCAGTGCACAAGAACCATAACTCCATCTTGACTAATTACAGAGTTATTGCCCTTTGTTACTTTTCCTTGTCCGGAGCATAACTTGAAAACTACTGGTTGGAATTCAATACAACTTCATACAATGGTCTAGCACATTAAGAGGAAGTGCAGTGCACAAGAACCATAACTCCATCTTGACTAATTACAGAGTTATTGCCCTTTGTTACTTTTCATTGTCCAGAGCATAACTTGAAAACTACTGATGGGAATTCAATACAACTTCATACAATGGTCTAGCACAATAAGAGGAAGTGCAGTGTGTACAAGAACCATAACTCTATCTTGAGTAATTTCAGAGTTATTGCCCTTTGTTACTTTTCCTTGTCCAGATCATAACTTGAAAACCACTGGTTGGAATGCAATACAACTTCATACAATAGTCAAGCACATTGAGAGGAAGTGCAGTGTACAAGAACCATAACTCCATCTTGACTCATTACAGAGTTATTGCCCTTTGTTACTTTTCCTTGTCCGGAGCATAACTTGAAAACTACTTATGGGAATTCAATACAACTTCATACAATGGTCTAGCACAATAAGAGGAAGTGCAGTGTACAAGAACCATAACTATTTTGATTAATTACAGAGTTATTGCCCTTTGTTACTTTTCCTTGTCCGGAGCATTACTTGAAAACCACTGTTTGGAATTCAATACAACTTCATACAATGGTCTAGCAAAATGAGAGAAAGTGCAGTGTACAAGAACCTAACACTATCTTGAGTAATTACGAGTTTTGCCCTTTGTTACTTTTCCTTGTCCAGAGCATTACTTGAAAACTACTGATTTGAATGCAATACAACTTCATACAATGGTTCAGCACAATGAGAGGAAGTGCAGTGTAGAAGAACCATAACTCTATCTTGAGTAATTACAGAGTTACTTACAAGAACAATATCTCTATTTTAGTTTTTTTTTGCAAGGTATTCTGTTACTACGAACTTCCTCAGTTTAAAGCAGTCTTTTGGGGGTATAGTGGAACTTCCGAAAACCGGACCTTAAGAATACCGGAAACTTCTGAAAAACGGACGATTTGTTAAGTCCCGAAATTTACTCCTCTATCTTCTATGTTAAACATACTTCCAAAAACCGGAACTTCCAAATTCCGAATATCGGACGATATTTTCGTAAATTTTAACTTATCTCTTCCAAAAACCGGACACTAAAAACACTCGGATCATAAATTAATTGCCTCTGGCAAAATGATTGCCATTGTTCGGCCAATTTACGGTTATCGTTTATTTTGACACGTTTTAGAATCACAACCTGTCAATCAAAGGATTAAGAATGTAACATAAGACTGTAACTATTAGATAATGATATCGAATAATGAAAGGATCGGCAGAGTGAAAATTGAGAAAATTAATTTTGATGAAAATATGTATCATTTTGGGAAAAAAATGCCCGAGACAAGTCTGAAACGTCGTAGAATTTAACTGTCCCTACAGGACAGAATTAAAATAATTTGTGAGTTTGAAGTGGTTCCAAAACAAACTCTTGAGGTGTGCATTTTATTTTGAAATTTATTTAACATGAAATTGAGCAAAAAAATTCCTTGAAGTACAAATGTATCTTATTTTCCCCAAACACGTCGCAATTCGAACTTTGTTTGAGAACAGTGTCCTGTATATTCCATTGTGTGCTGCAATATGTTACACAAGGGTTACAATCACTTCTATGCATTAAAACCTAAGGACTTTTCAAACAATGAAGAATCTGTTGATTATCTCTCCCTTTATCAGTCTTAATGACCCTACACTTCCAAATACTGGAAACTTCCAAAATCGGAACTTTTCTGCAGGTCCCGTCAGTGTTCGGTTTTTGGAAGTGAAAGCTCTAGTTTTGATAACTTCTATAATTTCTTCAAGCGCTGTTGAAACCTGCTTTGGAGGCATTGCCGCGTTTTTCGTGTTGTAGACTTAAAATGTGTCCATGTTGAAAAATAAATGGTTTACTGACATGTGTGACATTTATCACAGCTCATGCATTAAATATTGATACTGCTTAAAAGCCTTTGAAAGGGAAAATAATTCTGCAAATATTGAACAAATAAATACACTTCAGTAGTCTCTCTTCTCCCAACAGTTGTTTCAATGTAAAGTGAAGAATTCACCTGGTGTTAAAGTGCTAATTGTGTGCTTTTGTGATCATGCTTTGCCCATTAACATCTTTCTGTTGGCTCATTTGTTAGAAACATTTACATTTTGAAAATGACAGAAACATCATTTTTCGACTTGAGGCAAAATGTAATTACCAAAAACTCTTGGCACATGCTGGGTGTTTGCAAAGAAAATGACAACGTTGTATCTCAGAAAAAGTTTATTTTCTTACCTGTTGGGATCAGTGGATGTCTGGCATCTTGTTGGTCTAGAGTTATATGCACTTGCTTCATCAAAAAATGCCATGTTTTACTTAGTTTACATCAAGCATATTCTTTTCATCCCCATCCTTAGTGATATTTAGACAGAATGTTTATTTCTTCTCTACTAATGATTAAAAAGCCCTTGTTGGAATCTGAGGAGGCATGTTGCAAAAAGATCCGAATCATGTGAGGTATGAAAGCAACAAAACCTGCGACTCGTTTACTGAAAGATTTACTGGTGTCATTATTGTGTGCTTGGTTTAATGTACTAATTTTTGTGCAGCTTTGTGATTAAAGGAAGTCTATAAAACATACACATAATGTGATAGGTAATGTTCTACTTGTTTTCACCTTATGATCAAATAGCTTTACCTTCTGTTTTGCTTCACATCTTGTTAAAGTTCTGTAAAGATTGAATTGTCAGAATGATTTGTAGTATTGTTTTGTTCACAGTATTTTTCTGCCTGCAGAGATTGCTTTGCTTGTGTAGTAACTACAACGCGTTGCAGTTGGGTTTGCCCGATCGCTATCTTGGCAATCGATACAGTTATAATCTTACGTCACTCATAGCGCAATTTTGAAACTATTATTAGAGCTAGTTTATAGGTTAACTCCTCCCCATTCAAGGACTTTAGGTGCGAGCGTCCAGCTTCTTTCTCACGTCGCCAATTTGCTCCCCCCCCCAAAACCCGCATGGTAATTTTAATGCAAGTGACAAACAGTATTTAATAATGTTAAATATAGGTTTCTTCGCGTATTTTGTAGTGACTCCGAGATAAATTATATCGATCTTCTGTTTTATTTAAAATGTTGATTAATATATACTCTTTTAAAAGAGATCTCCTTCAATTATAGCGATTGAGCTACGGTATCATTGCATTTATAAGTGTAGACCGTAAGTTTATGAATAAGTTTACATGTAAATTATGTTGCAGGAACTTTACACTCGAATTCCATTGCAGTAACATGTTATCCTACACAATTCATAATGACGCCTGTTGAAAAAATATATTGTGATGCTTTTTCATAAAATGCGTTTTTTAATCTGTTTCTCAACTCGCCTTGTCAATTTTGTTTGCCAAGTGGAACAAAATGTCACGAAAGTAATTATATTGCGAAATTATCAATAATTGAGTACATCGATGCGTGAAAAATTTTTTGTCTCCGGCGGTACTGGAACTCCTTTATTTCGCAGAGCGTCGCCACTAATGGTAAGGAAGTCTGCTGACATACTAAGTATCTAATGCCGTACTGTACTGACATAATCAGTGCATCTGCCAAAATCTTTACTTGTACGGACGTTGTATTGTCATACCCAAGTTCCCTCTCTATTGCCGACAGTGAACTCGACAATTTTCCCTTGTGAACAGTGTTTTTACTTTAAAAGCCGTGCGGTCGGGCGTTGAGTTTAACAAAAAATACAAATCAATGAACAGGGGCGTAGTTACTCCGGCCATAAAAATGAAACTGCAGACATGACAGTCAGACCAGTAGATTAATAACGTTCACCCCCCTTTATCTCATATTTTACATGTATTTCAATTCTTTTTATTCCAACCAATATAAAAATCTGTAGATGAGTGTTAGATACTGCATCCTGCCTGACCAATCCAATTTACCGCCCGTAGCCTACATGAGCGAAATGTTGGACACATGACTGCAGAGTTACACGATTACTCAAAACTTTGTAAATTTATTTCGGCTTTTTTCACTTTTGAAGAAGAAACATTAACGACGAATGATAAAGAAAACATATTTAAAGAATCTGCGGGAAAACGACAGTCTTAGTGAAACATTTTGTTTTGCACTGACCGCTGTGTCATCAGTGTCACTGAACAATAATATTATATATCCTGGATATACTCATGCGTACTAATTTATGTTCAGTGTTATTGTTTTTCAAATGGCTATCGGTAAAATCACAATTAAGAAGCTCTCGGAAAGTCAACATTTAATGTACATTTGTACATATATATGAGAACTTGGTAGAGTGCTAGTCTAACTATTTCGACTTCAAGGCAAACCGATTTTATAGGCTGATATTTTCAAGTTGTTCACCTTTCTAGTTATAAATAACAGATCTGTGAAAGGGGTCTCACTGAAACACCAAATTAATTAGACTATTGGACGCTGCTGTATATGTCCAACCCATAGTACAGAGGGGTCCAACATGTCTGACACAGGACTTTCTGCTGTCGACAAGCGGCTTTTCTGTCCCGGGTCCAGGTTGTCCGCAGAGCTAGCCGAAATGTTGAGGAAAAAAATTAGAACGAATAAATATTGAAAGTCCTGTTTTACCTAGCCCAGACATTTTATATCTATTTGCGTATTGGGATAACATTTTAATCTTGCTTACTTTAAAAGTGCGCTGTTAATGCGTTTTTTTTTTTTTTATGTACTGTATTACCTCGTGGAGTAGCCTCAATATTTCGACTGCAAGACAGAACATTTTACAAACTGATATTACATCTAGTCTGCCTTTGCGAAGGGCGGCCATCGTATGTAGCAAAAGCACTTGCGTGCAGTTAGTTGGGCTATTCGTTGAGGTACGCAATAAAACTTCCATAGTTTATTTCATTACGTTTTGGGAAAGTTTCATCAATTAGTGTACACCTGGCTCCTCCGATTTACCAAATGGCACTTTAATATATACTTTATCCGATACTGCTTCTGTTATGACTTTCAATTTTTCTTTTCACGTTCGAACGTAACGTCAGAATCAAATAAAGACTGATCGTATGCGCCCCTATTTGACCTTTTTCAATGAAAGAACGGAGGGGAGGGTTAACCGATATCTACATGCTCTATTATAGTTTCAGATTCGCCTTTGTGTGACGTAAGATTGTAATTTTATTGATTGCTAAAATAGCTAGCGGGCAAAGCCAACTGCAACGCGTTGTAGTTCTGTGTACTTTTATATTCAAACGGCAGATCACATTACTTTGTTATCTCCCCTTCTCACTACCTCCAAGAGCGATGATATCATAATCAAAGATTTGCTGTTATCTATTGGTGTGTCTGAATTTTTTTTGTTGCCCATTGCTAAAAGATAATGTGACCGAGCTGAAATGTTGGAACTCAACTGTACAAAAATGTTTACTATGCATGTGAAAAGAGGGTTGGCTTCTGATTGAAATAAGATGGTGATGAAAAAAGAAAACTTTTTAACCATGAATACACACAATTCTGTGTGTTTGTTTGATTTTTAAGCTAATATAGACATTTGATTAAAGTCTAGAATTAATATAGATTTTTATCTAAATCATGACTTTAACTGTTTCCACCAAGTCCATTTTCTGGAAGATAATTGTACATGTACTAACACCGGCTTGTGAGAGCTGTCATTGTGACCCCAACAGACACCTGTTGCTTTATACAAGTTGTTACAGTGAGAACTGAAACCAATGTATTATGTGAGAAGTGCATATTAGGGGGATTTATAATGATTATACTCCCATATTATTCTTCACCATGTAAACTTTGAGCCACAGGGTCATGTAGTTCATCAGATATTTTATAGGATGTAAGTAACTTGCAATTTTTGTGTGTAGTGAACCAACAGTAAAAAAAAAAAATTTGATAGTCTGGTTTGTTTTAGAAGTGGCATTTTTATGTTAGCTTAAAGATTATAAAAGTTTCAAATCACACAAAACTGTCTGAAATATTTTAATGTAATATGTAAATGTACATTTTATACAGAATAAAATCTAGATCTGAAAGCCAGACAAGATTTTGCATTACGATTTTTCTTCATCAATCTGTCAGAGTTATCAGTATAGTTGTTCATTTAATCATTTTTTTTTTTGTCATGCCCCAACTAACCTTCACCATGACCTTTGATTGGTCAATGTTTAATGTAAATTAAACAACCTAGCCATAGCAACTATTGTATTAATGGTTTATTCTAGGTATATTTTTCTTGGAGAAAAGTTGTAATTTGATCTTCTTTTACAGCTTATGCAGTGTGTGTTTGTATTTAAAGTTTTTCTTGGACTTTTTTTCTCTTATGATTGGTAAGTGTAGAATGTATCTATACACCATCTGTTTCATGTGAAATCAGCAGGAAATGGGGCATGCCATGAATGACTTGAATGTGATTGTACTCTTACAACCTGACTGTGTTGTCTTCACAATGCGCTCATTAAATTGTAAGTTGATCTGCTGGTATTTATTTTCCGGTACATTCACCACATCACTGCCACTACTTCCTGATTGTTTTAACTGCTCAGGTATTCATCAATTTAGAAAAAAGTCAGTTAATTAGCTTACCTTTGTTTTCAGCAAATTGTCTTCAACAAATTAACTTCTGGTAATTGTCTTGTTCAAAAGAAACAGTTGTAGGATCTACAAAATTCTTCTGTTTTATCTAGTTAAACAGTCTTTCATAGATTACAGCTGCAAAGTGGGAAATTGAATTCAGTATGAATAACAGATTGAAGATGGTTACCAGTAAGTAATCTGCCCACCTGTTAAAATGACCAAAATATGGTTGGAATGGGCTTTAAACTCCTACAACAACAACAACATTCTTAGCTTTATGTTGTCATTTAATTACCTACAACAACAACAACAGTTTATCCAAGGTTTCCAGCCTACAGCAGAGTCCTGTAATACACATGAAGTGACACACACAAATATTGAACAGAATACAGACTATAAAGTTATTAGTATGGTTTCTCAATCTTGTTTGCCAAATGAATGAAATTTAATAAGTTCAAATTTAAAGCTGTTTGTCATCTACAGTAAAATAGCTTAAAACAGTTTCTTTGCTGGTCGCTGTAGAGTGGACATACCAGTAGAAATGGTATTCACTTTCCATTCCATTAAGATTACAAAAGTTACCAGTACACTTTCAATTGTTTTGATCTGTACTAGTTATCTGTCACGTTTCATATCTAAATCTGAAATCCTTTTTAAAGCATTTCTATATCTATTCACATCAGTTGACATGAAATATTTCTCCAGCATAAGTGGTGGTGGTGTGGTGGCCGAGTGGGTAACGCTCTGGACTACCAATCCGGAGGTCCCCGGTTCGATTCTCGGCCGGGGCACTGGATATTTCAGAAACGCTTTTCAGTGTTTCCCACCTATCTGAGATGAACTGGTTAGAAACCCAGAGGTAGTCTCGCGTGTATTGGTGCTATACGCCGGGCACGTAGAAAAGAACCAAGGGGTCTATTCGTAAAAGGGTCTTGTACCCGGATTCCCTTGTATCTGCTTCTGTGTCTAAAATAAAGGACCACAATGGAAATAAGAGCTTGCTCTTTATTGTGTTATCCTTGGTACTTGGTACTGAAATAAATACATACATACATACATACATACATACATACATACATACATACATAAGACTTACATCTATCTGTGAGAGTTACTGACATTCCCATACCAAGACTGATTGTAATTGTCTAAAATTTATTTGATTACATCATAGGTAATAGTACTGATATTTTGATTTCTCCATCTGTAAGAAAAATCTAAATATTTTAACTGAAGCTGTCTTAGGAGGTATGTTTATTTTGTTTATTTTTTCAGTCCTCAGGACATCAAAAAATTTAAAGTGCAATTGAAATCATGCACATGATTGAGAAGAATTCACATTACACAATTTGTGTGATTTGATTAGGTAATAAATATGTGTTATTATTAAAATAGGGAATACCCAACAGTTTACAGTACTCCTGTAATGACTTACACGTCTTCTATAAAATAATTCAACTGAAGTTGTAAAACAGAAAAATTTTGAGTAAGCTTTATTTTGTGGTTTGTAGAATTTTAATGGTGGCAAGAATTCACAAACAAAATTCATTAGCTAAATATCTGTTGAGTGACTGTTATATTTGGTCCTAGAAAATGTGTATCTGTATCACTGATTTTCTTTTGATTCCTTATCTGGACTAATTTTCACTGCCAAAATTAAATCATTGCAGATATTTTCAACATACGGTATTATACTAAGAAAATAATTTCATGGTTTTGCAAAGGAGCCACATGTTAACACATACAAGAAATATGTAAGATAATGAACTATCTTCTTTTGCCAGAAAGTTTTTATGCTTGTTGTAAGTTTCTAATTGCAAACATTTTTCACAAACCCATTTTACAAACACACATGTTTCCAGATCTAGTGAGAAAAACAACATTTTTAATTGCAATTCCTAGACTGGCCTAATCAACGAGAAATACTCACAAAATCAGTAAGAAGGAGTTTAAACAAAGTTAATACATGCTGAGGTGTTGTAAAGGTCCCTTATGTTGTTTTATATGGACTGGTCTAGTTTTCAATTGGACATTCTCAGTGGCTGTTTCTACGAGTGATCACTGACTATTTCCTGTCTAAATAGAGAACAATGCAGATTATCAAAGTCAGACTGTACACATGTGAACGCTGATCATGATCTGCACTCATCACAAACACAGATCAGTTATTTTGGCAGCAAATAAAAAATAACATGAACAGTTTTTGACCACTTCAATAAAACACGTTGGTTTATCATATAAGAGCAATGGCAAGTAGCTGCTCGGTGCAGGTGAATGTTTTCACAGGTTTAACTGAATGTTATTACCTGAAATTCAAAATAGATATTCTTCTCATTTATGTATCTTTGCTAATAAAGTGATATTGTTGTTTAGATGTTGAGCAAAGTTAGATATAAAATGTGTTGTTTAATACAAGAAGTGAAAGTGTTGCCAAGAACTAGAAGATTGATGCCTCATTATGGGGGGCAATTAAAAACTTTTCAAAATTGATGCAGGTGTTTTGTGAGGTCTAGATTAGACAATTTGGCAATGTTTATTATGGCATTTTTTACTACAATAACAGTGCCACTGAGTTACAAATCAGTTACTTGTTTGTTTGAAATGTTCTTAATTTAATGGCTAATTACAGATATCTGTTATTCTGTTCTGATATTTTACTGCAACTCTTTTTTTATTTTCCGGGCTTCTTCAAGTAGTACATATAGTTTTCTTAATTATTTCAAGATGTAGACGGCATGATTGTATTTTTTGCGCTACTTAATATATACAATGAAGGAAAACTACTGTGAGGCAGATGTTATTCTCCATGGCTTCTTTTTTACTTAATAATTGTGCATACATTTTATCTAGAATTCAAAATTATTATGAAAAATACAGTGTCGTAAAAATTAGATAAAAATTATATGCAAAACCTTTTTATATGAAAATTAAAAAGTTCTTGTGTATTTTGAGAAGTAAATTACAAAAAGCAAGTCAAACGTAATTAGTCAAAGTAATTTTGTGATCAGAGCAGTTTGAAAATACAGATAATGTATATTTACAATTCAGATGTATTGCAATTTCATAAGTCTGACATATTTAGGACTGCACTTTATGCTTTATACTTTATAGGTACACTCTCTATTGTTGGAGAAAGACCTAGAGGGGACAAAATGGCATTAAAATTCAGATGATCTAAGACTAGCTAAATGCTGGACAATATACATTGTCATTTATTTTCTTGTCAAACATATATTTTTTTTGTCATGGCAACAGAAATATTTATACAGTTTCTTCTAAATAAAGTAAAAAAGCAGCAGATGAAGCCTGAAGTTGTTTGGAAGAAAAAGATAAAAGTTATCCCAACCAATTCTTAGTACAAAGATCATGATTAACAGGAAATTGATAAAAGTTAGCAGTAGTTGTGGTAGATACAGGGAGGGGACATTTTAGCTCATCATCATATATCTGAACACTGGTTCTGTTTTCAACTTTGCTGGCTGCATTGGTGTCAGTTTTGTAGTTATCTTTGGTCATTATGTCAAAGGTTCATATCAGATGACAGTGACACAAATTTTAAAGACGTATTTCTGATTGGTTCATACACTCTAAATTTCCTACAGTATGAATCTTTTTGATACTGTTGTTACTGCTGTAACGTATAAGTACAAATTTCAATTGAAAAGGAAACATCTCTCTAGCATGCTTGCACTTAGAATATGTCTGCATAGAAACTAGTTTTTGATGATATTTTGTGGAAGCAGGAAGGGTAGAAAGGCTTTTATCCGCCCCCCCCCCCCCCCCCCCCCCCCCCCCCCCCTCCATCACGTCATATACCCCCCCCCCCCCCCCCCCCCCCCCCCCTCCGGACCCCCCCTCTAACCTGTCATGCATTGAAGGATTTTAAAATAACTTGGCACACATGTCTAGCACATCAAGACCACGTGTCCCCCAAAAACCCCCCCCCCCCCCCCCACCAAACGGTGTCGCCCCCAACCCCCCCCCCCCCCCCCAAAGGGGAAGGCCCCCCCCCAGTTGGAGTATGAAGGTTATGGAATCCTCTCTATCATATGCACACATTCGGTCCGGACTGTAACTTTGTCATGCATTGAAGGATTTTAAAATAACTAGGCACACATGTCTAGCACATCAAGACGACGTGTCCCCGCAAAAACCCCCCGACGCGTCCCTAGCTCAAAGGTCAAGGTCATACTTAGACATTTAAAGGTAATGGATTCCCCTAAATATGCATATATGCACACATTCGTGTCCGGACTGTAACTTTGTCATGCATTGAAGCCGATTTTAAAATATCTTGGCCACAAATGTCTAGCACATCAAGACGACGTGTCACGGGCAAAACCCCCCCCCCCCTACCCCCCCCCCCCCCCCCCCCCCCCCCCCCCCCCCCCCCCCCTCAAGGTCAGGTCACCTTAGAGTTTGAAGGTAATGGATTCCTCTATATATGCTATATGCACGCATTCGTGTCCGGACTGTAATTTTGTCATGCTTTAAAGGATTTTAAAATATTTGGCACAAATGTCTAGCACATCAAGACGACGTGTCGCATCCAAGACCCACATCCCTAACAAAGGTCAAGGTCACACTTAGAATTTATAGGTAATGGAACCTGTATATATGCATACATTTGTGTCCGGACTATAACTTTATTATGCTTTGAAGGATTTTTAAAATAACTTGGCAAAATGTCTAGCACATCAGCGGATGTGTCCAGGCAAGACAAGTCCCTACCTCAAAGGTCATGGTCACACTTAGTGTTTAAAGTAATGGAATCTGTATGCATGATTACTCTGTCATGCATGGAAGGATTTTAAAATTACATAGCACATTTATTGAGCACATGGAGAGGACACAGACTGTGAGGCACCTCTTTCGGGGGCATTCGTCACTTGTGAGGGACAGCTCTTGTTATTGAATGCTTTCATACTTGACAAGCTTATTTGGGCTAAACCTAAAATATAAAGGTATAACATTACAAACTAAAATGCGTTTTATTTAACAGTGTTCTTGTCTGTTTCTTGATTGAGCAGGCTTCAGGTTGTTGCAATTAGCTTTGAAGTGTTTCAAGATTGTTTAGAGTGTTGAAATAGATGATTGATACACACTGTAATTGTTTTCTGTAAACAGAATAAATCAGTTATCATGTCAACACTGAGAAAGGAATTTTTTCCAGAGAAATTATTCTCACAAAACAAAGTTAATGAGGAAAGGTTTTAAACTAACAAGGCAGAAGGTTATAAAGACTTGCAAAATATGTTAGCTTGGCTTTTTTTGTTGAGCAAGAAAAAAATGGGTGTGAAAGAAATAAATTAGAGGGAGAAGAAATGGATATGTCTTGAGCAGGGTATATTCTTTTCAGATCATCACAGTGTATGCCATTGAGCTGGTAACCAGCACAGATCAGAGCCTGCAGCATGTGACATATTGCTCATATTGTATTATTGTTGTGTAGTCACTATGTAATGCATGTACATGAGCCTTTTTGACGTATAGCGACATACACATCTAAAACAGAAGTAAGTCATAGCTTGTGGCCGAGACTGCACTTAATTAAATGCAAAACAATGATTTCTGATGAAGTCTTCCAACTGCCCCAATTCCCACCACAACAAACAACAACATCACAGAGACAGGTATTAGTTGAAGTAAAACTCAGTCTGACTGTCTGTCTGGTCATGTAGACATGTCAGGCTGAGTTAAAGCCTTGTCTGTGTTATACATAACGTTCTAGTTCTCTCATTCTCTGACTTGTGATCTGTTTTATATTTCAGGGTAAACAGAAGCAGACTAAAAGAACACAGACATTTTTCCAGTTTTGTAACGCAAAGGAAGCCATTTTGTTATGTACTGATGTGGCAGCTAGAGGGTTAGATATTCCAGCAGTTGATTGGATTGTTCAAGTTGACCCTCCAGATGATCCTAAGGTATAAACATCTCTTTAATATTTTACAAACTAGTAACAATGCAGAAAATTATCTGAATATAATGGTATACAGTTGCTAAATTTTGTGAAAATGTTTCCAGATCATAATAACTAAGGACTTTCTGTATATGGTTTATATAGCCATACACATGTGTGTAAAGGATCTGTACATTTTTGTGTTACCTGCTTTTCACAGTGTAAGCTTCAAATCAGGAACTCAGAACTCATTGCCTAAGTTATATTTACTGCTCACAATTGTTGGCACTGCTTGTATTAAGAAATTCAGTGAAGTGTAATTCATTACATTCTGTAGATAACATATTCATACATTTTATTCAGGCTCTTCTTTTGTTTCACAAAATTCATGTATATGTTAGAGTCCATCCGTTCGAAGAGTTTTTTAGAAACCACATTTCATTTAATCTGATTTTAAAAGAAAAAAAAATTCATGAAAGTTTCATAGTTTCATGAAAGATTCATAGGTAACAATGTTTATTTTGATTGAATATTGGACAGATGTGCCTCCGGAATTACCTAAAAAACTATATTGATCAAAATATGAGATGTTCTTATTCATGCACTTGGAAATTAATCCTTCTAAGATATAAATTATATCTCTACAGAATCGTAATAATGCAGAAAATTGGCAAAGATTTCAACAAAACCAGAGATAAATGATTGACACATTGATATCTAAATTCTGTTATCTGTAACATTCTAATACGTAAATGCTTTACAATACAGGCTGCATGTTCTTTCATGTGTAAAAACTGAATGAGCTTTTTTTAGAAAGCAGAAATGAAAGATCAGAGCAAATGTCAGAGTTATTGCCCCTGAAATAGTGAAAATTAACATATTTCACCTTTTTGTGCAGGCTATGATTTTATTTTATGTTAAGAACTTTTAACACAACAATAAAAGGGACTAACTAATTCTTTTGGCTCCCCAAACTGAAAAAATAGGCATGGGCATTCTGTTGTGTAACTATGTAAGTTGGTTTCATGTCGTAAACGCAGGTTTAACAGTACTTTAATTTTTATAATGTATACTATGTATGCACCATTTACATTACAGTGCATACAGTTAAGTTGTAATGCATCCAAATTAGCAAACTGACATATATATGAAAAAAGAACAATCATTTGTCAGCAGAAGGGATGGAGGGGGGCACACTCACACTACAATCAGAAACATTGCCTTGCTAATGGACACTCACACTACAATCAGAAACATTGCCTTGCTAATGGACACTCACACTACAATCAGAAACATTGCCTTGCTAATGGACACTCACACTACAATCAGAAACATTGCCTTGCTAATGGACACTCACACTACAATCAGAAACATTGCCTTGCTAATGGACACTCGCACTACAATCAGAAACATTGCCTTGCTAATGGACACTCACACTACAATCAGAAACATTGCCTTGCTAATGGACACTCACACTACAATCAGAAACATTGCCTTGCTAATGGATCAACATATTAGTAAAGTTACAGTAAAACATTTGTTTTAATTTCAGGAGTACATTCATCGTGTGGGCAGAACAGCTAGAGGGGAGGGTGGAGTTGGCCACGCCCTTCTGATCCTGAGACCTGAAGAGTTGGGGTTCCTGCGCTTCTTAAAGCAGGCAAAGGTTCCTCTGAATGAATTTGAGTTCTCCTGGAGTAAAGTATCAGATATACAACTTCAGGTACATGGATCAGATTGTTTTATACAAAGTGCCAGGGTCAGTTATTAGGATTGCCCACCGTCCGTCATACACCGTAATAATGTCCATTCACATTTTCCTTCAAACTACATCTCTGAAATTGCTGGGCCAATGTTGATGAAACTTGACAGGGATGTTTCTTGCATGAAGCTCTGCAGTAGTTATTCAAATAATTCCATTCTATAGAGAACTCTGGTTGCCTTGGCAACGGAAAAGGAAAAACTTTTAAAATCTTCTCATAAACCGGAAGGTCCAGAGGCTAGATATTTGGCATAAAGCATTGTCAAGTGGACCTCTACCAAGATTGTTCAAATCATGACCCTGGTCAGGGGTTACTTGATTTTGCATCAGCTTGTGTATATAGGTATAACTAATAAAAATCTTCGTCTCTGAAACCACAAGGCCTAGAGCTTAGATATTTGTCACTAGATCTAGAGCTGAGATGTTTGGAATAAGCATTATGTAGTGAACCTCTGCAGTGGATTGTTCAGATGGGAGCCCTTAAGTGCAAGTTGACCCTTTCTGCTATTGATGACCTTGTATTACAACCAGTGGTAGCCAGGGTAGCAATATAGGCACATCTTGGCCCACTTGTTTTCCATCTGATAATCACAGCTTTGTTTTAACACAGAATCTGCTTAAACATGCAAGTTAATGTACCTAATTAAGTTGAGTCATCCTCAGGTCACTCAGATTTTAGTTTGAAATTAGACTCCAAGAGTAATCTTGAGTAATTTTGAACCATTTCTCCAATTAATTTCCAAAAGCAGACTCTTCGATATCATTTACAAGTGAGTTAAGTTAAAATCTTATCTGTTTACTGTACTCGATGGTAGGCTGATCATGGTCCACACCAGTAGACTGTTCCACATGTGTCAATTGTATTCAGACTGCAGGCTGATTATTGTCCACACCACTAGACTGGACCCGGACTGCAGGCTGATTATGGTCCATACCGGAAATCTGTACTTATAATGCCTACTGATCATGGGCCACCAGACTGCAAACAGATCATGGTACACATCAGAAGACGGTAGTCAGCATGCATACTGCTCATTGTATGCACTTATAAACTGTTCTATGACAGAAGGCTTATGATGGTCCACACCAGTAGCCTGTAGGTTGATCATGGTCTGCATCGGTAGACTGTACTCAGACTGCAAGTTGATCATGGTCTGCACTTGTAAACTTTATTCAGACAGCAGGCTGATCAAGGTCCAAACCAGTAGTCTGTAGTCAGACTGCCGGCTGATCATGGTTCACACCAGTAGTCTGTACTCAGACTGTAGGCTGATCATGGTCCACACAATAGACTGTACTCAGACTGCAGGCTGATCATGGGCCACACTGGTAGTCTGTACTCAGACTGCAAGCTGATCATGTGCCACACCAGTAGAGTGTAGGTAGACTGCAGGCTGATCATGGGCAGCACCAGTTGACTGTACTCATGCTGCAGGCTGATCATGGTCCACACCTGTAGACTGAAGTCAGACTGCAGGCTGATCATTGTCTACATCACTAGACTGTACTCAGACTGCAGGCTGATCATGGTCCACACCTGTAGACTGTAGTCAGACAGCAGGCTGATCATAGTATACACCAGTAAACTGGACCCAGACTGCAGGCTGATCATGGTCCACACCAGTAGACTGTACTTAGACTGCATGCTGATCATGGTCTACACCAGTAGACTACAAAGACTGCAGGCTGATCATGGTCTACACCACTAGACTGTACTCAGACTGCATGCTGATCATGGTCCACACCAGTAGACTGTACTCAGACTGCAGGCTGATCATGGTCCACACCAATAGACTGTACTCAGACTGCAGGCTGATCATGATCCACGCCAATAGACTGTACTCAGACTGCAGGCTGATCATGATCCACGCCAATAGACTGTACTCAGACTGCAGACTGATCATGGTCCACACCAGTAGACTGTACTCAGGCTGATCATGGTCCTCACCAGTAGACTGTACTCAGGCTGATCATGGTCCACACCAATAGACTGTACTCAGACTGCAGGCTGATCATGATCCACACCAGTAGACTTTACTCAGGCTGATCATGGTACACACCAGTAGACTGTACTCAGACTGAAAGCTGATCATGATCCACACCAGTAGACTGTACTCAGACTGATCATGGTCTACACCAGTAGACTGTACTCAGACTGCAGGCTGATCATGGTCCACATCAGTAGACTGTACTCAGACTGCACGCTGATCATGGTCCTCACAAAAAGACTGTACTCAGACTGCATGCTGATCATGATCCACACCAGTAGACTGTACTCACACTGCAGGCTGATCATGGTCCACACCAGTAGACTGTACTCAGACTGCAGGCTGATCATGATCTACACCAGTAGACTGTATTCGGACTGCAGGCTGATCATGGTCCTCACCAGTAGACTGTACTCAGACTGCAGGCTGATCATGGTCCACACCAGTAGACTGTACTCAGACTGCAAGCTGATCATGGTCCACACCAGTAGACTGTACTCAGACTGCAGGCTGATCATGATCTACACCAGTAGACTGTATTCAGACTGCAGGCTGATCATGGTCCTCACCAGTAGACTGTACCCAGACTGCAGGCTGATCATGATCCACATCAGTAGACTGTACCCAGACTGCAAGCTGATCATGGTCTACACCAGTAGACTGTACTTAGACTGCAGGCTGATCATGATCCACATCAGTAGACTGTACTCAGACTGCAGGCTGATCATGATCCACACCAATAGACTACTCAGGCTGCAGGCTGATCATGGTCCACACCAGTAGACTGTACTCAGAATGCAGGCTGATCATGGTCCCCACCAGTAGACTGTACTCACACCAAAGGCTGATCATGATACAGGCTAGTAGAATGTTCTCAGACTGCAAGCTGATCATGGTCCACACCAATAGACTGTACTAAGACTGCAGGCATATCATAAGCCACACCAGTAGACTGTACTCAGACTGCAGGCTGATCATGGTCTGCACCAGTAGACTGTACTCAGACCAAAGGCTGATCATGATACAGGCTAGTAGAATGTTCTCAGACTGCAAGCTGATCATGGTCCACACCAATAGACTGTACTAAGACTGCAGGGATATCATGAGCCACACCAGTAGACTGTACTCAGACTGCAAGCTTCCCAGACTGCAGGTTGATCATGGTCCACATCAGTAGATTGTAGTCAGACCGCATTCTGATCATGGTCCACTCCTGTTAACTGTATTCAGACTATAAACTGTTCATGGTTCATACTGGAAGAAAAGCAGAAATATCTGCTTCCAGAACTGTAAGGAAATAAGTAGGTGTCAATGGTAGAACTAGTCCCAGCAGGGATGCATTTTTTTTCCACATAAATGTTCTGTTAGTTGAGTTATCAGTAGAAGGTGGTTAGGTTTAAATGTGCAGTTTCCAAGACAGCAGGTAATTGACTGTTCTAAGGCATTTTCTTCTAATTCAACCCATTATTATGTGTTAATTCTGTGCACTGTATGTTTTCTTCATTTATTGCACTTGATTAAGGCTTTGCCACTATAGTTTGATATTAGAGCTGTAGAGTACACCTTGTCCACTCTAAAGGAATCCTTTTATATCTACATCTGCCTTAGGAATACATATTTTTGTACAGACTGCAACTTGGACATACATTGATAGATCTGAAAATTACTTGACACAACTGACAACATTTGTGTCCTTACCTTAAAGGTCAAGGTCACAGTTAGGGTTTAAAACTCTTGCATAGGGTGATATAGCTATATTTTGTGTGATCGTTAGGATCTACATGACTGCATGAACAAATTTTTAAAAAACTTTACAAATTTATGACACATGTGGCTACCTCTAAGGTCATGGAGCCAACTGATGGTGTGCATGACCTGGGCCATTTGTCACTTTACACTGACAGTTATTGTTCACATTTCATTTTAGTTAGGTATGCTGTGTTATAACAAGTATGTTCTGGTATGATACCTTTGGCAGCCTTCATCACCTTCACCTGTAACATACTAGCAAGATAATGAATTGGGTATGTAAAAAACCCGAAAGTTGACTGCATACAGAATTTGTTTACATTTTTGCTTCAGGAAAAAAAGTGTAAAAATTTGTAGTTTTTGTCATTTTCAATGTAACCACACCAAGAAAGAAAAACATGAATTGGTTTGAAACTGCTACAGGCATAGACTTCAGTTCCATACTAGATGATTATTGATAAAACAGAATTTGGTTTTCATGCTCAGCAAGTCATGTGCAAACTTTAATGTCAGCTTGAATTAATCTGCCAGACTTGTTTATGTCCCCATGGAAACAAATTGAGTCCACATTTTGAATGTTTTTGAATTTTTTCAGAGAATTATTTTAGAAAATGTCAGAGTACAGAAATTGTATCTGCTTTCTTTAACAAGGCAAATAAATCAACAGCTGAGTTACTGTGCTTGATTTAGTTTAATTGCCAGTATTGGTGCATTATATTTTGTTCAAAAGAGACCTTGATATAAATATTTTATATCTGTTGGTTAAAAAAATGTGTGTACAAATAAACTAAATATCAAAGTACATGTAATCAAAAACTGTTGTAATCAAATAGACAAGCTTACTGTGTGTTTGATATCATCTTTTCATTTCCAAAAATCCTGTAGGCATCATTTCCTATATTTTGAGGAAATTTCCCATCTTTCTGAAACCTTCCATCTTTGCTGTTTATTACCTTGTGACTGTTATAATTAAAAATCTTTAAATTTGTTTTGATTGTAAAATGTGTCTTGCTTGAAGAAACACACACAAATGTGCCATATTTAGTTTAAACAATATTAATTTTCAGGTAATCATGTACAATACAATACAAAAAATGAAAGTAGTGAGACAAATTACAAACATAAAAACACTAAATATATAGTAACACAGAAATGGATTTCAAAACAAGTCTTTTAAAAGACTTTATATAAAATCTATCACCAATATCATTGAAAAAAGTGTCTGGTTCATACAAGTAACATAAAGTCTTTCTTGAAATAAAAGGTGAAGAAAAAGATTAGTAAAATTAGGTCTATGCTGCACTACAGAACTCAGACTCATGTTATGATAATGTCAAATGATTTAATTTTATGAGGTTTTGGTTCCTGCCAAATGTGCTATGTTTGTAGAAGGGCTTTGTAATTCTGTAAATAAGAATCTTGTTAGCAGAATGTATCTCGGGATATTGTACCAATTGTAAAGTAACAATAAGGTTATTTATTGCCATGCTCAGAGAGGCGTTTTATAAGACTTGATTTAAGACTCTGTTGTCTTGAATGAAGGGACATTTTATGAGGTATAGAATATTCTTATATGAGAAATGTTCTTCGAGATCATAGGTAAGATTTAGTTGTCATGTTTGAGGAATAGTGCATTAGTAAAAATTAAATCAGTCTTTGAGAAAGTATATATTGTAAGATATAAAACCATATTGGTTGATTTATCATTAAAGTGTTGCCATGGTAACAGCAAATGAAATATTCAACCATTGTGACTAGTTTAGACCATGATCAGCTTGCACATTCGTGCATTCTGAACAATTACTGATCATGATCTGCAATGTTTGTTATTTAGTCAATAAGTTTTCACTAAACACCCCTTCTAACAATAAATTGTACTGTCCAAGATGAATGATGGACAAGTCCATTTTAAAAATTCGGCAGGATAAGGGTTGAAGTCTTCTGTGATATAATGTACTATTCACATCTGATCAGTTGTAGCATCAGTCTTTATTTATAGCTTTTTATTTGCAGCTAGAAAAGTTGATAGAGAAGAACTACTTCCTGAACAGATCTGCACATGAAGGATACAAGTCATACGTCCGTGCCTACGCCTCACATAGTCTCAAAAATATATTTGACGTGAACACCTTGGATCTGCAAAAAGTGGCTTTGTCATTTGGATTTAAGACTCCGCCTTTTGTGGACCTAAGTATCCTTTTATATTAAGGACAGCTGTCGCCCAGTCTTCAAAAAATATTGCGTTCTAGAGGTTTTTGATTAATTGTTAAATCAAATTTCAAACAGTTTCACTTTGTTAAAGCATATTTTCCTCTGTCCAACTAACTGACAGTCCATTTGGTGAAACCTTGAACTACTGGTCACAGGAACAGTCTTTACATCAAGATATGTAACTGCCCAAATTTAACTAATGACCCATTTATTATTGACAAACTGTCACCTTTCTGACTATAAACTTCTAAAAGAAATTCATGTTGATGTTTAATAATTAATGAAAGGTTAACTTGATCTTAGAAAACTGTACATCAGCATTCAAGGGTAAGACATCCAGGCCATGTTTGATAATTGCTAATTGATATTATTGATACTAAACTCTCTCTCTTCGAGGTTGATTTCATCAGGAATGAGTCTAGAGAGCGATTATTCTAAGTTGTAAGAACTTGTTTTGCAATCGAGAATAAATAAATTAGTATAAATAAATATAAAAAAATGATAATTGCAATATCAAGAAAGATAATTGCCACATCCAGTAAGTAATTGATAATTGCCACTTCAGGTGAGTAACTTATAATTGCCACATCAATTGAGATTTTGATAATTGCTATATCAAGTGTAACTGATAATTGCCAGATTTAGTAAGTAATGACAGAGTGTCTGCCCTTTTACAAAAATGTATTGTGAATCTTAAATTTTAGAAGTTTTTCATGATTGATACAAAATTTCTAAAAATGTTTTACAGGCTAATTAAAACATTAAATTCCAGTCTATATGAGATATCAAAACAATGTTCCATGGCTCAGTGTACGCACCCAGTTGAATAATTGTCCAAACTGCATGTGTAGTTGCAGAATTACTGCTACATCAATGATTGAAACAATTTTTTATGTTGTGCAGGTATCCCTAAGAGATGCCCATACAGTGTGCATACAATACCAACAGTGCTGTATGTTCTCGAAACATCAATTACTATATCAGTGTCACTGTGTATTTGTCAAATATTTTATTACCTAGTTTCTGACACCAGCAAGTTGTCTGTGATTAGGAGGCTGACATTTATTGTATATAGATAGAATCCCTGCTGCAAGTCTCCCTGTAAAACTTGCAACAACACACATTCTTAGGCTTTATGGCACCATTTTCTTCTAGATAGATGTATGTCCATGTTGATTATAATACTCCTATTTCAAAGCTCACTTGGTTGTATGCTGTTTTCTTATGTAACTGTTCTGAAGTCAGAAAACACATGACTTGGTATGAACTTGTTGTTTACTGGACTTGCATGTTTTCTGTCTTACAATAAGGGTAATACTTGTGAAGAAGCTTTGTGACATGTAATTGTCTGCTGATACAGAAATGAAGTTTGGTAGGATAGAGGGCATGAATGAAGTTTGGTAGGATAGAGGACATGAATGTAAAGGTTTGGTAGGATAGAGGACATGAATGTAAAGGTTTGGTAGGATAGAGGACATGAATGAAGTTTGGTAGGATAGAGGGCAGGAATGTAAAGGTTTGGTAGGATAGAGGACATGAATGTAAAGGTTTGGTAGGATAGAGGACATGAATGTAAAGGTTTGGTAGGATAGAGGACATGAATGTAAAGGTTTGGTAGGTAGGATAGAGGACATGAATGTAAAGGTTTGGTAGGATAGAGGACATGAATGTAAAGGTTTGGTAGGATAGAGGACAGATGAATGTAAAGGTTTGGTAGGATAGAGGACATGAATGTAAAGGTTTGGTAGGATAGAGGACAGGAATGTAAAGGTTTGGAAGGGGAGCCCGATTGGTAGGTAGAGGACGGTAAGCCCCCCCCCCCCCCCCCCCCTGGTTTGGGGGGGACAAAAAGCGATGTAAAGGTTTGGTAGGATAGGGACATGAATGTAAAGGTTTGGTAGGATAGAGGACGTAAGTAATTTAGGAAGAGGACATGAATGTAAAGGTTTGGTAGGATAGAGGACATGAATGTAAAGGTTTGGTAGGATAGAGGACATGAATGTAAAGGTTTGGTAGGATAGAGGACATGAATGTAAAGGTTTGGTAGGATAGAGGACAGGAATGTAAAAATGGTAGGATAGAGGACAGGAATGTAAAGGTTTGGTAGGATAGAGGACAGGAATGTAAAGGTTTGGTAGGATAGAGGACATGAATGTAAAGGTTTGGTAGGATAGAGGGCAGGAATGTAAAGGTTTGGTAGGATAGAGGACATGAATGTAAAGGTTTGGTAGGATAGAGGACATGAATGTAAAAGGTTTGGTATAGACTTGTCTTTTGAAAGGCTTTTGGCTTTGAGTTAATCAGCTGAGGGTGTGTATTTCTGCTGAAATTGCACTGGTACTTTTCATATGAGTTGAAGGGTCCGAAAAAGAAAGTTGGCTTTTATTATTTAAAAGAATTATTTTTACATTGTGTACTTCTATTTAAAGCACCTTATGATAAGTAACTGAAGATTGACATCATTCTTATGATATGCAATCATGTTTTTGCAGTATTTATATAGGAAAACATAAAAACATTCCATTTTCCATTAAAATTTGCTTTATAAGCAATCATGTATTAGGGATGAAGGAGCTTTTGTCCACCTGGGCAAAATTGAGCTTAGGGACTAATGACCTAGGGGCTAAAGTCCTACATGCATTATAAATATTTAACAAAAAGTTGGCTAGTGTAACTGAAAACTGTGAAAGAAATTATACATACACAATAGGACATAATTATTATATATTTCGCGCATGCAAGAAATTCAGATAACTTTTTGCCTACTGGTGAAACACTAGTGCAGATTAAATTTGTGCTTAATTTCCAGCAAAATATGAAAAGATCTGTCCTGTTAAAACAAAAATGATATCACATTATATCTCGGATGTTAGGAGTATATTTTGGCACCTGCCTGTTGTACACTTGTGTACTTGTACACACAAAGTTCAGAGAACTGTCTGCCAGTTACAGAGGTTGATGATAATAATGAATTCTTTATTTCCCTGTCTGGAACAACACCAGTATTCATTTGTAATAGTGACATTTACAGAATATATTACACAACTCGCTCTAGGGTGTATAATCGCCTTCAATGATTAGAATGCAAATTCCTGAGAAAATAAGCACTCTGAAGCTCGAAACTTTGTCTATGCTATTAATATTTTAGGTAAGAAACTCATCATGACAACAAGTTTTCTGATTTTCAGACTAGATTGGGGTTTCACAAGTTGGCCTGTCAAAGGTAATTTAGTATTTCCATTGATATCTAGTCTTGAAATGGATATTTGAGAGGAGCTGTACTCTAATCCACCATGTAGTAGAGACCTTGAATGGCTTCACAGAAGAAAACTGCCATCAGGTTGTCATGTCTCTCCCAATATCTTTATTCTCTAAGTTGGATATTTGTTTTGAAAGTTCATATTTAATATCAACCAGTGAGTGTAGACAGATGTCTTTAACAGTGTAGATTTATATTCAATAATTAAATCAAATCCTACATTATAAAGAGCTTGTCTTCCTGAGAAGCCGAGAGCTTACTTAATTTTCCTGTTTTCTATTTCTATATAAAGTTTTCTCTTGTAATTTGACAAGAATGGGATGACATGATGAATTGTTTTACTGGTTAATGTCTTCAGGATATGAACAAATGCACAGTAATGGATTAGCAGACAAAGAGCTTATGCTGTCTTCAATTCTGTAGCAAAATTGATCGCTTTCATGATCTCTGTTCACTTGTTATTTCAGTTTTTGGATTGACCATGAACTGGTTAGGTAATATGGCGCCATCATTCTGTGGAACTGAAATAGACTTATGTTCAAAACCTGATTATGAAATATGTAAACCAACATGAACAATATACATATCATACCTGAATGCAAATGTCAGTCAAACAGCACAAAACACATGTGACAAATCAGTTCAAAGTCATTTTTGTTTCATTTCTTAATGTGTACAAATTATGTAAATATTGAGATATTGAAAATATTTCATACATAGGGAACACATTTGACTGTTTTTGGAATTTACAAAAATTAAGGTCCTGGGTTCTCAATGAATCAATAAAATCTACAGAAGTTTTGTCATTAGTAGATCAAGGTCAAGAAATATATCATGCCGGCAACTTTGGTGTATCAGTAGATCGCTTGTGTAGTAGCACCATAGATAAAGAAATAGATACAAGTCGTATTCCTTAACTGAAATCAGATGTACATGGTAGTAAAAGTGGCGGGGGTGGCGGCAGGAACAACTCTGGGCGTGCAGGGGGAGGATTTGGCTACCAGAGAAGTAAACATCAGTTCAAGTCAAAGGTTTTCAAGCAAGTGGGTGGAAACAAAAAATCAGGTGGTAAAAGACAGTTCTCACGGTGACAGGACATGGCTGACAGAAGTTTTACAGTTACCATGGTGACAGATAACTGAGAATGGAACTGCTGCTCGATGCAGTAGAATGAATTGCAAAGCTGAAAAATAGTGGCCTTACATGTGTTAGATAACAACAGACATTCAGACATCAATTACTTCTTCATTGTTCTTCAGAGATAACACTTGTAATTTTGTGCCAGAAACGTCATAGAAATCTTTACTTTAAACTTTACATCAACATTTTGTTTCTCAGATCATAAAGGACACGCAGCAGATCATAAAAGATACCCAGTCAGAATAGAGTGGATCTATTTAGCATTAAGATATTTTGAATTTAAAAAATATCAATTACTTTTTCAGGAGAACTTTTTAATTGTAAATTTGTTTGAGAACCATATTGTCAATTGTACATGTATGTCAATATGTTACAAATACAATCTTAACATGATCTTTACTTCTTTTTAATTTGCATAGTATATGGATAATATTTGTTTTATATTACTTACTGTTGTGAGCACAGGTGCTTGGGGTCTGGACCTCACCCTCTTAAGCCTGACCCTCGCCCCTGTTCACTGCAGTATCTTTAAATACATCCTACAACTGCGTGTAAGCTAACCAATTACAGATGCAATTCCTTATTCTACTTACCTACTGATCACATGATTATGGTGACAATGTATATAAATACAAGATTTGAAAAAAACTCGATTTCCTCTATCACATCTCAGATATACTGTTTATGTCATTTCTAAAAATAGTAACGATTCAAAAACTATAGGCATCCGGCTATGGTCTTTATCGATGGTGTAAAAATGGAACCAGTCATTTTATTTATAAATCTGCTTTCAAATTTTCCGCAATAGCATTCACACAAGAAAAAATCCTCGCTTGTAAACGTAATGGTACCCCGCGCACGATATTTTATATAGTGCGATGCGGGATACCTATTTTTATAACTTCATGTATATACTAAATCTGATTTGTGCAGAAGTGTAAATTTTTCCTCGAAATTCTCTTAATTCAACTGTATTTGATGCAGTTTGGAGTGGGATTTTATTCAGAAAATTGTTTTGCATTGGAAAAACCCGTTAGTTATTCCTTACTTACACACATGCCTTAAATATGCAATTGGAGTTTTCAGTTGCTTCAAATCTTGTATTATATACGTTCTGTACAACATGGGACAAGAATAGATTGGGTCGCGAGTCCATACCACAAACATTTGTGGCTGTGAGCTGTTGTGACTGCTCATCAGCTAGCATTTGTCTGTCTGTCCACCATTTTCATCAACTGACATAGGTGGAACCACTTACTCAGAGTTGTTGAAACTTCCCATGGAGGTTCCACTGTGAAAGTTATCCAAAAGTTTTATTGCGAAACATAACTCAAGTTTCCCTTTCAATATAGAGGGAAACTGAAACGGCCTTCTGGATTTTAACGTAACTTTGCAGACATGTGACTTGGGTGACCTACAAACACTGTGCAAGAGATAAACGTTGCCACCGGAGGACAAGACTACTCCCCTTATATTTATATATCTACATAAATAAGTTCAAGAGTTTGCTATTCTAAAATCAGTGGTCAGACTTTCAAATAATTCCATATGTCTTTTGAATAGTGTTTAAAGACCCTATGGCAAGACTGGTAGATGTGATGATTTGTTAAAAAACAAATGGCCACTGTGACAATGTGGCTCATCTACACATAAGTTTGTAATGAGATATTGCAATAAAAGACTTAACTTAGCTTGCACAGAGTTGAGTTTGGGTCAAGGTTAAAGCTGCTGTTACTACAAATAGATGGAACATTTTCCATCCAATAACTTTGAAACAACATATTCTGACCAAACATGATTAATAACAACAATGCCAACAAATTACCCACTTTTCTTCAGTTAAAGAGAAAATAAAAATTTCCTTGCTGATATGGAGATTCAGGGCAAATTTGATGTTTAAACAAAAGTACCAACAAATTATTTTAAGAAACTTGTGATCTGGGTATAATATGCTTAGATACACACAACTAGGATTGTGTAAAATTTGATTAAATTATGGCCAGAGGTTGCTGAAAAATAGCGCAGAAAAAACATCTAAGTACACTATATGTATGTAAAAAAGTAATTTATAACTCGGTGGAAAATTATATGCCAACAATATGCACAGCTATGCTCAAATTTGTCTACAGACAGGCAGACAAAAGTAATTTCATTATAACTCCCATATTCATTGTATCTGGGGATAAAATAAGTTGTAAATGTAGCTTAGTTTGATGTTCATTCTTTTTATTTACCCGTAACACTAATAAACTGTAAAACACAAAAATTGCCCCTGCCCACAGACGCACAAAGAAGTATACCTAGAGGGAATCTATATGAGTGGGAACAAAATCATTTATTTTATTGATAGGCCACTGGGGCGTTTACCTTTGACAAAGTGGCCAAAAATTACAATATGCCCAACATACTGCATGCTGCTTCTCACAGTCTAATCAACATCCATCTAGAGTTTCATAACATAAAAAGCAACATAGGATTACCTATTGATGACACCAAATCTTAATATGCAAGAATAGACCTTAATTAAGCATTCTACCAAGTTTTATCAAAATTTAGGAGATGAAACACCATGGGATTTTCTATTAACAAGCCTCTGTAACCTTGATCCTTGACTGAGTGACACCAAATCATAATATGCACAGCTTGACTATTACACCTGCCAAGTTCTATCAAAATCCAGTAAGGGGTTTAAAAATGTTGTCAAAACTTTTTATTGACAGGCCTCTGTGACACTGACCTTTCACGTGGCGATCCAATATTATCATAGGTTCAACTAATTTCAGGCTGATACTTCCTGCCAAGTTTGATAAAATTCAAGTAAGAGGTCTAGGATGTGACAAGAATTTCAGGCAGGCACCTGAAGCATTGAACTTGATGTAGTGACCCTAAGTAACATATGCACATCATACTGATGCTTCCTGCTAAATTTTATCAATATCCAGAAAGGAGTTTAGAAGAAGCACTTGCTAGTTTTTTTCTTTCTGCAAGGTGATAGAATGTTCATGACTTTTGACTACAAAAGTAAGATCTGTTCAAAAAACGGACATAATTATTATACAAAACACGTCAAGAACAAAACCCTCATACTGTCAAATGGATCTTCCACATATGATAAAAGTTTAAATATAATTTGCTTATACATCTAATAATAATGGGTATTGTTCAAAAGAAAACAACATCATTGGCTGTTAGATAAGTACCACATCAAAGCGCTTGGCGTACAATTCTCCGCTGCTCTTTTTTTCTCGAATTGGCGAAAAATAAGGATCTTTATGGCTAAAATTAACTTTCAAAAACAAATGTTCAGGTAGAGGAAAAGTGGATCGCAAAAAAGAAATAAATAGTCTGTTTTTGGTGGGGTTTTTTTTGCTAACTTAATCTACGTGAGTTGTTTGCATCAACAAGAACACCCTTGCGCCTACAACAAAGGACATAAATTTACAGCAAGCCATTTCTACAGGTAAAGGATATTTCTACCAAATCTCAACTTTTTAAAGAATTACCTCTACAAATAAGGATGAAACGTTGACTACTCTCATCTTTTTCTGAAATGTCGGCATTTTTGTATGTGTTTAAGCGTCACATGGGCAACGTTTGGCATTTATTTATATTATTTACTGATACATGTGAGGAAAATGACAGAAATTGTTTCAAATAATTATATATTTCTTTTTATAGATTTCTTTTACCGCTGTATCAGTACTGTACTGCATAATATATAGTGCACTGGTGCTACACGATTCTATGTACCTTATGTTTTATATACCCATATCCCTACTATATACCTCGATCCCCTGTAATTGCCCACATTCCTTCATTATATAAATTTCAAACTAACATTAGTTTCGTTCTTGTGCTGGAAACTCCAATAAATATGCAATAAATATATCAAATGAACGAGTTACTCAATTTAAATGTATCCACCTGTTATGCAAGTCCTATTTGCCGATAATAAAATCTATGAAATTTCTCGCATAAACCAGGAATACTCGATGTATAGACCGTTCCTGTATAAACAGAACGGCAAAACCTCAAGACAAAAAACCTTTGACAATCATTTCTGGAATAGCTAATGTCTGCAGAATTCATATGTTTGTCTGAAAGTCTTTGACACATTCTATATGAAAAAAAAGCTCTGAACAAGGTGTTCTTGTTTAGATAATGCGAAAACATGACGGCTCGTTAAATTACCACAAACAAGTTGTAACTTAATAATCGACAACGCAAGACAAAGTTATAATTCTTAAATTTAAATTTTAACTAATATAAAAGCAGTAAAAAAATTCTGATCACGTGTGTGCAAAGAGCTACAGTGTTACCATTCCTTGAAATTTTACCTACTGTAGTGACCTACGTACTTGTATGCACCGGCGCTTGGCCAATTCGTTGTCCAAAAACATTTATTTTCCACACAAAACACTTTTATGCCTTAGTCTGTTGAAAAAATCAAATGATAAAATATATATCATATACATTGTACATACAGCATTATATATACTAAACGAAATTTCTAACGCACCACCTGCTTTTTCCTCCTTATTTAATTATCAACCCTTCCAATATCTGCCAGCTTATTTTAGCTATCTGTGCACGAAAGCTATCATGTCTTGCATTTATGAAGACACTGGATAGATACTTCCGTTACATTAATTTCAAAATGATCGAGTGGTACAAATTATATGGCAGAGAGTTTTAATTGCACGTTTAAACGTCCGTAAACTTAACATGGGTTATTGCATTGATGCACTTCCTTAGGAAACCCACTCTTAAAATTCTCTTCCGTATGACATTTGTATCAATCGATACCCAAATCAAGGGCCATAAGTCTATTAAAAATCACTGAAAATGAATATGTGAAGGATATGCAACTCCACCCAATGACACGGGAGAGCCGAAACATCGCCTAATGACACGGGAGAGCCGAAACATCGCCTAATGACACGGGAGAGCCGAAACATCGCCTAATGACACGGGAGAGCCGAAACATCGCCTAATGACACGGGAGAGTCGAAACATCGCCTAATGACACGGGAGAGCCGAAACATCGCCTAATGACACGGGAGAGCCGAAACATCGTAAAATTGGACGTATCAAGGATCATAACTCCTTGCACTGGAACATGCCAACGATATGCACAACTAAGCTTGGCAATGATCAGGTCTGTGAAGTTTGGTGTAAATCAACCCAATGCTATAGGAGAAGTACCACACACATCGTAAAATTGGACTAATCAAGGGCCATAACTCCGCTGAATATCAGTGATCCGGTACATACCGACGATGTCCACTACAAGGCTTGGCAATGATCTCTTCTGTGAAGTTTGGTGTAAGTCTACCTGCTTGTGTCGGAAGAGTTGAGCGTAAAAACTTTTGCGACATACAGACAGACACGCAAAACCAAATAGATATGTTTCCGCACCACTAGGCGGGAGACGTTACTAACCCTATTCTGACGCACAATGTGCACATTCCAGTTCTGGTGCAAAGACTATGGAAGGTTATCACCCGTCAAAAATGACATGGGATCATAAACAAATAGGCCGGTAGCTGGCATCGAATATTGGCAATGATTTCAGTCCATATTTCAAGTGTCCATTCTTACAACCAATATCAAGGCACACATGCTTTACGAACAAGTGATTCTGACAAAATAGCTTTATTATTTAAAGTTTACTACTACAGTTGTGTGTATCTTATAACTATATGACTGAATTGATCACAGTATTACTGAGACAATTTAGATGGCCAACATTCCCGGTGTATAGCTTAGACGCAAATAATCCATTCATGGACATTGATCATAAGCCACATCTTTACTGACAATACCAAACGGCGCCTTCGGTGGTAGATGAAACTAATCATATAATACAGCGAAATAACTTCTTCCATTCCGATTGATTGATATCGATTTGAGAAGATATTGTTGAGTATTTATTTCTAACAACCCCTTCGTCTTAATTTGGGATACACCCAATTACATTTCTTGTGTTGACATGCGTGAGTGAACGCTCGTACACTGTAAATTCAAGTGTTCAGGAATTGAACACAGTATGCACACCGATTTGCAACAGATATTGAACGCGTCACTGCGTTCAAAATCTTAACTCTAGTGTTCAATTTTTCACACTCAAGTATTCGATATGTGATCACTTTGTGTTCGGGCACGTTCAAACTTTAACGCTAGTGTTCAAATTGTTAACACCCAACTGTTCTTTTTATGAACATCTTATGAACACCCATATGTTCTACTTTTTAATGCCGGACGCGTTCAAATCCAATGCAACAGATATTGAACACCTAGAACATGTTTAAAGATATGAGTGTTAAGACTGGGAACATTTACTGAACACACTGGGTTCAGATTAGAACACATGATATCAGAACGTGTTCTGGGATATTGATATTGACAAATAAAACACACTTAAAACTGAAAAGTTTTTATTTAAAAACATTTTAAACAGAAAGAACTGAATATCATTGCAAGTAATATGTGGCAAGCTCTTATTGCTGTCTACAAGTTCTCTAATTTTTTATCTAGTCGTCTTCTATTTGTCGAAACTTTCTCTAAACGAATATAGGACCTGAAATAAGCAAATTTCAGAGAAATTTTACTGTCTGTATATGTCTACCTTTTAATGAAGAATCACAGATATACATGTATCACATTTCTAGAGAGCAAGAACATCAACAAAATATAGGTAATGGTCATTTCATGTCTGATGTTCTATCGCTGTTAAAGTTTAATTCCTATTTCTCTTAAATCAAAATTGAACACATGTGAACGTGTCCGGTGTTCTCTTCATTTACAGTGTATGTGTTGCACTTAATGTTTGATATAAGCCTGTAAGAGCAACATAAAAACAAAACAAATATTTTCTTGAAAACATTGGTGCCCACGATTTATTAGATGTTATGTAGCAACGTTCATTATTTTAGAATAAATTGTCTAAGGTTCGTCTGGTAATCCATGTCAACAACTGTAAAATGGATGATTGTTTGAGTTTCATCTTGGAAATAATCGCAGTATTTAGAACCAATCAGTTCTTCCTTCGTCAGATATACACTGATGTCCCACATTGATCAATAAAGGAGAGATCTACTATGTAGTGGTTATCTTTACAAAAAGAAGACAAGTTGAAATAATGCAACGATCTTGCTCGAAATGAGTCAAAACAAAACTAGGTATTGAACCCGATTGCAAGTCTTTGATCTTAAGCAAATACATTCAACTTGGATGTTTTTGTCTACACATTCCCGTTGTTACAATGTTTGTTTCACCCTGTCACCCGGTCTGACAGTTCTGACAATAGAAACATCCGGTCTATATCGAATATGCTCCCCATATTGATACAGTTTTTGTATTTGGGATGAAATAAAAGTATTGTTGTTGTTGTTGTTGTTGTTATATAAATAATAGCTTATGTTTCCCTAAACCTCTTACTCTCCGAAATTGCCAGAGAAATGTAAATAGTTGTTGTTAACTTTTTATGATACCCTTTGCTTTGATGGAGATTACGTGACCATAGTGTGATTCTTGTATAAAAGAAATAACACAAATACTAGATAATTACTTTGATATGGCCATCGGGGGACAATTTGCTGTTCTTGAAGGATGTGCTGTTACGAGAAAGACATACTGATTGAAAAGAAACGGGGTCAAATGTGTAGGAAAAAAAACAACAATAAAAAACGGCATGGCCCTGTATTACACGTACACATGTATATACGGCACAGGTATTGTCACTGGTCACAGAAGGAGAGTCATTTGCCGCTAACAGGTAAATTCCGCTTTTCTTTTAGCTGCCAGGTGTCTCTCACCGGACTTTATTGATACATAGGTATTCACTAAAACAATTAAGTCGGTAAACATACTTGATGTGTTTAGTTCGGAGGCAGAATAAATCTTTCAAAGCCGCGTCTAAAGTATCGACGCCCAGTCAAGATTGACATCAGTGAAGGATGAATCTAATTATGTCCAGTCTATGTCAATACCTAGTTAATGGGACCAGGAATTGTTTGGCATGAAAACTAGGTAGAAGGAATTGAACACTGTCCATTTCCCGGAGAAGACAATTCTGTCTTGATAGATAAAATGGAAATATGAACGAGAAATTAATTTCATTCACATATTGGATACAGGCTAATGACGCCAAATCACTATGTAATTCCTGCAAACCACGGGTTTTCTAATAACCATATCTCCATGGAAACGCGAGTTCCTTTTATACACAGCATAGATACACCAAAACAAGCGAAAGTTGACGAAAACAAACAACGTTTGCTGTTGTTGCTGTATTTTTTTCTGTCAACTATAAGCCAAATATCTAGGTCAGGTTACATCTCGAAAATGACAGGCTCTACAGCAAGAATATTGTTCCTGGTGCACAGCAGGGACAATGGAAGGAACCTTACACATGTCTTCTCTCAGATATATACACAGATGGTTCAGCAATAGCTCCAAGGATGACTGGTATACTCATCATACAAAGAAATATCGTGTATACTAACAGAAAAGCACTCTTCCAACTTTACCGAGCAAAACTTACTGCAGAGACAGAATAAGCATATTCTTAGATAGACATCTGTTGGAAATACAATTACGAACATTTGGAAACAAGAAAACTTGTATTTTATCTCTTTATTGGGAGTTTTTCGAGCTTAGCCAACAGTAGAGTATTCACTCAGTGTATGCCCGGATATTTTGACAGTGTTTTTATCCTGGCAATGAGATGAGAGACAAACCCGCCCCACATAAAAATCGACTTTTTTATTACATTTGGTTGCTGCGATTGATCAGATTTAGCCACAATGCTCATTATATTAAAACAAATTGTTTACTGTCCAATTCGTAATCTATGTCAATAATCTTAATGAAAGATCTTTGCTTGAGTCCTTGAGTTAATCAGCGTACTTTGCTCTTATCCCAGACCTGCCAGTTCTGATTTCGTCAGATATACCCATGTTCCTGAAGATCAATATTAATGGAGTGGTTGCAGAAGTTTGAAATGTTTTTTAAGGAAAGGAAATCTGAATATGCATGTGTGGGAGGGTGTTTAGGCGAAGCAGTAAACAATAATATTCCGTTTAAACTTCAGAAGGTATCATGACTGCAACCGAAGCGAGATTGCTTTTAATTATATATATACAAGCTACCAATGTCCAAATCAGATTTTGTATACTTAGTCTGCTTCTTTTGGTTTTACTATTTAAGTGATTGTTTCTATGTGTTACACGGAGCAAGTGATTCGACAGAGCAGAAAAATATATACATTACATTTGATACTTGAATAATTTGAATAACTGAATCATTCCACTTTATGATAAAAAGGATAAATATTGTTACGCTGTAATAGCCTCCAAGTTTTGATGCAGTTCACGTCCCCGGTGTCGCCTCTATGTCAGATAATCAATCAAACACTAGACTATTATTTTTATGTGGTCATCAAGGGACACTTTGTGATTCTGAATGAATGCACTATTTAGGGCAAACATATCATATTGAAAAAAGATTGCTGCACTCGACAGAAGCGTACCAATTAAAAACAATACTCATGTAAAAAGGAATATTCTATCTGTGTAACTTGCCTGTACAGCGACACAAATATAGAGTTAATATTCCTCTTTTACCCGGTATACGCAATTCTGGCTAGTCTTGATTAATTCGCCTTACTAAACAATTAAGTCGGCGAACGTACTTTAAGTGTAAAGTTCGACGAAAAATTAATCTTTCAAAGACACTGATTAGGTCACGTGTCTATGCTGACAATACAGAGTGGAGATCGACTTTAGCGGAAGATGAAACTCATTATGCCCTGTCTACAGCAATACCTAGTCAACGAGCCCATTGGTCGGCACTAAATTTGATAGAAGGCATTAGCCGCATTACGCACTTTGTCCATTTCCTACTGAAGGCATTTGCAGTCTGTCTTAATAAACGAGATAAAAATATGAATGAAAAATTGATTCGGTTCACACCGATCGAGACGGCTAATCGTATAATTCCCGTCAACAATGGCTGTTCTTGCTGTGATATCTCCATGACAATGACATTCTTTTTCATGCCAAGAAAATAGCTGTGAATACTTTATTACCTAAACAAGGTTTTTAAAAACTATTTGCTGATAGACGGTTCTATATAAAGATTTTATATGTCAATACGTTTGAAGTAAGTTTTTTTAATGATTGTTTAGGAACTGGGAGGGGGTGGGGGTGGTCGGAAAATCGCATAGGTTCCGAATGTACAAAACCGAAATACGTTTCTATCTATTTTTCTTTTGGCAGTGTTCATTACCTCGCTGTATCGGACATAGGTATATTGATATACGCGCTGTCATTTATATGGTACAGGATGAATTGACTTTGGTTCTTGCGATATACCATGTAAAAACAAAACGTTATTTTAATACGGCCGTATAACCAGTATGTAAATCAGTCATGTAAAGTACAAATTTCTAATAATGTGTATCGTTTTCTGTTGTTTCTATATTTTCACTTTGACACAATATTCACAAAAACATTGACTGCAATTCCAGACAAATGGGCAATTTATAGATAAAAATGTTACGCTTGTGCCTCATGCATTCCAGGCGCACCTTATTTTCACACAGACCTGTTAATAATGTCTCCCCAATGGATATACATTGTTTTTGCTATGAATGACTGTCTATATGTCCGTCCGCACGTCCATCCGTCTGTGCGTCCGTACGTCCGTCTGTCTGTCCGGCAAAATAGTGTCCGCTCCTAACTACTAAAGCCCTCGAAGGATTTTCATGAAACTTGGGTCAGATGTTCACCTCAACTACACGATGTGCAGAACCCATCATATAGTGAACAAACCGCCTCGGCTCTAGGTTAAGGTCACATCTCAAGGTTAAAGGTCCGAGCCTTGCATTTCGTGTCCGCTCTGTATCTTCTTCACCCCTCGAAGGATTTTTATGAAACTTGGGTCAAATGTTCACCTCATCTACGCAATGTTCAGAACCCGTGAACCAACCGCGCTGGCACAGTACAAGGTCACCATTAGATATCGAAGATCATATGACTATATTTCGTGTCCGCTCCATATCCCTTGGCTGACCCCTTGAAGGATTTTAGAATAACTCACCACAAATGTTCACCATAGTGACACAGTGTGCAGAGCGCATGTAACAATCACTTTGGTTCAAGTTCAAGGTTACTGTTACTAAAAATAGAAAAATGGTTTCCACTCAATAACTCGAGTAAGGAGTAAACCATTGCAATGAAACAAACTTGGTGTGTAGGTAGCTTGCATGGAGATAAATCATAGGATTGCATTAGGGGTCAGTAGGATCAAGGTAAAAGTCACTGTTCCTAAAAATAGAATTTAAAAAAAGCCACACAAAAAATATTTGTTTAAGTCAAGGTCACTTTTACTAAAATTATTTTTGTCTGTTTTTGAGTTTTTAATTTTTTTAATTATTTGAAGCAAAAATAGCAAAAGAAAAAATAGGGGGAGGGGGGTGTCAATGTCACTGTAACTTTATAAAGGATTTAAAAAAAAATTGTCAGGAGGGTGGTTAAAGTGTTTGAAGCAAACAAAAAAAAAGTAAGGGTCACTAAAAATAGATTATTGTGTTATTTTAATATCCTGTTTCAGTCTAACAATCATTGACAAACTACCATGGGGTAGACATGTTTTGTGACAAAAGCAACCTTATATTTAATTTAATTATGTGTTGACAAGTGGAACTTTATTTTGTTCCAAGTTCAGTTCTGTAAGAGTATAGAATAAACATAGCAATTGTGGACTGGACGAAAATGTTAAAAGACCAAAAACTTCAGATAGGGACCCTGTCAGTCACTTCAAAACACCTTATAGGAAACGAAAAACAGTTAATTTTAAAGACAATAACTAGAATACCTGGCTTAATCACCTATCAAACTGATCAGTATGAGTAAACCTGTATTAGTTGTTCGGCTGCTCAGACAGCCTATAGTCTGAATATGACCCTAAACTGGGGTAAAGATACGACTTTTATTTTTCCTCGGTTTTTACTATTCTTTCACAATAAAATAAAAGTGCATTCACGGCTAAGTGCCCGAAACCGGACTAGAACTATGTGCATGTATGTTTACATTTAAAGATTACTTTTCAAGATAGTGTCACTATTCTTTAATTTAGGTTTCAATAATATTCTAAAAGCAGCGAGAACTTTCTGATCAGTCATGTACAAGATTAACTTTAAAAGTTACCTACAGTAGTGAATTTTTAAGAGCTTAACGGCTGAATAGCAGTAAAAAATTGAAGAATTCAAGGCCCTCAAGTTGACGTAAAATTCCGGCCTAAACCTGCCTTATCATTTTACGTTTCTTTGGACAAAAATTCACCGAATGCCATTATTTACCGTAATCTTTCTCCAAATTGCCTATTTCTTCTCAGAAATCTGTTGACAAATCATTTGTTAAATCCTAGCATTGCTCAAATAGTAGACTTTTGTTTCAAACTGGAAACCATAAATTTTATTAAGTACGAAACATTCAAAATATTAGTCATAAATCGTCCTAAAATTTTACAACGTTTACCCTTACGTTCGCTCAATACTTTTTGCAAGTTTCTGGATACATGACCTTACCATAATAAAAGCCAATACCGGGTGTTAAATAGGGCAAGTGTCTCGACAAAACAGAAATGTATTTATAGACCTGTATCAGGATTTAACTTGGTTTTAGTAGATATAATATGGTAACACATTTGTCACAGAGACGATTGTTTGTTTTTTGCTATCTAAAACAGGACTGCGTTTAAGATAGATTGATATCTAAAGAAACGTCTAGGTCACTAGCCCTTTAATCCAGACATTAAGAGAAGATAAAACACGGGAGTAAGCTGCCATCAATATTCAACTCCTGTGATAAGTATTTCCAGTCTGTTGTTAGCATTGAGAGATACACAGTAGACATGTTCTTGAGAAAATATCAACAAGTTAGTATCTCAGGGAGTTTGTAATAAATATAACAGATTTTCGGAAATCTTCCTTTTTTGATTTTACTAAGCATGTAGTAGGTGGCTCAAAACAGATTTACTTACTCTATATTTCTCTTTTCAACGATATCTGCAATTCTGGCTAGTCTTGGTTAATTCGTCTTTCCTAAAACAATTTAGTCGGCAAACACAATTGAAGTGTAAAGTTCGGAGGCCAATTAATCTTTCAAAGACACTGATTATGTCACGCGTCGCGTCTATGTTGGCATTTTAAAGTGGAGATCGACTTTAGCGGAAGATGAAACCAATTATGTCCTGTCTACAGCAATACCTAGTCAACGAGCCCATTGGTCGGCACTAAATTTGATAGAAGGCATTAGCCGCATTACGCACTTTGACCATTTCCTACTGAAGGCATTTGCAGTCTGTCTTAATAAACGAGATAAAAATATGAATGAGAAATTGATTCGGTTCAAATCAAGCGAGAGAGCTAAACGAGGCCCAATAATCGTATAATGCCTGCCAATCACGGCTTTTGTTGGTGTGATATCTCCGTGACAATGGCATTCTTTTTCATGCGAAGAAAATGGCTGTTAATACTTTATTACCTAAACAAGCTTTCTAAAAACTTTTTGTTGAAAGACGGTCGTCTAGTACTTTGTATATATGTTTATATGTCAATACGTTGAAGTAATTTCATTTTCAATGCTGCACTAAGTAATACTGAGGGGAAAATGGGATACGCTAAAGGAACGTCCAAAATGATATAAAAACAAAAGGAAACGTTTCTTTCTTCTTTTTTGTTGCTGTGCATACCTTAAAGTGGAATTATGCGCATTTTTTTTTCAAGTAAAAGTCCAGCTGAAATAGGTGTGTGTAAAAAGGGTTGAGGAAATAATAGTTTTTAACCCAAATACACCAAACTCTTCCTGCTACCAGTACGAAATAATAACTTTCCAAATATTACTGTTCCTATGTTGACTGGGAGATTCAATTAAAAAAAACAACTGCATGCAGGAGTTGCTTCCCTTCCACTGCAACACCAACAATAATCACTGCGAAGGAAGGAACTATTATTTTATTAGTCCATTTTTTTTATTTCTAAAGCACCAACTTTAAATATTAATGCGGCATTTAACACATTTAAATGCACAGCAACCGAAAAATGCTTTTATAAAACTGTCACTAAAAATACACTATGTGCAGTAAGATGCGCATAATGTCACTTTAATACATTTTCTTTTCTTGACAAACTTTGGCGCGCTTATGATCAAATTTGGTGGTGTTCATTACTCGCTGTATCGGATAGATATATCGTATACAGGCGCTGTCATTTATATAGTACCGAATAAAGTGTGCTTGTGTCCCATGTATAATAGACACATCTTATTTCCACAAAGATCAGTGAATTATCAATTAAATTTGGCACATTATCTTAATTATGTGTTGACAACTGGAAATGTATTTTGCTCATAGTTATTTGAGAGTATAGAATACACTCAGCAATTTTCGACTGAACGAAAATGTAAACAAACCAAAATCTTCAGACAGGGAACCTTCCTGTCACCAAACAGTTAGTTTCAAAGACAATATCTGCAATACCTGGCTTGAACACCGATACTTATATAACTGATCAATGTGAGAAAAGGTGTTTTATTTGTGTTGACTGCTCAGACATTCAATGATTACTCACTCACTGTGAATTTTCAAGACCTACTTACTATTCTTAAATTTTGGTTTTGATTAATTTTCTAAAAGCAGGGAGAAGTGTCTGATCACCATAGCAGTCTATCGAGATAGCACCTTCGAAAATGATTCTCATTTTTATGTTCATTTTTCCTAAATGGTCCGCACTGGTACGTTCATTGTGAACTGTGACAATTGTGGTCAGTACGTACCTAGCTGTAATTGGTAACCACAGCCTGCAGTTAGATTCATAAGTGTCTAGCTCTCTCACTGTTTTCCGGACATTTGCTATATTTATTCCACCCTCATTACCCGCCTTACAGTTGTTGCAAAGTAAAATGCTGTGTTTATACACAATGTTGTTTCCACAAATTGATGCAATTCACGTCCTCAAATGTCGGTCGGTTATTTAAATAAGTCGCACAGACACTAGATAACTATATTTACATGGTGATCAAGGGACAATGTTTGCTCTAATGAACGGACTATTGAGGGAAAATAAAATCTATTGATAAAATCTACAAGACGGCATGGAATCCTAGACAACACGTTTACGGCAAGCTCGCGGTTTCCGCGCCAGTGACAGGCAGAGCACACCGGAGCTATAGTGAAAGTAATTAGCTGACATCTTTCAGTCCATATTTCAGGTATCCATTCTTGCAATCACTATCAAGGCACGAATACTTTACACAGATGGTTCAGCAATAGCTCCAAGGATGACTGGTATACTCATCATACAAAGAAATATCGTGCATACTAACAGAAAAGCACTCTTCCAACTCTACCGAGCAAAACTTGTAAAATTACTGCAGAGACAGAATAAGCATGGTCTCAAATAGACATCTGTTGGAAATACAATTACGAGTATTTGGCAACAAGAGGATACTTGTACTTTATCTCTTTCATGAGAGTTTTTCGAGCTTAGCCAACAGTGAAAATTGTCCCATCAGTGTATGCCCGGATATTTGATAGTGCTGTTTTCCTAGGAATGAGATGTGAGACAATATGACAAATAAACGAGTCAACGGTGACCAACTATATTTAGAATTACACCCATTCAAGCATGGTCATGTTGGCAAAGACAATTGCAAAGCCGAAACCAGACATTGTTGGAGAACGTTTACTGGACATAGGAACAGGTCAGTCTGATAAGGCTACGCAAGCGACACAACAAGCTCATTGTCGATAAGTACTCCAAATTATAAACAATTATCATCCCCACAGTGCTAAGCAGGTCTGAAAGTCCAGCACACAAAACCTTTAATGTGAAGATGTCCCTGTTTGAATAATAGAATTGTACAATTTTGTCAATCAGTATCATCAAAGAACAGATGCAATGTGACAGAATGGAAAACATACGTTTTCAGCACAAATAAGTAGACGTTTTCTTTAGTTTCTTTGTATTCTGCTTGTGCTCTTATGTGTGTTACATTAATTGTTTGCATCAGCCAGCCCAAATGAATATTAGATTATTTTTTTCGTTTGGTAGCCGCAATTAATCAGATTTGAATATTGAAACAAATTGTCTACAGCCCGACAAAGCAGAAACCCTTATATTGTTGATACAAATCAACATTTGCAAATCACCTCACTTGAATCATTTTAATTGTAAGAAGGAAAAGCTGCTTCATAAATTTACTACCTTATCATACCTACAAACGTTTGTTATGGGAAAAGGCCGTGCCTTTGTTTTTCTTTTATCAAATAATCAATTTAAATTGTACTAGATAATGTGCTTTAAATGGACAATTAAATGAGACAAGCTGTTGCGTGCATGGAAACGAATTAGAACACTTCGAGTAGAGAAGACTTATTTTATAGAAAAAAACAGCACTCGCAGATCCTGGAAGTATATAAATTTAACATAACCTCATTTGTAAACAGGAGATACTATATCCGCGTGTACACAGATTGTTTCTAACAAAGATTGTAAACAAACTATAATCCTAACGTATGGAGCGGCATGCCCATTGGACCAACATAAGTCGTAAATTACAACTGTTCGTATTCAGGATGTTAACTAGATTTTAGTACACAAGAGGTATGGACTTATACCAAAACATTGCTCAGATAATTTTGCTATGCTATAGTCAACAAGTTATTGCCCTTCGTAACTTCTCACGAGTTCTTCTGACTGGCGAACGCAGCAAATGGCCGTGAAGATATATTGATATTTACATGGGAAGTAGACGGAAATTGCAACTGTACAGGTTAGCTCAATCAGGTATATCATTATTATGACTTGTAACATTCGAGGGCACAGGTTCATTCGCGGGGCTCAACACAATGAACGTACATTACTAACAGTCTTTCGCATTAGACATATACAGTAGGCGTACCAGGTATGAGGCTGCTATATGCAAACCCAGGCATGTATAAGAACTAGGGTTGACTACAGTATTTGGGATCCGAGTTATAGACGTCTTGCAGACCATTCGTGATTCCTTTGACAATAGACTAACGTTTCTAAAAGGGGCGTGGGTGCAAGCAAACCGGTACCAAAGAACAGCCCGTACGATCCGGAATACGAGATTCAGGAATTGCCCCTTTACTGTCCCTTACTAAGGCACGTAACAAAGTGATACCCAAGTGCTAATTTTAGTCTGGAAGCTGACATAGGTCAAAGCCTTGATTTAAACGTCGGCCGATCGCCGTTAAATGTATGAAAGATCGGACATTTTTAAAGTACTGTAGTAAGGAGGGGGTTAACAAAATAATAATTTATTTTTTTTGTGAAAAAAATAAAGAAACAAACGAACAAGGAAATATGTCACGACTATAGGATTTAATACTTGTTAACTAGCTTTGCCAAGAATATTTGAATATACATATATATCATTATCAATATTGGACACCAAAGCCGCCCAGGAATACCTACGCTGTTTTTAACAGGAAGAAACCTACAACTCGTGGAAAGTGCAAAGTGTCCTAAGGCATATATGATCACGGGCTAAAAATCACATCCATGCCTTTACATATTTGTATATCCCTCAAGAAATCCTTCAATGTCATAACGGCATGTACACTTTCCTTACCGTAATCAATTGCGCTAACAGCATCATTGTCTATGTATTGGTTGACAATACTTCTCTACTTACTTTTAACTATATATCATATCTAGTGAACTATTTCATATAACCATCTTTACAATTGCTTCAATTTTTAAAACAAGGGTAATGTTCCATTAGAAAAAGTCTTTGAACTGTAAATCTGCAATGCTACTGGTCTTGGAGGAATTTGAAGATATGGTATTGCAAACGTCGGCAAAGAATATAGTCGCAACTCAGTTTGCGATAAAACAATTGAGCTTGAAAAAGTAAGCTAAACGGAAGAATGTAAAACGACAAACAATGAAAAGGGTAGGGGGGTTTTTTAGTCAATTATGTGTCCAATAAGGCCTCAACAAAGGTGTGGTGATTTATTAATTTCGCGTTCACTCGAAAAAGCGTGCATTTAACAATTATAATAAAATGGACTGTGCCGAATGAAGAAAATATAAGGTGTAAGCGGACTTTCCTTACTACGGTTCCGAAGCTATACCGTATTTAAAGGCAACCAAAAATAATAGAGATTTATTTCTACAAAATAACATAAATCTTCTTAATAAATTTGAGCTATCTTAAACAGAATTGTCTAAAGCGGGACAAAGCGAAATATATAATTATACACATAATATTTGTACTTTAATTGAATCATTTCTCGCACTTGAAGACAAAAAGGTACAGTTTCTATGTTATGATAGCCTACAATTATTATGTAGATCACGTTCCTTGTATCTCTTCTATATCAAATAATCAATTTAAACACTAGTCAATTACTTTGATATGGTCACCTAAGAGACAATCTGTGTCTTTCTAAAAGAATCTACATTTTAGAGAAAACATCTTTTATTGTTAAAATAATGACAGCACTAGATGGAAGGTTAAATTTAACATAAAATCTCAATTAAAACGGAATGCTATATCTGTTGTCTCTTCTTTTTACAGTGATAGAAGTATAAAGCTGTTTGGAGATTATCATTGCATAGTCGTTATAGACTGTTGTATCAGGATCTAACTAGATTTTAGTAGAGAAAATATGGACTTATAACAGAAACGATTGTCTGTGATTTTGCTATCTATAGTACACTTGATTGCCCTTCCATACACTTTGCGGTCTTCTGACTGGTGAACGATCCGTGAAGAGATATTGATATTTACGGGAAAGACGTGTAATATACACATGTCAGCCCGGTAAGCTCAATCGGTAGAGCTTACCAACTTGTAAACTCGGGGTAGCAGGTTCGATTCTCGGGGCTGAACAACTAACAATTACCTTAACATTCCTTTCGGATGAGCCGAAACCGAGGTCCCAGGTCTGGGTGCTATTACTCCTGGCATTTATAAAGAACCAGGGTTGTCACTGGATTTGGGACACGTAATGTACTGCACACTATCCTTCGAAACACTAAAATAACTAACCTCTTCTGGGGGCGTTGGTCATATGGGAAACCGGTACCAAAGATAAAGCCCTAATATACGATACGATATACACTTGACATAACCCCGTTACTGTACCCTTTCCTAACGTACGTCAATGATTCCGTGCTGATTTGTGACGTCTGGAAGTGACATTGAGGTATCATAAGGGGATTTGAACGTCTGCCGATCAGCCGTTAAATGAATAAAAAATGAACGGAATCTTTCAAAGTTGAAGGAAGGGAGGGGGTTATAAAATTGTAATTTATTTTTTGACGTGATATATGTATATAATAATTATAATAACGGCTCGGGTGACATAAGTCTAGGTGGGTAATATACCCCCATATACCATTTCAAAAATCAAATAACATATAATAGCTACAAACATAGCATAACTATTAAGGTAAAATAGAGGCTATCTTAATAGATGAATTTTTAATGGGAATAACTATTTTATTATGTATATTGTCATGCGATTAACGAAACTTTTCTAACGCAGGTTTTAAAAAAACTAGGTCACCGTGCTCGTTAATCCAGAACTTTTATGCGTAAAAATGTAAAATACGAAGACATTTAACTCTTGTACTACAGTGTATGTCAGAGTCCCATTAAATATCAAACGGACATGCCTAGGGAAAGGACGTGGTTTTCAAAAAAAATACTTTTTAATCTTCTTATTTTTGTGAAAATTTTGATTTTGTCAATTTCTTGTCGCACCGAATTTGTGGTAAACATAATATTTTTTTGGATTTGTATTTCCTATTTTAATTTTATAAAATACGCTGTAGGTTAGAATGACATACTTTATATTGACCTCTTTTCAACGATATTTTGAGATTTAATTAATGAATCATCAAATCACATGTAATAACATTTATTGGGCAACATAATGAATGTAAAAAGGCGGCAGGAAAATAAAATACATTCAAGTAAGATACTGGTTCTAGGAAAACGTCGAAATTTTGACAAAGTACAGAGTTTGTAAATAAACATAAAAGTTAAATTATTCGAATAGCTTCCCATCTTTACTTTCCAAAGTAGAAAAACCTGGTAGAAAATTCAACACATATGCCTTAACATTCCTATTCTCACGACATCTGTCAATAATCTGGCAAGTCTTGATTAATTCGTCTTTTCTAAAGTCAATTTAGCCGCAATATACTTGCAAGGTAAAGTTCACGAATTAATCTTTCAAAGACCCTGATTATGTCACGCGTCTATGCTGACAATACAGAGGGGAGATTGACTTTAGCGAAATCCTGATGAAAATAATTATGTCCTGTCTACAGCAATACGTTGTCAATGAGCCCATTGGTCGACATTAAATTTGATAGAAGGCATTGAACACTATCAAAATTTCCTACTGAAAAGGCAATTGGGTTGTCTTAATAAACGAGATAAAGATATGAATCAAAAATTGATTCGGTTAACAGTAGAGCTAAGACGGCTAAATGATGCCCAATAATCGGATAATTCCATGGCCAACCACGGCCTTTCTTGGTGTGATATCTCCGCGTCGAAATTTTTTTAACCAGGTTTAAAAACTATTTGCTGATTGACGGTCATCTAGTACTTTGTTTATGCGTTTATATGTCAAAATATTTGAAGTGATATTTCCTTTTATTGCTTGTTATTCAGAAACTCATTAAATATAACTCACGGTTTGGATTAGCTGGTAAGTAGAACGTGAAATGATACAGCGAAATTTCATTTACATTTCTGAACTTTTTAATGTTGTTTTTTTTTGACTTTATTTGTCAAGGTACAGGATAACTGAATAATGTAATTGTACATCATGACTGTTATATGTTACAAAATATGCTGTAATTGAATGTAATTGGTACTTAACACTCAGTTTTAATTACATGTAATTGAAATTTAATTAAAAACATCATCAAAACACATGTTATTTACAGCTTACTTAAGGTCAAATCTTATGAATATAAATGCCAGTAATATAAAGTCTCAAGTAGCAACCAATGCATATTGCTGAAAATTATTTGAAATTTTACTCCAAAGAAAGAAATAAGTAAATAAACAAAAAAGTTAAATTATTATAAGGACATCTTTATAAGATAAATGTCTCTTAGATACACTGTTAAAGGTAGGAAGAGGATAACCTTGTAGTTCTAGGGGCATGGACATGGTATAGGTACTTGTTTTTATCAATATAGACCAAACCATGGCGAACTTTGTAAACTTAACTTTTGAATTTTGTGTAATGTTGCGGCTGAGAAAGGTCCTCTCAACATTTTCCCTAATATGTCTCTTGTACCATCAGCGCTTGCCGCAGTCCTCTGCATCATTTCTAACCTGTTTTTGTCAGCTTGGTAGTATGGTCTCCAAACCTGGGAAACACACCCTAACTGGGGTCTGGCGAGCGTTTTATAATAATGCTTTTGATAGCTTTGGGTGTAAAAGCTAAATTCCTTCTTAAACTTAAAAGCCAAGTGTGTGAGATTTGTTCAAATTGAGTAAAACGCTGTCATTTCATGTATTACTTTCAACTTCAGAATAAATTTGATAACTTAAAGTAATTTGTAATTTAATTAATTACATTTAAAACATGAGTAATGGTAATTGTAATTTAATTGAAGACTTTCTTCATGTAACTGTAATTCAATTAATTACATTTGAATGTAATTGACCCACTGCCTGTTCTTGGCACAATTTTACGCGCTCTATAATGATCAGATTTGACTGTGTACCTCGCAGTAGTATGAGCCATTATAGAGAGAGTGCCAAATATGACATATATCAGACTGGCATGCATATGGTACCGAATAAAGTGCCTCTGATCCTTGCAGTATTCCAAGTCAACAATAGTAAAATGTATGTACATGTATTTTGATTTTCATCCTAGCATTAATCGACCTATCCAACACCCGGCATGTCTTAACTTTAGAAATACGACTAATTACTTATATATTACCCATGATCGTTGTATGAGTAAAAGGTCCGAGGAAACCAGACCTTAAGGTTGCTGTGAGGGGCTTAAAGTACTTATTATGTGTTCTAGAAGACATTTATCAAATCATGCGTAATTATATATATTTTTCCATGCTTCAAGTGAAAATATGTGTGATTAGTGTTAATGTTGCTTTACTGGGCAATGGTTTGCTACACACATGAAATTTGGCAGTCTTTAGTTGTGGATAATTATATACAAATATTGACTGATGGTAAAGACTTTGCAATATGCATGTGCGAAAAGTCAAGAGATAGCCAGGCTCTGTCAAGCAAGCAACCCACCAGCAACCAGAGCAACACAATAACACAAAGAACCATTAATCCTTCTGCCGTAAGAAAACGTTGCGGACAATGTATGCAACGTATACAGTATACCGAATATTATACTGAGCATAAAGTGATTTTATACAATAATAACACAACCTTATAGTTGTTATATTTTTTTAGAATTAATGCCACCATCTATTTTATAGGCAATTTTCAAAGAAAACAAAGCATTGCTAAATCATTAACTGAAATGTTCTTGAAATTTGACACTACATGTACGAGAAAAGTTTTTTCTTACTAAGTTTTGACTTCGTGCACGTAATAACCTTTGGATTTATTTCGGCAGCTTTGCATATTTATTAAATTTACTGATAAAAATTAAGTGTGTTTCTTAATATAAAAGTAAAGAATTTACTTGATATGTAAATTTTAAATGTAAAATCTAATTCAGGTAAAGGTAAAGTTTGTTGTTAATAAGGTCACCTCTTTTGTAAAAGAGACAACAATTTCTGACGTAACATACACCTCCTATATGACCACGTTTACATACCGAATCCTATCTTTAAATGCAAAGCACTGTGTGGGTAATTCCTTAAAAAGCTGGCCTTTCACAAGGGTTTCTGAAAGCTACCACTCCCCTGTATCATATTTTGGAAAAAACTATGCTTTATATATTACAAATATGAAAGCTGTCTATACCTTGACATAATGGCTATATTTATTACCTAACTACAATGTACAATTTGAAGGTGTACCAGAAGAAATCAATACCTTCAAAATTTCGTGTGCTTATGACATACCGTGTCCATAGAACTGCTCCTCTTTAGTAACAGGTCAGTAAGGTACTTTAAAACTTGTGAACGAAGTTTTTATGTTAGAGTTTTGCTCAATCTGTTTGTGGAGCTGAATGATGAAATTCTCTGCAGGCGATACATAGATTTTAACCTTGTTCAAAGCTGATCTCCTTTAGATGCCTGGTCAAGAGGCTACGGGTGCGATACAGACTCATTTTTCGAGTGTTGAAGTATTTCTTTTATATGCCAGATGATATTTTCTTTATCATAACAAATCAGTATATTTAAATTACAGCTGCTATTTTCATACAGTTCCTTGCTCTCCGAATATCAGAAAGAAAGACAAACATCCGTGTGTGTGTCCTCGTGGTCTTGATTGAGTCGTAGTCCCTGAATTTGCATTTTGATATACAAACTGGCTTATATATTAATTTATATTTCATTTCAACGGAGGACATTTTGCAAATCAGAAAGAATACAAACAAAAGAGAAATTAATTTTGCAGGGAAATGTTTCAACATTGCACGGACCTGACAAATTTTGGATAATTATTATATTTAGTATTATTATATTAACCAAATAGAAATGAATTAATTATTTTTTTTATTTTAATGAAATGAAATACATAAAAGAAATGTAGAAAATAGTGAATCATCTTAAAACAAATAATTCTAGAAAACCAAGCCCGAGAAACCGTGAGATTCTCTCCCATTTACATTGGTAAATCGATTGTGCAAATTCCTTATTAGTGGGCTTATTAGTAGGCGCTCGGTTTCGTGAAAATAGAATATAATGACTGGTCTTTGTTGCGAATTCACTTTGTTAGCTAACAACTGCATTCTTTCCAATATAGTTTGAAACAAATTAAGGAAAAACATTCATTACAGGGTTAACACTTTCTTCTCACGCAATTTAAAAGTTCTTAATTCAATTCAATTCAATTCAAATAGTTTATTGCATTAAACTTATAGCAAAAACATGATTGCGTGTATACAGACGACATGAATTTACAAGGAGTATAAACAACACAGTAATGGTGGTGAAATACAGGTTGGATTGGATTCATACGACGGAATTGACAGCAGGTTTCATTCTCTACATAAGTTAGCAAAATATAAATATTTGCATAAATCTTTAACAACTGTTTTTTAATCTGACATTAATACATTGGTAAATTTCTGTACTGTAGGCCACATATGAGAGTAGTGTTTCAAATGTTTCTTTCTAAAATCCTTGTACTTAGTACATGTAAGCAAAAAGTGATACTCATTTTCTATTTGTCCAGAGTTGCAGTTTTTACATGATCAGTTGACTTGTTCAAAACTGACCTGTGACTAGCTAGCGCTATCTCATGTGATTCCTCCGTTCTCGACAGTGATGAAGTAGAACCTCGATTGAGCTTCCAGGTAAGTCTCGTGCAATCATACCATTCCTATATCTACCCTTTTCAATAGCCAAGTCATGAGACGACGTTAGAAATCTTGTTAGAGCAACTCTAAATTGTTTATCTTTTTATAAAATCTAGATATTTTTCAAACTCAAAATTGTGTTTCAAAATACTATATGTTTCTAAACGTCGAGAGTTATTAATAGATCCATACCAACTTTGATCAAACATATCAGTTATTCTTTGATTTATAACATTATAATTAATCAGCATATTAAATTGATTTTGCCAAATATACGACAAGCCGCACTCATCAAGTATAAGTTTAATTTGGAACGGCTAGTTGCATTTACTATTATGCATTGTTTTGGTCGGCATCAGTTTTTAACATCTTATAGGTTTTGAACAGTATTGAGTCTGTTTAGATGTTAACAACTTAACCAAGTATTTAATCATTGTAAGTTTTCTATTTATACTCATCGGAACTCTACCAAGTTCACCATAAAGCGCAGAACGCTGAACACATAAAACTTTTCTACAAAAGTTTCACGTCCAGTCCTGAATGATTACCCCAGATTTCTGCGGCATAATTTAACGTAGAAACAACCAATCATGAATCAAATAGTTTAGACTTATGTGATATTGGTAGATGCAACTGGTTACATACTACAAAAAGATTCTGTTTACAAGGAATACGAACTGTTGAGTCATTCTCTTTTGTGTATGATTCCAATTACTGTTTTTATATAAATATACACCTAAATATTTAAATGTGTCTACATGTTCAATGCGATTGTTATACAAGTAAAAATCAAAACGAGTATGCCGACCCTTTTCAAATATCACCTTGGTCTTGTTCGTATTAAGACGTAGACACCATGTAGGTTGCTATATTCTTTTATATCATTTAACATAGACTGCAAGGATTTTGGGTCGTGCGCAAATAGAAATAATACATGTAGAAGAAACAGCTGTAAGTCATCAATTTTCAGAATACCACCGATATTTGTATTAATATTATTAATTATATCGTTTAAAAAGAAGAGACATAAAATGCTACTGGCCGGATCACTTTATTTTACCCCATGGTTGAGTTAATAAAATTTGAGTTTGCTGATTTGTAGCGTATAAACGACTTAACTGATAAATACACATTGATTTAATTGCTAGAATAAACTTGCTAACATTCGCATGTAGTAATGTTTGCCACAAATAAACTATCTATTTTATCAAACAATTTTTCCCAGTCTAAGAAGGCTACATACAATTTCGTTTTACTTGCTAGACTCTTGTTAGATATGCGGGCATGTAAAATAAAAATACAATCAATAGTAGATTTATTCTTTTGAAATCCAAACTGTTTGTCGGTTAAATTTTGGTGTTTTTCAGCCCAGTTTGTATGCCGTGTTGCAAGAAGTTTGGAGTATATTTTTGATATAATATTATGTAAAGTGATTAAATGTCTTCAGATGTATTGAATATAAATATATGTAGATTACAAACGGACCCATGATAAATCGATCAGAAAACGGACCCTCAATAAGAAAGTGTGAACAGTTAATCAATGGTTTACTTACTGCAAAAAATGATAATATTTGAACCTTCCTTAGTTGAAAAAGATAACCAATGTTTCTTCGCTTATACCGTTATGAAATGATTGACCAGTTCATTATATTTTTGAGTCTTTATAGAAAATAAAAGGGCTATAAAACAGCTTTACAAATCCGTTGCAACTGAATTTTGTTTAAAATTGAACTGTTTAGTTTGTAGGCAATCAGTCTACAGCAATGCCTAATCAATGGTCGCAGACAGATTTTGTTAGCAGTAATATTTGATAGAGGGAATTGAACAATCTCATACAGAAGGCAAAATTGCAGTCCGTCTTTATAAATGAAAAGATAATATGAATAACAAAAGTCGATAAAGTCCATACAAACATGTTGACAAAGCCTGCCACACAGACCACAGACAATCTCTTCAGCACAAGTACAATGACAGGTTTGTATGGAAGCCTTGGAGGGCCACTTTGAGTTTCGACTTACGGGTGTTTTTGACTTTTAGTTTATGACTTTCAACTTTTGACTTTGACTAATGCTACTTTCAGCACACTTTAAGAGGAATGGTCGCAAAAAAATATCTGCTGTGACATATAAACTGGGATTCGAACGTGTATTAAGTTTTTAAATTTTTTTTTTTGGGTAGCGTAAATAAATGAACTAAGTTACTTTTGTCTTTTTTATTTAGTATCAATGAGCCGACGGCGCGTCAGGAGGCGACCTTGGGACCCCCCCAGGGAAGAGCGAACCAAACCTCCGGGGGGGGGGCTGTGTGGGTGTTTTCCCCCTTTGATACATGGTATTAATAATAACATTTTATCTCTTATTTGATACTCTTAAGCATAATATTTGTTCTTATCTACCAGCCTCGACAATTGAGTTTTCTTTGCAAGCGGGTTGGGGGCTTGCCCCCAAGTCAACACTCAAATGAATGGAAAATTTGACAACATTTTAAAAAATTTTTTTTTTTTTTTTTTTTTCTCTATTTATATAACACAAAGGTATAAGGAAATTAAATGCTGTAATATGGTTATCAATTCAATGCTTAATTTCTGAGCCAGTAGCAGGTTTTTGATCTGTCAAAAGTAAAACCTTTCAAGCAGCAAAAAAAACGTTAAAATTTATTTTGTTACTATTGACACAAATGATGTACTTTTTTGATTTTATTAAAATCTTTTAAATTTTTTTGAGTTTTTTTTTTTTTTTTTTTTTTTTTTTTTTTTTTTTTTGTTGAGTGTTTATATTGTTTTAAAAAAAACCCAAAAAAAAAAAAAAAAAAATTCCAAACAAAAAACAAAAAAAAAACAAAAAAAAAAAAAAAAAAAAAAAAACCCCGCAAGTGAAACTCAAAATTTTCCCAGGTTTTCTTTTTTTTTTTTTTTTTTTTTTTTTTTTTTTTTTTTTTTTTTTTTTTTTTTTTTTTTTTTTTTTTGGCGCCCTTTTTTAATCACCCCCCCAAAAAAAAAATAAAAAAATGGCTATCATTTATGTAGAGCATTTTTATCTGGATGAACGTTTTAAAACAAAGGGGGAAAAACCTGGTCATTGATTTGTAGTGTAGATAATGGTCCTTTTAATTCACACATGCAAAACTGATTTCTTGAGGACCGCAATGTTTATCCTTAGCACAATTTATGTTGCATATTACCATAAAACCATTTCCTAGTGAATAAACTTTGAAGTTGTCTGAGCACCAGTTGATCATAATGAGCTACTATGGTCGCTTCATTTCGTGTTTTGAATTTCTTTACATGACATTTTCTTTGAGACCACTTCAAACACTAAACTACACAGGAATGTTATAAACCGTCTAATGATAACAATGAAATATATTCCTTTCCTAAACCTGCTAAATGTGTTCTTCTTAGCTGTAAATGATGGTAGCCATAGCCAAAAAATGTAAACGACATCTCCTCCTTAATTAACTACTGGGCCTGTTTCAGCCAAAGGCTTAATAAATGATTTTGGATGGCCCTTTTCGTTAGTCGGTTTCGATTCGCTGCATTTATTGCCGTCGGCGCCAAAATATAATAAACAACTTTACCAATTTTAGTCAGACATTACAGGAATATTCATTAGATGGTGTATTTGGAAAACTGTCGAAACTGTCCCATGCACATTATAGTCGCTAGAGCTAGAAAAGTCTCTAAACGGAATCTCCTTAACCCGGAGTCAATTTTAATGACACTGCACAAGATTGTTTATTGGGCAATCATCTCGTAAAACTTAGTCCGCTACAGATAATAGCTACCATAGCTATCACTTTTATTGTTCACTTTTAACTCTGGTCATCATGACCCTCTAGGATATGTTTATGTTAGATCCAAATCCAAAATGACTCCTCTGTAGAACTTGAAAACTACGGAACCAAACGACGATTTCGCTTCGGTTTAATTTGGGTTATCATATATCACAAATTTCGACCAAGAGGCTAATGAGGTTTTGAAAAGGCGTGTTTTCTTCCCTAAGAAATAAAGACTTTTGTATAATAATACAAATACGTTAACGGAAAACATTCATTACATTCTAATGTATTACAATGTACTTACAAAGGCCTTCAATGTTTAGACTTATACAACTGGAGGAAAGTTTTAGTTAACTTGTGCAATTATATTGGTAAAGCATTCGTCCTCGAAATATGACTAGATATTATACGTGCTATATGCAATTGTTTATAGGTGATAAACACAACTGGTTCAAAATATATGTTCTGTTCTGTTCTGTTCTGTTCTGTTCTGTTCTGTTCTGCTATAATGTTTACTTTTCAACACTTCATTCCTTGTGTAATTGTTTTATGTGTTACAGAGGGCCACTGCTTCAACAAATCAGAAAGCGCTATTACCGCTAAAACTTAGTTTATACTAATTCATTTTAGCTCTTAAAGCTTATCGAGTCACTCTCAAGTCCGCTTCCTGGACAAAACAATACTGGTGCCATACGAGGTACGGTCGTGACTCCAGTAGGGCTCAAACACACAACCCCCGGGATGGGCGGTAGTCACCTTAATCTCTACACCACCGCTCTCTTTAACCTTATCCATTGCCTTAACCTCTGCACCACCGCACCGCTCAAACTTACCATCATAACTCTAAATAAGATATCAGTCACTGGTTAATACTCTTCCAGAAGGTGCATGGCAAAAAAGGCGTACTCACTTACCAGTAGTCTGATCGAAACTTTTGAAATGTGTACGCGTTTTGTGCGATGCACCTTCTCGTAGAGTCTGGTTTAAATTCCCATAAGCAGCAACTAAGTTATGGCTGACTTAACAAGTGAACTTAATTGTATGTAAGACCTTCATAAAAGCTCATGGAACAACGCAGTACTTCGGTATTAATGTCAAAAGGTATCAAGTATATCAGATGTACGTGCACTGCTTTCCTGACAAAAAGGGTTTCCAATAATTTGTGAGTACAGTCAACTGAAGGCAAATAATTGAATAGTGTTAGAAATAAAGTAGACTGGTGATAAATCGTCGCTTGAAATGACAGGACTATCCGAATAATAAAATCAACATTACGTTTTCATCCAAACAAAATAAACGTAAAGTGTTTTCATACGACAGAAAAGGAATTTGAAGTAAACAAAATCATGCGTCATGAAATATGGGCAATTGAATTTGAACCATCAGCGTTAGAAAATAGTCTTATCTGGGACATTTATTAAATGCACATCAGTGCCACATGTGTCGAGAAAAGGCATGAAATACTAACAAAAAGCAAGAAATTAATTTTGTTAACATTGCACCGAAGCCCAAAACCTGCTCAATAACTTTTATGTTTTTACAGTTATAAGACCAATCATACATGCCAGTTGAAGAACAAACAAAAAAACTGTGATACAAAGTATCACAGCGTTTGTATCACAGTGAGCCCACAAACAAAACTGACATGTAAATATTTTGGAAATTGGTGATGGAAGATGTTGAGGCATGACCCCAAACAAATTATAGGAGGCCAATACTGGTTGAACAAGCAGAAACTGACACGACACCACATCTACTAAATGACCTGTAGTATCCAAACTTTGCTGTTATCGATTAATATGCATCGATTTATTGAAGATTTGTAAACAAATGTATACCACACTGTCTTAAACCTAAAATATATATCATGAAAAATTACATGTATTCCCATTTTGTCTGCAAAGTTTTCTGTCTTTCAAGACGGCGACTCAAGTCACGTGGGCAGTTTGTTATTGTTCGCCAAGCACAATTTTCCTTAGAGTTCGTAAAAAAGCACATCACCGTATTTTGCCTATTTGCATTTACAATGAACTGCTTAACTTATACCTTAAGCAAATACCTATCCGGAGTAAATCTGAAAGCAAGTACATTGTTTAATACGCTGAAAAGCAAAGTTAAGGTATTTAGCCAATAACAGTCAATTTTTCAATTTTATTTTTAATAAATTATAATCCTTTCAATGATTCATATTCAAGTTTTTAAAGAAATTTACCGTCTAATTAAAAAGATATAAGGAATTTTGTATTGCCATTAACGGATGTACACTGTCTTGCCATTAACGTGTGTACACTGTCTTGCCATTTACGTATGAACACTGTCTTGCCATTAACGTATGAACACTGTCTTGCCATTAACGTATGTACACTGTCTTGCCATTAACATATGTACATTGTCTTGCCATTAACGTGTGTACACTGTCTTGTCATTAACGTGTGTACACTGTCTTGCCATTTACGTATGAACACTGTCTTGCCATTAACGTATGAACACTGTCTTGCAATTTACGTATGAACACTGTCTTGCCATTTACGTATGAACACTGTCTTGTCATTAACGTAGGTACATTGTATTGCCATTTATAATCTAAACACACGTATGTTCACTGACTTGTCATTAACGAGACCTTAACACAATCTTAATACACGTATGTCATTAAAGGTTGTACATTGTCTTGCCATTTATAATTCAATTACATTTATGTACACAGTCTTGCTATCAACGAGATTTTACAATGCTTAGGTAAGACTATTGTCCTCAAATCTTACTTGCCAGAGTATCTCTCTGTTATTTTGCATATGTCACAAGACATTCTCACACTAGCATCACGCACTGTATCTTCTTGGAGGTATTTAGAACAAAATTCAGTAAATGCCTACATACAAAGTAAGGTAAGTAGTTGTTTCTCACTTTATATTACATTTTATCAAGAAAGATGTCTTTCTAACAGAAACTTCCTTTTTTTGTAACCAAAAAATTCATAGCTTTGCTTTTTAAATCGATAAGTACATAAGAAACATAGCGCAGTATTTTAGTCAATGATATTGCAAAAATAAGAAAGGGTTTTTGGCCACTATTTTACTTGAAGAAATAACTTGAACAGGAAAGAAAGTATATGTCAATATTGTTTTAGAGTGAATAGAACATGGTTCTATCATTATAGTATCAATAAATTGATTTTACTATATCAGTAAATTCAAACTGATCCTTGGACTTTAACACCACAATAATGTAACGTAAGTAAGGATACAGATTTGTTTTGATTTGCAAAGATATTTATCTGGTAGCTCAGTACAGATACCATGAATGAGTTTATATTCCTCTTTTGGGCGATATCTTATAGCCGAGTCTAAAATTCTGGTCGGTCTTGATTAATACGTCTTTCCTAAAGCAATTTAATATGTGAACATACTTGAAGTGTAAAGTAAGGAGGCCAAAAAATCTTTCAAAGACAATGATTATGTCACGCGTCTATGCTGACAATATAAAGTGGAGATTGACTGTAGCGGATGATGTAACTAAACGTGTCCTGTCTACAACATTGTACGTCCATGAGCCTATAGATTGGCACTAAATTCGATAGATGTCATTGAATGCCCATTTCCTACTGAAGGCAATTACAGTCTGTCTTTATAAACGAAACAAAAATATGAATGAGAAATTGATTTGGTTCACATCGAGCGAGACAGCTAAATGTGGCCAAATAATCGTATAATTTCTTCCAATCATGGCTTTTCGTGGCGTGATATCTTCGTTACGATTTCCCTCTTTTGCATGCGGAGAAAATAGCTGTGAATACTTTATTACCCTTAACAACGTTTTTCAAAATCTATTTGCTAAAGGACGGTCATCCTAGTACTTTGTATATGAGTTTATATGTCAATACGTTTGAAGTAATTTCCTTTTCAATGTTCGTTGTCTGATTAAGTATAACTGAGTAAAAAAGGAAAACTCACTTAAGGGAACGTTCCTAAATGGAAAATATTGACCATAACGTTCGTTTGATGAAACAAATACAAATGTGCTCTTTTCATTTTTGATTGCGCATACCTAAATACATTTTCTTGACAACTTGTTCATTACCTCGCTTTATCGGACATAGATACAATGTATACCGTATATCAGGGCTGTCATTCATTTGTTACCAAATAAATTGTCTTAGGTCCTTGTGGTATTCCATGTCAACAATCGTAAAGTGGAATTTTGTTTGAATTTCATCCCTTATAGAACACCCGTCACTTCTCCTTACCTCAGATATACGAAAAGTTTCTCTGATATTACCCATGATCAATGCGTCTACGTATCGTTATGACTATAAAGAGCGGGTTACAGGAAGTTGGAATTCCACACAAATGCTTTTTTCTAGACCTATATGAAAAATACATAGAATTCCTGTATGAAAAGAGAAGAGATCACGAGGCACTATCAAGCATACAACCCACCAGCAACAAGTATTATCAAGTGATTTCGTATCGTATTTACGCAACCTTATGTAGTTGTTTGTTTTTTCAGAATTAGTGCCACCACCTATTTTGTAGGAACACAAGGAAAACTAAGCAATGCAAAAGAATCACATAAAACTTTACGAGAAAAAGAATTTACGGATAATCTTTGGAATACCTAATAGCTGCAGAAAACATCACATGTTGTGGGATCTTGTGCAGGTCCCTTGCTTGATACTCAAACATACATTAGTTAATGGCTTGTCATCAGGGAAACAATTAGCTACTCGGAAAGAGCAATAGTATATACGCTATATAAACGAGATTAACATATTGTATTGAAATGTTTCCGCGCCGAACGAATTTGAACAAATTTTGAAGTAATTCATAAGGACAGAAGAAACATCATTTAAATACTTTGTACGTAAACAAGAGCCATGTTGACATGGACAATCCCCAAGGCAAGGTTTTTGTCCTAATGAAAAATCAATGAACTAGAGCATGCTGATAACATGCGCATCTCCTCTTGCTAGCGGAGCTTTCTATTAAAATTTGCTGAATTCCAGTCGGAGGTTGCCGACAAAGAGCCAGGACACGAAAGAATATAAAATAGTAATCAAAGGGAAATAACTCTGTGACAAATCATTAAATTGGATCATTCCGACAACATGTACATTTCCTGTTGATAGTGAGGCAGTCTATGAAGCTTGAGTGATTCCAGCTACGTGTTCCCTGAAAAATAGCCTGGACACAAATGCACAAATGCGTTATACATAGTACATGTATTTGAACATAATAATAACGGGCCTTAATTCCTTGTAAAAATCCTTGAACAAGAACAAAGTGGCAGTATGCTTATCTACTCTTAATTGGGAAGCTTCCCATAAAAAGTTTTAAAACTACAGCATGCGGTTGTTAAAAAATAACGCAGACATGAATGTAAGAGAAAAGGTAATCAAAGCGTATTAACTCTGTGAAAATCAATGAACAGGAACATGCTGATAATATATGCATCTCCTTTTGAAGCAGTCTATGAAGTTTCATTGAAATCAAATCTGTGGTTCCTGAGAAATAGTCCGGAAAAGAATTTGGACGGACTCATGGACGGACGAGCGAAAATCGTTGTCATACCCACACTTCCAGCAAGGGGATCATAAACTTATGTATATTCTGAATACATGTTATATGAATTCTACGAAAGACATGTATAAAAGAGGTAAATTATCTTTGCAAAATAATTCGAGAAAATCAGGACCGAGATACCGTAAGATTCTCTCACATTTACATTGGTAATGTGATTCTGCAAATTTCTAAATTATTAGTGGACACTTAGTGTCGAAAATGATTTGTCTATGTAGCGAGTTAACTCTGTTAACAAACGAATTAAAGAAAACCATTCGTAAAAGGGTTAACAATTTTTTCTCACTTGATCTGAAACTCCTACCACGTTATCAGATTATGGAATACTTACCAATATTTCTGTTAAAAAATTAAACCGACACATGATATATCGATCAGAAAGTGGAAAACTGAATTAACAATCTGGCTTAAAAAGAAAAGAATTGTGAACTTTTACTTACTGCGAAAGGTAATAGAAGATCGTTCTTTGGGTGAAAGGGATTGTTAAAAACGTTTATTCGCTCATAACGTAATAAAGTCACGATATAATTATTTTGAGTCGTATTGCAAACAAATGTTGACGTTCTACAGCGCTAGTAACCATAAGAAACGAGACAGCTCTACAAAGCCGAGGCAGATGACGTATACTTTTGATTTGAACTTCCGTTGGTATGGACGCGTTGCTAACCAACTTGTTATAATGTGACCAATCGAATCTGCAAATTATTGGTAGCGTTTCGGTACTGGAATAAGCAGTGTACTGCCCGGGAGCCTTCTGAAACGCAAAATGTGTATATTTTTTTATATTATAGTTATTCTCCCCCCCCCCCCCCCCCCCCCCCCCCCCCCCCCCCCCCCCCCCCCCCATAATAAATATGTTGCAAAAAAGAAAAAACGAAACGTTATGTCAAGGTTTCTGGACAGTACGAAGATCAACTTTTGTATTCAACGAGGTGTTGTCCGGGGCCGGACATCTAGCGTCATTGATTATTGGCCAGCTTTCGGTACCGGAATAAGCAGTGTACTGCCCGGGAGCCTTCTGAAACACAAAATGTGTTTATTACGTCACCTACGTCGACCATCTTTTTTTTAAAGATATTATTGTTTTTATCTAAAATGGGTATAGGTCATTTGTCGGCAATCTTATAACCAGTGGCTACATGTTGAATACCGTTGTCCTTTACTGAAACTGATTGGAAGTTTATAATACATGTAGTTGTTTAGTTTGTAGGCAATTAAACTTTGTTAAAGGACATTAATTACATCACGTGTCTCAACTGACAATTACCAACGCAGATTGACAAGAGCGGTAAATGATATAAGTGGTAGATGAAACTACATTTCTATACTTGTCCAGTCTGTAGCAATGCCTAATCAATGGGTCCATACATTATTGGCATGAACATTAGACAGAACGAAATGAACAATTTCCTATAGAAAACATTAGTGCAGCCTGTCTTAATACTAGTATATGAGATGTTTGTCCGTGCTGTTTCTCAGCAACTATTGCTTGGAAACTATTGGTTGCAATTCATTGTATATTTACAGGAGTAAAATTTGTAAAGCAAAGTTTGCGAATTATCTATATTATTATGCCCTGGTAATTTTTCATTGAATTATTGCCCTTTGATTTTTTCATGTAGTGAACATTGAAAAGTTTTGAACACGTTATTTTTCAGCAATCGCTGTACTTTTCACTCATGTGAAATTTCATTAATTTTCAGTCAGTGGACGTTGAAACATTTTTGGCACGGTATTTCTCAGCAATCTATGACTGAAAATTAATGAATTTCCGCAGGAGCTTAATTGATCATATCGCCGGCATGTTGTACAGTGATAACTTTCTTCGTAGTATTTCTTGAAACATCTTACATGTACATATTGTCACAAAAACCTCAATCATTAACTCGCAGCTCCTATAGGCAGCGCTCATTGGCGTGCAGCACCTATAGGCAGCGCTCATTAACTTGCAGCTCCTATAGGCAGCGCTCATTAACTTGCAGCTCCTATAGGCCGCGCTCATTAACTTGCAGCTCCTATAGGCAGCGCTCATTAACTTGCAGCTCCTATAGGCAGCGCTCATTAGCTTGCAGCTCCTTTAGGCAGCGCTCATTGGCTTGCAGCTCCTATAGGCAGCGCTCATTAACTTGCAGCACCTATAGGCAGCGCTCATTAACTTGCAGCACCTATAGGCAGCGCTCATTAACTTGCAGCACCTATAGGCAGCGCTCATTAACTTGCAGCTCCTATAGACAGCGCTCATTAACTTGCAGCTCTTATAGGCAGCGCTCATTAGCTTGCAGCTCCTATAGGCAGCGCTCATTAACTTGCAGCTCCTATAGGCAGCGCTCATTAACTTGCAGCTCCTATAGGCAGCGCTCATTAACTTGCAGCTCCTATAGGCAGCGTTCATTAACTTGCAGCACCTATTAGCAGTGCTTTTATTCCATTACTGTGTCCAACTACGTTGAAGTGGCTTCAAGGGGGTAGAATAACAGTCACTGTGCCAATTGGATATCTGAAAAAACATTCATCACCTTTAGTTATGGTTTTAGTTCCATGATAGTTAAAACAATTTCGACCCGTTGAACATAATTGCCATCAGAGTTATAATAGAATAAATAATTTGTCCAATTTAGCCATATACTTTACTGGAAGGTTCAGTTGATTGGTCAAACCGTTCTGCCACTCCAGACTTTAAATAAAATCTCCTCCTAAACCCGTGTTGATTTTAACCACACTACACAAGAGATTGTCGATTGGACTGTCCTCTTCTAAATTTACTCAAATCGTTTCTCTGTGCTGCAAATGCTGCGCCACAAATAATAGCTGCTATAGCTAACAAATGTTCTCTTCTAACTCGTTTGAGCGATAAAGGGCTATCATGACATTTTTGTCTACACGTTTGGTCGTTCATTTCCTGAAGTGAGTTCTCTTTAGGTAAACTTTTGAGGAACTTGAAACACTACGGAGCCAGCTAATTGACTGGACTTGTAACGTCGCCAAGCATTATCTGGAATATCAAACGTGCATTGACACGCTGATGATGTTTTGAAAAGGCGCACCAGAAAGGCGCCATGAACGGTGCCCCTTGCTTAAAGGCCGGGGAAAAGGTTGTTCCTTCCCAAAAGCCCGTTGAGCGCATCGTCTTACAGCTACTTACAAGCGGACGACACGCCGGTTGGGTCGATTCCGACCTCGGTTGTTTTCTCAAGTTTCAAAATGAGCCAAACACACAAAAAACAAAAATCTTTTTCACTTGCGTCGGGCCGAGAAGCAGAGCCCGACCCCAGTGTTCATTTAAAAATCCTTTTCACTCATTGAGTGATTTTTGTTGTTGTTGTTTTTTTGTTTAACACATGGTAGCTGCTTCAATAAAGCAGAGACATACCTTAAATAAGTTATATTTGGTTCTTCCACTGAAGTCATTTTAGTTTAAGATACAACAGACAAATGTGTTATGCTTTGATATCCTCTAAGTTCTTATACAGTCCACGTCCCTGGTGTCGCCTCTATATTAAATAAGACAATTACTTAGATAGTATCAAGGGACAATTTGTGATTCTGAAAGAACGTACTACATACAGAAAACGTTTATATGCGCTCGGTGGAAGCGGACAAATGAAAATTAAACAAGAAGAAAAGGAGTGCCAGGTTTGTACAAATTGTACGGTACAAATATAAAGATGTTTGGAGATTCGCAGTGTGCAGAAGACTTTGCATACCTTTTTAATCAAGCTTACGTGTAAATAGAGGTTTTCTAGACAGATAGGTATCATACTCTCTTTAAGGCGATATCTTAGGCGGTATCTGCAATTCTGGTCGATCTAGATGAAAACGTCTTTCCTAAATGTAATAGGGGAACATACTTGACGTGTTAGGTACGGAGGACAATAAATCTTTCAAAGACACTGACTTTAGCGAAAGATGAAACTAATTGTGTCTTGTCTACAGCAATACCTAGTCAATGAGCCCATTGGTCGGCACTAAATTTGATAGAAGGCATTGAACACATTTTCCTACTGAAGGTAATCTTTACGAACGAAATAAAATTATGAACGAGAATTTGATTTGGTTCACATTGCGCGAGACAACTAAACGAAGCCCACTTATTGTATAATTCCTGTCAAGCACGGCTTTTCGTGGTGTGGTATCTCTGCGACAATAGCAGATTATTCTTCTTCATGTCAAGAAAAGGGATAGAAATACGTTATGACCTTATGATCTTTGCTGAAAGACGATCATCTAGTACTTGTACATAAAGAGTTTAAAAGTCAATCAAGTTGAAACAGTTTTCTTATTTTCTGATGGTGTAACCTAAGGCAAATTCATAACATGCTCTTTGGAAACTTTTATAGTAAAATTGAAATGTCTTTTAGGGAGTGATCAAAATTATATAGAAACAAACGAAGTAAGTAACTTACTTAAGTCTCTTTTTCTTTTTTCTAATTATTTGCGCATATACTTAAATACATTTTCTTTTTCTGACAACGTAATGCATGGTAATGATCAGATTTGGCAATTTGTCTCAGACCTGGATTATGTTGAATGCTGTATATCAGCCCTGTCATTCATGCCGTGCCGAATAGATTGTCTTTGGTCAATCTGGTAATCCATGTCAACAATCGTAAAATGGATGTTTGTTTTGATGTGTCCTAGAAATAATCTATCTTATCCCGACCCGTCACTTCTCCTAACCTCAGATATATGAAAACTTACTCTTACATTTATTACCTCGATCAATATTGACGTATCATTCTGACTCTAAACAGCGGATTACAGGAGTTTGGAATAGCACAGTTTATTATTTCTTTATGGAAACAAAAATAGATCTAACTTATTGTTCGTATGTCTGTTTGTATGCGGGTGCACGTGTGCATGTTTGGGCAAGGGTGTGGGTGAAAGAAGAGAGGTTGTTGAAGAGGAATTAGAAATACTTTTTGGAAACCTTTCTATTTTTTTTTGTTTTCTAAAAGTTTTCATCTACTGTAATAATTATATATAACAAATCAAATTCGATTTTAATTCATCATTGTTGTTTGCAAAAATGACAATGTCATCGGTTTTTAATATTAACATTTCAAATATATACACATCTGTACCTTCACCGCAAATCTTCAATGTCATTGAAGACATAGAAAAAAAGAAAGAAATGGAGACAGGCATTCAATTATTACATTCAACATGACAATAGCGCACACAAGACTTAAACAAGTAATTTCAAAGTACAATAGAAGGACATTAATCTACTCTTGCTTACAGATGACTGTGATAATCCAACTTTCAAAGTACTATTTAAAATGTGGTACTAAAAAATTAACCTAGACTTTTAGTCGAAATGGGTCATAATCTAAAAGAGATCCTTGACAGAGTTACCTTCTCTTGCCTACATATGGGGGTCATGGTGGTAAACAAGTAATTTTACTTTCAAAGTAATATCTCATAGGGTTAAAGGTATATAATTAAAATTTAGCCATGTTACAGATTTGTTTTAAACTTTAACATCTGATTATTTACACTCATTTATGTTCACTTAGCGCTTAATTCAAGTAAGATTTTCACTGGAGGTATTTTTAAAATTTGATTTTACGATCCTGGTTGCCCAACCAAGATAGAGTTATTTTATCATAAGTAAAACTTTGATACACATACTTTGCCTAAGGAAAGATATAAATATAAGACCTATTGTATTATATTTGTGAAATATTTGTATTAAAAATTATATATTTAGATGGAATTCATTAGAAGAAATTCAAGTTTGAAAATATATTATTACCTCCCTTTACCTATCTTGGGTGTGCACCCAAGATAGATTGGAAATAAATGAATTCAGAAGCTACACGTATGTTCAAAACTTGCATTTTGGTTCAGAATGTTAAAATATTTGTATATCTATCCAATTCAAATGTAAAAGTAGAAATTATGTTGAAATAAAAAAGAAATACTCAACGTTTTGAATACTTTCATATTAAAGGGGAGTAATAACAAAATTTTATGAAAGTTAATGAAATTCAAATTTCTAATAGGGATCTAACTCTATGTAATGGGCCTTTTTGTTCATTAAATAAATCTCTATCAGAATATACAAAGAGTAAAAATTGTCATAAAATGTTGCTTAAAAGTAATTGACCACCTTTAAGTCAAAAAGTGGACTGGTACAAAAACTCAACCCAGATTCTAAGTCGAAAAGGGCTATAATTAAAAAGAAATCCTTGTCAGTGTCACTTTCTTTTGCCTACATGTAGGAGTCATGATGTTAAAAAGTGTTTCAACGTAATATCTCAAATGGTTAAGTCAAATAGTGGACTGACACAAAATTAACTGAACTGAAATTCTATATTCTAAACCTTAAGTTAAAAAAAAGTTTTCTTGTCAGAATAACCTTCCCTTGCCTTCGGATAATAAGTATTCCAAGTTTCAAAGTACACTGTAACATCTCAACGGATTTAGTCGATTAACAGATTTTCACAGATGTAATGTACATGTATATTCTAATCGTAAAAGGGCAATTATTCTAACAAACATCCTCGTGTCTGTTGATGGTGATAATGACGATAAATAAGTATTGTAATATCCGATATATTACTTTGAAACAGACAGTAATTTGTAATGGTTTTGAAAAATGCAGGGTAGTACGGAAAACCTAACCAAAGTGTGACGCAAACGCCGACGGCGAGGCGAGTAAGATAGATCCCATTTTCTTCCAAAAGTCAAGCTAAAAGCTATTACACAACTGATACACGTACTTTACTCGTTATTTTGCATTGTCATACATGGACATAATAATACAAAAATTGTATAAAAAATCAGGGGTTGTCCGTCGGTCCGTCACAAAAAAACAACGTTAGCTATAACTTTGCAATTTCTTAAGATTTCTTCATTAAACTTTCAAATTGTATTGCTTATGACAAAAAGGTCGTGATGCCGCCAAATTATGTAGGTCGAGGTCATATTTGACAGAGTTATGCCCCCCTTTTGCACTTCGTTTTTGTCACGAAAACTTAACGTTGGCTATAACTTTGTTATTTCATAAGATTTGTTCATCAAACTTAGAAATTGCATTGTTTATGACAAAAGGGTCATGGTGCCACCAAATGTAGGTCAATGTCATATTTGACAGAGTTTTGTATTTAGTTTCTGTCGCGAAAACTTATCGTTGGCTATAACTTCGCCATTTCTTAAGATTTCTCCATCAAACTTTTAAATGGAATTGCTAATCACATTCGATTTTGCAAGTAAAGGTCATATTTGAGTTATGCCCCCTTTTAAACTTAGTTTTTGTCACGAAATTATTGGTTTTTCGAACAAAGTGTAAGAGGGCGGCACTTATATAGGCACTAGTGTCTACTGAACACACATCTAGTCTTTTTCTTCTTAGTGCAAATAACAATTGACAGCTTTATTAATATAATTTTGCTTATACACTCGTGTAAAGTTTCATTCAGGTAAACCTATACAGTTTTTCTTTTATTATAATGTCAACTCTTTTTAAAGGGACATAAGATACACATTCTTTATGCCAATATGACCCCCCCACCCCCCACCCCTACATTTGATGCCAAATATGATCAACAGAAAGCTAAATAAGCAAAGAATACACTTGGTCTGTATTTTAATACTAACTGTTTTGCTTGTTGCAGTGTTTGTTTTACCTGCCAGAAGATCTGAAACTTTCGAGATAACAACTATCAGGTGGGGCATTCCTTCCGTCCGTCCCGTTTTTGTACGTAGCATACCTCGCAAAGTAATGAAGGGAATCGATTGATGCTTTATATATTGATAGTGTCCAATGAGAGTCAGCAATGCACAATAACTATAACTCTATCCTCATTAGTTTTAGAGTTATTGCCATTCGATACTTTTTAGTTGTGCAAAGCGTGTAACTTCAAAAGATTTAAAGGGAATCAACTGATATTTCGTGGATTGACAGAGAACAGTAAAAGATAGTGAAATGCAGACAAATTAGAACTCTGTATGATTAAATTAGTTTTTGAGTTATTGCCCTGGGCTACTTCTTTTACGGAGGATAACTCAAATGCTTTTGAAGGAAAATAATTAAAACTGCATTTATTGATAGAGAACAATGGGAGGAAATGCTGTGCACAAGAACCATTACTATAGCTTCAATAAATTACGAGTTATTTCCCTTTGTTACTTTTTCTTACTGGGAGCTTAACAAAAATGTATCGAAGGGGACGGACTGATATTTACTATATCTATGTAGGATAGTGAGAGACAGTGCACAAAGAACATTATTCTAGTTTCTGTACCCCTTCTCTGTTTGAAAATATTTAAGAGGACAATGCTATTTCTAATCAAACCTGCCATTCAGGGCATATGTCACTTTATAATGACAACTATTGTTTGTTTAACAGGTATCCTCGCGTAAATCCCTAGTATTTGTAATTTTGCTTGATATCTAAGGCATCATTTAAATCTTTACCAAATACATTTTACGTAGATAAATTACCCTGAGGAATTGATTGATAATTCTAACTAATTTAATAAGTGCATAAAATGGCTAATAATCTTTACCAAATAGTTCAGGAAAATCAGGTCAAAATTGACTAAAGCGAGATACAGTGAGATTCTCTCCTATTTACATTGGTAATTTGATTTCTGCAAATTCCTTATTAGTGGGCTTATTAGTAGACACTCCGTTTCGTGAAAATAGAACATAATGATTTGTCTATGTAGCGAATTCACTTTGTTGACAAACGAATACATTCTTTCCAATAAAGTTTGAACCAATTTGTAGTAGGTTTAACATGTTTTCAATCTAAAATTCCTCCCAGGTCTTCAGATGACCGATTAGATAACGGACACTCATTAAGAAGAATTTGAACAATCGGTGTTAAAAGCATACTTGTAATCTCTTGTTTACCGCCAAAAATAACAGATGAGCGGTCCTTGGTTGACAGAGGTAAAAAATAGTTCGTCGCTCATATTGATAAGAAGTGACTTGTCAGCTCATCGCAATATATAGTTTTAGACGTTTTGGAACCAAATGTTGACTGTAAAGCTTAGTTAACATAATCGAGACAACTTTACGTTACTGTCGCTTTCGGCAATCTGTGAGCCAGTGAATGCATGTTTTTATAAATTTTATGATCACCTGTATTAGAGTTGTCTGTAGTTGAAAATAGTTGAGATGGTAGGTGGTAAGTGGTAGATATATGAGTGATAGGTGAGATAAGTGGTAGATGATATGAGTGGTAGGTGATATGAGGGGTAGCTGATATGCGTGGTAGATGACATGAGTGGTAGGTGATATGAGTGGTAGGTGATGTGAGTGGTAGGTGATATGAGTAGTAGGTGATATGAGTGGTAGATGGCATAATTGGTAGATGATATGACTGGTAGGCTATATGAGTGATAGGCTATATGAGTGGTAGGTGATATGAGTGGTAGACGGCATGAGCAGTACATAATATGTGTGGTAGATGGAACTAATTATGTCCAGTCTGCAGCTATGCCTAATGAATGCGTAAAAGAAATAGTTGGCATGAAAATTTGATAGAACGAATTGAACAGTTTCTACGGAAGGCACTATCGCAGCCTATCTAAATAAATGGAATTATAATATGGATCACTAATCAATCGATTGAATCTACAGCATGGGCAACAGTCAAGTTCTTTAGGACGATACGAATGCCTGAGTTGATATGCAGTATTTGCGAATTTTGACAAGAAAATTATAACTAAAGGTAGATCACTTCAGTTGAGAATAATAGAAAACCCCTACATGTATTTATTCATCAAAATGGCTTTGCTCAGTTTACGTAGGTAAAATTAGCCATAACAAGGTCATTTAATAATTACGAGTGATGCAATTCTGGAAATTTCTTGGCATTATTTAATGTTGTCAGGTTACATATTACCATCAGAATATCGCCCAGTTGCTCATGGTGAATTTCTCTGATCGCAAAAGAAATTTATATGCACCTTTGGCGGCATAAAAAACAACTTGAAAACGATATCTACTAATCTGCTGAGCCAGCTATAACTAAATGTCTGGATAGTTCTTTTCTAAATAGCTCAATCTGTTTAGCATAGCTGCAAATAATTTCCGTCTGAGCTAAAATAGAATAAGCCCATCGCTTTTAAACTACAGTAATGTTCGTTAAATTTTCCTTAAAACTGTTCCGCTAGTCTTATTTAGAAGAAAATAACGAGTCAAACCGGAAAGCCGAATAAATAAGGCAACGTGCCGTCCTGTCCTGTCTCATACAATATTAGTTGCAATAGCTAAATAGTATTATACAGTCTTTCTAACTAAAATTTCTCCTAAACCCAATCCAATTTTAACCTCATTTCACAAGACTCTTTACCGGACGGTCCTTTTCTACAATTATTAAAACCGTTCTTCTCCGGTGCACAAATAGATGCCATAGCTAACAACAGTTCTCTTTCAACTCGGTTGGGTGATCATCTTGACCATCATGATCCTTGTGTTGCATCCAATTCCTAAGTGAGCTTTGTCAACTCTTGAGGAACTTGAACACTGTGGAGCCATACGATTGACTGGACTTGTAACGTTGACCACAGAGGAAATTGGGAAATCTAGTGCAAACTTTGAGATCAATTCGGTTAAATAATGATATGTCGAAAATATATTTTATTTTACTTAAGAAGAAACAAAAAGTTTTGTATAACTTTGAATTTTCGTTATAATGTTTAATGTACAAATATTACGAGCGAGTAAAATCCCTTACATGTGAACCTCGCTTATTAACAAAAGATTATTTTTTTCTCATTTTTTTCGCCTTCCCGGAGTTTGAATTTGATTTGTCTTCTCAATTTTCACTTATTCTTAGAGACAGGCGGAAAGTTTTACGTAAGGTGGTTAGAAGGAAACCGATATAACTGACATAATTAGTTTACAATCATGTTTTTATTCTCGATTGCAAAATGTTTTTCAATATTTAGATGAACAAGAGGCCATTGTCATAAAATTTGCCAAACTGCTGTCCTGGTAAATTTTAGGAAGTTAGAAAAAAATACACGTGAGAAAAAAACTAGGGATTTTATTTAGACATATCCGTATGTCCTTTTGGTTAAATTTCGTGAGTCCATATCAAAATATAAAGTAATACACATTATACGTTTTGCTGAGAGTAGTATAGAAATTACTGGGCTTTGACTGGCCGCCGACGGTTACTACGTACACGTAGTTATTGCAATTACATAAACATCCGGAACGGTTAGTTAGTGGAATGCTATAAAGCTTTATCTTAGCAAGACATGCGTTACAGAGACATAGGGTCTTTATTACACATGCAGCGAATATATGCACCACTATTTGCAACGGTATCTCGTGAAAGAACTCTTTGTACGATCCTGCAACCAAAAACCTCGGTAGCAGGCGCTGCAATAATAACTGTGATAATACCACGCATATCACCTCATTCAGTGTCTACGTGTGAGTTTAGCACACAAGTTAACACTGTTATTTTTACTGTCCTATTAGAACGTTTTCTTTTAAGAAATGAACTAACTATAAATACATATTCAATTATGTTCAGGATCACCGTGACCTTGACAATTGACCAGCTGACCTCAAAGTCTATATGAGTAATCCGCTGGTCAACACAAAAATCTAAATTGTGTTCACTTTCAGGCTCATTATGATCTTGACCTTTGACACACTGACGCCAAACCATTGCAATAGGATCATGACCAGTCTCTCTGTTAGTACAGCTGGAGATCCTTAGCTCAAACATTCTTCGGTTAGTCAGTGTAACATTGACCTTGAACTAAAATAAAAGTTCAACTGCTGGTCCAACCATTCGAAAATCGTGTTACTGCTCAAGGTTTTGACCATTCTCGTCTTCAAGGGCATTCACTTTATAATTTAATTTCAGTTTGTCTGATAGCTCGGCAAACTGCTGATGTATGAGGAAGGGTTTTGACCCACTAATATCAAACGTCATTTACTGGTCATGCTCTATGAAGTTAGAAGATTCTATGCCGGTTATTAATCGGAAACCGTTTTCTGTGATTTCGACCTTTGACCTACTTACATCACAAGCAATAGGTGTCATCTACCGGTCACGACCATAACCAGTGTTGAATGGCATGCGAGAAGGTCAGACAAACCTGTGTATTCGCATAAGGGTCTTGGCCATTGTGCAAAGTTGCAACATTATCTTGCGTATGAATCTCGGAAGAGCTTTTAACTGCACCCGAACACTACCTTAATCAACATACGGCTTAAACCACATTGCAATTCAGCATTTCAGCACAAAATTATGTTGACAGGGGAATGTATTTTGATATCGTTTCAAAGTAGAATTTCAAAAGATTGTCTTTCTTTCTTATCCATTTATAACATGTCAACGTCTTGCTTCCAAAGAGCGCTTATGTCACAATTTCACGAGAACTATAATCTTGATTGGGTGGACTAAAAATGGACCAAAATGTGCAAAGTGCGTGTCGAATAGACTATAATTTATTTTGAGAAATGGCTAACTTGCGTATGTTTGAAATAAAAATATATTCAAAATGTAACGCTTCTCCTCATTTTATTTGTGTATATGTGTAAGTTGGAGAACTAGCTACATAATATATTCTGAATACAGGCACATCAAAGTACTGATCTAATTATGTAGGTATTTACATTTAAAATGGCTTTTCTTACAATTAATGAATACCAATTTTCAGATAATCTACTATGCAACTTCCCCTGCACTGTATATGACTATACATGACTGAAATTGTATTCTTCTCAGGAATGCGATTTTCTGTGTCAATTAACTTTAGTGTTACGGATGGATAATCAAAATTCGGTAGTTGGAACGGAGCTATTTTTCTAAGGGGTGTAGCCTTAGATAGTTTGTTAACTGACATAATTTTTTAATAAGTGGTAGTTTAATACAATGCATATAATAATATACATTTTACAAACTATTCAGAAATAAAGATAAAAAGTATTCAGTACGTAATTTATTTACAATACTCGACCTGTACAACTGCTGCGTAACTCTATACTATACTGCCTCCCCTCGTCTCGCTTGAAATCCAATGATCCGCCTTGCACATGCGCAGTAGCCGCACGTGTTCATAAACAATATTTCGGAAAGAGGATCACAGTAACTTAGATTAGTTGGTTTGTAGTTTGGAATCTAACCTTTTTAACTCAGGTAGTGTGCCACAGAGCTCAACGCTTCTTAACAAAATGGGGACAGAAACTAACAAAGATGAACGTAACAATCCGGAATATCTTGCACAGTTACTTAAAGACAAGAAACAAATACAAGCATTTCCTAATGTTTTTGTTCATTTGGAAAAACTTTTAGATGAAGGTAAGTTTTGATCGGACAATCCTACGAAATTCATAAAGCGGATCTTCTTGGAATTAGTTTTCATTAAATTTTGAATGTTTTTCCAAACATTCGTGTCAGATTAAGCAAGTAATTTTGTGATAAAGTAACTTTTATAGGTAAAATATTTTGTCCGTCAAAACTTTCGTTTTCGGGTCAAGCGCGCGGAACGGTCGGGCACCTGCTAAATAAATTGGTTCATTAATTAGGTTATTAACTTGCATTTTCGAAATGCACTTTCAAACATGTGTATTGTAAATGACACCACGATACAATTACACCATGTAGACATATTCTCTCGATATTCAAATCATTTGGTGTAAGTAAAATCTTGCTGAAGTTTGCGGCAGCCATTTTGGAAGGTACGATATTTTGGTAGACAAATCAAAGGTTAGGCAATATTTTGGCTACCGTTTAAAATGTCTGAAGTCCAAGAATACTTTTTCACAGTCGAATTTACCTCCAAATTTTGTCATTGGACAAAGATAATACGTAGATACTTATTTTGTAAACATTTTTATTTACTTTCTGATAACAGGGGTCAGTTTGGAGGTCTCACACAAATATTAGTTTTGCAGTGAATCCCAAGAATTTGAATTGGGTTTTCTGATTGCTTGACCAGCTTACACATACAATTTTATACCTTTCTGCTAACAGTTCCCTTAAAAAATTAACCCGACCAATTTATGAATAATATTACTTGATTAATAATAATAGTGTATTTAAAATAATATGTGAATTTGTTACCATAGCATCAGCTTAGTTCTGCAGTATATATATTGTATGTAGTGTCAGTGCACGAAGAGTGGTTGTAGACAAATGCTTCATCATAAACTTAACCAATTTCTCAACATGTATTTCTAGTGTACATAGCAATGTACTACAGAAACCTGCACAGGGACGGGTATTATTAATTATCACATTGAAATTTCAGTTGCACAGTTTTGCGCATGCAGTATATTAATAACAGAATTGATAATCACATTGGATTGAATTGATCGCCAGGTTTGCTTCCTATGTGTTAATACATGGCTTAGACATGTAGTTCTTACAGTTACCAGAGGGTGCAAGTTTAGATGGACATTTTACTGGCTAGCGTCACGTCTTCTTACAAAAGGAATTTGCACCTATGGCAAGATAATTTGGAAGCAAGCTTGTACTAGTGTTGAAAACTCATTACTCAACCTGTTGATGCTGAACACAAAACAAGATTTAGACTTGAGTTCTGTTCTGTATTAGGGTTTACACACTCCTTTGCTTTGAAATGTATTTCTTAGAAATGTATTGTCTGTTTACTTACTATTGATCTTTCAGTCTATATCAAAGTATTGGTGCCTGTTTTGGAAAAGTCATCAAAAATTTTACTTGGGTATTTTGATTTTCTTTTATATGATATCTGACTTCATCCTATCTCTTCTTGACAGTAGGTGTGAATTTGTTTTTAATCAAGGCTGTTACAGCCAGGAATTTAAATCTAATTGTTAAATATTTCAACATTTTTCAGTCTTTGAAAGGGATGGGTTTAATTGTACCATTACTTTGATTTGTTATCCTTCAACTGCTCCATTTGGCACATGTGAAAAAGGGAGGTAATTACTGGATGTAAATATTTTCTGTTTTTCACTCTGTGCAGATTTAGATAAATTTATAAGCACATAAACAGTACTGATGGAAATTAATTGAATACTTGACTGTTGAATAAGAAATTGTCAACTTCCTTCTTGCATTTGAATTGAAGTTGTGGGTTCATGAAAATTTATAAAGTTGCGCAAACTGTTTCAAATATTTTAGAAAATTAATTTTTAACTTAGTGAGCCTTAGACTCTTACGCAAGATTCATTTTGAAGGCTGTTCAGTGCACGAAGTTGATAGTTTCCCTATATATACTAATATGACAGGGTATTCACACTAAAAAGCCTATGTATCTTTGCCTGTTGTATTTTTGCGTGAATTTTTATACTAAATTTCAAGGCAAATTGTGATCCTACATTAAATATACTGAATCGAAAATGATTAAAAAAATCATCACAACAGAAAATATGATCGTAAAATTGGCGGCTGCGTCATGGGGATTACACATACAACGGCACTTGGAGAGGAACAGGTAAATAGATTCATGTTCTGTCCTTGTTTCCTTTTATAGACTGTAAAACTGTGTGATTTTTATGTCATTTGTACTATATTTTGATTTATTCAATGTTTAGTAGTGTGTCATTGTATACATATCCAGGACTAGCGCTGGTCTATTTGTTTAAGATAGCCCTGTTTAAGTGAAATGCAAAAATACTATTAATTAAAGGTCATAGCCAATTCAATTTTTTGCAAATTTAACTCTTTGTAGCTAATTTGAGCATATGCTACTCCCAGCGCTAGTTCTGATATAAAGTTGCAAAGTTTGAATTTGACACAGACAGCTTATGTTCTAACCAGGACACATTCTGAGAAAATGTTGAATTTTTTATAACAAGAAACGAAAAACTGATGCGGAGCTTTCTCAGCACACTGAAATATGTACCTTCTTGTATGCAGTGACTTGAAAAATGCCCCACTTCTTCGAGTCAGCAAAAAAATGTATTTGCTAGTTTATTTAGTGGGGGAAAAAATTTCGCGCTTCAAAAAACTCCTCTGTGTCATGATGTCACTGCAGACAAGCATCATATTAGAACATCTGTCTGTTTTTACAATGGTCCACTATTTTGAGACAATAATAAACTCAAACCTGATTGTCTTGTATGAATTAATTGCTTTTTAGAAACAAAATTATAAAGCGATATATGGGAACACAGCATTATAAAGTAGACATGTTCTACATAAAGTAGGTCTGAAAGCTGCAATGGGGTTACATTTTAGACTGAAATATCTATTGTGTTGTATTCTATAAATTTACATAGCACAACTTTTATTTCCTTGTCATCCAGAGGTAGCCTATTTATTTTACCCATAAGCTATAGCCTGTGTAATTGCAAAATTACAAGTAAATGGTCTGTCATACTATGATAGAATACCTGATTTATTTACTTTAATGAAATCATAGCAGCGGACAATTTTGCGTTCCTGTCTGAAGAAATCGTATTGCATTGATACAATTTTTCTTTTCTTAAAAGACTGTTTACTTTTGTAAATATTTAAATTTTGAAATTATTGATTCTGATTTATTCTTGTTTGACCTTTGCAAATAGTATTTTTTAGATATGTTTGACTTGGTCTTAATTGTAAGGAATTGCCTACTGGATGTAAACTATCAAACAGACGTTTATCTGTGTTGATAGATTACAGGAATTGGGCAAAACTGGTGCTGGTTAAGAGAGGAAAATGTGGCTTGTTGCTCTTGTAATAATTATGTTGTGTCACAGGGAAAAAAGCTTTATGTCTGAGACAGTCTCGAATCATGTATACCTGTACAACACACATTACTGCCCTAGTAGTGAACAGTATTATGACAGATTTATTTCTTGTGAGAACAGCACTTACTGCATTTTGTAGATAATGCATGTTGAACTCCTACTGTGCCTGTTGTTAGTATAGATTGATCACAGGTTAAAGGAACATTTTTTTCTGTCTTTAGATCAGCAGTATGATTCATACTTTATTGTACCTGTTGGATGTATGTGCTGGGACATTGCTGCACATCATATTAATATATGTCCATGTTCAAATCCATGCAGTCAGCTCGATTAGCTCAATTGGTAGAGCACGAGACTTGTACTCTCAGGTTTGCGGGTTAGATTCCTGGGTCTGACCAACTAAAAAATTTTAACCGTCTTTCGGATGGGACTTTTAAAACGGATCAAGGTGTCATGTATGGGTGCTATACACCTGGCATGTATAAGAACCAGGGGAGTCTCTGGAATAAGGATGCTTTCTGTATCTTCCACTATCCTATGAAAACCTGAAGTGACTAACTTCTTCTAGGGGTGTTGGTCATATGGGAAACTGGTATCAAAGATACAGCCCTAATGTATATGAATCCATGCAGAGTTTGCCTGTCTACCTCTTTTCCTGTAGAAGTCTGTAAGTCAGTTGGTCAGACTTGTAACTGAGTCCTTCACATGAACAATGGTTTAAGTCACACACTCGCGTGTAAATGACTGAAATATTATTGAAGTAGACATTGTAGCCCAAGAACTGCCTGAAATACTGAACTTCAAACTGATTTTGAACCCTACGAATAATTTGGCCGGGAACAGATTTTGTTTGCTTCTTGAAGAAAAGTCTCATAAACACATGGCTAATTTCTTAAATCCTTACAAAATTGCTACCGGGTAGATTTGAAGCAGCTCAAAAGTTAGAATACAGTCAACATTTTTTTTACATTTTTCTGACAAATTAACATGTTTTCAAAAATGTCATTTTAATCTGTTGTAATTGTAAAGTTTAGTCACCCTACATGTAATTATAGATCTAAATAAGGCTTCAGTGGTACAGTTTAGGATTAAAACTAGTATAAAAGACTACTTTACACAGCCTTAATCCCCTATCTGAAGATATTTTGACCTTCCAAAGTTCTTTATGATCATTGTATAGATACATTCAATATTTTGATCTGATTAAAAAAAGGCTGCAAGTCAAATAAACTGACAGGTTACTACATGAAATAATCTTTTTTTCTTTGGTTGAATTAGAATTTTTAATGCATTCACACATAATACAGACAAACTGTTAAAGTAATTCAAAGAACATTTTTTGCACAATATATATGCAGTTAATTGCTATTGAATAGTGGTGATTTATGCCATTGACTGTTGATTAGTTTGGAGAATATTAATAGAGTGTAATACCCATAGTTAATAAGTATTACAAGTATTTATTCACTATTTAGCTTTCCCATTCCATTTGAAAGCAGCAAAAAGTTAAGCCGATACTGCGCCAAACACTAAGTGGATTTGGGAAGAAAGACTGGAGACTAAGTTATTAAATTAAGTGTAACATTACTTTTGCAGTACTGTTTCTCTACCATACTGCCAGCAGCAAGCTATATATCATTTGTTTAATACCCTCTCGTTTAAGTAGATTTTCATTAGTCTGTAAGTTTCAGCCATTTTTTAAGGTTTTCTTCACTCGTAAATTAAACAGAAATAACATTGTTAAGATATTTATGACATATAGAGTTACCATGTTGTATGGATGGTTGAGCTTGATACTGATATGTTTGTTGAGAGGTATCACAATCTGCATCTTCATCATGATCATGTATTTCCTTCTCAATCCGGTATACCCTGTAGACTATATTTAAACAATACTGGTATATTTGGTTACAGGGAAGATATCTCCATAACAGTTTCAACAGGAAAAATGTTTTAATTGTTCGTTTTTTCATACCTAGTAAGGTATTGATATGAAAGATCATGGAGACTTTTCTTTCTATCCCAGGCATCACATTTCTAAGGCTGCTTCAGGTGACTGGTTTTTATTCTGTATTTTTCCTGGAATTTTATCTATGGCCTGAAATAGATTGTTTCCCTATATTTTGTTACATATGAATCATTTTTATTACAGTAAAGTTGATGTCTGGGCTGGATGATGATAACTATACTCTGTCTCTAGGTAATAAAGACACCAGGTGCGATTGCATTTCTTATGGAATTCGTACATTTGTTAGGGATTGTTTTGTCTTTGATAAGGAGGACTAGTCTTGTTGGTTGAGATTACACCAATTGTTGAAGTAACAATTTCTTGTGTATGAAACACAGCAGTTATTGTTTCAGTAAATGTGACAGGATGACAAAGGTTGGGTGTAGCGGGTGGCAAGATTACCCTGTTCGCATGATTGCTGGTCATATAATACCTCTTTACATTTCAGTTCAAATTGAAATATTGATTTCTGATCCAAAAGATAGATAAACTGAATGATATACTCCAGTAATCTCTATTCATAAAATTAACATATTTTCAAATGACGCCAGCAGAAACTTGAAGATGAACAAGACTCCTTATGTTACAGTTTTCTGTTCATAAACAGGTGTTTTTACAATAAAACATGTACATCTCTAGTTGAAGATGATTTTTTTTCTTTGAACATTGAAAAATTAGCTACATTTCTTTCTTGATAAGTCTGTGTGCAGAGCCAAGTATTATTTTAATATTATCAATATCTGTAGCTACTTATACTAAATACAAGTTGTAAACTAGGTTTTTATGGTCCATTTACACTTTGGTGCAAATTTTGCTACCAGGCTTAATGCTGTGATTTTGTTTCTCATTGCCGTGGGAAAATGCCCTTCTGGTGCCATGGCAACCATCTTGTTGAAAATTAAAAACACTTGGTATTATGGTATAAAGCCTGTGTATACTTAAAAACAAAAGCATGGGGCTAGGAAAGTTCAGTATTCAACTTAATACCCTGTGGTCTTTATGGTGTATATATATATACATCCCAGGATTTAATGTACTGGTTATTAACTTCAGAAAAGTATATTTGATATAAACTATTAATTACAAATTCTTGGCTGGCATTAATTAATAACCATTGAGTAATCTTGTTTCCTTGGGAATTGCCTCATTATAAATTACTTTTCATTTTGAACCTATTTTCTTTACTAATAAAAAGACAGTGTATATTGTAAATATACCAAAAATGGTTAGTGAGGCAGTAAATATAAGTTTATGCATGTGGTGCTATTTTATTTCTTCCCCTCTTTCCCCACTATGACAGGAAAAAAATGATATGATGTCAAATCTTGTTTTACTAATGCTTTTTACAAATACAGAAGACCTTCAGACAATATGGCTAAAATTTAATTGGTGTGAAATAAGTGTTTATGGTGTCTTTGTAACTTGTAAGAAAGGGTTACAACATTAAGCAGCGGTATTGTATTTGAACCTTGGAGATCTTGGTTCAAACCTCCAGGAGTTAAAGTCTCAATTTTTCATATTAAAAGGCTGAAATAGTACCAGTTTTCAGCACGGGGCATTGAATTAAGTCTGGATAAACTTGCTGAACTCTTACAGAAGATCAAAAACTTGCTGCATATCATAATGTCATATACAAAACCAAAATAACTACAAAACTTGAGAGAGTGTCTGTATTTTGCAGAAATCCTGGGAAGTTAGTGAGAAAGTGTTGAGAAGGCTATACATAAGGTGTATGTTGTATGTATGAAAGTCTGCCTGTGATATATTAGTGTACTGACAGATGGATGGCCTGCATCTGGCACAAGCTTCCTTCTTCATATCTCTCTCTGTACAGAAAAATAACATGTATTTCCCATCAAGAACTATTTCGCTACTATTACCATGTATCCTGCCTCTTTCATGACAGTGACTATATAGTACTTAATCACTGTCCACTGAATACTTCACAAGCTACATTACAAGTTCAACTGACAAGTTGTCTACTGAGAGTTAATTTATGAAAACAGATCAAGTGAAGTACTTCATTTATACATTATCATTAATACTAAGCACTGCTCTTACAGTTACAGAGAAAATACTGTAAGTGAATGATACCCCAAGTTCAATCAGGGCAAGAGAGGTCAGACTGGTAGTTTTGATTCCATCTTGTGCTCACAAGTAATTGAGTTTGTTCAATGATGAATTAATACAAGTGTTACTCATTGCTGGCAATGTTAAAGGTTAGTGAAATATGTTTCAAATAGAACCATCATAATAGAAGAATATTCCTGGTATAAATCTCATTAAGAGATGTTAATATCATTGGCTTTTGATGTTCTGTAAGATTGTAATTTTGCTTTTCCTATGTCTGGCTGCTCCTGAGCCAACTGTAATCTTTTATTGCTGAAGTACTTGGAGTAGTAAAATATAATCTTAAACCTGTCATGTCTTCAAAGTCTTGGAAATCTTAAACAGTTCTCCAATATTCAAAACTGTGCTTTTGCATATGTTTTCTGGCTTAGTGCAAGAAAGAAATGTCTTGTTTCTATGGTTATAAGACACAGTATTGCCAGATTTAACCTCGGAAACTGTCAGTCATTTGAAAGTTCATCCAACCTCAATTATTCCAAAGGTGAAACCAGCCATGAAGTGAAATTTACTGAACTGAATGCAAGATCAATTTCTTTTAGATGGAGAAAAGTTCTATCAGGGTAAATTATAGCATTTTCCAAGTAAATGTAGTGTTTCAGTAAGATAAGTAATGATGTCTATATTTAAGTGTGTTCTAATCTAAAATGATCAAGTGCTTTAATCCATTTTGTAATCATTGCTTTGTAATCGTTAAGACATGCTTAAAATGATAAGATCTGTATAATTAAGTTGAGGTTTATTATGAAATATAATGTTTAAGAAATACTGAGACATTTTACATTGTCATAAAAATTGGCAGATTTCATTGGAAGTTGTAAGTACTGGGTTTTTAATAATAATAAGCTAGATAAATGCAATGGACCCTGTAAGACTATAAGGTACATGTAGCTATTGAATTCTGTACTGTTGCAAACAATCTTTCTTCAAGAATAACAGTGTGATGGAAAGAAAGGCATAAAGAAATAACTTAAGTTATTATTTTTTGGTTTTCTCCATTTGTGTAAATGGCAAGCTGAGATGTTTTTGCTCTATCTAAGTAGATTTGCCCTCTTGATGGATTTGGTCGATATTTGGATGTTGTGGCCAATATTTAGTCCAAGCCCTCCATGTAAGACTGCAAAGCAAACAATGTTGATGAAATGTATGATAATTCTTTGACATAAATAGTTGTCATTGTTATATCCTGTACTGGTATAACTTTCATATTTTCTGCTAGGTTTAATTACAGGAGAAAGCTGATTATAATGATCAAGGTAGTCCTGTTATATTAATTGTCAATTAGTAGGTATCTTCATTGTAAATATATCCTCCTCCCACACTCATACCTGCATCTATAATTTACATGTTATTGTCACTTTTTATTTACACTTTTTTCTGATTTTAAGTTCTGTTCAGAGGGCTCCTTCTGAGTTCAGAAAGCCTAAATACTTGTCTGTTCGGATTTCTGGAATTATCTTTCACCTATCTTCCCAGGTAATTTGACTTGGCATCAATGGAAGGTCTATGAAATATATCCAATGTTTCTCCATTGTATTTAGCCATTTCATTTGTGCCAAATGGAAAAGATTAAAGAAAGACCATGGTTTTATAGGCCAGTATTTGAAAAAAATATGGACACTGTCCATTTCACCTGAGAGTATCTGGTCATTACCACTGTTACAATGACATGCTGGTAGCATCTTATTTCAAGACTCTTTGTAATTAATTATAAAGCCAGTATTGTAACTATTGACTATGGTATAAAATTTATGTTTTAAGTAAATAATTCAGAATAAATTTCGCTATATAAACAGAATGGAAACATAATTTACCCACATACACCCATTACAGGCCATGATGGCCATCAAAGTACATTGATTTTGTCTAAGTCTGAATAATAGCCGGTTCTTTAGTTCATTACAGTTTCGCACAGGGCAGGGGGAGACAATGTTTTTTCTCTAGAATAACCAACCTCTTTTTGTGAGTATTGTTTCTTCCCACATTATGATCAGGTGTAGCCCGGGATGTAGATAATAGCAGTATAAAATTATTTCATTATTTACCAACTGGAATGCTTTATTATATTTTGTTTAACTGCTGCTGTGCTCTACGTTGTTTCTTATTTTATGGTCTTGTGGCATAAATTCCGCTCCTAACATAAATCAAATATCATAGAATGATTAATTACAGAAGCACATGATTTGATGACATTCCGGGCATGTTCTATAATGAATATATTTCTTCATTACAATAAATATTCTGATTAATCGTTTCCTAAGCTTGTTGCGGATTACCGGATTTCTTGGTACATTTTTGTACTACTTTTACTACAAGTATGTATATACTGTCTTACTGAGTTAGGTTTTTCTATGTCTTCCCCAAGATTTCGCAATTACAAAACCATTTAACCATTCTTGTGGTACAGAATGACTAAAAAATTGCTGACTTGCACATGTATGACTTTGTGAGAAACTTGAAAATACTTCCCTTAAACATATGTGCAAAATATAGTTGCTGTTTTAGTAATATTACAACAGTAACTGTTGCTATAGTAACTGGACCAATGACATTAAAAAGAATTAACAAGTCAGCCTTCTGTTTTATAATTATGGCAACAGAGGTCATCCAGTAGACAGCTACAGTAATAATTTAAGATATTTATTCAGTGAAGGTGCGAGGGTAATCACCATTCTCAATAAAACAGTTAGTATTGTCAAGATTCAGCCATATAGTTGTGACAGTGAGAACTGGCCTTGGGCCATCTCTCCTTACAGACTTATTGCAGTTTAATTGAAAACCAAAGCATTGAGTACATCATCAACAAGCTTCCTGTTCACATAGGTATTGCTCTCTCCTACGTGTATCTTAGTGAATAGTCTGAAAGTGAACCATGGCTTGAAGCTGGACAGGTCGCACTTAAAGGAAAGTCCGAAGCAGATGATTTGAAACCAGGATGATTCACCAGCTGGTTGTAGGTAAAATTAAACCCCTACAATAGAAAAGTGTTCGGTATGAATTTGAAAGAGTCATTGTATAGAAGAATGTTTTGAGATTGAATTTAATTCATGTATATACACTTTGATAAGATGATTGTTAGATGAGTTTTGTACACTCGACTCTAATTGCTTGTGGGGAAGACAAAAACATGAATCAGTTTTGAGAGCATTAATGCATGCACTACCAGGTTGTCAGAAATGCATTTTCTCTGTCAGTTATATAAACACACTAGGAGATTTGTTTTTGTCTATTATTTCATCTGTTTCTGTACACAATGTTAATCATTATAATGCAGCTTGAAGATACATGGACCGTCAGTGTGGTCCATCTCACATACCCTCGAGCAATATATTACTGTGATTTTCATCCAAGCACAATTCAGTATAACCCCACATGTTTATAATGAAGCTGATCAGAAACAGTTGGCCAACATTTTACTGAAACTTTATCAACATTTTGTTAACTGCTTAAACTGTAAATGGTGTTCTTGTAAAGAGTGCACATAGAAAAGAAAGTGCTGTCTAACATAAACTATTATCAAGATTCTTGCACTGCCGTCCACACCATTTTTTTTAATGTATATGAAAGGGTTTACAAGGAATTCGTATCAGTATAAAAGTAGATCAGACATGCTTATACAATGTAATATGAAACAGCCTAAATCCTATATCATAACAAGCCGTAAATACAATATAACATTGCTGTGTCAGTTGGTTGATTCTTGGGTTCTTAATTAATTTAAATATGTGTTCATATTGGTATGTATATAATAAGTACATTGACCCAGGGGCCAGATGACATGTCTTAATTGATAATTTGAGGCTTAAGATTGATAAATGACAAGGTATGTGTTCAAATATTCCTGTCAGGTTGGTCATCAAGGTGAAATTTTGTCTGTGATGACACATGCACTTCGTTCTTCATAAATGTATTTCACATATGACATACATTGACAGTTTAATGGGCCATGTTATGGTATACTGGATTTTGAGCTAGGACAGGTGTGAACAATATTTTATCCCACTCAGGTGTTTTCAACGATATGCTTGTTCTGTATGTAGTAAAATTAGCAAACTAAATTAAGTATGTTTTTAAAAAAGACTGATGTGACAATGAAAAAGTCCCCCCCTCCCCCACCCCGAATTGACCTTCAGTAGTTACATTTTATTTGAGCCTAAAGTACAGGGGTTTTTTTGTCATTGCATAGAACTGATAAGCATAACCAGAGATGATGACGGTAGACTGATTTGATAGGTCCCGCATATTTCTGAAATTTACTTCTTATCCTTTAAAAAAAGCCATATCTGTTTGTGCAGGCCTATAGGGTTCTACTGATGGGTAGCAGGCCATTAATGTGATACCGGGAGCCAGTGACACCCAAGAGGAAAGGAAGGGCTGAAGTGTTTGCTACACCTGTTTCTCAGAGAAGATTACTTAAACCAAATGGTCTTAGTTCAGTTGAAGATGTTCGAACTGGTCAGAGGTGCTACAATGTATTGTTGTTGGTGGAAGTCCGACAAAAATGTAAAGATGCAAGGTGCTGATGCAGATTTGATTTTACCTCTTCCTGATAGAATGGGTAGAGGAAATGTTCACAGATCAAGATTATATGTTTGTCTATTCCAGTTATATCTGATGTATGTTGAAGGGTAGTAATGACCCAGTAATGTTTATTGTTCTGTTTTATACACAGTTTATTGCACTAGTCTGGCTGCTTAGATCTTCCTGATACTATATTCTGACAAACATCTACTGGTACACCCAAGTCCTGATACATGCATGTTCATGAATGATCAAACTACAAAATGCCCTTAAAATTCAGTAGTAATACTCTATTCATAGCACATCATTTTAAGCCCCCATGCCCCTTACTCATACAAGAAAACATTGTAACTTATTAGACAGAAAATGAAAGATCTGTCAGATTTTGGTTTTGTTCTTTTGTGTTCTGACATGAGTAATTCTGCTACAGTCTGTATTCCCAGAGTTCAGATAAGGGTTGAATGAATTCCAATAAAGTGAGAATATCTTACAGAAAACGTGAAAGTGGATTCCTTCAATGAAAGATATAAACTCCTTTGTGAATAATTAACACTTTAACTTGGAACAGTCTTGTTCAACCTCTTTGGCAGTATACATTTCCAATTAGTGGTCCAATTAACAGTCAGCTTCTCAACTGTTGCTTTTCCTTTTTAAGTGATAGTTTTGAAGTGTTCCTTGGCTATCTTATCATTCTATTGATGTACATTACTATCTTGTTCTAATAATTCTTACAAACAGCTAACTTAGATTTGTTAAATCCATGGTGAATAAAGCTGTAGCTGACAGGTTTTTCAGGTTTAAGTTGCCTGATACAGGGGTGATGTTAATGATTTTAAGTGGAGATAAGCAATGAAATATACAAATGTACATAATCTCAAAATGAACAGGATGTAGCTATTTCTTGGAAAGTCTAAGAACTCGGGTGAAAGTAAATCTCAATTTTTATGCATGTTATAAACACTTAGTTGTTCATTAACTGTAATGAAAATGGGCCCTTCATATTAAGTGGAATCCAGTAGAAAATAACTTCCTAGTAAACAATGATCTTGTAAGAAAACTTAATTTACTGCTGTCTGCTGAAATGGTCAGGTGATTGGCAAAAATAATCAGAAACATGTTTTTCAATGCCTCAACAATGTTTTACAACTGGTCAGGAATGCAAATAACATCCAGATGTTTTTTCCAGATAGGATTTTGTCTATTGATATTTGCTACTTTGTTTACAATTTTGAGTGTTTTTTAAAGATCCATGTGTTGATAGCACACACAGCTTTCCAGTTGATTTTGTGCAGTGTGTAAGGTTTTGTTTAATGAGATTACTATCTTTGTCTCTCTTTCAGCTTCCCTCAATGATAATATCTTATCTTTTATCAACTTCTTACAGAGTCTTCTTTAAAAAGGTTACAGATGTGAAGTTGAGGCTCCCTTTATACTGTGAACAGTAACTAAAGGAATGTTCTTGTCCAACAGATATACATTACTGTTTTTGAGAAACAATCAGTTAACACATCAGTGTCTCCCATTGCAAAAAATTCCTGTATTTATGAAGCAAAATATAATGTCTGCTGAAACTTGCACAGATTTGTGTAGTTTCAACATTCTGAATTTGCTTTAATGTTTTACTACAGTAGTTTTCACATAATTGCCGAAGTTGCTTTAAAGGAAACTTTAATCATATAGTTATTAATTGGTATGATTTTTCTTAGGTGTCATTCTGGAGGTTTAACTGGGGAGAACAGGAGGAATAACTGTATGTATCAAAGTGCAAAATAAAGATGGCAACTGCAGATTCAACACTAAATCAGATGCAACTTAACTTAATTATTATTGTTTTTGCAGCACGAAGGTAGCATCAATTTGGATTCAAAGGGATGAAACTGCTGTGTAAACCATTGCAGCTAATGATTTAGATCTGTACCTCCCAATTCTTATGTTGTGCTGTCTATTTTTGTCATTTCAGAAATAAACCGAGTGAGATTATGTCTGTTTCACAACAAAAGTACGGCCAGAGAGCCGCTAAACCTGCCAGAACCCCAGGGTCCTTTGGTCACATTGTCAGAAAAATTGTTTGTACCAGTTAAAGAACATCCAGAAGTAAGTAAAACGTATATCACCAACCAAAGTCTGATAATAAAATGATGTAAATAATATTACAATGTGCTGTAATGAAATACTTTCAAAGGGATAATCAATTTTGTTTTTATATACTCTATAATTATGTAAGAATAAGAAAACTTCCCTGTTTCATGATTGGTGTTAGATTATATACAGGGTAACAGGAAGCATATGGATAAATACTGTAGAAATGAAATATTCTGGCAATTTTGTTCTGATCTTCAGGCATTTATTTTAGGACTAAACATGGGTAATAAACAGGAAAAAAATGTCCTCCCCTACTATAGTGTTTTTTTTTTTTTTAATGTTTTCCTTTAAAAAAATGACTGGAGGCCCCATTCTCTTTAAGGAGAGTGAAGGCCCTGACTGTAGCAAGGTTCGCTTTTTGTTTTACTGTAGAAGATCCATTAATTTCTTGGAAATGTACATTCATATTAACCAGCAAAATGAAAGAAACCTGGACACATTTCAGTCAAAGAAAAACAGTGTAGAACAGGCACAAAATTATATAAACATGTGGGAGCAAGTTAGACATGTCAGAAAAAATGTTCTTACAAGTCAAATACCTGCCATACCACTCAGCTGCAAGGAAAAACTGAGATGTAAAAATAAACAAGTCAGTTGTTAGGATGCCTCAGAACTGTGAGGGGATTGGGAGTTCTAACACAAACATTGAGAAACAGGACTAAATCATCAGAATTTATGTATGTAATAGAATAGTTTAAAGTGAAGAAAGAATTTTTTCTCTTCAGAAAAATTGCAATGGGAGTAAGATAATTATACTCCCAAGAATGAAATCAAAAAATTAAGTCAACAAAAAGTGTCATCTGAATGTTTTAAGGCATATGTCTACTAAATGTAAAGGTTTCAGCAAAGCAACTTGACTAGTGATAGTATGCCCTAAGAATCAAAACTTTGTGTTTTAATAAAAGTTTGTAGCAAAAATAACTTCTTTTTTATTTCAGTTCAATTTTGTTGGTCGAATATTGGGTCCACGAGGTATGACTGCAAAAGAATTAGAACAATACACAGGCTGTAAAATAATGGTACGGGGTAAAGGCTCAATGAGGGATAAAGCAAAGGTAAGTTCAGGTCTACATGGATGGGGTTATCATACGTATTTATTCAGGGCTTCCCTTGTCACTCACCAATAGGGCCAATAGCGGCAAAAATTCCCCAGAATATAATACTGTGATCAATAAACTATGAGCACTGGATGAAAAAACAACAGAATGTATTCACAATTGCAAGGCTAGTGCTGGCAGCAGCAAGTGTCAAATAATCTGCATGAATTTAAATTTTGTTAAATTGGCTTTAAGAAAAATGAATTTGGTAAAAGATCTGTGTACAGCAGTCTTTTGAGACCTTTCAAGGCCAAAAATAGCTAAAAGAAAAGATGTGCCAGTGCTTGCCCTGCACTTTAATGAAGCTAAGTTTATGTCTAAAATACTGTTGAAAAGAAGTTTTTAACATAATTGATTATTTTCATGTTGCCTTTAGATCAATTCTTTGATTAATCTTCCAAGAAATGCGTAGGAAATGTTAGTGCAGTAGAAATAATAAATAGCACCATCTGTAACTCATGGTTTAATTCTTGTAGGCATTATCTATATTGCCTACAGCAAGCACTGTAACAAACACAAATAAAAAGAAGTTCAACAGGGAAGTTGATGTTGTTAAATACAGACGAAAACAGATTTTGTTGAATAATTATTCTGAAACATCTGTCTACCAAGTGTAATGAATTATTGATAGTGCAAAAATAGTTGATAGTGTACATTTGAATAGATGATTGAAGATTTATCGAATTGTATGAGCTTTTCCCAGATCCATGCACTGAACAAGAAACTGTCAAATGTTAGCCTAATTTACAAAAATGATGCAAGGGCACTTTGACAGTAGACTCTTGACCTGTTTGGTCTACCAGTTAAGATGATAACTTGAACCATGTCACCTGTCTGGTAAGGGTGTATGATCATAAATTGTTTGCTTTTTCCAGGAAGAGCAAAATAAAGGCAAGCCAAATTGGGAGCATTTAAATGAAGAGTTACATGTGTTGATCACAGTTGAAGATACACGAAACAGATCAGAACTTAAATTGATAAAAGCGGTAGAGGAAGTGAAGAAGTTATTAGTGCCTTCAGTAAGTAGAACTGTTGTTATATAAAACACAACATGCAGTGGCCCTGCAGGTCTATTGGGGGAAGCCTATTCTGGCTGATGAATCAGTCATGATGGTTCTAGATTGTATAAATGTTTCATCAGATACTGGTAATAAATGGTATAAATCAAGTTGATTTTAGTTTGCAGGTCTAAATATAGATAAGTTAGGAGTAAAAAATTCACTGATAGAAAGTTGGATCTTTTATCATGTATATATCAGTCCTGTCATCTAGATGTCTGTTTTTGATCTGATAGAAGTTTGGTACAGAAGAGGAAAGTCTAATAGCAACTGAATGATTTGTTCAAATATGTTTGCTCCATTTATAAGTTCAATGTTTTTTTAAAGCTTTAAAGTTTATCTTCTGTTGCATGAGAGGTTGTGGGTTTGATACGGACTGTATCTGTAGAGATAATGTCCTGAAGTCTGTGCAGAAAAAATGACAATTTCTAATGGAAAGAGAATTTTTGGTTTGAAACCCTGGCAACATTGGTTTAGCTGACTGATAATTTTCTCTTGACTAAAAATATATTCAAAACAGGCATGTAGCTGAAAACATGGTTATCACAAATGCTTAAATTTTCTTTAAAATTGGACTGTTATTTGTTACATAAAATAAGAACCTGGTAAAAGGCTTCTATTGAAAGCCAAAAACTCATTCAACGATAAATCCTTTTTTCCAGACATTTACAAAATTATAAAATATACACTAATTGATTGAAGGCAGCAAAATGCATTTATTCAATGGTCTTAAAAGATAGACATTTATTTTATGACTTTAAAGTCAAGCAAAAAGACATGTATTTAGGTCTTAGCATTTAAGCCAGACATAAAATTCATAGACTTTTAAACTAGCATAATGATTTTATCACATTTGGAAACAATTACTTACAATACAGAGATTATTGTCGGAGTAAATTGCTATGATTATAGGGAACATTTGAGTTCTGTTTTTACTTCAATTCTAATTTAGCTTCTAATTTCCTGTAAGTTATTTAGTATTTGGCACAACACACTGGCAATTCATGAGTTTTATTGCTCAAAGCAGATCTTTAAACAGAAATTGGAATCAGATTATGGTTCAAATCTATTTATCAGTATTGTTCATCATTGAAATCAGCTGTTTTGAAACAGAGATACTTTCTTGTAAATGTCTGTGAGGATGATTTGGTAATAGATACATGAGGTTATTGCAGGACTAAAATCTAATCACAGTATGCTTCGCTTAATTATAGAATTATAGTTAAGTTTATATTAAACTGTCTGTTCTTAAATTAAATTATAGATTTGATTTTAATCAAGTAAGAAATAATGCAGTATAGTTTGATAATTTAAAACAGATGTTGTGATTGGCTGAAGGTGTTAGTCAGCTTACAGTTTTCACAAAACAAATGCCTTGTGTATTTAACTCCAGTTCCAGACAAGGCAAATAATTTAGAATCACCCTGATGTTAATTTAATTTCATGTAAAATTTGAACAGTTCAATTATTTCTGTGGTGATAGCAATCTAAATTGCACTTTGGGTTCTATTGAGTTACAAAGCCTTCACAAATGAAGGAAGCTCTGTAAATATCATTAGACAAAGGTTAATTGCAATTCCAGAATTAATTGGTCCACTGTATTGTAGGTGTTCTTCTGTGAGAAGCAATGAATACGGCAATGTGGATGCTACATTGAGTTTTAATTCCTTGATGAAATACATGATTGAAATAAATGTTGAAAGGAAATGTTTATATAAACGACTGCAAGGCCTAATTGGCACTGCAAATAAAGCATTCACTGATAGTCTAATCAAGAAAAAATATATTCTCAAAACTACTACTTCATTGTTTCAACGTGGGCAGAAAACATGCAATAAGCCTACTATTAATAATATGCAAGTCAAATAAAAACAGAACCTGAATTCTTCTTTTTAAAAAAGTTGTTATGAGTCTAGAGATGACTGGCAGCTCATAATGCTAAGTGAATATTCTAGAGCATTTGACTTTGATGCAGCCTTGGACATTTATTAGACTATAAACAGTCTTTGTTGTCAGTGCTACAGAGTTCCAGTGTGATGTGTTAAATATTAATGTATTTCCATCATTTATTGTAGCTCAGTCTTGCAGACCAACAAGTCCCTGAGGTCCTGGTATTAGGATAATTAATGGTTTTGCCAAGAAAAAATCTGGGAAAACCTGATGTTGTTACTGTGAGGAATGGCCATACTGTCTGCTAGCTTGTAAACAGTTTGCCCTGCATGTAATTCATTTTCAGAACCTCGGTAGGTGTAAAAGTTAAACTGCCCAGCCCTTTTCAACCCTATTTTGGTCATTTTAACAGATGGGCAGTTATCCTAACCATCCTGGGAAAAAACAGTTCTAGACTCCCATCCTCTTAAGAAACTTCCAACTTTCGTACATAAAGAGACATGGTTGCTAACAGGGCTTAAACCCATGACCCTAAATGTATGTCGGCGACTCTAACCCTCTGACCAGGGAGGCAGACTTTAAGAACTTTAGAGGTTGATTCTGATACTGTGTCAAATCTAACTTGAATTTTCTAGGCTGATTGTTACAACAATTGAATGAATCATAGCAGCTGTGTCATAGTTAGGTTTGCAAGGGAGCTCAGTACACAAAATCAAATTTGTGACCTCTTATTAGAGTAGTTCTGAGAACCTTCAGCAGAAATATTTCATAGGAAGATACAGATCAGACAAATTTGCCTTTCACTCCTCTGAAATACAGAAAACAAGACACAAGATATTGGATGAGTGAATTTAATTTCTTTTGAAAGACAGTAGCAAATTTAAGTTATAGCCTATCTAATGGAAGGAATGGATCTTTTGATTACTATAGTTTCTCTCTTGAGTAAATTTACCAACAAATGTAATTGAGATTTTAAATTGCATGATGAACGGAATTTTGAGTCTGGTAACACCCTGAAATAGGATGCAACAGTGAATTAATTTCAAATTGATGGTAGCATCCATTTTTACCAATAAAGGATATTTTACAATCTAAAAAGTATTTATTTTTGGTAGGAAAAGTTAGCATGTCTAAATATGAAATGTTCTAGAAATATACAAGATGTCTATAGACTGGGTTACTTACACATATAGTGATAGCTTTAAATGGTACTTGAAGATCCATAAATTTCAACTTTCTGTGCAAGTTTTGACTTTCATTCAAGAAAGACTGGTCTGAAAACCCAGCAATTACTCATAGTTAAGCAGGAAAAAACATACAAATCAATTCTTTTGATCAGAACCAGTCTATTTCAGACATTGTAATTTCTAAAGTTGCAAAAGAACCATGTCTAAGACTGTAGGGGGTGAGAGAGTTATGCTGATCAATATATTAATCAAGTTTTGAAATGTTAGCTTGCACCAGATAGTTGATAGATCATTCAGCTTGATTGGGCACTTATAGACGAGAACCAACTTCCTTACATCTTCACGAGAGACATCTTATAGGGATTATTGATCGAGATTAACATCAATTATGGCACATTAAGTTGTTTTTAAGGCCAAGAGGCAACAAGTTTACCATGTTTTATATATTCTACACTTCACTGAGTGAGCTTCTACTCAAAATAGCATACGTACTATTGCCTCAGTTTCTAAAAGTAATAGAATTAGCTGTAGGATATCCACAATCAAGCAGTTTTTAATACACATTAGCACTAGATTAGTGTGCATTTTGTTTGCTTCAGTGTTTAAGCTGAAAAAGATTTTTTCAAACATAAACAATTCACAATAAGTTGTAAAGAAAATAGCTCCCAAATTGATGAATTAAAAACCATTATGAAATGAATGTATTCTATTGAGCTATGCGTCAAGGAGACACTATAGTTGCGTGTTAAGGGATTGTTAGGGATGATTTTCGATATATTATCTGTCACTGATAGTTCAACAGAAGTTTTACCTTGTCGCATGTTATTATTTTTGGGTAATTTACGTCTAATGCTTAAAACTGATCGCAAGACGTTGTAATACTAGATGTTATTGGGTAGCCAAAACTCAAGGTAACCGACAATGAAATCGGTCAGGTGTTTCAGAAAGCCATCCAGGATAGGATTTCATCAAAATGTTAAAGAATATAATGGTAGATGAACAGTCAAACATAATTGCCAAATAATAGGTAATTGTATAATTTTATTACTGTAACCTATGACCATATATTTCTTTCATGTGTAAATAAGAATTTGGGTTTAAAAAAAAAGTTATTTATACATTTGTAACCTTTTTAGCCCTGAGATTTGGATAAAATATTTTTATGATTATATCAAGTAGAAAGAATTTCTAATTACCAGCAAAATTACTAATAAAACTTTTTCCGCAAAAAGAAAACTAAATACCTGGTGTGAAAAATCTTTTTTCCATGTTTTTCAAGAGTACTAAAGTGTTCTTTTTTGCTTTGAAGATAATAATGGGTAAATCATAGAAGATTGTATGTAATGGAATACAGCTGTGACCTATAGAAGTCTCGATGTGAGATATTCTTTCCTTGATTTAAGTAATTTAAATATTTAAGCAAATATTCAAAAACACCTTAACTTAATTGAATAATACTCTCTCTGCATGTAACAAATTGTGTACAGAGTAATAAGATCTGTAAGTCAATCATTGCAAACTCTTTGGAAATTGTCTGTAATGAATGAAATGTATTTTAAAGTGTTAAGATGTCTTGTAATGATAGATTACAGTCTTTGGATTTCTTGTCTTGATCAGTCATCATTTCTTTATATATTGAAACTTTGTGTTTTTATACTGTTCTATTGCATGAAAACATGTCAAGGAACTTTAAATACATGCAATGAAGTTAAATTAAGTTGGGACTTTACAAGTTGGTGCACAACAAAGTCACATTGCAATACACACTTAGGAAATAGTCTAAACCCTAGCCTACATTAAGCAATGTGCATCAGTAAGTGAGGATTTTTAGTGCCTCGGGTCTTTAAGTTTGTTGTATATACTCAGTACACTGGTTTACACTAAATGTAAATAAAGCAAATGAAAACAAAGAAATGAATTAGCCCAGTAATGGCCTAGCTACCCTTTGTAACCTTGTAACACATGAAAGCTGGCAGCTTTACTCACAATACAATGTCTTTTGCCAACATTTTTAGTTCTGATTGATTTTTTGTCTTCTCTGATATTTTTTCTTCTGTTGATTAGGTTTTGATGTTCTTTCACAAGCACACTGGAGGCATTGTTTTCTCTGTGTTTCCGCCTACTTGTTACCTGTGTTTTCTGTTTTATTACATTTAGTTGCTGCTAACAAAACTTTGAAATTGGCTAGGCTTTTCAGTTATTCAGGTTCATTATTTTGGTTTTAATTCTGAAAGCCCTTTTCTTAACAATAATTGTTTTTTTATTAAGCTATTAAAATAACTTCTTCATGAAAAAAATTCAGTATGCAAGTTTTACTGCAATGGCTTAGGCAACATTTAAATTTCCCAGAATTTTATTATTTTTCTGCTTACAGAGCAGCAATGTGGTAACCACCATGTACATTCTTTAATTAAAATAGTACAAGCATACCCAAAATTCACCAGAGCTCAGTTGTTTGATCGGCCTTGGGCATAACATTAATGACTGCAGAGGAATTGGAAAATTGCAAACGTTCAGACAAAGTAGAAATTATTGTCTTGACACAGCTTCCTGGAGAAACAGTTCACTAATCTATGCTAATTCATGTAATTGAGGGGGCAAGTGAGGCTCCGCAGCTAGAATACCAATCTCACGAGCGATCGAGGGGAAAGTTTGCTTTCTGAAGACGTTAATCTAATGTTTCTGTTTATCATAATGAGTTGATCAGCTGTAGTAACAGATACATTTGGTTTTTGTTCCCTCCCAACAGTACCACAAGAATATAGTGACAATATTCTGGCATCAGTATGTTAGAGCTGGGAATGATTAGACAAGGTTTTCATGGTAGAGATCCCTGGAGATCTCCTGAGATCTGTATCAGTACAGCAAGAAGACGGGAAGTATTATGTTGCCCCTGGCTTTGATGCAATTGTTGGCGATGTTATGGGAAAACAATAACAGTTCCAACATCATGTAACTTGTCTGTCCTGGTCAATTAGTATCTAACAAAACTTAAGTTATAGCAACAATAAGATCTGCAGGTACGTGCCTGAATGTGGAATTAAACGGCTTCTACTTACTTCAATATAATGTGGTTGAATGAATCAAATGACTTTCACAAACAGTATCCTCTTCTACAACATTAGCATTTTAATTTGGTATTTTTCTTCCTTATACACTGGTTTTGCAGCCTAGATGCATTGTTAGGAAAACAAGTCACAAAACTGTATATCATTTAAGCAAAATTATGGTAAGATTGAGGTAAGGGTAAAGGTTCTTGTAGATAGAAGGATGGTTCTTTTCCTGTAACTTCAAAGACTGCTCACAGAAAACAGTGGAATCTTGTGTTGTTTTACATGAATCAGCTTAAACAATGGAAATTATCGAGAGATAAAGGTTTAGACATGATGCCTCAAGTTATCTTTATGCAGCAGAATTTCAATGAGCTTGTAACAGGCATTATTTCTAGATTCTGACAGTTTTCAATGGGGAAATAGCATTTACATTGACTGTTGTCAGAATGGCTAACATCTTTTATTATTCTTGGAAATTGTTCGATTTTGCTGACTGAAATTATATGGAAGATAAACAGCACTTTTTCTGTCTTTTCATAAATCTCTTTTGACAAGGATGTGTTTTTTCCGATGATCTAATTCAAATTCTGCCGATGTTTGCCGCAAAATTTCCATTAATCCATTAGATGATCCCGTCTTGTCTTTGCCGGAATCTGAACATTTTTGATGAGGTTTAATTTTATTACGTATTTTTTTCTGAACATAAAATTATGAGTGTTTGTAGTAAGAAAAAGATACAGCTATTGGTAATTGAAGAAATTGTTCCAAGTTAATTGCATTTTTAAAAAAAAGAGAAAATGTACAATGTAAGAATCGTGTGGTCATTAGCTGCTTTATTGTATGACATCAGGATCTCAACGAGGTTTCCAGAATGAATCTATCAACAATTTTATGCAAAAACAGGTGACTTAGTGCAAATCATTTAAATTTGAGTTGAAGCTGTTATGGTACAATTTCTTTCACAACTTAACTGGTTTTAGCTGCATCGGCGAAAGGTAGGAAAAAGCCCTGTAACATGTATTATGCTAGGGTAAGGCTAGAATATTTAAATACAATTGCTTTAGTACTTAGTCTGCTTAATTTTTCATATGGACCTTGGCCATTTATAATATCTTCATCTTAGAAGTATTGTTATTGGTTCAAAAGATTGCTCATTGCAAGTTACTGACTAAATAGCAAACACTGATGATCATGATTTGGAAGAGCAAACTCCTTGCTAGTGGAGTAAAGAGTAAACATACCCTGTCACCTGCAATACTATTTCCTTGGAAACCACAGTCCCAACTTTGAAAGGGAACCCATATATTGTAGTAAAATTGAAGTAGGGCAGGTAAATGTATCTTTCATGGGAATGTTCCAAATTAATTTTGGTAAAAGTGAGACAGAAAGAGATCTGTTCAGAACAGTTACCTCCCTTGATCATTAGGGACAACAGTCTGGTTGTAATTTATTTCGATGTCAAGTTACCTTTGAATGAAAACACCAGGAAATCATTATTTCTAGTGACTTCTGTAGACTTGAATAAACTGTACAATAAAAAATCAGATTTCTCATAGAATCGTGACTTTGCCATCAATGAATGTTCCTAAAAATAGCTTTATCTTGAAAAAGCAGTTGGGACTGTTACCAGTGGTTACATTTTTGCCTATTTGTTTCTTCATAGACATTTTCTGGTGATTATCCTAACAGAAAAAATGGGATAATCATTATCAAGAAAATAAGTTTGCTCTCAGGACTTTTTGCTGATTGCTTTTAGCGTTTCTATTGGTATTATTAAAGAAGCTCGCAAGACCTGCTGTGTTTGACTGGATTGGAAAAAGGGATATTAAATAGTAGTTGTAAAGTTTTGACAACAGTTGCTTAGAACTTATTTCTTACCCACTGAAAGTGATATGAGAAATAAGATTTTATAAGCAAACCTGTTTTTTGCACTGAAATTCATCTTTACAGCACTTTTAGTACATCAGAATGCTAGCAAGATGCTATTTTTATCAGAAAACCTGAAAGCTGTACTCTGCCAGCTCCACAAAGATGTATAATTTTTTGTTGTTGATAAAACACAGATATTCCTTATTCAGTTGGTGAAATAGTAGAGAGTTGGGTCATAAATCTTGTGTGCTTGATTCTGTCCTTGGTTGATAAGATTTCTCCAAGAAGTTAATCAAGTTATATACCCAGAAGCTACAAGATAAACCATGCAGCAGCCAAAACCTAATTGAAGATAGCAATGAGATAACCTGTAGATTACAGCCACTGTATTGTCAGGCCTGTTGATAGGATGTGTTGTTTGTCTTTGTACTCATTAGTAGAGGTTTAATATTAGTAGAGGTTTAATGTTAAATTAACATATTGCTAAAAGTGCATCTTATTTGACTCCACATTACCCATTATTGAGTTTACCAAGTTTACAGGGTGTTTGGTCAGATAGTACAGGGAGTTTTGCTTTGTGCTTGACCCCTTAATCCTGATTCCTTTTGAAGAATTTTAAATATTATTATAATTATCTCTTCTTAGATTTGTAAGACAGTTTTATTATTTAGATACAGGTCATATACTCTTTCTTTGTATATAAATTAGCATTTGTAATTTTTGCTGTGGTGACATTTTCCTGTTCATTAACAATGAAGACATGATAGTGTCAGAAAATTCCGAAAAATGAAATTAGAGCTACATGGATTCACGCAGGTGTTTAATATTTACATAAATTTTACACCTGTTACCTAGGTAATGGTATTGTATTTCAGTTTGAATTTTCTCTGTAATAAGTTTGGAAAGTTCAATGTTTCTATAATAGTTTTGTTTGATGTTGGCCTGCTTATCAAAGCATTAAAAACATGATGAACATACCAATAAGTGTTAAAATAGGAAAGTAACCTGTAAATGATGTTAAATCTGAGTGAAGTAAATCTGATGTGAATTTGTATGTTCATCTGGAACTAGAAGAGACTGTTGGGAGATTTTGTGACAGAAAACTGGTTGTACATGATGAATTGTTTGAGAAGTTACCTGAAAGAGGCGGGCATGGATGTGATTTTAATTAAATAAATGTGAAGCGTTGTTGGTTGCTGTATATATGTAAATGAGGAATGACACTTGTCTAAAGTGAGGACATGTTGTCATCCTTTTTGCGCTTCACTGAATGAAAAATTGTACAACTGAACCATGTGTATTCTTTCATAAATTTTATGACAACTTTTTAAAGAAAAATTGCATTTAGTAAATAAGTTGCTCGAAAAAGAAAGAGTACAGGTTATATTAATAGATTTGTCAAATTCAAATATTTATCTCAGTCAATGTAAACTTAAAAACAGCATATTTTATAAGAGACAGCTGTACTAAATTAAGAACTTTATTCTATAAAATTGCAGTAGGTCTCTACTGTCGCCATAACAGTTACAAGTGAAGTTATTATGTAAATAAACATTCTATAGCCCTTATACGTCCCTTAACTCCGAATTAAACTTAATTTCTGTACAAGCTCGCATCTATGAAAGAACCAAACTAAGCAAAGTTCTCCTGCAATGCAAAGTAATCCCTCCCTCAGCCCCGCATCATGTATCTTTGTTGGATATATTTGGACCAATGTATGTGTATATTTCAGCCGGAAGGTGAAGACGAATTGAAGAAGATGCAGCTTATGGAGCTTGCCATACTTAACGGAACTTACCGTGATAATAAATTCTTAGTCCCGATGACAATGGCTGCTGCTCGTAAGTGTTGCCCAGTACTCTGGGTACTTTGATATTTGTGTTGATTAACTTTTGTGTGCTTTAAATTTATAACCTTAAATTTTTCAGCCGGACGGAGAGGATGATTTAAAGAAACGTCAACTCATGGAATTAGCTATTATTAATGGCACATATCGTGATACATCGAAACCCACCTCTACACAAACAACGACTGCCTCTGCGACTCGTAAGTCGGGTGTCGGTAATCGTCAGTCTCTCGGCACTGACGTGTCGGCACGCAACTGTTTTGGAGTGTTGAGCTTTTCACCCTGTTTCTATTTATAGCCTGTCATTTATTCTATTGGCTGAAAGCTGGATGGCGCCCTGCATGGACTTCCTGTATACCTGTTTTTATTGCTGGTTTCCAGTTAAGCATCTGCATTTAAATATTAAATCCTGTGGAGCATTGTTGTATTTGCACAAAATGAGAAATTAATGAGGAAAAAACAATAGTCTTTGAAGTATTTGAAGCCAATGAAGTTAGAACAATGTTGGCATGTAGCTCATCTGAGTACTGCTTTACTTCAAGAAAAACTGTGTTCAAGTGACTGATTTTGTTCGACACTGGTTATTTTTGGATGAGTAGTTAAACTTGATTGAAGAATATAACATTAAGAAGTTACTGAAGAAAAACAACAAAAGTATACTTAGCAGTGATTCAATTTAAATGCAGATGTAAAAATTATAGATTGTTTCTACAATAGTCTAGATTATAGTTTATATCTCTATATTGCTGGTGATCAGTTTGTTATTTTATTAGAGCTGTACTTTATTTGTAGAGTCTTCCCATTTTTATACATTCTTTTGTATAATCCAAAAGTTCAAATAATTCTTCTATTATCAATGAGATTACAATGTAACATTATCCGAGCTTATTTCAAGTAGTGTATTTTTTCTTTGTAGAAAGTTAGTAATTTCTATCTTAATTGTCTCTATTTCCTTCCCTTTTGAAGCTCACCTGAACTCATGGCTCATTTGATCATTGTGACAGGGGTCTATCTCTCTGTGTACTTTTAAATGCCTTTCCAATAATATTACTGGTAATCAACAGTCTTGCACTTACCCTTGCGTGTTATACATTATGTTCATTTGAATGGAGCTTTTACAAATTGTTCTTTATTGCATAAAATGTCCACCAGGCTTGAAAATTGACTGAAAATGTGTCATAAGAATAAATGTCATTTTAGAAGCTTCATAGACTTGTCAAGAAAGGACTGTATTAAGGCCTAACTGGCAGCATAATTTTGGCCCCAGAGTTGTCTTATTCTAATATTTTTTCCAATCTTAACTAAACGTGGCCAAAATTATAATGGGGATAGTATCTTGGCCAGATTTGATTAACGGCCAGATCAGCCCAAATCTCGAGACACATGTTTTTGTTGTCCCACTTTGTTGCCATTTTCTCAGGTGAGCATATTTGGCCTTCTTTCCCAGCTGTCTGTATATAAAAACATTGCAGTTCTTTAAAACTTTTCTATATAAAAGTGCAGTTCAAATTCTGATACTATATATTTTGATAATATTGCTCACATTCTGATACTTGCAACCATTTCATGTCAACATTGATAAGACAAAATTTCTCTTCATCATGCATTCACATAGGATCTTGGTAAATTACACAGTTGAACTAAATGCAGAATGATTGCAGAAATGTTCTCAAGATTGTTTTGCCGTCGTTTTTACAACATTTAGCTGTTTTCTGTATTATTTAAAAGTAGCATTAATAAGAAAAAACGAAAAAAGAATATTTGAACGATTTTGTAGATTGTAATTATTTAAGCAAGGATGGGAATGTATACCTATGCTAGCTGAAGGTTTTTGGAACATAGAAAATGCAAGTAGAGCAAGTTCAACATAGCATTCATTTTTGCTTGAGTTCAGCTGTTCAACATGTATATAAGAGATACCCTAGATTGAGTTACGGGGTTTTGAAGCATACTGTTTTCCCACTTCACTTTTTCTGCACCAGTTTTCTGCAATTGACACTGATAAAAAACACTGTCTCTGAAAATCTGCATACATATACATTTTATATAGCATTCCAAATTTTTTCTGGTATTTAGTATTGTGTAAGAGTATGAAACTTGTTGTAATTCACAAATATATTCATGCTTCAGAGAAGGAAATGGTAATTTACCAGTACAATAGGTGATACATGTATTGAATATATTATCCCTTTTTGAAACAGGATGTAGAATTAAAGTCATAGCAACACTACAAACTGCATTTTCAACGTACATGACCAAATGTAGCAGTGAAGCAATATATTAATTGGAGTTTCAAGCCATGAACTCGTACTTTTGTTAATTCAAGGCCCACTTTTAAAGACTTCAGTCTCTATATTTGAGAGAGCCAACTTTTTGGGCAAGAAAAAATGTTAGAATCGTAAAATGCACCAGGCCTATGGTGTATTTACAAGTCGATCATATATAATGCCTGCTCAGTGACAAAAAGGATTTAAGCAATTATTTTTCTGAGAATGTGTAGATGCATTTGTTTTACATAGATGGTAAGGACAGAACTATTGTTTGAAGTGCCAGTTCATCTCTGAAGCACGATAGGAAATTCCTGGTTTTCCAAAGACAAACGTTGAGGCTGTCATTTAACTGAAAACAGAAACAAGACTTGTTATAAATTTAGACACACTGTAATGATCCCATGTCACTCTCTTTTCTTCAAGCCATAGATATTCTGTGTGCCTCTATATCAACATAGTGTGTAGGATAATTTAGACTAGATACAATGAAAAACGCATTAAGTGAATGGGGAAAATAAATGAAGTCAGACTGGTATTTATCTAGCAGTAATTTGTTATGAAGGGTTAGGGTTGCTTTAGCACTGTACTGGGGGAGGAGAAGATGTGTATATATATATATATAATAAAAATATAATACAAGAGGTAGGGTGGACATAAAATAACTGAAACCATTGCGTTGCATGAAAATTGGCATGTTTATGAGTGAATTGTTGGTTTTACTATCAGGTGATACTGTATTTATGATGTATGAGTATAGATGAAAGAACTGTATTATATTGTATAATACACACGGGCAGGTAAATTTCTACATGAATTTAATCACCTGTAATATGAGCCTCTTTAAAGGAAGAGTGTTTTTTGGTGCATGAGATATCACAATTTTAAACTTCCTCTGAAAACCCAACTTGCATAATAAAAGGATATTTGTGTCCTAATAGAGAAGTTTACCTGTCCAAAAATATGCACTATATTTTATGAGAGTTACATTTTACGTAATTAAGAAGGAATTGTTAATGAAGTTTACATCATGTAGTGAGTGACTCCTGACTGCGTTCGTCTCATTAAAATGATTTGAGTAGCAAGACAAGGAATGCAATATTTTTTATGTGAAAAAGAAAGAAAAAACATCCGCTTGTTACAAGTATAGTTCCAAAGCTTGTTATCAGAATAGCTTATTTGTTTATTATGACAACTTTGATTTTAGGTCATTTTGTGTCTAATATTTGGTCTATTGCTGAATTTCTGATAAAATCTAGTGCATATTCGCATAATTTTCCTTCTACTGTTGTGCTAATAAATTAGACTCTTTCAGCTAGATGATCTTTTAACTTTTGATTACATAGCTAAGGAACCCCTAGCTGTGTCACCTTGGGTTAATGTTAGGAATAGAGCTGTCCCCTCAGCTTTAGCTAAGGTCATGTAGTAGCAGGTGAAGATGCTACATTAGTGTTGCTTTCTTGTGTCATTCTAGATGATAGTTGCAGTTACTTGCATGCTGAAAACATTGAAACAGTATTGTTTAGACTTTTCATAAATGAGTTGAGTTTTATGTAAAATCTTAATCATCACTGTGCTGAGTTAACGAAATCTTATTCATGTTTAGAGAAGAAATTGCCAATAGGAAAGACAAGGCATGGTAGATGTTGAGATATAGGTTTACATGGTAACTGTGTTCACTTGTTCAGAAAATACACAAAGTTAAGAAGTTGAAAATATTAAATTCTGTAAGTAAGGTATTGTTTACTGCAGGAAGTAATGTTTACTTTGATTTATTTTACAGAAGCAGCTAGATTCATCACATCACCACTAGCCGGTATGACAGCAATCCCACAGTTACGATCTCCAACACCAGCAGGTGCCCCAATTATCCTCGCACCAAGATTGCCTGTTGGTATGCAGACTGCACATACCCAGGCGCAAATGATGAATGGTGGACCACCTCCCCTCGTCTCGCCAACTGAAGCAGGGAACCAGGGACTGGTATATAATCCATACGAGTACCCGTTGTCCTTAGCGCCAGGTACAGCAATACTGGAATACCCATCCTTAGACCACAGTACCGCGGGTATGTCACTGTCTTTTGTTAGGTGACCACCAATGTAGAAATCATGTTTAACACATGATTTCGAAACAAATACTGGTTTAAACTATAATCAAGTTGTTTAATTTTGACAATCAATTCATGCTTGGCCATAAGATACTGTTTATTAAAAAAAACCAATTCCAGTGTTTTTAAGACAAACTAGCTGCTGTGTATATTAAGGGTATTGTTGTTATGATAAATGCTGTTTGAAGTCCAAACTAATTCACTGATCATTGGACTTGATAAGAAACATTCAAGCAGAAAGCTTCTTTCAAAAACGTATGAATAACAAAAAGAATATAGTTTTGAAAAAATACAGAACAAATGAGAAACAATTGTGTATTGTTTGGAGTACATATTTAGAGCATTGATGGATTAAGGATTAAAAGTCATTGTTGTGCCAAGATTTTAATCGGGGAAGTTATTTATACCATTATTATAAAAAAAACTCTGTTAATCTGATGATAGTTTAGTATTTAACTTATTCATTTTAAATGTAGAATTGATAGTAATCATTTTAAACTTTTTATGAAAGACGCCGAATCTTTGCTCAAAATATTTAAAGTAAGGCAAGAATATAAAAATATGTAAATAAATCTAACATAGTTAGCCATAATTGATCACTAACTAAACTACCTTACTGGCATTTTTATCTGTTCATATAATATACATATATACATATCGCTGAATATTCCATTTAAAGGGTGATTGGAAGTCAAAGTGGAACTAGTTCTTTGTACAATTTGAACATTATTTTAATCAAAAAGTGTTCGGATTAACAAGGCCTTCCACTTGAAGTCCAGTTATATTTTGACTTTCGTTTCCCTTTAGCTAAAAGTTCCATTTTGTTTACCTTTAAATCCTGTATTTTGACAATCAGCATTTTTACATTTTTGTACATTAGTGTGTATAGCTTTGTTAAATTGTATTTACTAAAACATTCCAATATGTAGCAAATGCAAACATTTAATTGATACATTTTATATACACAATTTTGCATGTATATATTTTTTTCTACTTTGTAATTATTTTTTCTTTCAAGACTGGTTAATTTGATAACTACACAAAAATACTACTATGTACAAACGTATCTAGGTTTTTTTCCCTCCTGTTTTATTTCTTCTAGTAGTTGGTGAAGGGCAATCAATATATTTATTCAAATCTTTTGACTACATTTCTATGTCGACAGTTGTCAAATGTATTTTGTTAATATAAGGGGTTTCTGAGCTTTTACAGTAATGAAAAAGGTGGCTGTTTATGGATAACGAATATTAATTTAAGGATTTAGCATGAACGTGTTTTATTTATTTATTCAGGTAAAAAATGAGAGGAATGTTTCGATAAATCGCAAGATGAGAAACACCCCATCAAAAATCTGCATTAAGGTAGTGAACCCCCAGACCCTTGTTCGCCCGGGGGCTCAGTGGCTGACTAAAAGTTTGGAAATGCAGTATCTTAAAAATAATAATTTCTCGTAACCCCCAAAACTTTTTTAACACATTCACATAATTATTTTTTTTCCCAATTAATAACGTAACTAGGATGTAAGAGGTTTCATTGGGTGGTGGAGTTATATTACTTAGAATTATATCGTTAACGTTATTGACCAGTTCTTGCTTTTCAGGCCACTTGAATTAATTTCTGTGTTTGTCTTTTATAAAAATCTTTTTCTACATAGATACTTGAAAATTTGAAGAGTTAAGATGCATATCTAAGGAACGTAGAATGTATTTTGCATGATGACAGGTGTTTTTGTCAGGCAGCAAACTTAAGCTGAAATTTCTGAAAATGTGTTCAAACTATGGCAGTTACCAATGATTTACATACTGTCTGGGTTGAATAAATAATCCTGGCCGGAGGAAGTATAAGACTGATCCTGTAGTAATGACATCACATGTACAATGGGCTGCAAACAAATTCCTGCCTACAGCTGCAGAATCCCTGACTAAATCTGTATCTTTGAAATAAGACAAAAATACAGCAATTAATTCAAGATGGTCTTTATGATGTTGTGAATGTAGTGATTAATTTGTTGCTTACTTTGCAGTTTATACTTCACAGCGCAGCATCCTTGGATGTGACCCAATATTTCTATAGCGTCACCATTAAATTTGCAAGAGTCACGTTTAAATTGACTGCCTGTTGTGTATTAATCTAGAGTTTTACTTTTCCCTCATAAAAGAGTCTGCCTTCACTAATATGAACTTGCTTATCCAATGGTTCCTTTGAAAGATTGCAATGGTCCTGATTAGTTCTGCTGCATACAAAAAATCTTAGAGAAAAATAACCCTCTCTATCACAGTATTTTAGTATGAATTTAGTTACCATGGTAAAGATGTTAAAGCAAATCAAGATGATAAAAAAGATGATAAAAAATGTATTTTGGCAACAACTGCAGACAACTAGATCGTTCAAAATTTTGTTAATGAAATGACTGATGTCACTACCATTCTAATTTGAGTGCACTATAATTAGTTACCTATCAAATGTATATTTTTTATAAAATATATACAAATATAATAACTCTATTTATATAACATTGTTTAGTCCGAGTAAACAAAATTAACATTAAAAACACCAGTGCCCTTAAAGGGTCGGTTAATTTATTTATGTTTTGAACTGATAGAGTCTTTATGGTGAGGACTATAAAAATAATGATGGTATTATACACATTAATGTGAAGTAATTATTGTTTCCGTAAGGCCTGGGTTGCCATGGGAATGAGAAGGTTTGAAAAGCAAGTAGACAGACCAAGCTTGACTGGCCATCCAAGAGCTGTGTTCTCTATGGGAAGGCAAACTGTGGCTGAAAGTAAGAGCTATAACAATTCCCTTAGTCTGGTGACCATTAAAAGAATCAAATAGATACTAGCATTTGTATTTGAAGCAGAGGTGTGGTTTTGGTACTGCATGATCAGTATTTGCCTATACAGCAGACTCGGTATGAACTCTTATGTTGAGTCCCGTGTACTATGACACAATTACATGACACAAATATTGTAGGGCAATGGCTCTTGGTTTTCCACAGTTTGCCTTCTCTGTCACATTTATATAGATATTAACTGTTCTTGCACTGAATTACAAATATTTGTTGTTTATTGCCATAATAACAGGCCTTTTTAATATCTTGGCTGACGATTTTAGGTGCGGTCCCAAAAATCAGAAGAACACTTGCGGGAGTGCGGGAACACCCTTACGCCGGGGTAAGGGTTTCACTTCCATAATTTGGAAGGTTAGTTTTTTTCGATGCCTCAAGTTGGACTGATTTCAAGTCCAACTTGAAGTACCATGACTGCCTCAGATAGCCACAACTTTGGGACACAAGGAAGAGTGCATATGCAGATGTACTCTAATAAAAAATGTTCAAAAAGTGGTATGGGATGAAAAAAACAACTGTTCTTATGCTGTTTTCATAAGCTTAATCTTTTTTGAGTCTCTAAAATATGGTGAAATATCAATAATGGTGGTTAATCAGGCAGGTAAGACAGAGTTTGTCTTGTCAAAAAAGATTACTTAATTTCCTTGAATATTTGAAAGACAATAAAATTTGACAAGTGTCTTATGGGTTTGTCAATGTATTCTTAATGAGATACCTGATTTTGAAGCGTTATCATAGGCTTGTTAAATCAGGTAGAGCATTTGGAGCATTTTGATGGGGGACTTGTAGAATTGGCTTGTGAGTTTCTATTGAGAAATTACCAAGGCTATCTGTGGTAGTCATATCTTGTGAAATAGCAGATCTATGACATGAGCTGACTGTATTGTGCATCATCATCATCTAGTTCTGGCCAATAGTAAATCTAATCATGCACAGTATAACAGAGAGACTAGTAGTATTAGAGTTTAATCACTCCTAACTTGTATTTTACCCTAACTAGTATTTTGCCAGTCTGTGCTATATGCAGACAACCTTTAAGATATTGTCCCAAAGTTTGCTCCAAGTAATATCCCAGCAGTATATAAAAATGCTTTACTTCCCAACCATCAGTGGAGTGAACAGCAAAGCTTTAAAAATTCTGTACTTCAAATTCTGTAAATCACCCACATTGGAATGATCAAGTTTAAGCTAATTTTGCAAATAGCTTGTTACATTAACACTTGCTTGAATGGCTTTCCTGAGAAAGACACGTCTTCAATTGATCTATAAACAAACAAGCTGTATTGTATTCTGCTGGAACGAAAATACTTTGACAAGGTCCAACTGGTGGCAAATCTTCAGTATAAATACATTTGTAAAGAATAATACCAGGTATGGTCGTGTACCTTTAGACAACCCCCAGGAAGACAATGTTTATAAAATATTGGCTTTTGTTATAATGTATAAGATCTAAACAGTGCTTTTAGAAAATATTAGGTGCATTTTATTTAGCAAATTGTCCGTGATGTATAAATAGTTGGATTAGAAAAGGACTTACGCTTTCTGTTTAACTGTATTACAATAGAACACTGTGGAACAGGTTGCTCTTGTTTATTAAACTGACTTAAACTAAGCTGGGATTTCATCTGTTACACACATTTTAAATCAAGGCATTCACATGCTTATTTTTGTTTTTTAATAGGTATTAACTGAAAGCATATATTATATACATATTTCAACCTAGTTCTTTACTTGACATTTCAGCTAATTTATTTTAACAGCTTATTCACACTGTATTACTAGCTATTATTGTATTAGTACTGGAATTGAAAGTAATGACTATAATCAGTTCTTTTAAAAAAAGTAGTAAAGTACTTAACTTCAGTGTAGATCACGTGCAGGTTGCTACTTGTGTGTATTTAAGGAACGGACTGTATTTTGCCCAGTTCTTGAAAAATGTGCTAGTAGGTGACTTGACAACATGTCCCATTAAGTGCCAAAACCTGAATGTACATATCTCTTCCATTTTAAGTGCTATGTTGCCATCAATACAGTACTCTGTTGCCATGGGAAGTACACTGTTGCCATGTGGACAGTATACTGTTATCATGGAAATGGTGCTTCATTTTCCATGGAAACAGTCAGATAATTCTCAGTCATAGATTTGCTTTTCACTGCCTATTGTTCACATTAGATACCTTTACATTCTTTTTACAAATATGAAAAGGATTTTGTTTTCAGTTTTTTCTTGCAGCAATTTTATATATTTTTATACAGAACACTTTTTACAGTATCTTTCAAATATTTTATTTTTATACAAAGATTTTGTATTTCAAATCCCTAGCAGTTGTTAGGGAGATTCTATGTGATATTTGTTGACGATGACCTTTAAATATATATGTGTCTTGTTATACCTATGTAATATACATATGAAAGTTCTATGAGATTTTACCCCATCTTGATTCATGCAAGAATGCAGAGAAATGCTTGATTGCAGACTGTGAAATAGTGTTAAATGATGTGTTAATATGTAATGTAAGAAAGGCAGAGAGATTGTAACATAGTGTAATAGGAAATCATTATGTAAGGTAGAGATTGCAATAAACATATTATAAACAATCACATATAACAAAGTCGACAATGTCTTCCAAAATAATATTGTACCAAGGTTGTGAAATAATCCATTTTTTGTATCGAGAGTATTCTACAGAGACGGTTTAATCAGTGTTTTACTCTCTGGACAATCACCGTTACACGGAAACATGAAATTCATACATATTATAAACGTATTTCTCATGTTACATAACTATTTGTTACTGTGCAATTACTGTTTTATGTGATGGTAGTCGATCAATAAAATTGCCTAAAAAAAAAACGGGGCTTGGATTATTTTCTCCTGGTTGACAGAGAAGGTAATAAGTAACCAGAAACGCATCGCAAATCTTCATTAGCACAGTCAAATTATTTTGTCGCTTGGAAGTTATAGCTTTGTCCTGAAACCATTTAGTGTTGACTAAAACTAAAAAGTTAAAAAAAAAAGAAAATAATAAATTAAAATGCTTTTTTTTAAAATCATATTTATAAAATATGTTATTGTATGTGTCATGGATGGCTATAGTAGAGCAGTTAGTTATTAATGCGAGAATGGGTGAAGGGTGATTTTGTTTCTATATATAGAACATGCCTTTCCATGTAGCTCATTGTGAAAGCTCTAGTGCTAATACTAGGTACAAACAGACATTAATTTCTACCTAAAACCTACGAGGACTTGGGTAAAAAGTGGCTCCATTGGTGTAAAATTTCATGCAAAGAGCCACTTTTAACTGTATGTCTTCAGTTATAATGCTTTTATCAGAGTTTGAGCACATGAACTTACAGTCTCCTGCCTATTGTTACTGAATGTTGCATAGTAATGAGCTAATATCACCGTTTGGAAGGTGTGGAGAGTGATCTCTACCAAGGCTACTTTGTTATGCACTAGTTAATCATTAGTTGTTACTTAAAACTTTTAATCTTTAAAATGCAGAATTAAGCTCACCATATTCAGAACATAATTTCACTAGGATTATATATTTATATGTATATTACTAATAAGGCAATACTAACTGTGTTTGAATTAAAGTTGTGCTGAGGTCTCTATTTTCCATAATCTTGTAGCTGAGTACAGATTTTATTTCCAAACTGCTGTTTACCATAATCGTTAAGTAACGTTCCTATGTGCAGTGGGCCGCAACCATCAACTTTTTCCCTGCATTTTTAAAATGCAAATCTGTTATAACAGCTAATTCATTTGTATTGCTAACAGTTGTTAGTGTTTATGATACCTATATATCATAGAACTGTACTATTTGTGTAGAGCAGCTTTTACTATTTTCTAGCAACTGTAAAATAAACTGATAAGGTGTAGTTACATATACTTAACAACTTCTGACTGTAATTGGTCTATCTCTAGCTGAAAATGAAAGTTTTCTGAACATTTGGCCAGTAACTATACAAAAATGAAAATTGTCCTTACTTTTGGGCAGTAACTTTTCAAAAATGAAAATTGTCTGAACTTTTGGGCACTATCTATTCAAAAATGAAAATTGTCTGAACTTTTGGGCAGTAACTTTTCAAAAATGAAAATTGTCTGAACTTTTGGGCACTATCTATTCAAAAATGAAAATTGTCTGAACTTTTGCAACTTTTCAAAAATGAAAATTGTCTGAACTTTTGGGCAGTAACTATACAAAAATAAAAATTCTGCTTCCTGTAGTCTGACAGCAATCATCAGTGATACAGCATGCTACTTTTGTGTTGACTATTCCATGTTCCAAATCTTGTTTGGAAGATTCTCGGATACAGGGTTGTAGAACCCATCCTCCTGATTTGGTCATGGAATGAACACATAAAATAGAGACTAACTCATATTTTTCTGGCACGAGGTAGCGGTTGTATTTTCTGTTTTATTTGGAAGAAAACAATGAAAACCTTTCCAAAAATTTGTCAAAATTTTATCACTTAGATCAATTAGACTTGCAGGGAAGTTTGTGATGGTTCGGTCCCTTGTTTTGACCTTGATCCTTCCATTCTGCTTCAGTATCCTCTAATATTCAAATATTTGATGATACCTAATTTTTGCTGTTTGAAGATTATTGCAGTTACTGGTAGTCATAGAGGTGCTATGCTCTTTGTCTAATAATAGGCATCTGCTTTATAGATTATTAAACAAGAACAGTGGATCTGTCAAATCATCTCTCGAAGAATGTCATAAAAACAAGAAAAATAAAATAAAAACTAAAATATATGGTATGACAGTTTCTGTTAGAATTGTTTACTTTATTTTGGCAGTGTTTTTCTCCAAAAGTTTTTGTATCTTATTTCTTTTCAAAATTGAAATCTTGGACTCACCTGCGATATTGAAATGGAATTTTAATATGGGAAGTACTCATCAATTAACTAGTACATGTAGCATGTCTTTTGCTATAGCATGATTTACACCTGTGAACTCTGCACACTTTAATCAGGTACACTTAGTGCTGTCTTTGGGGTATAACAGACCAAAAATAACAAGACCTACTTTTTGACCAATCCAGAATGCATTTATGAATACTGAGTTTAATAATTACTGTAGCCAATATTTGGACTAACGTTTCTCTTTATTTCACTAATCTTCAGCTGCCTTCTAACATCTCGTGGGCGCAGACCTCGACACAACCCAACGTCCCAGTGTATAGTAAGGCTATGCAAATGATGTGCCCGCAACTAGTAGATATGAACAGTCCATTGTCTTTTCTTAAAAAAGAAGGACCTTGAATTCGTTGCTGAGTGACGAGGCGTCGGAATCTCATCGTCGGGGTCATCAGTTCTACATTAACATGTGCACAGTTAGCTGATTGGCCTTTGCTCACTAACCGTCTTCCTAAAGAGTATTAAAACTTGTGTCCCCGGGCTCGTGTTCTCGTGCTCGGCTTATATTAACTCTGCTGTTATTTGTTAGATCATTTTGTACTTATATGAGATTTTTCATAACACTATATTATTCAAGTTGAAACAAGTGCCAATACATATATTTACATTGTTATCGTGCCTTGACACTAATATTGTATATACTAACCTATGTTCAGTAGCAAGATTTGATCGGGCACTGCATTTATGTACTTTCTTACACCACTAGGCAAATGACCAACAGAGCTGATCGGTCCGTTGCTATAGTGTTAATACCTGTGATGTAATATGCCTAATAAGTAAGTTAAAATGTTTCATTTCAACAAAAATGAGAAGTTTTTTTGAGGTCTAAAGGATCCAACTGTTACCTTTTGATATTTATGTTTGAGATGGTTCAGTTGAGATTTTGCCTAATGGTGCAGAGATGAAATGGTACTCATTTGTTCATTTTTAATGAAAAGCCTAAAAAAATTCTAAAATTACATATACATGAAAAAAATCTTGTGGTTGTTTTTAATATATGTTTGATAACTTTTTTTTTTTAAGTTCTTCAAAATTTGTGTTGTTTGAAGGGGAAGATTGTTCATACAGGCTTAATGAACAATTCGCATTTAGAATGATTTCATTGTAATACTCAGATAATCCTTCTATTTTTCTACATTAAAAGAATTATTGTTGCTTTTGTTGAGATGTTATCATACATTCTTGAACAAAGATTTTGTAAAAACTCATAATCATTTGTAACCATGTTTGTGCACCTTGTTCTTTGCTGCGTTGTATCAGGGAAAGTTTTCACCATACCCGGTAGACATGAAGACGTGTTAGCTGTGTTAGGTAGTGGTTTCTTAACTTGCTAGTCAGTTGCAAGTGCAGGCCCTATTCTGGTAGTGACATATTATCTAAGTTTAATAATTATGTGTGAATTTGGTAGGAAATTTCTAGATATGTGTTTAAAAGTCACTTGAGGTTTTGTCACCAAGTAACATAATTGGTGAGCGTGCTGTCTACAACTAAAATCTTTTACTTCAAATGGGCACAACACAAGAAACAAACAAAAGATTTTCACTTTTGATAATGTCAAGTACATATTAATTTATAGTTCATTTTGTCTAAAGCATTGCAGAAATGGTATGAAGAAACCAGATTTTATATATGGTATATAAATGTCTAATTTGGAGAAAACTTTTCCTGTCACAAAGTTCTCATAGATATTAAATGTTTTATCATACTTTTTCAAAGTTAACATGCTCCTTTATATTCTTTGTTCCTTTCAAAATAGTGTCTTTCTACTGTCACTTATTTGGAGTTTTAACCACTCCTGTAACGGGACTCATTTCAAATGGAAAAATGTGATGTTTGTTCACATATTCTGAGCAAATTTTTGTTTTGGAAGAAAGATGTGTCCAAATCTAATTTTTTACATAGGGTAGGAGGAGCATAATACAGACATTGAGCATGAGTTTTAACTTTTTTTATTACTATATATTGGAAAGGGTATAGATGTATTATTGAATCTCATCTCTAGCTAGTCTGTATTGGACACATTAACTCGAAGCACTAGCTGACCGTGTTCAAATGTAGCTATTTTTGTTGTAGAAACTCTCAAACTCACCGAACTTCTGTACACTCGCATAATACTCATAGATGTGTCACAAAGACGTGATTTGAATTGTTGAGATATTTTTCCTGTTACCAGTCCACTTATTGCTACTAGTAGAGTGGGATTGGTTCGGCACATTTTTTTGTGCACAAAAAATATTTTCTATAGGATTGACACAGCATAATTGTCAGATATTTCAGCAAATGCACCCTTTTTTTAAACTTTTTTTGTTGCAATAAAAATCATCAAACATAATGTTAAGTGAGATTTCCTGTATATGTCTAATGCACTTGTTAACAAACAGGCTTTTCATTGAGTTTTTCTATATGTTAGAGTAGATGTTTGGTTAGTAAGACAGTGGTAACATAGTGGTGAATGGCCTGTAAAATACTGTCTATTTGTTCACATACAATTTTAAGTTGCTTAAAGTTCCTTTTCACAATTTTTAATATCTCGAAACACAGTGAAGGTTTTTTTTTACCGTCCAGTTTTGAAACATATCATCATATATTTCTGTTTGTGTGAATGCCTGGCAGAGCCATGCATTAGATAAGTATCAACTTTTATAAGTTTATATTATGCTTACAGTATCATGTGATAAAAGGGGTGTGTTTTTACATTTTTTACCATATATGGTATTGTTTAGGTTAATGTTGTATCAGTTATATCAGTTTTCATGTTCAAGAATTTAACCAGTTTCTATGCAATAATAATTTTACATATGTTTTGATAATGTGCAGTATGGGAGAGATTTTGAATGGTCATATTGTCTTCCAGTCGGCTTACATTCTTCCACCAAACATTTACAAAGTTGAAACTATCAGTACCTGTAGATATACTCATTGTGAAATAATACCTTTGTTATGTAGAAGAGCTTTTTATTAACAACTCAAGGTTCCCTGTGACAGTATCATTTACTGAGTTTTGAGGTTGCTTTCAAATTGTTTTGTGCACAGGAAGTTGAGAATTTGTTGATGTCATATTCACTTGACAACAGTTAGTAAACATAAATATTGTTTCGGATGATAGTATCTTATAATAGAATCAGTCAACACTGCTTACTTCTCTTGTCTGCATTTCATTAGCTCCCTTGTAAACCTGACAAGGGGAGTAATCCAGGGTACATGAAAATGAAGGGAGGTGACTTTTTACAGTTTTAGAAATACAAGAATACATACTGCTTTATCATCGTCTAAATAGAAAGAAAAGTGCTTGCTTACAGAAATACATTTAAAGTTTCACATGTGCTTTGTAAAATCTTTTGAACACTACTTCAAATTATAATTTGTTTGCATTTTTTTTATTTTCCAAGTTTGTCGGTACAAAGGTTTATGCAGTGATAGGCTGATCATTTATTTTTTGCCTTTGCAAGTAAAATGAGAGTAACCCTTTTATAAATATGTCTGTCAGTCTCATTTGATTGCATCATTCATATATACCATAAAAAATGGAAGAAAAAAGTAGTTTTACTGGCAACAGGGAACATTGAACAAATCCCATCGATGTTTGTAAATATTAACATGGCATAACAAGTTTTTTTTGTACAAAATATATGTATATGATAAGCCCTTGGAGGATTCTGAGGCCTGCAAGTGCTTGTACTTAAGAAGATTGTAAGCACGTCAGTCACTCCTGAGGATTGTAAAGGCTTCAGTCACTCTTGAGGATTGTAAACGCTTCAGTCACTCGGAGGATTGTAAGCACTTCAGTCACTCGGAGGATTGTAAACGCTTCAGTCTTTCGGAGGATTGTAAACGCTTTAGTCTCTCGGAGGATTGTAAGCACTTCAGTCGCTCGGAGGATTTTAAGGGCTGGTAAAGTGGTTTTATCACACTGAGGCTTACATTGTTGTGTTGTTACTTCTATACTTTGTTGTGAAAATAAATCATTTGCATTTTTATATTTGATGAGGCATGTATGTTGAATTCAGAAAATTTAACGGGTATCGCATTCAAAGTTGTCAATAATGAAAACATGCTTGTATAGAGGGCTACATTTTCTGTTTCAATAACTTTTTGTTTAATCATTGAATGCCACTTTTGGTGCAACTGTATGTTGTTTACAATGTTGATGGTGTTTTAAACATATTTTTGGTACATAATTATATTTTATAGAGAGACTAGAAAAAGTGCCTTGGCCTGCTTCATTTGCATGGAGGATATTAATCATGGCTTTTTTGTGTGATATCACCATGTCATACTAACATCTTTGTGTGAATACTTTTAACCTTGTTTTACAAATTGATATTTTTTGTGGCTGAGCTTGGAATGACTGGACTATAAAGGAATATAAATATCAGGACTGTGCAAACATTCTTACATTTCAAGTGAATTACAAGTTAGCAAACAATTGGGGAAATGTTTTGCCCTTGAAACAAAGTAAGTCCACAGCAAATCTGTATGAAATATAGCTGTTTTTATAGAATAGAAAACTCTTCATGACTAAGGATAAAGGTCATTCTGAGAATGGCATGTTTTTATAAGTCCTTTGGATGGTCTTAAGTGCACCCTCTTGAATTGTGTATGAAAGCTAAACAGGAAGTGACACATCCAGGATTGGTCAAGTTAAAACCCACTATCCTTGTTATATACACAAGTTGTCTTATACAACATGGTCAAGTAAAAGGCCTCATCTTACAGATGATCTGTCTTATAGATAACAGTATAATTCATGTCCATGCTGATGCCACAGTTGATACTGTTTTGTTCACTTTCTCTGTAACAGGGTTGCTTTTACAAGTTTCATATTTATTCGTCAAAGGCATCCTAGATTGGCAAGTTTTAATATAATTAACTTTTAATAATTTTTGTGACCTTCTCTTCAAGTTTTTGCCAAAAATAATTTTAATATATTTTACTAATCAAATCATTCACATGATTTTGACTTCTTAAAATTTGTTATTTTAAGAGAATCTGAAAGCCCAATGATAGTCCGTGTAGGCCAATCTCTATAGTATAAGTCTCAGATTTTACACAATGGAAATTTGCCCCATAGATCTAAGTTCTCTACAATAAAGTTGGCAAGATGTTGGAGATCTTTTAAAACTGATAATAACAAACACAGAGAAGAAAACGCAAAAAAGCTTTGTTACAGAGAAGGTTGTTCAAACTTTAAATGTTAAAACTAATGCTTAGTGGGGGACATATATATATAACTATACATAGTCTCAGTTTATATTGAAATTGCTTGGAATGCACAATAGTCTGTGTTTATATGGGACAGCAAAGTGAATTGCTGCTGTACCCACAGCAGCATTTTGTAAATGATATAAACCAAGAAGTACACATTCAAGCTCCTGATTGGGTAGATGCACTCTTGAGATATTTACCAAACACATTGCTTCTTATCTCTAGTGTGTCAACAGTCCAGGATTTGGAACTTTAAAATGGTATAGAATAGGTAAATGGTGCTTGATGAACAAAATGACCTATTCAAATACAGTTCTATTTTTCAACTAAAAGTCAGCTTTCTAACATTTCTTGTTACAATGTAAGAGAAAGTATACTCAAATGAAACTTGTTGAATGTTTTTTACTACCATTTATACAAGTATTACAGCATTGTTATTCAGAATTTCGGGGTTTTAGATGTACAGATATAGTCATCTTTCTTTCATATATAAAAATAAAGCAATAAAGTTTGAATTGCTAACACATAGTTTTCCTTTTATTACTAACTCTTTGGTTTTATTAACCCATCATGTGTAACAGTTAACAGTGTAAGAAAAATCTGTCAAAATACTTGGGCATTTAATTAGATCAACAGTATTTTATGTTTAAATTTCAATGAAATCCGTACATTTGGCTTGCTAGAGACCAGCTTTAAGACTTGTGCAGGTCCAAGGGTTGTTTGCAAAACTTAATTTATTTATAGTTTTGCATTCAGCCTGTAAATTCTGCATGTATTTATTTACTATATGAGATTATATCTAGCAGCCATGTACAGAAGCCCATATTGACAGATTTAGTGTGGTTTTTCTTTCAATGAATTAACCTTCAAATTGTCATAATGATGTATACAAGTAGATGACTGACCACCTGCACAGAATCTCTAACCTAAGTAAGCATTTGCAGCTTGCCAACAGTTGTCTAACCATCATCATATGTAAAAAAAACTCCATCGTATCCTTCTCAAAATGTCCTTTCATCCACACCATCTAACGTTAAAATGTGTTTATTAACCAATCATGTCATTCACTAAATATAACCATACCTTGTATGTAATTTACAGTATCTAACCCCACCCACTTTGCAGTAACAGTATGTTAACATGTTACCAAAACTTCTCTGGAATCCTATTGGCAGAGAATGAAAAGTAAATTGGTGAGTTGGTGGAAGTAGTATGGCTTATTTTTAAAGATTGGCCAATCAAGTCACATATCCAGTTGATAGATCAACAATATATAGCATAGAACCTAGTTACAATATTGATGCTGCTTGCATGCATTACTAAACCTTCACTTGCTCATTTGCACCTTCACTTCATAGACCTAGACAATCTAACCAGTTTTAATGTATGCAAATCACTAATATTGCTTTAATGTAATACATGAAATATCTGATACTGAAACATTTCTTGATACATTTTTTTTATTTCATATCTTTTGTTGTTTTGTAATGTTAAGAAAAGGCGACGTTTATAAATGGCATTTCACACATACTACAAAATGTATAGTTGTTAAGCTTAGAATGTAAGGTAAAGTGCTTGCATAATGTCTGAGATGACTAAAGCATGATTATCTATCCTAAAGGCACTATTAACCTTTAAAAACAAACTTCACATATATGTAACCTTAACACTGCTGAAGCCAGGGGTTTCTGTGTATGCGACAAGTGTTTATACCCATGACCTGACTGCATAGATATGCAGGCAGACATTGGTCTTTTAGAACACTCGTACAAAGAATGGTGCTGCCTAAAATGTAACGGGCATGTGCCTATTTTTGAAACTCCTCAGAGTTAAGGTTTAATCACACCTTACGTCTTAAAGTCTTTGCTCAATCTTGCTCAATATGCTCTTTAATTAACTTTCTTTCTATTTTTGTAAAACACTATTACAATCTACTCTTCTACATGTATTTGCCAAACAAGCCCCATGACACAAGCTTATTTTATACAGTTATTTTGTTTTGTATTTTTTTTTCATTGAATCGTATATTTGCTAAGTGCTCATTTTTATGTCGACATCAGTTACAACTCATGAAATAGTGATTGTGTTGACATATTTAAACTAAATAAGTCATTTTAATATTGATGTTGCATTTGAACTGTGATTGAAGAATTGTGCATGTTGTACATATAAACTGCATTTAACGGCAGACATTGTAAGCTGGCTTCGTAAACAATATGTCTATGGAAATGTGTGTTGCGCTCAGAATTCAACTTAACATGAATAAAGTAAAAGAAATTTAGTTCTGAGGGACAAAAAGTGAGGAATTCTTGCAGAAATTTTTTGAGTATCCATTAAGAATAATTTTATAAAGAGTTTTTGTAACATTGCTACTTCTAGTTTTCATTCAATGTAATGTTGGTTGAAATGTCTGCCAAAAATGTATGCATTTAAGTTGTTTAATTGAGATTATGTGAGAATCTCAAATATATAATTCATTTACACTTTTTGTAGAATATACAGTGTTCATTTAAATGTGAAAAATGTCAAAATTTAGACAACTCATCAATTTCAGTATTTTCCTTTTCTCCCTATTCATCAAAACTGAGCCTAGGTACAAGAAACATTAAATACAAACTGAGGGGTAACACCCAGACATTTTACATTTCCCCGCCATGAGAAAGTTGCATTCAATGCAGAAAAAGGCAAATGTTCTGGCCGACACGCTGTATCAGACGATGCTACCAAATTTACCTCCTGGTGGTGAACTATTGTGATAGCCCGATGTCCATCGTAAGTTGTCTGTTGTCAACAATTTCTTTCAACAGTCTTTTTCCAAAAGTGCCCGAGCAGTTCTGCCCCTATTCCATATTCTCAAAAGCCACTGGGATTTGAATTAATTTCACTCCCAACAGTATGCCAATGACCCTCTATGAAGATTTTAGAAAAAATGGCTTACTTCTACAGTATCTAAGCAAATGCAATAAACTGGACAGAGAATTTTGTCAACTTTAGGTATTCATACCATGAATGGGTCATACAGACATTAATCATATGTTACAGATGTTCTTTCTTATCTTGGTGAGTGATACAGGGTCATCATGGCTACTTTTGTATTTCATGTTCAAGAACATTTACAAAATGTGTCATCAAAACCATGTTTTGAGAATGGAAATACAGTGTGATGGGTTGTCCCTTGTTGCCTGTTTTCAACATGTGAAAATACCTAATGTGTCCTCTTCGGCACCATTGAAATTTAAGGTTCTATTTATGATACTTGGTCGATACCTGTTTCTAACAAGACACAGACTGGTGACTTGAATGTTAAGGTCACAGTTGCTCTACCCTACCACACTCAAATACTTGAGTCCACACTTAGTCTAGGTTATATACATGTAATTGAATGAAATACAGAATAAATTTACATGAACAAAAGTGTATATCCAAAACATAGATCTGCAGCTTGAAACTTAAAAGGTCTTTGGTTAGTTATTTTGGTCTGCACATTAATACAATATTAGAAATGTTCAGAAGAACGCCAGCTTATAGCATTTATGTACTTTGAATGTGTAATGTGCTGCCTGCACCATGGTCACTTGGTATCGATCGTGTGCCAGGTGTTTTATGACTAGACCAGATACACATTTGTGCCCACTCCAAGACACGGTGTCCTCAAATATGGTAGGCATATATGTAATGGTCGGTATATGGAACGTTATAGAGTTTTGAGGTCTTGCTCATGTAAAGTTAAGTTGAAAAGTGATTTCAGTCCAAGAATGCTTTGGCCTTTGATTCTCATGCTGAATTGGAAATTTGACCATGACCAGTACATGAATACTAACCGTTTTGCACTACAAAATTAAAGGTCAAGTACCATGAAGACCAGTTTTCTCTCAATACAACCGATATTCATAGGTAGGGTTATTGCTTATGAACTGTAAGTAAACCAATGAAAACTTGATTTTAAAGATCCTCTGGCATTCCCGGTTAGTTTTGTTTCATTTTCTTGCGTCTGTCTATCCGAACATGTCTGGGTTAAAAACGGTCTTACTTCGGAAGATTGAAATGTGAGCCAAGATTAAATCGAATGTCAAACACCCAGGCTATGGTAAAAATTCAACCTATTTCACAATATTTAGACTAAGTTGGCAATAAATTTTGAGATGCTCCCCAAAATGACGTTATTTGACATCCCGTGCTCGACAAACGCAGGTCTTGGCAGACTCTTGTACTGTGGAGATACATCCTTAACTTTATCAGTGCTTCGGCAGATATATCATCGTACATCTACTGCAACACAACCTTAGTTGTCCATGGACCAAAAACACGAGTTCCCAACATTGTGTTCTTTGATGTGTATGTCACAGACAGGAGGTGAATCTCCCCTGTATGAAATAGTATTGATGACGAGTTACCACTGTCCTCATATTTATCCGTCGGATTATTTTGAGATATCCATCACATCAGTTTTGGCAGTAGGGCATACAGAATAAAAGTGAAGGTTCGATTTTCAGAACAACAGTAAATTGAACTATTGTATAAATCATAACATGCAAAGTAGATATTTTACCTGCGGTGTGAAAGCGATAAAATTAAAAGAGATATCCGTATATAATGCAATCGACATAAATGTTCATATCGGGAATGTTGAAATTAAGACCGCATTCTCTCGTCAAGCAACTCGTGCAGCAAATGAGAGAGGCATCATTATATTGTTATGTCGTCATTTCTGCTATCGGTGAGGAAGGCCATTTTTAAGAGAAAGCCCATTTTTAGCTTCATACTACAATATAGTGCAATAACTGCAGGACGAAACTACGATATCGCAGATTTCGAAAAGGACCAGATGTCCTTATACCTGTAGCTTAAAAATTCCCACCAGTATAGGTGAATCGAAGCTGTTTAAACTTGCTGGCTTGAAACACATTAATTCCATTAAAGTATCATTTCAAATATTTTTGAAAAAGCCAAATACTTTATAATCGCAGCAATTGTTTGTAAACTGTTCAATATAGAATAAATGTATTCAAAAATCCTTGAAGATAATCTCACCATGTCAGAATAGATAGCCTCTTGGGGGTCGCTGTTGCAAATCGGAATTACCCACATTGAACCATACGCATTGACAATGGTTGAAAAGAGGGGATACAATATTTCGTGGCCTTGTCTATACAAAGTTACAAATGTAGATTAGACATGATATGATACCTAGCTAAGTTTGTATAATCAACTGTATTTTACAAACTATTTTATACATTATACGCACGCAAAGCTACCTGATAGCTGTAATTCGGTCTGTGTGGATGACCGAGCATTTCAGCAAAATTCAAATAAAGTCGCAATTATAGCGCTGATATTATAAAACCTAATAAAAACAGAAGGCCGTCTATATTTCAGTCTTTTACAAGTTACGTCCTTGCGTTTTTAAGGCCATTAGATTATGTTTTTTGACAAAATACAATATGGAAAGCGTAACTTAAACTATAGTCTAGATATCTTAAATCAACAGAGAACACAAACAGAAAAATATTTCATCGAAATATTGCACAACTTCTTAAAATGTAGAGTCATTCTAGTGAAGAAGATAAGATATAAAGACAATAAGAAGTCATTGTCATTCAGTAAACAAAGAAGTGCTCCCCGCGTATCTCGAACATCTACATTCTTGTGACAGAAGATTCTATTCAGTATTCATGTTTTAAGCATCAGTTTCCCATTATTCGACAAGAAAGGTTAGAGAATTTTAGATATTTTAGAACAAATCGCCGGGGATATACCATTTGGTCACGCAAATGCAATACATGTAATATGTCATGTTAAAGGAGGAAGTTATGCAACGAAAAGATACGAAAATCTGTATCTTTGGTATAGCTATTATATAGGACGATTGATCACCAGACGAAGGCGAATTACCTGCTGCCTGTAAAATACAGCTTGGGGTTCATTCTTTCCGTTGATATCAAACGTGTTTCCCTTGGTTCGGATGCAACGAACACTAACTGTTCATGTAAAGAAATTTGTGGATATAAGAACAGATACTTACTTGATTTTCGAAGAAATTGGAGTATCCTATAAGGAGTTTGCGTTGGCTTACGGCAATAGTTTTCGGTACCACCCTACCTTTTTCAAAACAATTGCAGATATTGCTACTTATTTACAATCATTACCTCAATTAACAGACAAGAGTACATAACTCTGTGAAGGTATATGTCAGAATTATGACCCTCTTTCTACTTTGAGATTGCTGTGAAATTTTGAATACCTGTTTGCATCATGGCCCCCATCTGCCAAGAGAAGGTAACTTGGTGAAGGATTTTTAATAATTAAATTCCTTTAGCGACTTGGCATATCGGTTAAGTCTTTTGTACCAGTCCACTTTTGAGATACTTCTTTGAAGTTGGAATACTTGTACCCTACATGTAGGCGAGAGAAGGGAAATCTGTCAAGGATTTCTCTTTAGTTATGTTTTTTAAAATACTTTTTCGTACCAGTCCTGTTATTGACTTAACTATTTGATATGTTGGAATACTTGTCTACCGTCATTACACCCATCTGTTAAGCAAGAGTAGATGACTCTGTCCAAAATAGTTCTTTTTGTTGTACTTAGAAATTTGTGCGAACTGGCACTGTCATGCACGTATATCAGCAGCAACTTAAAAAGTAAATTTAAAACTTTGCTGTACATGAAGTATTTAGGGGTATCAAACAATTAAGTTCCGTAGCTCTTGACTTAATATATTGCTACTTACGACCCTCGTTTACACTTTAAAAATACACAGATTTTTGTTTTGCCTTTTACTGCCAAACTTGTTTAATTGGCAAGCACTGGGAAAAGTCGAGCGCGCTGTTTTACAGACAGCTCTTGTGAAATATTATCTTTCTCGGACACGATCAAAGGCAGTGTGACAGAATCAAAGGAAATAAAGGAACTAAACATAGTTTGACACCACTATTAACATACTCTTAGTCTTGTGGTAGAAGTGTTTGTTTAGAAAACCATTTATTAGAAATAAAGATTTCGGAGATGTACTGCAAGGCACACCTCATATTATTACAGATTTTTTTCAAAGTATGTACACTGTATTTGATACAGTAAAACGAGTTTGCTGATTGCTGTGTAAACTATATGCTTTAGTATCTACTGCCACATCGAGCAAGTGTATCCGTTTTTCATTAGAATTTCTCTTTTCTTTATGTATACTGCAATAGTATGACATCATAACCAAGTGAAGAACGTTTGATATTAAAATGAAAAAAACAAACAACATGCACCCCAACCACTAAGGGAAATAGTGCGCTACCTTACTAGACAGTCACCTGTTTTTCGACGACCTTCGCGTCTTTCCCTTTGCGAAAACACGATCAGTTAAGAGCACCGACACCACAGACGCAAAATGCGATGATACGAAGACACAAAGAAGAAGCAGTTTGACAACCTTTCGAGTCATTGTAAGTACACGGGCGCTGGGCGACACACAAGCAGAAATTGACAGAAATCAATCACAATAATTCAGCCTTACGGAATTGTTTCATTAAGTTTTCTTATTAGTTTTGGCAATATTTTCATAGATAGACTTGAATTAATGTTTTATCCTAAAACAAAAGGTCTCGTTTGAACAACTGCGAGGATAGGTGTTAACTACTGCATGGAAGGGATGGGTTGAATACCCAAAGAATTTGCTGACGTGAGCTTCAAATTTATTCTACAATGACAGTACATGGGGGATAAATCTTATATAAAGAAAGATATACCCATATGAGTTGTCTGTTCTATATATGAATACACATGTTGTGTGGGAGTCAGTCTTGACCTTTTATCAAATTAAGTCAGCAGATTTACACAGTCCGAAAACAAAACAAGAGGGCCATGGTGGCCGTATGTCGCTCACATGAGTATCATCGCAAATAAAAACACTGACCCGAGGCGGGGCCACCTTAGACCCAAGAGGGATGCTCTTGGTACAGGACCATTAGGCATTGGTATAAGCCAATATCTAAGCCTCGAGACAAGAAGATTTTAAAAGATTTACCTATATATCTCAATGTAAAGGGGCGGGGTCGATTTAATAAATTAATTATTGTCATAATTTGAACAATATTAGTAGAGGTCCACTAAGCAATGCTATATACATGCCAAAAATCTAAGCTCTAGACAATGTGATTTCAGAGAACAAGATTTTTAGTACATTTTTCCTACATAATTTTGTGTGAAATCGAGTGACCCCTAAGGTAGAGTCAAATTTGACCCGGATGTTATGATTTGAACAATCTTGGTGGAGGTCTTCTAGTCAATGCTACATGCTAAATATCTAAGCTTTGTGCCTTGTGGTTTTTGAGACGATTTGTCCTACCGTTGCCCTGGCAAGCATAGTTCTACATTGAATGGAATATTTTGAACAGTTTGGTAGAGGACCACCCAAGGAACATAACCGCCAATGTTTATGAATTTCTGTTAAGCGGTTTAAGGAGGGATGTTGTTTGAAGAAACACTGTCATGGACATATATCAGTAACCCCTTAAAGCATTAATTAAAAACTTTGCTGTAGCGTTCAGTATTATCAAACAACTCAGTTTGTGCACATCGAAAATACACATATTCGTGTCTTGCCTTTTAATACCTAGAGTTTTGTGTTATTGACAAGCACTGAGGAAAGTCGAGCGCGCTGTCTTAAGGACAGCTCTTGTTTATCGACTCATACCCCTTCATCACCAGAGAGTTTGTCTGTTCAGTGTATTTTTCTAAGGTTTGTCTACTTTTAGTCAGCGCTACCTGAGTATCAATTATTTGTTGTGCAGATAATAAGATTTATTTACAGTTTACAACAAATTGCATTTATGAGCTTGTTGAGATGATCAATAAAATATTTTTTTAATTGAACTATTTTTGTAGTCTCTAAAATGTACTTGTTTATTTGGCACAAATGTTTAGAAGGGCTGCAACCCTTTCAACTTTGTAAGTCTGCACTTTATCAATGCACTCCATAACATCAGAGCGCCAAGAACAGATCTTTTAAAGGCACGACTAAGCAAGCAAATGACAAAATTGTACCCAGTCCATTGAATATTGTACGAGCATACTTACCAGTAAAGATGGAAGCATCACGAAGTCCTAAGCATCGTGCCATCAATCAGGACAATGTTATGACTGACTCTGAAGCTCAAATACCAAACATAATTATAGTGCATTTAAAAGTATGTCTTTTACAACTGTTCTTTCTAAACTTATACATGTACGAAATAGTTGATCAAAAACGGTCGTGTTTTTTTTTCATCTTACGAATTATGTAGATAACATCTCTATGACAGAGAACAGAGGACATCTTCAATACGCGAAGTTTGGCTGAAATTGGCCACATGGTTGTTACTCTTGCGGTCATTATGTGCAGCGGAGCGGAACCGTTTGAAAAAGTTTGGTAGAGAATCATTGAAATTGGCCTAGTTGTTAAGGGAGAGTTGTCGTTTAAAGGTTTTTCTATGTTTAGCTCTGTCGATCAAATTATGCAGCGGAGCGAAACCGTTTGAGCAAGTTTGTTAGAGGACCATCCAAGGAGCAATCTTGTGAAGTTTGGTTGAAATTGGCCTAGTGGTACGGGCTAAGTAGAAGATGTCGTTTAAAAGTTTTTCTATGCTTACCCCTGGTGACCATTATGTGCAGCAGAGCGAAACCGTTTTAACACAATGAGTAGAGAACCGTCTAAAGGACAATCTTGCGACGTTTTGTTGAGATTGGCCCAGTAGTTAATTAGAAAGTGTCGTTTAAGGGGGGTCACTGGTGAGGTTTTGGATTTGTGCACTTCCGGAAATTTACATTTGTTGTATTTCAAAAATGATGAGTTAACTGGAAAAAACAATTAGGTAGTAGTGAACTTAGGCACAATAGGAATATTTTAGCGTAAAAAAATTGAACATTTCTGAGAAAAAAAATTTTGATCTCATATTTGGTGACTAAATTGACAAATTTTGTCATATGCCAAAAATAGGGGTAGGGGTACAAAAATAGTCATTTCTCAAAAACCATTTAAGATATTCACATAATTCAAACTGTATTATACGAAGAATTATTAGGATATGACAAATCATTATAAACTAGTTTATTTTACAGTTCTTTGTTACAGACATATGCCATCATATCTCAAAGCTCGCCGAAATCTAAAAAAAACACATTTTTTGTCAGTTTTTATTGAATTTCTTTCTTATATGCACATTGACCCCCATTTTTTATTTTTGCATTCTAAAACAAAGGTTTTAATCAAACTGCAGACAAAATATCTGAAAAAGCTTACTCCTTTATCATGAAATATTCATTTATCAAAAATTGAAAAAATGAATTTTAGTAAAGTGGGTGGGGTAATAATAAGGAGCGTAATATTTATTCAGATGATGATAGAAATACCACTATCTCTAATTTTTCATCCTAAAGTATAATATACTACATAAGAAAAGATTAGAAAGTGATATCCATTCTGAAACATACACCACATACATAAACGTTTATAATACCAAAATTCTAGCTAATTCTGCATTAAGCACCTTGATCTGATAGTGTATCACTAAATATTAATATTGCGAAAAAGTTAAGTCATTGACCCATCATTATTTTTCCAGAAATTAACTAGTAAAATATTAGTCTCCATAAAAAACAGGGTCAATAACATTTCTTGTTATTTTGAATTTCAGCAGTGATCCCTCTTAAAAGTGTTTCTGTTTTTAGCTCTGGCGACCATTATGTGTAGTAGAGCGGCCATCTGAGCGATTTTGGTGGAACAGTTCTGTGCATATTGGTTGTAATGGGCCCAGAGGTTAAGGAGATTTTCTATTTTAGCTCTGTTGGCCATTTTGCGAAGCAGAACCGTTTGAACAATATTGGTAGAGGAACATTCAAGGAACAACCCTATAAAGTTTGAAAATTGAATCAGTGGTAAAGGAGGAGATGTCGTCTAAAGATTATTCTATTTTTAGCCCTTGTGGCCATTATGTGCAGCGAAACGGATTATTTGAGAAATTTTAGTAGAGAACCATCCAAGGAAATATCGTGTGAAGTTTGGCTGAAATTGGCCTTGTGGTTAAGGACTAAGGAGGAGATGTCGTTTAAATGTTTTTTTTAGCTCGGGCAGCTATTATGTGCAGCGGGGCATCGTCCGAGGAACAATTCTTTGTAGTTGGTGGAAATAGGAGATGTCGTTTAAAGCTTTTGCTATTTTAAGCTCTGGTTGCCATTATATGCAGCGGAACGGAATTATTTAAGCAATTGTAGTAAAGGACAATCCAAGAAACAATCCTCTTGAGTTTGTATGCAATTGGCCCACTCGTTAAGGAGGAGATGACGTTTAAGGGTTTTTCTGTTTTTAGTGAAGAGCTAAAAACAGAAAAACCTATAAACGACATCTCCATTACGTGCAGCGGAGTTGAACCATTTGAGCAATTCTGGTGGAGGACTATCCGTGGAAAAGTGCTGTTGAGTTTGGTTATACTAATTGACTCTGCGGTTAAGGAGGCGGTATGCGGTTTCAGGCTGTTAGTGACGAAGTGACCAGGGTCAAATTTACAAATAAGATGTAAAATGCAGATCCAAGTGCATGGTTTTTCATTGAGTATTGAGATTTAGTGAGTTGATAAAAGTGAAACCAGTGACATTGAATTTGCAGTAGTTCCATTTAGGTATGACATCACTAAATCGGCGGGACTTGGAACCCGCCAATTTGTGTAGGGAACTTGCGGACATTTTAGATATCTGTGGTCTCTGATTGGTTTAAAATGATAAGTAACACTATAGTTTTCTAGAATTAAAATCGAAAGTACAATGGTTGAACATAACAAAAAAATAGTTTATTAATTTTCTGATTAATTTTACGGTGTTCTGTGGCTATCTGAAAATATTGAATTTTTTGACAGAATGTAAACAAAAGTCCTACAGACGAGGGGGTGATGTCCTACTAGTGCAATTTTCGGCTATAAAGTATCACTATATGTATATAAAAAAAGGCATTTTTTGGTGTGACTAAGGTGGTTCTACAGATTTATTGGGGTGTAAACACTCAACGGATGTTTTGGTGTGCGGACCGTGCTCAAATGCTATACAGTAAGTCTATGGAAAAAGATTTAGTGTAGTCATATCTGTGTGGGCAAATTTTCAGTGGTAGTGTGAACATTAGCGAAATGTTATTTTGTCGTCAGATTTCGCGTTATTGGCAAACACAGAATGCTGAGCTGGCGGATGCAGGTTTTGGTTTCAGACTGAAATTACTGGCATTTTTAGCTCACCTGTCCACGAACTGGTCATGGGGAGCTTTTAGGATCAATGAATGTTCGTCCCGTTCACAATTAGTTTGTTTACACTCTAGCATCTAGAGTTTTGAAACAATTATAAAATTATTTAAACACAATGTATATGGCCGCAAGACCTTTGATGAGTTCGATTATGGACTTGATCGGATCAGTACTTCCTGAATTATGTCCCCTGATTAAACAAAAATGCAAGATTTAACCATGTTTACACTCTAGCACCTTCATTTCTTCACTTATCCGAATCATATATACAGAGAATGTGTATGACTATAAGATCTCGGATGAGTTCAACTAGGGGCTTGATCGGATTGGTACTTCCAGAGTTATGGCCCTTGATTTAACAAAAAATGCAATATTTAACTATGTTTACACTCTAGCATTTTCATTTCGTCTTTAATCTTTATCATATTTACAGATAATGTGTATGCCCATAACATCTTGGATGAGTTTAATTATGGACTTGATCGGATTAGTTCTTTTAGAGTTATGGCCCTTGATTTAACAAAAATTGCAATATATAACAGTTTTTACACCCAAGCACCTTCAATTTTTCACTTATCCCATTCATATTTACAAATAATGTGAATGACCGTTAGATCTCGGATGATTTCAATTATGGGCTTGATTAAATGAGTTCTTCCAGAGTTATGGCCCTTGATTTAACAAAAATTGCAATATTTAACCGTGTCTTATTTTCTTCACTATTTATAATCAGGGTTGATGAAACATGGCAGGGATGTTCCTTGCCTGAAACCCTTTCATAGTTGTTCAAGTAATTTCACCCCATGCAGAACTCTGGTTGCCATGGCAACAGCAAAGAAAAACTATTAAAACCTTCTTCTTAAGAACAGGTAAGCCTAGAGCTTAGATATATGGCATGTGACATAACCTAGTGGACCTCTACCAAGAATGTTCAAATCATGACCCCCGATTCAAAATTAACCCCGTACAGGGGGGGTCACTTGTTAGCTCACCTGGCACAAAGTGCCAGCGTGAGCTATTAGGATCACTCACTGTCCGGGGTCCGTCGTACTTCGTCCGTCCGTCCGTCCGTCTGTCCGTATATGCCCAGTAGACATTAGGGGGTTAGGGTTTGAGTACAACTTAGCATTATGAAGTTGCTTCAGCTCATTCTGTCATTAAGGGATTAAAATGGTATTGTTGGGTTAAAATTTGTATTGTGGGGTTAAAAAAGATCAAAGAAAGATCAAAGGGATAACATCACAAAGTCCGTCTGGTGAGTGCGTCCGTCCGTCCGTCTTTCTGTGCGTCCGCTCTTGCAAATGTTGAATATTTCGGGTAACTGTCCGTTCTGAGGTGGCAAATTTGGACTCGGCCTATTATTTATATATGTGTGTCAATTCAGTGTAAAATGTTCAGTGTCTACATTACGTATGTGTTGTCCTTAAATTTGCATTTGGCAAACGTTGCTTTATATTGTTGATTTACAATGTATGTGTTTATTAAGCTGTAGTGTGTATCTTGTCTGCAGCCTTGTCTCATTGTTTGGGGATTAATTCTTTTGAGTGTAAGTCTGGCTGTCGGTGAGTGCTGTGTTTGATGATATTTGGGGATTACTTTATATATCTTATCACTGTCACCAGTTGAGGGTCAGTATCTGACAGTTTCATATACGGTAACGTTTCAGAACTGATTACTCTGTTTGGTCGCTTTGGGGTAAAAACATACAAAATGCCACAAAAACCTTTTTACTGATCATTGTTAATAGTGAATTACAGTCAAGCAGACTTCATTATATAAACTGAGCGATTGTAATGAAATTCTCTGTATAATATTTTTGCTCTAGAATAAATCACCTTTTAAAAGCCACATTATAGTTTAGCTTGACTTTTCGAACAAATGTTCAGAAAGGCTGGAACCCTTTCAACTTTGTAAGTCTGCTCTTTATCAATGTACTCCACAACTTCACAGCACCAAGAACAGATCTTTTAAAGGCACGACTAAGGAAGCAAATGACAAAATTGTACCCCGTGCATCGCGTGTTGTTCGAGCATACTTTAGGAAAGCAGGATCGTGTCACCAATCAGGACAATCATCAAATCTTCCATCCCATAAGCGCTTTCGATTGGAAGAACTCACGTTGTACAATACATGTACTAGTATTCGCTACACGTAATCAGAAATGACTTTTTGTACGTAAATCAAATACGTGTAATATAAAACAATACTATTTTCTAATCTACATACAGCTAGATGAAGATACAATTCTGACTGAATGGCTGTATACCCTACTCGACTTCCGAACCGCATAATGTGACATCAAAGTTATATTATCCTTGAAAATGGCCATATTGAATTATGTCAAGAATGAAGCTTAAAACACAGTTGATGCTTCGGAAACACGTACTAAAAAGTAAATTATAATGAATTGTTTCTCTTATTGACTGGCATAAATTGAAATACACTTTACAGATTTCCTCTATATTCAATCAAAATGATTCATATTTTTTTATTATAACTATGGCAATGTTCATTATTGTAGGAGTATAAAGCAATGATCGGATTTCTTCCTTAAGTTTTAATGGTCTCTTTGAACAGTAATATCATTTTAATGTATCGTAGTACATTTGTAGTAACTTTTAAAGTCGCAGAAGTGAAATCAATAAACTTCCCACTGATAAGTTTATACTAATTCATTTATTCTCGATTGCGAAACAAGTTCTTACAACTTATGTTAATAGCTCTTGAGACTCATTCCAGATAGAATCAAACTGGAAGAGAGAGAGGCAATGTGGAATTATTTGTGTCTTGCCTAAGGACACTACCGACATGGCGATGGTAGGGATCGAACCCGGGGCCCTTCGATCCTGATGCGAACGCGCTACCGCCACGGCGGCTCCACTGATTGAAGGTCATTGGTTCGAACCTCGCTGCCGACGAAGACCTTAGACTCCGCTTGGTGACGAAATGTTGTTTTGATAGCTAAATGCTCAGCAATAGAAATCTGGATTGTATTCTGTGCTGGCTTGTCAAACCAGTCTATCCAAAAGTTATTTTTATAACTTTTGACGAAACCTGTATATATATGAGCTTGAGTTAGTTTGATATGTAGCTGACACACATTCTGGAAACAAGATTTATTGATCCTGCTATACATCTTTGACTTTGTTTTTTCACAGAATACTCGCCATGCACTTGCTAAAGTTCCCCTTGATCAGATCGGAAGTATTGCCCTAAAAGAACCTGAAATTGTCATATGCTTACAGACATCATTATTTTTTCATGGCATTTTTACAAATGTATCTAACTGTCAAGTGAGTTATTAGGTTACAGAGGAAAACAAGGTGTAAGAAATATTAAACACACACTATATTCGTCTACATTAATCATTTCCTTCCTCTTGCATAAGGCATAACCCATTGGATGTTTTCTTAAAGCAGCCAACTTGTTTCAGGAGATCTGGGGATCTGTTGTAAAGCTTGGTAAATGCTTGCTAACGGTAACCTTGTTTTAACAGCTTTGTAGTCGTGTTAATGCGTATTGTAGTGAAAATGTCCAAACTGGCACAGATCTCAGTAAAACAATGAGATATGTGTAGCACTGCCATGGGGTTGATGATGATTATGAAGGTGCCAAGCTTTATTGTAGAGGAATGAAATCTTTTTCTATGTATTACAGTTACACAGACAGACGAGTAGTCAGTGGGTGGAGCTTATCAGCAGGCGTGATGGCGAAAACTGGCCTAATAACGATGACTATTTGTTGTTGTTTCAGTTTCAACCGTATTTCGGTCATTTTTACAGGCGGGCAGTATACCATTGTTCCTAAGAAGAATCAGTAGTAGAATCCTACTGGCAACTTTCTAAAATATAAAGACACGGTCGGTAGCAGGGCTTGAACCCATGGTCCTCAATCAATGAGAGGTTACAGTGATTTCAAAGCAACGATGAATGAGGTGGAATATTGATGACTTTATATCTCCCTTGTCATATCTTGTGACATTATGCAGAATACGTCAGATTTTGCAGACAATCGAATAATTAAATGCGTATCGCTAAACTGAAGTGTACAACGTTTAAACGTGGAGTGATGACGTTTCTGTGATGACAGTACACCTCTAAAGTTAACCATTTGTAGTACTCTAGAAATTTAAGTGAATTATAAAATTTGTTTCTATGTTATAATAATCTTGCACATGGTGCACTCGTACTTTGTGTAAATCATTTATTGTTGCAAAAAAACTTAAGTTTGTATTATTAAATCTACCCTAGTATAAGAGTGCAAATGACACTTTCGCTTAGAGCAGGTATTTGAAGTTACAGATTATTCATTTTACTTATAAACAACACTTACAAATTCTGTAAAGGGGGTTTTGGGCATTTAAATTCACCAATTAGAAAGCTGGTACATGCTCTTCCTGATTCTGTCATAAAGATTAATGTTTATTTTACGGGTAAACAAGGTTATCCACAATGTAATGCTATCCTAATAATATAAAAGGTGTCATGTTTTAGTAAATGTGTCGATCATATTGCTTGTAACTCTATAGCAAAGTTCATAGATGGCAGGAGCTTTTAATTTTTTATTTTGTTGAATAATATCCATATAAATCTTATTTTACATAACTGGGTTAGACATTTACAAAACACGGTCAACACTTCTGCTAGCCCTAAGTCACTTATCAAAACTTGTAAGTAGGTACATGTAGGTAGGTAGGTAGGTAAGTTGTTCATGATAACTTTTCATTTTATTTAATATACTGTACGTATGTTGCCCCAGATATAGTAATTGTACATAAAATAATACTAATGTAAAGATATGGTATTTATTTCAGGTAAAACTTAGATACTTAAATCTGTTACAAAATACACTGGTACCGCATGAATGCTAATCAATTACTATAAGAAGAGTTATCATTAGTATAGCATTGGTATAGATTATGGCTTTACTACGAAGGTAAGATGTATCAATGAATTAAACACAATTTCGACATATAAAACATAAAATGTAAAAAAGCAAGTAAATCAACATAGCAATTTCAGAAAATCTCTTCAAATGCTGGTTGGTTTGGTTTGATGGTACCGCTATACTATATAGTTATATTGTGATTTCAAAAGCGTTTGCAACGCTTTATAATTTGGTAAGGTATGATTTCAATAATAGAGAAATACTTTACAGTACAGGAATTTATACTGGAACCTATTTATTTGATGACTCGTTATTTTCAGACAGTCCGAAGAACCTTTTTATTTCACCAAAATATGAGAGCGAACAACTTTATGCTATTCCATAAATAAACTATTTCAAATGTAACACTGTCTCTATGTTTTCTTGATGGCAATTTAATTGAAAGGTTCCACATGGATTTATGAAGGTTTATAAGTAAGAATAATAGAAAAATTATACATGTACACATGTGGACTTCAGGAAGTGCTGATACATAATTGGACTTGAGAATTGCATGTTCAAAAAATCTTCTTAGTTAAAATTTCACTTGTGCTTTTTCCTCTATTTATCTGTTCTGTTTTAGAAACGGAAACGCTGCTGTATTGTAATTATGCATATGTGTATTTCTTACTCTGAAAACCATCTAGATCACAAAACACATTCGTTGATCGTTATTCATCTTGTTTTAATAAAAATATTTACTTCTTTTACACCCACACGAACAAAATCTCAATGTACAACAACATTGCTACACTTACATATACCCAAATGTAAAGCTACTCTAAAGTACACTCTGTGTTCAATGGTAAACTTATACAAGTGATATACATTGTATTGTATTTCAGTGATCAGGAGCAACGATAATAGATAATAAGAAAACTGTGACACAAAAATATCACAGGGGGCCTCAGAAAAGTGTCTTAACTTGATAAGTTATTGCCAAGTCCGAATTGTTTTTTTTTCTCCTTCCGAGAGACAGCTTCCTACCTTTTTATAACATGAGCAAAATATTCCACATATTTTTTTATTACAAATTTTATCTTGAAGAAACTTTTTATTTTTAAAGAGCAATGACTATAATTGATGATACCAAAACTCAAATTTTTTGTTAAAAAGAAAATGTAACAGATGAGACAAGTCAAATGTTGACGCCTGGCATTTCAGTAAACGTCAAAAACTGGTATAATGCTTAGTAAATGCATGTACTAGCAATGTATGCAACCATTCACGCTACTCTCAGCAATCGAGTGAGTATACTGTAAGATACTGATTACTACTAATTGTGTTATAAGCTACACATTGAAGATTGATGTTAAGCCATCCTTTATCTTACTTTCGTAGACGATTTTCAGTCATTTCATAATATGTGTGCAAAGAACTCTATCCACTACTTCACTTACATTCCCGTTTGACTGAAGCTGGTGTACAATAAAAACTGTTCACTACTTTCTAAACGTGTTCAAAGAACTATTCACTACTTCACTTACATGAACATTTTCCAAAGCCGTCCTAAATATAGCTGGTCGCCTAATAATTTCACTGTTTAAAGAGTAGTTCTATACTAATAATATGCTTTCCTAGATGTTACATTAATGATAGACTAAAGTAAAGTTCTTTTATTGAAACCTACCATAGTTACAGTATATCGATATGCCACACACTATCTAGGTGCTACCATCAGCAAAGATTTAAATTAGTCTACCTACATAAATATCCTCTCTGATAAAGCAAATAGTTCTCAAAGACGTTAATCAAAAGACATATCAAGACCAGAAACCAGCAATTTAAAGCAAAGTTATATACCACGTATATCAGTGCTCAGCTCGAACACTGCTTTACTATCTGGCATTCTTGGCGTAAATTACCCTAACTTACCGAATCGAAAAAGTGCAAAGGTCAGCAGCACGATATGTCTCTTACAACTATGACTATACAAGCAGTGTTCCCACATGCTTAACGTCCGTAAACTGGCAAACACTTAAGCAAAGATGCATACAATCATCAATTCTCTTTTTCTACAAAATTCGAGCCCATCTAGTATGCGTTGACCATAACCATGTAATGTAAATAAGGAAACTTAGAAAAACACGAAATATACTGACATTTACAAATATTGAGTATTTCTTTGTTGTCAAGGCTAACAGTTGGAACTAACCCCTATAACGTGAAAACGTACTTTTATACAGTTATGACTTCACGGCTGGGTAACTTTGGCACGTATTTTGAAATGTGTCTCGCCAAAGAACACACTTAACGTGAACTGATCAGGGATCAACGCTTAGTCCTTCAGATTGTAAAGCTTTCAGTTACAGCAATACAACATCCAGGGGCACATGTATGACCCAGGAGGCAATGTGGTATGGGAATAGCACCTCACAACTACAAAACTGAAGGTGTGATCCTCACGTGACAAGGACACTTCTAATCGTTGAATCAGACTCCTACCTGAAGAGTTATCAAATAGGGTCTTAATCTACAGAAGTACTTAACAACAGTCATAGAGTAATACCTAGCATAAAGAAATTTTTTGTGAATGTCACATTTATTCAGAAGATCGATCTGGGGTTTGTTGTAAACTTTGGTAAATGTTTAGCGCTAAGAGTAGCATTCAAAGCCTTGTTGAAATAACTTTCGGTCATGATAAGGTTTCTTGAACTGAAATCTAGCAAAACGAATAAGTTGTGATATGAAGACGCTGTATGAAGAAACATGGGAAACATCTTCATCTAAATGTTGATACATGACTAATCTTAATGTATATAATTGACTTGTTGACTATATTGAAGGTATATTCCCTTTTGTCAAAAGTCTTCGTAGATAGTTTCAAATTAGTAATACTCTACCATTCAGACAAGTCGGACTATTGCTATAATAAGGTGATGAATGAAACCTAAATGCATTGTTGTTGATAAAATGTGTTAAAGAAGCCCGAAAGAAAATATCTTTAATATAAGATAACATCTGAAATAAAATCTAAAACGATTATATTTTCTATATCTTATTCGAGATTTTATTTCTTGCAATGTTAAACAACATTTATTCAGAAATTGTGAAAATTGTCTGTAGTTTTGGATTTTACCCTGAATATTTTATTGGAGATAACGAAGTATGAAACTCCGCCGAAAAAGTTATATTTTTCAAAAAGCTAAACAAAAATACAAAAGATCTCAAAACGATCGCTTCAAAAGAACCACAATACTTGTTCAGGTTTGACCACGCATTTGGTACTGAAATAAATACATACATTCATACATTTCAAAGCATGTACGTGAGGGACTTGCAGAAAGCTACTGTTAGGAATCTTTCTAGCTAGCTTAAGAAAGATCTCAGATATCAAGCCGTTCTGAAATAGTACCGCTTTGATCTTCCTTCACCACTGAAAACAACAAGGTTAAAACCACATTCACATCAGTCTGTTCGCCAAGGTTTTCTGGATATTAAAGACAGTAACAATGCTTATTTTCAGCTTTAGTCACCCTGTGGTCGGTCAGGCGGGTGGTCCGTTGCATTTTTCTTGCCCGGAGCATAACTTGAAAACTTCTGGTTGGAATTCAATACAATTTCATACAATGGTCAAGCACAATAAGCGAAAGTGCAGTGTACAAGAACCATAACTCTATCCTGACTCAATCTTGACTATTTACATAGTTATTGCCTTTTGTTATTCTTGTCTGGAGCATTTCTTCGAAACTACTGGTTGGAATTCAATACCACTTCATACAATGGTCAAGCACAATGAGAAAAAAGCAGTGTACAAGAGGCATAACTATATTTTGAAACTATCTTGAAAAATTCACATAGTTATTGTCCTTTGTTACTTTTTCTTGTCCGGAGCATAACTTGCAAAGTACTGGTTGGAATTCAATACCACTTCATACAATGCAATGGTCAAGCACAATGAGGAAAAGTGCAGTGTATAAGAACCATTACTCTATCTTGACTCATTATAGAGTTATTGTCATATCTCTATTTTACCAGGTATTCTGTCGCTAATAACTTCTTCAGTTGACAAAGCACTCTTGCGCGGGTATTAATCACATTTAGTGAAAGATCTAGTTTATTAATGATAGGGTCACGCAAGGATCTGAACAATACCTTCGAGTGGATAGACCAAAAAAGTAAATTAACCGTCTTTCCTTCGTTTTCAGGAGTTGTGATAAAGAGCACCAGTCTTCGAAAAGAAAGGTTGATCGGACAATTAGCTCAAATAACAGCTTAACACAGTAAGGTTATCGTTTATTAAAGTAATTTTTACACGAAGTTGCTATTTAGTAATGTATTTTTATTTCTATATGGTACAATACATATACATTCGCATATATCATCAAAATATCAACATCATTTTCAATCTTGTACAGTTTCATATAAACAAGTATTTCAATTCTGATTCCATCATGTACATGCATTATATCATCAAGCAATATGTTTGTGAAGTTATGATGTACTTTAAAAGAAAGATAGACATGAAACGTAAAATAACTACTAGAAGGATACAAAATCGAGTTTCGAACATTTTCGAAGTTGCTATTTACAAACAACCATACTTGTCATTCGCATGCATGTGTAATGATTTCATTAGCTTTGCCTACTGGCGTGTGATTTCCAAATATACACAGTTCTCTTTTCGTTGTACAAAAGTGTAAAATGGATTGCCTTTATCTATAAAATATCTAAAACGTTTTACCACTTTTTATGTAAGTGATATATGATATTCCCTCTATATTCATTTGGAGACATAAATAATGACCAAGAGTGTCTCAAAACTCAAAAGCATACACTAGGCACGAAAATCTTCGAGAAATGTTATTTGACCTAACAATGGACGTCTATCCGTTTTTAGGAACAAAGTAGGATGATGTTCCTATTTCCTTCTTAAATCCCTTTACATTTTCAAATCTAAACAGTTTACATTTTATTTCTACGTCAGGACATTCACAATGACTGTATGTCACACAATGTGCATCTTCAAGACATAACCCTTGACACACAGAAGCATTAGCTTTTTTGTCTTCTGCTCTGCCAAATCCTCTTTCCACACCAATGACCTGGGTGTTTTCTAATCGAACTGCCTTTTTGACTTTGCTTACAAAGAAGATGCTTTTCCAACCGCTTTCTTCGTCCACAGTAACGGAATGACCAAAACGATACATGTAACAGGTTTTGTAGGCGTAACTTGTGCGTTCACAACTTTGGCAATATGTTATCGCTATGCATTGTCTATGCTGCAAACAGTAATCAATACAGTCTTTGAATGATAATGCTTCACTGTCATAATGATTGTATAGTCTTGTCTTCTCCAGAACCATCCCAGGAGACAACTCTTCGCATGACTCGACTTCTCCTTTCGCCATCAGGTATTTGCAGTAATCATATTTGAAGCCTTTAATATTTTGGAAGATGGTAGAAAGGTTGACGCGCAGTTTAGTTTGATCCATGTAATCTTCAGTAAATAAGTTTTCAATCGATGAGAGTTTATACTCGGTGGGAACGGGACTACTTTTTACCTCTGATGCCCAGGTCATTGCGTCACCACTAGCAGGTGGCGCTGCTCCAACAGTTATTGTTTTCGTTTCAACAGATTTTGAGAAGTCTGATGCCGCTTCTCTTTGGGAAGAATCCATTCCAAATCCACCACCAACACTAAACAAGCCCGAATAACTCGCTTCAACCGCAACGTTTACACCCTTCTCGCTCTGAGTTTGAAATTTCTGCGACGTCATTTTGTACTCATACGTAAATCTAGCACCAAACGTGACTTCCGTTGCAAAATGTGTGCCATAGGTTTCGAAAAAATCTATGTAATCTTCTTTTAACTTTGTGTTATCTAATCGATGAATCCACCAAAGAAAATTAGGATCAAATACAGGCGGATCGTGCTTCACTAATTTACTGAAGTAGTAGTTACAGTTAGCCGATGAAATTATGTAAACATATTCGCCAGTAGACATTGTTGACGATGATTCCCTATAGCCTGCACTAGCGGAAAATTTTACTCCCCATCCACCACCACTTACACTGGCGGAAACGGATAATGATTCGGCGAATTCATATTGTGTTTGCACAACCTTTGAAGAGAACGATGTAACACAGGAGACGTCCGGAACAACAACCAGTCCCTTTGGAACACTATATCGACAGTCGGCCGTTTGTTTCCCGTGTTGGTAATCAGCAGCAAATATTGGGTAACTGAAACCTGGATCGTGACCTGTTGCCAGAGGGTATCCTCGCAGAACATTATAGCCCATTAGTGCATAGTCAACATCTGGGAAGGATAACTTGAAATTTTGCTCTTTACATTCTTGTAGCAAGTAGTCTTGGCGCAAGCCTGGTTACCACGAATGGATGAAAATAAATTAAGTTACATATGAATAATAAGTTAGATTATTAGGTTTATTTTGAATCGGAAAGAGGACAACAAATGACGAAAGTTCTTGTCATTCTTTGAACCGACTATACATAACGGTTGTAAGCGTACTAACAAATAAATGAAGGCTGTAAAACAAAAACATTTTATCTCAAATAACAAAATATATGTAAAGCAGATATTATTATACTAATGAAACTGTGCAGAAGGTGCCAGAGAGATCTTCGAAAACATTAAGAAATACCTAGATACAACATATAAAACGTTTTTCGTAGTCGAATATTATTGTAAGTGAAATCGTTTGCTTGAAGCTATTTGCCGACGTGATAAATCTCTTCTACCATTATCTGTAAAATGAATATGTAGGATGGTTTAATTAAGAAAAATGTTACAACGGCATCCCCAAAGTTTCATCACAGTTTCACCACAATGATAGTCACAATGATGCATACAGACAAAAGTAAATAAGAAAACAAAATATGTAACAGAAGAAAAGATGCACAATTAATAAACTCAGATATTACAAGAGATAAAAAACAATAAAACATGCGTTCGTAGATCTTCTCCTGTCAAATGAAAAATTTAAAGTCTTCAAAGTCAGCGGTCATCAGGTATATACAAGCCGGTCATCAATTTCAGAAAAATACATAAGGCCTATTCAAAATTTAGACTCAAAAAGGCAGTGAAAGTTATTTTTTGGAATCTCCTATGTCACTGGTGATTAGGGACATGCATAATGTTAAATCAATAAACTAATAAAAATACATGTTAAATATCCAGAATATTCTATATATTCTGAATAAAGAATGGAAACGCTCAGTGCACTAAGGGTAGTTTAAGTAGATATCAATCGAAAAAACAAAATGTACTTGAGAGAAAGCCACATTACAACAATTGGCTACTAGTATATCAATATTAAGGTACGTAGCTGCGGACTTTAGTGGTCTGGTTCCTTTTCATGTTTGTTTTAACCATGTTTGTACATCTATGATATACTAAAATCAATCTATCTGTCTATACCTGTCGTACTGACATGCTGCACAGTACGTCAGGCAAAGCTCAATTATGGCGGTGCCCAGATGAATTGATAAAAATATTGATCATTCAAAACTAACGTGTTTGATTTAAATAGTTTTTGTTAGAATTTTAAGGGGCAAGAAAGTTTTTTGAATGCCCAATCTGTGAACGTTGTAAACATTGAAAAAGTTTTACCAATCAAGTTGCATCAAGAAGAAATTTAGGATATGAGCCATTTATTGCGCTTTTGATTTCAGCCGACAAGGTCAAAGTTATAATTGTTAAAATGTAAAGCAGAAAGTGGAAATGGTGGGATTTGAACCTCGCCTGTAAAATTGGAGAGCCATTGGTCTAACCAATAAGATCACGGAGTTGGCGTCGCCATTGTTGGGATTTGCCTGATCCGTATTGTCCTTAAGACCAGAATTCAAAATGTGGACGGAAAACTATGAAGTTTGGCCTCGGAATAGATCTACGTCTGCATTTTTGCTAAACATAATGTTTTTCCTATGAAGCTAAAAGTAAAAAGCGCCTCCTGGCGGCACCCGTTTTATTTAAACTAACACTGATCGTTTTTATATCATCCGCAGCTACTTTAACACTATACAACCAGGAGTGAAATGATCATAAATTATATCTAGCATTTAGTTATAAGTTTTACTAAAACATGACTATAGTTGTACATGTGAAAGTGGACATTTTCATAAATCAAGCTGTGAACAGTATAAATTATAAACAAACATTATTTGGGTAAATACAACCTGACCTTCACAGTCTCTAGTTTTTCGTCGCACATTCATATGTTAGATCATAATGATAAAAAGTATTACAATTATAATGGTAATTGAAAAACAGTTATTAACTCCATGTTTTTAAACAAGTATTCACTGCTTTTCTAAAATTCAATCGTATGTCTTGCTTCTCATATAAATGATGTCCTGAAAACAGATGAACTGTTTTCATGAGATGATAGAAATGGTATGATGTCGTAGTATAGGAAATAATTTACCAATATTCAAATTCCGCACGTCACCGGAACCACTTAACAGACCAGCGGTTTGGCTGCCAGATGAAAATTTTGAGTCAATTAAATCCCTGAAATAGATAAATATATGTTGTGCGACAATATTTACCTGGTACCAACATGTTCGGTTACGTTCGGGTGTGTTTTCTCTATTTCAATTAATAATCGTATCGAACAAATACTTTTCCACTTCACCAACTGAAGCATACACCGCACTGACAGTGGCGTAGTGGTAAGATGCCTAACTTGTGTGCAAGGTTGTATGGGTTCGAATCCTCTCCAGTTGATTTTAATTTTTAAAAGTTATTTATAAGAGAATAGATACTTTTGTTTAATTTGCAACTCTGTTTTATGCACCATTTTCTCTTTTTATATTCTAGGTTTTCTGTTTTTCATCGGTAGTCAAAAGTTTGATCCACTACGCCATTTCGGAATTCATTATCTGACACTATACGAAATTGATATTTTTTATCAGTCACTTGTTATTGTTATATTTTCATCCGATGATTATCGACCGCATACGAAATATTCATGAGTGCCAGTTCAATTTTGTTGGACACTATAAATAATTCATTTGTCTCTCGTGTCCTTTAGAAGAGGCTACATTGTGTAAAATGCATATGACTGAAAAATGCCTTTAGGCCTCGGGTCAACAGTTAAAAAGTCTCTCTAATACGGTAATACCTCGAAACAATAGTTTTGACTGTTACCATATCCATGAAGTAACTGTTTGATACAAGGTAAGAACGCCTTAGACCACAAAGTCTGACCAACATTCCCCTTTACCCAACCGATATAGGTTTCTACTGTACATTACCCCTAACCTAGCTGATATCTAGGTTTCTACTGTACATTACCCCTACCCCAACCGATATCTAGGTTACCCCTAACCCAACCGATATCTAGATGTCTAGGTACATAACCCTTTACCCAACCGATACCTAGGTTTCTACTGTACATTACCCCTAACCCAACCGATATCTAGATGTCTAGGTACATTACACCTTACCCAACCGATACCTAGGTTTCTACCTGTACATTACCCCTAACCCAACCGATATCTAGATGTCTAGGTACATAACCCCCTTTACCCAACCGATACCTAGGTTTCTACTGTACATTACCCCTAACCCAACCGATATCTAGATGTCTAGGTACATTACACCTTACCCAACCGATACCTAGGTTTCTACGGTACATTACCCCTAACCCAACCGATATCTAGATGTCTAGGTACATTACACCGGGATTAGGAGTATACAAGTACATGACAACATTGGCTGTAAAACGGGTAGACGTCAATTATTCACTTCAAAATTATAGTTCTGCACATTTTCAGGTAAAGGGAAATGAAATATAAAATGTCGACAATTTAAACTTACCGATTTAAATTCATCTGATAAATGCCAAACATCAAGAGACCAGCTATCAACAAAACTGATATAACCAAGAGCAAACAGCAAACTGTCTTTTTATCTCGGCAGCAAACTTTCTGAAACACCATTTGCAATTTGATTTTACACGTTAGAAAAAATTAATCTACGAAGAATTGAATCTTATACTATAAAATAATGACGCGAGCAAGTAAAATCGCTGATATGCAATATATAAATGTAGTTAAAAACTAATTATACATATTTTAGTACGCTAAAGAACGACAAACTTGATGTTGTAGGTACCTTTAGTGCAGCTCTTCTTCCGCCTTCCATTGTCTCTAAAAGAAAACAATTAACATGTTCTTCGTTTATTTCAATCTTTGAAGTGTTAAGTTCTGTTATCAACCAAAGTACAGCTGCTCTATTAAAACGAATTTAATTCATTTTAGAGCCACATTTCTGAAATGGTTTCCGTCTTAGTTTTAGAAGATTTACAGACGTTTTGAAATGAGCAGTCAAGGTTTCAAACTTTACAGCCTCGAAACAAAAACAAAAGAATAAATTACTTTTATAAATGTGTTTAACATATTTATTCAACTCTATCAAAAGTTGTTGCTCACATTCCCATTTCTGGGTACTGACTTGTCCTGCTGTAGATATGTAAGAACAGCTTATCTTTTACTTTTCGGACTACATGTATATGATAGAAACTCTGCCGTTGTCAGGGAGATCATTTATTAGCTTGTAATCAGGAAGGCACATTACAGAAAAACGATCTTTAAAATTCAGTTTTGTATTAGCGACTCGTGCTCACAAACCAAAAGAATATCTTTTTAAAGACACATGTGGGAATATATTGTAGATATGACGGAAGCGCATTCAAATAAATTAGCTTTTCACTTATCTTTTCATAGTGGTTGACACAAATGCATGTAAAAGTCTCAATTGTAATACCGTAATGAAATAAAAAATTGACGTTATCTAAATTTTTACTTACCGAATTCCTCCATGCGCAACTATGTTTTACGTACGTCTGAGCCGCCTGCATTATATTATAATTATATAAGCTTCTTCCCAAAACGTGAAACTGATCCTTACAATGTTTAGTCATTTTCATTGTCTCTTAACGAGAATCCAAGGATATCATCCTGGGTTTTCAACGAAATCAATTTATTCATGACTCAAACTTTTTGAAGGACCAAGTTCCGGAACATGCACAGCTGCACGTTTAGATTTTAATCTCTTTCTTTTTCATCAGAACGAGAATCTAGTTTAGAACATAAACATGTACGAAAGAAAACGGAGTTTTATCCACGAAAAGAAAAAAATCGAAATAATATCAACTTCAGTTTCCGTTTGAATAGATTTGAAATCATCCGAGATCATGTTTGGTGCAACATTTACGTACGAATACAGAAGGACGTGATAGAAATTGCCCGCCTCCGTGGTTTAATGCTAAGAGTCGCTGATTTTAATCCACTGTAACTTATCATAGACTGAGGGTCATGAGTTCGAGTTCTGAGACCGACCATGTTTCTGAATGTTAGAAAGTTGGCAGTTCATTACGGGTGGTAGGAGGTAGGGATGTAATCGATTCCAACGATATCGATATATCAACGATTAAACATTTTCGATTCGATATCGATTGCCATTTTGAAAAATCGTATATCAAATAATGTCATACCATGCAATGATCTACAGTTTCACGTTCGAAAATTCCATCAAAACTCAACCAAAATATAAACAATTAATCACTCTACCCAGAGTTCCGTGTTTTACTAACAAATGATAATTTGATGAAATGAAGTCTCGTAGGCAAAAATATTTCAGCACTGCAATGGTTGATATATATTATACACCAGAACCATATGTTTAGTACAAATAAAATCAAGAGATTTGGTAGAATATGTAGTCAGTGACTTTTTACGCCCATGTATCGATATATCGCTGTATCGTCGATATTTCTAAATCGATATATCGATACAAAAATTTTAATCAATTACATCCCTAGTAGGAGGTCTAACAAGTACGGGTTCTAACTGGGACAATTGTCAGATAAGCCGTCCGCCTGCAAAACTAACCGAAATACAGTTGACACGGTCGTTAAAGTGACATTATGCTCGTCTTACTGCACATAGTGTATTTTTGGTGACAGTTTTATAAAAGCATTTCCGGTTGCTGTGCATTTAAATGTATTAAATTAATGATAATGCCGCATTAGTATTTGAATTTGGTGCTTTAGAATTAAAAAAACGGAGTTATAAAATAATAGTTCCTTTCATAAAACTCATACAGTAACACCATCAGTTTAAAAACGATTGAAAACTTTGCTCTTTATTTTTATTGATCTTACTACAAACTAATTTATTATTGGACAAATTAACATGATCCTCCTAACCTTATAAGCATAAGTTTACGGTCGATCTATTTTAGCTCACCTAACATAAAGTGCCAGGGTGAGCTATTTGGACAACACATCGCCCGTCGCACGTCGTCGGCCAGTCGGTTTGTCCAACATTGCCTTCTTAACGACATCTCCTCTGAAACCACTAGCTAATACTGATGAAACTTTGCAGGGATTTACCTTACACGAAGTTCTATCAAAGTTGTTCAAAGAATTCCATTCCATGCAGAACTCTGGTTGCTTTGGCAACAAATAGGGAAAAACTTTACAAATCTTCTCTGAAACCACAAGGTATCGATCTTAGATACTTTGCATGTAGTATTGTGTACCTCTACCAAGAGTGTTCAAATAATGACCCCCGGGGGGAATCACTTGATTTGACATAGACGTATATAGGAAAAACTTTTTAAATATATTTCTCCTAAACCACAAAGCTTCCAGCTTAGATATTTAGCACGTATTTTCCTAATGGACCTCTACCAAGATTGTTCAAATTATAACCGCAGGATCAAAATTGACGACGCCCGGGGGTCACTTGATTTTACATAGGATTATAATTGGAAAATGTTTAAAAGTCTTTTTCTCTGAAACCACAAGGCATAGAGCCTAGATATCTAGCCTGTAGCATTAACTAGTGGGCCTTTATCCAGATTGTTCAAATAATGATCTCCGGTTCAAAATTGACCCTATCTGGGGTTCACTTGATTTAACACAGGCTAATATAACTTCAAAAATCTTCTTGTCTAGAACCACAAGGCATACAGCTTTGATATTTGTCATGTAGAAGTGTCTAGTGGACCTCTACCAAGATTGTCCAAATCATGACCCACTAGTGAAAAATGAGCCCGCCGGGGGAGGGGGCGGGGAAGGGGTCACAATATTTTGCATAATTATAGGCAAAATTTCAAAAAATTTCTTGTCTAAAACCAAAAGGCCCAGAGCTTAGATATTTGGAATGTGTTCAATTCAGGACAGCCCAGTCAAAATTGACTTTTTCTGCTGTTGTTGACCTTGTATTATAGCCAATGGTAGTCAGGTGAGCGGTATAGGGCCACCTTGGCACTCTTGTCTATATTTATCTTCGGCTATTATTTTACGAATATGCACGTGGCAAGCTGCATCATAATGAGTATAGTTAAATATCGTTCAGACCTAATCTCAGACAAAAAAATCACATTTACCAAATAAACAAAAATATGATATAACAAAAATGATCCTCCATTGACACCCTTCGGCAAAACAGGAGTGTGGCATCTCCTACAAAAACTATTCTCCCTTTAGATCTAAAACATATTGTTTAACAGCTTTATTGGAGAAATGCTGCGGTCGGTTGATTACTCTTTGGCCTGACCTTATACAGTTCATTCTTATCGTTCATACCGAATGATAATATCGATTGGGTCGATGCGAACTTGATTTATGGTTTTACTAATATGTATCCGTGTGCTCGAGTCCTGTCAGCTCAGTGATTAATAATTTTTATTTATTGAATGTTTAGACATATACAATTTTCATTTTTGATATTTAATATTTTTCAAAAACAAAACAAAACCTCGCGATGGTTCGACTGTATTCTGTGTAGTTCACGAGATATGATTCAGCATCTTTCCAGTCAAGGATTCTGCACTCTAACCACTTATACAGCGGACATTACATCTCGTTTGCTGTTCGTTTATTAACAGTGCAAAACAATTGACCTCACGCCAGGCTTTCGATTGACAAATAAGAATCTCTTATCAGACCAATCAAACAGCTAGCTGATACAACACGTGACGAACGTGGTTACTAGCCGCCATTTTGTCCCACAAACATTCCAAATCATTTGGCATCCGTTGGCGGACATGCAATTTCTATGTAAGAAAGAGTATTTCTTTTATCTTGATGGTCACACTGTATATCGTGTTTACGGGGTTAGTTTGAATATAGTATGAGTTTTGTGATTCTTCATACGTTTTAAAATGATTAATAAAAAGTATTTTTTAAAGAAATAAAGCAAGGAGACTGACGTTCTTTCACAGATCCGTTTAAACGGGATCTCAAAGATTTATACTGCCGGAATAAACTCAGACTTTAATAGTGTTTCTTGTCACTACGTTTTAACGCCCTGTTTCAACAGTATTTTGGTAATGTACAACTTGAGCAAGCTATTTATAACCATTGTTTCTGTGTATGAAATGTTCTATACATCTACGAAACTGACAATTTCATCAAATAATGAGACATGGAAGGTAGTTAAACTTGAGCCCGTGATTCTAAATTTAGGGTATGTATAATGATAACAAGTCAAAGACCGTAACCAATCAACAATGGAGGAGATCACAGTTAAAATGAAATACATGCCTTGTAAACTTGATGTGTCATCATGTGTGTGTGTGTACATATATTTGAAAGGCTTTACTGCGGCCGATGCATCTGGTTGTTTGGGGACTTGCACATCATATACTTAAGTGCACAATGATAATATAAGCCATGCTTGGTCATATGTCTACGACAGGTAGCGAGGGTAAATAACTCAAATTAGTCTGTCATTTGATTTAAAAATAATTTAGACAAATAAATGATTCTATAGCTGGACTTACAATTGTTTGTAATTTTGGAAAATAACTACAAAAAGAAATAGGCTTTAGCCAATAATAAACTTTCAAAATATTTGATCATTTTCATGTGGAGGCATCATTCGGAATTTGTATGATAATGATATAAATTTATATGATTAAATATGCACAAAGGATATATTTCACTTTTCAGTGATATACCAGTTAGTATATCACTGTGTCGTGTAGATGCTTCGTAATTAATCACTCAGGCCTTCGGCCTTCGTGATTAGATTACTACGCATTTACACTCCCCACAGTGATATACTAACCGGTATATCACTCAAAAGTGAAATCTATTTCCTAAGTATATCACTGTGTGGACTTCATATGCGTTGCATAGTTTGACCCTATAGCTGATAAGTATGAATATGTAGGTTTGGCTCTGGATGATTTTTTTAATTTTAATACCACAGCTGAGTATGTGTCACAATCTGCAGACAGAGCTCTTGGTATTTTGATTGCAAATTATAGACATGTAGGAGGGATGCCATTCCATGTCCTCACTAAATTGTATGTAACAGTGGTTTGGCCTGTTGTCAGTTATAGGGCATCGGTATGGGGAACAAGAACATTTCCATGTACTGTAGCCCTTCAGAATAGGGCAATGCGGTGTTTCCTAGGAACTGGCCGTTACACTCTGACAGCTGCATTGGCTGGAGACATGGGTTGTTAAGCAACTAAGCAATGTAGCCAATGCGTGGGTTAGATTTTCACATATGAATACAGAGTGAATTTTAAATGTTTTAATGATTGTATGAGAAAGGGAGATAGAAATTGTAAGAATTGGCAGAATAGGAAAAAAATTACTGTTAAAGGAAAATGGATGTCAGCAGTTTGTAAATGTAAATACTGCAGATTTCATAATAGCGCGCCGTTTCAGTGTTTGTTGCGTATCGATTGAATACAGGTAATGAATGACTAAAGCGTTTGTAGGCGGAGCTACATTTTACACATACGGAGAGCAATCAGATCAAGTTAGTCTGTGTTCATAGTGAGAAAAAATATAAATCGGTCAAATTGTTTACGGCATTTAATGGTGTTTAGTCGGTGGTTACGTACATGTTGCTTGTGTGCTAGAGTCCCATCGAAGAAGGGGATATACACATACAACATGTACGTGTAAATCCGGTACAAGTGTCATTTCACTTACATAAATTTAGTGTAAATATATGTCACAGTAAAATGAATAAAAATATTGTAAATATACATTCTATTTCGCTCCGATCGCAATACTTGCATATTATGCATTATAAAATACGACTATACTGATACCGTGCATGCTTTGCACGTGCTGTATTTGACTTACAAGAATGCTAAAATGTTTCTGTCGATGCTCTGAAATCTGTAAAATGATAATCTGTGTAGCAAGAAATGTAACAAAGACCGTTAAATTTTGTTTATAATTTTTATCTGAAGACAGGATTTATATCTTTCATGTACACTTTTGACTATTAGATTATCTCTACAATTCCTGCTGAAGATACCTAGCGCACATGTCATCAAGAGTCGTTACGTAAAATTGGAGAAACCAGGCTTTCACAAAAATGTAGAGGGTAGTCCAAATATTTAGACATAATGCTTGTTTCTACATGATTTCTATTTTTTTATTTTTTGGTGTTTATTTTTTACATCTTTGTTAGCATGACTTTCCTCAATGAATATAAAAAGTAAAATATAAAAGTGAAAACTAAAGATAATAAATGCGAGGTCTTTTTTCTAGGACTACCAGTACATCACATTGCCAACAAGTTAACCTATCGCCAGTACAAATGAAATTTACTTTGTTTTATAAGTAGTTTCGATATCATTGGTGACGATTACATGTACAATCGAGCCAAGTTTTGATGATTTCAGTTTGTGTTTATTTCATCGACATGCGATTTGACTTTTTGCAAGTTTGTACAGCGATACATTTACCTGAATCTGAGATGGTACACGGAAGTTTGCTGTGCACAAATATTTACATGCAGAGCGCATGTATAATGTATATCATTTACCATAAGTTTAGAGTAGTCACTCAATGATCTAGACATTCTTTTTATAAATTTTACGAAGGTGAATTTCTGTTTTCTCGTAAAATACAATCGACGATGATGCAACAAAACAACAATTATATATAGTATACATTTTTAACCACGCTTTAGAAAGGATTTCCGGTATGAAAAAATATACAGGAAAGATGATTAAGGGTGCTATATTCTCTGCAGGTTCAACAGTGACTCACGAAACTAAAATGTCTTAAAACAGTTCATTCTAAACATCCTGCAAGAAATGTTCTTGGAATCATTTTTGTAAAACGTTCCGGTCGTATAAGTCAGACTCTTTACAACCGTGTCTTCTTAGCTCAGCATTCGTTTCAGATACTTAGCCGAGGACACATTTTCTTCCATCAACACTTTATTATATGGACTATATTACAGAAAAGTATAAAATCTTTGTTTCGTGTTGATTATAGAAAACGCAGTACAGTTCGGTTTCGTTTGTAAAAATTGAATACAAGTTGCTTTATGAAATAAACTTTAGCGGTTTAAAATAAACCAATTTTATCCAAAGAGAATACATAAGCACTAGATTCATAAAAAATCAAATAATGTCGCAATTGTAGCTTGGAGGTTTGTAAACTTATACTGTCAGTATAGCCCCTTCTCAAATTATATGCATAGGTAACATTCCAGAGCCAAAACGAGGCTGGGCTGGCACAGAGATAAACACTGACCACAGAAATATGGCTGCCAATAAAAGAGAATGCAGCTCTCTGAAAATGACCCATAAAAAGGGTACTTGTGTACCAATGTGCAATTCAGATGGAAGATATGATCCAGATTTAAGTTTTCATAAATTCCCAAAAGATAACCTACTCAAAAGACAGTGGATCATTAAGATAAGAAGAGATCTTGGAAATATGTTTCATGTAAGTACCTGCTTCATTTCTTAATAAATACCCTTAATCATTTGAAAATGTTAGGTTTAGACATATTTATGTATGAGAAACAGATTTGTACATTTATCTGTCATTATTTAATTATTAAAGGGAGGAATACACACACAAAAACCTTTTATTATGCATGCCCAGTAATGTTTTCCCTTAGCAGTTACCATATTTACTCTTGACCAACAGATAACACAGTCCACAGTGGTGTGTTCTAAACATTTCAAACCAGAGGATTACAGTGGATGGACACCTTCTGGAGTAAGACGACTAAAGAAAGGCAGCATACCTACAGTATGTCAGTGTGTACGGTAGATAAAGGTATCGATTTGGGCGGAGCTAACTACAGAATGTGACATCGACGTCATTTACTACCTGTGTGTAAAGCAAACACTGAAACGGCACGGTATTATGAAATCTGCAGTAATGGCATACCAAAAAGTATATGTAAGAACACACTGAAAACATCTAGTATGAATAATTACATAAAAAAACTGGTTTGATAAAATTAATGCAATCAATGGTACAAATGGCATAGGAGGTAATAAACTAAGAACGTATAATTTATTTAAAACAGGGTCTGAAACGGAGAAATACGTATCAGTTATAATGCCGTTGAGTCACAGATCAGCCCTGTGGTGTTGCCCCTACCCGTCTTGAGACAGGAATATATTAAAGGTTATATGTGGCTGATAGAGTTTGCCCACTTTGTTCAAACGCTAGTATTGTAGAGGATGAAATGCATGTTCTTTTACACTGTCAACAGTGTTCCTCTATTACAAAAGATTTGATGAGTAAGGCCATATCATGTGATAACAATTGCAGCACATTTACAGATACTGAAAAATTGAATTTTTATACTATCAGACCCTAGAATGGTTCATGTTTCTGCAATTGATCATGTTTCTGCAAAATCCTGTTTTATGATTTTAAAGAAAAGAAGAAATTTACTGTATACAAATTCAGATACAGTTTAATTGTGTGAGAGGTGAGAGCCATGCTGGTGGGGGGTGGGGAGGGGGAGGGGGCGGGGGGTCATGCAATAGAGCTCATATACATAAACTAAAGTGTGATATTTAGATTTAGATGAGTGATATGTAAATATGTAAAACTATTCTTAGTCAGATACTATTCTTAAATAATATGTTCATAACTTAACTTACTGCAGATTTCATAATACCGTGCCGTTTCAGTGTTTGCATCACACACAGGTAGTAAATGACGTTGATGTCACATTCTGTAGTTAGCTCCGCCCAAATCGATACCTTTATCTATCGTACACGCCGAGTACCATGGTACTACTCTTTATCCAAGTTTACACATTGCGACATTATTTGATTTTTTATGAATCTAGTGCTTCTTATACTAGCTATAGAGGATAAAATCGGTTAATTTGAAACTTCGAAAGTTTATTTCTTAAAACAGCTGTACTGAAACTATAACATAAAAAAGCTCTATTCAATTCTTACAAACGAAACTGAACTGTACTGAGTGTTCTATAATCAACACGAAACAACGACTTTATACTTTTATGTTATATAGTCTAAATCTATGTAATAAAATTTTGATCGGCTTAGTCTCTGAAACGTTTGCTGTGCTTAGAAGACACGATTGTATAGAATCTGACTTGCACGACGTACGTTTTACAAACACGATTCCGAGAACATTCAGTCTTGCAGGGCGTTTAGAAATTGTTTTTAAGACATCTTATATTCGTGAATCACTGTTCCGAGAACATTCAGTCTTGCAGGGCGTTTAGAAATTGTTTTTAAGACATCTTATATTCGTGAATCACTGTTGAGCCTGCAGAGAATATAGCACCCCTAATCATCGTTTCTATATATTTGTTCATACGGGGAATCCTTTCTGAAGCGACATCATCAGCATCATCATCAAAGAAAATAATTGTATTTTACGAGAAAACCGAAATTCACTTTCGTATAAAAAAATGTCTAGATCAATGACTGACCACAGAAATTACCAATTAACGGTAAATTATATACATTGTACAGTACAGCAAACTTCCGTTTACATCTCAGATACAGGTAAACTTGCGAAAAGTCAAATCGTTTGTCGATAAAAAAAAGCACAGATTGAAACATCAAAACTTGGCTCAATTGTACATGTTAGCGTCACCAATGAAGTGAACGAAACTACAATGTACTTATAAAACAAAGAGTAAATTTCATTTGTACTGGCGATATGTCAACTTGTTGGCAATGTGATGTATAGGTCCTGCATTTATTATTTTCAGTTTTCACTTTTATGATATGTCACTTTTTAAATTCATTGAGGAAAGGGATGCTAACAAAGATGCAAAAAATAAACATCAAAATTCAAAAACAAGCATGATAAGGGGATAAATGTTTGGACTACCGGTATAGGTAAACGTTTTACATTTTTTTTTGCAAGCTGCATTTACTACCGGTTCCAGTGACGGTTTCTCCAGTTTTATGCAACGACTTTAATGACTTGTGCGCTAGATATCTTCAGCAGGGATTGTAGAAATAATCTAATCGTGAAAAGTGTACATGATAGATATAAATCCTGTCTTCAGATAACTAAACAAAATTTAACGGTCTTTGCTACATTTCTTGCTACATAGTTTATCATTTCAGTGACAGAATCATTTTAGCAGTCTTGTAAGCCAAATATGCACGTGCAAAGCATGCGCGGTTATAACAAGCTTGCTGGGAGTATAGTCGTATTTTATCATGCTTTTAAGCGAGTATTGCGATCGGATCATTTAATTTTATAGACAAACTAGTATGAAAGAGCGAAATCGCATGCATATTAACAATATTTTTTTATTCTTTCTACTTCTGCGACACTACATGTATGTAGGTGAAATGACACTTGTACCGGATTTACACGTACATGTTGTATGCGTGTATCCCTTTGTTTGATGGGACTCTAGCACACACAGAAAGACCAGTATCTGTTAGTGATCTCCATGTACGTAAACACCGACTAAACACTATCGAATGCCGTAAAAAATATGACCGATTTATATTTTTTCTCAGTTGTGTCATGGACCTGTGTCCACACAGACACATACTTCTAAGTACTGTGTAAAATGTAGCTCCGCCCACAGGCGCTTTAGTCATTCATTACCTGTATTCAATCGATACGCAACAAACACTGAAACGGCGCGCTATTATGAAATCTGCAGTATTTATCTTAGGTTAACACTTGGTATTTTACATTCGAGCATACAGACATATTCGATTTGCATATTCGATTTGATTGTTTTGCAGATGTTTATGGTACTGATGAATTTGACAGTAAATCTGATACTGAGAAACTGATATATCTGACTAAAAATAAACCTCGGACACTTGCCAAATACATTGTTAAGGCTTACTTACACAGAAGAGAAAAAATGTATAGATAATTTACAATGTATTTGAAAACATTTGAATTCATTGATGTATTACTAAATTAATGATTCTGTCTGCATTATATCTCTATATATTGAACTCTTAGCAGAGAGAGATAGAGCTTAATACACACTGTATAATTTATATGTATAACTTGTGACTTTATGTACATATTTATGTAGTATATGCTAATTCAAAGTGACTTATTGGTCCATTGGGCCGGGTGTATTTTGTATGTATTTGTGTTATCTTGTTTTGTAACAATGTTTACACATGTCACTATAATAAATAATTTACTTACTTACTTACTTACAGATAGTGTTAATCATGTTGTTTCAGATCTGATCTGAGGCAATGAGTTTTGAAGCATAATTGTAATGTAGCGGTAGACTAATATTTTCCCATTGGTTACATTTTATAGCAGTATTTAATGATTCAGGCCTTCGGTCTTTGTGATTACACTGCTGTATATTTAAAGATTGTATTTATGTCTCATCCATATACATCATTTACACATGTAAATTCATCAACACAATTATATATATTAAACATACAAAAAGAGTGAAAGCATGATGTCAGAGGGAAAGTAGAGTAAATAAAATGTGTCTTTCTTAGTTTACATTACATTTTTGTATATTTAACAAATTATGAATATTATACTAACAAAATAAGTATACGTTGTGTATGTATATATGAAGAATAAATATACAAAAATACAATAAAAAGAGTCAAAGAAATTGAACGAACAGAGAGATCTTAAGAGATTTAGAAAGAAAAGATGTATGAAAACGCGAATGACAGGGTATGGTTGAACAAGGAATATCGCCCGACAGGCATGAAGTTAACAATCGGCTGCCAAACAAACTGATTTTTGTTCTCATATATAGCCACCTTTTTAGCATATCAGTACATTTTTCAGTAACACACACCACGGATCTTATATACATAGCAAAAGATATCCCTGCACAAACTTAATTTACAAATAGTTTTTCGTTTTTTTAAGTAAATTGTTTAGATAATACAAAATTACCACTGTCACTTGACTGGGATCTATCTCAAAACATTAAACAATAGAAATGTTACAGTATTTTTTTCTTTTATGAATTTTCACCCTTGCCTCTTTATAATTCAAATTTTGTTAAGTAAGACTTTCAATAAGTATTGAATAAGCCAACTGGTATATTAAAGAGGCACTCCCTACAACTAGCAGATTATATTCTAAAAACACAGATTATGTGTACAATGAACGTAAAATAATAAATAAATACAATTTCAAAGAAGCACCTATGGCGAAAAATGCCTCATTTTACCACAATTAATTAAAGTGGAATTATGCGCATTTTTTTCAAGTAAAAATCCAGCTGAAATATGTGTGTGTAAAAATGGTAGAGGAAATAATAGCTTTTAACCCAAATACACCAAACTCTTGCTGCTACCAGTACAAAATAATAACTTTCCAAATATTATTTTTCCTATTTTGACTTGGAGAGTCCATTAAAAAAACAACTGCATGCAGGAGTTACTTCCCTTCCACTGCCGAAATCTCTACCAACAACAACAATAATCAGTGCGAAGGAAGGAATTATTATTTTATTAGTCCAATTTTTTTATTTCTTAAGCACCAACTTCAAATACTAATGCGGCATTATCATTAATTTAACACATTTAAATGCGAAGCAACCGAAAATTTCTTTTATAAAACTGATATCAAAAATAACTTTGTGCAGTAAGATGCGCATAATGTCACTTTATTAAAGAGGCTTTCTGTAATAAATCGACAACAACTCTACATATTGAATGGTTTACAATTTACAGTACTGGAGTATATCTTAAACCGCTGATTTTATCGATAATGCATTTGGTTAGATTATAATACTTCCAATTTTACTATTATTTATGTTTTGGATGTAATTTATTTTGACATCAGTTATTACACCAAATAAAGAAACCAAGTGGCAAAGTGGTTCAAGCACCAAGGTACGCTGGCAACGCGTGTCTGGTGTGCAAGCTCGCACACCTATCTTTTGGTTACTGGCATTTTATACAATTTAGCTAAATAATCACAATCTTTGAACAAACCTAACTGGTAAAACAAATTTCCGTACAGTAAATTTTCAAACTGTGTTAGGTACTAGTATGCATGGGAGTCATACTGGAGTCTTGGCAAGCTCATCAGGGGAGGAATCCCACGGTCGGTAAATAAAAATCAGAAGTCACAAAAAGTTCCGGAAGGCTAGAGTAATACAATTTGTAAGGTATATCACGGTCCAATCCTTTATCTATATAAGAGAAATTGATCATGCTTAAAAAATTTTAAAAATCGGGGAATGTAGTTACCAGTGTAAATGTTGAGACTACCTTTGCATGAAATGTCGAAACAAAAAGAGTAAACAACCGGTGATAAAGGTCACTCAGGATCAGGTTACTAGTAATTAGTTTGGACAATATTTATTTTGAAATTGTTTTTAGTTTCAAAGTATAATTTGTGTTGCTCTTGTTCTTACTAGTCACAAGGAAAATATTACTCTTATACTTTCATAATTGTTCTTGGACTATGAAACAAAAAATTACAGGGAATTAAAAACAGTAATTGTTTCGCCAAACTGATAAATGTAATGACTCAGTAGACAATCAATCATGAAAGCTTAGTATCATAGTGAGATCATGTAGTACTTGCATGTCAAAGTTCAAACAATATTATACATTTCGCTGATATCCATTGTTTATGTAAAGGGCCATATATCCTGCTATCATCACTTGTCTTTTAAGTGAAACATACTCAATAAATGAGTTGAAAATAAATTCACACAAACAACCGATTTCCTGAATTAAGAGCGTCTTTTCAAGTTCACCTTCGTTAAGACAAACATTTGTTCACTTCTATGATTTTTTCATTGTATTTACGTTATGCTAATTGAAATTGTTATAAGTATATGTATTAAGAAAAACACATTTTACTAAAAGTTCTCTTGTAGTTTGTGCTTATACTTACAGAGGGATAATACTCCCCTTCGAGACTGAACAATTTATGAAAAGCCGCCTTTTTAATTGTGTATCTGTCGCCCCCACACCCGACGTGGCATAACTGTACGTCCTAATTATATTAGTGTTAAAGGGGACCAAGTTCCGGAACATTCTTTTCAAAACTTCATACTTAAACACATCTATATAATTAAGGGAATAGTTAATGAGATAACAAAGTGTGACGTATACCATCATTCACAACGAAAAGACTTTATACGTCCTAACAGATGAAACTTAGAATTCGTAGATCATTGTATTTTAGTCAAATGCTAATCAAATACATTGTATTTTCAACTTCAAAATCATTTTAACTGATGTACATTTATCAGACAAACATTGATAATTACAGAAATATGTTTTCCTGTATTTGGCGCTTGATTTTAAACCCCAAAAAATTCGAACGATTTTAGAACAGAAGATAAAATGGAAAAGAGGGCCAAGGTGGTCCTATATTCTCGACTGAGTATCATTGCACTTTAAAGACCTTTGTTCTAGTGTTTGTTTTTCAAACTAGGGAGACGATATTTGGACTATTTGTGCAGTCAAGTTTGCATCATGGCCTTTTGATCTAGCAGATTTCAACTTTGATCTTGAACTTGACCAATTGACCTGCTTTCTGTATTTGAAGCAACATCAAATAATTAACCATGTATACAGTTTTGCATTAAATTTCAACTTCAGCATTGGCTGACCTTGATCTAGTTACCTACTTTTCTGTTTTAAAGCTACAGAAATGCAATTTGGACCATATGGGCATTTTTGAATGCAGTGTACGCAAAACTATCCATATGGTTCATGTTATATTGAGGACACCATCAGGACTACAACAGTATAAAGCTTGAAGCATATTTTGCTGTAACAAAATCGCGACAGAAACCAGCATATTTAGCAAACTTACCTTTATTCCGCAGATGGGGTCAAATTTCAATTTAGGTCAAACACCATTGAATGAACCCTTCGGCAATTTAGTAACGAATGCGCCATTCTCGAAGGCATCTACTAATTCATCGATGAGCCAATTCACTTAAAGGTTAGGTATGGCATGACTCTTGATTACACTGTTTGATTTGCAGGAAATAGGAAACTTTAAAGTTTTGCCTTTGAAAATTTGTGAACATCCCACAACCTATGCCTAAATATGAAGCAAGGTAAATTTTGAGAGGAAGAGAGACCTCCAAAAAATACTAGTATTCCTTCCAACATCCAATCAAATCATCCTACTGATCTGAATTCATCAATATTAGGGAGAAGCGAATTTTCTATTCCCTCTAACATTCCTAGCACGGCTTCCTGGTGAACATCGGAGGTGCTATTTAAAGCTGTTCGCTCTCAGTTGCCGTTGAAAAATAATTTTGAAAACTGACATACTAATACATAAATATAAAGCTAAAGGCTAGAATCAACAGTAGAAAGTAAAAATCTAGGTAGAAATTTGCTGAAATCAATTGAAAATGCTGGGTTTACGGCACCGCTTCACTTTATATATATATTGGAATTTCAAAAGCGTTTGCAACGCTTTATTATTTGGTAGCGTATTATTTCAAATCTTCAGATATTCTTTACAGAAATTTATACAGGAACCTTTTTCTATGACCATATGTTCTAAAATATGTTATTTTCATAGAGTTTGAAGAACTTTATTTTTTTTTACCAAAATCTGAGAGCAAGCAGCTTTAAAGTTTCGAATTTCTTAAGTAAGTAGGCAAAGAAGAGTTTCAATTTGCATCAGCATATTTCTTAATCTGAAAAAAGAATCCGATTGTGTACCTCATAAATATATCATACCAAGTATAGTAACTTTTTCTTCCAGTGTTGCAATTTCTTCAAAATTTATTTGTATATAAATATCTGTTTTTACATTGTTAACATGTTTGAATTTTCCTACTTCTAAACTTGAACTTCCCACTTCTTCACTGATCAGAATTTAATTTTATTTGAGATAAATGTATCTACCTTGAACTCTTCCGCTTTTTAAACGAAGATGATTGTTGCTAAAAGCAATTCCAAGTAGATGGGTTGTTTTTCTATATATTTTTGATGAAAAAAAAAGTTTAAATTTAATTTTATTATAGGGTATGTAGTATAGTCATTCGTGCACAGAATCTTTATACGCTACACAACTAATGCGGTATAATTATTAGTTGCAGATATTCTCTCATGACTCAGGTGGCTCAGGCTTTTTAATGTTTCAAACAACATCTCCTTAAACGCCATCTTGGGCAACCTCAACTCAGACTTCACTGAAATGTTCCTTTGTTACCATTTATCCAAATTGAAATTTACCATGATTTATAAATTACAAAACCTAATTAAATATTTGGTACTTTAGCATTGTCTAGTGGTCCTTACAAAATGTATTCAAATTATGCCTTGGGGTCTCTTATTTTAAAATAGACATAGAGGAAAAACATTAAAATCTTCTCCTAAACATTACAGGCCCTATTGCTTTAAAAGATATTTGATGTGTAATTGAGCAGTAGCCTCATCAGTTTGTACACACTAATAAGGTTTAACTATTGTTCAATAAACTCTAGACATTGGCATAGGACCAATGATGATCTTAACTAGTGATGACCTCTATTGATATTTAGGTCATATGCGTCAAAGCTAAGGGTCAGTTCTGTTATGTCCGTCAATAACTGGCAAACGTTAGACCTATGATCTTCAAACAGAGCATTGTATTGACCCCTGAAATATTTTGAGGTCAAAAGATTAAACCCGGGGTCACTTGACCAACTTACCTTATTCCTTGTTTTTAAGCTAAAGCAATGGAATTTAACTTACATGATACAATTCCATACAGATTTCATTTTTGACCATGGCTGACCTTGACTTACTTTCTGTTTTATTTTATCAGAATAAATTTTGACCATGTATACACTTGTCTGAGATTTCAACTTCTTTGACTGACCTTGACCTTACACTTGAACATGTTTCGTATTTGAAGTACAGTAATACTATCTGGACTACGGTGTGTTTACATTGTAGATATTTTTGCAAAAATATCCGTTAAGCTTTGACCTTTGTACCTTAGGATCTGTCTGGCCTAATTCCTGGTTTGACAGCTTCTTCAATGAAATTTTGACAAGTATGCAGTTTGCATGTGTCAACTTAGATATTGGTTGATCTTCACTCATGACTCAACAGTGGCTCCTGCTTTTTGAAGTTGCAACAATTTGAACCTATGTAAGATTTGACCTTGACCTTGGCCTTAAACTTAGTTTTATTTTTCAAGCTGGAATGTTAACCTTTGGTGCTGTTCTGCAATCAAAATTCTCCAAAATTTATATCTAACCTTGATAACTGACCTGTTGACCTATTTATTGTTTCAAGAATGCAAAAATATTAAGGTGAGTTATTCAATCCCTTTTTTGGTCACCTACACAAAGTTTAGCATTGGGCGTCTAGTGGTTCTTAATATTTATTCATCTTCCATTCCCTGTTCAAAGCAGGGGATGATCTTGACCGTCGACCCAAATGCCTTTAGTAGGGTCTACTAGTTTTAACTAACTAGCCTATAAGTTAGGATCATATGCAAAATCTTCTCCATTATTGATCTAAAAGGTTTTACTGAGCTAATTAACATACCGTTAAGTTGAAGAACATTTGTTGTTCAAGACCTTGACCAATTTTATCCACTGTCTAACAAGCCAAGATAACCTTATATCTATCTTGCAACAAGTCTACTTGCCTGGTGGACATAGGATCACTAGATAATGTTATCTACTAGATACCTTATTCATATTTAGGTCCTTGGGTAAAACAAATGATCAGTCCCCCTCCCCCTGGGCATGGTCAATTTTACCCCAGGGGCATAATTTGAGACAAACTTTGAGGTCTACTCAAATGCTACATAGCCAAGTATTAAGCTCTTGGCCTTATTGTTTTTGAGGTAAACAGATTTTAAAGTTTTTGCTATAAGCCTATGAAACCTAACTGACCCCGTAAGTTCTTGTTTTTACCCGTTGGTCATAATTTGAACATTTGGTAGAGGCCACTACTGACATGAATTTATGCAGATTTCATTTTTGGCCTTGTGGTTTAAGAACTGACTTTTAAACTTTTTGTTTATAAGCATGTACAGCAAGTGACATTTGGACCATGGGTACAATTTTGATCCAAGGGTTAGATTTCAACTTTCGTACATAGTACTACCTTGCTACCTGACAAATCTTGAGCTCTATGCCTTGTGGTTTCGTGAGGTTTTAAAGTTTTTCCAACAATAAGCCTATCTAAAACTACAGTGCCCCCCTGCGGGGTCAATTGACCGGGGTATATTTGACAATTGGTAGAGAGTTCCACTAGCCAATGCTACATTCCAAATATCTAAGCTCTTGGCTTGTGCCTTCGACATGATGACCTTTTTTTTGTTTTCCTGTAGCTTCCTATTCAAAAGAAATTTGACCACCATATGTAGGGTTTTTGACCCGGGTTAAACTTAGTTTGTACAATCTTTGAGGTCCACTAGCCAATGCTACATGCCAAATTCGTGCTTGTGTTTGCAAACGAAGATTTCCAAAATTTTTTCCTATATACTGTCCTATGATAAAGACCTTTTGACCTACTTTATTGTTTTAAAATGCAAAAATATAGGTGAGGCAATCATACCCTTGGTAGAGCTCCACTGACACAAAGTGCTACAGTGACCAATTGGGGTCGCTTAGCTCCGGCCTTGTGGTTTATATAATACGATTTTTAACGTTCTTCCTATATTTCCTGTTCATAAGTGCCCACCTGGGAGTCAGTTTTGACCTTCGACTCAAATAACAATCTTGGTAGAGGCCAACAAGGCTACATGACTACTGTCATAACTAACTAGCCTTCTTTCAGAGAAGTTTTTAAAGTTTTCCATTTGCCATAGCAACCGACTTCTGCATGGTATTGAATTCTTTGAACAATTTTACTGTTCAGTCTAAATCAACCAACCATTCCTGATTAAGTTTTATCAACATTGGCCTAGAGGTTTCAGAGGAGTTGTTCATTAGAATCAATGCCCGACGACAATCATTTATCAGAAAAACTCACCCTGCCGTCGGTGCTAAAAAGCAAAAGGGGTCATTTAATACACATTATCAACCTTCCTACCTAGGCCAAAACATTCTTGAGTTATTTATTAGGAAACAGTTTGGCCTTGACTAACACATGTGCAAACCTCCACTTTTTTGAGGGGTGGGGGATAGTACAAAGAAGAAGCAAAATACGACAATAGAATATTACAATATATATTTAAGTGAACTTAGGAACCCGACATCCAGCAGCCTTAATTAATTAACTAATATATTTGTTCCGTAACATCTTAAATATATAACGCAAGACACATGACAGCACATGTCTTACCATCTATGTGATGAATGTCTCTCTGCATCCATACAACTCCTTTACCCCACACATATACACCAGTTACTTCTACTGTCAGATATTAATAGATAAGTGAACGGGAAATTAAAGGGTGATTCAAGAATTGCAAGTGTCATTCTGAAGTTTGCCAATCAGTTACAAATGCAGGAATATCAATTAACAGGGTCAAAAGTTAAATAAATATAGTTTAAACAGAAAGTAAACATCAACAACAGGACAAATACAAACCAACTATAAAACCTAATGTGTGTAGACAAGGTCGAAGGGGTTGTCCCCCTTAAACTTGCTAGAAACAGTATAACCATCCAGTAAGTTACCTCCCTTAGACCTGGTTGCTCAAATAATGTAGTTTCCAGAGTCTAAACTAAGTTTACATGACAGTGTTTGTTTTGTCAAGAGTAATCACATTTTAAGACCTATCCTATAATCGCATTTAACTGAGGGCAGGTGCTCAGGTGAGCTAATAGTAAAAAGACGTAACTAAGAGTTATTGCTCTTGTATACTGTAATTCCTCTAAATATCTTCTATCACTATGTTTCATGGTTTTGGAATAATGTTCAGGACAAGTAAAATTTAAGAATTTAAAGGCAGGTGAATAAAAATGCAGTCAGCTGCGCATATTTCACCGCAACCCGAAACCTAACATAGATTCCAAGTAAAGCACAAAGCAACAATACTTCATAACGGGGAATATTAGTCACCTGATGGTCTTATATCTTTCACTTGGGTACCATTGGTCATTATACAAGGTCAACAACAGGGTCACAGAAAACAAGTTTTAAGTAAAGCAATTGTTAAGTTTTCAGGCCTATATATAGGCTACGTGTTTTTTGAAAGGAGATAAAACACTTCAAATTCAAGATCATCATTGAAAAATATGTGAAAAAGAAATAAGACATCGAAACTCATTTACGAAACTGCTCTCATGCACTGTAGTTCACAAACTAGAAAGTAGGTCAAAACATCAAAGCCAAGGTCATATATCTTAAATATTGTATTTGTTATGGTCCTATTTTTGCTGTTGTAACTTAAAAAAGAAGAAAGTACAATGCAAGTGTATCCTAGATAAGTGTTGAACTTGAAACATGGTCCAAATTTCATCACTGTAGCTTCAAGAAGCTGGACAAGATGGCCCTGCATCGCTTATTAGGCTAACAGTGGCTACAACACATTGTCAACAATTGCGTCACAGATATGGTAAGTTTTACCTAGGAGTCCTGATTTGACCAATCTTCGTAGAGGTCCACTACATAATGCGATATTCCAAATATCAAAGCTCTGGGCCATGGTGATTTTTGAAGTTTCCCTCTAACAGGTCTATGTATAATATAGTGATCCCCAAAGGCAAGGCCAATTTTTGGGGGTAATGATTTGAACAATCTGTATAAACATCAATCAGGCAGTGCTACATGCCAAGACCATGAGGTTTCATTGAAGATTGTGAACGGACTAACGATGTACTACGGATGCCAGACGGTGACCAATCATGATAGCTCACCCCAGCACTAAAAACTATGTCAAAAGAGAAGAGCAAATTTTGACTCCAAGTGCATAGTTAGAATGTCACGGTACGGACTTAATCACAATTGGGGAGAAAATATGTCCTTTTTTCTGTAGGTAGTTTCAGATTTGTTTTAATTTCTATATATTTTATATAGAAACAACAGTCCCACCCCACTAAGGCCTCAATTTTAGATAAATTAATTTAATGTTGCTAGTGTCCTCAGGTGATCAATTGTGCCAAATAAATTTAAATTCTGATCAATAGTTTCAGGTAAGATAAATTCTTTTCGTAAATTTGGTAGAAATTCATAAAAGGAACACCCCTGTTCCATTAAAATGGCCAAGGGTTTCAGAGACGTTGTTTGAAGCAATTGTTGATGATGGAACAACAGAAGATATCAAACGGTCACATTAGCCCAACCTGGAACAACAATGCCAGATGACTTATAAAGAACAATGCGGATTCCAACACCAATTCAAATAGAGAACTACTAAAGATGAACTTAAATCATAAAACATCAAAAACAATTTAACATAGAAAAATTTTATTAGAAACTTTTGTACAGAATCATATATAACACATTTACAAAATCATTCACAGTTAAACATTTTATTCCATTTTTTTCTCACACATCTAACTTGCCGCTGTCATTTATTCTGTTACAAACCAATAATATCTAGCTACAGTACAACCTATACTGACTGAGGAACTCAAATTCAGCATTAGTAATTGAAACAATTATAATAGCAACAACCAAAGAACAAACAAATAAAATGTACTGCTAATGTCAAAAACAATGGAAAATTGTACAACAAAGCTACTTCATTACTTGCAATGAAAATATTTAAACCATTTAGGATACAAAAGTAAACTTGATATAGTGTACAGTGTACCAGAATTAACCCTATAGTTTTTATCAAAAGAAACATATCAAATAAAGGTCAGTACAGCATTTGTCAGAATTACTAATATGCATTAATTAATATTCATATCCAGTATATTGATTAAATTTCAGCTGTTTAAACAAATATAATACATAAAAAAATAGTCATATATCACCGACATCCAAACAAAATGTATTTAATGTTATAATCACTAAATTTTCATCAACTAATTTATATCAATTTGTTTCAAAAGGTAAAATCAGTTGAAAACAACTGTGTTAATTGTTACGTTACTCAATTCAGAAAAGTTAAAACAAACCAGTCGCCATTTATAGCCGAAGATTACTTTTGTCCATGTTGGCTCCAGCATTTTTTAAACACAAGTGTTTTCTACTTTTGACGTTAGACGTAGATACTGACAGATAGATTCATTTCAAAAACAGGGAAAGATAAAAATGGTAATCCTGAGACTGTTTCAAAACTGCCTGGAAGCTTATCACTTTTATTTCATATAAGAAAACTCTATAATTCACTGGAAAACGATAGATAAACTTCATTTCTTTACAATGAAATGAAATTTAAAACCTTTAGGATACAAATGTGTTAAACTTGATATCATTCTAGAATAAACTACCAGAACGTTTAACCCTAGTAGTTTTTATACTGAAAAGAAACAATGTATCAAATAAAGGTACATGTACATGTATTTTGTAGACTTGCACTTCCATTTATTGCATATAATTAATATTCATATGCCAGTATCTTGAGGAGGTTAATGATTGTACAGCTGTGGTTATATTACCAATTCATAATACAAAAAATAATTGTAAAGTATATCAGCCCAACATCCACACACAAAAATGTCATTTAAATGCACTAACTCAATCAGTCATATTTTACTTACACTGACCAATCTACCTGTATATCACATCTGGTGTCAAGAAAAGGAAAAATCTTAGCTCTGTTAACACCAGACTTTCATTAAATGATTTTTTTAGATCACGCAACTTCAGCAAAGTTAAAACAGACTACAGATTGCCATGGTTGTTAGCCTAAAGAATTTTACTTTTGTCCATGTTGGCATCCACATTTTTTTAAACACAAGTGTTTTCCACTGATAGACAGATTAGACAGATAGATACTGACAGATAGATTTCATTTCTTAAGATCGAACCCGATTATTCAACAACCTCTTGTCAGGGTGACCTGGTGTACATCAAACAGCCAATAAAGGCCCCATGTTTTAATTGCTTATATAAGCAAATCAAAAGAATTGGAACGATGGATGTATTCTTTCTTTAGAAGAAATGAAATAAAACCTAGTCCAATTAATGTGGTTATACTGCCTCATTCATTCTAGAATAAACAACCAAACGTTTCTTCAGTCTAGGTGTACTTATACTGGAAAAGGCACAATGTGTCAATGAAAGGAAATGTATATTTTTCATGTATTTTTGTACTCTTGCCCTCTTCCTTTTTTTGCATACAAATCAACAAGCATGTGCCAGTCTCTTGAGGAGGTTAATGCATGTACACATGTGGTTATATTCAACATTTCATTGCAAGACAATATTTGTTTTAAAGTACACAAGTCCCAAGATCATAAACATCTCTAAGTCTTTAAATGGACTAACTAAATAGTTATATGTTAGCTTAGCTTCAACACTGACCAATCTGACGCCTGGAACACGATACTGGTTTCAAAGAAAAGTTTACAGATCTTAGCTCAGTGGACACCAGACTTTCATTAAATGTATTTTTTTATATGAAGAAGCAGAACATCTGCAAAGCAAAACCAAACTACAGAATAAGTCATTGATTTATATTCTGTTTTCCTTTCTTTCATCCTAAATGTATCTCAGCTGATGTGTTGTTATCAATAATGTTTATGTATACTAGTAAAAACAGTCAATCCCCCATCATACCTGGTTAAATCTACAAAACACCATACAAAATCATATATATATATATAGTATCACATTTTCTTTGTGCAAGTTTTGATGGTAGGACCTTCATATTCAGCAGGTATTGTAAAATAAACAAGCTTTATAACTGATGATTGTAAACATGTATGAAACTGCTGTATATTTTCTATTTACACTTGCTTTGCATTTACGTAAGTTTTCAGTACCACATTCATTAGAAGTCTAAAAAAAACTAAAAAAATTCAAATAAATCAGCTGCAGTCTGTGAGATTTTCTACAACAGAAATATCACAAAAAAATGTGTAAATCCGCAAGAAAGCTGTTTCCTGGAAGAAGTGTCAATCTTTGAGATGTACTGAAGAAATCAACAGGTGTAAATGAGTCCTTATCACAACTGAAAATAAATTTTAAAAAGATATCAGTTTCTGGAAAGACTAAAAGTTGTCTATAAGATGGTGCACTTGTCTACTGGAGGAGTTTAAACTTTAAACATGCACTCTTTACTGAAATCTGGTCTTAATTCATCTCAAACAAAATTATAACCAAGATGTGATGTTGATGCCAAGATAAGTAGAAGAGTTGGCACTGCTTTTCACATATATGTAATAACAAAACCTGGCAGACATTTAAACAATACATGCATTGCTACTGTTCGAAAATGATACTGATTTCTGGTTCAAACCAAACTGATATCTAACTATAATGTCTTTAGTCGCTATGGCAATTCACTCACTTATGTTCATATGTAATTTGAGATGTACCAAATCTTCTGCAGTTGAACAAGTATGTACCTTTATTTTTATCTTAAACAAGTGGAAATGATGCCTGGGAAGCAACCCCGCACTGATTGTCCTTGTTCCTGGACATTTGTATGTATCCCTTCTCTCCCCACAAGTCGCCCCAACTGTTCTTCACCAACCAGTAGTCCTTTGAGCTGTCAGCATCAGTCCCATATCCCACAACCAACACACCATGGTCAAGCTGCGTGCTGCTGCATTCTGGCTCATCATAGACACCTGTAATATTCAATATTCAAACTAAAATTAATTTCATATTGCACAAACTTCCTCTAGATATCTCGTCTGTAATAACCATTCAAGCATAAAATGTGCTGTTTTTGCCTTGCCGGTGCTTTAACAGGAGGAAACCTTGTGTTAACCAGCAGATGCACACGGCATTATAACCTGTTTTCATTTACGCGCATTACAGCGCCATTTTAATCAATGGACTTGTCTCCAAAGTCTTTCATCAAGTACGAAGTCAACAATGCCTGGCTTAAACTGCTGGTGATGTCATAAATATGACGTAAACAACACAGACATTGTCCCACGCTTTGTTGAACGTCGTACCAGTAAGAGCGCTTCATTCTTAATTTTATGATTTTTTATGCCAGAATAGCGCTAATGAATGTTTTTTCATGTTATAACACTTTAAACACCTGCAAAAATCCTTGGGATTCTGCAGATTTTATAACACGAAACATCGTGCATTAACCCTACATTACACATGTGACTTAAACTGCTCAAGTGCAGTCAAAGAAAAATGTGTACTCATGACTTACACACTGGCTCTATTTGTAAGTGTAAATGTTTTCATGAACTCCATCTGAATATTTCACTTTTGTGTTATTCAAGTCAGATCAACAGATTTGAATTGAGAGTTAAACCGGCGCTGTTCTGTGATGATAGGGACATGAACTGCTGCTTCCAGAGTTTGAAAGTCTTCCAGATTGAACAAAAATATCATAAATGTCTGTCTGCATAAAGTCAGGCATACACAGACACATGGGGAGAATTCTTCCTAAATTGTTCCACACTGACATTGGGCTCAACTTTCAAACCATAGCTAGGCAGTGTAAGTGATTCTGATTGAGAACTGAAACATTTTACCACATAAGTCACTTCTAGAAAACAGCCAGTGTAAAATATTTCAGAAACATAGTTCAAAAAAATATTTTTATAAGTATTTTATAAGAATATGTACGAGTATTTGTATAACTATCAGTGAAGCTTTGTGAATACAAATACCACCTTGTAACAACAAGGAAAACACTAACCTGAATAGTAAGATTGGAATGATGGATGACTGGCATCTATGGCTATGGAAATTGGTCCAGTGGAAGCTACAGCACTCTGTAGAGCACTTTCATCTCCCTGAGGAACATCTGTGTATCCAGTTACTTCTGCTCTTTCCTTTTGTTTATTAAACTTACATTTCTCATCCTACAATAGAATGAAGATACTGTCAACATAGAAATTAACCCATGCATGTTTTACATTAGTGGCATTCAAAGACAAGTGTATTTGCCCACAAAACTGGGTGGATAATATTATGCAACACTCGTGAATCAATACCACACCTCGTCCAAAGAAACCAAGTGGAAAGATTTTCAAAGTTCGAGTCAATATGACCTTGACCTTTGACCTTCTGATCCCAAAATTAGAAGGGATTATCTAAATGTTACAGGGAACCTTCTGAACAAGTTTGATGAAAGTTGAAAAAAAAACTGTGACTTGTAGAGCGTTATCAAGCAATATCTAACAGAGGTTACTGTGACATTGACCTTTGACCCCAATAAGGAATATATACATAATAATACAGGGATCCTTCTGATCAAGTTTGATGAAAATAGAAATTAAACTGTGACACAAATTCAAGGAAAATCTAGCGGAGATCGCTGTGACATTGACCTTTCACCCACTGACCCCAAAAACAATAGGGATCATCTACATGTTGCAAGGAACCTTCTTAGCAGGTTTGATGAAAGTTGAATGAAAATTGCTATCAGAGACTGTCACTGTGACATTTGACCCACATATGGAACATTTACAAGTTGCAGGGATCCTTATCAGCAAGTTTCATCAAAGTCAAATGAAAATTGCAAAATGTAGAGCGTTATCAAACAAGAGCTGTCAGTAGGACAGCGCGCTCGACTTTTTAGTGCTTGCCTATAAAACAAAACTTTGACAGTTAAGGGCACACAAGAATTTAACTAGGAATTTCTAAGTACAAATCAAGAAACATTTTCACAGAGTTATCTTCTTTTGCTTACAGATAGGTCTCATGATGGTACATAAGTACTCCAACTTTCAAAGTAATATCTCAAATGGTTAAGTCAACAAGTGGACAAGAATGAAAATTTTAACTGAGTTTCTAAGTCAAAAAGGGCCATAATTCAAATAAAATCCTTGACAGAATTACCTTCTCCTGTCCATGGTTTGGTATCATGATGGTTTACAAGTATTCCAACTTTCAAACTAGAGATTGTTTTTCACAAAAAAACTTGTCTCCCCCCTTATGACCTTGACCTTTGAGTTAGTGACCCCAAATTATAACGAGAAATTGACCAACGGTCACTGTGACCTTGACCTTTGAACTACTGACCCCAAAAACAATAGGGATCATCTGCTCAATAAGACCAATCACCTATGAAGTTTGAGGTCTGTAGGTCTAAAGGAACTCTAGTTATCATCCGGAACGAAATTGACAACGGTCAGTATGATTGACCTTTGACCTACTGACCCCAAAAACAAAGGGATCATCAGCTCTATAAGACCAATCATCCTATGAAGTTTGAGGGCTGTAGGTCAAAAGGAACTCTAGTTATCATCCGAACGAGAAATTGACCAACGGTCCTGTGACCTTGACCTTTGAACTACTGACCCCAAAAACAATAGGGATCTCTGCTCAAAAGACCATTCATCCTATGAAGTTTGAGGCTGTAGGTCAAAAGGAACTCTAGTTATCGTCCGGAACGAAGAATGGACGGACGGACGCGGACTCCCAGTTTGGGGTTGTAGGTCAAAGGAACTCTAGTTTCATCCGGAAATGGAAATTGACCAACGGTCACTGTGACCTTGACCTTTGACCTACTGACCCCAAAAACAATAGGGATCTCTGCTCTATAAGACCATCTCCTAAGTTTGAGGTCTGTAGGTCTAAGGACTCAGTACCGAAACGAAAATTGACCAACGGTCGTGTGACCTTGACCTTTGACCTAGACCCCAAAACAAGGGTCTAGCCTATAGCCAATCCCTATGAGTTTGAGGGCTGTAGGTCAAAGGAACCTAGTTATCATCCGAAGAGAAATTGACCAACGGTCCTGTGACCTTGACCTTTGAACTACGACCCCAAAAACATAGGTCTCTGCTCAATAGCCATTCATCCTATGAAGTTTGAGGCTGTAGGTCAAAAGGATCTAGTAGTCCGAACGAAGAAGGGGACGGAGCGGATGCGACCGGACGCACGGCACGCCCCCAGAAATTAATATCTCAAACAGTTTAGTCAAAAAGTGGACTGGTACGAAAAACTTAACCAAGATTCTAAGTCAATAAAAGGCCTTAATTTTTAAAACAAATCCCTGACAGAGTTACCTTCTCTAGCCTACAGATGGGGGTATGATGTTAACAAGCTTTTAAAGTTTCAAGCAATATCTCAAAGGGTTAAGGCAATAAGTGGATTTTACTCATATTCAATGTATATTCTAAGTAAAAAAGGAGCATAATTCTGTCAAAAACCTTGACAGAGTTATGTACTCTTGTTTGTTGATGTAGGTCATGATGGTTAACAAGTATGGTAAGTTTCAAAGCAATACCTCCAATGGTTTTGAAATAAAGTGAGGTGGTACGAAAAACTTAACCAAGCTCAATACACTTTCTAAGTAAAAAAAGGGCCATAATTCTGTCAAAAACCTTGACAGAGTTATGTACTCTTGTCTGTAGATGGAGGTTATGATGGTAAACAAGTATGGTAAGTTTCAAAGCCATACCTCTAATGCTTTTGAAATAAAGTGGGGTGGTAGGAAAAACTTAACCAAGGTGTGACACCAATGCCGATGCCGGGGCGAGTAGGATAGCTCCCCTTTTCTTTGAAAAAACAAGCTAAAAACGAACAAACTACCACTTTGTCCAGTAGAGCTAAATATGGTTTGAAACTTTTAATTCCTTTTGAATTGCATGTTTTTGCTTGAGTGTTGTCAACTGCAAAAAAATCAGTTATTTGGCGACAAAATAAAGTTCATAACAAGTGGATCAAATGGCCCTATATCACTCACCTGGCTACGATTGGCTATAATATAAGTTCAACACCCTGACATATTATGCCAGGTGAGCCAACAACACCTTACTTTAGGTGACATCTGACAACTGTGGACAAAAATATTAATAAGCTAGAGGGAACCCTGCAACTTACAACACTTGATGTTCTTAATTTCAAAAAAGGTTCAAATCCTGTAAGAGTATATAATGTTCTATTAGCATACCTCTGCATCATATGGGTAGTCAGCCTCATCCTCAATACCCCCTACAGCTTTGATGTACTCAAAAGCTTGATCCATAAGACCACCGTCACATCCCTGGTTACCAAATTTACCAGAACAGTCAACCAGCTGCTGCTCACTCAGAGAAATCAGTTTTCCAGTTTTTTTGAAATTCTGTCCTTCCAGGGAACCAGTCTTATGAAAGAAATGAGAAAATAAAGCACTTTTATTCAACTAACAGTAAACCTACTACTGAATTTTCTCTCTATTATCAGGCATGCTGTCTGTCTACGAAGTTCTATATAAGGCTAGGTTATCCGTTTCCTACATGCATTTAGAAAACAGTACAACCAAATGAAAAGTTCTGAATGATTGAACTATATGTGTGGATTCATGAGGTAATGGTACTATATGGTATAAGACATTCCTTACATGCGAGATTTCACTTGCTTTGAAGCCTTTTTTAAGATTATTTTTATGGACAGCCATACAATGTCTGCCTTTAAATAGAGTTGGAATTTTTGCTGTCCTCTACAAAATGGCAAAATGAAAACATACTGTAACACAAAGGCAGTTATGTTTGCATACATCTCTAGGACAACTGTAGAAATACAAATGTACATGTATCACAACAAATAAAACTTCTGTATTTATATTTTACACATATATGAATTAGTAAAGTATCTTTTCTATGGGCCTTATTCAAGGTCAAGAATAAAGCATGTTTTCACAAATGGTACAAGCATTTGATTTTGCAGGGAAAACAATGTTACGTGATTTAAAACAGTTTTTCAGAGAAAGACTTATAAATACTTCAGCTCTGACCTTCTCTGTGTGGGATAATACGGTATTAGTAATAAGTAGCATCCAAACCGGATTTGCTCAATCCGATCCAGACAACGGGAGCGCAGCCAAGTTTGATGACAGAGCCAATCCGGCTTATGGATCACATTACTATACTAATAACCCTTTTATTTTACCTTTGACACTTGTCTCGCGAAAAACTAAATTAAAATGATTTCTAACAAAATGAAGAAAACTTTTAGCGCGAATATACGAGTGTGCCATTTTGGAGTAAAACAAATAGTAACGCCCCCCCAAACACCGCCGTCCACTCTTAACGTCAGGCATGAGCCGAAGCACTCTTAAAAATTTTGCCTCTCTCTTTTTTTCCCCCCCCCCCAACAAACGAATTTTCGTCAGCCAGGGCGAAAGGCGCCAAACAAACAACTTGCATAATTATATACATATTCCTCCCTACTTTTTGTCGGTTAGTGGATTTTGCTTTGTTCTTTAACTAGCTGTTGATACTGCCAGCATTGATCATCGATGCTTTTAATATAGTAATGTACATATAATTTATGTATGTTGATAATAATGCATGTACATTGTTATGTTCACACTGTTCGTTTTTAACGTTGTTTATGCGATACTGTATGACCACATAGGCTTGTTAGCCTAAATGAAACGAAAGAAACATGGAGAACTGTCTATTTGTCTGTCTATACAGCTTCATAGACAAATTATGACACTTCAGTGTAAACTCTATATACTATCAGGTTACGAGACTCTACAATGTATTGTATGATAGAGTAACTTAGAAATGGGCTTACAGCACTGAATGACCAACAGGATCCACACTGTCCCTGATTTTTAACTTCTGTAACATATCCTTCGGTTCTCCAGTCAACCTTTTCTGGCAGTAGAATGTTGGATGGGGTGAGGTATGTGGAACCATTTGATTTAAATTCTCTAGCTGGGCGGATGTGTCCAGTATACAGCTTCAGGAACTCTCTGTGAGTCTGTGAAAGAATAGAAGGATATCTTTAGCATGTGGTAATTGTAAAACAAACCTAGTCTAATGGATAAGTTAAAAGACTCCAAGCATCCCAGCTACATGTACACTATCTTAACAGAAACTGCTTATTCAATGTTAGTGTCTTTAGCTGCCTACAGATAGACTGAAACTATTGTGCATTAGTGTATAGTCTGACTACTGTCTCCACACAAACACATTTAGATCCAGTGTCTGATGTTGTAAATATACAGTATACCGATCAACACACTTTGTAAACTATAAATACAAGTTGGATTTTTAATTAAGTCATCCAGATATGCTGCATATACATGTTTTATTGTTTGCATATTTAATTATTAATGTTATCAAATTGAGTGAAAGTAACAGCATAATTCATGCTTCCTGCCTTATATCAAAACGCAAAAAAAAATCAGATTCCACAGTTCCATAAAATAACTATGGGGAAAAGAAATAAACTGCACATGTTAGACTGGATATATCATTTATATGGCAGAGTAAGTCAAATTATAATGTAACCATGTTTAATGGCATCAGATTTTCAATTTTAAGTGCACAAAGATTTACTTATTTCCATTAATTTTCTCACCAGATCTGTAAACTGGTTCACTCCAAGAGTGTAAGATTTAAGTCCCTTGGCATAGAGCTCGTTATGAGCCTGGATTGTTTTGACGTTTACTTCGAAAATTCCTCGTCTCATTGCCTCCTCCTCATCACTTTCATATGTCCTGTCTAAATATATTGACAATCTGTGTTGATCAGGTGTTTAAGTATTTACATGTATATGCAGAAGAAAGGAGCAGTGATGTCCATTCATTCCTCAAATCTGCCATGCCTTAAGTTAACAGCCACTGTTTTGTAACCTTGAACATGTTGATGCAGTTGATAACCAGATTTGAGAGAACATAGTCAACCATAGAATTTACAATCAAATTTAGCTATTTAAATTGTTACAAACTGAAAGTAGCATTTTATAAAGTATTTGTTAAAACAAAAACATAACTGTATTAAAAACAATTAAAACAAAGATGTTCTTTGTTTTAAATCAGAGTTAAATGAAAATACTGTAAATGTGACAAATATTTGTGATTTTTGTGCAGATGAACTTATTCACACATTTTAAATACATGAAAGGATAATTTGCAAGATTTTCAACTTAATAGAAAATTTGGGAAAATAGCTTAAATCAAATCACTGCAAATATATCCCCCTTCCAAGTACACCAGCAGTGTTACATAATATCAAAATTTAAGAGCAGATTAGCTCTTAAAATGTCAAACCACCAAGTGTAGAACATGACTGATTATACAAAAGGCTAAATAACTGGCATGTTACATGTACCTTCTATCTAGGTACTAGCTTTTTAAAAACAAGTATCAGTCTACGTAAGGTATCAAGAAATAGAATCAAATAGAGTGCTTGCGAAACTAAAAAAAAAAACTCACCATGAACTCTCTTAAAGTTTGAAAACAGGTGCTCTATTGGTCTTCCCACGTCAACATCTGTCTGGAGGTGTCGAGCCAGTGTCAACTTCTCCATGGGAACCGCCATAGTACAAGAGACCAACACAGCCAAACAAACAAACACTTTCATCTTTGCTGGTTAAATTGAATATCTGAAAGAATAATATTTGAAAGGTACAGTACAGTCTTTGAGGTAAATGTGAAACAAGGAAGAGAAAATCTGTGAGACATCCTTACAGTCATATGACTTTTTATGGCCCGATGATTCACCCACGTATGAAACTGATTCAGTTTACTTATTTTTTAACTTCCTTAACTCTGTTAGGTTTTATTCATCAAAGATATGATAATAAAAACAAATCATTCTGCTCATTGTATACAATCTGTCATTCCAGTAAAGTAATCCTTCCACCTACTTTTAAACTTCCTCACTACCGTGAATATTTCATTGCTTTCTTGCACTTAAATAGGACCTTGTTAGGTTTCATGATTTATATGTTTCCATTATATTTCAGCTACCTAACTCTGGAGTAATTTTGATACAAAGTATCTGATTATCTCTCCTCACATTCTAACGGTGTTCTTTGTTTCCTTGTCACTTTGTTGTCCCCATGCTGTTAGGTACTAATAAACTATATGCTATCTCCACTTGTAACTGTTAGTCAGTCATTCCCACTAATGTGTCGTTACAGTGTAGTAATACATCAAGTACTTACAACACATGGTGTCAAGTTACACTCCACATAGTCATTATAATTACAAAGTTCAGCACTTGACCTTTTTACCAACCTAAGCCCTTTGTGACAAACTTCAAATTGGTCATATATAGCTTCTCAAGCACTTTATAATATATGAAATGCACATGATTCTATAAACTCATTTTCATCACTAAGTCAATGTACTCTGCCCCTTGCAAGTCCTAAATCAGTAAAATGTTGTAAAGTCTTTAGAAACAATAAACACTCAAAAGTACAATTTGGCAATCTCTAGACCATTTCTTTCAAATGAAAATGAATGGGTTTTGTTTGTACTGTGTATTTGTGCTTATTGGGTCCACCAACCTCGATCAAGGTGTATAATCAGTAAGACCCAAAAAATGAATGGGTTGGGGCTGAACATGACAGGCAACTGTAACAAACCAGGCATGGTGCTGGCTTCCCAATTAAACTTTTATTATTAGCAATGATCTGGCATTTACCGGCTAAAAAATAGTGAAGCAGGTGCAAGTTCCACATGCAACAGGTAAACTGAATTCAATTATGATTTAGGCAAGTTTGTATATCAGATTATTAGTTACATAGATTCATGGTTATTGAACAGCTGGCATGTAGCCAGTACCCATAAACTGAATCATTGTCAACAAGTATGACTCTTTATCATAAGGTTATCTATAAGGTTATCTTTTATTTTAAATGCACTTTTTGGGTGTCATCTATTACAGAATTCTGTTTCTTCTACCTGTATATGAATTGTTGCTTATGTACGACAGAAACCCCGATGCTCCTCACAAATATATGATATGAATTTGTTATCCCCATGATATTTTTTCAGTTTATCCAAAAATAATGTGTTTTCAAACAAATGTATTTGTAGCATTAAAGATGCTAAAGTACCTTTGTGGTGCAGCCAACATTTAATAATCAGTGATACTTTGGTTGAATACTGTGACCGACAAAGCAAATATTGTATAACAACGTAACATTACATGTATAATGTTAACTTCTGACATAAAACTTAAATTTTCTTGCTTTCAAGACTTCAAATACATCAGCTCCCACACTGACTGACATTATTACATACTAAATGATACGGTTGGATTACTTCCATGTTCTAGATTCGATCATATAACAACTACCATTAACAGACACAATACAAAGGCAATTCAATACCAGTCACGAGCTGGCTATAAATAACATGATAACATTTTTAGTGAACATGTATTACTCTTTACAACAAAGAAAATAATTGGCAATAGTTACTGTTGGGTTCCAGCTCAGGTTATTATATCACAAAAATTAAGTTTAAGACATAAAAATACAATAAACCTTAGCTATTCTTAAAGCATATCAGAGCACAATATCATGCTCATCTACCATGCATTTTCACTGATTCTATCCATGCAAGACATCTCTGTCTGGTACCCCAAACACAAGACAAGTCACATGCTGTCACATGAATATGATGTCATGTAAGATTTACTTTCTTTATTGTGAAACTGTTCCTCTACTGCAAAAAGGTTACAATGTACATGTTGATAATACCATATATACAAGAAAAATATGATTATGAATGAATCGTGATTCATGAGTAAATGGTACTGTGTCACCGAAAGTACCCAGATAGATTTGACAGAATGAAGCTGACTACCAACATGCCTGCACAAAACTTACTAGAAGATTTGTAATCAGTATAGGGAACTTTGAAGTCAGAGATGGGTAAAGATAATGCTGATCTAGCATTTTTTGTCAGCCATTTCATTGCCTTTCATGCAAGTGTTGATAGGGAGCCAACAGAAGATAAATCTGTTCTTTTCAGAAACAATAGGAAATGTTTGCATTATGCTTCAAATCTCTCTTACTGTTCAACACGCAGTTGTATTACTATGCCCACTGTCTGGTTAAGTATCAACAAATAGTAGACTTCATGCAGTATGCATGTGATATTATAATTATAACAGAACAACATCTTTTATTGCCCGATCAGGCTTTAAAGGTCCAATACTAACGAAAGCAAAAATTCCAATATACTTTAAAAAACACAAAAATAAGTTATTTTTAATATAAAATGAAAGTTGGTATGTAGAAATTCTAATTAAACCACAGTACATGTACACTTATTTTTCTATGCATTATGAAGAAAGTTAAAAAGACCTGGGTAGTCATTTTGTCGAATCACTGAGATTTCAACATAATACACATACTTTTCTTCGTGTTCCAAACACTTTCTGTAAATTTTAACCTGACAATCTTCATTATTTAGTGTCTTGCATAAGGTTATGTACTTGCCATTGAAATAACTGTCACTTAATTTTCGCTTAGTAGTGGACGTTTAAATCTATGAAAAGAAATACATGTACTGAATGAGGTGCTTTAAAAGTCCTACATTTCTTCAGCTGGTGTTCCCTTGTTATAAACATATACTTTTTATTCAAATAAAATGTACACTTATTTGCTCAAAGAGGCTTTGTTTATTGTACATTGAAAAACTTGCAACGTGAAAGTAAAAATGCTACTAGAATTCTGGCACAAAAGTGAGTGATTATATTTGTGTGATGTTGACTTCTAACACAATGTAATTCATGATGCAAGTAACATACACTTACTAGGACTTCAGAAATTATCTTACAATATGTAAAATACTTTTCAAAATATTCACAAAAAGATAATTTCTATTGATAAATATAAGCCCAATTGGTCAAACAAAGATTTTGATTCGGCTTCTAGGCCTAATTAAGCAATGTTACCAGCCTGACTATGATTCTGGCACACACTACAACAATATAATTTTGTAAAATCAGACAAAGGCCAATGGGTGTATATATAAATAATTCACTTTTTTTTTCTTTAAAAAAATCTCACATTTATAAATAAAGCCATTGTCTTATCAGTCAACAACCTCTTAAAATTTTGCGAAGTACTTGAAAGTATAGACATAACCTCTCCAAACTCTACCATAATCAAGATCACAATGAGAAAGAGACAAAATTCAAATTTTTCAAACTCACCAGCTTCCTGCACTACTTAATTATCACACAAGCAATCCAAGTGTCTTACTCCCAACTTCTTAAGGCCAATAAAAGTTAACTGATGAAATCAGTCGTGTTACAATCATTTAAATACGAAGAAAAACCACCACAGACATGTGACACTGCATGATACCTCATGTAACCTCAAGCAGAACATGTGATTGGAGTGGTTCCCACATGATTCAAGTGTACAAATGTACTAAGACATAACAGTCACCACTAGGTGCTGTATCTAACTTATCTATAATTTATACAAATAAAATTAATTCTACAGATAAACTAATCTGCATGTTGTATTGCAACATAGAACTTCATCTGTGGCTAGCTGTAAACATAAGAAATTCCAACAATACATGTATGCTTAATGTAAAACTGCTTGCATTTTGTAATTAATGTTTCGTTTTAGAAATCTTCCAATTGCGTTCATGCAATTCAATCCCTTTGCCTACATTTTGTTATAAGGTTACCGTACTTAAACAATTCCATGCCCATTATTTGATCATCAAGTTGCTTACACTACAACACTACAATGTTCATCGATTCCCTGCCCTTTGTTTGGTTAAAAGATTACTCATAAAATTCTACATCTACCCTCTGACCTTTGTTTGATTCTAAGATATACTAGTAAAATTCTACATCATGATGGTCATCAGCTTACTAATACAATTCTACATTGCTTCTCTGCCCTTTATTACAATACAATACTACAACTATCCCCTCATTCCCATCTTAGTATTCTACATCTTTGTACAAAATATTATCATTCTCCTTGAATCTGAGCAAAGCTGAAATCAGCACTTAATATTTTAGAGATATACTTTAATCCTCCAATATGAACTGCAAAAAATAAAGATAGAGGGCTAATAATTTTTCATTAAAAGGATCTCGAGCTATACAATATTTGGTGTGCTGAAAGTACTGGACAGGTTTTCAGTTGGACTAATGTAAAATTGTTGACGCAACCAGTAGCACAGCATGGAAGCGTAACCAAACACTTCTTTGTTTCTATTCAATGAAATGAAACTCAACAGATCATTTTCATTGCTGATCAATATTAAAATTGCAGGAGATGTATCTAAATACAGTAGAATTCCGCATTACGACCACGCCGAAAATGCGACCACACCGCTATTACGACCATTATTTTAAAGAACCAACAGTTACTGTTTTTATTAAATATTCTATTGGTCGTTTGTACCAGTAAAACGACCACCCCCCTATTCCACTAAAGCGACCGTGGTATCCCGTCACTAATAAGCGATTTACACTGTTTTATTACCCGCTAAACAGACCACAGGATTTATCCCTGTCTAGCACCTCCGGATATTACCACTGTATTTTATCCCGCCGCGCACCTCCAGAAGTTATCTACACACGTGTGTCCCTTTGTTGATTATGTCAATTACAAGACTTAGGGTGTGAAATATTTTTATCTGTCGTATGAAACCTTAATTGGATAACAAAAGGATGTAAATGACAGTTGAGGATTAATAAATTGAGAGAGCAATCCCCGATTGTTAACTTGAGAAATTACGGACCAAACTGCAGAATAATTTGCACGACATGTACATTATGTTTGTACAAATTTGAGTCCGAGTTATTATGATGATCTGCACCCGGGCAATTACTTCGCGAGTCAATCAATATATCTTCTGCTGCACAAGAATGAAAAATAAAAAAATCATTAATTAAACACGCTCATTTGAAGTCGTTTCTGATCAATCAATTTACGTGCATGTGCAAATCTTTTTTATTTATTTTCTCTCATTTTGTTTATCATACATATTTACTGTACAGAAAGCAAAAGAAAAGTATGATTAGGCTGACACTAGAGTATTGTCATGAATGACAGATGGGTCTTATTAAGTCAACTCGCTATTGAGACCATTCCGCTATTAAGACCATTTATCAAAAGTACGGAAGGTGGTCGTAATAGCGGAATTCTACTGTACACTTAACACAAGAAGCATTTGTGACTTTTCAATTGAAAGAATCAAAATTATCCAGGAGAAAAACTTTTAAAAAGGCTGTTACATGCTTGAAGTGAATAATTTTAGAATATTTTTTAAAAATTGTTAATCATCCTATCACAATGCTCACTTCACATCATAAAAAATAAGATACAAAAACAAGAGTTAATCAACCTTCTTTTCTCACAAAATAAAATCTAAACGCACCCTGTATCAAAGATAAAAGAAATCTTAATTATGGCGCTTTAAGAAAAGCTACAAATCGACATTCACAAATATGCTTCAAAAATTAAATGAATTATGAAAGTAGTACAGTACTGTAAAGAATTATAATTGAAAAATGATCAACCGAAAAAACAGGGATGCACACAAGGTTCAATTAAGAAACATTTTTTTAGAACATATTCACAAAAGATAAAACATATTCTTTACTTCGTTCTTTTGTCCGTTCACATCGTAATTAGTTTGTACCAATACGTTCTACTTTCACTTTCTTATTTCCTGACGTCATCTTGCACATACAAATAGAAAAGTTTATATTTGTGAAATGGAATTAAGGGCTGCTTTTAACCGTCTTATGAAATTTTAAGTGAGTATAAACCAGCAAAATGTTAGTGTTTTATGTTGAAAGCCAGATGCAAGCGTACATGGAATTTAAAACTTTTCATGTATTTGAATGTACTGATCTTCAACGCACATCTTCATGAACTAGTTTGTAAGGCATGTCATGGAAAAAAATGAGAACTGCAAATTATTTCACGTTTATCATTTTAAACAGCTCGTGTCAAAATTACATGCTTGCCATTAGCATGACTAGGCATACTTTGCTACTAAACATGTTTGATGAACTTCGCTCGTTCTATTGAATGCAAGTGGCTTTCTCATAATTGGCGGGAATATTCTGGAAAGAAGATACCATATTTGCAAACAAACAATCAAAGGTTACAACAGAACAATGTCATATATACATGTATGTTATAGCACGCAAGCTGAGTTTTTGTTGCTGGTTAACTTTTAATTTCACTTGCTGCAGAATTTGAAAAAGATTGCTGCATTTTTTAAAGATTAAATTGCTTATTTGTATTCATGACACTAAAAAAAACTTGGAATATTATACAATTAAAACAAGTCATAGCAACAAAGTAACCGCATATTTTTATCATTAACTGAACATAGATTTAGACCTGCTATACATGTACACCAAAACTGAATTATGAGACAGCTTTTTTCAACCACAGGAAACTTATATTACGTGGATCATTTTTTAAGGAGTCAAGATAATCAAATGCGATGACAGATAATCAAACAGCGGGTCTGACATGATAAAGCCCCAACCTTTCTTAAAGGTGCTGATTACCAATAAACAAGTGAACATTGTGTTGATTAGGACAGCTTAACAGCAAAAACAGTTAATATGTTTGCCCTGGCTGGAAATGTAAAATCAAAATTTTATAACTGTTATTGGGTGCTCAGTGTTTTTTTTCAGTCTGAGGGGATAGGTGGCGGGGCCCGTCAGGAGGGGAATTTTTAGTCATTTTGCCAGAAAAGGGGAATTTTTTAGAAAATGTATAAAATATACTGTTTAAAAATGTAATTAAGAACAAAAACTAACAAGCATGTTAATGACATTATTATTTTGCCAAATATAAAGAGAAGACATAGGAATTTAACATAACAAAATTTTAATAAAAATACTGGTGTCAGGAACATAATTTGGCACCATTGGTGTTAAAACACACGTGAGTAATAAGTAATACTGCTATTTTCAAGTGAAAACATTGTATTAGTATCTTTTTTAATCTTTGGAACACCGTTTTCATTGAAAAAATAACAAAAATCGGGGTCGCGAAAATAGGTGACAAACGAAAAATCGGCGATTTTCGGCCGACTATTTCACATGTAAGGTATCAAATTATTGCAAGAAATGATCTACATCTACATAATACTCCGAGACAATCAATACTGATTATGATACGGAGGCGCAGGTCGTGTGACAGTTGATGATTCTGAAGCGTTTAAATTTATGAAAACTTATGTTTTTATAACAAGTTTGGCCATCTCTTGATAAAATAAATCAAAGATTTTTTTCAACATTGTGAGGGGAATTTTTTGTCAAAAATGGGGAAAAATATATATTAATTTTGGAGGGGAATGGGGCTGAATTTCGGCCCCAAAAAGGCCCCCCAAAAAACACTGGTGCTGATTAGCAATAAATAAGATTTTCTTTCGGATTTAATTTCAACTGTTTATGCCTTCAGTACATTTGATATGGTACTGAAATGTAATACTACTCATAACAGCTTGAAATTGTTTCATCTGCAGCTTTAAAACAGGGGGGTGTACAAAAATGTATGAAAAGTATATCAAATTTTTCAAAATTATGTTAAGGGGGTAATTTACACCAAAATCAATTTATGCCATTGAATAGCCAATATACGAAAAAAAATTTGGTAAACTTTCGACAGAAGCTGTCTGTCATATTCGATCGGTAGTATTACAATATTATATGTATACTTGTGACGTCATACTGGCCAGTTAACCAATCAGATTATTTGGTCACGTTCTCTCCTTCGTTCGGTAAAAGGTGAAAACTCGGTCTTTACTGTAAACTCATATGCAAGTTTTAATTTATTTCAAACAAAATTTTAACATCATACATGAAAAAAATTATTATAAAAACAAACAATATGATAGTTACAGGCTAATGGTAAACCATTGTCTTCTTTCATTATTTTTCTTGGTTACTGTATGTTTCAAAGTTAAAGATGCATAGAGACCAGCGATGAAAGCCAAGGAATCACCTAAAGTTGCCGAATGAAAATGATTTATCTGTACCCGGATGTGCGAAGCAGAGAATTCTTGACTTCGCTCTGGCAACATACTGGCCAGGTAAATAATCAGATTATTAGATTGCATTTTATTTCTTCATTCAATAAAAGGTGAAAACTCTGTAACTCGCATGCAAGTTCAAGTGACACAGAAAGCTTTTAATTCAGTTTCTGTGATTATACAGTAAGCTAATGGTAGGCAGTCATCTTCTGTCAGTTTATTCAAATTGTACATTTTGAATTTAAAGATGTTAGCAATGAAACCTAATTGAATCACCTTTCCTGAATATAGAAAATTTATCAGTACCTGGATGTGTAAGTACAAGTTGTGTCATTTATTATTTAATTAAAATGACTAATCGGGTTTCCAATAGTTTTTTTTTTTAAATTAAAAAAAAAATGAAAACCTGATTGGGCAATTTCATCAGCCTGGTAAACTTCAAGAAGGCTGCTTTATCTTTAGTACAACTAATTGTATGCAAGGTGAGATATTGTGTTATTTTAGTATGGGCAATATGTCCCTCTGCCAGATAATAAAATTTCTGACTCAAAGTTCTGGCTTCCAAAACTTTGAATTCTGCTATTTTTTTCATGAGATGCGGCTTTTCAGCATATAAAACAGATACGCTGATGTTATTTTAGCTTACCCAAAAAATATCTCAGAATTTGCTCAAGATAAATTCACATAACTTTTTCGACAGTAGCTTTATCTTCATCACATTTATCTTCAATAAGCTACAACAACTTGCTGTGACAACAGAACATAACATGATATAATCTGATAATGTCAAATCAACAGATGAACCCACTTTAGCAGGCTGATGCAATTGTCCGATCGGGCTTCCGAAAATAAACTTTTTTAAAAATGAATAATTTCATACAATTTAAATTCTATTACAAAGTTCAGATATTCAAAGTGAATAAAAGTCATCTTGAGATTTTTTAACACAATTAAAATAAGTTTGAAATCACTGAAAAACACATTTTTTAAGATTTTCAGTGCAAATCTTCATGAATGTTTCTGAAACAGCTAGGGAATGTTATTTGCATTAGTAGGGTATGAAAAAACTCCACATCACCAAATTCCATCCAGCCATTTCTTGCGCCAGGTTTTTGGCCCGGCAGTGTCTAGAGAACCAGAACCGGTTCCCTAGACAGCGACCTTAGCGAACCGGAATCGGTTCTCTAGCCTATATCCGTCTATACACTAGCGAACCGGAATTGTTTTCCTGCATATATTACAGGTAATTGTGATAAGAAAATAGATTATTTAATAATTATAAAGTGAAAACTTCCATTTAAACAAGAAAAATGTGGGATTATCAGTTTATTTGCATTAGTTTTCAATGTGTCGATTGTCGAATTGATCTCCTTCGCCTTCCGCACTTCCGGTTTTAATATGATGTCTATGTGTACGCTGGCGAAATGGTAGTCTACACAATGATCTACCATTTCTCGGTGAAGCACATGGGACAGGAGGATTAATAGTCGTCGGGTTGTTGCAGAAGTTACGCAGGTGGAAGCTGGCGAAGTTTGACATAGTCTTCATACAGATAGGTAAAAATGATATAGAAAAATTTAACAATCATCAGTTACTCCATGCCCTACTTGATATAAGAAATGAATTCCGCAGCTGTGGTGTTCAGCACGTCGTATTTCAGAGCCTCTTCCATTGTCATCAACGTCGATACAAGTTATGCAGACGTCTTAACAAGACCTTGTTGAAACTCCCACTTGACAAAATATGGTCACATGGTCCAGAGTTAATGAACAATGACGTTTTAGACAGACGTGATGGTGTGTTTAGAAGAGATGTTGACTTTAAGTTCACCGACAGCATCAGTCATGCCTTCCTGAACCAGAGGCTCTGAAAACAGTCCTTTTCAGGGCTAAACTGACTCTTAACAGGGTCGACGGGCCATGATCAGAGCTCCTCGTGGTGTAGCCTGGATGTGAAATAATGAAAACGAAAGCAAATGCTTATGTGTATTTAGGTTTAATTATTTCTCTCTAGCATATATTACATAAAATCAAAAACATTTACAGAAAAATTGTGCTTTCTGTTTCAATGCTATTCATTATGTTATAACTAAACGCTCTCCTTCGTCATTCTGTTATCTCTAATACTGCGTTAAGTCTTTCATGTCATAATTTTAGGAAGGATCTCTAAATATTCCTCTTCCGAATTACATATTTAATGATAACAATAATAATCAACATATGCATTGTTTATATAGCTGTATCAATAAACGTGCCGATAACAACACGCCAAATAATTCGTCCGAATATTAATTCCGGTTCGCTAAGGTCGCTGTCTAGGGAACCGGTTCCGGTTCTCTAGACACTTCCTTTTGGCCCTTCTACTTTCAGTTTCCATATATTTTATATGTGAAATCAAAAAAAGGACCGGCGCAACAAACTATACCTTTGTGTATCTTAATTTGGGTTTCTTTATAATTATGTGTGTATTTTCTATGAATCTGAGCTGTTTTAGAACTTTCTGTCAATAAGTTTAAAAGAAAATGCCAAAAATGTCTTTTCTTCACAATTCGGAGACAAATTTTTGCAGGAAAACATGAATAATTCTGTACTTTTAAACTTTTTTTTTAGATGTTTTTATCATGCACAACGTGTTCACACCTTTTCCAAGTGAAAAAAATCATTTTTAAAAAAGCTGATTTTCGAAAGCCCGATTGGGCAATTGCATCAGCCTGTTTAGCTGACAAAGAACATGAAGAACAAACAAAAAATCTTCATTGCAGTATCCGAAGTAAACAAGCTTGCTCTTCACACCTCTTATTGATAACAAGTTACAAATTTTATCTGGTTATCGCTAAAGACAAACAAAGGAACTGAATGTGATTATAACAAAATTTAACCTTACCTGGTAAATCGAAATTCTGAATGAAAATGAGTCAAGTCACAAGACCTCTCATGTGACATGTATTACGTCATGAAGACTGGTTCACGGAGGAAATATTGAAACTACGGAAAAGGCCCATTTTGTCGAATGAGACTGGTTCCTTTCGGGCTAATAAAACACAAAGAAGTAGATGGCAACGGATAGTATATAGCATACATTATTCTATTATTCATGTTTTTAAATATGTTTTTATCCATCCGAATGACCTGTAGGTTTTATGCAACATGTCGTTAATTTAGTTTGAGGTGATGCTTTTATTTAGAATCCAAGGCTGTGTAACATTTTACAATGATTTATAATAAGTCCCTTCTATGTGGACTTGTACCATCAGAATGAAATTACAGTAGGTCATTGTTATCCGTCTTCGAAAAAGGTGAAAATGCATGGCTAGCAAATCGTCCGGTATCTTTGACTTTCATTAACGTGCACCATAGTCCTGCCTATAACACTCGCGAAAGGGGTCGTCAGTATTCAGAGATAGATAGATACTTGTATGGCAGTCATTGGCCTATATATACTTAATGCTCTTGATCATTTAGATTTCCATAACATCTTAGTAGACCATCAACACGGCTTCCGTAGATCACGTGAAGTTGATGTTGCTTTAATGGATTAAGCAAAGTTCTTGACGTGGTCGATCTTGAGGCTTCATAAACTTGATAACTGTGGGATCAGAGGGAGAACGCATGCATGGATTTATGGTTTTCTCGGCAATAGAACACACACAGTTGTTGATGATGAGGCCCTGTGGAGCGTTAAAAATTTCAAAATTTTTTTTTTCTTTCTAAAAACAATACACTTTCAATTGATCTTTTTCAATGGTTGTGATTAATTTCGTTTCATAGTTTTGTTTAAAACTGTAATTCTCGGCTCGGGGTATGGAAAAAAAACACCGTACATAAGCTCAGAACATAAATTTGCCCATGTGCATTGTGAATCGATGCAAAAAAGATAGTAATTTGAGTCTCCATTTATAGCAATTACTAACCACAAAATAAAAAAAAAAATATATTACCCTTCAAAATGGTCACATTTGTTTATAGTTAAGAATGATGCTCAAAACACAGTGGATGCTTTAAAAATATATAAAAGAATTAGTTTAATTGTTCGTTTTGTCCTCGTGTGTTTGCTTTGTATGTGTGTGTGTGTGTGTGTGTGTGTGTGTGTGTGTGTGTGTGTGTGTGTGTGTGTGTGTGTGTGTGTGTGTGTGTGTGTGTGTGTTTGTGTGTGTGTGTGTGTGTGTGTGTGTGTGTGTGTGTGTGTGTGTGTGTGTGTGTGTGTGTGTGTGTGTGTGTGTGTGTGTGTGTGTGTGTGTGTGTGTGTGTGTGTGTGTGTGTGTGTGTGTGTGTGTGTGTGTGTGTGTGTGTGTGTGTGTTGTGTGCACTTCTGGGTGCTGTGGGGCTCGTTTTGGGGAGGCTGCGTTTTTGGTACGTGGCATTCCCTGTTTGATATTATTTTTGTTTTTTTACCAAGTTATTTCTATTATCGACAAATACAAATAAAGATATACATAACCGAAAGGGTTCATTTTTATTTTTGACTAGGATAGTCAAAAAGATTTTTACAGATTTCCTCTATATTCAATGTGAATGAAACTGTTATACAGATCGTTATTTGTGGGTTAAAACTATGGCAATGTTCATTATTCTAGAAGTTTAAATAAAGTCCTATACTATTACAGGTCTTTGGTTTAAATCACTGATTCACGCTTCATTTAAAATTATGATGGTCACTTTGAAAGGTAATATCACTTAAAAACTTGAAAACTTAAAAAGGGAGAGACATATCTTGTGTATAGTAATAATGGCCAAGTTTTAGTAGCAGCACACTTTGTGGCGGACACAAATTGATTACAACCGTCTTATGGTTGTAATATTCAGCCAACACTCAGACTGACAGAAGATGATCAGATATGCTCGTTTTAGAGTATTCCAGGACACCAGGGTTTGAGAGTTTCTATAACTTAATAATCAAACAACAACCTCTGCTGATATTGCATGTATTTAGAGTGAATTAGAATATATTGGAAAATTATCTTTATTTGATTTGAACTGTAAGTTATTAAGATATTTAAATTACATCTGTTGGAAAGAATATTATTTATAAATTTAACTTGAGAGTTGATTTAATAAACAATTTATAAGTCAGTTTGTAAAAGGAATAGACAAAAAGTGTCTAAAGGACTATGTCCAATGTTAATTATAAGACTAGGTCTTATACGGAACTGACCTTCGTGGTCAGAACCCAAACTGAAATAAAAATAGTAGTGCCATCGTAATAGACACAAAGAAAGAAGATGACATGAAATTCATGTGCACCAATAAATGATTGGTTAGAAAATTTGTTACACGTTTCAAGGTTGAAGAAACTACCTTATTATTTTTAACCAATGAAATACATCGACACAGAATTCTTGACCAATAAAAATGTCTGCTTCATATAAATGTTCGGCGGATACTTCGAAATGGATGCGCCCATAACGACGATTAACATATGAAATGAAATTCAACAAAAACAGAAATACAGGTAAAATACTCGTCCTATTACATTCCTTCCTCCTTAAAAATAAAGAGGTTCATCCCTATAATAACATTGACCTACAGACATATTTAGGAAAAAATAAAAATATAAAGACTAAATGTCTATTACTGCGTAACCTAAGATAATTTCTTCTTAAAAAAAACAAAAACAAATAAGAATAAGAAAAAGAGATAAATTATTACTATTAACTTTTTACCTTAAGACAAAAATAAATCTCTCAATTTAAATGGTACAGAAATTGAAGTTTATAATTCTCCACAGTGTAATATCATTTTAAGCTTTCTTTATAAAGTGTATCGATGTTACATTTCAACATAATTACAGCAACACATATAAGACATAGTTCAATCAGTCCAATCGAGCTCTTCAAACCGGCCATGATAAAGTTCGATAACCGGATCGAATGCCATCCTTCGCCTGTCTGTCCGTTCTCGCATCCTTGTCTCCTCTATCTCCAACAGTCTTTCATTTTCAACTCGCTTTTTGTGTTGCTGTTGAGCCCTGAACGCTACTCTCCCCTCCAATGGTGGCAAAATTGGTTTGACGAACTTCCCTGGACTTTTATAATGAGAGTTAACTACCGACTTCTTTTCAGAAAAGTGACGTCCCCCACAATTCATTGTATGTATGCCGTTTTGCGTCGTATCTCCTCTCGTTAACAGCATTGCACTGTACACATTTGAAAAGTTTTTTGATAAGCTCATGCTTGTTGGCCTAATGTCTGCGAAAACAAACTGTATTTCCTGTAAAATCCGACACAGCCCGGGACTGGGCATGTGCTGCCTTCCATAGGCCAAATAGGTCTCTCACTGTCAGGGTCTCTTAGCTGTGCCTGCGCCATTTTCTGAAGTATAAACATATAGGTCAATACATGTTAATTGAATGTACCCTTTAGTATAACCAAATTTAGAAATTCTAGCAATAAGATATATGAAATAGTTATAGATAACTGTGTTGAACAACTAAACCAGCCTTAGTACTATAAATTACAACGCGTTGCAGTTGGCTTTGCCCGCTCGCTATTTTAGCAATCAATGCAATTACAATCTTACGTCACACAAAGACGAATCTGAAACTATTAATAGAGCATGTAGATACCGGTTAATTCCTCCCCTCCGTTCTTTCATTGAAGATGTCAACTAGGGGCGCATGCGATCAGTCTTTATTTAATTCTGACGTCACGTTCCGAACGTGGAAAGAAACATTTAATTTAAAGTCATGACAGAAGCAGTATCGGATAAAGTATATGTTAAAGTGCCATTTGGTAAATGGCGGAGCCAGGTGTACACTAATTGATGCAAACTTTCCCAAAACTTTATGAAATAAACTATGGAAGTTTTATTGCGTACCTCAACGAATGCACGCAAGTGCTTTTTGCTACATACGACGGCCGCCCTTCGCAAAGGCAGACTAGATGTAATATCAGTTTGTAAAATTGTTCTGTCTAGCAGTCGAAATATTGAGGCTACTCCACGAGGTAATACATGTGCATAAAAATAAAAATAAAACACATTAACAGCGCACTTTTAAAGTAAGCAAGATTAAAATGTTATCCCAATACTGCAAATAGATCTAAAATGTCTGGGCTAGGTAAAACAGGACTTTCGTACAATATTTATTCGTTTTAATTTTTTGCCCTCAACATTTCGGCTAGCCTGCGGACAACCGGGACCCGGGACAGAAAAGCCGCTTGTCGGACCCCCTCTGTACTATGGGTTGGACATATACAGCAGCACTCCAATAGTCTAATTAATTTGGCGTTTCAGTGAGACCCCTTTCACACATCTGTTATTTATAACTAGAAGGTGAACAACTTGAAAATACCAGCCTATGAAATCGATTTGCCTTCGAAGTCGAAATAGTTAGACTAGCACAGTTAGACTAGCACTCTACCAAGTTCTCATATATATCTACACATGTACATTAAATGTTGACTTTCCGAGAGCTTCTTGTGATTTTACTGACTCGCGTGCATGTGTGAGTTAATCATATGTCATATAACGATTAAACTAATGATTATCATAGTTATGACTATTTGGATAGCCATTTAAACACTAACACTGAACATAAATTAGTACGCATGAGTATACCCAGGATATATAAGATTATTGTGTATACACTGATGGCACAGCGGTCAGTGCACAACAAAATGTTTCACTAAGACTGTCGTTTTACCGCAGATTCTTTAAATATGTTTTCTTTATCATTCGTCGAATGTTTCTTCTTCAAAATGTGAAAAAAGCCGAAATAAATTTACAAAGTTTTGAGTAATCGTGTAACTCTGCAGTCATGTGTCCAACATTTCGCTCATGTATGACTACGGGCGGTAAATTGGATTGGTCAGGATGCAGTATCCAACACTCATCTACAGATTTTTATATTGGTTGGAATAAAAAAGAATTGAATATATGTAAATATATGAGATAAAGTGCAACAACTTAGATAATCGTTATGAATCTACTGGTTTGACTGTCATGTCTGCCGTTTCATTTTTATGGCCGAAGTAACTACGCGAAAATTGAAGGGCTTTTACAGTAAAAACACTGTTCACAAGGGAAAATTGTCGAGTTCACTGTCGGCAGTAGAGAGGCGTTACTTGGGTATGATAATACAACGTCCGTACAAGTAAAGATTTTGGCAGATGCACTGAATATGTCAGTACGTACAGTACGGCATTAGATACTTAGTATGTCAGTAGACTTCCTTACCTTTTTTGGCCGCTCTGCAAATAAAGGGTTCCGGTAATGCCGGAGACAAACATATTTTTCACGCTGCGAAATCAGTTACCGATGTACTCAATTATTGATAATTTCGTCAATTTAATTACTTTCGTTGACATTTTGTTCCACTTTTGGCAAACAAAATTGACAAGGCGAGTTGAGAAACAGACTGAAAAACGCTTTTATGAAAAATGCATCACAATATATTTTTGTTCACCAGACGTCTTATGAATTGTGTAGGATAACAGTTACTGCAATGGAATTCCGGTGTATAAAGTTCCGCGAACATAATTTACATGTAAACTAATTCATAAACTTACGGTCTACACTTATAATAAATGCAATGATACCGTAGCTCAATCGCTGTGATTGAAAGAGATCTCTTTTAAAAGTGTATTTTAAGTAAAACAGAAGATCTATATAATTTATCTCGAAGTCACTACAAAATACGCGAAGAAACCTATATTTAACATTATTAAATACTGTTTGTCACTTGCATTAAAATTACCATGCGGGTTTTTGGGCGGAGCAAACTGACGACGTGAGTAAGAAGCTGGACGCTCGCACCTAAATGTCCTTGAATGGGGAGGAGTTAACCTATAAACTAGCTCTAATAATAGTTTCAAAATTGCGCTATGAGTGACGTAAGATTATAACTGTATCGATTGCCAAGATAGCGAACGGGCAAACCCAACTGCAACGCGTTGTATTCTGATTATAACATTTCCAATTTTATCAGCTTTTATTTTATTTATATTTTTATATCTATATAATGATTCCTTATTCCTATAACATCAAACAAGAATTGTTTATATACATGTATTTACAGATTAAACATGAAAGAAAGTCTCAGTTATATTTACACAATATATGTTTATATAACAAAAATCACAAATTAAATTTTTTTAGATACTACATATAAATAACATGATCCAATTTGATTGTTAATATTTTAAATACATTTCAATCTTATCTAATTGAAACAATATGAACAAATATATAAATCTATACCCTTAACTTCCTTATTTGTTTTGTGAATTCTTTTACAAAATTATGCATTTAGGAACTAGAAAATTACTATCATTTAGAATATAAACGTTTATTTACAATCAAAAGCCTTAGTTACAAACACGTAATCACGAACTTAATTCAACATATACGGACTAACTATTTCAATGTAATTTAGCAACATTTATGTTGTTCTATACAGACATAACTGCGCAACATTTAAGTGGAGCTATAATATTACATTTTTGTCCTCAATAATATGGATTAGATCTATTAGCAGCACACTTTGTGGCGGACACAAATTGATCACAGTCGTCTAATGGTTGTAATATTCAGCCAACATTCAGACGGACACGAAATGGTCAGATATGCTCGTTTTAGGGTATTCCAGGACACCAGGGTTTGAGAGTATCACTAAATAACAACAACCTCTGCTGATATTGCATGTATTTAGAGTGAATTAGAACATATTGGAAAATTATCTTTATTTGATTTGAACTGTAAGTTATTAAAATATTTAAAATAGATCTGTTGGAATGAATATTATTTATAAATTAAACTTGAGAGTTGATTTAATAAACAATTTTGTAAAAGGAATAGACAACAAGTGTCTAAATGATTAAGTCAAATGTTAATTACAAGACTAGGTCTTGTACGGAACTGACCTTAGTGGTCAGAACCCAAACTGAAATAAAAATAGTAGTGCCATCGTCTAAATAGACAAAAAGAAATATTACATGAAATTCTTGTGCACCAATAAATGATTGGTTAGAAAATGCGTAACAAGTTACAAGGTTGAAGAAATTACCTTATAGGTTTTAACCAATGGAATACATCGACACAGAATTCTTGACCAAATAAAATGTCTACTTCTTATAAATGTTCCGCGGATACTTCGAAATGGATGTGCCCATAACTCTCAATAACGACGATTAAAGTGACATTATGCTCATCTTACTGCACATCGTGTACATTTGGTGATAGTTTTATAAAAGCAGTTTTCGGTTACTGTGCATTTAAATGTGTAAAACTAATGATAATGCCGCATTAGTATTTGAAGTTGATGCTTTAAAAATGAAAAAATGGACAAATAAAATAATAGTTCCTTCCTTCGTAGTGATATCCCTTGTGTTGTTGTAGTTGTTGGTAGAGAGATTTCAGCAGTGGAAGGGAAGCAACTCCTGCATGCAGTTGTTTTTGTTTTAAATTGACTCTCCCAGTCAAAATCGGAAAAGTAATATTTGGAAAGTTATTATTTCATACTGGTAGCAGGAAGAGCTTGGTGTATTGGGTTAAAAGCTATTATTTCCTCTACCCTTTTTACACACACCTATTTCAGCTGGATTTTTTCTTGAAAAAAATGTGCATAATGTCACTTTAACATATGAAATGAAATTCAACAAAAATGTAAAAATAGGTAAAATACCCGTGTTATTACAATATGATGACGTTAATATTACATCATTGTCATGTGACATTTCTCAATCATTCCATGTATCCCATGATATGGTGACAATAGCTTCAATCGAACATTGACAACCGTAACAACTGACAAAACCAACTTCATATGACCTTCCATAAATGTAACAATGTTACGGTAACATTGGACAAACATACCCAATAAACTTAATTTAAAGGAGATGTTGAGTTACTCGTATGTTACATACATGCTTCACGGATATAACTTGTGCAATGTTATCTGAAATGAGTTCCTTGATTTTTTACATGCTCCAGTAACATTGGTTAACTCTGCATTATAAACTTAAATTATATGTTACTAAGATGTTACATTTACATACATGTTATTTGGATATTGCTAATGATTTGTGGATCTAAAAGGTATGCCTTTATATCTATTAAGTGTTACAATGTTCCAGTTAAATTGGACAAACCTGCATCATAGATTTAATTTAAAGTAGGAATTGTTGATGTTATTCGGATGTTACATACATGTTACGTGGAGTTTACTTATGTTACGTGTATCTGGAAAAAGTGCCTTTATTTATTTTAAATAATACAATGTTACAGTCAAATTGAACAAACCTACTTTACTCGGTGTTACATACATGTCACTTGGGGGTTTCTTATGCTTCATGAATCTAAAAGTTTTGAATTATATCCTTTAAATGTTATAATTTTACAGTTACAGTAGACAAACCTGCATTATAAACATAATTAAATGAAAGGAAGTGTTTTATGTTAATAGGATGTTACATACGTGTTACGCGGAGATTACTTGAGTTACATGCATCGTCCTTTCGTATCTTTTAATGTGACAATGTTACAGTAAAATTGGATAGATATGCATAACAAATGTTACAGTAAAATTGGATAGATATGCATAACAAACTGTTTAAAAAATCCGTTTTGGATTTTTCGTAGATATTACATGGGAATTACTTACGTTATTTTCACATGTTAGTCATGATTTTTAACAATTTTTATATTAAATCTGATTTTCAATTATTTTTTATGTTGTATTCATATTATATTATATCACACATGTTAAGCGTGCAATAAATTCATGTCAGCTCAATATTAAGGAACAGATATGTGCTCCATGTTTGATGAATTAGATAAGAAAATATTGGAAAATGATATCTTGTGTGCCTGTTAAGAATAAAAAACTGGAAGAACTGATAGCTCCATTTGCACGTTAGGGGGTAGACAAGGAGACTGCCTTTCACTTTTCCTATTTTCTATGTACATGTACATGTTCATAAATGATATAGAGGACACTTTTATGCTGGAGGGTTTTAATAGCATTGATCTCCACATGTTCAAACTTTTTACACTGATGTATGCTGATGACCTTGCTATTTAATCAGAAAACGCAGAAGATTTTCAGAAAGGGCTGGCTATTTTGGATGAATACTGTGAAAAATAGAAACTGGTTGTTAGTGTACATCAAACAAAAGTAATGATATTCAAATAGTTAGAAATCGAAGAAACTTATTTCAGATTTGTTTACGGGAATAACGAAATAGAAATTGCAAAATAGTTCACTTATTTTGGAATTGTATTTACATCTGGTGGGTCCTTTACGCAAACATCTGAAACACTGCCAGGTCAAGCCCTCAATGCTCGAGTGAAACTACAAACTTAGGTACAGTCATTTACTGTCATTTACTGTACTGGCAGTTTCTCATGTACTGTATCTTTTTTACAAACGTATTGTTCTTGAATTATCGTTGTGAAGTTTAGGGCTTTAGCGAATCCAAAAAGCGAGAAACTGTTCACTTACAAATCTTTTAAAAGGTTCTAGGCGTTTAATTACAAACTCAAAATTTTTTCATTTATGAAAAGTTAGGAAGAGAAAATGTACGCAACATCAGATTAGATCCAGTTTTATGATTTTACAATAAATCATTCCAAATATTCCTAAGGGAGTATTAAGTATAACTGTTTTTCTATTCCTAACAACTCTTTAATTCAAATTTTCGGCAATTCTGCCTTTTTCAAGAAATTTGTCTGCTCTTTTACAATTTACATGTTGGCCATCTTTATGAAAAGCTTTGAAATAACAAAAAAACGTTCCTGGCGTTTTTTTTCATTTCTAAACTTGTCATAAAAATGGTCAATATGCAAATGGTAAAAGCGCAGACAAATTTCTTGCTTGAAAAAGGTGGTATTGCCGAAAATTTGAATTAAAGAGTTGTTTTGTATATAATTTTAGTTCTGAAATCTAAAAACAATAAATGTATAAAACAAGTTTTATATTATGATGATAAATGATATGTTACATTGGTCAACTAAAAACTACTGGGCAAAATCAGCAAAACTGTTATTACAAAAGCTTGAATCCTACCACGTATCAGGAATCCCTCTTTTTCGCATGTTTAAAGGTATTGGGGGTATACTGGGCGCTATTCAAAAACATATTAAACTACATGCATTGTAAAGTTTGAAGACATTTCACCCTTTAATTAAAAACATAATATCGCTCTTTGTTGCCCCAGCACCACTTAAAATACTGATCATTTTAAAGTACATACAGTTAAAATGATTATGTTTGCAAGTATTTAGGTTTATTTGTTTTTGTTCTAGGTTCCAAAGAATATTGCAGGCAATGTTGAATTACATAACATGTATTAAAATTCTACAAATTTAACACGGGTTACAAAAATAGCAATAATGCCAGAAAATAGGCTATACAATTTACCTAAGTTTGTATCGAAACATATCACCGTTTTGTCACATAACTAAAATTACGAGAGTATCACTACTGGTTATGGAACTTTTATTTGTAATATATGAACTGCATTATAAGGGAAAAGATATTTAGATAAGAGATATTTGAGCCATTTAAGTATGAAAAATATCATGGATAACTTTTATATTTTAAGTAATTGTACAGCATGATAAAATTAACGAATATTAAGACAAAGGTCTCATGTCTTGCAAAATGACATACATTTTCTTGCATTTAAATTAAGTTACTTAAAAAGACAAAATCAACATCAGATAGCACACAAAAGTGGTTCCCATGGAGTTGAACACAGGACCTCTTGATCTCAAGTCTGACCCTGTACCACTCCGCCAAGGTACAAATGTGTACACAACTATAAATTCGAAAGTATTCGAAATGGTTATGAAACATGAAGTACTCCTTACACCTTTTCTATCGTAAGAAACGTATTCGAGACATCTTTATACAAAAATTGGAATACATCGTTAAGTGAATCTTCACGTGAGTCTACTTATAGATTTTAATTTTAAACTGTATAATGTGTTGTTGTTGAACTTTCAATTCTTGTACTGTATTTAGGTAATATAAACATATGAACATTCAGAGCCGCATTATCTGCACACAGATTGCTAATAACGGGTTAATGGCATGAACCAAATAAGATTTCTAGAAATGAAAGGAAATGTCTTATATGCAACACTCTTGAAGATGAATTTCATTTCATGGTGAAATGAAAACAATGAAAACATAGGACAAAGGCGAAGGTCAAATTCAGTCATGGTTAAAGTAGAAATCTGCATTAAAAACTTAACACATGTATAAGTTCATTGCTGTAGCTTCAAAAACAAGAAAGTAGGTCAGTTAGTCAAAATCAGTCAATGTCGGAGTTCATTTCAAAACTGTATACATAGTCCAAATTCCATTGATGTAGCCCCAAAAGCAGAAAGTAGGTCAGTAGGTCAAGCTCAGCAAAGATCAAATTTGAAATCTGCAGACAAAACTGTATGCATAGTCCAAATTTCATTGATGTACCTCTCAAACAGAAAGCAGGTCAGCAGGTCAATGTTAGCAAAGGTCAAAGTTAAAATTATCCATTTCATTGTTGTAGATTCAACAACAAGAAAGTTGGACAAGGTCAAGGCCAGTCAATATCGAAGTTGAAATCCACAGACAAAACTGTATATATAATCCAAACTTTATTTATGTAGCTCTAAAAAGACAGAAAATATGCCAGTAGGTCAATGTCATGGTCGAAGTTGAAATATTCATGCCAAATTGTCCATATAGTTCATTGTTGTAGCTTGAAAACAATAAAGTACGTCACTTTCCAAATATCTAAACTCTGGGCCTTTCGTTTTTTGAGAAGAAAATATGTTATGTTTTTTTCTTTCCTATGCCATGGCAACCATAGTTTTACTTTGAAAATCGTTTGTAGAGGGTCACACAAGGAACATAAATGCCGAGTTTAGGAGATGTCATTTGAAGAAATTGTTGACGTATGCATACACGCTCGACAGACGGGACCACGGACATCATATGATCACAATAGCTCATCATGTGAGCTAAAAAATGAAGTCCGTGCGCATGTTAATAGACAGGGTGACCCCTGTAAGTAGACCAATGAAAATCCTACTTTCATTTTAAAACCCAGTTTCTTTGCTGACGCACAAAACACTTCGGTGAAACCGAAAGTTACATACCGTCATGTGCAGTGTTCACAAAAACACATGCTGTTTCAAAATATGCCGGCTGCACGAAGGATATAATGGCAGACAGGATTATAACTACAAATGTATAACGATTGAATCGTTTTAAAGGCGTTGTCCTTTTATATAACGTATTTGCACTTCATGTAAAAAGAAACTACACCAATTTCATGCTTTTTACGTGTGATATAAAATGGACAGATTCATAAAACTTGATATAACACATTACCGTCTGATATACATTTGTACATGTATTTAATAAGAAATTTTGACCGTTTATAATGTGGTACGACTTCACGATATACACTTTGCCTATATAAGACAGTAACGGCTTCCCGTAGTGCAGCAGTTAATGTGAACTAACGGTCGAATTTATCATGATTTAGATTTCTTGTATAACGCTATTGCTAAATATATGTATGCACATATATGATGTCAATTCATATTTTGATCAGAAAAATTAACTTATTTGGGGGATAATGCAATATTAAAACAACAGTTTAATTCTTGTAATGAAATCATAACACTTCTACTAGATAACCGTTTACAAAAATGAAAATATTGACCAGAAATTAGCCATATTAACTATTCTAATTTTAATTGTTTGTAATCTGGAAATTTGTCACAGCCAGTCCATTTGATGATTATCCAGTCAGTCAACCATGTTGGAAGGTAGTCATAGCAACGGGCCATAGTCTGAAATGAAATATAAAGATGCAATCTAGTTTACTGCTGAAGTGCCTCATAACAATTTATATATGTGTATATCTATTTGTATGTGTATCTATCAACTATAAGGGTTCCTCCTGCTGGCTTAAACTGATATTTCTCTTCAAAATGACCATCATGACACTGAGAAAGACCCTGTTCACTGATTTATACTCCTATTTAATCTATATCAGTTTTGTTTCTATTGAATATTGTTTGTAAAAATGAAGTACATTGTATAACTCATCATTTTCATGTTTTTAATGTATTTGCTGTGTTTTCTGCTTTGTTTTTGACTATATATGGACTTTTTGAATGGTATATAACTTTGAAGAAGCAGGAGGAAGTGACTAATTGACAAACCATCAGGATACAACTACTAAAGAATAAACTTGTGCAACGCTTGTGGTTTACCAAGCTCATGTTTCTGACTTCAACCTAGCAATGGGATATATGAAGATTTTGAAGACACACCACATGTTGGGTTAAATCAAAACCCCGGGCGGGGTCAATTTTCCCCCGGTAGTCATGTTTTGAACAATCTTGGAAGATGTCCAATATGCATGGCTACAAACCAAATATCTAGGCTTAAGACATTGCAGTTTGAGAGAAGATTTTTAAAGCCTTCCTATATAAGCCTTTGTAAAATCAAATGACCCCACTGGCGGGGCAAATTTTTATCCGGGGTTCATTGAGACGGGTGCGATTTTGATAGTTCTGAATTGGAAATTGATACACAGAAGAACTGCTGATGTGTTCGATAAAGCTTTTTTAAATTCTCGGAATAAATTCCTTCAATTCCGGAAGACGGGAGCAATTTAGATGTTCTGAATTTGGAATTGATTACTATAATTTGAAAAAAATCGTGATAGAGGTCCACTAGCCAATGCTACATTCTGAATCTCCAAGCTCTAGAAATTGTGATTTCAGAGAAGAAGAGTTTTTAAGTTTTTTCTATTTGTTGCCGTAGCAACCAGAGTTCTGCATTGAATAACATTCTGAGAACATTTTTAGTAGAGCTTCATGCAGGGTACATCCCTAACAAGTTTCATAAAAAACAATATTGGCCCAGTTGTTTCAGAGGAGATGTCGTTTGAAGCGAAATGTTGACGGACGACGGACGGACGGACGGACGGACGGACGGACGACAGACAATCATCGATCCTAAAAGCCCATCCTGACACAAAGTAAATGTACCAGGTGAGCTAAAATTGTAGTTAGCTGGGTTAATAATGAAACCCGCGATGCGCTCTAGAGTCCTGCTTTTATAACCCCTCTGTCGTGGCGATTAGATAGACAAAAAAACTTGATATTAAAGAAAGCCCTGCACCAAGCTATATATTTACAGAGATAATTTTAACTTTGTTTGTGAACGCACTGTGTCAGGATCAAACCAGTTTCCACCATATATGAGATAACGTGTATGTGGACGTTCGCTAACGATGGCATCCTCAAGGGCGTCTATTACTGGCTTTGTCGTAGATCCACCTCCGCCTGTCCTCACTTGCTGTTTTGCAATTTCGGCGTCAAAGTATTTTCTACCGTACGTTTTACGAACATCGTCAGATGCTGCCTCCCACATTTCATCTGCCTCTTCTCTGTACCTTTGAAACTAAAAATTATACTATAAAATGTGAAACAAAAAAGGAATTGCCTGAAAAGCATTCCAAGAAATTTGTTGATGAAATAAGAAATTTATCAAAGCTGGACATAATGAAAAGCAGTTGAGCCATGTAGATATACATAGAAGGTTGTATTTTATATCAGGAAATGCAGTAATGCGACACTTTTCCATTCAAGGTTGCCATCAAACTTGGAACACAAATGACAATAAGGCAAAGTGAAGAACACTAGATACAGTCTTGCATTTTTATTTTCGGTTCTAACACTTTAAAGTTTTTCCTTTACCATCACTACGAAAGATAAGCCAAAAAACTTTCACCTTTCTGCATTAACTTTTGTCGTCTATCTGACCGTCTGTTTATACACCACGCTTTTAGTTTTATAACGTCATCAAAACGGAGTGATTTCAAACATGGAACACAAATAGATACAAAGAGAACATAAGTAGTTATTCTCTTTTTCAAAAATATCTTTAAAAAAGTTCTTACAGCATGTTCATTTGAACTTGCAGTAACTGTGCTGAAGTTCCCGGGCTGTATAACAGAAACATGGACAACAAATTTGAGCATCTCGAGACGCAGAGAGTCGGCCATTGTTTCTAACCCATGCTTTGTTATGTGATAAGCGGAGTCAGCAGGAAATGGGAAGCGACCTCTCACGCTGGATACAATAGCTACTCTTCCTAAAACATGAGCAACTAGCATAAGCAAAGTTTGACATTTTGTTTGAAAAATATATCTCGTGAGACAAGCTGGAGTTTACTGTTATCGAACATTTAACATTCTTTGTAAATTTGCTACGCACTCTTATAAAAATACTTTGAATTATATATCACACAAAAATAAGGAAGTACCAACAACTGCAGAATATGCTCTATTTTAGAAACAGCAATATCCTACAATGTTAATGGTGGAATTATTTAAGAAAGTTTAACGTCTACAGTTGGTGAATGAGTTTATTCAAAAAAGTTTGAAAATCATCACAGTAGATTTCTGATATAAAGTCATAAATTCACCTTTGTATTCTATTCAAAGGCAGGTAATTTCAAAATTTAAATCTTTGTAGCCTCAACCGCTTTTGCATTATGATTTTATAAAACATTGAGTTTTCTAGGCTTGACATTATTTTCTCTCAAGTGACAGCAAAAAGAACATTTTGTAAGGACAACCAATTTTTTTTTTTTTTTTTGACAAAATGTCTGCTTTCACTATACGAGTTATATCAATTTTTGCATGATAAATGACTTTAATTTTTAGGCGCATTTTATTCTTTGTTATTTGTCTTATTTCTAGTCAAAGTAAAATTTACTTTGATTTAATATTTTGTTAAATATTTGGATAATAAAGGTGTAAAGGTTTCATTTTGGGAGAGTATATAAGGAATAGGATTTAATCGTGTGAAAACGTCTGAGGTGATGTTGCGGATAGTACAAAATACTTCAAAACTGGGAAAGATTCAGCAAATTAAATGTTGTATATAGTTTGTTGCTAGAATGGGCAGAATAGGGCAGTCGTGTTTTGAATTTGGCACAATAAAATTTTTATTACAATTGCATGATTAAAGTATGAACGTGTAGGACAGTATGAGGAAAAACCACTAAAGTCACTCACTGATTTCACAAAGTTCCGTTAATATAAAAATTAGACGCTGCATTCTTTTCATTACATAGTCATATCTTGATATTAAATTTTATAATATCAGTGTAGCGAACTAGTGTAGTGCTTAATTTTGATATAAAGTACACATGATAAAGGCTGTGAAATCAATGAGTGACTTGTTATTATTATTTAGATCTGAGATTTATGAAATAAAGTAAGATAGTGCTAACACGCCATTTTTATTTCGATGATGTGACAATTGCTTACCTTTGTTTTTACGTACCAAGTACAGAAAATTTCTGACCATCCTTATGGCACCAAAGTAGTTAACGTTCATTACTTTCTTGTACAAATTAACTGTACACAATTCGACATCACCCATCACATTGAAACCGGCATTACTCACAACAGCCCAGAGACCTGAAATTGTAAAAAAGATAATATGAAAGTCTCTACACGTCTAAGTTTATGACTTAATATATATCTTAAATCTATCTAAGTATTTAATGTATAAACTTCGATATCTTCAAATTCAATTGTGACCGCATAGTAATAATGAAATTGTACCATGGGTACTGAAAACGTAGTCATCCTAGATACTTTTGTATCTTACCGAGGTATTCCGCAATGCTACCTAAATTTTAAATGAAGATATCGAACACTTCATATTCTTATTGAGAAAATATTCTTGTTCTAAAAGTACGGAAGCAACAAACCGCTTTCAGGAAGATGTTTAACCACATAGCCATGTGCTTCTTCTACACTTCTGTCAGAGCCAACATCTAGTGGAACAATATGCAGACGCTTAGAGGAGTTTGCTTTCAACTTTCGTGCACCATCTCCCTCGGGATTTAAACATCCAGCAAATACCGTAAACTGAAGTGAATCTAGTCGCCGGGCGAGATCATGTCCGAAACCTGATAAGGATAGGTGAGCTTAGTTAGTTTTTGCAGTAAAATGCGTTTCATCATTTTTCTCTGTACGCTGTCAGTTAACCTTCTTAATTCATAGCGCTCCAACACGCGTTTAAGAATACATAAAACGTGGATAAAATCAATCAAGGCAAACTATTTTTTAAATATTTCACTTAATTAACCGTAAGGGTCCATCTTATCAAGACGCAACATAAAAGTATAAATACTTCGTAAAATGCAATGTCATTAAGTTTTCGCCAATTATTGTTAAATGTTCTACATGCATCTTTATTTCCACTTCAAAAAGTTTTTAATATATTATTACTTTTTTTTATCAGAATCGGCAAATGTGTCCCGTAAAGCATAGTTCAAATTTTAAAATGTTACAAATTAAATGTCTGTTAAAAGAAGTTTAAACTTTCTATAAGATATAAAAGTAAATACATTGTACATAAAGATCTTAAAAAAAATAAATATTTCTTTGAAATATAAAGGCGCGATCGTACTCTAGATTTAGTTGCTCTCTTTATTCTGTATATAAAAATGCATGAAGCAAATTTTAACTCCGACTTGAAAAGGAAGAAATACTAAAATGGTACTTCTATGCAGTGCATCCCTCGCCAATGTCGCAAAATGCGCAAAAATCAGAAAACTGGAGAAAGAATATTCAGATTGGAGACGTGTTAACCATTCAATGATTTAATTAAGGTGAAAGCAAACTATAAAAATACTCTCTAGCCAACCTAAGTGTTTGGTACCAACGGAAATTTGAATATAGTTCTGATTAAGATCTATATTTTATTTAAGAAATAATAAATGCCTCCCTGTATTTTATCGTTGAATAAAATATAGTCAGGAATTTGGATGCGTAGTAATTCAATCACGAGTGCGTAGCACGAGTGATTGAATTTTTCGCATCCAAATGACTGACTGTATTTTATTCAACGATAAAATATAGGGAACAATTTATTATTTCGATTCTAACACGTTATTTTCGTTGAAAACAATCCTGAACTTTATTTAACGCGTAGTAGTACATCATTGTAACCTTAAAACGCGAGATACGATTGGACGCGTTTGGTTAAATACGTCACGTCGTTACGTCATTTAAAGAAAGTCGTCCTTGGAAAAACGTGCTGTATTTTATCGTAAAATAAATACAGGCTTTTATCTATATTTCTTGCATACCCCCCGGGGAAAGTACTGGCGGATCCCAGCACGCGGAGGGAAGAGATCAGCCTATACTTTCCCTTGGGAAAGTACATCGCGGGCTTACTTAACAGCATCTGAACTACTTTCGTGTATTCAACTCTTACCTGGAACACTTTATTTCCGAGATACGTTTCACGGCGGTTTATTTGTAAAAGATAGTCATAATTTTCATAAATTTAAACTACGGTCTCATAAGAAAGCACAAACTTTGATAGTTTTCAAATAAATGTAACAGGAATTTCATTTTTAGAAATGGTTCGAATTTTCAGGGGACGCAATAACGGTTCAAGTTACGAAACTTGTTGGTAACGAATATCCATGTAGTTTTGAAGCGAGAGCTGATTGCGAAAAGAATTGGTGCTTTTTATGATGTCACAAGAAAGAGCATCAGATTTTAGGAATGTATAGCAATAGAATCTATTCACATTTCAAGGAACAAACCTGCATTCATACGTTTTTCAAAACAAAAAATGGCAGTGAATGACGTCACAGTTTCTCTTCATAAGTGACGTCACTGTGTAAACAAAAACAGTAAATTAAGTCAATATGGATGGTATAGTCGCATTAATGAAATAAACTGGACGTGCGTCAGGGGAATTTCTGTTTAGGATTTAATTAATATCTTTTTGTTTCACCACGTAAATAAAGTACAGTTTTGAATGCCATCAAGCACTATGTATTTAGCGCAAGATACATGCACAGTGGTTAATTCACGTGTGAACCTACCAAATTTCCTACGCAAAGGGGTGCCATGCAGGGAATTATATTTAATCAACATGAAGTTTTGATTTACCGCAACATAGTATTAAGCGGTTTTCTCGTAGAAACCAATTAAGGTATGCAAGAAGGTTGTCCCGACCCTCGGGAAAGCGGGGGGAAGTCGGGACAACCCAGTCCTCCACAGCAGGCCATGTAAGATCCTCATAGTTTATATAGGAAAAGCAGCCGCTTGTGTTAGAATTGACGTTATTTATGTACATAACGTTATCATGACGTCGCAAACATGACTATGTCGCAACATTTTTACGTCTGTTTTACGGAGACAATTTTTGTCTAATACTTACTGTACAGAGATCATTTGTTGACGTAAAGCAATAAAATTGGCATCAAGATTAAGCTGTTAAAATTGCCAACACGGTTATTTAGTTTGAATTCCGTTGCGTTTATTTTGTGCAAAAAGACACCGAAAAGTAACATTTTCTTTTTCTGAATGTATCCACAGAAAAGCTTCGCTCGAAATTTAAAAACATAATCTGTCGCTAACTTTTTTGCCAAAAATTAATTTGTTTTTAATTAAAATATAATCTAAATATACGCCAAAAATTAGAAACTTTTACCGTGTCGTATTTAATAAGCAGGCTTTTTATATTTTGACACATACTGTAGGCGTCAAAATACGTTTTTTTCGATGTTGCAGTTTGAAAGTGTTTTACGGGGCATTGAAAATTTATTATACGTACTATTAATCACCGAATTACATGAGTATTATTACGAAAATCTGAAAACGGGAATGTTGGTAACTATGCGTAATTCTTGTGTAACTGAAGAACGGGTTTATTATTGTATTTAACTCATTTTATTTTTCATATTCACCGGGTTCTATACTCCTGCATGTCAAAATACGATCGTTTTATATACTAACCTATTACAAAGTGATAATAAATATACACTTTATTTTGGCAAGTGTCCTTTTTGACAGTTTCACACAATTAAAAATTCTCGATATTTCTGTGGTATTTGGATGTACAAAATGTACTTGTTTGTAGACCAGTGGTAAAGCGTAATTACTTGTAATCATTAAACCTATATATGTTGAAATGTCATGATTTGAGCTCCTCTATACCGATGTGACACGTTATGTAAGAAAGCTGGTTCTTTCAAGAAACGATGACTAGGTTAACTCATGAAACGGCCTCTTGATTATAAAGTTTTTGCAGTAAAACGCGTTTCATCATTTTTCTCTGTACGCTGGCTTGGGTATGTTAAGCAGTGTGTCTGTACAGTATCTCGAATACGAAAATAAACCTGTTAAAAGGACCTAAAATACAGAAAACTGCTTTCCCAAAATGACATAAGATTAACGTATAGCCATTGCATGGGGTCAAATTTTAATGTTGATAAAAAGAAACTATTTCTCTGTTTAGTACCATCTGCAAAACACATGTAAAATACAAAACAATAATTTAATATATCCTGGATATACTCATGCGTACTAATTTATTTCCAGTCTTATTATTTTTAACTATGATAATCATAAGTATTAATCGTTATAGAACATATGATTAATTCACGCATGCACGCGAGTCGGTAAAATCACAAGAAGCTCTCGGAAAGACAACATTTAATGTATATTGTACAGATACGAGAACTTGTGCATATTACTTATACTTAAAATGAAAAAGAAAATTGTAACTAGTTATATGTGACGATGAATTTGGTGGAGTGATGCTGTATATGTCCAACCGATAGTATAAAGGGGGCCCGACTTGTCTGATACGGAACTTCTGCTGTCGGACAAGCGGATTTTTCTGTCCCCGGTCGCGGTTATCCGCAGGCAAGCCGAAATGTTGTGGGGAAAAATAAAAACGAATAAATATTGTACGAAAGTCCTGTTTCACCCAGCTGAGACCTTCTAGATCTATTTGCAGTATCGGGATATCTTAATCACGCCTACTTTAAAAGCGCGCTGTTAATGTGTTTTACTATTATTTGTATGTACATGTATTGCTTCGTGGAGTAGCCTCAATATTTCGACTGCAAGACAGACCAATTTTACAAACTGTCATTACATCTAGTCTGCCTTTGCGAAGGGCGGCCATCGTATATATCAAAAAGCTCTTGCGTGCAATTAGTTGGGTTATTCGTTGAGGTACACCATAAAACTTCCAGTCTATTTCATAAAGTTTGGGGAAAGTTCCATCAATCTGTGTACGCCTGGTTCCTCCATTCACCCGTTGGCACTTTAATATCTGCTATATCCGATATTGTTTCTATATTGAATTAAATTTTTTCTGATAAAATGAGTGCAGATAGGCGGAACGTGACGTCAGAATCAAATAAAGACTGATCGCATGTGTCCTATTTTGCCTTGCAGTTGAAACAACGGAGGGGGGGAGTTAGCCGAAATATACATGCTCTATTAATAGTTTCAGATTCGCTTTGTGTGACGTAAGATTGTAACTGTATTGATTGCTAAAATAGCGTACGGGCAAAGCCAACTGCAACGCGTTGTATAAATGCTATTCGGTTACTAGATGTTTATGTGAAATATATATGTATCTCATTAATCAGCTACAAGTTCACCAAATGATAATCCTGTAATTCATGGTTAATTTGGACGTATAACACATTTAAAATGCCCCGTAATACACTTTCAAACTTTTTAATATATAGAATACATTTTAATTAAAAACATATTAGATTTTGGGAGAAAAATTACAGACAGATTTTTATTAAATTCCGAGCGAAGCTTTTTCTGTGGATACATTCAGAAAAAGAAAATGTTAATTTTTCAGACTCTTTCTGCACAGCATAAACGCAAAGTAATTCAGAGTAAATAACCGTGTTGGCAATTTTAATAGCTTTATTTTAATGCCAATTTTATTGCTTTACGTCAACAAATGATCTCTGTACAGTAAGTATAAGACAAAATTTGTCTCCGTACAAGAGACGTAAAAATGGCGCGACTGCGACGTCATGGTAACGTTATGTACATAAATAACGTCAAATAAAATATGGATCTAAATCAGATATATCGTCAAATTCTCGTTGGTACCAAACACTTAGGTTGGCTAGAGAATTTCTTTATAGTATGCTTCCACCTTTTTACCTTAAACAACTGTTTTAGCACAACGATGCGACTATTGTAGCCTACGCGAGAGGCACTGAGATACAAACTAAAACACTGCTATGTAAGCGTATGTGTCTATAAGCCTACATTTACCTGTATCACAACCTGTAATGAAAATACCCTGATGCCTATTCACTATAGTCCCGGTGGATTTTTTACGAATGATTTTCAAACACACATAAAGTGTGCAAACACAAATCAAGTATGCATATACCGAAGATGTAACCAGAGAATAAAGTAACACACAAAAAGTAATAAAGTATGTAAACTCGACAAGCTTAAGATTGATTAAATCTAAAACAGCCATGTCCAATTTCAGAGACGAAATACAACCATGTCTTATCACGAAGTAGTTACGGTATGTGGGATCAACGTGGAGAATAGTGCATGTCCCTGGCCTGTACAAGAGATAACAGCTACAATGATTTTACACGAAATGCATTGGAGTAAGTGCATGTACATCTACATATATCATGCATTTTCTAAAACGTACATGTATTGCAGATTACTAGTAAATGTTAGATCAATAAAGTTCTCATGTTTAAAAGACAAAACTCATAAACAGCGACTACGAAGGAGAATATTAAAATTAGTAATTATGAAGACCCGTAGAGTTGTTTTAGGGATGTATCTCAATGTAACACTTCAAATGACCTTATTTTTCTTTAATGACTAGGTGTCAATCTTAAGGCATTTTAAGACATTCCAAATACCTATAGCATACAATATTGTGTCATAACTGTTTCCAAACCCATCGGCAAATGTTAAAATGCTCTATGTGTTCAAACTCATTTTCTGTCACTATATTTTATATTGGCGTTGTTGTCGTGCATTGTCGTGCATGTTACCTATTTGCAAGAGTGTGTAATGTAAAACAAGAGCTGTCCATAAGACAGCAAGCTCGACTATTGTGGGTGTTTGCTAATAAAACAAAACTTTTATCAGTATAATAGCAAAACAAAATTCTGCTAACTATTAATTATAAACTAGGAAAGTTGAATCATAAAAAAGTCAAAATCTATCACTATATATTTAATTTTTGGTAAATTAATTGTTTGATACAAAATGTACCCCTGAACACTATTGCTAAGTTTGATATAACTACCATATATAAAGTGGTTACTAAGATATGTGCATGATAGTACCTTGCATGCAAAACTTTAACCAAATTTTCAAAGTCAAACAAGGGCCATAATTTGCACTAAAGTTAAACAAGAGTTATCTGTCTTGATTGTGTGACACCCCTTAAGACATTAACAAAGTTTCAAGTCAATATCATAAGTAGTTACTAAAATATGTGCATGATAGTACCTAGCAGGCAAAACTTTAACCAAATTTTCAAAGTCAAACAAGGGCCATAATTTGTACTAAATTTAAACAAGAGTTATCTGACTTGATTGTATGACACCCCTAAAGACATGAACAAAGTTTCAAGTCAATATCATAAGTGGTTACTGAGATATGTGCATGATAGTACCTAGCAGGCAAAACTTTAACCAAATTTTCAAAGTCAAACAAGGGCCATAATTTGCACTAAAGTTAAACAAGAGTTATCTGACTTGATTGTATGACACCCCTAAAGACATGAACAAAGTTTCAAGTCAATATCATAAGTAGTTACTAAAATATGTGCATGATAGTACCTAGCAGGCAAAACTTTAACCAAATTTTCAAAGTCAAACAAGGGCCATAATTTGCACTAAAGTTAAACAAGAGTTATCTGACTTGATTGTATGACACCCCTAAAGACATGAACAAAGTTTCAAGTCAATATCATAAGTGGTTACTGAGATATGTGCATGATAGTACCTTGCATGCAAAACTTTAACCAAATTTTCAAAGTCAAACAAGGGCCATAATTTGCACTAAAGTTAAACAAGAGTTATCTGTCTTGATTGTGTGACACCCCTTAAGACATTAACAAAGTTTCAAGTCAATATCATAAGTAGTTACTAAAATATGTGCATGATAGTACCTAGCAGGCAAAACTTTAACCAAATTTTCAAAGTCAAACAAGGGCCATAATTTGTACTAAATTTAAACAAGAGTTATCTGACTTGATTGTATGACACCCCTAAAGACATGAACAAAGTTTCAAGTCAATATCATAAGTGGTTACTGAGATATGTGCATGATAGTACCTAGCAGGCAAAACTTTAACCAAATTTTCAAAGTCAAAAAAGGGCCATAATTTGTACTAAATTTAAACAAGAGTTATCTGACTTGACTGTGTGACACCCCTTAAGACAGTAACAAAGTGCAAGTCAATATCATAAGTGGTTACTGAGATATGTGCATGATAGTACCTAGCAGGCAAAACTTTAACCAAATTTTCAAAGTCAAAAAAGGGCCATAATTTGTACTAAATTTAAACAAGAGTTATCTAACTTGACTGTGTGACACCCCTAAAGACATTTACAAAGTTTCAAGTCAATATCATAAGTGGTTACTAAAATATGTGCATGATAGTACCTAGCAGGCAAAACTTTAACCAAATTTTCAAAGTCAAACAAGGGCCATAATTTGTACTAAATTTATACAAGAGTTATCTGACTTGATTGTATGACACCCCTAAAGACATGAACAAAGTTTCAAGTCAATATCATAAGTGGTTACTGAGATATGTGCATGATAGTACTTAGCAGGCAAAACTTTAACCAAAGAAGCAACGCCGACGCCGACGCCGACGCCGACGCACAAGTGACTGTAATAGCTCTCCATATTCTCCGAATAGTCGAGCTAAAAAGACAACAGTTGTATAAACTGATATATGCAATTTATAAGCCAAAACCTCAACTTCTTTGAATGATTTATTAGCAAATTTTCTTTTTCCTTTATTTTGTAAACGTTATTTGTTCACAAAAAAGACATGATAGATTTTGCAAATTTATGCCAAATTTTACGTTAATGTGCTTTAACTATGTATTTGTTTCTCGGGATTCAACGCCCGTATTTAAGTTCATAAGCCGATAGTTTACCTAACCATCATTCATGGAAAAAGAAGTATATCCTCCATAAGGAGCTACCAACTGTCTAAAATAAAGAGAAGTCGGTAGTAAGACTCCCATGTTCTTTGATCAATGAGAGGTTACAGTGATTTCAAGTCAGCGACTCACCAATGCAGTCTTCTTTCACTTCTGACTTGTAAAATGGTCTTATTGGAAAGAAATATTAACAAACACACTTAATCATTTAAACATTTATTTTCATGTTAACGAAATTATAGCATGTCTCTATCTAGATGGGTATGTTTACCAGAAAGCAAATTTGATGACTAGAAATAAACAAAATGTAACAAGAGCTGTTTCTAAAACACGTATGCCCCCTTGATGCAAAAGTTGTTCTATGCAAGGAACAGTTTTAAAGTAAAAGTAACTGAGAAATTCGTAAAAACGGGGTCTGTAGTAATTGTAGAATTGAAAAAGAAATTCTAAAAAGAAAATGAAACAGTCATTCCATAGAACAATTTTAGAATTTAGCATTGACTTTGACTCTAGTGAAAAAAGGTCACCTTGGCTGTTTCAGGTGTGTTCTTAGGCAAAGACACTTACTTAAACAATTTAGAAATTGAAAAAAAAATCGCAGAAAAACTATTTTTTATAAGTGACCTTAATCATCTAATGTTTTTTTTTGCTTGAAACAATTTAAAACTCAAAAAATAAATTGAAAAAAAACGGTAACAGTAACTTCGAAAAAAAAGTTTTATTGCTTAAAAAAATATAAATTATTTTTAAATATCTTTCTCTCCATGCAAGCTACTTACAAACCAAGTTTCATTGCAATTGGTTACTTCTATCTCATGTTATTAAGCGGAAACCATTTTTCTATTTTTAGTAACAGTGACCTTGACCCTTGTGATCCAAATGCAATCTCAAGCTTCCTCACCCCGCAAATTACCTACAAACCAAATTTCATTGCAATTGGTTACTCCTAACTAAAGATATTGAGCGGAAACCATTCTACAATTCTGGGTCACTGTGACCTTGACCTTTAACCTATTAATTTCAAAATCAGTAAGTGTCCTCTACCGGTTATGACCAACTTCCACATCAAGTTTCATTATGCTAGGCCCAAGCGTTCTCGAGTTATCGTCCGGAAACCGTTCTACAATTTCGGGTCACCGTGACTATGAAGTTTGACCTACTGACCTCAAAATCAAAAGGGGTCATCTGCTGGTCATGACAAACCTCCAAATCAAGTTTGAAGATGCTAAGCTCAAGCGCCTTTAAGTTATCATCCAGAAACCGTTTTACTATTCCGGGTCACTGGGACCTTGACCTTTGACATACTGACCTAAAAACTATACTGCATATCATGACCAACTTCCACATCAAGTTTCAAGATCCTAGTCCCAAGCTTTCTTGAGTTATCATCCGGAAACCAGTTGGTAGACGGACGGACGGACAGACAGACATACCGTCCGACATCTGCAAACCAATATACCCCTCTTCTTCGAAGGGAGCATCATAGCACTTCTCCCTCTAGAAAACACTTTTACAAATATGAAACTATTGACTGGACATTGGCCAAATGATTTATTCTAATTTTATTTTTTTGTAGTCTGGAAATTTGTCACAACCAGTCCATTTAATGATTATCCAATCAGACAGCCATGTTGGAAGGTAGTCATAGTAACGCGCCATAGTCTGAAATGAAATATCAAGGTGCAGTCCAATATTACGTGTTACAGCACATACACTAATGTATATGTTTACGTTAATGCTCGACCTGTAGTCATGCACACACACCTGACAATAAATACCGATATTTGAGTAAGCATAATTATACTATTGCTATTTTAATAACTTGAAACGTAATAGTAATGTTTTATGAAATTATTTTCTTAAAGACAGTTACATTCTGTAAAATATATATGAAAGTTTGTTATAGTGTACATATACAAAAATTGACCGAAATACACGCAAAAAACACTTATTTTACAGAGCAGTACAGAAACCAACAGGTGGTATAACAAAGTGGCAAAGAACCAGGGCAGTAACAACCCTGCAGAGCAAAATAAATTGCTTGTCTATGATCAGAAAACAAACAAAGGAAGTGTATCCAAGGCAACTGCGTTTTATGAGCTCGGTAAATTGTTTGAAGAATAAGGAACAAGACCAAAACTTTAAAAAACCAATCTAAGCAAGACCTATAACCAAAGCATACACATCCCGTTCAGTTTGTGTATCAGAAAGAAGTGAACGCCACGCAGTCAAAAACTTGAATGCTAGTTGTGAATTTGTCATCAAACAAGACAGTTTGTCTATGTATACACACAGGCACACGCGCACGTTTTACTATAATACCAGTATCAAATGTACATACCGCGTTTGGATCAAACCAGTTTCCACCATTTATGAGATAACGTGTATGTGGACGTTCGCTAACGATGGCATCCTCAAGGGCGTCTATTACTGGCTTTGTCGTAGCTCCACCTCCGCCTATCCTCATTTGTTGCTTTGCAATTTCAGCGTCAAAGTATTTCCTACCGTATGTTTTACGTACATCGTCAGATGCTGCCTCCCACATTTCGTCTGCCTCTTCTTTGTATCTTTGAAACTGGAATTTAGGTATGCTTTTGAAACAAGAGGTAAAGTTCCAATGTTCAAATGAATGTACAAAATATTGTTAATCAAAGGAGTCAATTAAGAAAAAAATGCAATGCCTTGGCTTATGATATAAAATATACATTCATAAACAAATCATATTTGAAATACTATTTCAAAATTTGCTTCAGACAGGAAAATGTCTATTTATAAAGTACGTCTCTCTACGGTGATAAAGGAAAGGAATAGACTGAAATTATCAATCATTATATTAACAATTCTGAAATATTTCTTCATTCTAAAAACTAATTTAACACGTCTAATTCTTACAACTTGTTCGTTTTGACACGCCGTTGCTGTACTGAAATTTCCAGGCTGTACAACAGAAACTCGGACACCAAATTTGAGCATCTCGAGACGTAGTGAGTCGGCCATTGTTTCTAACCCATGCTTCGTAATATGATAAGCGGAATCTGCAGGACATGGGAAGCGACCTTTGACGCTCGACACAATAGCTACTCTTCCTGAAACATAACAGAAGTGTCAGCGTAATCTGAAGCTTTTAGGTCACTGTTTCTGTAAATTGATTGATCTATACGTCCTGCTAGATGCTGTAGCAATCTTATAGTTATATGTACAAATTCATACATTATTTCTTAATTCATCTCGCTGTGAATTTGGCGGTCGTGCATATGGAATACCGGTAATGGAGAATACGCCTATAATGGTTTTCAAAAGTTCTTATAGAAAAACAATTCCTAGATTTAAAAGAAAAGAGACGGTGGAATCGGACATAGCAATTTAGTAAAAGTTGGTAAACCAAACATAAATGTAGTGTATATAGTCGGTAGAGCTTTAGTTTTTAAAACGTGGAAGTTAAAACAGGTAGCATTATGAAGTTCGGTAGTGTTGTAGAGTTTTGGTAAAGCATTATGCCTACTCCTTAAGATGATAAACACGAGATATGTGTTAAACAGTTTCGTTAAAACGTTACATCGACCTCCAATTTCTTGGCTCTAAGTATCGATATATCATTGACCGACGTTAAAATGGGATGAAATATAATGAACTAGCTTTTAGTTTCAATCAGTATGTAGTCAACCGCATTATACTACCAACCGCTTCGTTGTGCAAACATTTAAAGATACAATATCAAAGAAAAAGAAGTTTCAAATATTTCAAAGGTCAACACATATCTTAAAATACGTCATAAAAAACATGATGATTGGCAAGCAATGTTTTCTCAAATTTCTAGCAACAATAGCAAAATATTTTACAAAGGTATATTGAAACTTAAAAAAGACCTGGGTGGTATTTTTGCTATTTTACTGACAAAAGTCAAAAGTTTAATGTTTAATCTATAACATGCTGATAAAATATGAAAACACTTGATGAAAAATTATACCCATCACGGGCTTTGTATTGGACCTTTAAATATCTACTTATTCTGATGTTGATAAACTTGCGAGTCAACTGTTTTTTCCATGGACTAGAGATGTTGACTACAGTGAGTGGATACAAAATCATCAGAAGAGTTATTAAATTGCCTTTCCTGAGAAATGATATACCGGGTATAAATTTATATGAAATATAACTCAGTAACTTTAAACTGCTACCGAAAGTTTGTACGTTGCAAAAAGAGTTCAGATAAATGTTCATATTTCAATGACTTTTGTTAGGAGTGATTGCTTACCTTTGTTTTTGCGTACCAAGTACAGGAAATTTCTGACCATCCTTATGGCGCCAAAGTAGTTGACGTTCATGACTTTCTTGTATAAATTGACTGTACACAATTCAACATCACCCATCACATTGAAACCGGCATTACTCACTATAGCCCAGAGACCTGAAAAGGTAATTTACTGTAAGATAGTCACTTTAAGTCTACATATTTAAGTTATATTTTTTCAACTTGTTTTTTCTTAAGTATTACATGTACATTATTTCAAGTGACACTACAATTACACATATTCGTACACTAGGTTTTACATTATTTAGATCGGTATATTTATGATATGTGTTTTAAGGTACATGTACAATGTATTTCAAGAATGAGCCAATTCAACGGCCACTTTCCAAAACGTTGGGCATTATGTATACTAAAGAGAGGTCAGAATGGGTTGAAAATCGTCTATTCTGTGTGCAGTAGTTTTCAATCGTGACGGTGGTCACCGTAAACACTAAAGGTGTTTGCCAATTTAACACTTTCTAAGATTTTTACAGTAGTGAAAATAACACACCGCTTTCAGGAAGATGTTTTACCACATAGTCATGTGCTTCCTCTACACTTCTGTCAGATCCAACATCCAGTGGAATAATGTGCAGACGCTTGGAAGAATGTGCTTTCAACTTTCGTGCACCATCCCCCTCCGGATTCAAACATCCAGCAAACACTGTAAATTGTAGCGAGTCCAATCGCCGGGCGAGATCATGTCCAAAACCTAATCAAAACAGATACATGTATACCGTTGTTTCATAGTAATGTACTAAATCGATAACGCGTCAGAACGCGTTTTAAAAGATATAAAATATGGATAACGTAATGGCAAGACATGTTAAATATTATGCATAATTAACTAAAATGGCGCCTCTAAGCAAGACGTAAGACCAAAGTATAAAGACTTCATATCATGCTTTATTGTTTCTTCTTTTTCGTCAATTATTTTTGGATCGATTGTTGAGTATAGAAACTCCTACGGCGGAACGAACAACATAAAACAAGTACTTCCGTTTGTTAGGCATTATTACTGTCTTCTGTGTGTTTTCAAAATTATATAGATCTAAATAATTTCAAAACATTTCAGAATAACATAATTGATTTTGCTGTTGTTCTTTAAATTTGTAATTAATCGTTAACACTATTAAGGCTCGATCGAACAACTTGAACATAAAAATAAATATAAGGGTTTTTCACAGACTTAAATTACCGTTCTTGCGTACACTTCAGCGTTAAAGAGCACAAACAGTTATCGATCGGCAAATGAGGGGACAGTTTCAGTCCGATAACGAAAGCGTATACTGTACTGATGGATAATACTATGATTATCGTGTATTATGCTAAATTATTAACTTTTTTTCTCCTACAAATTATATCCTTACTTAAATAAGTACATGTATACTGTCGTAACTTTAGTTAAAATTTGTGGAAAGTCGTGTCTCCAGTTTATAACTTTACTCGTGTAAGGTTTTTCCTGATATATTTACACAGTGTACAGTCTGTGTTGTGCAGAGACAATCGATCCTCAAGTAGTTTCAGTTCTTTGATTAGATGAAGTGCACAAATGTGCATATACATACTAAACGGCGTGTACCTTACACTATAAATGCGTTTTATTCTTTTCAGAGTAAATGCGCTAAACATGACAGTAATAGCTGAAAACGAATACTACATATACATTTGACGACTAAGATAAGAAATGACCGCATGAACTACATATTTGAGATGTTGTGAGAAACACAACATGTGAATGATTAACAACGCAGTCATTCTTTCCGCACTAATAATAGTACAGTTAGTACGAATTATAGAATTGTAGAACAGAAGTCATACTTAAAAATCATGTACATGTACTTATATATATATGTATATATACATCCCTCTATAAATTATGAGGGCTTCGGACAAGAACCGTAGCAGTTAGAAAGTCTAGCCATTTACCTTTCTGTTACTATCACTATCTAAAGTGTTTACTAGTACTTCTTGTTTTGATAACCAGCATCTAAGCCCCTTAAATTAAGTTCCAAATCTTAAAGTTTAACTATCAAATGTCTGTGGGAGGTTAAAACAACACGTTCAATTAGCCTACGATTTATCACCATAAACCTGTACCCGGCTACATTAGGAATCTTAGATATTGTAATATTGCTAAAATATGAAGTAGTAATTAAGTTAATGTGCAAATCGTTATTCTGATATATTTATGAATACATTTGTACATATAATGTATCAAATCAAGTGATAATTCGAATTGAAACACGTAAAATTACACACACGGTTTAAGTGGTAAATACTCGACGCAAATACAAACGTATGTGTCTTTACAGTCAATATTACAAAAACTCTACATTTACCTGTATCACAACCTGTAATGAAAATACCCTGATGCTTATTCACTATAGTCCCGGTGGATTTTTTACGAATGATTTTCAAACACACATAAAGTGTGCAAACACATATCAAGTATGCATATACCGAAGATGTAACCACAGAATAAAGTAACACACAAAAAGTAATAAAGTATGTAAACTCGACAAGCTTAAGATTGATTAAATCTAAAACAGCCATCATGTGTTGCTAGTTAACCTCAATTTCAACTTTAATCACTAAGCGGAATAATGTAAACCGAAACATCCGGCTGAAAATAAATGTGTCAACGTCCTTTTAAAGATAACGGAAAATTATGCTTTTACATGACATACATTTGGAAAACAACTTTCTTAAATTGATGAACACACTACATATGCAAATGTTGTATACGATAAATCATTGAAAAATAACTTATTTGATTTTATAAAAGCATGACACGCTTGACTAAGAACTTGAAAATTAACACTGAACACACGATCAGGTGTTTCTAACAGTCATTTAATTTGATAACTTAAAAAAAGTTCCAGATGTGGAAATCTGAATGTGACGTACACTGCTTTGCCAGTGTTAAATTCGTAATCAACAATCATTTTTAATCACAATAAATCAGAAAAGGAACTGAGAAAAAAATGTCTTAAGAGACTCTAAAAACACGATCGACCAATCAGAAATAGTGTTAAATTACAAAGTATTGATTATTTTACTGCTTTTCCAGCAAAACTTGCAGTGCACACACTTTACTTAATTAAGGGAACAATTCAAAGTCACCTTAAAGTCATCAAAAAGCAAATGAAGATAACACGAACGTCTTTGAATAGTACTACAACATTGTTAAATACCCCTGTTACAGAGCCAGTATAACGAGGATTGACCGCAAAACTGTCGTAAATTGTATGAAATAAAGAAGGACCTACAACAGTTTTGCGGTCAACCCTCGATTTAAGTTAAGGGTACTGTGCTTTCACATTTGGAACATTTTTCAACAAGTGATCAAATTATACGATTAGTAATCTGTATGTGTACATGTCTTGTCACATTGGTTGTAGTCTAAGCAATAAATATAGTATGGTTGAGATGCATCAGTGATACAACACTGTGTCTATATGTGTGCATTAGTATTGTTTTCAATACATGGTTGAAACAAAACAATAATACTACGGATGAGCGAAGTCACTTTAGAAGAAACATGAGTACTGTACACCATATCGTACATGTATTAAGCAAGTCTAACTGATACAGGTAAAAACTCGAACAATCTGAATTATGGGCCCAACTAAGCAAGCATGTCCGTGAAAAATTTATACCTTCCGTAAAGTCGATCTAGTCCTCCATGATTTTTAATTAGGAAACGGGCGTATTGTTCCTCTAGTGATGTTAGTTTCATTTATATTCAAGTTTCGTTTATACACCGTAAATACTAAGTGTACTTGTCATGTGTTTTATGTCTTATTAATTCTTCTTTTAAAGCTGCTCGCTCTCAGTTGCCGTTGAAAAAAAAAAAAATTATCAAAAATGACATATAAATACATAGATATAAAACTAAAGGCTAGACTCAACAATAGAACTAAAAATCTAGGGAGGAATTTGCAAAAAATCGATTGAAAATGCTGGTTTTACGGCACCGCTACACTATATGTTTATATTGGAATTTCAAAAGCGTTTGAAACGCTTTATTATTTGGAAGCGAATTATTTAAAATCTACAGATTTACTTTACAGGAATTTATACTGGAACCTTTTATATGACTATATGTTCTAAAATATGTTATTTTCATACAGTTTGAAGAACTTTGTTTTTTTTACAAAATCTGAGAGCGAGAGGCTTTAACAAAGACGGTAACACAGTTTTTCTTGCTTAAGATGATGCTTTTATTTTACTTGCAAACAAAATAGGACATATGATGCATTTAAGTAATGAAGTATATCCATAGCAAAATAATTGAAATTAATTATAACTTGTTTATTCACCAAAGAAAATATAATCATAATAACGTTGTTCCTGTGATATAATTTAATGTAAATTTGCATTTTAATTTTAAACCAACAGATCAGAAAAGCAGTCTCTTAAATTATAAATAATTTCTATGTTAAAAAGGCAACTGGTGTTGACATTATATCTACTAAATTTCTAAACTTATGAAAAGAAAAGTTTGTGTTTTTCTTTACAGACCTGATAAATCTCACACTATCCACTGGTACATTTCAAGACAGACTCGAAGAATCACAATTCACCCCATTAGTTAAACAAAAAACTAGATGGGTGTTCAGTAAAACACGTGTGTGGCCCTGTTAGACTTTGTCAGTATAACCAAATATTTTGTGACAAAATCAAAGTACAAAAAGGGGCATTACTCTGTCAAATATGACATTGACATACAAAATTTAGCGGAATCGTGACCCTTTTGTTATAAGCAATGCAATTTGAAAGTTTGATGGAGAAATCTTAAGAAATGGTAAAGTTATAGCCAACGTTAAGTTTTTGTGACAGATGGACAGACGGACGGACGGACAAAGCGATTCCTATGTATCGCCTTTTCTACGAAAGGGCGACACAAAAAAGAATTATCCTTTAGGTAATTCTAAGAACAGACCAGTAAGCATCCTACCAAATCTATCAAAAGTTTATAAAAAAAGTACTGTCATGTAAATTAACTGAGTTCTTTGATAATATATTTGATGATTTCCTGTGCACCTTCCGAAAGCGTCATGGCTGCCAAACTACTTTGCTAAGGTTACTTGAGGACTGAAAATGTGCGCTGGATTCAAATCAATATGTTGCAGCAATCTGAATGGATTTAAGTAAGGCCTTTTTGACTGTCTACCTCATTCAATAATGTTAAATAAATTGAAGGGTTATGGTTTATCAGAAAACTCAATAAATCTTATGTAAAGTTATCTGTCCTCCAGGATGCAACAAATTAATATAAACGATAGCGGTAGCTCATGAGATAAAATAGTTCATTCATTACCTATTGAACAATACGTAAAAGTGTAGGTTACAGTAACCATTCATTGCTATGTTGATCATGTAATGAACATAATGTAATGTAAATTTACTTTGTAATTTTACTTTATAAATTGTACAATGCCTTAATTTCATGTATTTATTCTTGATAGTTCGTTTCGCTTCAAGAAATTGCACTGATTATTAATGGTATCTCAACTTTTTGTTCTTGTTCGACTTTTGATTTAACCTTTGATTTCATGGTGTTAAGTATTGGTATATGTTAATTTTCATGCGTAGTTACAAATAGGTATATCATTCAGCTTGCAGGTATTAAATTCAAGTTGCGTAAACATGTAACGCTACTAATCATTTGATAAATCGTTGTCACGTCTATATGTTTGTATGATTATAGTTCATGCTTATATTTTTGTATCATGTCATGTTTATATGTCATGCTTATATGTGTGTATGATGTCATGTTTATGGGTCATGCTTATATGTTTGCATGATGTCATGTTTACGGGTCATGCTTATATGTTTGTATGATGTCATGTTTATAGGTCATGTTTATATGTTTGTATGATGCCATGTTTATAGGACATTTTTATATGTTTGTATGATGCCATGTCAATAAGTCATGTTTATATGTTTGTATGATGTCATGTTTATAGGTCATGTTTATATGTTTGTATGATGCCATGTTTATAGGTCATGTTTATATGTTTGTATGATGTCATGTCAATAAGTCATGTTTATATGTTTGTACATGTATGATTATGTATTTTTAACTGTTGTTTTGTATAATTATATCTATATGTATATATGTTATGCTCTTCAGTATTGGAGGAAAAAAGATATTATTATTAAAACATACGGTAAAATAATTTTCAGATATGCCGCATCTGTTCTGTGGAATTCTCTCCCAGAAAATTACAGAACTTCGGGGAACTTCATTCAATTTAAAATCAAATTTCTTTTTGGAATGGAAATGATTGTAAGTATTCAGCATACAAAACATACAAACTTAGTTACCCACAGAACTGGCCTCGTACTTATAAAAGTTTCTGGAGCACAATCTCATGCGCCGTATGAAATTATGCTCAAGTAATATGAAGTCAAGTTAAGTTATATTTATTTACAAAGTGGGATTTAGTATAAAGATACATAAGCCCAAGAACAGAACTTTTGATTACTTTTATGGAATTCTTACTTTGTTAAAGATCTAACTTGACTTGACTTTTGGTATTACTTGCGCATGATTTCGAGCATGAGATTGTGCTGAAGAAACTTTCATAAGCACAGGGCCAGGTTTGGCAGCATCCTCCTATGTTTATTTTTGTTCTGTTTTGTTCGGTTTACGTTACACCTATAAAGGAATTTAAAGTGCAAATGCACAACTTATTTATTGCTTATGTATTTATTGCCTATATGTCTTTCACATTTTTGTCTGTGTTACATTGCTTTCTGTTATATCGAGTTTGCATGTAGACAGGTTTAGTTTGCCTGTTTTAGATTTATTTTATTTTTGCCAATTTCATTTTTTCTCTCAAATGCTTTTGTTTTATATGCGTTTTATTACTTTACCCCATCCTATGTGATAGCTGCTGATCAGTTCATTTCAAATCTAATTTGTGGTGATATATTTATCTTAAGACATAGTTACACTGTTTATGTTGTCTTGTACTCTCACTATCGTACTATTTCTTTCTATGGCAGTTTTTAGGCTTCTAGTCAAGATCAGCAGATATCATATAGTATTTATCATTTGTACCTAACTGCTGTTTGCATGTACACTTAACCGCTTTAGAAACGCAAAGGTTTCCCCTGTTGAACATTTTTATTTGAATGACGCTATTGTTTTTATTTCATTGTAGTCCTTTTTTGCGATGAATTATAGAAACTTTTACAAGAATTCAATTTTATATTGTTTTTGTTGTGTATGAAATTTGAATAAATTTGAAACACGATAACACTGTTAAAATAAACATTTTGCCACTTTTGCGTTTTTAAACCGGTTGAGTGTATTCCTTTAAGTTACATAATAACTTTAATTTCCATTTATCCATAATACAATTTTAACTTTGCAGTTTTTAGTTTAAACATATTTTATTATTGAATATACATGTATATACACATGATTGTATAATTATACAATAAAGACATGTTTACTACATAAATCAGGAAAAGGGTTGGACCACAAGTTCTTCCAACATTAGTGAACGGCCCTTCCCTTAAGGAGGTTATTTTTAAGATTTTCAAATATAAACTCTACAACTGAAACATGTTTACAAGTACAACAACATATATAATACTAGATGCCCACGTGCAACATGTCGAGCCCGCCTTAGTCAAAAGGGCTAACTCCTTACCAAGTAGAGATGGGTCAAAAAACACCTAAATATTGGATGTAACATGCATGTTGTACCACAGAAAAGTGGTCTCGATCTTTCTCTACGGCCGGTTATAAAAAAGTTACAATATAAGCTATTTATAGTAACAACAAAGGGAAGTAATTCTAAAAACAAGGGTAGCCCATGGTGGTGAACATTTGTACAAAGTAACATCAAAATCCCTCCATGCATGAAGAAGAAATGCTCCAGACAAAGATATTCTTGACTTTGAACTTTAACCTCTAAGTGTGACCTTGACCTTAGACCTAGGGACCTGGTTCTTGCGCATGACACCCCGTCTCATGATGGTGAACATTTGTGCCAAGTTAAATTAAAATCCCTCCATGCATGAAAAAGATATGCTCCGGACAAAGTCATTCTTGAATTTGACCTTTAACCTCCAAGTGTGACCTTGACCTTAGACCTAAGGACCTGGTTCTTGCGCATGACACTCCGTTTCATGATGGTGAACATTTGTGCCAAGTAACATCAAAATCCCTCCATGCATGAAAAAGATATGGTCAGGAAAAAATCGGACGGACGCACGGACACACGGACGCACAGAAGCACGGACGCACGCACATACGCTGAACCGCCAAAAGTGACAACTATATCGAGCTCACCGCAAGCGGGCTTGACAATAAAAGCATCAAGATGGCATGCTACTTTTTATGTTTATAAATATTTTGAAAATTGCACGTGATTGTGATTGGATGAACAAGTAAATAGGGTTTGGGGATCGGTAATGAAAATGAATCAAAGGAATGAAAGTACTGGCGGATCGATTGTCTCTGAACAACACAGACTGTACACATACATGTGTAAATATCAGGACAAGCCTTACACGAGTGAAGTAACAAACAAACTGGAGACACAACTGTCCACAAATTTTTACCTTTAACCATATGTGTAAACTTTAATTTTGAGATAGGAACCCATGTGCTTACCTTTTGCATTCAGGAACTATGTTCAACTACCCTATGAAGTATCATAGCTGTAAATGGTAACTGAGAAGTGGATTTTAACAAAACTGAACTGAAAATTCAAAGTTGGAACAACTTTTAATGTCATTCAAAATTTATGGGATTTGCCCATAAGGTTGATTGAATTGTGCCAATTGATTGATTCGGATTTAACGTCGCACCCAACAGCTAAGGTCATATGGCAACTTCCAGATTTCATGGAGGAGGAAGATCCTGGGTGCCAATTCGGGCATTATTTCAGTCACGGGCGGGCACCTGGGTAGAACCTAGATAGCTTCCAGACATAAAAGAATCCGATCCAAGTAAGGCACGAACCTACAGCGGTGAGGGACAAGTGATCATCACCTTAACCACTCGGTCACAGAGGCAATTGTATGATGCCAAGCAACTGTCTGAAGTTTCAAAGCTTTAATGGTTACCGAGAAAGTGAATTTAAAGAAAGCTTAACCAGATTTAAGACGACACTGCCGACTGACATCAAGAAGTTTATGACAATGGCTCTTCTGTTTTTCATAGTAAAACTAAAAATGGATTAATCATTCTTTTGTTTTTGATTCAGTATATACCTATTGTAGAACAAGTACTTGCAGCTTACATTAACTACTCCGATGAGTGTTTCCTGTGGCTCTGACAAATACTCGCTCAGAATGAACGGATTTGAAGGTCGCAGTAAAAAATGCCACTAACAGGATGAGGACCCACGACCTCCTTGTTAGCAGTTCGACGCTCTACCGCTACGCCACAGCGCCTCTACAAAACGGGAATCAATACCGGAGTTAAAGTGTGGAGGAAGTCGAATACCAGCATTCGATAACGGACATGATCATATCCAAACGAAAGGAAACCTATTTCGTTGCAGCTCTAGTTACTCTTAGTTTACCCAAATCGATGCAGACAAGAACAGAACAGTTCAGTTACTAAATGTAGTCGATATCGGTCTTGATTTGATATACAGTGCCACAGATTTCTAGAAGAACCTTACTGGTTGTGGTCCTAATACTGTGATGTCAATGTTGGTAAAAGAACGAAAAAGATAAACGGTACCTTTTGAGCTTGCAGTAAGAAGCAAAAAAATCGGACCGCCTTCCCAGTACTTGCCTGGTTGAAACAAATTCCTATCCTAAATTGTAGGCAAAAACTGAACAGTGAGTAAAATCAAAGAAGACACAGAATAAATTAATAACTGAAGAAGAAACACAGTGATACGAAGTACCACAGCGGGCCCAAAAACAAAACTGACATGTAAATATTCTAGAAATTGGTGATGGTTGATGTTGATGCATGGCCCCAAAAGAACTCAAGGAAACCAATTCTGGTTGTACAAGCAAAACGTATTTGTGAAGTTTCCTCCGATGAAGACGGACTGTTTACGATTATTTAGATAGTTTTCTAACCAAAGAGTCAGTTTACCATTTATGCCCAACTGTCGTAATTTGAAAATAAGACCTTTATGCCATATACGGTCAAAAGCCTTAGATATGACACAGAATAGTATGCATGTTGCTAGTTTATTATCGAATGCTTCGCTAATTTGGTGATACATGTCGGCTAATTGATACACTGTTGAATGATCAGGTAAAAAACCCGATTGTAAAGAATAAATTAAATAATTCGAATGGAGATGATAATATGCATGTTTTAAAATGACCCTTTCCATCACTTTTCCTATACAACTTATCAAAGATATCAAGTCTATAATAAGATGGGTCTTTTTTTATTCCCTTTTTGAAAAGAGGCATTACTTTTGCGTATTTCCATATGTCAGGGTATAGACCTACAGCCTTATCAATTTGTAGTGATGAAACAATATCTGTAATCTCTCTTTCGGTTATGACCATATCCTGATATCCGAAAAAGACGAATGTGTTTTTGAGATAAAGCTTGGTAATTGGACATTTGAGTCATCTAAAGATGACACAGACACGAAGAAGTCATTTAAGCAATTTGCTTTCTCAATGTCAGTGGTGTAATGAGTGCCTAAACCATTTCTGTCATCCACTAGTGCAGGAAAACACTTTGCAGCTTCCGTACAGAATGGTTTACATTGTTTACGTTTGTTAATAGTCGGTTTAAAAGATAGATCAAGATAGATAGAAAGAGAGAGGGAGGGAGGCAGAGATGGATGGATGGATGGATGGTTTAAAAGCTCTTGGAGAGCTTATGTTGATTTGTTGATATTTCTAACATTCATTGTATATATTGCATTGCACTTTAATGTACAATGTATGACATATATATATCCTTCAATAAATCAAGTTTTTCCTTTTTCAAAGCTGCAAGACTGTGGAGCTCCTTATCATCTTTAATAATGGCTAACCGTCATAACTGACTATTATGGCCATGGCCTCCTTTGTTTTATAAAAAAAATAGTTACGTTTCAATCAGAAAAAAATGTAATTACAAAAAGTATCACTTTAAGACGCTTCTTGGTGTTTAAATTTTAGTGATTTTTTGTTGTTTTCGTTTTTTCAGTAGAGCGCTTTATTTGAAAAAGCAAGCGTTTTAAAGTGAAAAACGAACACGACCGAATTTTGGCATTTCCGCGCCAAACATTGCGGGTTTCAAAATCATTAAGTTAGAAAAGATGCAGAAATGCCCTACTTGTCCCAAATGTTCAGGCCATTTTGTTGCAAAAGGTATCATTTACGTTTACGCACAAGAGCTGTGACAAGTTCTTTCGGTGCGTGAAATATGACTATCATTCGGATAAACAATTGCCGGATAGTGAACTTGGCAGGTCTATTATATCGCCCGATTTGTGTATCATATAGCTTTTTGTATCATTCACAAATTGGGTTATTCAAAAAAGAATTAAGCTGATTCTTAGTTCATATGCTGAAAAGTTTGCTTTGCAACACATTAATCAGGCAGAGTACATCTCCCAATCGGGGTAAAGTTCTGGCTTCCAAACACTAAATGCCACTATTTGTATAGTTCGTTTTTCGTCAGGTGCGGCTTTAGAGTTGGATCAGCCCTACTATGAATCCTTACCAGAATAACAGAGCATGTATATTTTCGATTTTCATCTAATGCACATTGAGTAGGGAAATACGGACATGTTTGGGTCATATATTTATTAAGCCCCGTCCGGTAACCGAGGCTAGAATTTTCTCCGTTACCAGACGAGCAGCCTATACTAGTATGCTAGGCTAGTCGTCCGGTAATCAATTTCTTTGTATATGAGTTCGTCTTGATGAATGTAAGAGAAGTAGTAAAGCGAAAAAAAAATGTGTTGTATATATATGTAATACCTTTACCTTGCCTATGACATTTGTTTGTTTCCTTGATAAAATGATTTCCATCTCGTGTAGAAGTGGTCTCGGGGTTTAGTCCCGGACCAAAATTAGCGATGTTTGCAGATTTAGGATCCCGGTACAATATTACTAGGCAAAAATATAGATAATAACAGAAACACGTAATACTGTGCGTGTAACATTTTTTTTATTTACAACAGTAGTGGTGACCGAATTAAATGAAGAAGATGGATTCAAATACTTCTCTTTATGAAAGTATGAATTTTGTTTGCATCTTGGAACTTACTTAAAAGATGCCCTTAGGCTTTGAACAGAAATACCTCAAAAGCATGTAAGCGCTGATTAAAATAGTATCGGTACTTACGGAGAGCGTTCTGACAGCGGTATTTTTCTTAACCAATGTATAATGACGAAATAATATGTAAGTGACTTTCAAAAGCATGTTTCAATTAGCATGGTAATTAAAACTGATCCGTTTAAAATGGTTTTAATTGGGGTTTGTTAGCGCTTAGTAATAACTAATAATATAAGTTCTAATTATTCAAAGATGCCGAGTTTAACAAAGATTTTTTTCTCACGAACTTGTTAAAAAAAACTTTGTTCTTGACTGTTTGATTGCCTGAACAAACGCACGTCTCTCCTATTCAGCCTTATAACTGAGGGAATTAGATGATTAGATTTGAAAATCGCTAATTTTGGTTCGAGACTAAACCCCGAGACCACTTCTACACGAAAATCATCTTATGAAGGAAAGACACAAATGTCATAGCAAAGGTAAAAGTATAATATGATATATATAACACAGATATTTGTGCTTTACTACTGCTCTTACATTCATCAAGACGAACACATATACAAAGAAATTGATTACCAGACGACTAGCCTAGCATACTAGTATAGGCTGCTCGTTCGGTTACCGGACGACTAGAAAAAATTCTAGCCGTCCGGTTACCGGACGAGCAGCCACTTTCATTTATTAATTCATCTTTTCAAACAATTTACTATGTTCTACAACCAAAGTTGACCACAAAAACATCGATTTTTAAAACCTACATCATTGTGTTTACACTTGCAACGGACATTACAAATTCCTGCTCTCGCAAGATCTTGTATAATGCAATCGCACTGATTTTTCATGTAGTTCAGAAAGCTTGATATTTCCCTTTTGTTTAGTGTTTAGATGATATAAAGGACGAGTGTTAATATAAAATAGCATTTACCACTATGTTTTTTTTATTTCAAAAGAAATTTACTTTATTTTCGACGCAGAACAGACCCCAAAAGTGTTCTGGCCAAAACGTACATGGTCATGTAAAAAATAATAGAAATTATCATTTTTGTAAATATTTTGTAAAGTATTTTATAGATAATTTCTAAAGTCCTAGAATATGTTTCTTGCGACTTTATATTATGTTATGAGTCAACATCACCAGACTATAATTAGCCACTTCTTGCGCCAGAATTCTAGCATTTTACTTTCACTTTCATGAACTTTTAATGTAAAATAAACAAAGCCTTTTGAGCAAAAAAGTGTAAATTTTTTTGGATAAAAAGTAGGTGTTTATAGCAAGGGAACATCAGCTGAAGAAATGTAGGACTAACTCTTAGATTCAAAAGCTATACATAGCTTATGTTTTATCATGTTCAGGCATTGACACTAACTTTTCTGAGTGGTGTCCCTGACAGATCCCTACAGGCAAAATTTGGTGTCTGTCACCGAAACTTTGGATCCCACCAATTTTGAGGAAAAAAAATATTGTCAAACATCAGTTTGTTCAGGAGGGTTTGCAACTCAAGGGTCATTGACTCTATAGCCAAAATAAAATTTTTAAGAGGTTCCCTGGTCATATACTCTAGGCTATCATATTATATTTTTATGCCCCCGAAGGGTGGCATAAATTATTAAAATCGCACCGTCTGTCCGTCCGTCCGTCTGTGCGTCCCCACTTACAAATTCGTGTCCGGACTGTAACTCTGTCATGCATTGAAGGATTTTAAAATAACTTGGCACACATGTCTAGCACATCAAGACGACGTGTCGCGTGCAAGACCCACATCCCTACCTCAAAGGTCAAGGTCACACTTGAAGTATGAAGGTTATGGAATCCTCTATATATGCACACATTCGTGTCCGGACTGTAACTTTGTCATGCATTGAAGGATTTTAAAATAACTTGGCACAAATGTCTAGCACATCAAGACGACGTGTTGCTTGCAAAACTCACGTCCCTAGCTCAAAGGTCAAGGTCATACTTAGAGTTTGAAGGTAATGGATTCCTCTATATATGCATATATGCACACATTTGTGTCCGGACTGTAACTTTGTCATGCATTGAAGGATTTTAAAATAACTTGGCACAAATGTCTAGCACATCAAGACGACGTGTCGCGTGCAAGACCCACGTCCCTAGCTCAAAGGTCAAGGTCATACTTAGAGTTTGAAGGTAATGGATTCCTCTATATATGCATATATGCACATATTCGTGTCTGGACTGTAACTTTGTCATGCATTGAAGGATTTCAAAATAATTTGGCACAAATGTCTAGCACATCAAGACGACGTGTCGCATGCAAGACCCACATCCCTACCACAAAGGTCAAGGTCATACTTAGAGTTTATACAGGGCACTCGTTTGGCCGATTTTGGGGCCGAATATCGGCCCCATTCCTCTCCTAAAATAATATGTTTTTTTTCCCCTTTCTAAAAAAAAAACCCTCCAAAACAAAAATAAAATCGGAAGGAAAATCACGAGGTTACTGTCGGCCGGACATAAGAACGAATAGTTTTGAGTACGAATCCAATTAAACATTCACGAGCCTTCTCCCTTGATTGACTGTCCAATGAATTTTCTCGTAACAAGTCGGTATATATTCATTACAGGGTTCCCGCTGTCTTTCGCCAATGGCGCCAAATGCGACAAAAAATAAATTTTGTCGCTAAATTCTTTCAGTTTGCGAATTTTAGTGGCGCCAACAAAATCATCTCGGCAATTCTGACGTGTCAATCAAAAATCGATCGTCGTCTGTTGGCCCGTTTACAGAAGAAGGCGGAGCTGATAAGACGCTATCTGATAACGCGCACGAGGCCGTCTCGGTCGTTATCAGAGGTGTTAATTGATAAACAATCATAAAACGAAATATAATAGATCTCGGCGAATTTATAATACGTTGTTTGTTACACGGATTTAATTAGCGATGCTTGGTTGACACGACTCTGTGTATTGTTACTATGTAATTCACAGATTGATCATAACACAATTCATGTATACCCGTTTTTCCGATAATCACGTGTCACAACAGACTTATAATTTCGGCATTGTTTTTCGGGGACAGTTATTAAATTATTGACTTACATTGTGCATTTTCAAGTTGCAAATTGTGCTGGACGTAAATTTTTCCCCTACATGAATATATCTATTGGCAATAGCTACTCGGCGCCTTCAAAACCTTCAGTATTCGTTAATACTTATCAATACTTATTTTAAACCTTTAAACATACTTTTGACAAATTGTGTTCTATTTAAAAGTGTTTGAATCGCCAAAATCGAAGAAACATTAATGTATGATAATAAGTTCACGGACATGCGAGGTCGCGAAAATATGTGTCAAACGGGGAATGCATACAGTTACTTTCATTTTTAATTCATGGTGCTGCAGAACACGAACAGAAAATTATGATATGCAAACTAAAATTAACCCAAAGAGAACCCTGTTCATTCGGATTTTTCGGATATTGTCCTTAGCAGGTGAAAAATGTCACATAATCAAATAAAGTTTGCATGTGTCACTGAGATGTTTTAATTCATGAAAGAAAAAAATAAATATAGTAGATCTAGAACAACTTGCATAATCTTTGTTGTATTTGTCAGAAAACTATTATGTAGCTACATCTGTTGGAAATGATTGAAAACAGTATTAATAAGTGTGAATAGTAGTAATATTTATACGGCTAAAAATTCCCCTATTAGTCTTAAAACGACGAAAAATTCCCCTTCCAAAGGGTATGGGTACCTGTCCCCAAAAGTTGTCTAGTGCCCTGTTATAGGTAATGGAATATGCATACATTTGTGTCTGAACTATAACTTTAACATGCTTTGAAGGATTTTAAAATAACATGGCACAAATGTCTAGCACATCAAGCGGATGTGTCGCGTGCAAAACCCAAGTCCCTACCTCAAAGGTCAAGGTCACACTTAGTGTTTAAAGTAATGGAATACTGTATGCATGGTTACTCTGTCATGCATGGAAGGATTTTAAAATTACATAGCACATTTATTGAGCACATGGAGAGGACACAGACTGTGAGGCACCTCTTTCTGGGGCATTCGTCACTTGTGAGGGACAGCTCTTGTTCAGTTTGGTCCTGCAGCTTTGCAGTTGTATGTTTTATAATTCCTATAGCTAACTGCTCATCCTTTACCTAGGCTCCATCAGCCCATAAGTACTTTGTTCCCTGTTTGTCACATATTTTCGCGACCTAGCATGTCCATGATTTTCGTCGTTTTCATTCGCAATTTTAACAGTTTGAATACAAAAAAAATGTCAAAAAGTATGATAAAAAAATGATACTGAAAGGTAATTTGACACAAATTTAGGAAGATTATTATATTTTATTTATTTTTTTATGCGGGATAGAAAATTCAGCAGGATAATGCCTCAGAATACTCATGTAGAGTAAGAATTACATCTAAGTTAAAATTTCAACACGCAAGTCAATAATTTAAGAACCAATGTTCTAATTATCGTAACCCGCTTATTTATTGCTTTTCCGATTGATATAAATTCATGACGATTTACACAAAACATCAGTGCTGGTCGAGTATAAGTTTCAAAACATGAAAGAATGCGCTAATTTCAGTAATGACATGTGATTATCGGAAACACAGGTTTATATGAATTGTCTTTTGCTCGCCCGAGGCGTTTTATGTTAATTACAATACACAGAGTTGTGTCAGAGTCGGCCGCTGATTAATCCGTGTTACAAACACCATAGAAATTCACTGGGGTCTATCATTTTCAGTTTTAGTATTGTTTATTTGATAACCTTTGATAACGACAGAGACCACAAAGCGCTGTTTGACAGGTAGTGACCAATTAGCTCCGCCCTTTTTCGTATATTAACCAACAGACGATAATCAATTTCTGATTGACGGTGAAATCACCGAGACTTGTTACGGCGCTCCACCAATTTTCGTATGTTATCCAATAGACAACGGTCATTTTTTTATTGACACAGCGATATTGTCGAGACTTGTGAGACATAAGAGCAAATTCCCGCGGGTCAAAGATCGTGTCGGCAATCATGTGGAGTTAGGAAAATTGTTAATTGTCATTTATAAAAAACAGGGATCCAGGAGGAACACCCAGCTGACAGAATTAGTGTCCCTCACTAAAATCTGAGGTCCTCGAGATCCCAGGACCCCGTTAGTGTCAAGGCCTGATGTTTGTTATGACATACCGACTTAAAATAAATTTTTGTATTGTATTGTTTCTTTTCATAATTTTTTTAAGACCAGGCAATAAAAGCTTGATTGGACTTCTGAACTTTGTGGTCTACAAAGTGTTATGTCACCTCTTTTGAATCCTCTTGATGTTACCAATAGTGGCAATATGAGGATATGAAATATGGAAGAAACCAATACCATGATGTAACACATTTGATCAATATCCCACTTTGTGTACTACCTGATACATTGATTGGTGTATGATACACAGATCTGTATGTGATACACAAGCGATATGATGGACCTGCTGAGTAGAAGTGTTATGATTCATCATGGTACACGGTGCACTGCAGTATTTTTAACTTTCTCAGTTCACCGCTTGCCATTACCAAAATTGGTTCTGATTGATATCCCATATGGAGTTTGAAATAAATGATAGATATATGAAGTATTTTGTTTATCTTGCACTGGACATGGTTGTATATTTGGCCAGTTAACATAAATCAGAATCGACATTACAGTTTTAGTACGTTTGAATAAATTATACTTTTTATATTCAGAGAGTGGGCGTTTACATAAAAGACCACTGGTGTTAAACTGTGGACATACATTCTGTGAGTCATGTTTAATGCACCTCGCAAGGGAAAAGAAAACGGGCATAACATGTCCTATTTGCTTGGTAAATATATTTTCACATTGCATTAGGGGCCTAGCTAGAGCAAAATTTTAAGGAGAAGTCACTTCTCCCTGAGCTGAAAATAGGAAGAAGTTTGAAGTCTACAAGGAGAAGTGAGGGAGTAGCAAGATATTTGTTGTTTGTTTGTTTCAAAGCAAAGTACATCTTAAACAACTAAATGGTTGTGTGATAAATCCGGAGATTGGCCATTATTTTAAGACTTCATCCAGACACAGGAGAGACCGATTTCCATGCATTTTTATTGCTTGAACGTATCATTTTAACATACATCTAACTGGATAGTAATAACATGCAGTTGCACCCCCCCCCCCTACATACATCTAACTGGATAGTAATAACATGCAGTTGCACCCCCTGGAAAGTCTGAGGTACGAAATTTATTTTTGTTGGCTTGAAATACGACCGAGATACAAAAAGTATAGCTAATTTCGGATGCCAATAATTTAACAGCTTTAATCTTCTGTTGATGCCTTCACCATGATTATCACTCGTGTCAGGAAACCTTTTTGTCAGTCGCAAATTGATTGAGGGGGCGGAGTTAATGGTCAGGGTAATGTCTGACACTTTGTATATTCGCTTCATTGTTTATTGAGATATTTTCGGGCGAAGTTAATTTTGCTTTTGTCAAAGAAATGGGCGAAGTTTAGGTGTGAAAGGCGACTTTGTCGCCCTAGTCGCCCCCTCGCTTGGCCCCTGTGCATTAAGGAAGTCTTTTGAGTTTTCTTTGTCTGATATGTTAGTTGCTTTGCCGAAGTCACTTAACTGATTGTTTTACCATGGTAACCACTGCTTCCTCTTAGCAGTTAGTTTTGAGATATGTCAGCTTGATGTCTTCATCCAAAATATAATCAGATGTTCTATATGTTAATGTAACATGCCAACAGAAAATAAACTTTGTATAAATTTTTGTATTTGTCATTCTATGTCTCCAGGGCGAGACACAGCTTGCATCAGGGGAGAGCAGTGTAAAGTTACTATGTCCTGACAGATACATTATGGGAACTGTGGTTCATAGTCAGAAAATGCTTCTTGAAAGGTGAGTACATTTTTTACAATTAGGGACGTTTTAACCCGGTTTTAGGAAGTAAATTTGGACCCATGTACTAAAATATTGATCAGAATTTGTCATGTTCCACCGTGTAATATAATCCTTGCTGAACTTAGACAAATCATTACATTTTTCGTTACAGAGAATTAGTCAAATTGAAAGAAGTGAGTGAGAAGGTTGGACAACGGTCACGGACATCATCAGGTTGTTCTGATAGTTCAAAATTGTTGTCTGATGTTGATTCAGGTAGTTCTTGTTACTTGCTAACACTTAAGTCTATCCAATGGAAATACTGGCTTTATTTTACATGTGCAGTTTTAACCAGTCACTAGCTGAGAAAAAAACTCATCCGCTGATGGAAGTAGGCTTGCAAATTGTTAAAGTATAATTGGTATATTGAATAATGGATTGAGATGGATTAATTAAAATGAGCCAGTATTTCAGGAGATACTCTGTTTAGACCTCAATTGACCAGCTGTGTCCGCTATTTGACATTGGCTTAGATGAATACAAACTTGTGTTCTAGTTTTAGTTATTACTTTTTGAACCTTGTTTGAATATACTGTTCTCAGAGCATGACTATCAATAGATAAACCCTGTGAACAGAGAGAAAAGGTAACTATAGTTACATATATAATTCACTCTTTGTCTAACTTCAGTTTTTAACTCGACTATTCGAAAAATAAGGAGGGCTGTTACAGTCACTTTTGCGTTGGTGTTGGCGTTGCAGCTTTGATTTAAGTTTGCATGCATTGAAGGTACTATCATGGACATATTCTAGTAACCACTAATGAAATTGATTTGAAACTTCATTAAAATCTTGAGGGGTGTCAGACTGTTAAGTTATATAACTCTTGTTATCGAGCCCGCTGAGCTTGATATAGTTGTCACTTTTGGCGGTTCGGTGTGCATCCGTCCGTCCGTCTGATTTTGTCCGGACCATATCTTTTTCATGCATGGAGGGATTTTGATGTTACTTGGCACAAATGTTCACCATCATGAGACGGAGTGTCATGCGCAAGAACCAGGTCCCTAGGTCTAAGATCAAGGTCACACTTGGAGGTTAAAGGTCAAATTCAAGAATGACTTTGTCCGGAGCATATCTTTTTCATGCATGGAGGGATTTTAATTTAACTTGGCACAAATGTTCACCATCATGAGACGAAGTGTCATGTGCAAGAACCAGGTCCCTAGGTCTAAGGTCAAGGTCACACTTAGTTCAAAGTTCAAAGTCAAGAATATCTTGGTCTGGAGCATTTCCTTTTCATGCATGGAGGGATTTTGATGTTACTTTGTACAAATGTTCACCATCATAGGCTACCCTTGTTTTTAGAATTACTTCCCTATGTTGTTACTATAAATAGCTTATATTGTAACTTTTTTATTACTGGCCGTAGAGAAAGATCGAGACCACTTTTCTGTGGTACAACATACATGTTACATCCAATATTTAGGTGTATTTTAACCCATCTCTACTTGGTAAGGAGTTAGCCCTTTTGACATATGGCGGGCTCGACATGTTGCACGTGGGCATCTAATATGAATTTAATTCAAGTTATGCCCCTTGTTTGACTTAGAAAATTTGGTTAAAGTTTTGCAGCAAGGTACTATCATGCACATATCTTAGGAACCAATTGTGGAATTGATTTAAAACTTCAATATTGTCTTAAGGGGTTTGAATTAATCCTGACTGAATTTATTACATATAGTGGCCCCTGTTGAAATTAGAAAGGTTGGTTAAAGTTTTGCATGCAAGCTGAATTTATTTAAAGTTTTGTGTGTAAGCTACTATCAGGCATATATCTAGTTTACCTTTGCTGAAATTGATTTGAAACATCTTTAGAATGTTAGGGGTCTCCATCCTCTTGACTGAATTAATCACAAATTATTGCCTGCTGCTATTAAGCACATAGTTTAGTAACCAAGTTACTAAGTTAGATAACTCCTGACTGAATTTACTACAAATTGTGGACCTTGTTGAACTTAGAAACATTGGTTAAAGTTCAGCGTGCAGGGTACCACCATGAACATACTTCAGTAACCACTTACGGGAATTATTATACCCCCGAAACAAAGTTTGGGGGGGGGGGGTTTATATAGGAGTCACCAGGTGGTTGGTCGGTCGGTCGGGCGGGTGGTTGGTCGGTCGGGCGGGTGGTTGGTCGGTCAGGTGGTCTGTTGCATTTTCCTTGTCCGGAGCATAACTTGAAAACTACTAGTTGTAATTCAATACAACTTCATACAATGAGAGGAAGTGCAGTGCACAAGAACCATAACTCCATCGTGACTCATTACAGAGTTTTTGCCCTTTGTTACTTTTCCTTGTCCGGAGCATAACTTGAAAACTACAGGTGGGAATTCAATACAGCTTCATACAATGGTCTAGCACAATAAGAGGAAGTGCAGTGTACAAGAACCATAACTCTATCTTGAGTAATTACAGAGTTATTGCCCTTTGTTTCTTTTCCTTGTCCGGAGCATAACTTGAAAACAACTGGTTGGAATTCAGTACAACTTCATACAATGGTCAAGTACATTGAGAGGAAGTGCAGTGCACAGGAACTATAACTCTTTCTTGACTCATTACAGAGTTTTTGCCCTTTGTTACTTTTCCTTGTCTGGAGCATTACTTGAAAACTACCAGTTGGAATTCAATACAACTTCATACAATGGTCAAGCACATTGAGAGGAAGTGCAGTGTACAAGAACCATAACTCTATCTTGAGTAATAACAGAGTTATTGCCCTTTGTTACTTTTCCTTGTCCGGAGCATAACTTGAAAACTGCTGGTTGGAATTCTGTACAACTTCATGCAATGGTCTAGTACATTGAGAGGAAGTGCAGTGCACAAAAACCATAACTCTATTTTGACTCTGTATAGAGTTATTGCTCTTTGTTACTTTTCCTTGTCCCAAGCATTACTTGAAAACTACTGGTTGGAATTCAATTTAACTTCATACAATGGTCAAGTACATTGAAAGGAAGTGCAGTGCACAGGAACCATAACTCTATCTTGACTCATTACAGAGTTATTGCCCATATTTACTTTTCCTTGTTGCAGAGCATAACTTCAAAACTACTGGTTGGAAATCAATACAACTTTATACAATGGTTCAGCACAATGAGAGGAAGTGCAGTGTACAAGAACCATAACTCTATCTTGACTTATTACAGAGATGTTGCCAAGAACAATATCTCTATTTCAGTTTTTTTTTGCAAGGTATTCTGTTACTGTGAACTTCCTCAGTTTATAAAGCAGTCTTTCGGGGGTATGTATCACATTTAGTGATAGCTCTAGGGGTATCAAACAATTAAGTTACCATAGATAGTTTTTGACATTTTTATGATAACAGTTTTCCCGTTTACACTTGGAGAGTCAACAGAATTTAGTTTTGCCATGTACTGATAAAAGTTATGCTTTACTGGCAAGCACTGAGAATAGTCAAGCATACTGTCTTACTGACAGCTGTTGTTATTTGAAGTAACAAGTGCAGTCTGGTCAATTGAGGGCTTTTTTTGCATGAATTCCATTTCACTTTCTTTACATTAATCAGTGATAAATACAGAGTAAACTTAAAAGGCTGATGACTCAAATGATCATTGTTGTAGTGTTGTGATTTCATCTTGCTAATTCAAAATCTCCTAGCTTAAGGAGAGAAACAGATGAGCATTCCATTTAAATCAGCGATCTTGGTATTTCGCTGAGTTCACGAACACAATACAACAAAATAATGTCAAAAATACAAATACATATAGTAATTATCAAAATTGAAAAATAACATCAAATATTTAATGTATATTCAGTGAACAAGTTGTCCAAAGTTACAGCTATCAAAGTAAAGTACAATTGTTTAATAAAATCTTGATATAGAAATAAGTATGTGTCCATAATTCACTTTTATTAGAAAAAAGGTCTTGAATTATGTTCCTGCAGTTGATACGATCCTCAGCGGTTCCGTTTGAATTTGGAGTAAGGGTTTTATCCCTTCAATTTGGCAAACTCTACATAGTGACCTTAAGAATTTCAGCTGAAGGGTCATTTTGAACTGTAAAAAGGATAAATAAAGCCAGTTATGTTCCACATGACTCCCATGATTCAGAAGGGAGTGAAACCCCTGATCCTTTTTCAGCACTGTTGTTGCATGTGTGTATTGTTACTCTCACATTTTGTTATATATTTATGTCATTACTCATCTTGACCTTCTTGTGCATGAATCTATATGCAGCACTACACAGTCTGCCTTAAATTTTAGTTAAACACAGTAAGTTGATGGGACTGTCCACCTGTACATAGTGTTGGGACTGTCCACCTGTACATAGTACTGGGACTGTCAATCATGTGCATAGTGTTGGGACTGTACACCTATACTTGATGTTGGGCCTGCCCACCTGTACATAGTGTTGGGACTGTCCACCAGCACATAATACTGGGACTGTCCATTTGTACATAGTGTTGGGACTGCCCACCTGTACATAGTGTTGGACTGTCCACCTATACTTGGTGTAGGGACTGTCCACCTGTACATAGTGTTGGGACTGTCCATTTGTACATAGTGTTCAGACTGTTCACCTGTACATAGTGTTGGGACTGTCCACCTATACTTGGTGTTGGGACTGTCCACCTGTACTTGGTGTTGGGACTGTCCACCTGTACATAGTGTTGGGACTGTCCACCTATACTTGGAGTTCAGACTGTCCACCTGTTCCTAGTTTTGTGACTGCCAACCTGTACATAGTGTTGGGACTGTCCATTTGTACATAGTGTTGGGACTGTTCACCTGTACATAGTGTTGGGACTGTCCACCTGTACATAGTGTTGGGACTGTCCACCTGTACATAGTGTTGGACTGTCCACCTGTACATAGTGTTGAACTGTCCACCTGTACATAGTGTTGGACTGTCCACCTGTACAGTGTTGGACTGTCCACATGTACATAGTGTTGGACTGTCTACCTGTACATAGTGTTGGGACTGTCCACCTGTACATAGTGTTGGGACTGTCCACCTATACATGGTGTTTGGACTGCCCGTCTGTACCTAGTGTCGGGACTGTCCAACTATACATAGTGTTGGACTGTCTACCTGTACCTAGTGTTGGGACTGTCCACCTGTACATAGTGTTGGGACTGTCCACCTATACATGGTGTTTGGACTGCCCGTCTGTACCTAGTGTCGGGACTGTCCACCTATACATAGTGTTGGACTGTCTACCTGTACCTAGTGTTGGGACTGTCCACCTGTACATAGTGTTGGGACTGTCCACCTATACTTGGAGTTCAGACTGTCCACCTGTTCCTAGTTTTGGACTGCCCACCTGTACATAGTACTTGGACTGTCAACCTTTACTTTGTGCTGGGACTGTCCACCTTTGCAAAGTGTTGGGATTGTCCACATAAGCTTGGTGTTTCGACTGCCCACCTGTACATAGTGTTGGACTGTCCACCTGTACATAGTGTTCGGACTGTCCACCTGTACATAGTGTTGGACTGGCCACCTGTACATAGTGTTGGGACTGCCCACCTGTACATAGTGTTGGACTGTCCACCTGTACATAGTATGGGACTGTCTACCTGTACAGTGTTGGATTGTCCACCTGTACATAGTGTTGGACTGTCTACCTGTACATAGTGTTGGGACTGTCCACCTGTACATAGTGTTGGGACTGCCCACCTATACATGGTGTTTGGACTGCCCGTCTGTGCCTAGTGTTGGGACTGCCCACCTATACATAGTGTTGGACTGTCCACCTGTACATAGTGTTGGGACTGTCCACCTGTACATAGTGTTGAGACTGTCCACCTGTACAAAGTGTTGGGACTGCCCACCTGTACATAGTGTTGGACTGCCCACCTGTACATAGTGTTGGGACTGTCCACCTGTACATAGTGTTGGGACTGCCCACCTGTACATAGTGTTGGACTGCCCACCTGTACATAGTGTTGGGACTGCCCACCTGTACATAGTGTTGGACTGTCCACCTGTACATAGTGTTGGGACTGCCCACCTGTACATAGTGTTGGGACTGTCCACCTATACATAGTGTTTGGACTGCCCGTCTGTACCTAGTGTTGGGACTGACCACCTATACTTGGTGTTTGGACTGTCCACCTGTACCTAGTGTTGGGACTGTCCACCTGTACATAGTGTTGAGACTGTCCACCTGTACTTGGTGTTCAGACTGTCCACCTGTACATAGTGTTGGGACTGTCCACCTTTACACAGTGTTGAGACACATGCCAACATATACATAACTGAAATACTGTAGAAACAGATGTAAAAAGTGAAGACAGGCTCTAAGATTACTCCTGTTGTTGCATGTAGGCAACTTCCTTAATGTCGTCTAAGTCTTTCTGGTGTAAGTTAACCAGTAAGGAGTGGAAGACATGCATTTTTCTTTGTATGTCCTCCAGCCCTCGTAACAAAGATACTCATACCCCTTTATCACAAAACATGTGGAGCTCTAACCCTGAAAACATTGATTGTGCTTAAGCCTGTAACTATGAGATGAAGTTTAAATTTGAAATTGACTCTTGCTTTTTGGTTTGATAAATTCTTGTGGAGTTGAGAATTTGACTGGAGCTGCTTAAAATATACAAACATGAGTAAGAATGTATTTCATAATTATTAGCTCTTTATGGCATAAGTTATAATTTGATTTTTACCATAAGAGGTTAATATTGCCCTTTTCTAGGGAATACCACAATGCACTCAATTCCTCAAATTTCAATAATTGTTTGTTTATGCATCCAGTTTTATGCAGTCATACAGACATGTTTGTTACCAGCTACCTGATACGAACATCTTTACAAAAAGGTCTTACTAAGTCGGTAGTGAAAATTTACTGTTCAAAATTAAGGTGTATTAAATACTGTGAAATCAGAAAACATACTCGAATAGTGAGAAGTTTTATTTATAGATCATATAATGAAATGTAACATTTGATTTTTTTCACCTTTCAGACAAGTTATGTAAGGAGTGTTCCAAAAGACAGGCCACCAGTCATTGTCGGAAGTGTGAGTGCAACATGTGTACAGTCTGCTTTCAAAGGGTAGGTAAAACAGACATTCTCAAAATGTAAGTGTATTTATATTCCTGCAAGAATTACGTCCGTTACTGTCTGTGACTCAAGAGATCGGTTTGCATATGCTGTTTTTACTTTTAATAAAATTGTAAGACGTATATCTATCGTCATGCAATAAAACACATACTGACTGATGATTTATGTAGATGTTTATCTTCAGCCTCAGTAAATATCACATACCCTAGGCATAGATTTGGATATTCACCTCATCATAAGTCAATATTTGTAAAGTAATGTTACTTACAAAATTAGTGTTTACACAATCATGGTAAAAATGATGTTATAAGTAAGGGGAATAACTTTGATTGTTTTTATGCCCCCGAAGGGTGGCATATTAAAATCGCACCATCTGTCCGTCTGTCCGTCCGTCCGTCCGTCTGTCCGTCTGTCCGTCCGTCCGTGCGTCCCCACTTACAAATTCGTGTCCGGACTGTAACTTTGTCATGCATTGAAGGATTTTAAAATAACTTGGCACACATGTCTAGCACATCAAGACGACGTGTCGCGTGCAAGACCCACATCCCTAGCTCAAAGGTGAAGGTCACACTTGGAGTATGAAGGTTATGGAATCCTCTATATATGCACACATTCGTGTCCGGACTGTAACTTTGTCATGCATTGAAGGATTTTAAAATAACTAGGCACACATGTCTAGCACATCAAGACGACGTGTCGCGTGCAAGACCCACGTCCCTAGCTCAAAGGTCAAGGTCATACTTAGAGTTTGAAGGTAATGGATTCCTCCATATAAGCATATATGCACACATTCGTGTCCGGACTGTAACTTTGTCATGCATTGAAGGATTTTAAAATAACTTGGCACAAATGTCTAGCACATCAAGACGACGTGTCGCGTGCAAGACCCACGTCCCTAGCTCAAAGGTCAAGGTCATACTTAGAGTTTGAAGGTAATGGATTCCTCTATATAAGCATATATGCACACATTCGTGTCCGGACTGTAACTTTGTAATGCCTTGAAGGATTTTAAAATAATTTGGCACAAATGTCTAGCACATCAAGACGACGTGTCGCGTGCATGACCCACATCCCTACCACAAAGGTCAAGGTCACACTTAGAGTTTATAGGTAATGGAATCCTGTATATATGCATACATTTGTGTCCGGACTATAACTTTATTATGCTTTGAAGGATTTTAAAATAACTGTGCACAAATGTCTAGCACATCAAGCGGATGTGTCGCGTGCAAGACCCAAGTCCCTACCTCAAAGGTCAAGGTCACACTTAGTGTTTAAAGTAATGGAATACTGTATGCATGATTACTCTGTCATGCATGGAAGGATTTTAAAATTACATAGCACATTTATTGAGCACATGGAGAGGACACAGACTGTGAGGCACCTCTTTCGGGGGCATTCGTCACTTGGGAGGGACAGCTCTTGTTAGTCTCTATTATTTACCCATCTGGATTTAACTTTTTATTATTGAAGATGAAATCAAAAATATAGATGAAAATATAGATAAAAAGGGGAGCAGTGGTGTAGAGGTTTAGGTGTCTGCCGCTCATCCCGGAGGTTGCGGGTTCGAGCCCCACCAAGGTCATGACCCCACCTCCTCATATGACACCAGTACTGGTTTTTCCAGGAAGCAGACCCGAGAGTGACTCGATAAGCTAAAAGCTTTCTTCTCAATCGAGCTAAAATATGCTATGATTATCTGTCCATCTAGGAGTGTGTACATGTAACTTATATTTGTTGTCCCAGTGTATACATGCTGATATAAAGCATTGTCATAGTTTGTTTAGTTCTCTTGTGGAGATAAATAGTTGTCTGTGGTTTGTTGTATATTCAGGCTGTACGTCTAACTAATTGTGTTTGGACTATAACTATAATCCATGGAGTGATTGTGAAAACCAATAGAGCATTAATTTTGTCAATTCCAAAAAAAAAATCAGGATTTTGTTTAAGAGGTCAAGGACACAATCTTATATATAAGATGTAAGAGTTGTGTGTATCATGGCTGTTAATTTGTATTCTATGGAGTGGTTGGTAATTTCTAATGTTCCTTGTGACCAGTCAAGAAGATGCGTGGCATGTAAAACCCAGGTCAAGATCACCTGTATAGGTCAAAACTTCAGTATACATGTACATGCTATATTTTTGTCAGCTTTGCTCTGACCTGTAACTTGTAACCAAAAGGTCAAGATCTTGTTCTTATATACAGTTTGATAGCAATACGTGGCCACTAGTCTCTAGACAAACCAATGAACCTTGTTGAAATAATATCAAACAAAAGTTTCCTTTTACCAGAGGATGTGTCCAGTTGAATATGTAGTTTCTTTGTTCAAAACTCTATGCTATATGTGGGCTTGCCATGATGCCAACTAGACACTTTGATTTTATTACAGGTCCACAGTATGTCCAAAAGTTTACAGTTACATACATCTATACCACTGACAGAGGACGGGTAAGTTTACAGTTACATACACCTATACCACTGACAGAGGACGGGTAAGTTTACAGTTACATACACCTATACCACTGACAGAGGACGGGTAAGTTTACAGTTACATACACCTATACCACTGACAGAGGACGGGTAAGTTTACAGTTACATACACCTATACCACTGACAGAGGACGGGTAAGTTTACAGTTACATACACCTATACCACTGACAGAGGACGGGTAAGTTTACAGTTACATACACCTATACCACTGACAGAGGACGGGTAAGTAGTATACAACTATACTGGAACTGTCACAAGTACTGAACAAGTACCTGCTGGTCACTGAGTTGTAGCATCTGCATACTTGTCAGACACTGCCACTTAAATGATAATTTTACTCAAAAAGTAGGGCATTTATACTGCAGCTAGAAGGAAACCTATTATAATTATTTATATTTTATTTGAAAAAAAAATCAGTTTTTGGGATACTTTTCATGTGTTATTATAGACTTTTGGCATGTTTTTGGTACTTAAGCTTTTTAAAAGGATAGATTCTAAGGTAAATATGTCTTGATTCTTTGAATTATAATTCAGTGTTGAAAACACCTAATAAAGCATACATTTTTTATGCCCCCGAAGGGCGGCATATTAAAATTGCACCATCTGTCTATCTGTCCATCCCTCCATCAAATGTTCAGCACATCAAGACGACATGTCGCGTGCAAGACCAACGTCCCTACCTCAAAGGTCAATGTCATACCAAGAGTTTTAAAGTAATAGAATCCTGTATATATGCACACACTCGTGTCCGGACTGTAACTTTGTCATGTATTGATTGAATATAAAATAACTTGGAACAAATGTTCAGCCAATCAAGATCATGTGTCACATGCAAGACCCATGTCCCTACCTCAAAGGTCAAGGTCACACTTTAAAGGTAATGGAATACTGTATGCATGGTAACTCTGTCATGCATGGAAGGATTTTAGAATTACAAGGCACAATTGTTGAGCACATTGAGAGGACACAGACTGTGAGACACCTCTTTTGGGGGCATTCATCACTTATGAGGGACAGCTCTTGTTCAGTAATTTTACGGCCCCTAAATCAGGTTCTAATCTGGGCCAAGCTGCTTTAACTGTGAAATGTTCTGACTTTGGGATGCTTTAAAACTTTGAAAGTTTCAGTTAAGATGATTTCATTACAGACAACTGGAAGTGTCACAGATGTGTAAGGAACACGAGAATCGACCTATAGAGTATTACTGTGATGATGATGACATGATTATTTGCTCAAGATGTGTCATAGTAGGCAATCATAAAGGACATAATATATCTTCCATAGAGGATAAGGTAAACTAACTACACATCTATGCAACATACTGATTTTTGCATTCCACAGGTCAGGTGGTGCAGCTCCATTCAGTATTTTTCCGTTCACATTTAACAGGTTAAACAAGGATAAAGGTTTAGGGTAGAAAAAGCAAGGCACACCTTTATTGGGGATAAGGCAAGTGCATCTTAAGTAGATAAGGCAAAGGTACCAGTTTTAAAAAAGCAATCATTTCAATAATAAAAAAATGTTCAGACTCACTTTAGGAGTACCTGAAGGAACACTTAAGGTATAAGAACTCCAAATTTTCGTAACTGATATCAACAGAAAACATCAACTGGAACATATTTACAGTTTTGTTTACTTCAATAGTTTTATTTAATGAGAGCAATGGGGACAGAACAAACTGCGTAAATACCACAAATTCTGGACCTACCACGAGTACTGGGCCCAACACCATAATCATTTATTACATTCTCGATTACTTTCGATTACATTGATTATTTTGAAGTCATTTTTTTTTATTAAAAGTAAATTAAGTAATTTGTAGTATGTATATTTGGATATTATGTTGATTTGGAAATAAATATTGTTTAAACAAAATAAAAAACAAAACAAATGAAAAACTGTGAAAATATTCCTATAGAAATATTAACAAGTTTAATTAATGTTTTATAGTGTCATTGATCTGCCTGTCACAGATCACAAAGAAAATGTTTGCACCTTATTTATATAATTATGCTTTCAATTTTTTCATACACTTCTTTTCAAGGTCCTAATAAAAGAACTATTAGGTTTTCAACCATGTTCAGCCCTAAGGCTTTTTATCAGTAAAGTCAGATTTCCATGAAATGTTATTGGAGATGTGCTCAGTATATTTTGTGATATTGTAAAATTTTTGGTAGTTCATTAAAGTTTTCCAAAGGCAGAGAATAATATAAAAAGTTACAAACTTTCTGCATTCAGTCAACCTAGTGCTAGGTTTGATGAAACTGTATGATTCTATATTTGTGATTGTACATAATGCTATAAAGGAAATTTCACAGTTTGATATAAGTTTTTAATTTATTTAAAAGTAAGTAATCGAATGTAATCATCATGTAATCATCATGTAATCATCATGTAATCATGATTACTTTAGCCAAAGTAATCGAAAGTATTCGATTACACAGCCAAATGAAAGTAATCGATTGACCCATGTAATCGATTAATAATTGAATACACATGACAGTAATCACTCACGATGTCTGATGTGTTGTGCACAAGACCCAGGTCTATTGCCAAGAACGTCAAGGTCACACTTGGAGATAATGTGGATACAGGAAACCTTGTTTGGACTTTACTTCATGTACATTTTGAAATTACCTGGCGAAGTTTTTCACCATATTAGGAAAGTGTGCGATTCAATTTCAGAACCGTTCGATTATAAATGAAATGGAACCAAATCTCCAAGTGGCTAGCCATGTTTTCAGAAGACTAAAGAAAATAGACAAGGTAGTATCATCCTTATTGAAAGAGAATGCAGAGATTAGGAACTGTACTTCGGGACAATATTGGCAGATATTAAGTTTTCACTCACTTGTTACATTTGTATAGTATAAACTATGGTCAGTGGTTTCACACTTGTATGTGCATTAGTGGCTGTTATTTCATATGCCAAGCTAACTGCTCTAAAAGTGTGAGTTAAGATTATGAAATTCACTTTTGTTTTATCAGAAATTGGAGTTGTTGTGTTTACTAATTTGCATATAGTTTAAAGCTGTTCACTCATAGTTTATGTACAAATGTGGAAAAGAAGAGATTTCTTCCTCCCAATGTATTTAGATCTCATATCACTTTGAAGCCTAATACAGTACAGGTCTGGAGGATTATGCAAAAAACAGGAAGTGTAGAGTGAGTGGAAAAAACGTGAAAATTCTGAGAAAAAACGTAAATGACTCCATTCAATGGAGTCACTTTGCGGCCGTTTGGAGTGAAAAGTTCGATCGCACGACTTCCCCTTTCTCCAAGTATTTTTGAGTGACTTAGAGTGAAAATATTTATTAATTAAAATGTTGGTGAAAATACACCTGAAATATTGACCTATTGTATTAGATCCAGCGAATCACAAAGATCGAATAAGACATTGCCGCCAATATGTTTTTGTTGCCAATTGCCCCTACTGTATACTATCATGTTTTTGTTAAGAAGGTTTTTTGAGAAAAACTTGATTATTAGAATGCCAATCACCGGCAGGCATCAAAAATTGGTTTCCGTTCAATAACTAGGGTCAAGGTCAAAGACACTGTAACTGAAAATAGAAAAATGGTTTTTGCTCAGTAATTCAAGTTAGGAGTGTCACCACTTGCAATGAGACTTGGTGTGTAGGTAGCAGACGTGTAGAGGAAGCTTGGGATTGCATTCGGGGTCACTAGGGTCAATGTCAAGGTCACTGTTACTAAAGATAGAAAAGTGGTTTCAATAATTCAAGTTAGGAGTGACCAATTGCAATGAAACTTGGTGTGTAGGTAGCTTGCGTAGAGAGGAAGCTTGGGATTTAATTCGGGGTCACTAGAGTCATATATTTTTAAAAAAAATATTTTTTTAGTATTTAATTGTTAAAAGCAAAAAAAATATTAAAAATTTCGAGGGGGGCGGTCAAGGTCACTGTTATGAAACATAGTTTTTTCTTTGTTTTGTTTTTTTAGTTTTTTAGATTGTTTTAAGGAAAGAAAAACAAATTTTCAGGGTTTGGCTGAACGTCTACTGTTGCCGTTTAAACTTGCGCTTTGGCAGCATTGCCGAGTTTTCTTGTTTTATTTTAAAAAGTATTGAGTTATTTTTAATCAGAACCTAAAATACTTATCACCTTTATGTTGATGTGAAATATTTATTTCCTTAAAAAAACAAGCTGTAATTGGTCCCTTAGCATTTGTCACTCGGGATAGGTGTAAAAAATATGGCCTGTCATAATAGATGACGATAACTAATCCAGTCAATTTTAAAATTGTTTGCAAAGCCAAACTGTGTGACACCACTGACTGAGTAATGTTTGTTAATTTGTAAATGCAAAAAGTATTTATCAATTAACATTTAAAAAGTTTCAACTGTTTATTTTAAACAAAACGTTCTGTTTTTAAGAAAATCGTGGTGTTCCAGCATGTCCTTTTTTGTCATTTATTGTTTCAGTAACTGTCAAAGCCAAGGCTTTTCAAATAACAATTTTCTACTACTATTTATTTTAATGCAGTGTTTTTTTGGGGGCCGAAATTCAGCCCCATTTCCCTCCAAAATTATTATATATTTTTCCCCATTTTTGACAAAAAATTCCCCTCAAAATGTTGAAAAAATCTTTGATTTAATGAAGAGTTAGTTTATAATAATTTATTTTAGCTTGATTGTGAAGAAAGCTTTTAGCCTATCGAGTCACTCTCGAGCCCGCTTCCTGGAAAACCAGTACTGGTGTCATATGAGGAGGTACGGTCGTGACCTTGGCGGGGCTTGAACCTGCAACCTCCGGGATGAGCGGCAGACACCTAAACCTCTACACCACTGCTCCCCAAATCAAGAGTTGGCCAAACTTGTTATAAAAACATAAATTTTCATAAATTAAAATGCTTCAGAATCATTTCTTGCAACTTTTTGATACCTTACATGTGAAAAAGTCAGCCGAAAATTGCTGATTTTTTGTTTGTCACCTATTTTCTCGACCTTGATTTTGTTATATTTCCAATGAAAACGGTGTTCCAAAGATTAAAAAAGATATGAATACAATGTTTTCAATTGAAAATAGAAGTATTACTTATTATTCACTTGTGTTTCAGTGTTCAGTATTCCGAAGCATAACTCCAAAAGTACTTGAGGGATTTTCTTCAAACTTAATACACTGACATAGCACATTGGTAGGAAGTGCAGTGTGCAAGAACAATAACTCTACCTTGCCTACTTTTAGAGTTATTCCCCTTTATCAGATTTACTCTAAAAGTTTTGTCCGGAGCATAAGTACAAAAAGTACTTGAGGGATTTTACTTCAAACTTAATACACTGACATAGCACATTGGTAGGAAGTGATTGGTGTAAGAACAATAACTTTACTTTGCCTTAAAAAACTTTTAGAGTTATTCCCCTTTATCAGTTTTACTTGTCCGAAGCATAACTCCAAAAGTACTTGAGGGCCTTTCTTCAAACTTAATACACTGACACAGCACATTGGTAGGAAGTGCTGTTTGCAAAGAACTATAACTCTACCTTGCCTGTAATTTTTAGAGTTATTCCCGTTTATCAGATTTACTTGTCGAAGTTAACTTTCCAAAAGTTTACTTGTTTTTTTAAACAAGCGTTTTTTTTACAAATCGTGTGATCCACACCTTTTGCATAGCATTAAGGTAGGAAGTGCAGTTTGCAAGAACAATTATCTCTACTCTTGCCTACTTTTAAGAGTTATTCCCTTTATCAGATTTACTTGTCTGAAGCATACCTCCAAAAGTACTTGAGGGATTTTCTTCAAACTTAATACACTGACATAGCACATTCCCTCAAGAAGTGTTGCAAGAACAACAACTTTACCTTGCTTACTTTTAGAGTTATTTCTTTTATCAGATTTACTTTAAAAGTTTTGTCCAGAGCATAACTCCAAAAGTACTTGAGCGGATTTTCTTCGAACTTAATACAGTGACATAGCACATTGGTAGGAAGTGCAGTGTGTAAGAACAATAACTCTACCTTGCCTACTTTTAGAGTTATTCCCCTTTATCAGATTTACTTGAAAACTTTGTACGAGCATAACTCCCCAAAAGTACTTGAGGGATTTTCTTCAAACTTGTAATACACTGACATAGCACATTGGCATAAAGTGCAGTGCTGCAAGAACAATATCTTCAACTTTTGTCTACTTTTAGTCAAATAGAAAAATATCATACCTATACTGATAATGAACATTAATATATTTTTGCAAACCTTTTCTTCATTGCCTTATAATTTTTTCCATTTACTTGAAAACTGTACTCAGCATGACCATAACTATATGATTTTAAGGATTTCCTCTCACCAAGTAAAATGTACGAAAGTACAACCTTCAGGTAACTTTTTCCTGGCGGGGGGATTAACCATGTGTAACATGGCTCTTGTTATATAAAATTTTGTAATGTTAAATTCATATGTCTTCTCTTTATATTTGGCAAAGAATAATGTCATTAACATGCTTGATAGTTTTGGTTCTTTATTACATTTTTAAACAGTATATTTTAAACATTTTCTAAAAAATTCCACTTTTCTGGCAAAATGACTAAATATTCCCCTCCAAAAGTGCCCAGCCACCTTTCCCCTCAGACTGAAAAAAACACCGTAATGAATAACCTTTGCATTGTACATGTGAGTCTTGTTTGATCATAGTGAAGCACATGGCATCAAAAAGACCGAGATATTTGACAGTTTGAGACATGTAAAAGTAGCTTTAGACAATAGTCAAACAATGGATTATATTAAAGTTTGGAATAGATAATGTTCTTAGTAAGTTTTATTTTTGGTGATACAATATATTGATACAATATACGCTATACAAATGTAAGTCGGTCGTCAAATATTTTTAAATTTAATATGCATACAACACAAAAACAATTCACATCAACTCCATACTTTGCGTTTTTTGCATAATCCTCCCGACCTGTACTGTACATGTATTTACAAAAGAAATTTTACAAAAAATAAATACCAATTTCTACTGAAAATTACTTTGAAATTGCAGTAAATTAAAAAGTGTTAGCAGCACATTATGTCATTTTGTTGTGCATATTTTCATGTTATAGCTATAATTTCTATGATGTCTATCTATTTGTCAGTTTACATTAAATTTATAGACATTTAAGACCTTTTTGAAGAAACTCAATTTTTCAACAAACTCTGTGAGGGAGCAGCTTTAAATAGTTTTGTAAATGTACATAGGATTTTCCACTCCTGCTACCAGACTACAAGAAAGAAATGGAGCCAGTTTTGGAGGAGATAAGATCTCATTATCAACGCCTTCATGGTATACTGCAAATTCGAGAGCATGTCTTGGAACAAGAGGTTCTGCAGGTGATCATGGAGGGCCTGGAACCAGTAGAGAAATTGGTATGCTTGTATAGTTTTGCTTTTCATCTTTAAGAAAAGTCTTCGTTGTTAAGTTCACTCGGGTGTTAGTGTGGGTATCTTCATTAGGGTTGCTTTAAAAGTTCTGTAACTAACGAGGAAATTAATTTGATACACAATAAACATTCTTTTGATCTTAAGGTTACTGTACCAGGTCACATTATGTCTGACCTGGCTGCATTTTAACAGAATTATTTCTCTTTATGTACAGTACATCTATTAGCCACTACAAGATTCAATCATTCATGTCATAAAAATAGGATAAAATGCATTACTTAGCTCACCTGGCACAATGCCAGAATGAGCTATTAGGATTCTTCACCATCCGGTGTCCATCATACGTCGTCTGTTCACATTTTTCTTCAAACGACATCTCTGAAATCACTTTGCCAATATTGAGGAAACTTGGCAAGGATGTTCCTTGCATAAAGCCATACCATAGGTGTTTAAATAATTCAGTTTCATGCAGAACTCTGGTTGCCATAAAATGGAAAGGAAAAACTTTAAAAATCTTCTCAAGAACAGGAAGGTCCAGAGCTTAGATATTTTGCATGTGGCATTACCTAGTGACTTCTACCAAGATTGTTCAAATTATGCCTCTCGGGTCAAAATTGACCCTGCCCGGGTTGTCACTTGATTTAACTTAGGCTTATATAGGAAAAACTTCTCTGAAACCACATTGCCTTGAGCGTAGATATTTAGCATGTGGCATTGCCCAGTGGACCTTTACCAAGATTGCTCAAATCATGACCCAGGTGTCAAAATTGACCCCTCCCTGGGGTCACTTGATTTTACATAGGCTTATAGGAAAACTTCATCTGTCAAACCACAAGATCTATAGCCTAGATATTTGGCAAGTAGCATTGCCTAGTAGACTGTTCAAATCATGGCCCCTGGCTGACCCTTCCCCTAGTATCATTTGATTTTACATAGGCTTATAAGTTATATAGAAAAAGCCACAAGGCTTAGAGTTTAGATATTTGGTATGTATCATTGCCTCGTTGACCTCTACCAAGATTGTTCAAATCATGACCCCAGGTCAATACTGACACTGCCTGGGGGTCACTTGATTTAACAAAAGCTTATATAGAAAAAACTTCAAAATTTTTTTTGTCTAGAACCCCTGGGCCCAGAACTGGACTGCAGGAGGGGACATGATCTTCACTAGGTTAACAGGGTTCCCACACTACTGGGAAAAAGTCGGGAATATCGAAAAGTCTGTTACCGGTCGTGAAAATGCCTTGATATTTACGATATTTGGTTGAAATCGGGAAAAAGCCAAGAAAAGTACGAAAGTTAAAACTGATTTTGATACAAAACTAGCTATCATAGCAGTAAATAAAACAGAACCGTTACCATATGTAAGCGTTTATAGATCATGAATAGTAGCAGTATCTGTATTGCCGTCTGCATTCATCAAAAGTAATTTAAACGAGAAATTGTCTGCAGTTCATTGAAATTCCCTTTATATATGTTGTCATTATCACTACATGATCTAACTAGTCTACAATGTTCTACTAACCTGATATATTTCTGACTAACCTGACAATATTGGAATGTTTCGTTGCCAAAAGGTTGGGAAACAGTCTGGAAGTTGCACAAAAAAAATGAAAAAGTTGGGAATTTTACTTGCAGTAAATTGTTGCAACCCTGGATTAAGATACTTTAGAAAAGCAAGAATACTATTTTGAATTGCCAATAAGTTATAAGGATGAAATTAAAGGCAAGAGATTTTGACTGGAATTTTGTATGGAAGAGATTTCATGTTAAGGACTGTTTAGGCCATATGTTTTTAATGAAAGCATACTGCATAACCAGTAATGGCCTTTGTGTACATGAGCCTTAACAGGCCTTTGGTTACTTATTATTGAAAAGCATTTTCTTTAATTAGCAGGACAATTTGATTTTTTTAAAATTTCATTGTTGCATTTTTGTACAGAAGTGATAAAATCTAAAACTAGCAGGCTCTCAGGGTTAGGCACAAGTTGAGTGCCTTAGAGAAAGGTAGCTAGTGGTTAGTATCATATAGACTGTGTGCACAAAGATGATTTGATGCTTTTTAGGTCAGTCATTGTACAAAAGATTTGGTCTTTTGACCTTCTTTTTCTCCAATGTAGACATATTTGTAAGTCTGTAATCTCAACCCTTGCTTTCACTGTTTTTTTCCTGTCTGACCCTAAATACTCCCTCTGTATGTGCTTTATGGTAAGTCTGTCTTCAAGTTGGCAATGCCAAACAGGCTTCCTAGGTTAGGCACAAATTTAGTATCTTAGTAGCTGCTGGTCTTAAACTGAGATACTTTTTATACCCAGCAGGTTTTGCAGTATAGTCCCTGTCAAGTAGTATCCAGTGCTTTGAAAAGAGAAAGTAAGTGGTTGAGATTACTTATTATAGCCATATGACAATACTGTAGCTTCAGAAACAAAAGCATAAATAATATTGGGAAACCATGTAAGGACAGTTAAGGCGAATCTTATTTGACAAAGCTTCTCTTAAGGCAGTAGTATCATTTAGAGGACTATTTTAGTCAACCATTTTTGACAAATATTTCTTACAAGGCAAATCCATTTGTGAAGATAGCTGTCCATTGAGAGCAATTTTGGCCTTTTAACTTTATCAGCTTTCTATTAAGTTGTAGGTTTGTTTCAGTTTAAGGACTGACCTAAAAACTTTTCAGGCCAACCAGGCTTGACAATGGACTCCTCATAGAAGCTACAGGTTTTTTTTAAGTATTGTTCTTACCAATGACTTTTGACAAAATCTTACAAGTTATAAGGTTGAAATTAAAGGCAAGTGATTTTAACAAAACATCTTGTATGAAAGAGATTTCATGTCAAGGACTGTTTAGGCCATATGTTTTAATGAAAATATACTACATAACCAGTAATGGCCTTTTTGTACATGAGCCTTAATAGGCCTTTGGTTACTTATCATTGAAAAGCATTTTCTTCTTTAATTAGCAAGACAATTTGATTTTTTAAAAATTTCATTGTTGCATTTTTGTACAGAAGTGATAAAATCTAAAACTAGCATGCTCTCAGGGTTAGGCACAAGTTGAGTGCCTTAAAGAAAGGTAGCTAGTGGTTAGTATCATATAGACTGTGTGCACAAAGATGATTTGATGGTTTTTAGGTCAGTCATTGCACAAACGATTTGGTCTTTTGACCTTCTTTTTCTCCAATGTAGACATATTTGTAGGTCTGTAATCTCAACCCATGCTTTCACTGTTTTTTTTTCCTGTCTGACCCTAAATACTCCCTCTGTATGTGCTTTATGGTAAGTCTGTCTTCAAGTTGGCAATGCCAAACAGGCTTCCTAGGTTAGGCACAAATTTAGTATCTTAGTAGCTAGTCTTAAACTGAGATACTTTTTATACCCAGCAAGTTTTGCAGTATAGTCCCTGTCAAGTAGTATCCAGTGCTTTGAAAAGAGAAAGTAAGTGGTTGAGATTACTTATTATAGCCATATAACAATATCATAGCTTCAGAAACAAAAGCATAAATAATATTGGGAAACTCTGTAAGGACAGTTTAGGCCTATCTTATTTGACAAAGGTTCTCTTAAGGCAGAAGTATCATTTAGAGGACTGTATTGGCCAACCATTTTTGACAAATATTTCTGACAAGGCAAATCCATTTGTGAAGATAGCTGTCCATTGAGAGCATTTTCCTTTTAACTGGATAAACTTTCTGTTACTTTGTAGGTTTGTTTCAGTTTAAGGACTGACCTAAAAACTTTTCAGGCCAACCAGGCCTGACAATGGACTCCTCATAGAAGTAGCAGGTTCATTATAAGTATTGTTCTTACCAATGACTTTTGACAAAATCTCGTAAGTTATAAGGTTGAAATTAAAGGCAAGTGATTTTGACAAAACATCTTGTCATATGTTTTAATGAAAACATACTACATAACCAGTAATGGCCTTTGTGTACATGAGCCTTAATAGGCCTTTGGTTACTTATTATTGAAAAGCATTTTCTTCTTTAATTAGCAAGACAATTTGATTTTTTAAAAATTTCATTGTTGCATTTTTGTACAGAAGTGATAAAATCTAAAACTAGCATGCTCTCAGGGTTAGGCACAAGTTGAGTGCCTTAGAGAAAGGTAGCTAGTGGTTAGCATCATATAGACTGTGTGCACAAAGATGATTTGATGGTTTTTAGGTCAGTCATTGTACAAAAGATTTGGTCTTTTGACCTTCTTTTTCTCCAATGTAGACATATTTGTAGGTCTGTAATCTCAACCCATGCTTTCACTGTTTTTTTTCCTGTCTGACCCTAAATACTCCCTCTGTATGTGCTTTATGGTAAGTCTGTCTTCAAGTTGGCAATGCCAAACAGGCTTCCTAGGTTAGGCACACATTTAGTATCTTAGTAGCTGGTCTTAAACTGAGATACTTTTTATACCCAGCAGGTTTTGCAGTATAGTCCCTGTCTAGTAGTATCCAGTGCTTTGAAAAGAGAAAGTAAGTGGTTGAGATTACTTATTATAGCCATATAACAATATTGTAGCTTCAGAAACAAAAGCATAAATAATATTGGGAAACCATGTAAGGACAGTTTAGGCCAATCTTATTTGACAAAGCTTCTCTTAAGGCAGTAGTATCATTTAGAGGACTGTTTTGGCCAACCATTTTTGACAAATATTTCTTACAAGGCAAATCCATTTGTGAAGATAGCTGTCCATTGAGAGCAATTTTGGCCATTTAACTTGATCAACTTTCTGTTAAGTTGTAGGTTTGTTTCAGTTTAAGGACTGACCTAAAAACTTTTCAGGCCAACCAGGCTTGACAATGGACTCCTCATAGAAGCTAGCAGGTTCATTTTAAGTATTGTTCTTACCAATGACTTTTGACAAAATCTCACAAGTTATAAGGTTGAAATTAAAGGCAAGTGATTTTGACAAAACATCTTGTATGAAAGAGATTTCATGTTAAGGACTGTTTAGGCCATATGTTTTAATGAAAATATACTACATAACCAGTAATGGCCTTTGTGTACATGAGCCTTAATAGGCCTTTGGTTACTTATTATTGAAAAGCATTTTCTTCTTTAATTAGCAAGACAATTTGATTTTTTTAAAATTTCATTGTTGCATTTTTGTACAGAAGTGATAAAATCTAAAACTAGCATGCTCTCAGGGTTAGGCACAAGTTGAGTGCCTTAGAGAAAGGTAGCTAGTGGTTAGTATCATATAGACTGTGTGCACAAAGATGATTTGATGGTTTTTAGGTCAGTCATTGTACAAAAGATTTGGTCTTTTGACCTTCTTTTTCTCCAATGTAGACATATTTGTAGGTCTGTAATCTCAACCCATGCTTTCACTGTTTTTTTTCCTGTCTGACCCTAAATACTCCCTCTGTATGTGCTTTATGGTAAGTCTGTCTTCAAGTTGGCAAGGCCAAACAGGCTTCCTAGGTTAGGCACAAATTTAGTATCTTAGTAGCTAGTCTTAAACTGAGATACTTTTTATACCCAGCAAGTTTTGCAGTATAGTCCCTGTCAAGTAGTATCCAGTGCTTTGAAAAGAGAAAGTAAGTGGTTGAGATTACTTATTATAGCCATATAACAATATCATAGCTTCAGAAACAAAAGCATAAATAATATTGGGAAACCCTGTAAGGACAGTTTAGGCCTATCTTATTTGACAAAGGTTCTCTTAAGGCAGAAGTATCATTTAGAGGACTGTATTGGCCAACCATTTTTGACAAATATTTCTGACAAGGCAAATCCATTTGTGAAGATAGCTGTCCATTGAGAGCAATTTTGGCCTTTTAACTGGATAAACTTTCTGTTACTTTGTAGGTTTGTTTCAGTTTAAGGACTGACCTAAAAACTTTTCAGGCCAACCAGGCCTGACAATGGACTCCTCATAGAAGTAGCAGGTTCATTATAAGTATTGTTCTTACCAATGACTTTTGACAAAATCTCGTAAGTTATAAGGTTGAAATTAAAGGCAAGTGATTTTGACAAAACATCTTGTCATATGTTTTAATGAAAACATACTACATAACCAGTAATGGCCTTTGTGTACATGAGCCTTAATAGGCCTTTGGTTACTTATTATTGAAGAACATTTTCTTTAATTAGCAAGACAATTTGATGTTTTAAAAATTTCATTGTTGCATTTTTGTACAGAAGTGATAAATCTAATCAAACTATGCAGGCTAAAAGGGTTAGGCACATGTTGAGTGCCTTAGAGAAAGGTAGCTAGTGGTTAGTATGCATAATAGACTGTGTGCACAAAGTTAAGATTTCATCGGTTTTTTGGTCAGTCATTGTACATAGTTTTGGTCTTTTTTGACCCTTTTTCTCCAATGTAGACATATTTGTAAGGTCTGTTAATCTCAACCCTTGCTTTCACGGTTTTTTTTTCCGGTCTGACCCTAAATAATCCCTCTGTATGTGCTTTATGGTAAGTCGCTTCGTGTTCAATGCCAAGCGGCTTCCTAGGTTAGGCATCAAATTTAGTATCTCTAGTAGCTCTGGTCTTAAACTGAGATACTTTTTATACCAGCAGTTTTTGCAGTATAGTCCCTGTCTAGTAGTATCCAGTGCTTTGAAAAGAGAAAGTAAGTGTTGAGATTACTTATAGCCATATGACAATATTGTAGCTTCAGAAACAATTTGCATAACTAATGGACTTAGTTAAGGCGATCTGCTTAATTGACACAAGCTTAACATAAGGCAGTACTATGCAATCAGCTAGAGGACTGTATTTTTTTAACCATTATTAAAAATTATTAATCTTTACAAGGAAAATACCACTTGTGAAATGCTGTCCATTGAGAGCAACTTTTACCATTTAACTGGAAAATTATTTTCTTTCCATATATATGCAGTTAGGTTCATGGTTTATAGAAAACTTTCAGGCAATCTCTTTTAGGCTTGAAGATATTCATTGAGAGCAATTTTGCCAATTCTAACTTTTTTAACTTTCTGTTAATCGTAGGTTTGTTTCAGTTTAAGGACAAACATAAAAACTTTTCAGCCAAAGGTTTGACAATGGACTTCTCATAGAAGTAGCAGGTTCATTTTAAGTATTGTTCTTACCAATGACTTTTGAAAAATTCATAAGTTATAAGGTTGAAATTAAAGGCAAGTGATTTTGACAAAACATCTTGTAGTGAAAGAGATTTCATGTTAAGGACTGGTTACATGGACACCGTATGATTTAATGAAAATATACTACATAACCAGTTATGTCCTTTTTGTATTTTAGCCTTAATAGGCCTTTGCTTACTTATTATTGAAAAGCATTTTCTTCTTTAATTAGCAAGACAATTTGATTTTTTTAAAATTTCATTGTTGCATTTTTGTACAGAAGTGATAAAATCTAAAACTAGCATGCTCTCAGGGTTAGGCACAAGTTGAGTGCCTTAAAGAAAGGTAGCTAGTGGTTAGTATCATATAGACTGTGTGCACAAAGATGATTTGATGGTTTTTAGGTCAGTCATTGTACAAAAGATTTGGTCTTTTGACCTTTTTCTCCAATGTAGACATATTTGTAGGTCTGTAATCTCAACCCATGCTTTCACTGTTTTTTTTTCCTGTCTGACCCTAAATACTCCCTCTGTATGTGCTTTATGGTAAGTCTGTCTTCAAGTTGGCAATGCCAAACAGGCTTCCTAGGTTAGGCACACATTTAGTATCTTAGTAGCTGGTCTTAAACTGAGATACTTTTTATACCCAGCAGGTTTTGCAGTATAGTCCCTGTCTAATAGTATCCAGTGCTTTGAAAAGAGAAAGTAAGTGGTTGAGATTACTTATTATAGCCATATAACAATATTGTAGCTTCAGAAACAAAAGCATAAATAATATTGGGAAACTCTGTAAGGACAGTTTAGGCCAATCTTATTTGACAAAGGTTCTCTTAAGGCAGTAGTATCATTTAGAGGACTGTATTGGCCAACCATTTTTGACAAATATTTCTTACAAGGCAAATCCATTTGTGAAGATAGGTCCATTGAGGCATTTTGGCCATTTAACTTGATAAACTTTCTGTTAAGTTGTAGGTTTGTTTAAGTTTAAGGACTGACCAAAAAAAAAAACTTTTCAGGCCAACCAGGCTGACAATGACTTTGTTTCAGACGTAGCGGTTCCTTCTAAGAATTCTTCTTGCCAATGACTTTTGAGCAAAATGCCCTTGAAAGTTATAGGTTGAAATTAAAGGCAGTGATTTTGGACAAAACATCTTTTATGAAAGAGAATGTTAAGGAACTTTTTAGGCCATATGTTTTAATCAAAATATAACTAAATTACCAGATAAATGCGTTTGTCAGTAACATGAGCCTTAACAATAGGCCTTTGTTGTTATTAACAATTGAAAAGCATTTTCTTCTTTAATTAGCAAGACTTTTGATTTTTTTGAAATTTCATTGTTGCATTTTTGGTACAGAAGTGATAAAATCTAAAACTTAGCAGGCTCTCAGGGTTAGGCACAAGTTGAGTGCATTTAGAGAGGTAGCTAGTGGTTAGGTATCAAATAGATTGCACAAAGATGATTATCATCGTTTTTATTTACAAGATTGGAGACTTTTGACCTTTTTTACCAATTTTGGCAAGCATTTGAGGTCTGTAATTTCAACCCATGCTTAAACTGTTTTTTTCCTGTCAGCCCAAATGGCCATTTTATGGGCTTTTTTGTAGTTGTCAAAAGTGGGGAAATATACAGGTCATGTTAGGAGGACATTGGGGCTGAATTTTTGTCCCAAATCGGTCTTAAATGAAATTCACTTTTTAGACCAATGCAGCTTCTTGATGTCTATCACTTGTATAGAAACGGACCTCTAATGGTTCGCGATTACTTAAAATTTTAGCATAAAAAGGTTTTGGAAAAATTTTAAGGAAAGTTTAGGCCTATTTTATTTAAAGGTTCTTTATGGTGTATTTACTGGAGAAGTAGGGGCGGCCATTGTCGAGAAATTAACGACAAGGCAAAAAACACTTGTAGATAGCTGTCCATTGAGAGCAATTTTGGCAATTTTAACTTGATAAACTTTCTGTTACTTTGGAGGTTTGTTTCAGTTTAAGGACTGACCTAAAAACTTTTCAGGCCAACCAGGCTTGACAATAGTCTCCTCATAGAAGTAACAGATTTTTTTTAAGTATTGTTCTTGCCAATGACTTTTGACAAAATCTCACAAGTTATAAGGTTGAAATTAAAGGCAAGTGATTTTGACAAAACATCTTGTATGAAAGAGATTTCATGTTAAGGACTGTTTATGCCATATGTTTTAATGAAGATATACTACATAACCAGTAATGGCCTTTGTGTACATGAGCCTAAAAAGGCCTTTGGTTACTTATTATTGAAAAGCATTTTCTTCTTTAATTAGCAAGACAATTTGATTTTTTTAAAATTTCATTGTTGCATTTTTGTACAGAAGAGATAAAATCTAAAACTAGCATGCTCTCAGGGTTAGGCACAAGTTGAGTGCCTTAGAGAAAGGTAGCTAGTGGTTAGCATCATATAGACTGTGTGCACAAAGATGATTTGATGGTTTTTAGGTCAGTCATTGTACAAAAGATTTGGTCTTTTGACCTTCTTTTTCTCCAATGTAGACATATTTGTAGGTCTGTAATCTCAACCCTTGCGCTTTCACTGTTTTTTTTTCCTGTCTGACCCTAAATACTCCCTCTGTATGTGCTTTATGGTAAGTCTGTCTTCAAGTTGGCAATGCCAAACAGGCTTCCTAGGTTAGGCACACATTTAGTATCTTAGTAGCTGGTCTTAAACTGAGATACTTTTTATACCCAGCAGGTTTTGCAGTATAGTCCCTGTCTAGTAGTATCCAGTGCTTTGAAAAGAGAAAGTAAGTGGTTGAGATTACTTATTATAGCCATATAACAATATCTGTAGCTTCAGAAACAAAAGCATAAATAATATTGGGAAACTCTGTAAGGACAGTTTAGGCCTATCTTATTTGACAAAGGTTCTCTTAAGGCAGTAGTATCATTTAGAGGACTGTATTGGCCAACCATTTTTGACAAATATTTCTGACAAGGCAAATCCATTTGTGAAGATAGCTGTCCATTGAGAGCAATTTTGGCAATTTTAACTTGATAAACTATCTGTCAAGTTGTAGGTTTGTTTCAATTTAAGGACTGACCTAAAAACCTTTTCGGGCCAACCAGGCTTGACAATAGTCTCCTCATAGAAGTAACAGATTTATTTTAAGTATTGTTCTTACCAATGACTTTTGACAAAATCTCATAAGTTATAAGGTTGAAATTAAAGGCAAGTGATTTTGACAAAACATCTTGTATGAAAGAGATTTCATGTTAAGGACTGTTTATGCCATATGTTTTAATGAAAATATACTGCATAACCAGTAATGGCCTTTGTGTACATGAGCCTTAATAGGCCTTTGGTTACTTATTATTGAAAAGCATTTTCTTCTTTAATTAGCAAGACAATTTGATTTTTTTAAAATTTCATTGTTGCATTTTTGTACAGAAGTGATAAAATCTAAAACTAGCAGGCTCTCAGGGTTAGGCACAAGTTGAGTGCCTTAAAGAAAGGTAGCTAGTGGTAAGCATCATATAGACTGTGTGCACAAAGATGATTTGATGGTTTTTAGGTCAGTCATTGTACAAAAGATTTGGTCTTTTGACCTTCTTTTTCTCCAATGTAGACATATTTGTAGGTCTGTAATCTCAACCCTTGTTTTCACTGTTTTTTTCCTGTCTGGCCCTAAATACTCCCTCTGTATGTGCTTTATGGTAGTTAAAGTCTGTCTTCAAGTTGGCAATGCCAAACAGGCTACCTAGGTTAGGCACAAATTTAGTATCTTAGTAGCTGGGGTCACTTGATAGGCTTATAAAGGGAAAACCTAAATATTTTCTTGTTGAACCACTAAGCCCAAAGCTTAGATATTATGAATATAGTATTATGTAGTGGACCTCTAGTAAGATTGTCAAATCAGAACCTCCAGGTCAAAATTGCCTCTTTCTGCTATTGATGACCTTGTATGCCCATTGGTAACAGGGTGAGCTATATAGGGCCTTCTGGGCCCTCTTGATTCTAGTTATTCATTGTTATTACAGGAGGCAACTCTGTAAGGTTTGTTCTACTTTCAGTTTCTCCCTAACTGAGTGGTTACTAGTTATAAAGTAAATTGTAGACTGTAACTACTAATGATCAAACTGCAAACCAGCGCATACATAATAATGTATGTTTGAGTAGACAGATATGTGTTTCACATGGCACAGAACATTAAAGATCCTTTATAATTGCGTTTAACAATTAGCACTTTTCTTTCAGGAAACAAGTAAAAAAGACTTTAAAATATGTACATAATAATTTCCTTAATTGTTCAACAGTTCACGCTATTTATTGATTAAAAATTTAAGATTCATGTTAATGCCATATGTGAAAGAAACTGATGACAATTTTAGTCCTCTTAAATGTTAGACTATAAACTCTCACAAAACAGTACAGCTAGATCTGTTTAGCTTTACAGTTCAGTACCTGTTGAAGCAAACTTGAAGAGAGTACATTTTGTTATTCTGCTACATATATTGAATTTATCTATTACAGAAAAATGACTTGCACAATGAATTCAAGCAGTTAGATTCCACTATTAAAGGTAAAACAATAGGGCAGTCCTAACACTGGTTAAACCTACTGTTTTGTGAGGGTTGTAAGTACGCTCTTTTTCTGTGTAAGTAATGACGGCATGATGTGGGAAGGCAAAGCAAGAACCAGTTAGTTTAATACTAAAGAAGAGTGAGAAGTAAGCAACTTGCTTAAAGATTGTAAGATAGATATGATGACCTATCAGTAACACTAATGTAGATACACGAGTATAAATTCTTCCATGGTCAAGTGGTTAGTTGCTGACGCGTAGTCACTGTAACCTCTCGGTGGTGGCGCAGTGGTAGTCGTTCACCTCAGGATTGAAGGGCCCTGGATTCGATCCCTACAATAGCCATGTAGGTAAGGTCCTTAGGCAAGACACAAATAATTATGCCCCCTTCGAAGAAGAGGAGTATATTGATTTGCAGATGTTGGTCGGTATGTCTGTCCGTCCGTCTACCAACTGGTTTTCGGATGATAACTCAAGAATGCTTGGGCCTAGGATCCTGAAACTTGATGTGGAGGTTGGTCATGACCAGAAGAGGACTCCTATTGTTTTTAGGTCAGTATGTCAAAGGTCAAGGTCACAGTGGCCTGGAATAGTAAAACAGTTTCCGGATGATATCTTGAAAATGTTTGAACCTAGGATCTTCAAACTTGATGTGGAGGTTTGTCATGACCAGCAGATGACCCCTTTTGATTTTGAGGTCAGTAGGTCAAACTTCAAGGTCACAGTGACCTGTAATTGTAAAACAGTTTCCGAACGATAACTCAAGAACGCTTCGGCATAATATCTTGAAACTTGATGTGGAGGTTGGTCATAACCGGTTTTGAGATTAGAAGTTGAAAGGTCAAGGTCACAGTGACCCGTAATTGTAGAATGGTTTCTGCTTAATAACTTAGGTTACAAGTGACCAATTGCAATGAAATTTGGTTTGTAGGTAGTTTGCGGGGAGAGGAAGCTTGCGTTGCATTTGGGGTCACTTGGATGGTGGGGGGGGGGGGCAAGGTCACTGTTACTAAAAATAGATTTTTTTCATTTTTTTGTTTTCAGTTTTAAATTGTTTTCAGCCAAAAAAAGAAAATTTTTACGGGTCAAGGTCACTGTTACCAAAATTTTTTTCATTTTTTTTTAGGTCAGGGTCACTACTAAAAAAAGATTTTTTTTCAATTTTTTTTTTTAGTTTTAAATTGTTTTCAGCAAACAAAAATTTTTTAGGGGTCAATGTCACTGTTTCTAAAAATATATTTTTTTTATTATAAAATTTGATCTACACTAAAAAGAAATTTTTTAGGTCAAGGGCACTACTAAAAATAGATTTTTTTCACTTCGTTTTGTTTAGTTTTTGTTTTTTAGTAAAAAACAATTTTTTAGAGGTCAAGATCACTTCGTAAAAATATATATAAAAATATATATTTTTTCCGAATGTTTATTTTCTTTTTAAATTTTTTTTTTTATTTTACAATTTCTACAGATGCCGTTTTCAGGAATTTCACACTGACTTACTTTAAAAACTGTTCCTTTCATAGTACAACTTTTGCATCAAAGGGGGCATACATGTTTTACAAACAGCTCTTGTTTCACATTGCCTCTCTCTCTCTCTCTTCGAGGTTGATTCCATCTGGAATGAGTCTCAAGAGCAATTGATCTAAGTTGTAAGGACTTGTTTCGCAATCCAGAGTAAATGAATTAGTATATACAACCTCTCATTGAATGTTGATATAGAATCTGACCTTTTCCAGCTGCACACAGGATTATGAACAACAATGACGAGGTTATTGTAAATGCCAAGGAAGTTCTGGACAAACTGGCACGTGCTAAAGATATACCCTGCCTCATAGAACTTGCTGAATCCACAGAGGCGACTGAAAAAATCAGGTTAAGAAGCCGAGTCAGAGTATAAATAATGATACAGATTGGTTTTAAATGTTTTATTTTATTTAGTATTCTTAAATAACGTCAAGTAAAATGAACTTTTATGGCAGTTTTTAAGAAAAGGATAAGCAATGATTATCTTTTAACATGTGTAATATTAAACTAAATTAAATTATATATAAGCTAAAATGTGATTGTACCTTTGTGATAATCTTAACATGACATACATGTACCATGAACTATTAAATTACATAACATACATGTACCATGTACTGTAGAGTAACAAGACATGCATATACCATGTACTGTAGAGTTTCATGACATACATGTACCATGTACTGTAAAGTTACATGACATATATGTACCATGTACTGTAGAGTTACATGACATATATGTACCATGTACTGTAGAGTAACAAGACATGCATATACCATGAACTGTAGAGTTTCATGACATACATGTACCATGTACTGTAGAGTTACATGACATACATGTACTGTAGAGTAACATGACATACATGTACCATGTACTGTAGAGTTACATTTCTTACATGTACCATGTACTGTAGAGTAACAAGACATACATGTACCATGTAGAGTTACATGACATACATGTACCATGAACTGTAGAGTTACATGACATATATGTACCGTAGAGTTACATGACATATATGTACAATGTACCGTAGAGTTACATGACATATATGTACAATGTACCGTAGAGTTACATGACATATATGTACCGTGTCCTGTAGAGTTACATGACATATATGTACCACCTCCTGTAGGACCATGACTATATGTACTAGTAACATGACATATATGTACCATGGGCTGTAGAGTAACATGACATATATGTACCATGTACTGTGGAGTAACATGACATACATGTACCATGTACTGTAGAGTTACATGACATATATATACCCCGTAGAGTAACATGGCATATATGTACCATGTATTGTAGAGTAACATGACTACAGTACCTGTAGAGTTACATGACATATATGTACCGTAAGTTACATGACATATGTACCGTAGAGTTACATGACATATATGTACCGTAGAGTTACATGACATATATGTACCGTAGAGTTACATGACATATATGTACCATGTGCTGTAGAGTAACATGGCATATATGTACCATGTACTGTAGTATGACACATATGTACCGAAGGTACATGACATACATGTACCATGTACTGTAGAGTAACATGACATACATGTACCATGTACTGTAGAGTAACATGGCATACATGTACCATGTACAGTTACATGACATACATGTACCAGGTACTGTTAAGTTGACAGAGAGAACTAAAGTGGTTTTATGTTCTTTTATACATAAGAAGCAAGTGCACAACATTGTCAAAAGACTTTGTAACTTTTAGAGACAAGAAGTATAAAGATGGCATTGTGACCAGTAGTATCAGCCTTATAGTTACCATAGTTGCAGTCAGATACAGTGTTCAAAAAACAAGATTTGGATGATGGATTGGGATTTATTGTATAATTTTCAGATTTGAAGAAGGTCCATCTATTGCCACCCTGCTTACAGAGTATGGATCTATCACAGGCTCAGTTCCACAGAGGTATTTGTCATAATTGAACTACAGATTTCCTCATATTCTTTGGCTAACAAAGATCCTCATATAATTTAAAAAAACAAACATTGAAAAGATTGTTACATACGTACAGGAAATAAATAATTTTATATATGCAGTAGTGAAAAGGCCTGGTCAGGTAAACTGCTTTTGTTTGTGTGACCTTAGGTGCTGAGTTTGATCCCATTACAGGTCCATGTCCTACAGGCAACTTATACCTGCTGCCATTTATATTCCACTACAATATGGCTTGTTATTACAGTGGTGCTTATGTATAACTTTGCACACGGAACGAACGATACACGAACGATACACGCACGATACACGCAAACGGAACGCACAATGAACGCATGATAACTGATGAATGAATCATGAATGATATGCGATAAGAACGATACATGATTCCCGATGAATGAACCGAAAAACGATTATTTGATTTACTCGGACATTTTCATTTGCTTAACAACAATATTATTAATAGATGTCTAATTACAATGTAAGAGCTGAATCGAGCCCCCTTAAAGTCCTAAAGTATCGATAATTTACAGTAAAACCAAACAGATCATAAGAATAAGTAGTAGTTGAATAGCGGCACACATACTTATTGCATCTATAATTAAATGTAAAGTATCGTCAGACGGAAAGTCCGATTCGGCGTATAACCGCTACCTAGCCTAGCCATAATTTTTACAGTTACAGTGAGCACTTTACCGAATGTCTACACAGAAGCAATTTACAAATGCGAATTCCCATATCCTTTGCGGCGGTAGAATAACTCCTGGTGTAGATCTTGCATGATATGCAGAAATCTACATTCCGTTTTACCGGAAGTCAACATCTCTTCTTCCCACAAATATCTCATGAGAAAAGTAAATAATGTAACAGAAAGATAGTTTAGATAATTGAAAAAATGATTTTTTTTCTATTTCATCAATTTAATCCGATCTTTGAACAATAATATGAAAAATACGCGTTTAGGTCTAACGTGCAAACGTTCTACACGATTGGCCGTCCGCACTATCTGGGACCGCTTCTATATAACTCCTATCGTGCAACGTTCATCACACGGAACGAACGATGCGTTACACGATACACGATCTGAATGAGCACGATGAATGCACGGACGATAAACGCACGATGAATGCAAACGGAATGCATGATACACAAAAATTTTGCAAAGTTACATGTGAGCACCACTGTAGTTGATACCTGAGCCAATACAAAACAGAAATAAAGAAACCTAGTGTTGAGACTGCCTGTGAATTACTGGTATTTGTTTAAGATTTTAATTGAACAGAGTAAGACATTGTCATTGAACAAAACAAAACATGAAGAGAATGAAATAATAACAAGAAAGGTACAAGTATTGTAGATAAAACATATATCAGACTGAGAGTGCTGTCTATCCAGGTTTACTATGTATACATTGAGAGACAAACCAGAGAAATTCTCGGAGGATACAGACAGCGGTGTAACAACGCCCGTGGAATCAGATTACCAGAGTGTCACCTCAGAAACAACTTCACAGGGAGATGACGTAATCATTGAAGGTTAGTCAGTGTTGAACTCTATTCATATTTATGTTGCAGGACATTATCCCCTATCACATTATCCCCTTAGCTCAATTTTGCTCATAAGGACATTAACCCCTTACCTATTTTGCAAAGGTGGACTTTAACCCTTTTACTCTTCATATGATTTTATATCATGAAGTTGAAATTGAAAGTTGTTTTTTTTTTGTTATATTTATTAATTTTGTCAAAGATTATAGAGATAATTATCAGCAACTACTTTGTGTTTTGTAGAGGAACAGGAGATTGTGTTGGATGAAGGTGGAGCAAAAACTGTACAGTCTGTTAATATAGTAAAATCATCTAAAGCTGTCAAAAAATCTTTACCAAAGAAAAAAAAATTCAAAGGTAAGTAAAACACAAAATTCAGTGTCTATTTGATAATCCATACTGTTATTAGGGAAAAACAAATTCAAAGATATCATCCAGTCCCTCCTTCATAAATTGCATCACATATATTTACTATAACACCTGCTTCATTACATTTTACAGCAACAAGCTTAAGGTGAGCTATTAGGATCTCCCTATGTCTGTTCTGTGTCGTCAACATTTTACTTAAATGACATCTCCTGAAAAACCAAGGTGTCAATGAAACTTGGCACTAATCATGCTTGCATGGTCCTCTACAAAATTGGTTCAAATAAGTGGTTTCAAGCAGAACTATGTTTGCCATGGCAACTGAAAAGAAAAGCAAAATTTTTGTCCAAAACCAAATGGCCTACAGCTGAAATATTTTGTATGTGGCATTGTCTATTGGTCCTGTACCAAGTTTGTTCAAATCATGCCCCTGGGGTAAAAATTACATTTTACTTAGACTTCAGAAATCTTCTCCAAAATCACAAGGCCTAGAGCTTAGATATTTAGTATGTTACATTGTCTAGTGGATGTTGTCTGTAAATAGAGTTACAGGAAAAACTTTAAAAATCTTTTGAAGGGCAGTGGTACTCGGGGCAGTCATGGCCCTCTTGTTTTGAGACATGTTGGTACTAGAATCGTGTAACCACATAGTTCAGCTGTATATAACCCTAGGTTTTCATATTTGTTATTTGTTATTTTGTACACTTGTGTTTTTCAGGACAGAATGAGAATGTAGTTGTGACTCACATACAGAGTCCGTGTAAGTTTATGGTACAGTTGAAGAGAGATACATCTAAGGTTGCAGTTCTGTCACACAGTCTACAACAGTTCTGTAATAGTCCAGCAGCAAAACATCACATGGTTACAGGAGTGGATGTAGGTCAGTCTATGTTGTTATGTTACTCCAGCTTGTTAATATGTTACTTAACTCTAGTCTGATAAAAAAAACTGTTGAATTAGGAATGTGTATGTTATGTGTCTGTCATGTTTGGTTATTGGCCCAATCAGACCAGAAATTTGTTCTCATAATGCTGTATTTGTCCTCACAATGCTGTATTTGTCCTCACAGTGCAGTATTTGGTCTCACAATGCTGTATTTGTCCTCACAGTGCAGGATTTGGTCTCACAATGCTGTATTTGTCCTCACAGTGCAGTATTTGTTCTTACAATGCTGTATTTGTCCTCACAATGCTGTATTTGTCCTCACAGTGCTGTATTTGTTCTCACAATGCTGTGTTTGTCCTCACAGTGCTGTATTTGTTCTCACAATGCTGTGTTTGTCCTCACAGTGCTGTGTCCTCACAATGCTGTATTTATCCTTACAATGCTGTATTTGTCCTCACAATGCTGTGTGTCCTCACAGTGCTGTATTTATCCCCACATTGCTGTATTTATCCTCACAATGCGCTGTATTTGTCCTCACAATGCTGTATTTATCCTCACAGTGCTGTGTTTGTCCTCACAATGTTGTGTGTGTCATCACCATACTGTATTTATTGTCAAGCTGCTTGCAAAAACTCAATATAGTTGTCCAAATGGCTGTTTGGTGTATGTGAGTGTGTCAGTCCGTCCCTCCATCGTAGTTTAGTTTGTCGGGGCTGTAACTTACCCATTGATCAATGGATTCTTAATTACTTTGGCACAAAATTAATGTTCACCATCATGAGACGGAGTGTCATGCACAAGAACCTGGTCCCTAGTTCCAAGGTCAAGGTCACACTTAGTGTCCAAAGGTCAGATACGAGAATAATTCAAGAATGAATTTGTCTGGAGCATTTCTTCTTCATGCATGGAGGGATTTCGGTGTTACTTGGCACAAGTGTTCACTACCATGAGACGGAGTGTCATGCGCAAGAACCAGGCCCCTAGGTCCAAGGTCAAGGTCACACTTAGAGGTTAAAGGTCAAATTCAAGAATATCTTTGTTTGGAGGATTTCTTCTTCATGCATGGAGGGAATTTGATGTAACTTGGCACACATGTTCACCACCATGAGCTACACTTGTTTTTATGATTACTTCCCTTTGTTGTTACTTTAAATAGCTTATATTGTAACTTTTTTATTACTGGCCGTAGAGAAAAATTGAGACCTCTTTTCCGTGGTACAACATGTATGTTACATCCAATATTAGGTGTTTTTTGTACCTATCTCTACTTGGTTAGGATTTAGCCCTTTTGAGAGCTGGCAGCTTGACATGTTGCACATGGGCATCTAGTCCTCACAATGCTGTATTTGTCCTCACAATGTTGTATTTGTCCTCACAGTGCTGTATTTATTATCACAGTGCTGTATTTGTCCTCACAGTGCTGTATTTATTCTCACAATGCTGTATTTGTCCTCACAGTGCTGTATTTGTTTTTACCATGCTTTATGATACTGAAGTGAAGAATTTTGGCTGTAAAGTCTATCTTTGGAGTCACACAGTTCTCAAATAATATAACCTGTCTGCCATCCATTTACCAGAAAGTAACAGTTACCTACCCTGATGATCAACTTTTTCACATTTTAAGCGTGTAGACAATGATTACATTAAAATGAGAACATGGGTATGGCACAGCTGGCTACAAACCCAGAGTATCTGTATCTGCTTAGATTTGTAAAAAGTAGCCTATGTACCAACAGAGCATTTATAATGCAATCCCCCGTCACTCTTACATATATGTCCAGAAGATAGTGATGGGTTGAATATATGTTATCTTGTCAATAACATTCCTGCATTTGTGAAGTTATGTTAATGACATTTACTCTTAATACAGATGACATTGTGTTAGCGCAGTATTCCTTGGATGACCAGTGGTATAGAGGACGTATCAAACATGTGATAGACCCGCAAGATGGCAACTTTGACAACACAAATGTAGAAATCTCTTATATAGACTATGGTAACGCAGAAGTGGTCAATGTAACAAGGTCTGTTAAAGTTTATTTTGCACATTTCAATTTTTGACATATTCAAACTCCATACCTCTAAACTGACCTACTTGTAGTATTTCAGATGTTATAAGCTCACCTGGCACAAAGTGCCAGAGTGAGCTATTAGGATTGCATTCCGTCCGGTGTCCATCGTCGGTCTGTCCACCATTTCCTTCAAATGACATCTCTGAAACCACTGGGCCAATGTTGATGAAACTTTGCAGGGATGTACCTTGCATGAAGCTCTATGAAAGTTTTCAAAGAATTCCATTCCATGCAGAACTCTGGTTGCTATGGCAACAAATAGGAAAAACTTTAAAAATCTTCTTCTCTGAAACCACAAGGCCTAGAGCTTAGATATTTGGCATGTAGCATTGTCTAGTGGACCTCTACCAAGATTGTTCAAATTATGATCCCCAAGTCAAAATTGACCCCATGCGGGTGGTCACTTAGTTTTGCATAGGCTTATATAGGAAAAACTTAAAAGATCTTTTTCTCTGAAACCACAAGGCCTAGAGCTTAGATATTTCGCATGTAGCATTGTCTAGTGGACCTCTACCAAGATTGTTCAAATTATGACCCCCAAGTCAAAATTGACCCCGCGCGGTGGTCACTTAGTTTTGCATAGACTTATATAGGAAAAACTTCAAAAATCTTCTTCTCTGAAACCACAAGGCCTAGAGCTTAGATATTTGGCATGTAGCATTGTGTCTAGTGGACCTCTACCATGATTGTTCAAATTATGAGCCCCGAATCAAAATGACCCCGCAATGGGGATCACTTAGTTTTACATAGGCTTAAATAGGAAACACTTTAAAAATCTTCTTCTCTGAAACCACAAGGCCTAGAGCTTAGATATTTGGCATGTAGCATTGTCTAGTGGACCTCTACCAAGATTGTTCAAATTATGACCCCCAGGTCAAAATTGACGGGGCCCGGGGGTCACTTGGTTTTACATAGGCTTATATAGGAAAAACTTCAAAAATCTTCTTCTGAAACCACAAGGCCTAGAGCTTAGATATTTAGCATGTAGCATTGGCTAGTGGACCTCTACCAAGATTGTTCAAATTATGATCCTCATGTCAAAATTGACCCTGCAGGGTGGTCACTTAGTTTTACATTGGCTTAAGAATAGATATTTGGAATGTTACTTCGCATTGTGTTGTGGACCTCTACGAATTATTTTAGAATCATGACCCTTTGTAAAATCGCCAAGGTAGTAAGGTGAGCGATATGGGGCCATCATGGCCCTCTTGTTTTATAGTATTTTATTGAATGTGAAACCATGAACTGTAGTGTTATAACTGTTGTAAACAATATAATACTATGGCATAGTTAACAAAGAGAAAGAGGGAGAAAGATAAAAGGTTACCTAATTTATGGGGGACAAACAGTTTGTTGTCCAAATTTGTGATGTAATACATTGATGTGATACAGCAGTATAATACAGCAGTGTAATACAGCAGTGTAATAAAGTGAGAAGTGTTATCCTGAAAGAGTTTTGCAGCGTAACTCAGAAGAAGCAACATTGTTTTCATGTCTTCATCAGATACAGTCAAAGAGTTTGAACATGTATGTAAAGATAAGTAAAGTTCCTATTGGCATGGGTACAAAACAATGCCCATTGTTTTACATGAACCATTATGCATTGAATACGGATCCAGAACAGCCTATGCCATTACTTTGCTTATGTCACAGTATGAGAATCACTGTATAGAGGTTGTTTATGGGGGTGTCATAAAACAAAATGTCTGTAAAGCCCAATTTTCATACATAAAGAACTTGTGAATATTTTTTTCAGACTGAGGAATATGCAGGCGAAGTTCATGAGAAACCCAGAGTTCTCTGTGGAATGTTGCCTCTTTAATGTAGCTTCAAAAGTTAAGGTAGTAAGTCAATTGACGTTTTATATATTTATGCACTCTGTGTTCACTTTGCTCAGCTTCCACAATCTTTTGCATGATCCAGGAGCAAATTAAATTTGAAAACAGAGAAATGTTTAATCAGCTTCGTGATAGATGTTCAATGATTTTGTCACTGATCAGAGTAAGTCATACCATAATATGACATTATAAATAGAGCTGTGAGACTGTAAATAAAAGAAGATGATAATACATATTTTGCACCTGATTTGATGATTCCTAGGTGTGGAGCTGGGCTCTGTCGGGTACGTGTTTGGTTTTCTCTTGTCAAGGAACATATGGTTTATGTAGGACTTGTAATGTATAGCAGATATGAGGTTTGTTTGCGTGTAGGTATATGATAATACAGACAGAAGGATGAATGAAAGTTTTGGAAAAGATATTGCTGACAGGTAATAGAGAAGTTTAACAGATATGCTGTTTTGTTGTACACATTTTTGTGCCGCCCTTTAGGGATCTCTTTGTCTGTCATAAAAACGTCACGTTGGCTATCACTTGCCATTTCTTAAGATTTATTCATCAAACTTTGAAATAGTATTGCTTATGACAGAAGGATCGTGATGTTGCCAAATTTAGTAAGTCAAGGTCATATTTGACAGAGGTGCGCCCCTTTTTGTACTTAATATTTTCACAAAATCATTAGTTATTCTGACAAAGTGTAAGATGGCTACAGAAGTGTTCTACTGAACACCCATCTAGTTACTGAGTATGACCCAACATGTAACTACACTAGATGATAACTGTGACTCATGAACAGCAAGTTTGTACTGCATGATATGCTCAACAGCTCTTTATTATTAAATGAAATACGATCCACTTTTTTCCTAAAAATGACAAACAGCTGTGTATTACAGGATGGCACTTGGTCAATGGAAGCTGTTAGGACATTTGCTAAAATGGTAGAAAACAAAGTTCTGCTGCTGACTGTAAGTACATTTTAATTCTACATTCTAATTCTTAATTTTACATTTCTGTTTTATACTACTTTTGAGTGAACAGGTCTCTGTAGATCAGTATGAGAGATGTATGGTGTCAAATTGGATTATGTGTAGTAGGCATAACATTCACTAACTCTAACATGTACTGTAAAATGTTGTGAATAAGTAAGAGTGTCTCTATCATTCCTTTGGCACATTGACATTGATATGAGAAGAAAACTTAATGCTTACTAGTACTAGCAGGTATGATTATACAGTCGACTCTTTGTTATCTTGATTTTTTTGGGTCCAAAGAAAATAAGTCGAGATAACGAAAAATCGAGATAACTGAAGTTGAATAAAATATGAAATAATTTTGCTCGATAGGGGTTGGGGGGTGGGGGGGGCTGTTAAACTTTCTCTTCTTGCCCTTGCACCCATCTCTTCTTGCCCTTGCACCCAGGAGCTAAAAGATTGAAAATCCCCCCCGGGTTGGTTACCAGGTCCTTCTCCAAAACTCTCAGCGTTTGCCGATCCAGATATCTTCCTGGGTTGGTAAACGGGCCCTTGGATTGTTCAACTGGTGTTCGGACAAGTTCATGACTTTCGCCCTCAGACATGACCTTTCCGGTTTTTATGCCCCCAAATGATGGCATATTAAAATCACACAGATGGAGGCCGCTCCCCACTTACAAATTCGTGTCCGGACTGTAACTCTGTCATGCATTGAAGGATTTTAAAATAACTTGGCACAAATGTCTAGCACGTCAAGTCGAGGTGTTGCGTGCAAGACCCATGTCCCTACCTCAAAGGTCAAGGTCACACTTAAGAGTTTGAAGGTAATGGAATCCTGTATATATGCACACATTCGTGTCCGGACTGTAACTCTGTCATGCATTGAAGGATTTTAAAATAACTTGGTACAAATGTCTAGCACATCAAGCGCACGGCGTGCCCAGACCCACGTCCCTAGCTCAAAGGTCAAGGTCATACTTAGAGTTTGAAGGTAATGGATTCCTCTATATATGCATATATGCACACATTCGTGTCTGGACTGTAACTTTGTCATGCATTGAAGGATTTTAAAATAACTTGGCACAAATGTCTAGCACATCAAGACAACGTGTCGCGTGCAAGACTCATGTCCCTAGCTCAAAGGTCAAGGTCACACTTAGAGTTTGAAGGTAATGGATTCCTCTATATATGCACACATTCGTGTCCGGACTGTAACTTTGTCATGCATTGAAGGATTTTAAAATAACTTGGCACAATGTCTAGCACATCAAGACAACGTGTCGTGTGCAAGACCCATGTCCCTACCTCAAAGGTCAAGGTCACACTTTAGTTGGTAGGTAATGGATTCCTCTATATATGCATATATGCACACATTCATGTCCGGACTGTAACTTTGTCATGCATTGAAGGATTTTAAAATAACTTGACACAAATGTCTAGCACATCAAGTCGATATGTCACGTGCAGGACCCAAGTCCCTATCTCAAAGGTCAAGGTCACACTTAGAGTTTATAGGTAATGGAATCCTGTATATATGCATACATTTGTGTCAGGATTGTAACTTTTTAATGCATTAATTGATTTAAAATAACTTGGCACAAATGTTCAGCACATCAAGACAATGTATTGTCTGCATGAACCACATCCCTACCTCAAAGGTCACAGACTGTGAGGCACCTCTTTCGGGGGCATTCGTCACTTGTGAGGGACAGCTCTTGTTTTTCAATATCGAGATGTTAACCGTCTAATGTATACGTAATGATGACACAATTTATAACTGACAGAATCTTTATTTCTTGCTGTTTATAAATGCAAATAAATTTACTCAGTTTTGACACAATTCAATGCAAATTACCCATTGCGCATATTACACAGCTTACGTTGCAAACAAATAATTAATTTTTGGTTTTTAACCGAATCACTGAGTGAACAGCCGAGCGTGGTGTTTTTCGCACCTCTGACAGCAGACGACAATTGACTAAATACAATTGCGTGCAGCTTTTCGCACCTTGTTTGACAGGTGATAAATGTCAAATCGAGATATCGGATGTCAAAATAGAGGAATTTTCATAGTTGGGGATGAAAAATTTAGTCGAGATAAACGAAAAAAATTGAGATAAATTAATCGAGATATCCGTAGTTGATTTATATAGAATAAGAAGGGAAAAAATCAGGACCAAGAAAATCCAGTCGAGATAACGGATGTGGACTGTATCAGCATATCTGTAGTCACATGACTGGTATCATTCTTTCAAATCTAAATTGGTGGCAGTCTAACTTCTTTCTTGTGAGAAACAGCAAAATGCCTATGAGTGTTTAAAACATTTTCTCAGTCCCTCATCTATGGGTTATTAAAGTTTTATGTACATCCTTGATCTTCTCACATCTCTTACATAGTGTAGAAAAGAGCAATGTTCTGTTACAGATTGTACGTGAGGAAAACAACATAATGTTGGTAGATCTGAGTAAACCAGCGGACGAAGACATTGTAGATGATCGACCCATGTCTGTACGTGATGCCTTAGTGTTCCTGGACCTTGCCAGGTTTGAATCTCCCTACAGTCTACCTGAGCCTGGAGGTATGATATCAGTGTTAGTCCACAACCAACAAGTAAGGTGTTAACTTTGTAAGACTGTAGGTTTGATGAAGATTGAATCTCCAATAAGGTACCAGTGCTGGGTTTTCTTATGAAACAGACTGCATAGTAGAAAAGTTTGGTTGAGACTTAAACTGTAAGTGAAGCTTACCAGTTTGAATTTGTAAAGCAACATTTGTCATGTGGAATATATATGTATAACATATACATGGTATGTGTGAGACCTGATCACTACACCATTATGATGCTCACAGTTTATGTAATGTCTGTAATTTTAGAAATAATAAATGCCTCCCTGTATTTTATCGTTGAATAAAATAGTCAGGAATTTGGATGCGTGGAATCCCCCCCCCCCCCCCCCCCCCCCCCCCCCCCCCCCTTACAATCACGAGCTGCACAGTGATTTAATTATTTTCGCATCCAAATGACTGACTGTATTTTATTCAACCATAACTCTATTTTGACTCATTACAGAGTTCTTGCCCTTTGTTACTTTTCCTTGTCCGGAGAATAACTTGAAAACTACTGGTTGGAATTCAGTACAACTTCATACAATGGTCTAGCATAATGAGAGGAAGTGCAGTGTACAAGAACCATAACTCTATTTTGACTCATTACAGAGTAATTGCCCTTTGTTACTTTTCCTTGTCCGGAGCATTACTTTAAAAACTAATGGTTGGAATTCAATACAACTTCATACAATGGTCTAGCACAATGAGAGGAAGTGCAGTGTACAAGAACCAGAACTCTTTCTTTAGTAATTACAGAGTTTTTGCCCTTTGTTACTTTTCCTTGTTCCGGAGCATAATTCGAAAACTACTGGTTGGAATTCAATACAACTTCATACAATGGTCTAGCACAATTAGAGGAAGTGCAGTGTACAAGAACCATAACTCTATTTTGACTCATTACAGAGTTTTTGCCCTTTGTTACTTTTCCTTGTCCGGAGGATAACTCGAAAACTACTGGTTGGAATTCAATACAACTTCATACAATGGTCTAGCACAATGAGAGGAAGTGCAGTGTACAAGAACCAGAACTCTTTCTTGAGTAGTTACAGATTTATTGCCCTTTGTTACTTTTCCTTGTTCCGGAGCATAATTCGAAAACTACTGGTTGGAATTCAATACAACTTCATATAATGGTCAAGCACATTGAGAGGAAGTGCAGTGCAAAAGAATAACAACTCTATCTTGACTCATTACAGAGTTATTGCCAAGACAATATCTCTTTTTTAGTTTTTTTTTACAAGGTATTTTGTCACTACGAACTTCTTCGGTTTATAAAGCAGTCTTTCGGGGGTATTAATCACATTTAGTGACAAGTCTAGTTTTAGTTTGTTTGCAAGGTATTCTGTTACTACAAACTTCCTCAGTTTATAAAGCAGTCTTTTGGGGGTATTAATCACGTTTAGTGATAGCTCTAGTTGTAAAATGAAATACAGGCTTTTCCCTATATGTTTATATAAGAAAGGCAGCCGCTTGTGTTAGAATACCTCGTAAAATACAGTACAGTATTTAACATCATTGTTCTTGCAGGGACTCTATCCAATGATCCAACTTCTTACTATGTCTACAAAAGAGATTATTTCTGTGTTTGTTTGTAGGTGCTCCGGCTCCAAAGAGAAATTATCTTACTCCAGCCCCAAAAGAAGAGGGTCAGACATACCCTGTTATTGTAACGTATGCTGGGACACCAGACTGCTTCTATGTACAGGAGGTAGGGAGTTACATGTAAAGATAAAGATGCTTTTATTTAAAGGAAAAGGCAAGTCAGAAAATGATTTAATGCCTGCATAATGTTATACTTGGTATACTTCTTAGAAGCTTCCCTAGTCAAAAATTTATATGTGCCATTTCTTCTAACACATTTTCCGAGAGGTCGACATAAGAATTATTTATAAGAACAATGCTTTTTCCTGATAAACATAATGAGGTAAGAAACAACTGGACCTATTGTTTTACAGTTAGGTGATGAGACTGACTACCTAGCAACCATGATGGCTCATATACAGGATACATACACCAAACAGATCAGGGATACATGGCAGATTATATGTCCTTCTGTTGGTAAGCTTTCAAATCCTCCATACTCATTACCTTGTGATAATGATTATAATGGTAACCTAAGTTTAGGTCAGGTACTAGACTGAAGTAATCTAAGGACACCAGCATCTCTCTCATGATGCTGTAAAAGTACAATTTTAAACCAAAAAAGGAGAAATTTACCTGATTGCAATTTCAAGTCTGTATATGTCGGAGTTTGATAGATATTCCACAAACCTAGAGGTGAAGACAAGTTGCTACTGCATGTGTTCCTAGCAGTTATATCCAATGATGTTAGTTGTTTTTTGTGCCACATACATAAAACACTATTAACCAGCAGTCAGAGGTGGCCCCAGCACTAGACAGTCTGGTGCACAGCTTGTGGGCTTAGGGCATTAATGTTGTATCTCATATACAGTAAAGAAGGAGATACAAGTTTCATGAGCTAACCCTATGTCTGCTAGAGAATGAAGCCCTTGTGCCTCCCTTCCCCCCCTCCAGCTCAGAAACTGTTAGGAAGGACTTCGCAAAGCATCCAAGAACCCGGGTTGCCCTGCACAGGTCACCAACACACGGGGCTTCTGAAGGCATTCTACAGTGTCATCCCTCCATCGTGTGGCCACACAAACAACCCTTATAAGGGCCACTCCCCCTCGTGTTAGCGAGCACCCTGTAAGTAAATAATAAGGTCCCCCTAGGTACAGTTTTCGATAGTGTCACACCAGTAATTTCTGGCTTATTGGACACCTTCCTGAAAACATTTACTGTGTAAGTACTTTATTGCTAGACATGAGGCTGGTAAGCATACAGTAACCATTTTTAAACTAACTGTTATGCATGTAGTTGTACACATGACTTGAATAGGAGATATTTTTCAGTTTAAACTGCAGCTTAAATGATGCCATACCCTTATCAGTGTGCCTTTCCGGGTTACTTAGGAACAGTTAATGTTTCTGCATTAAAATTGTTTCTGCAGGTATGATATGTGTGTCACGGTTCAGTGGAGACAGTCTATGGTACCGAGCAAAAATTGTTGAGTTACCAGGTCACCAGGACATTGTTGTACAGTATATAGATTATGGAAATAAGGAGACAGTGAACATCTTCAGCCTGAGGAAGATTATAGACTCTTTCTTAGTCCTGCCAGCACAGGTGGGTCTGGACGTAACACATACAATTTAAGTAATAAATGTATATCAGATTTTATTTACATGCTGGAAAAGTCATTATTTGCTCACCTTGCACAAGGTGCCAGGGTTAGCCATAAGAATCACTCACTGTCATGCATACGTGGTCTATCTGTCCGCCATTTCCTTCAAACCACATCTCCTCTGAAATCATGAGGTCAATGTTGATGAAATTTGACAGGAACTATGTTGATGAAACTTGGCAGGGATTTTCCTTGCATAAAGCTCTAACAGATAGTTGTTCAAAGAATTCAATTCACTGCAAAAATAGGAAAACTTCAACATCTTCTCAAAAACTAGAAGGCCTAAAGCTTAGGTATTCGGCGTGTAGCTCTTCTAAGATTGTTCAAATCATGACGCCAATGTCAAAAATTGATTTAACATAGCATTGTATAGGAAACTTTTTAAAAATCTTCTCTGAAACCACAAGGCCTAGAGCGTAGATATTTAGCATGTAGCATTACGTAGTGGACCTCTACCAAGATTGTTCAAATCATGACCCCTAGGTCGAAATTGACCCTGTCAGAGAGAGAGTCTAGTGATTTCATATAGGCTTATATAAACCTTCAATAATCTTCTTTTCTAAAACCACAAGGCCCAGAGCTTAGATATTTGGCATGTAGCTTTGTGTAGTGAAACTCTACCAAGATTGTTCTCAGACCACAAGACTAAGAGACACTGTTGCGGAAGAGTACAATACTGTACGAAACAAGTATAATAAGCCGTGCCTTAGATATATTGTAGCCAGTACTCTAATCCTACCACAAGGCTTAGAGCTAAGATATTTGACTTGTGGCATTGCATAGTGGTCCTGCACCAAGATTGTTCAGATCATACCCCTTGGCACCCTGGGGTTACTTGACCTACTGACCTTCCTTGTTGGTTTTTTAGCTACAATGTACTGTATTTTTACTTTGTTTTCTACAATGCTGTTATTTACCTTGTATGGTAGCCAGGTGAGCTATATAGGGCCATCCATGGCCCTCTTGTTTTGTTTAGACAACACCCTCTTTCTGTAATGTTTGGGTACCCTCTTGGGTCATGACCATACCTCCCCATATGACACCAGTACTGGCCCCGTGCTTATAAAAGTTTCTTGAGCATAATCTCATGCTCAGCGCAAAATCATGCTAAATAATATGAAATGAAGTCAAGTTATATTTATTAACAAAGTCGTGTTTAATATTAAGATACATAAGCTGAAGAACAGACATTCTGATTAGTGTTATGTTTCCCGACTAAGTAACAAGACATAACTTGACCTCACTTCATAAAACTTAAGCATGATTTTGTGCTGAGCATGAGACTGTGCTCAAGGAACTTTTATAAGCACGGGGCCTGGTTTTTCCAGGAAGCGGACTCGAGGGTGACTTAATAAGCTTTAAAGTTTTCTTCACAGTCGAGCTAAAAGAAATTAGTATAAACTAAACATGATGTTTTGAGGAAGATGGAAAGAGAAACAAGGGACTGAAAGAAAAATCAAAGTCTTCATTTCAATGGAAACATCTCTAGTTTTCTTAAGGTCCACTGCTTCTTTTTTGACATTCTCAGAACATCATGTTTGGCTAAAACTAACATGTGGAAGGTGTCTTCCAAACAAAGAATGTCTAGTTGTCATTAATTCACAGTTCAAAACCTTTTATTTTATGTGATATATATATAGTACAGTCATTCTGGGGTTGGACCGGGAAAAAATTTGAACAGAAATGAATCCTTCACCATGACTTTGCAAATGGACTACCTTTTAACATAAAGAAAAGTTCCCATTGATATGTGTGGTGGAAATGTTATTTTTGGGTATTTTCATGTTTTTTTGATGTTTTAGATGGGAATTTCTGTAATTATATTTCTTATTTTGATTATTTTCAACAAATATTTATGTTGTTTTCAATTTTTAATTCAAAACTACTGTAACTATGTAATGAAAAAAAATTGGGTGGAAATTGTCCATATTCACTTACTTTTTGGGGCATTTTCATGCTTTTTTGCTGTTTTAAGTAGGAATTTTTGTAGTTTAATGTTTTATTTTGATTAATGTCAACAATTATTTGTGTTATTTTTATTTTTCGATAGGGAGCTACTATAACTATTCAATAAAAACGTTTTGGGTGAATATTTTCCAAATGCGACAACTTTAAAAAAAAATTGGGGTAGTTTCGTGCTTTTTTGCCGTTTTAAGTGGACATTTCTGTAATTCAAATTCTTTTTTTGACGATTGTCAATTCATATTTATGCTGTTTTTGTTTTTTACATTCAAAACTACTTAATATTTGAACTAAAACATACGTGGTTGAAAATATCTATATTCATTCAATTTTTGGGGCATTTTCATCCATTTTTGATGTTCTAAGTGGTATCTCTGAAGTTGTATTTCTTTATTTTGATCATTCTTTTTTATGTTATTCCTAGTTTTATTTAAATCTACTGTATCTATGAATTAAATATCTGAGCGAATTTTGTCCATAATCACAAACTATTTTGGGTAATTTTCATGTTTTTTTATGTTTTAAATTACATTTTCTGTATTTCATTTACGTGTCGCCCTTTCGGAGAAAATGCGATACACAGGGATCGCTTTGTCTGTCAGTTGGACCAGTCCGTCAGAAAAACATAATGTTGGCTATAACCTTGCCATTTCTTAAGTTTTCTTCATCAAACTTTCAAATTATATTGCTTATGATAAAGGCTCGTGATGCCGTCCAATTTTTTAGGTCAAGGTAATTTTTGACAGAGTCATGCTCATTTTGTACTTAGATTTTGTCATGAGAACCTAACGTTGGCCATAATTTTGCCAGTCTTAAGATTTCTTCATCAAACTTTCAAATTGTATAGCTTATGACAAAAGGGACATGATGCCGCCATATTTTGTAGGTCAAGATCATATTTGACAGAGTTATGCCCCTTTTTGTACTTCGATTTTGTCACGAAATTATTGGTTATTATGACAAAGTGTAAGAGGAAGGTCGACACAATTAAGTGTTCTACTGAACACCTATCTAGTTTAAATTTGATTATTGTCAACATTTATATCCTTCATATTTTTTTCTATTCTACTAGCACCTTGATTCTTGTTAAAATGGGTGGAAATGTATCAGTTTGACCAACTTTTGGGTCATTTTCATGTTTTTTGATGTTTAAAGTAGTAATTACTTAAACAGATTATTCAAGTTTTATTTTTTGTCAGCATATATTTATTTGTCACATAGTCTCGTATTTAGTATTACTATCAGCCGAATTCTAGATGATTGTGCAAACACTGAATCAGGGAATGAAATGGTACATGCACGTGGACATCAACCAAATTCTAGCTCAAGCAAACAATAAAACAAGCTGGATTCAACAGAAAACCAGACTACATACCTTGCCCAGGAGGTCGAAGATGCAATCAAAGAAAAAGAAGTAACACTTTTTAGTTGGATTGATCTCCAAAGAGCATTCGATAAAGTCTGGACTAACTGTCTCCTTGTGAAGCTACTACGGAATGGAATGAATCAGGGGCACAATGTACAAATAGAACAAGTCCTATATTTTCAATGCAAGGGCTAGAGTCTGTGTTGATGGGATACAAAGTTGTAAATTCTTACAACCACATAGTGGCCCTCAATGAAATGTATTGTCACCCACCCTCTTTCTTCTTTTCAAAAAAGCTTCCAAGAGGATTTAAAGCTTCCTCTATGCAGACTACATTGTGTTTCGATGCATCAACTGCTATATTTAGGATGCAGCAACCTGCGGACATGCTTTCAACAATATGGTAATTGACTGGATACCTGTAAGGATGTGTTTTTTCGGTTTCGATATAAACTAAAATTAAACGTTTTTCCTGGACCTTACTTTGCATAAATTTTATACTATTGGGAAGTTTAATTCATGAGGATCAAAATGGACTATGTAAATATGTGAATTGATATGGATAGTTTGGATAAACTGTAAGTGAAACTGTCTTCAAAAAACTATAAATTTTTCAATATTGGTTGATTTACCTACACACTATATTTACGCATCAATAAACATAGCACATCGTCTATTGTTCAAACATTGAATAGTTGAAAAGGGATTAGCAGTGTGAGAAGATGTTCAATTTTTAAAACTACAGAAGCGTAAATGGGACACACAATGAAATCAAATCGGATTAGTGACAAAGTTTTGTAGTTCTACTGTTTTTTTGCCTAGTGAACTGAAAATTACTACTCAGAATGGGTGTGGATATTACATTGTACCGTGTACGAATTGGTCTATTTATACACAGTCCCACAAAGCCCAGAAAAAGCCGCAAACGTTATAGCCCATATACCGCAGTGAAGGGAAATGACATACACTACAGAGTATTTGCCTCCTGTATCGTTATCTCATTTGTGCTTTTCTTCACCAATGCAGTGCTCTCTATCTATAAATCTAATCTACATTCCAAGGAGAACTGTCCACTCTGCGTGGATCACATTGTATTGGGTCTACCTATGTCGGTGCTACCAATATCAAATGGTCCAGTAACGTTTGGTACTTTTTCCAATCCTTACACCTATTGGAACAATTTTCCTGGATTACAGCACACACTTTTAATGCTTTCGGGTGATATCGAGGAAAATCCCGGACCGGTAACAGAAGACAGTGAAAACAAAATTCTCGCGGCTATCAGTTCTCTTGAGCACCGACTTATGTCTGAAATTCACGATGTTAAAGTGAACATGTCTGTCATGAAACACGATATTAATACAATAAAATCTGAATGTTTTCAAAATAAACAAGATATGGAGGGAATTAAGAAAGAACAAAATAAAATTTCAACAGATATGGCCGGTATTCAAAACGAGATAGTAGAATTGAGAGATTATGAAGAAAGATTACAGTTAGATGTTGAATATATTAGCGATAAACTTGATTTGAGAGAAAGTGCCATGGAGTCGATGGAACAGAGCATTGATTATCTAGAACGTGAAGTGCGTAAAGGAACAATGCGAATTTTCGGACTACAGGAGGAAAACAACGAAACCAAAGAAATGTTAAAGTCCAAAGTATTGTCTGATGTACTAAAAGTTGCATGTCCAGGGGAAAAATGGATAACAGATGATATTAAACATGTAACTAGAATAGGCGAGGGAAGTGAACACCAGGAAAGAATGGTTTTACTAACATTCAGATTTGATGATGATAAATTTAGGGTGTACAGGGGTAGAGATCAGCTTAGAGAGAAGGGAATTCGCGTCAGTGATGATCTTACAAAAAGACAGAGAGAAACTCTATCAAGGTTAAAACCGCAAGGAAAATATGGCTACTTCTACAAAGGTAAATTACACACATTCGAACGAGATTACAACGATAAAAGTGCACGAGTCGTAATGAAGGCTAAACGTAAATCTGATCAAAGTTACACTCCAAGCGATTGTTCTAACATTAATGAATCTACAGCGAATTCCATGTCTGGTGACCACACTGATTTACTACATGAAAATCAAGATATGGATATAACGGAAGGGCGTACATCAAATAAATAGGATTGCGGCCGAGGCCCTATTGAGACAAATATTTTGAAATGTTTAAATTGGAACATTGAAGGTTTGAAAAGCAAATTATCTAACGTTGATTTAATTAACTATTTCAAGGCATTTTCGATTGTTGCATTAACAGAAACATGGCTGATTGAAGATACTGATATTGGTTCATTTTTACCTGAATATACATACTATTTTGTACAAGCTAAAAAGCAATGTGCTGCAGGCAGAGCGATGTCAGGAGTAGTTGTTTTTGTAAAACGAACTATTGGCAAATTTATTACACGTGTTGTAACGGACTGTGATTTTGGGATCTTTTTAAAGTTTGATAAAACTTTTTTAAATACTGATAGGGATATAATATGCGGATTTGTATACTTACCTCCTAGTTCATCCCCATTTTATGATACTAAACTCTCAAAAGGTATCAAAATGTTAGAAGAAACGTTCGTAAGTCTAATTTCTAATTTTGATGCTGAATTTATAATCAGTGGAGACTTAAATGCTCGCACTGGAAGCAAAAGTGATTGCATTAATATCGCACAAAATTTTGAAGAGCTTATTGCATATCAGGATATATTTGAAGATGACTGTGTTGCTCCTAGAGCTTCCTGTGACAAGGGGTTTAATGCATTTGGTAAAGATCTTTTAGAATTTTGTAAATCTTACATTCTGCGTATAGCTAACGGACGGCTATTTGGTGATAAGGGTAGGGGTGATTTTACATATATTAGTCATCTCGGTTGTAGCGTTATCGATTACATGATTTTCTCTGACAATGCACTGAATTCTCTGAATGATTTTGAGATAGATAATAGAACTGAGTCGACGCATTTACCACTTACTTTTAATTTGAAAGTTATTCATCAGCCTGAAACTGAACAGAACACAAATATTAGGCAGAAAAGTAGAGACAAATATATTTTTGATGAAAACAGTACCATGTTATACAGGGAAAATTTGGGTGAACTCTTAACGCCACACTTTATAAACAATTTTCTCTTTAAAATTTCAAATATAGAAACAAGTTTGTCTGCTATTATAACTAAATTGAATGACATATTGTATTCAAGCGGAAATTGTTGTTTAAGCAAGTCGAAATTTAAACCAATGACTCAACCTAAATGGTTCGATAATGAATGCAGAGAGCTTAAGTATTTGAAAAACAAGAACCTTCGTATTTTTAGGCGTCATAGATGCGAGAACAATTTAAATAGATATTTAAATGCTAAGAACAAATTCAAACAACAATGTGATTTAAAACGCAAGGAATATTGTGACTCTCGATTACAGGAACTCATTGACTCCAATGATAATGCCAAGTCATTCTGGAAAAAATTAAAATTTATGTGCTCAAAAACAGGCTCGATCACAAACTCAATATCTCAGGTAGAATGGAAAATGTATTTTGAAAACCTTTTTGCATTAGAAGACATTGAGAATAATAATGAACGAGATATATGTTTTGAAAATTGTGAAAATGAAATTGAGGATTCTATTTTTAATTCTGAAATAACAGACGATGAGGTTCTTAGAGCAGTTAGAGCTCTGAAAAGTGGTTCTAGTGGCGGAGAAGATAATATTACCCCAGAATTTTTCAAACATGGGATTGACCTTTTATTACCTTTGTTAACCAAACTTTTTAATAGATTATTTGATACTGGATGTTTTCCAGAACAATGGAGTAAAGCTGTTATTGTACCGTTATATAAAAAAGGTGATATAAATGTACCAGGTAATTATAGAGGTATATCTCTTTTAGACATGTGGTAAAATTTATACAAGTATTTTAACAAGAAGGTTAACTTTTTATGTTAACATTTTCGGAAAGTTGCATGAAGCACAAGCGGGATTCCGCGAGGGGTATTCAACTACAGATAATGTTTTTATTCTTAATGCAATTGTTAGTAAACAGTTATCAAAATCAGGCGGCAAACTCTATATAGCGTTCATTGATTTTATGAAATGTTTCGATATGATAAATAGAAACAAATTATGGACTGCACTACGACATACGGGTATAAAAGGGAAACTATATGCAGCAACTTTTGGCATGTACAATACGGTTCAAGCGTGTGTGCGAACAAGCGAGGGTCTTACTGAAAATTTCAACTGTCCGGTGGGTTTGAAACAAGGATGTTTGGCATCCCCTATATTATTTTTAATTTTCATCAACGAATTGGTAAATTATATTGAGAGAAGCGGTGTAAAAGGTATCCAGATATATCCTGATGTTACTGAAATACTATCTCTATTGTTTGCTGATGATCTTGCTCTTACAGCAGATACTGTTGCAGGTCTACAAAAATTGTTAAATGTTTTACATAAATTTTGTACCGATAAGGGCGTTAAGATTAACGCACAGAAATCGAAAATTCTTGTGTTTAAAAAGGGTGGGGTTTTATCAAAACATGAAAAATGGAACTATAATGGCGACATTATTGAAACGGTTAAAAGTTTCTCTTATGTCGGAGTTACTCTGTCACAGCAACTTTCTTTTGCAAAAATGGCGGCGATCAAGCTTTAAAAGCTAAAAGAGTTCTTATTTCTGTTCTATCCAAGTTACACGAATTCGGCCAGTTACCGAAAAATGTCTTTTTTAATATCTTTGATACTAAAATAAGCCCGATCTTACTTTACGGCTCGGAGATTTGGGGTATCAACAGACAACCCGCAATAGAAGCTGTACACTACTATGCTTGTAAGCGCTATATGTGTGTAAAACAAAAAACAATCAATTCAGCAGCACTGGGCGATTGTGGAAGATTTCCGATATTTATAAATGCTACTAAAAGGTGTATTAAGTATTGGCTCAAAATTTTGAAAATGGGCGACGACAGATTTATAAAAAAATGTTATTTGATGTTGAAATATTTTGATAATAGGGGCCAAAATAATTGGGCTTCAGGTATAAGAAACTTGCTATGTATTAATGGTTTTGGATATGTATGGTTTAATCAAAGAGTAGAAAATGAAACGGTATTTATTAGAAGTTTTGTACAACGCTTAAAGGACCAGTATGTTCAAGAATGGTTGGAATCTATTACAAATGTGAATTCAAAATTAAACTCTTACAGCCAATATAAGACCACGCTTGTCCATGAGCCATACTTGCAATATGTAAAGGTGAAAAAATTTAGACATTCTCTAGCAAAACTAAGATCGTCATCCCACGATCTTGAAATAGAGAAAGGCAGATATCATAATATCCCTAAAGAAAACAGAATCTGTAAATTATGTAACTCTGCGTTAGAAACAGAGTTCCATTTTGTTTTAGTCTGTTCAAAATTACAGCGTTTAAGGAAGAAATTTATACCAGGAAAATATTATGTGAACACAAATTTCCAAAAGTTTAAAATTCTGATGAGCTGTAAATCAGAGCAAGTCATTATTAAGGTAAGTCGCGGGGTTCCCTCTGAAAAATGGTCGTTTTTTTAAATCTCGACGCAAAGTTTAGAAATCGTGCATGCCTGTGGTATGAGATACTTGCTTTCCCGTAAAAGATGTTTTGAAATTATCTGTAAACGATAAGCACGGATAAAAGCGCCACCTAGCGGAGGGTGTATTTTTGAAAGATTTTCGTCATTTCACGGACATAAGTTCGTCAATAATTTTTTTACAGCTATGGTTTTTCCACCAAATCAAAGCCGAATCAATTTGAGTTCCATGCATACAAAATTATTTAAAGATATCCACATTGAATACCTAAAATAACGTAATGATCCGCGAATGGGAGGCAATTTTCAAAGCGAAAATGACCCCAAAGTGGACGCATTAAGGGCAAATTGCAGAAATCGGCTCGAGAGAATTTTTTTTAAAACCGTAACGGATCCTTTAAATAAATATAAACATTTTTTTGAAATAAAAAAGGGGTGTCACCGACTTTGTTTTCAGGCCATCTAAACTTTTCTGAAGCACGACAGGGGTGCGTTAGTGACGTTTTTTTATGCGGCGTCACGGTGTATTACTGACGTCGGTCTCTTGAAGTGAAACGTTTTCGTTTAGATGCGCAACGACTTCATTTATAAGAACAACTTACTGTTGTTATTTTCCATAAGAAAAAAATCAGTTTTGATAGGACATTTAGATAAATTTCCGTTGCACATTTAAATAAGAACGTGGAAACAGATCATTCACAGCAAAACAGTCAGGTTTTTGTGTTGCACATGTCATGTGTCCATATGACTTCTGTCCGACACCGGTTCCACGGTCATGTGACCAAAATCGCTGATATGAAATCATTGTTACCTCAGGTTCAAGTCCCGCTACTGATAATATTTGTTGACCGTTTCCTAAAGAGAAAGAGAATCTAAATAGTTCGTTTTTATAGGAATGAAGGTAAGGTTATCCTGTTGAAACGGGCGCTAAAGTCAATGTATGCGAATTTGATACGCGCTACTTGTGCGTATATATACATGTACAAACTCTGTGAAAGCAGCAGTACAGTTGCATCTGTAACAGGAATGACCAACAGTCAGAACGTTATCACTATTTTCAGGATAGATAGACGGACATAAAGTGGCCATAACTCCTATTTTATATTATTAAAGGTTGATATAGCTAAGAGAATAACCGGTTCAGAATTCACAAATCTTTTATTTTTACAGTTACTTCTTTTTTACTATAACTACATTGCACATTTAAGCTACTGAACTCCAGATATAGAGTATTTTTTACTTTTGACAAAATCAGTGTTTAGTCATTCTGTAAACATAAAAACAGCGTTTTAAGCTATTTATTAAAGAAAGAAAAACTATTTCTACCAGAGACGAGATTCGAACCGAGGTTGCCGCGGTAATAAACGTTTAGCCGAACGGTTTACCAACTAAGCTGCCGAGGAATGTACACATGCTGTGTGTCTTATAAAAAAAATTACCAATGAACTTATAGCGTGACAAACTGCGTAAACTTTAGAACGGACAAATTGGCGAAAACAATATATTTGCAGCGTTTATTTTGTTAGGTTATCTTTCAATGCCCCCGATACAGTTTTAACATTGAATTACTTGAAATCGAAACTTTTCTGGTTTTACTGTGCGTATATATACATGTGCACAAACTCTGTGAAAGCATCTGTAACAGGAATGACCAACAGCTGACCATGTGGAGTTCAGTCGCTAAAATCATTGTCCAAATATAAAAAATCAAATGTACCCACATTTTATTTAGAGGAAGTGAGAAGTAACCAATCTCTCGTTACATTTAGCGTTTGTACAGGAACATGTTTCAGTAACACTTTTTGCATGAAATAAATGAATTATCTAATTATACATGCGGACAAAGTTCATGTGTAAAAAGACCTATGTTTTTAGTGTAACAGTTAATGAAACTGAATCAGAATAAAGCAAACTACAATAAATTCTGGTATTAATTAATTCAGACAAGAAAACTAGAAATACAAAATATAACTTTTGTTCGTGTAAACACTCGGCTCCCCAATTTGTGCAGGTGATAAATGTAACTGTACGTCTACACATACAAAACCCCAAAAGACGAGCTACATGTTTGGGTAACCCAGGTGACCTGAAGAGGTCAGAACGCTGTGGCAGACGAGCGACGCTTGGTTGTCGAAATACCTAAGTAGTTTGTCAGCAGCAACTCTGTGATTTTTAATATGACCTTTTAACAAACTTATTAACCCATCCAATCCAGATCTATCCAGGGAAAACTTTAAATGTTTTGGTTGAATTCCAAACCCCGCCAACGTTTTGGCACTGCACTTGCTCAAAATCTTTTTGCTTACAACTTCGTGGAAAGAACCTATATTCGCCTTTTCATTTTTTATACGTGAAAGTGACGACTTCACGCTTTCAGTGGAGAAGGGCTCCAACTCTTTTCGAAAGTTTACCTGCTGTAACATTTTAGTCAGGACACTTACATCGTTTGCTGCATTATGTGCATCGTATGTGAATTCATCACCTAGAATTTCTTTTGACAGTGATGTTTGAGTAAATGACCCTTTGTAGTTTAACAGTAGTTTTTTAAACATTTTCAAACTGTCGGCAAACCAGTTTACATTCAGATGAATATTTTCATTCAGACATTGGTTTACAAGTACTTTAGAGTCAAATGGAGCATTATGTGCAACCAATGTGATACAATAACTTATGGATTTAAGCCATTGCATAAACATTTTTAAAGCACGTGCTTTAATGTAAGATTTAACGGGCTTAAAGTTATCAAACATATTATGTCCGTGTATTTCAATTCCTGTCAGCTTTGAGATATGTACTGGAATATACCCCGATGGTGGCTGTACATAAACGGAAAACGTTTGGCCTGACGTAATGTCCTGTGCTGCAATTTGTATAATAGATGTGTCAATTCCTGAAAGGGAAAAAAGGTAAAGGATCTATGTAACCTTTTCTTTCGTTACACAATGAACAAAACAGAATACGCTATCTACAGGATTATCACATTTAGTAAAGTAAAGTAATTTCGGAAAACGTAGGCGAGTCATTAATTTCGGAGTACAACTATTACTTGTGATAGCATATAAAGAAATAACATACAGATGTCATTAGATAATATAGTAGTGAACTCTTCTGTGGCATGCCTGTCACATTATCCTAAATTTACTGTACTGTGAAATTATAGCGATTTTATACATTCACCTAATCCAGTCGTCTCCAAATCAAAAATAACGATAGTTGAATCTTCAAACGCAATCTCCCTGTTTTCTTCTGGTGCTGAAATCTCCATAGGAATAGGTTCTATGTCCTCTATCGGAATATCTCTTGTAGCATCTACTGACGTTTCGTACGTTTTGCCCTCTATCACTTCATAAAATGCAGCTTTACACATTTTCTCTTCCTGTACAAAAATGATGGGGAAAATTAAGTGCATGTGGTTATATTTCCGGTTTCAGTTCACCGCGGAAGATGGTAACGAATATGGAAGTGCACGAGTCCATAAATATAAGATACATGGACGTATACGGGAAGTGTTGGGAACAGTTCATATACGGGCTGTAATTTTTCAGGTCTTGTCCCTACATTAGTTCAACTAGTAAATGTAATGACTGGATGAGTGAGTGAGTTGGGTTTTACGGCGAATCGACACAAACATGTCATATATCGCCGAGTGACTGGATGAATAAGGCGGATTGTAATTCCTGGCGCGCGAGAATGGCGCACGAGATATAGAGAATCTGGCATTGGTGTTCGGTGAAGATCAGGAAATCCCAACCCTAGAGCGCAGCGCTCAAGTTTTAAACGAGGTTATGCCGAGTTTAAGACTTGAGCGGTGCGCCCGAGGTCTGGGATTTCCGATCTTCTCCGAACACCAATTATGGATTCTATTTCTCACTTGCCACAACAGAAACAATAAAAACAAGCATGAAAATATGTAACTATTAAATATCGCGGTTAAAGAACATAACGTAATGAAGTGGGTGAACAGTGTCCGTTGTTTCACCTTTCTCGCCATTTGATCCCACTTTAACAGTACCCCCCACTGAAAATTTTACAATTTTTGACACTTGCGTTATTTTGCACCCGCCAAGGGAAGCAACTCTATGTAAGCGATCTCGTGATTTTACCTCCCTTTACTTTGGCATAAGAATAAGCGCACGCGGAGTGTGGGGTAAGCCATCTGAGATAAGATTTTCCAGCATTTCTAAAAATAGAGATTTTTCTATCCGATAAGTGAGAAATAATGTGCTTACCTTTAGTTTGATACGTTTTCCTTTTGTGGATACTGTCTGTTGTGTTCTGTACTGCCGTTGACGTTTCGTGTCTAGTTTCCCAACTCTTGTCTTTGTAAATCGACCAGGGGAAAGCCCGTGTTTTTCATGAACCTTAGGACAATTGATATAATTGTTTCAGTCGTATATTGTACTAAAACTTGTATCAATATCTATTTATCTTATTAGTGAAGACCGCTACGAGAGTGAATGGTGATAGTTGAATATATAATGCCCTGACAGTTTTAATATTTACTATAGAGAATCATGCAAGTGCAGTAAAAATGTAAACAGCTAACATCAGCGTCAGATTTACTCGTTCTGTGTGTAAATATAATAATGACCTAGTAGACTAATAACCATAGTTACCTTTAAAATGTAGGAATGGCCGTCATTCTTTTGTGAAATCGCTGAAGAAACACGGAAGTCCAAACTCTCAGACCCAGAGTAGTGTATGGCTTTTGGCGCTTTCCTTGCAATCATTTGATTGAGGTTTTCGTTCGGATTTGACGACTGCAGATTAGATAATTTTTCCGCCATCGGCTGTGATAAATACTTATTAAAAACACCATTCAGTTCACGCTGAAGCTCATCGTCTTGTAGTGGCTGACCGTTAGGAAATACAGAGTGCGTATAATGTTCAGGGTCTTGTTTGTATCTACACCAACTTACTGTCTGACAAGGACCGTGATCGCCGAATGCATGAGGTACTATACATGCTAGGTTTTCCTTGACACCCGTAGGGTTGCCTGAGTTCTGTGAAACGGCGTAAGAAAAATTCTTTTTCAGGTAATTAATGACTCCAACTGTAAAATGCTTAAATTTAGGCTTTAACTTGAACAATTCACTTGTAACATTTTTTAACACATGGTTTTTGTCACTGCTTTTCTCCATTTGTGGGAATAGGGATTTCCTTGCTCTGGCGAATGTAGACGTATCATCATCAGACGTTATTTTTTCAACTTGAAACCCAGATTCATTCATATCCATCAGGCATTTCATGGTTAGGTACGGCTCCATGGCTTTTGCAGAACCTGACCAATTTCTTCTACAGGAATGTCTTCGTACCGGCTTTCTCAATCCCCATGCGTGCTTACAAATACGACATGTCTTCTTTGCTACCCCATATCTCACACATTTCTTTGACCTCTTGCCAATAAGTGTAACGTGACCTGTACAATTCAGTAATAACAATACTGGTCGGATGCAAAAATGTACAGAAACAACGAAATAACCGTTTATAAATAGAATTTACAGAGATTGCTGATGGCAAAATATCCATCTTTTAGTATATAAGAATTAATTATAGTTCGATTGAGAAGAAAACTGCCATAGAGTATTTAATTCGCGCCCGAACACTCTTTAATTTCAGGTTCTTATGCCGCTCGCTGGGCTGAGGCATGTGTGGTTTCAGTGTCCAGGCATAATTATCAGCATATGTTTTGAGACACTGGCTGTAAATAGATCATTTTATATTATGTTGGTCTGACTCAAATATGACGTACCTGATAAGCTGTTGTGAGTCAAACCTGTTCCTCGTTTCTGCCACCCTCCATCCGTTGAAATTTCATTTTTCACATGTTCATCGCTGAAAAGCAAAGAGCGTGATCATTCATGAATTATAACTGACTCCGGAAAGTGTCAGTCGCTCTTCGAGGGCGATGCACGACACTGGGACGACACACGACATTTTGACGCAACACACGTCATTGTGTAGTGACGCACGACACTATAACACCGTAATGGTGTGTTTTGTTGCATTAACCATTTTGCACAAACCATGGGAGCACCTATTGAGAGTCATTTCAGAGTATCATGTGTTGCGTCCCGATGTCGTATCGTGAGTCGTGAAAAAAAGTCGTATACTATAATAATACCGCTAAATGTTATATGCTGGACGTTTATTAGTCGGTCAATAGCTATTCATAGCTCATAATGTTTCCCTGTTATGCCATACCGACTGAAAATAAAATTTGATCTGATTTGATTTGATTTAATTATCTGAAACAAACATGTACGTATTCTTTTTCAAAAGTACATTGATTGCCGGAACGTTCAAACTCTCATGTTGTGGATGAGGTAACATTTGACACTTTAAAGTAGGTTTATACATACCTTGATTTTAATTCACTTGTCATATTTTTTTCTAGCTTTAATGCCTCATTGCATGAATCCCTCGACACTTCTTCAAATGTTTTACCAATTTCGCGTTCGCGTTCCTTCAGGGTTCGATGATGAATTGGGGGAAGGTTGATCTCAGCTAGGATATTGTTTATCTGTTGCTCTCCAATCCCGGCATTTATCATAGCTAAAACAACATGTGTAGCATTGAAAAATAATGAAGAGAAAAAAAACGAGAATAAACTAAGACAGATAATTTCTATGCGCATGCGTGTTCTGGAATCTCAGTGTGCGTACAACTACACGTGCTCACGTACTTACATAAAACGAGCGTAAAAAGCATAGAATATTATATATTATTCTACAAACAAAGCACATCCCTATTTTTATAAAGAAAGTCAGACCGTTCGCTTACCGTTTCAATAAGTCAGACATAGTTTGAAAACGCACAGTATAAATCATGTTCATGGTTTTCTCATGGTGTGGTTCATACAAAAACAGTTACATTTATTATATTACTCCATTGTATAGAGCTCAAGTGGGAAATGCATGCTTATCCGTGTGTGTAAGGACCTATTACTCTTTCTTGACTATGTAGGCAAGGTCCTCCGTGGCGCAGCGGTTTTGTTACCCGTCTTCTAACCTGGAGAGCCCGGTTCAAATCCCGGTAAAAAGAATGAAAACATTACTTTCATTTTTACTTATATTAAGTTTTTTTTACCTTCAGTACGTTCATTTTATAAACTTTTTCATAAAATTTGCTTCAAATTACATTTACATATAGTAATATAAGGCTATTTTGTATGATTTTTTATTGAAATATCATTATGGCAAAATTTAATCGGATTTTTTTCTCAAACTAGACGGTAAAAGTTTCTGTAATTTTATGCAGACATTTAAAATACAAATAATAAGCTTTTTAAAAAGCTTTTATCCATTGCCCAACTTTACTTTTATCTCGGAGGTCCTTTGAGTTAAAGGTACTAAGTAACAAAACCAGAAACTTTCCATTGGATCTGAGCATAGATGTGATGCTCTTTCTTATTTTTCTTCCATTTTTGATAAAATAACCTTATTTTAAAACATTCATAAGGTACACATATGTATTACATCTTTAAACAAGCAAATGTTTAATCGTTTCTACATTTGAAAAATCCATGGGATGCATTTTATTTCCATTAGGGTCTTCCGTGATTATGTTGACTTTAGTGAAATATATCACATCTATCCTACGGGAAGTTTGACTAGCAGATGAACAAGTGTGGAAACATTTTTTTTAATATCCAATGCATGCACGCCAAAATACGTACAGTGCGTGCATTTTACGCGTAACGCTGATAAATAAGCAACTTCCTCTTCACCCGGATATGGAAACCAGATGACTACATATACACTGTAAGCGGCTAGTTTGATTTAACACTAACAATTGTTTTACATAAATAAAAATGTTTCGCGATTATGCTAATAAATAATTATCTTGTCTGATTTTTAAGTCTCACCTGCTGCAAGTTTAGTGTTCACATCAAATATTCTGGCCACACCATTGCCGTCCGGTCCAGCATGCCTTTTACCGGTTGGTACAATATTCTCCATGAGACAGTTTCTGCATTTTATATGCAATAAGGACCCAAGTCCTTGCAGGGTCTCGCGTATTATATCTTTCAAATGTAAACTGTTCACGCAGTTGACACAGGCCTCCAGTCCTTTTCCCAGCACTTGAAGCTCAACAAGTCTTCTCCCTAAAAGCCACGATCCCGTTTCATTTCCTTCAGACTCTGCACGACCTGCATCGCCTGCGGGTCCCATTATAATTGCAGTGTTACTTTTGCATATATTTCTATATTGGTCGATTTTTTTTGCGCTTGCAAATCGCCCTTTTTTCCTAAATTCAGCCATCTTACTTATCATAACATATACGACTAAATGACGTCAGTAACGTCAAAATGTACATTTTCCCGCTTATTAAGACTGAAATATCGAGTACAAGAGTTGCCCTAATGAACATGTTGCGCATCTAAACGACAACCTTTCATTTCTAGACATAGACGTCAGTAATATACCGTGACGCCGCACAAAACCCTGTCGTGCTTCAGAAAAGTTTAGATGGCCTGAAAACAAAGTCGGTGACACCCCTTTTTTATTTCAAAAAAATGTTTATATTTATTTAAAGGATCCGTTACGGTTTTAAAAAAAAATTCTCTCGAGCCGATTTCTCGCAATTTGCCCTTAATGCGTCCACTTTGGGGTCATTTTCGCTTTGAAAATTGCCTCCCATTCGCGGATCATTACGTTATTTTAGGTATTCAATGTGGATATCTTTAAATAATTTTGTATGCATGGAACTCAGATTGATTCGGCTTTGATTTGGTGGAAAAACCATAGCTGTAAAAAAATTATTGACGGACTTATGTCCGTGAAATGACGAAAATCTTTCAAAAATACACCATCCGCTAGGTGGCGCTTTTTTCCGTGCTTATCGTTTACAGATAATTTCAAAACATCTTTTCCGGGAAAGCCAGTACCTCATACCACAGGCATGCACGATTTCTAAACTTTGCGTCGAGATTTAAAAAAACGACCATTTTTCAGAGGGAACCCCGCGACTTACCTTAATTTAGCAATGTACACATTTTATGCTTTTCAAGAGCGACAAGCAATCCTAAATCAATAACTGCATTTTGAACACAAGGTTATATTACACTTATATTTGTAAATAGTACATGTATTGCTTCTCTGTAGATTACATGACAAGATATATTGGTACCAGTCTGTATGTATGTTGTACAAATGCTACTTGAACTTGTTATGGGCCGGTGGCTGTTATCAAATAAAGCATTGTCATTGTCATTGTTGTCATTGTCATAGACAGAAGACTGGTGCGTACATGTAAACACAGGAGACAATAAAGCTAGCGATAATACATAAGTTAGTTGACACTAACTAAGTGAGGGAATGAGAAGATACTGAATACAGTATACTTGGGAACAGTGAGGCCCACCTTAAATACAGCTCTACAGCTAAGACGATGGACACAAATACAAATCAACAAGTGCCGGATAAGGTCCAAAACAAGGCCTTAAGAATAATTACTTGACAATTTTAAGGCAATGGAGGAAGTCACTGCCATTCTACTTATTGGTAAGAGAAGGGATGCGAAAGCGCAAATGCAAGGCAGCAAGTACTAGTTCTTGCCAGATCACCCCATGAAAACAAAGCTTTAGGCCCCATCGTCTGAAAAGACAGAACTATGTCCATGAATCCAAGAAGCTGAGAAAAGCAAATGCTGCCTATCTTGGGTCACCGACAACTTTTGATCAGTGGGATCTGCCGGAGCCACAGAGGTACAACATGTCAAACATTAGTATCTGCACTACAGTACTGGGTTCCAACTTGTGGAAGATGAAAATATCAAGAGATCCATAGCACAAGCTATGTTCTCAGAAGATTATCCATCAGAGACATAGAAGCATATGTACTCGGACTGCTACAGCTGCTATACAAGATGGCGGTGCTGGTATTTTCACAATGTACACAACTGGTGGGTCAGAGATAGTTAGCATACAAGCAGGCAAGCACTGTTACAACTACAAAGCAGAAATAGAAGCCATCATACAGCATCGAAAACTGCTGAAGAGTCAGAAAAGGACTGTCATCGAGTAGTCCTTCTAACAGATGCTCTATCAGTCCATAAAGCATTGGCTTATGTCAAATTGTAATCCCTGCCCAAGAACATAACATGTTCAGCGAGAAGAAGAAAGTGTCACTCAAATGGATGCATACAAAAACACTAGCAGAGCAATCGGCAAATCAAGGGATAAGAGTCGACCAGTCACTCCATAGTCGCTTATGAAAATATTAAAGCTCATGGCGACTAAGATTCTTACAAGAGTGTAGAGGCAGAAAAATGGCTACCATCTACTAGACAAATGGGAACAATGTATTCAGTATTCAGAACAGAACACAACAGACTTGATGCTCATTCAAATGTTTGAAAAACGGAAAAGCTGATGCGTGTGTGGTCTTTCGGCACCACACACCAGCGCATTTACTTGAAATATGTCCCACTTACTCCCATCTTTTTAAAGTAGGAATATCTGTTACTGGATTTTAAACTTCGATTGATTATTGCCAACATGTATTAATGTCTTTCATGTTTTTCTATTCAGTAATACTTATAGCTTTATATTTATATATCTATTTTTATGAAAATTTATCTCTCTTGGTCAGTAATTTGGGCATTTCCTTTGTATTTTTATGATTAAAATGGGAATGCTACATACTTTAATGTTTTAAGTTCAATTATCATCAGCAAATGTTAATTTCGTTCGTACATCAATTCAGAACTTCTAGAAGTTTGGTTCTTAACCAATTGTTTCCTATCTTCACTATCTTTTGGAATTTGGTTTTTTTTTATGATTTAAGTGGGAATTTCTGTAATTTGATGTCAGGCAACATACATTAATATCCTTCATAGTCTTCAATAGGGAATTTCAATAAAGAGAGCATCTGCCAAGTACGGTTGTTTTCAATAATGAAGAATTTGTGAATGAAAATGAGATCACTGATAATTTCTTGTTTTGGTATATATTTGCTGCAAAAACAAAAAATATGTAGACATTACCATACCTCAACATAAAATGGTAGTAAACCTTGATTTAAATACCATAGATTTACTTGAATAAAATCTGATGACGAAGGTTTTCAAAATTAGTTTTATGGTTTCTGAAAAACGATTATTCATATCATTCTGCATTCCCGAGCAACACAAGTCCCTTCAGTGCTTTGATTTCCTTTGTGTATTTTTTCTGTTACATCATAACTAGCCTCTAATATAATAACGGAAGTGGTTTAGTTTGCTGACTCGAGATAACTTCACCCTTTTGGTTGAAGGCGTTAGCATCGAGCCAGACATTTTATATGACAAAGTAAGAAGTTTAAAACCGGAGGTAGGAGTCTTGTACTTGGTCTTCGCAGAAATCCTATTAACCTGTTTATATATTTTCATTCAGCTTGTATTTCTATTTCTTATCACTGTTAATTGTTTTGCATGTAAAAGTAGTCAGTTTTCATTAAACAAAAGAAGAAACAAGAGAAAAGTGAAAATAAACAAATGACCATGCAATACAAAGTTAAATTACGTGTTTGTTACTAAAAACAACCATTTGACCTTGACCTTCAACTAGAGGTCAAGTGTAAAAATGTCTGTAAAATGTTCAAAATAGATTGCTAATCAAAATGTTTGAAAGAAATAATACAAAAACCATTAAAATATACCAAAATATTGCAAAAGATTCAATATGTAATGGTGAACTTAAACCTATTTAACATTTATAGGGCGTGACCTTGACCTTGAAAATAAACTATTTCCACCAATGGAACTTTTGGGAACTTTGTGGTTTCTGAAACTACAGATGTTGGTGATACTGAAAATACATGTTTCATTTCTGTTCAAATTTATTCCCACTTTAGCATATTTTTGAGCTAGGATGACTGTACTAATAGTAGAGGATGCCATATTAAAAAGTAATGACCAAAAACAAATGACCACCTACCTTATCCTAATATATTGGCAGCCATCTTGAAAACAGTTCAGTTTTAGGGCATATGGAGTTACTATATAGTGGTTTTGTATCAATAGTTTAATCTAGATATGAGGTTATATCTAGTAAAAACATTTACTTGTGTTCTCTTTCAGGCAATAAAGTGTAAATTAACAGATGTAGAACCTTTAAATGATAATGAAGGCTGGACTACAGAGGTGAGAATGTATTTAAATATGACAAGATGTAAACATTTATATGTTAATTGCACAATGTAAAGGTTTACATACTTCCTAAATGTGATCTAATATAAACCTTTTTTTGCACATGATATTCAAGGAGGATTATCACTGTCTTATAAAGCAGCTAAGTTTACCAAAACTGTGTTCGATTTCCAAAGTGTGTTTCAGTGTTTAAGTTACCACAGTTTATTTTATGTTTTTCGATGGTTTATTGAAATATAAAGGTGGATTATATTCCGATAAACTCGCTGTTTACGCAGTGAAAATCATCAAAATCTGTTACAGTGGGACCTAGCTAATCCGTACTCTTCTAATCCGAAATCCTGTCTAAACCGGATGATTTCTACGGTCCCGATTTATCTTCTTCTTTATTTAATATAAATATACTCTTGCAATCCGCACCCTTTCTACTCCGAAAAAAACGGACGAGATTTTTAGACCAATTTCATAGAAAATAGTTCAAATTTACCTCTCGGATCCAAACGCATATTGGACCCAAAAATTTTGACATTACAAAATCATTAAATTAGGTGCGAAGTGTCATAAAACATTGATAAACCATTTAAAAACATTGCACATGTTTGTTTACGATGTGCGTGCCGGTGAATGCACGTGATTTTAAAACAAGTGTGAAAAATACGATTATGGAGAGGTATAGCCGACTTATTATCTGATAATCGAGAAATCATCCTTGATTGCTCATCAAATCGTAATTGTACATTAAAGAGCTCATTAAATGTATTTAAAAGTAAATTGTATCACAGTGTTATTGTTCGTTCTTTAATTCATTGCCGAAAATTGAAGCACCAATGAAGAGTCTTGATATCAAAAGAGCGTGAGTAAAACAGAACAATCAATGTTTGTAGCATTTGTTTTCGGATTTTTAGCTCGACTTTTCGAAGAAAAGGGGAGCTATCCTACTTGCCCCGGCGTCGGCGTTGGTGTCACACCTGGTTAAGTTTTTCGTACCACCCCACTTTATTTCAAAACTATTAGAGGTATGGCTTTGAAACTTACCATACTTGTTTACCATCATAACTTCCATCTGCAGACAAGAGAACATAATTCTGTCAAGCTTTTTGACAGAATTATGGCCCTTTTTGACTTAGAAAGTGTAATGAGCTTGGTTAAGTTTTTGGTACCACCTCACTTTATTTTAAAACTATTAGAGGTATTGCTTTGAAACTAACCATACTTGTTTACCATCATGACCTACATCAACAGACAAGAGTACATAACTCTGTCAAGAGTCCATTTTTTGACTAAACTGTTTGAGATATGAATTTGAAAGTTTCAATACTTGTTTACCATCATGATCCCCAAACATTGGCAGGAAAAGGTAATTCTGTCAAGGATTTTATTTGAATTATGGCCCTTTTTGACTTAGAAACTCAGTTAAAATTTTCATTCTTGTCCACTTGTTGACTTAACCATTTGAGATATTACTTTGAAAGTTGGAGTACTTATGTACCATCATGAGACCTATCTGTAAGCAAGAGAAGATAACTCTGTGAAAATGTTTCTTGATTTGTACTTAGAAATTCCTAGTTAAAGTCTTGTGTGCCCTTAACTGTCAAAGTTTTGTTTTATAGGCAAGCACTAAAAAAGTCGAGCGCGCTGTCCTACTGACAGCTCTTGTTATTTGATAAAATAAAACTGTTTAAAAGTAAATCTCTGAAACTGAAAGAGAACTGTTTTCGTTATTTGAGTTATTTTTCAAACTGTGAAAAATGTTGATTTCTCTTTCTTAAAATCATTTGATTTCTCTTTCTTGAAATCATAAACAAAATCAAGACTCAGCCACCTTCTAAACATTGTAGGGTCGAGCTAACGCTTGAAGACAAAATTAAGTTGATTAATTATTCTCATATTACACCCAAACCAACTCTCAAAGTATGCTAAGGAACTGACACATATCTGCACTGAAATGCTCGTAATTATGAGACAAGCGTAATTTAATTAAAGAATTGTTTGTAAATACATGTATTAAAAGTAGTAACATAATTTGAAAGTTTTCTTCTTAAATTGTTCTGGTAGCATGGTAGCATAAACATGTACATGTACTAATTTTGGCCTCAGACATACATTTACGGTACTAGATCGCCATATGGAGGAAACCTTTCTAATCTGAACACCTTTATAATCCGAACATTTCTTCTGGTCCGAACAGGTTCGGATTAGACAGGTCCCACTGTACCCAGATTAACTTCAAAAAGTATACTGAGCGTAATGAATGCCAGAAACCAGATGGTGATGACGTCGTTAAAATGACGTCATGCTTGTGATGCTTTCTGATGACTTTTCCCGCGTTTTTGACATTTTATTGAAATAAACTCAGCAAAAGTAGAGTTTGAGACATAAAATAAACAGAAAAATTATTGGTATAGATGTAATATCACTATAATTTCACAAGTGAACACCAAAAGTAGTCGCTTTTGGTGCCCACTCGGTGAAATTATAACGTGATCTTACACCGAAACCCACAATTATCCTCTGTGTTTCAGTGTTTACAATACTGGTCAGAGAGCAGCTAAGCTTAACAAAATGTGTTGTTTCAGTGTTTACATTACTGGTCAGAGAAGATGCTGATGAAGAAGTTCTATATGAAAGTGATCAGTACAGATCATCGTGAGCTTGGTGTTGTGCTGCGGGACGTAGACACAGAAGACACCTGTGATACACTCAATGCCAAGGTGGTTGAGGAAGGTATCTGTAGGAGTGTTGGCCAGTGGTAAGCTTGCTGAGCTTTGTTATCCCCACGCCTTGGCGGAAGGGATATGGTAACAGGCTCCGTCCGTCCATCAATCCGTCCGTCACACTTTTGTTCCAAGCATAACTCCAAAAGTATTCAAGGGAATTTATTTAAACTTTACACACAGACAGAGATTATTGAGAGGAAGTGCAGTGCCCAAGAACCATAACTCTACCTTGCCTAATTTTAAGCTCGACTTTTCGAAGAAAAGGGGAGCTATCCTACTCGCCCCGGTGTCCGCATTGGTGTCACACCTTGGTTAAGTTTTTCGTACCACCCCACTTTATTTCAAAACTATTAGAGGTATGGCTTTGAAACTTACTACTTGTTTACCATCATAATCTCCATCTACAGACAAGAGAACATAATTCTGTCAAGCTTTTTGACAGAATTATGGCCCTTTTTTGACTTAGAAAGTGTATTGAGCTTGGTTAAGTTTTTGGTACCACCTCACTTTATTTCAAAGCCATTAGAGGTATTGCTTTGAAACTAACTATACTTGTTTACCATCATGACCTACATCAACAGACAAGAGAACACAACTCTGTCAAGGTTTTTGACAGAATTATGCCCCTGTTTTACTTACAAAATACATTGAATATGGGTAAAATCCACTTATTACCTTAACCCTTTGAGATATTGCTTTGAAACTTTGAATGCTTGTTTACATCATTACCCCCATCTGTAGGCAAGAGAAGGTAACTCTGTCAGAGATTTGTTTAAAAAATTAAGGCCCTTTATTGACTTAGAATTTTGGTTAAGTTTTTCGTACCATTCCACTTTTTGACTAAACTGCTGAGAGTTTCAGTACTTGTTTACCATCATGATCCCCAAACACAGGCAGGAGAAGGTAATTTTAGAAGGATTTTATTTGAATGATGGCCGTTTTTGACTTAGAAACTCAGTTAAAATTTTCATTCTTGTCCACTTGTTGACTTAACCATTTGAGATATTACTTTGAAAGTTGGAGTACTTATGTACCATCATGAGACCTATCTGTAAGCAAGAGAAGATAACTCTGTGAAAATGTTTCTTGATTTGTACTTAGAAATTCCTAGTTAAAGTCTTGTGTGCCCTTAACTGTCAAAGTTCTGTTTTATTGGCAAGCACTAAAAAGTCGAGTGCGCTGTCTTACTGACAGCTCTTGTTTAATTATATCCCTTTGTTACATTTTCTTGATTTTTTTGTCGATTGCACAATGAGGGGAAGTGCAGTACCCAAGAACTTTACCTGTACCTTGCCTAATTTTTAGCTCGACTATTGGAAGAATAAGGAGGCTATTGCACTCGCCCCGGTGTCGGCGTCTGTGTTGGTTAAAGTTTTTTATAATGTCAAATATCTTGAATACTATCAAAGGTATTGACTTGAAACTCAAACTACATGTTTACCATCAACATCTACACCTGAGGAAACAATCCCCATAACTCTGTTTTGATTTTTGACAGATTTATGCCCCTTTTGAACTTAGAATTTTTGGTAAAAGTTTTTTGTAAATTCAAATATCTTGAATACTATATAAGGTATTGACTTGAAACTCAAAATATATGTTTACCATCAACATTTACACCTGAAGAAACAATCTCCATAACTCTGTTTTGATTTTTGACAGATTTATATCCCTTTTTAACTTAGAATTTTTGGTAAAAGATTTTATAAAGTCAAATATCTTGAATACTATCAAAAGTATTGACTTGAAACTCAAAGTATGTGTCAACCATCAACATCTACACCTGAGAAAACAATCCCCATAACTCTGTTTTGATTTTTGATAGATTTGTGTCCCTTTTTAACTTTGAATTTTTTGTTAAAGATAGAATACTATCGAACGTATTGAACGACTTGAAACTTAAAATGTATGTTTACTGTCACATCTTCAGCAGTGTTTTTAATTTTTGACATATTTATGCCCTTTTTAGCTCGACTATTCGAAGAATAAGGAGACTGTTGCACTCGCCCCGGCGTCGGGTCTGCGTTGGTTAAAGTTTTTAATGAAGTCAAATATCTTGAATACTATCAAAGGTATTGACTTGAAACTCAAAATATATCTTTACCATCAACATCTACACCTGAGGAAACAATCCCCATAACTCTGTTTTGATTTTTGACAGATTTATGCCCCTTTTTAACTTTGAATTTTTGGTTAAAGTTTTTTATAAATTCAAATATCTTGCATATTATCAAAGGTATTGACTTGAAACTCAAAATATATCTTTACCATCAACATCTACACCTGAGGAAACAATCCTCATAACTCTGTTTTGATTTTTGACAGATTTATGCCCCTTTTTAACTTAGAATTTTTGGTTAAAGTTTTTAATAAAGTCAAATATCCTGAATACTATCAAAGGTATTGACTTGAAACTCAAACTGTTTGTTTACCATCAACATCTACACCTGAAGAAACAATCCCCATAACTCTGTTTTGATTTTTGACAGATTTATGCCCCTTTTTAACTTGGAATATTTGGTAAAAGATTTTATAAATTCAAATATCTTGCAAATTATCAAAGGTATTGTCTTGAAACTCAAAATATATCTTTACCATCAGCATCTACACCTGAGGAAACTATCCTCATAACTCCGTTTTGATTTTTGACAGATTTATGCCCCTTTTTAACGTAGATTTTTTTGTTAAAGATTTTTATAAATTCAAATATCTTGAATACTATCAAAGGTATTGACTTGAAACTCAAAGTATGTGTCTACAATCAACATCTACACCTGAGGAAACAATCCCCATAACTCTGTTTTGATTTTTGACAGATTTATGCCCCTTTTTAACTTGGAATATTTGGTAAAAGATTTTATAAAGTCAAATGTTTTGAATACTATCAAAGGTATTGACTTGAAACTCAAAGTATGTGTCTACCATCAACATCTACATCTGAGGAAACAATCCCCATAACTCTGTTTTGATTTTTGACAGATTTATGCCCCTTTTTAACTTTAATTTTTTTTTATGAACTTAAAATGTATGTTTACTGTCAACATCTTCACCACTGTTTTTGATTTTTGACATTTATGCCCCTTTTAACTTAGAATTTTGTCACAGTTTTTACCAGACTAACATGGAAATACTCGAAATGGCTTTCTTTTGAAATGTCATAGAATAATTATGCAGCATGCAGCGGTCATGCTTTTTTAATTCTATACATTTCAATTTTGAAAAGTTACAGAGTTATTCATGATCAAATTTACAAGGTTATGTATTTCTTTGAAATTATCCCCTCCTCCCTCCACTTGGCTTACAGAATCCAGAGTAAGGCTTTGAATGTAATGTACATTTACAAAGGTCTTTGAACAAGTTTCATATCTTTGACCTTAATTCTTACAGACAATTACACAATACTCCTGTTCTTTGACAAAAAACCCATTTTACCAACAACCTTTCGAATAGTCGAGCGTGCTGTCATGTGACAGCTCTTGTTAACTTAGAATTTTGTCACAGCTTTTACCAGACTAATATGGAAATACTCAAAATGACTTTCTTTTGAAATGTCATAGAATAATTATGCAGCATGCAGCGGTCATGCTTTTTTAATTCTATACATATCAATTTTGAAAAGTTACAAAATTATTCATGATCAAATATACAAGGTCATGTATTTCTTTGAAATTATTCCCCCCTCCAGTTGGCTTGCAGAATCCAGAGTAAGGCTTTGAATGCAATGTACATTTACAAAGGTCTTTGAACAAGTTCCATATATTTGACCTTAATTCTTATAGACAATTACACAATACTCCTGTTCTTAGACAAAAGCCCCATTTTACCTACAAGCTTTCGAATAGTCGAGCGTGCTGTCATGTGACAGCTCTTGTTTTATTATCCCCCTTTAGTACATTTTTTGTCTTGAGCATAACTCGAAAAGTACTGAAGGTAATTCCTTCCAATTGCAAATAATGAGAGAGGACACTCAGTGAAAGTGCAGTGCTCAAGAAAAATAACTATGTGTTGGGTTTTTAGCTCACCTGAGCTGGCTCAGGGTGAGCTATTAGGATCGATGATTGTCCGTCATTCGTCCACACTTAGTTCGTTAACACTCTAGTGGTCACATTTTTGCCTCAATTGTCACGAAACTTGGTCAGGATGTTTGTCCCAGTAATTACTCGGACGAGTTCGAATATGGGTCATCTCGGATGAAAAACTAGGTCACATGACCCAAAAATAGAAAAATCTTGTTAAGGCTCTAGAGGCTACTGTTTCAGTCCAAATATCCTGGCAATTTTGGTTGATTTCTAGCTCAAGTTTTAATATGGGTCACCTGGGGTCAAAAACTAGGTCACACAGCCCAAATATGGAAAAACCTTGTTAACACTCTAGAGGTAACATTTTCAGCCCAAATATCCTGGAAATTTGTCAGAAAGGTTGTTTCTATGATTTCTAGGTCAAGTTCGAATATGGGTCATCTTGTGTCAAAAACTAGGTCACAGAGCCCAAATATGGAAAAACCTTGTTAACACTAGAGGTAACATTTTCAGCCCAAATATCCTGGAAATTTGTCAGAAAGGTTGTTTCTATGATTTCTAGCTCAAGTTCGAATATGGGTCATCTGGGGTCAAAAACTAGGTCACAGAGCCCAAATATGGAAAAACCTTGTTAACACTAGAGGTAACATTTTCAGCCCAAATATCCTGGAAATTTGTCAGAAAGGTTGTTTCGATGATTTCTAGCAACTTTGTTAAAAGCAGTTGTGCTCGGGTGAGTGATAAAGGGCTATCATGGCCCTCTTGTTTTAATTGTCTCCCTTTATTGACTTATCTTGTATCAAGCAAAATCTTGTCCAGAGCTTAACTCTAAAAGTACTGAAGGGAAGTACTTGAAACATCATAAAGTGATAGAGCACAATGAGTGGAAGTACATGTTCATGCATAAGAGTTATTACTCTACTTTGCTTAAAGGGGTAACTGGACTATATAAACTACTAGATGGCACTGGGGCAGGTTTTTCAATAATTTCAAACATGTTTCACATCAGAGACCCTTTTTTTAAAATTTTGACAAAATTACATAACTGTTTCCTTTGAAATTTGTTACAAAGGTAAACTGTGCCATTTCATAACAGTTCATCCAAAAATCTTAATGATATATCAGTTCTAAAAGTGACTTTGAGAACAAAAATCAATCTGTCAAGCAGACGATCTCAGATTTGAATTTCCCGGGAGGTGTGGCTAATTGCTGATAAACTCTGTGTTTGTAAACAAAGGCCACGTGGTGATGTTTATACACTTGAGAGTAGTGGCATGCATTACAGAACAAAAACAGTTTACTAACCTTGATGAAAGTTTATTTCCATAAAATGAGAATATCCTTCATTAAAATGAATCATTAAGGTAATCAAGACCTAAATAAGTAAGTTAAAAGTTAGCAGATACATGTAACGTAAACATATGTTTTTGTGCAGAAATCTATTCAAGTTGCCATAAGTTTTTCAAGTAGTCAGTATTGAACTTTTTAATTTTGGTATAAATGTCTAACTTGCAAAAGTACACAGCAGGACACAACTTCACTTGCGGTTCAATATGTTTTGTTCTTCCCCCATTCATCTATACTTTACTTCAAAAGCCCATTCTGACTATAGTATAGTTCAGTATTTTCTATAATAATGTTTTGTTGTATGATACTATTTCCTGGTTCAGGTAGTCTTCCATTTCTTGGTCAAGCCCATGGGTATGCAGATATATAACATAAGGCAAACCATAAACAGTGTCGGTATAAATTAAAAATGTTTATGTGACTTAGACGAAGAATCCTCCTACTAAACCACTGCAAGGATCGCACCTGCAGGGTCAGTTAATATTATCCTGGCTCGTTATATATTATGATCCATTATTATCCAAGAATGAGGCTTTAGATTGATTTTACTATTGACTTTAATAATTTCTCCATTTTATTTTTTCCTTGATGGTCTACAATTTACATAATCCCATGTTATCATCACTATGAAATTTTAAATCCATGTCAGGAACATTAAACCTAACACAAATAGCTCCATTTACTCTCTTGATATAAACAATACATGTCTTTTTCTTATGCACTTTTTCTGCAATGCTTTATTAAAATATAAACTTTACTCTTCATCAACTACATGCATATACATTGTGTTTTGAACTGTTGTGATAATTTCCCTCCTTTTCTGACACATGTATCAGTTTCATGTCTGGAATTTTTGTCCTTCAAAAATACACAAAACAGACCATGCCGATGGCATATAATTACCAATTAATTTTGTGACTCTATCTTAATTGGGTGCTGACATATTCATTTTACCACAATGTATTTATATTGTAGGAAATTACACAAAATCAGGCCTTGTGCAAAATTTGACTCTGTGAGTTAGGTGTGAAACATAGTATTTATCTTTAAATTTTCTAAAAAGGGAGAATATAAATGAATATCATGGGATAAAAAGAAAGTGAGAAGAAATGATTCAGGAGGTGGATAAATTTTCATCTGATTCCGAAATGCTCATAGATACAAAATATAAGAAACGTAAAGAAGCCCCTAGTCAGCTCAAGAGCTAAAATCGTCTGCTTGCTAGTGTGATTCATTCACTCTAGTAACCTCCTCCAGTTTAATTGACAGGTAGTTTTAGAGGTATCAAGTTACAGCTGCATACAACAAAATACTCGCTGGTATACCAGCGAGAGTTGCCCCTTTAAAGGGGTAACTGGACTATATAAACCACTAGATGGCACTGGGGCAGGTTTTTTCAATAATTTCAAACATGTTTCACATCAGGGACAGTTTTTTAAAAATTTTTTACAAAATTACAGAACTGTTTCCTTTGAAATTTGCTACAAAGGTAAACTGTGCCATTTCATAACAGTTCATCCAAAAATCTTAATGACATATCTGTTCTAAAAGTGACTTTGAGAACAAAAATCAATCTGTCAAGCAGACGATCTCAGATTTGAATTTCCCGGGAGGTGTGGCTAATTGCTGATAAACTCTGTGTTTGTAAACAAAGGCCACGTGGTGATGTTTATACACTTGAGAGTAGTGGCATGCATTACAGAACAAAACAGTTTACTAACCTTGATGAAAGTTTATTTCCATAAAATGAGAATATCCCTCATTAAAATGAACCATTAAGGTAATTAAGGCCTACATAAGTAAGTTAAAAGTTAGCAGATACATGTAACGTAAACATATGTTTTTGTGCAGAAATCTATTCAAGTTGCCATTTGTTTTTCAAGTAGTCAGTATTGAACTTTTTAATTTTCGTATAAATGCCTAACTTGCAGAAGTGCACAGCAGGACACAACTTCCCTTGCGGTTTAATATGTTTGTTATTTCACCATTCATCTATACTTTACTTCAAAAGCCCATTCTGGCTAAAGTATAGTTCAGTATTTTCTATAATAATTTTTTGTTGTATGATACTATTTCCTGGTTCCGGTGGTCTTCCATTTCTTGGTCAAGCCCGTGGGTATGCATCTACATAATGCAAACCATAAACAGTGTTGGTATAAATTTGAAAAAATGTTTATGTGACTTAGACGAAGAATCCTCCTAGTAAACCACTGCAAGGATCGCACATGCAGGGTGAGTTAATATTATCCTGGCTCATTATATATTATATGATCCATTATTATCCAAGAATGAGGCTTTAGATTGATTTTACTATTGCTTTTTGTAATTTCTCCATTTTATTTTTTCCTTGATGGTCTACAATTTACATTACCCCGTGTTATCATCACTATGAACTTTCAAATCCGTGTCAAGAACATTAAAACTAACACAAATAGCTCCATTTACTCTCTTTTGATATAAACAATACATGTCTTTTTCTGATGCACTTTTTCTGCAATGCTTTATTAAAATATAAACTTTATTCTTCATCAACTACATGCGTATACATTGTATTGTGTTTTGAACTGTTGTGCTAATTTCCCTCCTTTTTCTGACACATGTATCAGTTTGATGTCTGGAATTTTTGTCCTTCGAGAAAAACAAAAAACAGACCATGCCATGGCATATAATTACCAATTAATTTTGTGACTCTATCTTAATTGGGTGCTGACATATTCATTTTACCACAATGTATTTATATTGTAGGAAATTACACAAAATCAGGCCTTGTGCAAAATTTGACTCTGTGAGTTAGGTGTGAAATAAAGTATTTATCTTTAAATTTTCTGAAAAGGGAGAATTTGAATGAATATCATGGAATAAAAAAAAAAGTAAGAAGAATGATTCAGGAGGTGGATAAATTTTCATCTGATTCCAAAAGGCTCATATATAGATACAAAAAATAAGAAACGTAAAGAAGCCCCTAGTCAGCTCAAGAGCTAAAATTGTCTACTTGCTATTGTGACTCATTCACTCTTTGCCAACCTCCAATTTAATTGACAGGTAGTTTTGGAGGTATCAAGTTACAGCTGGTATACCAGCAAGAGTTGCCCCTTTAATTTTCTCCCGCCAAATACTAACATTTTATTAAATTAGAAGCAATATTATATCCATTCTTCTCACCTCAAATTTCTTAGTCATAGAAAGAGCACTCGGCATGGGGGATGACCATGTCTTACATAGCTCTTGTTGAATCTTGAAAAGATATTTGTGGTTGCTTTACATTTATGTCACAAGTTGTTAAATCACTCGAGCTATAGGCTGACTGAGATGTTGGGACTATGATCTGGCCTTTGGTTAACATTTGTTCTTGGCAAAATGCAGAGATTTGAGGTTTTACCTGATCTTTATGAAATTTTTGCTGAATTTTCATCTGAGGTTCTGACATAGCCAGCTTTATTTTAATATGCAGTCAAGATTGATGGTTCCTGCAATGGTTAATACCAGTATAAAGTAAGTTGGCCAGAGATGTGAGGCTATGCAGGCTACTATGAGCATTCATCAGTGTTACCAATGCTCTTGTTGTCATTAAATGTCTTTGATTGTTTTGGAGTTAGTGGTGAACTTCTGTTGTAAATAGGCCTCCTCTGAGTAAAAAAATGTTGAATGTCAGCTGAAGTAGGGTATGGGTAAACTAACAGACTAGAATATTCCGCATCCATAGGTTAACTATATACATGTAGTTCAGTACAACTGGTAAAATGAATTGGTTTTCTGTGTTGCTGCAGGTCCAAGCCCCAGTACATGACGGAGGTAGCCAATGAAATGAAGGATGTTGTACCTAGATTGTCATACCAGGCAGGCGGTGGAATGTTCCCAGAACCATGTGTATGTATCAAATACTCATATTTCTCAGTTCTATATGAATTTCAGGGAAAGACATCTTTATTTTTATTTAAGAGCTTGGGACATGTAGGAGATCATCAGATTTTGTCATGTATAGTTTCTAGATAGGAAACAGAGAAATGCAATGTTTTTTCTTAGTTGTCTAATTTTGGAAAAGGTTACTCAACATAAACTTTTTAAGGTCGTCATGTAGTTTAGATAACTACTTGACGACCTTAATTTCAGAAAACTATAAGAAAAATGATAATTTTCCTAAAGATTTAAAGATAAATGGAGAAATTAACTTTTAGGGTTAGCAATATTTATTAGCTCAAGCGGCAGGGTAAGTTATTAGGATCCCTGGACTTGCATACGTAAAACTTCAATAATCTTCTGTAAAACCACAAGGTCTGGAGGTTAGATATTTAGTATGTAGCAGATTCTAAAAAGCCTCGACCAAGTCTGTTTAAATTATTCCCCCCCAGGGTCAAAATTGACACAGTTGGGAGGGCCACTGTCTTGTTTTTGCATAGATTTATATAGGGAAAACTGCAAAAACTTTCTTGTCTAAACTATTAAGCCAACAGCTTTAGATATTTGGAATGTAGTATTGTGTAGTAGACCTCTACAAAGACTGTTCAAATCATGACCCACATGTCGAAGTTGACCCTTTCTTTGACATGATTGTTGAACTTGTATTATAGTCAGGTGAGTGGTACAGGGCCATCTTGGCCCTCTTGTATTCAAATGGTATTGGTAAATACACACTTGTGTTTGAAAATTGTTGAAGATAATTGTTTGATTGTTCAGATTCTAGTATCTATCAAATTTATTTATACGAATTATTTGTAGGATCTTGGGCACCAGCCGGTTTACTGGAAATCTAGGAACAGTAAGCCAACAAGACGGTATGAAGAGATGGTTCTAACACCGCCAGATTCTCCTGAACACCAAACAAAGCAGCAACCAAATCAGCCGAAACAGTCTCAGTCTAGTCAGTCAAAACCAGCAGTACAAGCTGAAAGTTCTACCGTTGCTAGGTCATTGTTACAAGGTAGTCCATCAAAAGAGAACAGTTCTTTACACAGATCACAGAGAAGTCCATCGAAGAAGTCACCAGTCAGTCAAACAAATCAGAGACCACGTACCCCTGTGGAGAAGATTCAGGACAATGTCAGTGACACGTCAAGTGTGAGCAGTGGTGTAGGTAAATCAGGTAAGCGTATTGTCAGTAAATAGAGGGTAAAACATCTATATTAAAGTACAGTCTAACCTGTCCTAAGTAGCCAGTCTAGGAATACGGCCAAGCAAGGTGACTACTTAATGCTGGATTGTAATCTAATTAAGCCCCTAAAGGTGGGCATATTAAATTGCACAGTCTGTGTGTCTGTTTATACCCCCGAAACGAAGTTTGGTGGTTGGTTGGTCGGTCGGGCGGGCAGTCAGTTAGGCGGTCTGTTGCATTTTCCTTGTCTGGAGCATAACTTGAAAACTACTAGTTGGAATTCAATACAACTTCATACAATGGTTAAACACATTGAGAGCAAGTGCAGTGCACAAGAACCATAACTCCATCTTGACTCATTACAGAGTTATTGCCCTTTGTTACTTTTCCTTGTCTGCAGCATAACTTGAAAACTACTGGTTGGAATTCAATACAACTTCATACAATGGTCAAGTACATTGATAGGAAGTGCAGTGCACAGGAACCATAACTCTATCTTGACTCATTACAGAGCTGTTGCCCTTTTTTCTTTTCCTTGTCCGGAGCATAACTTGAAAACTACTGGTTGGAATGCAATACAACTTCATGCAATGGTCCAGCACAATGAGAGTAAGTGCAATGTACAAGAACCATAACTCTATCTTGACTAATTACAGAGTTATTGCCAAGAACAATATCTCTATTTTAGTTTTTTTTGCAAGGTACTCTGTTACTACCAACTTTCTCAGTTTATAAAGCAGTCTTTCGGGGGTATTAATGACATTTAGTGATAGGTCTAGTTTTTTTTGTGTCCAGGCTGTCACTTTGATATGTATGAAGGGATTTTCAAATGTGGCACAAATGTTCAGCACATCAAGACAATGTGTTGCGTGCAAGATCATGTCCCTACCTCAAAGGTCAATGTCACAGTGTTAAAAGGTAATGGAATCCTATATATGTACAAACATTTCCGAATTGTAACATTGTCATGCATTGAAGGATTTCAAAGTTACTTGGGACAAATGTTCAGCACATCAAGATGATGGGTCAGACAGTTTAGAATCCTGTATATATGCACATGTTCATGTCTGGATTGTAACTCTGTTATATATTGAAGGATTTTTGTTATATATTGAAGGATTTTAAAATGAATTGGAACAAATGTTCAGCACATAGAGATAAAGTACCTGGTCCATACAAGGGTCAAGGTCACAGACTGTGAGACACCTCTTTTGGGGCATTTGTCATTTATGAGGAACAGCTCTTTGATTTAACCCTTCATATACAAATGCCCCACCCACCTCTCTTATTCATTGTCATAAATTAGTATTATTCTGCCCTCGGGGTGCGTTACTTTGATAATTTCATACCTATTACCATTGTGACAGATTGATTAGCTGACATGCTGAAATAACATTACGATTATATAATCCTGCAAGTTTAAATTGATTTCTGATTTAAAAATAAATAATTAACAAAAATTCTTAGTGGTTCGGGTGTATCTAAAATAATGTACCTTCGATTTTCATACTTTTTTACACCTATCGGCACAAGTTAGCATAGATTTGCAAATAAGTTGTGTTAATTTTTTCTGAACAATAAATATTGTTAAATGATCAAAAAATTAGCAAATTCGAAACGAATGATGATAGTTGTTACCTATTTGTGTAATTAATCAATTTAGCAGGTACCAGTACGTGATTTCTTTAAAAATTATAAGCAATTTAATTTAGTCAAGGTACTTGTTTATCTCGGCTGTTATTGAGTGCCTTTCAGGGATCTATTTTACAATTTCCATCTCTTGTTTTCTGGATGAGTCATGACCGTTTAAAATGGTCCAATTTTAGTTGTCGGGAGGCACTTAGACTGGCTGCAGACAGCAGGTGACCATTTAATTAGTCTAGGACATCACAAAGCGACCGCTTACAAAAATCAAAGTGATCATAGGGCATAAAGATACCACTTTGGTTGATCCCTGACTGACTTCATCACACAGTGATTTTTTATAAAGTTACCGGTTATAAAGTATCACCATATTCTTTCCAGGGAGATCAACCCCAGTAAAGTCACCAGTAATCAAACATAAAACAAAAAGTGACAAGACCAGCAGTGACAGGAAGAAGAGCAAGAAAGCAGAAGTGGAAGTTAAAGTCAGCCATTTTGTATCCCCATCTGAATTCTATCTACAGCTGACAAGTGCCAAAGATGAGCTTGATCAGTAAGTAAACAGTTTTTGGAAATAATAGAACAGAAATAAAGACAGATACAGTAATACCTCAATAACTCGAGGTCGCAAGGGGATAAGTAAAATGCTCGAGTTTTTCTGCTGTCATATATCTTATGAACAACGAGTTATTTGAGGACCTTTATGTTGAGGTCGGATAAATACATTTACAAAATATATTTATTACAATAAATCACGAGCACTGATTGCCTTTCGTACTTATTTGATAAAATCCTGTTATTTTTGTTTACATTCACCTACAATCAGGGTAATGACTATTTGACAACTGATAAATGGAGAAGGCGGGGCAATGTTACTGTACTTCGTCTGGTGTATTTATGGATCACTTGGGTTTTTCCTACTGTTTTCCAATAATGCCAGGCGACTAATATGCTAGACAATTTAGGCCTTAGCTTAATTTGTTTGCAATTAACTCAATAGCGAATAGTTATTATTAACTCACACCCGTTGTCGTATAGGCACAGCACCAGTGAATCGGTATAACACATCACATGTGGCATTTTCAAGAAACGCATTTAAACACGTTTCAATATGTTTTTAGCTCACCTGGCACAAATGAGCTATTAGGATCACATTCCGTCCGTCCGTCCACCATTTCCTTCAAATGACATCTCCTCTGAAACCACTGGGCCAATGTTGATGAGACTTTGCAGGGATGTTCCTTGCATGAAGCTCTATCAAGTTGTTCAAAGAATTCCATTCCATGCAGAACTCTGGTTGCTATGGCAACAAATAGGAAAAACTTTAAAAATCTTCTTCTCTGAAACCACAAGGCCTAGAGCTTAGATATTTGGCATGTAGCATTGTCTAGTGGACCTCTACCAAGATTGTTCAAATTATGACCCCCGGGTCAAAATTGACCCTGCGCGGGTGGGCACTTAGTTTTTGCATAGGCATATATAGGAAAAACTTTAAAAATCTTCTTCTCTGAAACCACAAGGCCTAGAGCTAAGATATTTGGCATGTAGCATTTTCTAGTGGACCTCTACCAAGATTGTTCAAATTATGACCCCCAGGTCAAAATTGACCCCGTGAGGGTGGGCACTTAGTTTTTGCATAAGAATATATAGGAAAAACTTTAAAAATCTTCTTCTCTGAAACCACAAGGCCTAGAGCAAAGATATTTGGCATGTAGCATTGTCTAGTGGACCTCTACCAAGATTGTTCAAATTATGACCCCCGGGTCAAAATTGACCCCGCACCGGGGGTCACTTAGTTTTGCATAAGAATATATAGGAAAAACTTTAAAAATCTTCTCTGAAACCAAAAGGCCTAGAGCTAAGATATTTAGCATGTAGCATTGGCAAGTGGACCTCTACCAAGATTGTTCAAATTATGAGCCCCGGATCAAAATTGACCCCGCACAGGGGGTCACTTAGTTTTACATAGGCTTATATAGTAAAAACTTTAAAAATCTTCTTCTTTGAAACCACAAGGCCTAGAGCTTAGATATTTCACATGTAGCATTGGCTAGTGGACCTCTACCAATATTGTTCAAATTATGACCCCTGGGTCAAAATTGACGGGGCCCGGGGGTCACTTAGTTTTACATAGGCTTATATAGGGAAAACTTTAAAAATCTTCTTCTTTGAAACCACAAGGCCTAGAGCTTAGATATTTCACATGTAGCATTGGCTAGTGGACCTCTACCAATATTGTTCAAATTATGACCCCTGGGTCAAAATTGACCCCGCAACGGGGGTCACTTAGTTTTACATAGGCTTATATAGGGAAAACTTTAAAAATCTTTTTCTCTGAAACCACAAGGCCTAGAGCTTAGATATTTGGCATGTAGCATTGCCTAGTAGACCTCTTCAAAGTTTGTTCAAATTATGTCCCTGGGGTCAAAATTGACCTTGCCTGGGGGGATCATTTGTTTTACAAAGGCGTATATAGGAAAACTTATTTGGTATATAACATTATCTAGTGATCTTCTACCAGGCAAGTGGACTTGTACCAAGGTGAGCGATATAGGGCCATATTGGCCCTCTTGTTTGTAAATGTCATCCGAGACAGAGTTAAATAAAGAAACACATGACAGTTAATATCATTTTAATCGCTCAACAAATGTATCAAAATATAAATAAAGATCGTTATATGCAAAGGCAAAAGATAGCTTTGAAACAAAGAAAAAGCACATTTCTTTCAGTTAGCGTAGATGTTATAGAAATCAAACAAAAGAATATGCAGTTTTGGATTTTCTCTCAAGGTTTATTATCAAAAGCCTACTCAGACTCAAACTTTTCATCTCATCATTACGTTCTCGTAATTAAAAACTCGCAAACATGATTTTCTTTATTTTCTTCTTATTCAATAAAAGAAGACAATTTAAATGTGCGAAAAGTATTCTATACACTTCGGCCACTGGATGGCCGATTAATCGATAATTAACGAGAACAATCAATTAACAAATAATAGAAGTTTTTCACATGACGTGTCAAAATATTGATGCGCCATCGGAGGTGAGAAAAATCTGATAATCAGTGACCTCGAGTTGCCGGAGGTAATTTAGTAAGAAATCTACCTGGCGTGACCACAGGTGTTCCTCGAGTTATCCGGGGTTCTCGAGTTATCGATGCTCGAGTTATCCATAGTATTTTCTGGTTAATCATATAGGCAAAATTGCCGGGACCGACAGGAGTCCTCGAGTTATCCGGGGTTCTCGAGTTATCGATGTGCGAGTTAACGAAGTTTTACTGTAGTTGTGACAAGACATGTTTTACTTGCAGGTCATTGCTCAGTGTTGCTGTTGCTATGACCATTTGGCTACTAGTTTTAAAAACAATAAACTGTTTAATATTCCACAATATAGCAGAAAGTTCACATTGTTGAAAATTTAGATTAAAAAAGCAGTTTGGATTACATTTGTTGATAATTTATTCATGTTTTAACAAGTATGTTTATTAGGGTAGTTTCTCTATAATTGTTGACAACATGTATATTTCAGGTTGATGTCTGATCTAGAGGAGACCTACCATAACAGTGCGATGTTAATGACAAACTGGGCAAAAGGCAATTACTGTGTGGCATACTCCCCTACAGCTGGCAGGTGGTACAGGGCCAAGGTTACCAAGGTTATACAGAAAAGTCTCATGGAGGTAACCATAGTCTTCTCATGAGATTTATTGCATTCTATTTTAGGGAAGACATATTTAACACGTTAAAAAACCAAACTGAATATGGTTTCTGTGGTCTTGGTTCAAAATTGTGTGTCCATAGTGGCTGTGGGAAAGAGAATTCATTGGTACAAGGAAGGTGTCTGTCAGGTCAGTGATTCAATTAACATGTCAGTGTTAACGGCTGTTTCTTCCACACTGACATTTGCAGCTTCAAAAAGTGACATGGGCAGAAAATGTTTGAGTCAGTATTCTGCAATGTTTTTTGTTGAGATAAACAATCATAAAACTCTATGATATACTTATCACCGTGTATCAATTTTGTGATCCTTCTTGGACATAATAGTTTTGAAATGACACAACAGTTTTGCAGTGAATGTGATGTAAAAGCTTATAACACTGCAGCTTCAAAGAGCTATCATTTGCAGGAGTAACAGTCAGTTCTGGTCAGTTTTAAAGTCCTCTTAAACTTTTCTTGGAAATTGAAGACGTAGGATCACACTACATTTGTATATTTACACTGCTGTAAGGCTGAAGATTCATCCTTTATCTACTTGGGTCACACTAGCTCAAGGTTCCTCAGTTTATTTATCTTATGTTATACATGTAGGTATACATGTTAGATTATGGCTTCTCCGAGATGATCAGTACCAGCAACCTACGTCCAGTAATGAAACAGTACAGGAAGAATCGAGCATTCACGTTTGGCTGCAAGTTGGCCGGTGTGACTCCCGCAGGAGGAATGAAAGACTGGTCTAGGACAGCCTGTGAGTTCATGGAGGACAACATCACCAATAGAAAACTGTTTCTCAATCAAAGAGTAAGTTGTCATGGTTACTTTTAAATGTACTTTTTTGACAAAATAATTTTCCTGCAATCTCTACCAGGGTGAAAAGTAATAAAAGTCACTTTGGAAAGCAGTATTTGTACACGAGACAGCCTTTCCTAGTTACCAGTACTGTATTTCTTGTATACCACATGGAAGCTGTGGTACTATAGCATTGTACCTAAATATATAATTGAGACTGACAAATTTTTCGCGTTTTTTTCTTATGGCTACCCCCCGTTCACAGCCTTTTTCATGTTTTTATATGGGCATTTTTTCACCTCAACATGTATTGTTTCTTTTAATGACAAAAATAAGTTAAAAGTGAATTAAACAAAGGGGGGTGTTGTTTCTGTTTTTTTTTTTGTGGCTTTGGGGGGGAGGTGTTAGCAGTGGGTTTTTTGTGTTTGAGCATTTTTTGTTAGGTCTTGTTTTTTCTTTTGAGTCTCTTTTTCTTTCCCTAGCTTCTTTAACTTCTGAAGCTGATCCTGCCAGAGAAAACTGTTCCCTGGTTACCAGAAATAAAACAATGCTATGATGCAAGTTCTTGTATTTTTACATCCACTTAGAACCTAGTTTGTTTGGTCTGAAAGTGGTATTTCTTTGTTTAATTCCAACATTGTAACTTTTTCTTTTATGATTCCTTAGTGATAAAACATAAATGGTGTTCAGTCAAGTCTTTTTTTATCTCAATGTTTCATATCTGTTTTGGTAAATATCTGTGTCGCTATTGGATACTTTCCAGGGTAACCCAGTGGATGGCAAGTTACCATGTGACCTGATAATAGAAGAGTATATAGATGAGACAGCTCTAGAACCAGGACGTAAAACATACCACTCCCTGATTGACAGGCTGAAGGAGAAAGGACTAGCTATACCTGTTCCAAAGCAAGTACTCTTCATGTAAAACTGACTGTAATTAGAAGTACCCTCAATTTGTGTTTTTTGCACAGGATCAGGTAGGAAACATTGTTAATTTGTGCCAAGGGTGTAGCAGAGGGCAATGCCTTTGAATTTACATGTAGAACCTAAGGCATTCTAATCAGAGGCTGCTCATTTGAGTCTTTTACTGAACTGTACTTACCTCTTACAGAATCTTTCTAGAGGAAAAGCATTAGTTAAATTCTAAAATGATGTTGGGGTAAACAAAAACAATTGTGAAAACGAGAAGTTAAAATTTCAGGAAGCATAGTGAAGCACATGATGAACAGAAAGTTTTCCCAGTATTTTACTATAAGAAGGCCGAGGCAGAAGTGAAAACAGGAGATAAAGTGATGCCAGTCTATGTGCCCGGGAGCTGTGTTATGCCATGGTAACTATGTATGAACCAGCTATAATGCTGTTATACCAGTGAGAAGCATGTGTTATACCATGGGGGAGGTGTTATAATGCTGTTATACCATGGTAGGAGGTAAGCTATGATGCTGTTATACCATGGTAGGAGGTAAGCTATGATGCTGTTATACCATGGTAGGAGGTAGCTAATGCTGTTATACCATGGTGGAGGTAGCTATGATGTGTTTCCATGGTGGAGGTGCTTATGTGTTTACCTGGTGGGGTAGCTATGATGCTGTTATACCCTGGTAGGAGGTAAGCTATGATGCTGTTATACCATGGTGGGAGGTAAGCTATGATGCTGTTCAGGGCTTCGATAATTTGGTCAGCTCAATTGGTCCCGGGCCGAGTCTCTGACGTTATTGATGTTGCAAATCATGTTGCTACACCCACGAGCAATACAGTGGAAATTACTCACTTTTTAGCTCACCTGAGCTGGCTCAGGGTGAGCTATTAGGATCGATGAATGTCCGTCGTCCGTCCACACTTAGTTCGTTAACACTCAAGTGGTCACATTTTTGCCTTAATTGTCATGCAACTTGGTCAGGATGTTTGTCCCAGTAATTACTCGGACGAGTTTGAATATGGGTCATCTCGGATGAAAAACTAGGTCGCATGACCCAAAAATAGAAAAATCTTGTTAAGGCTCTAGAGGCTACTGTTTCAGTCCAAATATCCTGGCAATTTGTCAGAAAGGTTGTTTGGTTGATTTCTAGCTCAAGTTTTAATATGGGTCACCTGGGGTCAAAAACTAGGTCACACAGCCCAAATATGGAAAAACCTTGTTAACACTCTAGAGGTAACATTTTCAGCCCAAATATCCTGGAAATATGTCAGAAAGGTTGTTTCGATGATTTCTAGCCCAAGTTTGAATATTGGTCATCTGGGGTCAAAAACTAGGTAACAGAGCCCAAATATGGAAAAACCTTGTTAACACTCTAGATGTTACATTTTCAGCCCAGATATCCTTGATATTTGTCAGAAAGGTTGTTTCAATGATTTCTAGCTCAAGTTTGAATATGGGTCATCTGGGGTCAAAAACTAGGTCACACAGCCCAAATATGGAAAAACCTTGTTAACACTCTACAGGTAACATTTTCAGCCCAAATATCCTGGAAATTTGTCAGAAAGGTTGTTTTGATGATTTCTAGCTTAAGTTCGAATATGGGTCATCTGGGGAAAAACACCCCAAAAAAAAAAACCCCCCAAAAAAATTCCCCCCCCAAATGAGGGTCACTAATTAACTAGGGTCACACAGCCCAAATGTGGAAAAACCTTGTTAACACTCTAGAGGTTACATTTTCAGCCCAAATATCCTGGAAATTTGTCAGAAAGTTGTTTCTATGATTTCTAGCTTAAGTTCGAATACGGGTCATCTTGGGTCAAAAACTAGGTCAAAGAGCCCAAACATGGAAAAACCTTGTTAACACTCTAGAGGTAACATTTTCAGCCCAAATATCCTGGAAATTTGTCAGAAAGGTTGTTTCGATGATTTCTAGCAACTTTGTTAAAAGCAGTTGTACTCGGGTGAGCGATAAAGGGCCATCATGGCCCTCTTGTTTTATTATGCGGTTTTACAGTGATGTCGTGCTCAATATACGTGATCTTACTTTTCAAAATTCATTTTCTGTTGAAATTGATCAATATTTTATCATGTTTGAAGCTGATTTACGTATATTTCGAAGGAAAAACAAGCAACTAATGTCTGCAGAGTTCAACCAAATTTATCAAGAAAATGTTTACAGTTGCACCGTGCGACGGAGGGTAATAAAGGCCGGTCTTCGGCTCTGGTCTTCAAAGGTCTCGAAAATGATCCGTGTAATAATTAGCCATGAAAATGTTATACATAATCATTAATATTTATTTATTTTTAGCTCGACTATTCGGAGAATATGGAGAGCTATTACAGTCACTTGTGCGTCGGCGTCGGCGTCGGCGTTGCTTCTTTGGTTAAAGTTTTGCCTGCTAAGTACTATCATGCACATATCTCAGTAACTACTTATGATATTGACTTGAAACTTTGTTCATGTCTTTAGGGGTGTCATACAATCAAGGCAGATAACTCTTGAAAACATTTAGTACAAATTATGGCCCTTGTTTGACTTTGAAAATTTGGTTAAAGTTTTGCCTGCTAGGTACTATCATGCACATATCTCAGTAACCACTTATGATATTGACTTGAAACTTTGTTCATGTCTTTAGGGGTATCATACAATCAAGGCAGATAACTCTTGAAAACATTTAGTACAAATTATGGCCCTTGTTTGACTTTGAAAATTTGGTTAAAGTTTTGCCTGCTAGGTACTATCAGCCTGCTAGGTACTATCATGCACATATCTCAGTAACCACTTATGATATTGACTTGAAACTTTGTTCATGTCTTTAGGGGTGTCATACAATCAAGGCAGATAACTCTTGAAAAAATTTAGTACAAATTATGGCCCTTGTTTGACTTTGAAAATTTGGTTAAAGTTTTGCCTGCTAGGTACTATCATGCACATATCTCAGTAACCACTTATGATATTGACTTGAAACTTTGTTCATGTCTTAAGGGGTATCATACAATCAAGGCAGATAACTCTTGTATAAATTTAGTACAAATTATGGCCCTTGTTTGACTTTGAATATTTGGTTAAAGTTTTGCCTGCTAGGTACTATCATGAACATATCTCAGTAACTACTTATGATATTGACTTGAAACTTTGTTAAAATCTCTAGGGGTGTCACACAGTCAAGTCAGATAACTCTTGTATAAATTTAGTACTAATTATGGCCCTTGTTTGACTTTGAAAATTTGGTTAAAGTTTTGCCTGCTAGGTACTATCATGCACATACCTCAGTAACCACTTATGATATTGACTTGAAACTTTTTTAATGTCTTAAGAGGTGTCACACAGTCAAGACAGATAACTCTTGTTTAAATTTAGTGCAAATTATGGCCCTTGTTTGACTTTGAAAATTTGGTTAAAGTTTTGCCTGCTAGGTACACAGTAACCACTTATGGTAGTTATATCAAACCTTGCAATAGTGTTCAGGGTAAATTTTGTATCAAACAATTAATTTACCAAAAATTAAATCTATAGTTATAGATTTTGACTTTTTTTATGATTCAACTTTCCTAGTTTATACTTAATAGTTAGCAGAATTTTGTTTTGCTATTATACTGATAAAAGTTTTGTTTTATTAGCAAACACCCACAATAGTCGAGCGTGCTGTCTTATGGACAGCTCTTGTTTAATTCATGATCATTCGCAAATTTAGAAACGAGTCTGCAAAAATATATACCGGTTGACGATTTACGAATTACAATCTTATTCTGGAAAAATAGGTCTACCACATATATTTTTGCCGAATTAAAATAAAGTACATTTACAAATTGTGTTATTAAATTTATTTTCTGAAACTGAACATCGACTTTCATAATCATTCAAAATATTTAATAAAAGTGAACATCTACTTTCAAAGTAATTCAATGTAATTAAAGACCGATTCTTCATTTATTAGGGGAGTCCCAAGTTAATGAAACATAACCATTACAATAACTGATAAAGCAATCAAGGATCGGTCTTTTCCAAGTGGGTAGGCTATCTGCAAACATCAAAGTATTGCCAGAGGCATTAGTCTTTGTCCTCTGATTGCTAATTACCAACCGATTAACGAAGTGACACTCGGATTATCTGACACGTTTATTGCTCTTCCTGGGGGCAAATAACAGACCTGTAGGTGTTGACAGGAGCCTGTGTATTGTGATTTTCAACACATTTATGGACCGAAAATGTAAACATTCTTGGACTTATTTAAAATGGCTTTTCAGTCTTGTGAATCGGTTTTTTAAGCCAAAATTCGGTCCAGAACCGAAAAACTGAAGATTATCGAAGCCCTGATGCTGTTATACCATGGCAGGAGGGAGATACAGCTCCTGTCAGACCGCAACATTTCCTGTCTGCTCCATATTTCCTTAAGCCCTTGAAAGATTTTGATGAAACTCGGGTCAAATGTTCACCTCGTTAGGACAATGTGCAGAACCCATGTTTTGGTCATCACCCATGATTTGGTCATGTTTGGTCAAGATCACAACTTAAGGTCACAGGTTTGAATCTTGAATTTCCTGTCTGCTCCGTAGCTCCTTAACCCTTTGAAGGAGGATTTTGATGAAACTGTGGTCAAATGTTTACCTCATCCAGTTCATTTGCAAAACCGGTGATTTCGCAAGGCCAGCTCAAGGTAAAGGTTTCAATTTAAGGTCAAATAGTTTAATCTGCACAAAAAACCTACACATCCCAACTTTACAGAGGTCTTTTCTTTGACCACTTGAAAAGATCAGTAACTTTATTTGCCTTTTAGAAAACTATGTTGTGCATCTCTCGGAGAAAATTACACCCAATAACATAGCTAATGTCAGTGTTCCATTTTGCAACATAAAATATAGCTGTATTTTAGGCTGCCTTGTTAGTGTGTCCCTGTACATAAACAATTTCTTGCTATTTCATATGTTTCTTAGCAGCTCCACAGGGACAAGATAATTATTACAGAGCTCAAATGCCTACTATGTGAACCACCATCCACAGCGCCCCAATAAGTACCAAATACAGGATGCGCAGGAAAAACCTAGCCTATTTCCGCTCTTAGGGCTTAACCCAAGCCCCTGATATGCTTAAGGCAATTTCAATTTCTGAGATGGTGATTTGACACCACGCAACTAACGCGCCCCACCTGGGTGCTACCAAAGACAAGGGAGGTAATCGTGGGTGTATAAGAAAATGCCAACTATGTATTAGTCCTGCTAGGTGTCACCATAGATCGGACTCTTGAAAAAATGTATGTTGAATTATGACCGGTCTCCTGTCGCCTAGAATTTTCTGCCACAGCAAAGACAGTGGCAGTGTATATGTTATGATTAATTTACTGTGCCTAGTGCGGCATAGTCTTTGTCCACCATTAGCGCCTAGTCATTAGCCAGTATTAAATATTTTAATTTATCCCCCCGCCGAAGGCGAAGGGGATATTAGAAATGCTCTTCGTCCGTCCGTCCGTCCGTGCGTCTGTCCCAATTTTGTCCGGAGCATAACTCCAAAAGTACTTGAGGGATTTTCTCCAAACTTCATACACTGACAGAGCACATTGCGAGGAAGTGCAGTGTGTAAGAACAATAACTCTACCTTGCCTACTTTTAGAGTTATTCCCCTTTTATCAGATTTACTTGAAAAACTTTGTCCGGAGCATAACTCCAAAAGTACTGGGATTTTCTTCAAACTTAATGCACTGACATAGCACATTGGTAGGAAGTGCAGTGTGCAAGAACAATAACTCTACCTTGCCTACTTTTAGAGTTATTCCCCTTTATCAGATTTACTCTAAAAGTTTTGTCCGGAGCATAACTCCAAAAGTACTTGAGGGATTTACTTCAAACTTAATACACTGACAAATCACATTAGTAGGAAGTGCAGTGTGCAAGAACAATAACTCTACCTTGCCTACTTTTAGAGTTATTTCCCTTTATCAGATTTACTTGTCCGAAGCATAACTCCAAAAGTACTTGAGGGATTTTCTTCAAACTTAATACACTGACATAGCACATTGGTAGGAAGTGAAGTGTGCAAGAACAATAACTCTACCTTGCCTACATTTAGAGTTATTCCCCTTTATCAGATTTACTTTAAAAGTTTTGTCCAGAGCATAACTCCAAAAGTACTTGAGGGATTTACTTCAAACTTAAAACACTGACATAGCACATTGGTAGGAAGTGCAGTGTGCAAGAACAATAACTCTACCTTGCCTACTTTTAGAGTTATTCCCCTTTATCAGATTTACTTGTCCCAAGCATATCTCCAAAAGTACTTGAGGGATTTTCTTCAAACTTAATACACTGACATAGCACATTGGTAGGAAGTGCAGTGTGCAAGAACAATAACTCTACCTTGCCTACTTTTAGAGTTATTTCCCTTTATCAGATTTACTTGTCCGAAGCATAACTCCAAAAGTACTTGAGGGATTTTCTTCAGACTTAATACACTGACATAGCACATTGGTAGGAAGTGAAGTGTGCAAGAACAATAACTCTACCTTGCCTATTTTTAGAGTTATTCCCCTTTATTAGATTTACTTTAAAAGTTTTGTCCAGAGCATAACTCCAAAAGTACTTGAGGGATTTTCTTCAAACTTAATACACTGACATAGCACATGGTAGGAAGTGCAGTGTGTAAGAACAATAACTCTACCTTGCCTACTTTTAGAGTTATTCCCCTTTATCAGATTTACTTGAAAAACTTTGTCCGGAGCATAACTCCAAAAGTACTTGAGGGATTTTCTTCAAACTTAATACACTGACATAGCACATTGGTAGGAAGTGCAGTGTGCAAGAACAATAACTCTACCTTGTCTACTTTTAGTCAAATAGAACATATCATACCTATACTGATAATGAACATTAATATAATTTTGCAAACCTTCTCTTCATTGCCTTATTCTTTTTCCACTTACTTGAAAACTGTACTCAGCATGACCATAACTATACGGCTTTTTAAGGATTTCCTCTCACCAAGTAAAATGTACGAAAGTACAACCTTCAGGTAACTTTTTCCTGGCGGGGGGATTAACCATGTGTAACATGGCTCTTGTTATAATGGTTGTTATTGTTATTGATGTCATAAAATAAGATGCAGAATCAAGTTATTGCAGCTGTATTAGCCACTCAATATATTATGAATATTTTTCTGTGTTGCAAATAATTTTGTTTGCAGAATACATGTACTGCCAGATCTGTAGCCATGTTTTACTGTGAGAGTTTGATCTGTCTCGTATTTCAGATGACTTGTTTCAAAATATGTGTGACATCCTGCATCAGAAGTTCAATAACAGTGAACCCCATGGAACTGAGCAGACATATGTCAGAGGTCAAGCTTGTGCCGCATTCTATGAGAAAGACAGACAATGGCATCGAGCCACCGTACTAGAGACGGAGCCCTTGAAAATCAAGGTAAACTGATGCTGAACAGTATTTATCCTTGTCAGGAATGTAAACCCATTATATACATATCTCTATACAAGACCGTACTTAATAGTAAAAGCCTTTATACTTCATCAAAGTTGTGAATAATTCAGGGGCTAAAGTGTTTGTCCCATAGTAACATTTTCTTTGTCACTTTCTAGCTACAAGTTTCATCATAGGTAAATATTTGAAGTATTTAGGAAATGGAAGTGTTTTGCTTTCTTAACCATGTTTTCAAATGAGATATCTTACTTTATTTAGAGAGTATTTTGTGTTTCAGATTCACTATATAGACTATGGTAACATTGAGTGGGTGTGTTACGATGATCTACGTGCTGATATTGAAGAGTTTACAGATATTCCCCAGCAGGCATTCCTCTGTACTCTACATGATGTTAGACCAGTAAGTTTGCCTTAAAGTCCCACTTGAAGTATGAGATTTCACTGTATCTATGTATTACACTAGACCCCACACTTCAGACTAGACATCTCCCTTCATATCAGATTTCACAGTGTATACATTTAATCACATAGCCATGATTTTTGAATCATGGATACTGTGCAAGATTTTCCACAGTAAAAGGTAGAAGACTTGAGTACTTGTGATAAACATGTGTTAAAAGGAGTAAAGCGTTTGTTGTAAGAAAATCTCAGCAGTCTGGGTGCCTCCATCCAACTCCCCCTACCCCTCACTCCCCTCCTGATCGTACAGTTGATGTTGGACTGTAATGGTTTACCATAATGGCTTGTTTTGATGTAACTATTGTTCATAACTTGATATCCTAAGGAAGATATTAGACAGAAATACATCAGATACTATATTTTATTACATGTGTGTAGTAATTATGATGTTATTTATGTCTAGGTGACGGAGGATGGTAAATGGGACGTGAGCACACTAGAGTTGTTACACAAAGATCTTGTGAACAGATACAGTATAATTACTGTGATGGTAAGCTTCAGTCAAATCTAAATACATTTTTATGCTCATGAAAGGAGGCATATAGTATTTAAACTGTCGAATCTTTTATCTGTATGTTCAGACAGTGACTCGGCTGTAATTTCCTTAATGTTTATTGGAATGTAAGCAAACTTCATGTAACATTAGAGTATTACAGGAATTTTATGCAGGAAGACTTTGGTCTTTGGTCCCTGCTCTTTTGGTACTATTCAAGCAAACAATCGAAGACCAAAAGCGATCGCGTTTAACAGACAATATACTTATCTACCAAACTGGTAAGTAACACTTTTAAAAAGCTACCGTTTCTGTAAAATTCTTCATGAATATTGAGCTATTTCCGCTCCTCAGTTTTCTTGATATTTTCTGTCACTGCTTACCCGGTTCAACTCAAATGACCTTTCAAACACGTCATACGGTTATGCACAGAAGTGATACTTTGCGCAGCTTATCGTACCGTTTTACAAATTGTTTTTACAGTGAACAAATTTCCTGTACCTGCTTGTCCACAAGTTAACAGGTTAGGGTCGCTTACAGCGGCATTCAGCATTGTTTACATACGAAATACACTAATTTGACACAGTGCGCGAAATATAACCGGAATATTTTCAACCAATGAAAACTTATTGTTTCAAAATTGAAAGGTTAACTGGAAGCGGCAGTGACAGAAAAACACCAGGAAAACGGAGAGAGCGAAATACTGCAATATTCTTAAAGAATTTTATAGAAACGGTAGCTTTTAAAAAGTGTTACTTACCAGTTTGGTAGATAAATATATTGTCTGTTAGGACTGCTGTTAATCTTCAATTGCTTGCTTGAACAGTACAAAAAGAGCAGGGACCCGACCTGTGAAACGTTCAACACCATGTGAATAATATAGAACAGTGTATAGGGGGTTTGTCAGTAAATGACTGTTTACCATTATTTGTGAATTTTTTCATGATAGTGTGTTATTTAGGTATATTTTTTGGCAGTTTAGTACTCTGGTGCCAGTGGATTAATATTCTCAGAAAAAAGTAATACAACCTACTGGTAATTTATAAATTGAATGTAGCAACCTGTGTAACAATTTCTTCTTTATTATCCCCCACCAAGGCAGAGGGATTATGGTAAGGGGCTACGTCTGTCTGTCAAAATTGACTCTGCCGGGGAGGGGGGAAAGGGCGGGGGGCAGGGAGAGGGGGGAGTGGGTTGGAGGGATCACTTCATTTTACATAGGCTTATACAGGAAAATCTATTAAAATTTTGTTCTCTGAAACTGCAAGGCCTAGAGATTAGATATTTGGCATGTAGAAATGCCTCTACCAAGATTGTTCAAATCATGACCCCCGGGTCAAAATTAACCCTTCCAGGGAGGGGGGGAGGTCACTTGATTTCACATAGGCTTATATAGGGAAAACATGGAGAAACCGCAAGGCCGGCAGGCAGAGCTGAGATATTTGGAATGTTACTTAGCATTGTGTAGTGGACCTCTACAAATTATGTTAAAGTCATGAGCCCTTGTATTATAGCCAGTGGTAGTCAAGTGAGCAATATAGGGCCATCTTGGCCCTCTTGTTTAATTACTCCCCTTTGTTACATTTTCTTGATTTTTCTTGTCCGGAGCATAACTAAAAAAGTACTAAAGGGAATTAATTGAAACTTAATACAGTGATAGAACACAATAGGGGGGGATTGCAGTGTTCATGAACCATAACTCTATTTTGCCTCTTGAATTACTTCCCTTTGTTACATTTTCTTGATTTATCTTCTCCGGAGCATAACTTTAAAAGTACTGGAGGTTATTACTTGAAACTTTATACAATTATAGAGAACAACGAGGGGAAGTGCAGTACCCAAGACTCGTAACTGTACCTTGCCTAATTTTTTAATTATTCCCTTTCATTACATTTTCTTTTCTTGAGCATTACTGGAAAAGTACTGTAGGAAATTTCTTCCAATTGCAAGTAACGATAGAGGACACACAGAGGAAGTGCAGTGCCTAAGGACAATAACTCTGTGTGTGTGTTCTTTAATTGTCTCCCTTTATTGATTTATCTTGGACAGAGCATAATCTTTTCCATAGCATAACTTCAAAAGTAGTGATAGAGCACAATGATGGAACTAATTATACCCACCAAATACTAATATTTAATAAATTAGAAATTATACCATATCTATTCCTCTCACCTCAAATGTTTTGGTTATAGAAAGAGCACTTGGTGGGGGGATGGCCATGTCTAACATGGCTCTTGTTTAAATTTATTTCTTCTTAAATATTTTAGAATGGAAGTTGTCCCTTGTGGCCAAGTAAGCCATTGACCATGATCTCATGTTTGTGTATACATGTGTACTGTACATAATTAGAAATAGTTAAATGAACATAAAGTTTTCTTTGCTATTGTGATCAATTTGGTAAGAATTGATGTGATATAAAAGAAGGGGAGAATGTGTTCCAGGAGAAGAATGGATACGAGAATGAACATATGACGGTGAATTTAGAACTGAATGGTAAGGACTATGGTACACAACTTGTACAGTATGGTATGGCACAGAGGGGAGATTATATAACTGACCAGGAGATGCAGAGTCTACAGATTGAACATGTTTTACAGGTACTTGATAAACCACACTCATTCATAAAGGATGAATTGACGAATATTTCATAATTTTGCCAATTTTAATAATAAAAAGCTTTTGTGTTGTGATTCCGTGCAAAGCAGGAAGCAAGTTGTCGCTTTTATTTCCTGGTCATAAAAATCTAGAGATTTTTGTTTTATTAAATAATCTTAGTTTGAAAATAAAACAGTTTTTGTGCGTTTTAAAATATGATTTAATCATACATGTACATTATAATTGCAAGTGTCAAGGTGAAACATCAAACCACAGCTTCATACAGAAAAACAATGTTCTTAAAGTAAGTGTTTCAGTTTGCCCACCACAGATGTAAATGACCATGTTGTGTTCTTTTCAGAAAAACAACCCGTTTAAGTTGATGCCATCCCCACAAGTTGGAGAGATGCTGTCAGTGTTGGTCACACATGTAGAACTACCAAATGTTGTAAGTATTATCCAAGAGGATTGTTGATGAAGATTTTTGCATCAACCTCTTCTGTTTGTTCAGACTTTTCTGTTTCAGGTTTAAACGGCTATGCAAGGAAGCATGAAATTATTATAGTGGGTATCACTTCCCAGCCATTTCCACTGCATTTGAAAAAAATATCACAAAAATTGTATACACTTATACAAATGATTCTTCACAGCATCATAAGGTTGTGACTGTGACATTAGAAATACTTCCTACTTGAAAACATAGTAACAGTTTATAATGGAGACACCATTCAGCAAATATGCCTCTAACAACATCTGTTAGTCGGTTAAGACAAGTGAATGACCTTACTGATTTTGAGGTCATGCTGGCTAAAATGAAGGTCACAGTTATACTTATATTGAAAATGGTTTCTCAGTGATGTTAAACTTGAAACAGTGGAATGTCTCTGTCAAAGTCAAAGTGGAGTTTATTTGGAAAATGGTTTACTGACAATTACACAACAGTCAGATGGTTTACTCTCTTCAAAGCTCATGTGATGGTAGTATGAATGACTCTTACTGATTTTAAGGTCACTTTGTGAAAGATCAAGGTCACAGTGGCCATGATATTGCCAACAGATTGCCTCTTCTTACATTATTGATTGCATTGGTGTTTTACAAACTCCTCATGTTTGCATGTTACCTACTCAAAGTAGTATCAGGGCAAAGTATTTATAGATTTACAATTTTTACATACAACCTATCAAAGAAAATGTAACAGGACATATTTATTTGCAGGTCTACCTCCAGCCAATCAAAGTTGATGTTACAGATGACTTTGATGAAAATCACAAGAAAAAAGTCCTGAAAAGGAACAAACAGCTAGAGAAGTTAGAAAAGTTGTCAACGGATCTTTACCATGCTGCTCCCACCCTACCTGCCATACCTATACCACAGATCGGTAATCACTCTTTGGAAACATTAGTAGTGGCATGAAGATGATAAGCAGACAAAATAACATGTTTTTCAGCAGTTTGCCTCTTAACTGGAATGAACATATACATGTTTATAAGATATCTGACATCACATGCAGAAACCATGTCTCTGTTGCAGAGGTCAAGGTCAAAGTGCAAATATAAATTTTAAGTGGACTTTGTTTAGTAATAGTTGTTTGTGTGCAACTCGTGCTCATACACTTTAGCTCACCTGTGAACAAAGTGCTGAGAGAGTTATTCTCACGTTATAACAAGGATAATGTATTTCCTTCAAGAAAATGGTCCCGCCTTTAAGGTAATGTGCTTTAAAGTGCCTGATTGTATTTATACCACCGAAACGAAGTTTCGGGGGGGGGGGGTATATAGGAGTCACCCAGTGGTTAGTCGGCGGGTCCGTTGCATTTTCCTTGTCCGGAGCATAACTTGAAAACCACTGGTTGGAATTCAATACTACTTCATACAATGGTCAAGCACATTCAGAGGAAGTGCAGTGCACAAGAACCATAACTCCATCTTGACTAATTACAGAGTTATTGCCCTTTGTTACTTTTCCTTGTCCGGAGCATAACTTGAAAACTACTAGTTGGAATTCAAAACAACTTCATACAATGGTCAAGCACAATAAGAGGAAGTGCAGTGCACAAGAACCATAACTCTATCTATAGTAATTACAGAGTTATTGCCCTTTGTTACATTTCCTTGTCCGGAGCATAACTTGAAATCTACTGGTTGGAATTCAATACAACTTCATGCAATGGTCAAGTACATTGAGAGGAATTGCAGTGCCCAGGAACCATAACTCTTTTTTGACTCATTTTAGAGTTATTGCACTTCGTTACTTTTCCTTGTCTGGAGCATTACTTGAAAACTACTAGTTGGAATTCAATACAACTTCATACAATGGTTAGCACTATGAGAGGAAGTGCAGTGTACAAGAGCCATAACCATCTTCAGTATTTACAGGTTTTACCCTTTTGTTACTTTTCCTTCCGTCCGAGCATACTTGAAAACTACTATTGGAATTAACAAGTGGTCAAGTACATTGAGAGGAAGTGCAGTGCACAGGAACCATAACTCTTTCTTGACTAATTACAGAGTTATTGCCCTTTGTTACTTTTCCTTGTCTGGAGCATTACTTGAAAACTACTGGTTGGAATTCAATACAACTTTATGCAATAGTCTAGCACAATGAGAGGAAGTGCAGTGCACAGAACATAACCCTATCTTGAGTATTTACCTAGTTATTGCCCTTTTTTACTTTACCTTGTCGCAGAGCATAACTTGAAAACTACTGGTCTGAATGCATTACAACTTCATACAATGGTCCAGCACGATGAGAGGAAGTGCAGTGTACAAGAACCATAACTCTATCTTGACTAATTACAGAGTTATTACCAAGAACAATATCTCTATTTTAGTTTTTTTTTGCAAGATATTCTGTTACTACTAGGGATGGGAACGAATACTAAAATCAATATTCGAATATTCGGTTTGGCATATTCGAATATATTCGAATATTCGTTTTGTGGTGTCCATGTATATTTTCTTAACACGACGGGTACGCCCCCCACTACAGTATGTTTAGTATGAAAGTGTTTACTTTAAACCGGGTATATAAGGAAACAAATTATTAGTTTGTGAAATAAGTCCAAACACGCGAGGGAGGCTGTTAATTGATAGGCGTACAGTAAATTAATATCGTTTAGTGAAGATCAAATTAAAGTTAGGATGTTAAAAATATTTCAAACTATTAATTAAAGGAAAATAGTTGAGTTATTCTGAATGATTGGACAACGAAAGAGTTATATCAGTTGAGTTATACATGTATAAGCGTGATTAGTTCTTCGTTTCCGCAAACATAACGTTGATCCTGGGACTTGTGAGATAAACAACTTTTTAAAATTTGTTACATAAAACGGCGACAATTAAAATGAACAAAAAATAAAAGTCACCACAATAACACCTGATGCGAACTGCTAATCCGTAACGATGCCCCCTGTCAATTATGCATTGCAATTTTCGTGTTAATTGGGAAATTTTTGACACGCTCTAAACAAACAATACAGAACAAACGGTTTTATTCGGCATAATTAGCTTCTTTAGATTACGAATATTCGAATTTGATTTTCGCATTCGAATATTCGGCCGATTTTCGAATATTCGAATATTCGAATATTCGTTCCCACCCTAGTTACTACGAACTTCCTCAGTTTATAAAGCAGTCTTTCGGGGGTAATAATCACATTTAATGATAGTTCTAGTTTAATTTAAGTTTGTTGATTTAAAGTGTAAGCCGGAGCATCTGTGTCCTATGGTGACATTTCTAGTTAAATGAAAAGAGGAGAGATGCTTTACAGACATTACATTACAGGTTTACCATGTTGTGCCCAGTTTGGCTATGACCAGTGCTGGTACAGAGCTGTGATAATCACCGTTTACCAAGAAACTAAACATATCCTAGTGTTGTTTGTTGATTACGGAAACTCGGAGATCATCACATATAACAAGTATGTCTTAAATGGCTTTATACAGATTGCTGTAACATTTTGTTTTCAGTCACACAAGGAACTCGCAGTAGACCGTATATTTCAAAAGTCCTCACTTAAACGTAATATAATTATGATAAATTTCTTATATATAAGTCAGTAACACAAGACCTTACTTTTTGGTTGTCTGAATGACTTTTGAAAACTAAATCCTAGTAATTGATTGTCTTACTACTTTTTTCCATGGTACAATGTACTGGTTTGTTTGTTGTCAGATGACAAACCCAGGTAGTTGTAGACTGTTTGTGTTGTAGATTACGAGCCATTCCCCCGAGCTTCCTGTCACTGCCGTGCCAGGCATTGAGGTGTACACTGTCGAGGTTAAAGCCAGGAAGCAATGTGGTCTCCTGGACGAAGAATTCTCTAGTGGAGATGATGTCAGTTGTTGCCAACAAACCTCTCATGGCGAAGGTTCTGGTAAGTGATTGTCAGAGAAACAGGTCCTGTAACTCTGATGTACATTTTAAAAGATTATTCCTCTTTGTAATTTCACTATGTTTAGCTAGTACTGCAGCAATGGCTGACTTAAAATGCTGCTCTTGAACCCATAAAGCTCCTTCAATAGTCAGTTTTTACTCTTTTACTCTTTCTTAAGTTGATGCAGCTGTGTCTCCCTTGTGACTGAAGAGTTTGTTTCATTATCAAATCTGTCTTATTTAATTTTCCACCCCTGATTGAAAGTACAATGTACATGTACCTATTTATTTCAACATGTTCCTTTTCAGTAATAAGTTGATTATCTAGTTAAAATAATACTTTCCCAAATTCCCCCAAAAAATCATGTGAAAAATGTCAAAATTTTCTGAGGCCCACACTTGTCATTTTAATTCTTGATAAAGGCTCAGGTGTAGCTGGAACTAGCTTTGTACATGTGTATCTATGTCAGGAGGTCCTGTGTATATCTGCTTCACAAGATTTGACTTAAATTCACTGATGTTTTTATTAAACAGAATGAAGAACAGGTTATTGTAGAGCTATATGAAGGGAGTGAAGACGAGGGGTATGTGTATCAGTCAGTGATAGATGCCGGTTATATACAGCTAGATACCTCCTCAGAGTAAGTCATTTGTTAACAGTATATTATAGGTATCATCTGTCACATTAAAGATTGTCTGTCTAGTTAATCAGTTTATAGGAAGTCCCTTTATGGTGATTATCAAGAAAGTTTTGTTGTGCGTAATGATCAAAGTAGATTCCAGCATTAAAATGAAGCTCTTGTATTGCAACAACATCAAAATACTCAGTCTCCGGTTTAACATTTGTCTTTACTAGAGGTAACAGCTTTGAATGACCAACATTTCAGAGATTCTCCAGTTACCAGTCCAACAGTGAAGGAAGCTGTCACAGTGACAAGGACTATAGAGGTCAAAGTTCCTGATGTTGTTGTTGCAGAAGAGAAAAATGTGACAACAGTCTCGGATCCAGAATCCATAAAACTAAATGTTGACGTGGAAAACAGTTCATTTGTGAGAAACGTTACAGTTCCAGATGTTAGTGCTTCAGATATTACTGTGGACAAAGCTGTTAATGACACAGAATTTGGAATCACTCAGGTCACTGTTGATAGTACTACAGATGAAGACAGAAGTGAAGCAAGCTGTGCATCCATGGCGTCCACCTCCACGACGACAGCTGACAGAGGGAGCAAATCCAGTAAATCTTGGGCGGACATGGTGGAAGACAGTTCCTCGGTAGATCTTGACGAGTTAAAACTACTAGAAGACTATGAGTTTGACAACTCAGACGTGGATAAAACCACTGCAGCCTCAAATAAAGAACAGGAAAAATGCAGCACAGAACAGGATAGGAAAGGCTTGCAGAGGAAAAAGAAAATAGACCCTAAAGATAGGAAGAAGACAAGAGAGTCTCGGAAAGTTGAAGCAGTACAACATGAAGATGAATGTTTTGATTAGAAATAATTATTGGTGATTGTTGCCCATATGATGACATAGGTATAGAGATCGGTGATTAGTAGTTGACTTGGGACAAACATTGATAGGGTTTCTTTGATTTATTGATGTGTACATAACTATAGTGCTTTACTAAACTGTGATGGGGGTTTTTCCGAAGAGTGTCATTTTTCAATGTTTTGGGACCAAATAGATTTGAAAAAGATCATGGCAGAATTGTAAAATACCATACAATATTTGTACCAGTGTAGTTTGAGATGGAGCCAAACTTGATATTATTTTCTGCAAATTGTGAAAATAACCAAATATATTGTAGTATGTCATGTTTGCAACATACATGTAATTAAAACACACACGTTTGAGCTACCGTCTTTGAACAAATCATTGTAAAGTTTCAGGATTTTCAAGCATTTCTGCTGCTGTTTTTTCTTGTTATCTTCAGCTTCATTGTTGTCAGATTTGACACTTTCTACACACAAAATGTTAATTACACTCCACTAAGTTTTCTGTAGTTAACAGTTAAACCACAGTTCTCAGTTTGGGATCACCTTTTACAGAGCCTTTCTGACACTTGTGTTTATTATTCCCCCAAAGGGTGGCATATTAAAATCGCACCGTCCGTCTGTGCGTCCCCACTTACAAATTCGTGTCCAGACTGTAACTCTGTCATGCATTGAAGGATTTTAAAATAACTTGGCACACATGTCAAGAACATCAAGACGACATGTCACGTGCAAGACCCACATCCCTACCTCAAAGGTCAAGGTCACACTTGGAGTATGGAATCCTCTATATATGCACACATTCGTGTCCAGACTGTAACTTTGTCATGCATTGAAAGATTTTAAAATAATTTGGCACAAATGTCTAGCACATCAAGACGACGTGTCGCGTGCAAGACCCACATCCCTACCACAAAGGTCAAGGTCACACTTAGAGTTTATAGGTAATGGAATTTTGTATATATGCATACATTTGTGTCCCAACTATAACTTTATTATGCTTTGAAGGATTTTAAAATAACTTGGCACAAATGTCTAGCACATCAAGCGGATGTGTCCGCGTGCAAGACCCAAGTGCCAAGGTTTTCAAGTGCTGAAGTTTTGCAAAATCAATAATTGTCAAGCCCGCTTGCCGTGAGCTTGATGTAGTAGTCACTTTTGGCGGTTTAGGGTATGTGCGTCCGTCTGTCCGATTTTGTCATGCATGGAGGGATTTTGATGTTACTTGGCACAAATGTTCACCATCATGAGACGGAGTGTCATGCACAAGAACCAGGTCCCTAGGTCTAAGGTCAAGGTCGCACTTGGAGGTTAAAGGTCAAATTCAAGGACTTTGTCCGGAGCATATCTTTTTCATGCATGGAGGGATTTTACTTTAACTTGGCACAAATGTTCACCATCATGAGACGGAGTGTCATGCGCAAGAACCAGGTCTAAGGTCAAGGTCACACTTAGAGGTTAAAGTTCAAAGTCAAGAATATCTTTGTCTGGAGCATTTCTTATTCATGCATGGAGGGATTTTGATGTTACTTTGTACAAATGTTCACCACCATGGGTTACCCTTGTTTTTAGAATTACTTCCCTTTGTTGTTACTATAAATAGCTTATATTGTAACTTTTTATTACTGGCTGTAGAGAAAAATCGAGACCACTTTTCTGTGGTACAACATGCATGTTACATCCAATATTTAGGTGTATTTTGACCCATCTCTACTTGGTAAGGAGTTAGTCCTTTTGACATATGGCGGGCTCGACATGTTGCACGTGGGCATCTAGTATCGGCTAGTAGTTAATCATGTTGTGTCATTTTGAACTCTGGAGAAATTATAAATCAAACAATTGAAAAGGTAATGCTTGTGTATGTACAAGTACATGTACATTGTTACCTCTGTTCTAGTCACGTTTTGTAGTTATTAGTTCTTTTATTTAAAACTGACAGTTTTGTTTTTCAGCTCTAAAAGCTGGAGTCATCTCACGGAGAACTTGATTGTACATATGTTCTATTTGCATACAATATATTTGTGCCATATACTCGTAGTACTTTTGGATGTTGAATAACTTTAAAAAAGACTTGCATATTTCACCAATATCTTCAGTGTGAGCGATCACAGAATTCATCTGTTGTGAATATACATCTCTTTCTACACTCATTTGTTACTTTGGATGCACAGTAAGACTCTGTAAATACATGTTTATATTTAGAAAGACTTCTAACAAGAGCTGAAGGTGCAGTCTTGATACAAGATACAGGTACGAAAATTATGTTTTAGTTTTAAGTAACCGTAATGGACAAAGTTGTTCTTAATTAAAAATTTCAAGGTACTTAAATTCATATTTGACACTTTTGATAAAAGTGCTTTAGAGGATCTATGTACAGTTGTGTAAACAACAAGAAGTGAAATCTTCAACTGTGTAAGGAATGTCAAGGTTAATAAAGGTCTCGTCAGTTTTGGAAGGAATGTCGATGTTAATGAAAGTTGTGTAAGGAATGTCATGGTTAATGAACGTCGTATAAGGAATGTCGAGGTTAATGAACGCGTCGGTTGTGGAAGGAATGTCGAGGTTAATGAAGGTCGTGTCAGTTGGGCATTGAAGCATATAAATCTTGACAACAGTTTCCTGGCATTTCGAAGCATCACCTGCTATAAAAACAATGACTTGTTCTTGTTTCTTTTATTGATTTTTTTAGTTGTTACTACATTCTGTTTTGTAGTATTCTATTTTTGTTGATTACTTTTTTTGGGACAATTTTGCAGATGTTGAATTTCGTTGTTATAATTCTGCCTTTAGTTTTCTTCATTATCACAAAAGGAATTGCATATAAAAGTTTCACATTTAGGTTGTTCAGAACATGAATGTTACTTGTTATATAGAGGGTGTTATCATCATTTTCTGGGGTCCCTTTGGATATTGGTCCATGTGTTATAGAGCTGCCATGTATACCTTTGAAAAAAGGCGACCGATTCCAGTCACACTTTCTGACTGGAAACCGTCACACTTTAAGATTAGAAACCAGCAGTGCATAGTCTTAATTTCGTCTTTATTTACACTAAGATAGTTGTACCTTTTTCATACTTTGATAAATTGAAAAATAGCAATATACAGGTTGTAAATTCTCATCTATATCTACCATTCATCTCCCATCTTTTACAGTGAAATATTTCATCCAGATATCATGTATGTAGTGTGATATTTCATCCAGAAACTATTCTTTGTTATATTTAGTTGCATTTGTTTCAAATAAACTGTTTTCTATAAAGTTGTTTTGCTGTTGTTGTTATCATTTGAGTCACTATCAGTGTCCTCAGTCTGTTGTTCCAGAGTTCTTGTTCCACGTGATTTGTTTCGGAATGTCTGTTGGCCAAAGTCACATGATGTTTAGGGATCAGAAAGGAAGAAGTAATACATTATGTTTCGTCTAGTTAGGCATATGTTAATATACAATTCTCACAATCCTTCCATTAACTATGCATGGCGATAACTTCCAAACCATAGCTTCAATAGATAGAAGGGATTAGAATTTTCCTGGTGGCAGAGCACAAAAACAATGAAGAATCAATAGAAAATGATGGAGCTCCTGAAGTATATGCCTGTTTTAAAAGGTTGCTATATATAACATGGGTAGCAGCTATAAAATGGCTATTCTTTTGCTAAAAAAGTACCATTACTGAGTAAGTACCTTCCTGTAATTGTATTGTACTATGCTAATGAGTTGAAATTATGTATGAATGTAAGGTTAGAACAAAAATAAATTATATAATAAAATGGCTGTAACTGTGTGAAGAATCATTTAGTACGCACATCACTCAAACACTGAAATGCTGGTGTGGACAAACAAGATGGCCCTATATCGCTCACCTGTGACCTACTTATGACAATATGTGACCAATCTCCAACCCTAAACTATACTATAAACACAAACATTCTGTTTGACCTTGACAAAAACCTGATTACCAGTTTACATGATGATTGGGTTGTGAATGTCACCAGTATGGCATACACAAGGTTTTTAACCGGGTGACCTAGTTTCTTATCTCGGATTACCCATATTCAAACTCGACCTAACTTTCATCCAGACAATCATTCTGACAAAATTTTTCATGAAGATACAATAAACAAGAGCTGTCCCTCCCAAGTGACGAATGCCCCCGAAAGAGGTGCCTCACAGTCTGTGTCCTCTCCATGTGCTCAATAAATGTGCTATGTAATTTTAAAATCCTTCCATGCTGACAGAGTAATCTGCATACGTATTCCATTACTTTAAACCTAAGTGTGACCTTTGACCTTTGAGGTAGGGACTTGGGTCTTGCACGCGACACATCCGCTTGATGTGCTAGACATTTGTGCACAGTTATTTTAAAATCCTTCAAAGCATAATAAAGTTATAGTCCGGACACAAATGTATGCATATATACAGGATTCCATTACCTATAAACTCTAAGTGTGACCTTGACCTTTGTGGTAGGGATGTGGGTCATGCACGCGACACGTCGCCTTGATGTGCTAGACATTTGTGCCAAATTTTTTAAAATCCTTCAAGGCTGACAAAGTTACGTCCGGACACGAATGTGTGCATATATGCTTATATAGAGGAATCCATTACCTTCAAACTCTAAGTATGACCTTGACCTTTGAGCTAGGGACGTGGGTCTTGCACGCGACACATCGTCTTGATGTGCTAGACATTTGTGCCAAGTTATTTTAAAATCCTTCAAGGCTGACAAAGTTACAGTCCGGACACCGGAATGTGTGCATATATGCTTATATAGAGGAATCCATTACCTTCAAACTCTAAGTATGACCTTGACCTTTGACCTAGGGACGTGGGTCTTGCACGCGACACGCCGTCTTGATGTGCTAGACATTTGTGCCAAGTTATTTTAAAATCCTTCAATGCATGACAAAGTTACAGTCCGGACCGAATGTGTGCATATATGCTTATATGGAGGAATCCATTACCTTCAAACTCTAAGTATGACCTTGACCTTTGAGCTAGGGACGTGGGTCTTGCACGCGACACGTCGTCTTGATGTGCTAGACATGTGTACCTAGTTATTTTAAAATCCTTCAATGCATGACAAAGTTACGTCCGGACACGAATGTGTGCTATATAGAGGATTCCATAACCTTCATACTCCAAGTGTGACCTTCACCTTTGAGGTAGGGATGTGGGTCTTGCACGCGACACGTCGTCTTGATGTGCTAGACTGTGTGCCAAGTTTTTTAAAATCCTTCAATGCTGACAAAGTTACAGTCCGGACACGAATTTGTAAGTGGGGACGCACGGACGGACGGACGGACGGACAGACGGTGCGATTTTAATATGCCACCCTTCGGGGGCATAAAAATGTAACCTATATTGCATACACAAGGTATTTGTATGACTTGACCCCGTGACCTAGTTTTTGACCCCAGATTATCCATATTCCAACTAGATCTAGATTGCATCAAGATAATCAGTATGATCAAGTTTCATGCATATTCAATGAAAAATGCAACCTCTATTGCATACACAAGGTTTCTCTATGATTTGACCATGTGACCTAGTTTTTGACCCACGATGACCCATATTCAAACTCAACCTAGATTTTATCAAGGCAGTCATACTGACCAAGTTTCATGAAGATCCAATGAAAAATGCAACCTCAATTGCATAAGCAAGGTTTCTCTATGATTTGACCCTGTGACCTAGTTTTTGACCCCAGATGACGCATATGCGATCTCGACCTAGATTTTATCAAGGCAATCATACTGACCGAGTTCCATAAAGATCTCGTTAAAAATGCAATCTCTATTGCATACACAAGATTAAGTGTGGACGGTCGGACGACAGACAGACGACAGACACCAGGCGATCACAATAGCTCACCTTTGAGCACTTTGTGCTCAGGTCAGCTAAAAAGGTACTTGATACATGATATATACTATATGCAGCATCACTGGAAACAGCTGGAACTTTAAGAACATTCCTGCTGGAGCATGCTGCAGATACAGATATGTGCATCTCCTTGTTGAAGCCTCTTGAAGCTGCATTGAGTTCCAGCCAGTACAAGCTGAGAACATTCACAGGTACTAGGGGTTAATTTTCTTTAAGCAATGAATTATGATTTGTATGAAACTTATTTCTGGCCACTAGTTTCAGATTGACCGAATAGGGAAAACAACCAAGGTAGTGCAGATTTTCAAATGGATCCTCTGCCTTTAAGAATTTTCGTTGAGAGTTATCGTTTGGATGAACAATGTAACAGAATTTTCTATACAAATTTATTCAGAAGAAATGAGTATATGCATTGTACAACAATATGCAAATCTCATACATGAAATCCATAAACAATGTACATTACAAGTAAGATAACACATCATGTAACCATAGTATTCAGTGCTATACAAATGCACAGCTTTTCAATCGAGGACTTGAAAATAATGGGACAATGATCTCATAAGTGAAACTAGAGACCCATGCTGGCACAAAATGACTCACCTGAGCTTTTCCTGCAGCCTCTCTGAACTATTTCAACAAAAGACTCAAATCCAATGGTAACAGGTGGATGGAGTATTGACATGCAATACAGAGTCCCCAAACCAATTATGACACAAGATGAACATATGACTAGGCTCATTAAAATGGGAGATATAGTCAAGTGACTTCTGACCCCCCAAGAGTGACCTTGACCTTTTTCATCATGGTGAGATTAACACTAGACCCAAATTTGATGAAAATCCCTGAAAGGGTTAAGGATGTAGAGTCTGGTGACTCAGTGTGACTGAGCCAAATTTCAAATGGATTCTTCACATTCTCCACGAGATTAAAATTTGCTCAAAGGTTTCAAAGAAATTATTCAAAAGGTTTAAGAGATATAGAAACATGACCTTTGACCCTAAATATGACCTTGACCTTGAGCAGACTTGGCCGAAACAGAATTACATATAATCTCAATGAGGTGAACAATAGGCTTGAGTTTCAAAGAAATCCTTCCAGAGTTGAGATACAGTCTTTTGACCTTTGACCCTGACAACAACTGAAAAATTACTTCAAAACTACAATGTAATCTTTGCATGTTGAAGTTGTACAGTCCAGTCACAAAATTCCAGAACATAACCTTTAATTACAAGTTTCAGTTTAGGACCTTCACCTTGAAGGTAGCCCCCTGGATGTTGTGCATGACACAACCTTGTGTCATGGGCAACATTGAACTGTGTAAAGTTATTTGAAAAACAATGCATGCATATAGAAGTTACAGCACGGACATAAAGGGTGGACTGACAGACAGAACAGAGTAACCCTATATTCCCAAACTATCTTCTATATGTTGGGGACTACTGATTTGTGCTTTGTGTAAAATCAGTATACAGATTTATTTTTAGCTTGGTGACCATGCTATGCAACTGGGGACCACAGCTTTATCATTTTGCTTTGAGACCAATGCTGCCAAGATAGTTTACATGAATAAGAAACACATGGAGTATAATTGTAACAAGTTTTCAGTCTTGTTAAGGCCAATTTAGGCTATTTCAACAATTTTGTTAGGATATCAGTGATGAAGTTTGACCTTACTCCAACAGGCATTTAATGAAAGATTTGGGTTTTCCTACAAAAGTTGCCACACATTTCAGCAAAATGGAAAAAAATCTGATCAATTTTGGTAGAGACCACTGGATACCTCTGGTCAATCATTGAATGGTTTGTTAGAAGCTGATGAACTGTTTCCTGTTTTAAATCTCTCTGATCATTCTGTGCAATGGACCAGAAAAACAGTTTTGGAAAGGAGCCAACGAGTCTGGCAAGTTTCACTCTTTCTTGAACAGTATCAAAGGAAGTGCATTTGGAAAAAAATTGTGGACAAGTACCTGATTACGGACAATAACTGACCACAGTTGCTCATCATGCACACAACATGCTCAGGTGAGCTAATAATACCAATGAGTTTTTGCACTTTAAAATTTCTTTTTTTATCAAAATTATGTATGTATACTACAAAACACCATTTTAAGTCTTGCAATTAGTATCTAGAAATGGACAGGCAGTTTGAGCCCTTTCCTATGTCCGAGACTACGTGTTGAGTTAAATCTACAGTGAAGGAATGTTAAACCATTGAACAAACCAGGGACAATGCAGGGCAAGGAATGTTGTTTTTATCATGAGCAAGGTCTTCCTACCACTACAAGATCTCCTCTAACAATACACAAACTAAATACCTGCAACTAAATAAAATGCTAAACTATTTCAACTTTATAGTTTTCCTACTTGGAAAAAGATAAATCTAACATAATCTGCAATGAATTAATGTACAGGATAAATGAACATGGCAGTGTTATTAAAAATTGTAACACTAACTCCATTTTGTCTCATATAAGGAAAGAAGGATTGAGCGTAATATACAATACGGTATATCACTCGAATGGCCGGAACTTTGTTCAGCTTTTGAAAATTACCCACGCACATTTTAACATAATTGAAACGTTCACACATGTTTACATTGTCAGTCTTTGTCTTCGAACTGCAACATGTATGTTGAATATTCATTAAATGTTCACTATTACTTAACAGTTATTCTCTTAATTTTACCCTGGAAGCATAGTTTTGGCATACTTTATACATACGTGATACTGTCAATTATGCGGGACGTTGTTCATGCTTTATGTTGTATATATGACGTCATCAACGTTTAAACCCAGCACTGTAAGTGCTCAGCTTCTTGAAGTCAGACGGTATACAGGTAATTGCAGATGATTTCACTGAAAATAGTTCAGCTGGTATTGATACAATCTGCCATTATATCACAGTATGTACATGAAAACCACGAAATAAAATTTAATATAAATCTGATTCCTTTAAAACAAGTTAATGCGAGTAATGCCATAATTATAGAAATTGAGAGTAAAAGTTCTTGGAACAGCAAAAATGTTCTTGCGATGTCTGGTGACCTGGAAAGTCACTTAGCTTAGCGTAATAAATATTTCCAAGTAAACGTGTTAGAATGGAAATAGATTTTACTTTTGAGTGATACACCAGTTAGTTTATCACTGTCATTTAGATGCTTCGTAATTAATCACTCAGGCCTTCGCCTTCGTGATTAGATTACTATACATCTAAACTCCACACAGTGATAAACTAACTGGTTTATCACTCAAAAGTAAAATCTATTTCCTAAACAATAAACATTTCGGGTATCCACAAATGACATTGCTCTTCTATCAATAAACTATATTCTGCACAAGTTTATATGTTCAAGATGTGTCTTGCCTCTATAGTTCTGGGTTCTGAAGCTAATCAGTAACTGGTTTCCACAACCTCTCCCTAATTCTTGCAATACTTATTCTGCTGATTTATTTCTTATCATGAGTTTAAAGGCCTCTGATCACTTGAGATGTTAAAATTAGTTTTGCCTTTCATATTACCAAGAATGATGTCTTACCAGCAAAATTGACTATTACTTGAACAAGAAAAAACGTTCCTAATGTTGTTTTTTAAATTGAAAGTGCATGTTGTAAATTAAGCTCATCATCTTACTTCAATTATATTACAAAAATTAAGAATACTCACACGTTTATTTGTAAAAAGACTTCATAAATACAAAAGACCTGCGCATGTCAAAATTATTTTAGAGTGAATAGAACTAGCTCTATCATTATTCTCTCAGTAAATGCATTATTATATCAGTACAGTCATTATTCTATCAGTACAGTCATTATTCTCTCAGTAAATGCATTATTATATCAGTACAGTCATTATTCTATCAGTAAATGCATTATTATATCAGTACAGTCATTATTCTATCAGTACAGTCATTATTCTATCAGTACAGTCATTATTCTATCAGTAAATGCATTATTCTATCAGTACAGTCATTATTCTATCAGTAAATGCATTATTATATCAGTACAGTCATTATTCTATCAGTACAGTCATTATTCTATCAGTAAATGCATTATTATATCAGTACAGTCATTATTCTATCAGTACAGTCATTATTCTCTCAGTAAATGCATTATTATATCAGTACAGTCATTATTTTATCAGTACAGTCATTATTCTATCAGTACAGTCATTATTCTATCAGTACAGTCATTATTCTATTAGTACCGTCATTAGTCTATCAGTACAGTCATTATTCTATCAGTACAGTCATCATTCTATCAGTACAGTCATTATTCTATCAGTACAGTCATTAGTACAGTCATCATTCTATCAGAACAGTCATTATTATATCCAAGAAAATTCCAACTGATCATAGTGCTTTAAACAGTAAAACTATTGAGGCAAAAATGAGATCCACTGTAACAATGTTAAGTATTTTTCAAGCCTGTTTTGTAAAACCTATAGTCAGGTTTATCATGCTCTCTTTTTTTTCACTAAATGCTTTCAGACATTCACAGTTCAACAATTTTATCTATAACAAACTACAGGTATATATATTTATGCAAAATTCAACACATGATAAAATTCAAAAACAAAATGTGTCGTATAACAGCAATGATAGCACTTTCACTGGGGGACACAGGGGGATAGGGCCTAGACATTATATACAAATATTTAAAAAATAAATGTTTCAACTGCAGCATTTTAAACAAATGTTGGAGTTGATATTACTTCTTTTACAAAATATTCATTTCTGAATATCAACTTTTTCTATTCTATAATTTTAGAAAATGTTCATGAAAAACAGTTCACAGGAGCCCTGCAAAAACAACCTCTGTGTTTTGCAATCATTATGTCTTCATTTAACTCTATTTCTTCCGTTAATTCTATGTATCCACAATGATTTATCTGGAACCCTATCTCCTGCAAAACTTGATTTAGGAAAAATTCTTTGTCAGAAATAAGTGTACATGAATTTGTTATTTCTTCCCTAACTTGTTTCAACTTAAAATATACTTTTTTCATATTATTTTAGCAAGGGTTTGTGTTTTGTTAAAGGGCTGCTTTGGGTTTGAAGTGGATCCCTGATAACAAGATATATGCCATACTTATAAATACTAGTACCATATATTACTTCAACAATTAACTAAAACCACTGGTTTTTAAAATTACAAATAGATCTCACTACACTAAACTGGCATGAACAATGTCATATCCTGAAAGCTGGCCAACATTCTCTGGGTACACCTGAGAACGTGCAGCCATATTGAAGTAATCAATGTGAGATTTAGGATCTTGTTTATCAACAAGATTTGCACAGTCAATGCTTGTGTTTGCCCAAAACTTCTTCGGCTCTGTGTCAGGTGAAATCTGTTCAACAGCAGATTCTGAAATATTTGACATTGAATAGTTTGATCTAGATGAAGATGATGAATAGAGCTTTCCACGCTGGAAACCACCATACACAGGCTCTGTCTGTACCGAGTCAAACGACATGACAGAGTTAGTAGAGTCAAGTCGATGTTTCTTGCTACTATTCCTTGGTCCTCCATTTGGCATAACAAGAGTGTAAGCAGAATTTACAGACTGTGTATACACAGAATCAGAACACAAAACACTTGAACGGCTCATTGTTTCTCTAGAACTACTTCTACACACATTTGGACTATTTTCAACAGTTTTCATAATGACTGAATCTGCACTATTTTTCTGATGAGAGAATATCCTCTTCACCTCTGAGTCATTTTCTTGGTCACTTATGGAACTACTTTTCTGATTAACATACTTGATGTAGTCTTGACCTTGAGCATGAAAGTTTTCTTTGACTGTCGTTTGCACATAGTTAGGACCTTTTTTAGGCATATCAACAGAGTCAGCACCTTTCTCTCTGATTCGTTCACCCTCGGAGTTGTACATGTAATTAATGGTTCTCTCCTCGGGGAGAAATTCAATGTAAGTGGGAACATAGTTGGACTTTGGTTCCAAATAGTTAGCTGTGTCAGTTTTGATTTGCTCTGTTGCATCTTTAGGCTCTGGTGCATCAAAAGAAGTTGCTCTACGAATGTTTCCATATGACTTGTGACTTCCATAACCAGTCTGTAATATGGTTTAATTGTTGCCATGATTTAATTTGTAAACATTTTTACAGCATGTGCAAATTCTGAACAATGGATTAACATTCAATGAAAAATGTTTAACAGAAAGTTATCATTTTTTCAGATTCTGTTTCTGAACTTTGAATATTCAATATAAAAATACCACAGTGAACAAATAAGGTTCAGTGTAAAGAATGTAAAGCATTCCAGGTAAGTCTGCTTTGGAACTGAAGAGTGACAAACAAAACCTTGGAAGTTGACACAAAAGGCATTTCTTAATTACATACATATAAATACAAAAACCTGTATGTATGCAACAAGCTGTACATAGACGCTCTGTGTGTGACAATGTATACATACATGATTTATATGTGAGTATTCAGGTCCATCTGATGAGGTCGACGTCAGTCTCCTTGTCCTCCCTGTCAGGTACTTGTACCCAGCCACTGAAATATATATTGTATATATATGGAAAAACCAGTACTGGTGTCATATGAGGAGGTACGGTGGTGACCCCAGTGGCGCTCGAACATGCAACCTCCGGGTTGAGTGGCCAACACCTTAACTTCTACACCACCAAGCAAATGCAATACATACAAGTATTTGTACCCATACATTGAAATATATGCAAGTACTTTATATACCCTGCCACTGAAACTTATGTACCCTTGTTCACCTGCCAATCTTTGTTTAGTTTAATGCTATTTACCTAAGAAGTGAATTTGATTGTAAAGTATTAAAAAGTTTTCAGTAATGTTCCAATTTTTGTAACTTGCATATTTTTTCAGGTTAAAAGTCTAAGGCTAGTCTCCAGAGAATTTTCACAGAATATGAAAATGAGTTATCAATATGAATGTACACACTGTGGAAATTCTTCATAAAATTCTTCATAAAAAGTGTTTCTTTTGTATCTGAATAAATCTTTTCATTTAGAACTATCAAGCTTTAACATCTATTACTTTGATGCTATATATGACCGTCTGTAAAATGTACAACCAAAACATCTGTGTGAAAGAAAACATGCAAGCCAAAAACAGTACAGGGCAAACAGAAAATCACCACAAGCCATAACTAAACAGGCTTTTTATCTTACAATTATTCAGTACTCATCAGCACAGTAAACCATCAGCATGCAATATACGTAAGTAACTCTTCCATCGATTAAAATTTAATTTGCCTACCCTTTTCCAAATAAATAAATGTGTTTTCATATTTTGACACTTTCATAAGAAACTATCCGGTCTGGTTTTAGAAAAAAAGTCCCTGAAAACATTTACAATACAATCTAGTGACAATTCCTGTTTTAAAAATATAAATCAGATCCTATGAATAGTTCTGGAGTATCATGTTATCTAAACTGATCCATAAGTAGCATTTTCAATATATTTAAACACAAACAGTTCTAGAAACAAACTATAACAGCTACACTGATTAGTAAAAAACAGTTTTTATCTGGGTAAAAACCATGGAAAGTAACAAAATAACAATAACAGGAAAAGTGAAACATCGCTCAAAACAACAACGGCGTTTCTACCTTTCCCCCTCGGACTTTGGTTCTGTGGGATGCACATCGCGTCCCCCTCGCCACACCGGCCACCGAGGGTCACTGACCGGTACAACATTTATACCTCCTTAAAGGTTTGCAATAAAACAATAAAACATAGTGTAAAGCTTAGTATATTAATACCAGCTGTATCTACAGCCTGAATTTAAATATATTCTCTTAACTTACATTGACATTCTTTCCTTCTTACATTCACATTCTTTCTTATATGTCAAGCAAATTTAGCTACTTCAGATCATAGATGTCAAGCTAATGTGTAAACTGTGTACATGTACACAAAAAAACTCACATGTTGCATGGTCAGAAGTATACAGCAGGCAAATTTCATTTAATCTTTGACATTTAATATTATCTTGTTCTTCATAAAATGTCCAAGAAAAATTGACCAAGTGAAAAATACATCAAAATCACAAAATGGAAGGAATTCCAAAGTATACATCCACAATTTTTTGGACAATACATAAATATTTAGCATGACCTTTATCTTGATTTTTCTATTAAGTACCAACATAGAAAGTCTTTGTTTAATGTTTTCAAAAATTCACAGTTCATGATTGCAAATATCACACAAGATTCTGTATCAGTCTTGACACTGGTATACAAAAAACATATAAATTTAGTTCTCCAAGAATATCTGTAACTGATTGTCTGTAATTTTGCATACCACAAATGTAAAATACCTGAACAGTATTAAACCATTACAGATATACAGAATGTTATGCTTACCTGCAGCAAGGGCTCTGTTACTTGAGCATATTGGTACCAGGTATTCAGAAATACTTAAACAGGTCTCATGAAATTTCTCCAACTGTTGAAGTAGAAAAGAGAATGAGGGCCGGTCCTCAGGTTCAAAACTCCAACATTTACACATTAGCTGGTAACTGAAAAACATGTATAATATTTTAAACATCTATCGAAAAGATCATTTTTCAATTCATACTGGACTGTGCTTAAAAAACTTTTTATTGATGTTTCCCTTATGTATTAGCATTCAATCAGCTTGACACCTCCATGCAAAATCTTCTCACATGAAATCACTGGAGAATGAATTGACTCTACGAACAATGTCATTAGGGTCAAATCAAAACCTTAACCCTGACACTAATCTAAACTCTCTTTCTCTTGATTGGTCGAAATTGAAATTTCAAGCCATTCAGAGAAATCTGAGAACCTGAAAGAAAAGTTTCATGATCTCAGTACTTGATCAACATGCTGAAGGGTAGGGGCTTAAAACTTAAACTTTGAGTAGGTAGGTAATTGAACTTCTGTTCAAGCTTCAAGTCAAATTTGATACTGGTCCGAATTGTAACTGTAAGACCATGATGCCTGTTCAAGGCTGGCTCAGGTCTTAAATAATATTCACAAAATGATTAAACTTAGAATACAAGACCAAGTTTATTTGTAGTAACATGAAAATTTTCAATCTCAACAATTGCTCTGTTTTACAAAAGGAAACAGTTAACATAGTTTTATTCATGAAGGGGGTCAAAGATGTATGAACACATAATGTAAAATATAGCATACAAGTCATCAGGACAATTCTCATGTTTGTCTAGACGTCCTCCACTTCGTACAAAATGTAGCACGTCAATATTAGTTCTCGCTGGATACGGCTGCTGACCAAAGGTTACCACTTCCCACATCAGCACTCCAAATGCCCTGAAATAGTAGATTTATTATACCAAAGAGGAAGACAAGAAAAGTTAGACTCTTATACACATTTTTAGTTTTTGCAGATACAATGAAACCTCACACATGTTGTGTATAGAAGTGCAAAATAAGACCATATTATTTAAGCTAAATACTACTGTTTCCCGAATTTATCAGGAAATACCTGTACCAGCCAATATTTTCTAGCAAACCAGTCAACTTAATTATATGATTGTATGATTTAGAGAACTTCTCTAAGAGAATGTGTCATCTTGTACAGGATACTTCCTGTATGTAATAAATTGCCTTCACCACATCCTTTGCTCGACGCCCTAGTATTATATGGTCGTAAGTGCAATTTCATGTTTTTCGGGAACATGCAAAAAACTGTCTCATTGTGTCTACACTTAATAAATTTAAACGATACTTCTCTCTTTGATAACATATGTGTTCTAGAATTATTTCTTGTTGTTTATACATTTGTATAGCTGCTTTTTTTCTCACATTAATTAATTTTGCAATTACGACCTTTTAATTTTGCATAAAAATAGTTAAAAAAAAGTCGTAAGTGCCACTTAGGACCTTTTTAAATTTAATATCATGATTGAAAATGGTCGTAACTGCCACTTAAGACCTTTTAAATTTTGTTTTGTGGAAACAACATAATCACAAGTACGACTGTATTAAGTCAAACTAAGACTTTATGTCCACCTTCTGTGCAAACAAAATTGAACACATACAATGAAAAAGGCTCAGACAGATATATAGTGACAGTAAGCCATGGTACATGATAAGTCATTAGAAAAGGGAAATGATAGATAAAGGTTTGGTTGGTATGTAGGAATGTATGGTATAGTTCTAAATGTTAAGTAGTGTAGAATATGGTAAGGTACGGAAAGGTAGAGTAAAATAGGATAAGGTATGGTTAGCTTCGGGAAGATAAGGCTATGGTTAGGTAAAGTTCGGACAGGTCATGTTTAATAGAGAATGATAAGGTAGGACAATGTAGAATATGCCTTCTAAATATTATGGTAGGTAATTCTGACTTTTTTAACAATTTCAAGCATCAATTCATTGTGGTCATCTAAAACGTATAATTAACCTAATTCTGGCTATATTGCATAATTTTCAAGCGTCAGTTCACTTTGTTTGACGGTGACATAATCATCATAAGCTGTAAAAGTGAAAACAAGACATAAGTGTAAGGGTATCTTACCAAATATCTGACTGTGTAGTAAACACTCCGTCAACAAGAGATTCCGGAGACATCCAGCGCACCGGAAGTAAACCTTCACCCTCCTTTCGATAGTAGTCATTTTTATATATATCACGAGCAAGTCCAAAATCTCCAATCTTTACGACCATTGTGTTAGGATTACATGAGGACACAAGACAATTTCTGGCAGCAAGATCTCTGCAAAGTTTAGATGAGATATAAAATACAGTTATAAATACATGGTCATGTCACATCGTGACAATGTATCTTAAATATCCCGAGCTTTCATCCATCTCACACCAGTACGTTAATTTTATTTAGTAACAGAATTAAATACATAGGATTTGTTTCATGCAACGAACATATTGAGCTGGTGTGTGAAAGTACCGGTAGTTGTACATGCAAGCCCAGTATCAATCCATACATACTGCTATTATTTGAACCAAGAAAATTCTTTTACGACCATGTTTGTGTTGATATCAATATAAACCAAACTAAAAACACATTGATGAGCGTAAAATTTAAGTGAGTTTTTACAGGGGTGATTGAAATCTTACCTATGAACAAAGTGCATGTCTTCGAGATATTTACATCCACTAGCTACATGTACACATATTTTAACAAGATCTGTCAGTGATAACTCTGCCCGACTCTGATTCTGTATCTGAAATACCAGTAGTTCATTTTGTATTGGAAACAATAGTTCTGTATCTATAACAGTAATCAGTTCATTCTGTATTTGATATTAGCACTTTTTCAAACTGATATACAATCAGAGTTATTATAAAAAACATTATATACCACGAACTTGGTACTGGAAGGTTGTGAAACAGTGGAATATATCACTTAGATATATAAACATTCATGTGGTAGACTCCTAATTATGCAGTTTTAAAGGCTAAAACAAATTACCAATGAAACAGATATTTACTTTGTAACAATATGACTACTTTTTTGTCATTAAAAACTACTTACAGATGAGAGCCTACAAGCTCTCAAGAAGGAGAGTAGATCTCCACCTTCCATCAACTCGAGAATGATAAACTGTGGGTCATTATCAAGACACACCCCTAGTAGACTGAGGATATGTTCATGATGGAAGTTGCTCATTAACAAAGCTTCCTTCAGAAATTCTTCCTTCTCTTGGTCTGAGGCACTCTTTCTCAGAGTCTGTAATGAAATATTCAACAGCATGTGTATGGGGAAAATGTTGATTAACTCTATGCCTCATACACATTAAGCCTTATCAGTGTTACTTTCCTTATACAGATAATAGCATTATCTGTACACTATCCCCATACAGGTTATTGGTAAAAATACAAAAAAAGTACCTGTGTTATTCAAGCTATTTGTTTTCTATTAACACTTCATTTGATCATTTACTGACCAATATAAAAGTTTTTCATGATTAAATTTTCTTTCTAATGGTATAAATTTCAAAATTGTGTGATGAATATTTCTTGAATTGTGAGTCTTAAAAACAGTCATTTCACATTTTAAAACATATTTAGGCATTTTCAATCTAAATGTATTTCCTTTCAGAGTGTTTTTAAAAGTAAATGAAAGAAGACAGAATAATTTAGAATCTAACTCTCAAACACAAACTGAAGGGTTATAAATTACAGGAAAAGGGATATAAACAATGGGCGTGTTTTAATCATTTTTAATTTTCATTGGATTATCATGTTGACCAATCCATTGTGTTTTTTTTGGGGTTATGAAATCAACAGATATTCATGGGTCATAAAATTTGATTAATATTTAATGTTTTGATAAGAAACATGATCAAAAGAAATTTAATCAGCTTATAAAAACACTATGATTGGAGATCATTGTAAGTGATACCAAGGGTCATCTAATTGCTTTGTTTTGACAGCTGTGGTCAATATACACACCTGATTATGTAATCATTAATCCCATATTGTTCTGACACATGCTTTATGGAATTCAGCAATTTAATTGGTTGTCACATATTCCCTAAGGGAAAATTGTTAAAATCAAGTCATGTAAAAATTATTATCTGCAACATTTTTTTCTGTAAAAATCTGTTATTATCCTATTAGAACTAGTCCTTGACAATTAGAAAAATTCTACCTGTCTTTAGCTGTAAATTACCAATAACTTTCTTATAGTAACTACATATTTTTGTGAAAGAATTTTTTTTGCACTAGGATTAAACTTCACCAAAAATGCTTTTGTAAGAAAATTTTGTTTTATACTTAATTGATTTTCTGGCATTTAAACCTGACCCAAGTTGAAAGGAGTAGAAAGGAGTATCTATGCGGTAGTCAGTAGAGGCGTTAAAAGGAGTATGTATGGGGCAATCAGTAAAGGAGTAGAAAGGAGTATCTATGAGGCATAGAGTTAAATTGTGGGGAGACTGAGGTATACAATGCGCCTAAAGACAATTTTTTCCACATGTAACTGACACTTTCCTTCTCCCTATTCAGTACACAACATACATGCCGTTCTCCCGTTACTCGCCGGGTTCTCCCGATATTTAGACCCTTACCCCCGCCTGAGCTTCGCAAAAACACCCAAATCTCCCTATAAATCAAAATTTTGTCTTGAAAGAAAAGAAAATCCATAAAATTCGTTAAATACCCACTTAAGTCCAAGTTTGAATATACAAAGTCAAAACCTTGACACGCGAGATCGATAATTGGTTGATTAGGTGACGAAAGTCGGCTCTTTATTACGCTCGTTAGCGTTAATTGTCAGTAACATCTGGTCATAGCCCTGGGTAATACTTACCGCCTGATTGACGTAATTGATTTTTGCAACAAGACGACACGTCAGGACAAGGTCTTTCAAATAGTAATATATTGTATTAAGGATCTCTTTGTTGGTCAAATTGATTGGTAAAATATCGAGATATACGTAGATATAAAGTTTCAATATTTTCTTTCTTTTTCCAAAATTGCGGGTACCCGGATGTTTGTCACGTGATCCGAGGCAAGTTATTTATCGTATTACGCTCGTTTCCGGACCATACTATTTGAAAGACCTTGGTCAGGATTATTAAATATGATTATATGATACTTTTAATGTACTAGTTGATTAAAGATTATGTACGGCCAGTTGAAAGAAATAAACTTGTTGCTTTTGTTTGTTTTGATTTGCTTTGTATCCAGATCAAACGTAAGTACGACATTATTCTTGTTTCATTAAAATTCAGAGAATTTTGTTTGAGTAATAATTTTGCATATGAGAAATTGAGAATCAAGGTTTAAATGTGCTTAAAATGGCGACTGCATGTGTTTACATTAAGTTGAATAAACATAATCGTCATGTATGACGTCAGAAACGCATGTTTTTTGGTTTTCGTTTTTACCCCGTTGTGATGTCCAAAAACCCGGCGATTTTTCACAAGTCTCCCATTAATGATCCAACTCTAAACAGCATGTATGGTACACAATCATATTGAAAATTGAAAGGTACATGACAGAAGTTCTTGTATTCACAACAAAAAATTACACCATTTCAAAAATGTTATCATTATGCACAATACCTTCACTGCACATCTTGTATCCCCAGAACTTTCATTAATAATATTTTTAGCGATTCCTTCAAAAACTTCACCAAACGCACCACTTCCGAGGAATTTACACAGAACCAGCTGGTCTCGCCGGAAGTGAGGTAAAGCAGCTATCTCATCATCTGTTGGTATCATACTGAAATAAAGTGTTTCAAATTCAGTGACTCATTTTAATAAGTTTCAAATTCAGTTAAATATCTCCCTTTGAAGTGATTCGAGTTCAATTAAAACACCTTCCTATAGTATAGTATCTTTAAAAGTGTATAATGCACATTAAAAAAAAAATCTTACAAGTCAACATCAAAGAAATTGACATGTTTCTATAACAAAGATCACATTCTCATAGACTGCATGAAGTATGCGAATTATTACATATAGAACCTGCAATTAGGCATATACCAGATTTTCAACCAGAGTTGCAACATTGCTACTGTGCTTCCAGATAAAGGTTTTGCTTACAACTTGCACTTTGTAAGTCAATCTTGTACCTTTATAGAGCAGGAATAACAGCTGTTCTAAATAATGCCAGCAGAGATTTACATTATGACCCAATTCTTTTTTAGCATACATCAGTGAGCAACAATTCGCTGAATTCTCACGTCACTGCTGTACAAGACAAAATCTACAAAACATGATACACAAAGAATGGAGACTTACTTCATGGCGTATAATGTATTGTTTTGTTGTATATGAGTCATGGGAAGTTCTCTCAGAGTGGCAAGTTCAAGATCAGGGCCTCGCTGTACCGCTACAAATTCCTGACCCTTCTTTTTCTTCTCTTCTCGTCTCTTACGACACATTGCTGTGACAATTAGTGCATCCAATTAACAAAATGTGTTGCCATGGTAATTGGTTTTCACCATTAATGGAACAAATTATTGATTATTAAAAAGTCTAGCTTGACGAGTAACACTTTGTATCACTAACTTTAATTCCTGTACAGACTAATCACTTTCTCTTTTTGCAACAGAATGACAAATAACATGTTCATTCTTATCCATTATTTCAAATTAATCCTTAAAATAAACTCTCATTTTAGCACTTACTCTCCAGAGACTACATTCACAAACAGCAATTTCCTAGCTTTAGGAAATGAAACAAATAAGATGATTTTTTATTGCCTTTTTCCACAAGACCCCACTGATTGCATTAAACTTTGGATTAAGGTATGCCAAAATTTGAAAAGAAAAAATGTTTGTTTCTACCACTAAAACATTCTAACATGTTAAGTCTCAATGCATTTTTGGGAACAAGAGGGTAGGGAAGGTTGCCGTGGCTAAACCATCTTAGTGTTCAAATTCCACTGGAGACAATTGTATGAACAACTACTGAAAACTTCAGGTTTTATGTCTCTTCATTGAAAAGCATTACAAACATTCACAGCCCTGGTTCCCTGCAGTACTCTCAAGTTACAAACATTCACAGCCCTGGTTCCCTGCAGTACTCTCAAGTTGAAAAAATAAACACGGTCCTGGTTCCCTCCAGTACTCTTAAGGTACAAACATATACTGCCCTGGTAGTACTATGGTTCCCTGTAGTATGTTTAAGTGCTTTGATTTTTATTGTCTTAAAAAGCCCTTTTACAATATTCTACAGTATTACTAAGGGTGTATTACAGTACATGTAACAATATATTCTTTACAAAATGTATGGACCCTATAGAAATTCTGTAATGTTACATATATTATGGTATCAGAGAATCTATATAACTTTACACTAAAATGTCAACTTACAGTAGCATATGGCGATAACAGCCATGGCGATGACAACAACAACAAAAGCAACCACGACTGCCACCACAATGAGTGTATTGTCCTCCGACTCAACCAGCAGAACTGTTCAATAAAATACATTACAATACATTTAACAACAACAAAAATTTGCATACAAACTTTTCCTCACCTTGAATGTTACTGGAAATGATTTTTGCATGGTAATCAAGTCAGTGGAAAATGGACAGGGCAACAGCTATGAACTTCAAATCTTGTACTAAAGTCAAGTGTGAAATTCAGCTAGTACTGGGGTAGTCACTAATCTGAATTACGTTATACGGCAGTGGCGGTCAATTTTTCATGACATCCTTAATGATATTTAATCTGAATTAGATAGCATTGAGACAATTTCCCTCCTATGAATGTTAAACTGTTTTAACTGCACACTAAGTGATATTATATTATACAGGTCTTACTTGGATATGAGAAGATGGAGCTATTAAGACTATTTGGTCCCCAACCATTCTTGTTTTCGGCCTTCACGCGGAACATGTATGTATAGCCTCTTGGAAGGATACTGTCATCAATTACCCAGCGTAGTTCACTTGTGTTACATATAGCACTCCAGTTGTCCTTGTCTATATATCTACAGAAAATTGGAATAATTTAATTCAAATATGAAACACATCCTGGCACTCAAGAGTCCCCTCCTAACATTTAACTTCAGGATATTTTGAACATTAGTAAACAAAACTAGTTGTTGGGTTGATCTATTTATATATTATACTTCATCTGTAATAAATATGCATTTTAACAGTATCTTTTTATTAACATTAAATTACACAATGGTTTTCAACATTTGAAGAATATTGTGGACATGTGTATAAATGCTCCGTTATATATACACACAATGACAGAGAATCCAACATAACTAAACAACACAACCCAACATAATGTTTCATGCCAACACTATTTTGCAATGGATTTCTACTGTTATCATTGCATATCATATTCAGCTGCATCTTCATTTTAAATGATTCACTTCAAACACCTATAAATTTGTACACTAGTTTAATGTACACTTCTGCATTGTACACTGAAGAAATGTACACTACTGGGTACACTGGTGAAATATGCACTAATGAATTATACACCAGAGGAATATGCACTAGTTGATTGTACACTGGTTGAAGGTTCACTTCTCAAATGTACAATGGTGAAATGTACACTACTCGATTGTACACTGGTGAAATGTACACTTCTGGGTTGACACTGATTAATTGAGCACAACTGGATTATACACTAGTGGAATAAGCACTAATGGGTTATAAACTAGTGGAATATGCACTACTCAATTGTACACTGGTGAAATGTACACTACTTGATTGTGCACTCGTAGATTGTACACTACTTGATTGTATTCCGGTGGAATGTAACTACTGGAATGTACACTGGTGAAATGTGCACTTCTAGGTTGTACGCTAGTGGAATATGACTACTTGATTGTACACTAGTGAAATTTACATTACTGGATTGCACACTGGTGGACTATGCATTACTGGATTGTAAACTGGTGGAATATACACTACTTGATTATACAATGGTGGACTGTACACTACTGGAGTTAACATGAAGGAGAATATATTAGACTTACTTGTATTGAAGGATGTAATGTGTTATAATCTCCCCATTATCTTCTGGTACCGACCAGCTCACTTCAAACTCTCCTTCTTTAAATTCCTGGATAACTGGTGAGTCTGGGGACCCTGGGATACCCGCTGTCATAGAAGTAAGTACATAATACACTTAGAGTTGGATACAGAATAGCACTTCCAAACTAATTTCAAGGTGATCAGTATTTAATATTGAGCGCAATTAAATAAATTGTCAACATGAGTAGCAGTCACACTTAGAAATGAAACTGACCATGAAATGTCTTCCTAATAGCTTTTGTAACATAATCAGAACTAATAGTATATACAGCCACACACAGGCACACAGCAAGCCATACTATTGACCGCATTCTTGCCAACAATTTGAAAATGGCTACAAATAATTCTGATGTTTACTAATGACACAATGTGTTCTAGTAAAAGAATCAGTTACTAAAGTGAATATGTTTTAAGATATGATAAATGAAATGGTTTTAGAAATAGTCTGAGAACATAAAGCACAACATACTTAGAGTCCTAAACAGGTACTTGAGATCTGAATCCTCCTTTGGCCAGTGGTAAACCTCATATGCTGAGTATGACTTGTATATGATGTTAAGCCTGAATGAGTACTCCGTGTCCGGCTTCAGGTCCACAAAGGTCTCATTATACAGCGTGTTGTTTAATGTTCGTATTGGAAGGTCAATCATTTCAAACTGTAAGGGCCGTTTTTTTTTCACCTGCAAGTTCAAAATAATTTGTAATTAAATGATTCAATTACCATCCTTAAAGAAATATTAACAAAAGATATTACAGAATTCTGCAATACATGTATTAATTTCAAATGGAAATTAATCTTTCATTACCTTCTTTATCAATCAGCTCTTATAGAAACTCTTTGAACGTGTGTTTAATGCAAGAGATTCAACTGCAACTAAGCATAGTATATTCTGCTCTAAGACTTGATAAATAATGTATTACAAAAACTATGAGTCACCTCAGCATAGTATATAGAAACAACTTGTGTGCTGTCATCACTAGGTGACCTCCAGGTCAGCTGTATGGAAGTATTTGTGACATCTATAAGTTCAAGGTCATCTGGTCCTTGGTATGTTGTTGCAATGACGGGTATGCTCTCTGTCACAAAGTTACCCTCAGTCTGGTTGCTAGTCACCTATAAACAGAATACACATACACACACTGTGTTATTTACAAAGTGACCTTCAGGATCTCAAGGTCATGAAAACATTAGACTGTTATAACCATAACAGCTTGTCAGCTAACTGTTGGTCTGTTCAAATCTCAAAATTTGAATAAAAGTGTAGCATTTTTTAAATTAGATGAAAGAGATTTTTATGTCAGCAATATGTAGCCTAGTTAGTTTGTGCATCAATCTACAAAAATAAACAACTAATTTGTTCCTTAGGCAAGTACAGAGAGAAATGATGGTAAGGAGAACTTTCTATTAAAACAGTTTTAGAGAATGAGTATGCCTACCTATAAAAGGTAGTATTTTGTTTCATGGAAGTATTGGTTATAGAGATTCTTTTCCAATATCAAACTATAACTTGTATGAAAGGACGTTAACCAAGTCAAAAAAAAAAGTTTACCTGTATGGTGTATGTCTGCTCTGCAGAGAGTTTTTCTAGATCTACCTCAAACAGTCCATTATTGAAAGGATTTTTGGAGTCATAGGTTATAGCATCTGTCTGTGTTGTATGCTGGTTCCCGTCCTCTAACTGTGTCGACCACTTCACATAATATACTATTTTATCAACAGGGCCGTTTGGCTGTACAGGTGGTGGCCACCAGACTTTGATACGATTTGGGCTCTGTGCCTGAGCAGTTATGTTCTCCACAGGACTGGGCACTGCAATCACCAAGGGAAACACTTAAAAGTTGTTTCTTATAGGTTTACTAAACTAACCATACTTTGAAGTAAAGTTCACTTGTCCTTAAATTTTGTTACTTCAGGAAAAAATATGAAATGTTCATGACATTTTTATCCAATTGATTCTATAATATTAACTGGGCTGTATATTTTACAAAAAAAAACATGTAAATGAAATTTTGACATACATATACAGTTGGGTCTATTGGTTAATACATTACCTCCTGGTTTGGTTCTGACTTGAGTTGCCTCCCCTAGGGAAGTAACAGTATATTTGGAATAATAATTACTGACTGCTCCCTGTACAATGTAGTAAGTGTAAGGTTCTAGTTGATCTAATGACAGCTCCCTGGAGTAACCAGCCTGTTAGATAAACAAAGCAGTACATCATTTAAGTTACATCTTGCATTATACAGTATATATATAAAGTTACAATAAATACAGATACATCTTACTTTCTGACTACAATTATTTGATTCTTTGTGCAAAAATTACGAACTAAAGTTGACAAACTTGTTAGTTACACTTCACAAACAAGCAGACGACAAACCTTTGCCAGGCAGACGGTCACATCTTCCTGACAATCATCATTTGGCTTCATATCATCCAGCTGTCTATAGTAGACTGTGTACTTCACTGCAGGATGACTAATGTTAGTACAAGCTGCTGGCCACGATATTTTGCTCAGACTGACTTTCACGCTGGTGTTTGTGAAAGATACTATATCCACTTTTCCTGTATATGGGTTTGTATCTAAACATTCAGAACCTAAAACAAAGTTTCAATGGTTTACTAATGATTTCATACTATTCAAAGTAACAAAATGACAGATTTTGAGCAGCCAAGGTTAGACTCTAAAATAGCAAGACAAGAAAATTATCCTTACGTTTCAAAAATTCTTGCTAAAAGCTATTCCTTCCCCTTTGCAAACTCTTAAAGCCAAGACTGTCACTTAATTCTTTAGAAATATTTCAGTTTAGACTGCAATCAATTCTGAAATAACTATGGTAACAAATGCTCCTGTCACAAAAGATGTTTATGTTATACCTGGTAGAGGATGAAGATGGGCCCCAAATGCTTGTATATCTGTCACATGCTCCACTGAGGTATATCTAAGTTTTCCTGTGGCTTTATCCATGATGTATAGGTTCTGACTTCCAATGTTATACCAGTATATATAGACATGGTCCACAGTCATGTAATCTGCTGGTAAACCTGCAATGAAAGGACAAACTCACTATATAAAACAGATTATATTCATTTGTATTTACTACCCATTTGTTTCCTTTTAAAGTTTATAACTGGTATTTTACAATCATCAACTGAAGTTCTTCCACCTTATATCAATATGCTTGCTAATTGCCTCCTGAACTTCTGCCAAGAGAAACAGAGACCATTACTTGGATTCAAACCATGACCTTCCAACCAGGTGTCAATACTTTATCCCTATATTTATGCACATTTCTTTAGTATTTAAAAGATCATTTCTTGGATGGCTACATTAACCGTAAACTACATGTAGACTGCTATATAGAAGACAACGGCAAACACCAGTTTAAGCACCCTAGACAAGCATGATATTTGTTTGTTTTAATGAGAGCTGTGAGCTACATGTATTACAATGCTTCCAGACAAGCAAATTCCTTTACTGCCCATAATCACTCTATGGTACTAGCAATTTTACAGACTCAAATGAATATAATGAATATATAAAAATGCTTCGGTCAGAAACAAGTAGATACATCTCCCTTACATATCAGTGTCTTGTATTTCTTACAAGCTTCAGATGTACTCACCTTTTCTATCACCAGACGTTGTATCCAGCAGAACTCGGCATCGGCAAGCATCCATATCAGCTGCTGTTAGTGCTACACTGTCAGCATCCACAAATAAAATCTCTGTATGACCATCTGCTGACAAATCCACAGTAACAGCAGACGACACTTTCTGATTGACTGGACAATTGCATGGGTTGTTAACATTACGTCTATGTCGTTGATGATTGAAAAAGTTGTGTATATTAATGGGATTGTTTGTTGTTGTTCTTGTTAGAGTCCAAGACCTTTCAGCTGGATCAAGTTCTGTCCATAATAGTGAGCTGAAATATACAGGTATAAAGGTAAAATATAGTTATACAGGAATGCAGGTAAGTATGCACACTTACTTTAATTTTATTCTTTAACAAGTCCTACACAAAATGTATGAAGTATTACAATGAAAATACATGGAAAGGTCTTCCACCAGCATTGAACCATTCTGTATAATAGAGATAAGCTTTTCCTTTCAGTTATTCCCTATTTTCCCCCAACTTCTTTCTTTATGGAAGCACTTGAAATTTTGCAAGAAGTTGCAGTAAGAAAATCCAACCTTGTGTAGGGATCAACAACAATATCTCCAATCTTCATGTTTCTCTCAATGATCCTGTTAGCTTCTCCTTCATCCAGATTGTAACTGATGACTGCAGCAGACGACATGTTACTCTCTATTGCATATACTGTCCTGCTTACCCAATCCAAGGTCAACTTATGACCTTCACTCTCAAGATGTAATAACTGAAACAAAGTAGGTATGGCTGTAACTTTCTGCCTATATTTAACTGTAGTTATTGTTACAGATACTTAACAACTTGTACTCTGAACAACGTCACTTACACCATGAACTCACGGTAACATTCATTCAAGGCAAAAGGAATAAGGAATACTTATCAAACTTTCACCTACTACCAAAATATAATTTGCTCATGTTTTGATAATGGTGAGCTCAGTCTGAGATGATCATAAATTACTTGTTTTTGTTACTTCAAATCTATCATGTGAACATGCCAAAATAATTATAACATTCTAATACCTTTTTGCCAGTAACTGGTGGGAACTGTTCTAGGTATTTGTTGCTGGTAATCCAGAAATATTTATCATCCTGTGACAGGTAACTAAGGGCAACCACTGACTTGGTTGCCATAGTGATAGAAGTGTTCTCCACATTATCTGCCTCTGCGATGTGTATACCATCTCTTGTAGCAATAAGTATCTTAGGTACTGGATTCACAGCTGTAATATTCACAAAATACTATTTCTTTAAACAATCACATGATACCTTCTTGTAACGTTGACATAAACTAATGAAATGACATATTTTGTAACCTTGACATTACAAAATAACACATAAAAATACAGTCTTGTAACCATGACATACTGCAAATGACACAGTACATTCTTGCAAATTTACATTATGTAAAATATTAAAATTTCTCTGGGTTTCTCTTTCAAAATTAACTGCTGTTACTCTATATAACACACATAACTAATTCTAAATGAACAAATATGATTTATCCGCAGACTTGACATTATGAAAATGACGTTTTGTTTCATTTGGTATCTTACCATCAGCAGTTGCATTAACTGTTGGTGATCTTGGACCACAACCTGCCGGTGTACAGCATTCAACCTGGTAATCAAAACAGAAAATCACAGTAGAATCTTAATCACATACTCAAAATATCCAATCACTCTTGTGTCTCAATTAACACAAAGCTAACAAACAAAAACTGTTAAAATATGTCAAAAGAAGAACAAATCTGAGTTGGAATTATAAACAGAAGCTGAAGAAAAAGAACCTGAATCACCAACTAAAACTAAGATTTATAATATTGTCTGCCTGAAGACTTTACAAGCAGTACAGCAGTACAAATGTTTAGTACTGTAAAAGGTCTACACAATTTTATACACACAATGACTTACCTCAAAGTAGTATGTTATATTTCCCTTTAAGTCATCTAGTATAAAATGCCTGGCCGAAGCTGGTAGTGAGGTTGAGCTGATCTGGTAGGGTTTATCACTCTGCCAGTAGTAAACATTCTGCTGGCTCAACACCCCGTTTAGCTGCTCTGGCTCAGACCATCGGAAATCAGCTGCTAGCGTGAGCTTTGACAAGGCAGCATTCTTTCTCTGTGTGACATACACCTTTGGTGATACAGGCTCGCTGGGTGCTGTAAGATGGCAGAACACACATTGTCATAATAAGAAAAAACGTCAGTTTACCAAATTTTAAAGAAAATACCGACAATGATACTTTTTCCAAAAATCAACATCAGTATGACAGAAAGATGGTCACACATTAATTTCTACTATACTCATATATTTCAAATTTTTGCTAAACCATGATTTCAAACTATTCAATCCACACAGAGACTTCATACATGTATGTTGAACTTGAAGATATGATGTATAATCTAAGACTGACCAATAAGCAAGCTTACCAGCCATTGGTGACTTTACAGTAGTGACTGTATGTGGGCCTGAGCCCCAGTAGGTGTGGGCCTGCACAGATATAGTTACAGGTGTGTATGGGGCTAAACCTTCCACGGTATACCATGGGTGAGACAGCACCTGCAACATAACATAATAAAGCTTTGATACACAAAACAATTATCAATTATATAACTTGTATAAAGTATCAATGCCCTTACATGAATTAAACAAGAGCCATGTTACACATGGTTAATCCCCCCGCCAGGGGAAAAAGTTACCTCCAAATGGTTACTTTTTCCCCCCCCCCCCAAACCCCCCCCCCCCCCCCCCCCCCGTACTCCCCCCCCCCCCCCCCCCCCCCTTTCTTTGAGAGGAAATCCTTAAAACCGCCGTAAGCTAGTCATCTGAGTACAGTTTTCAAGTAAGTGGAAAAAGAATAAGGCAATAAGAGAAGGTTTGCAAATTATTTATGTTCATTCAGTGGTTGTTTTTTCCCTACCAAAGTAGACAGGAGGTTTTGTTCTTGCAACTGCCTTCCTACCAATTGCTATGTGGTATTAGTTTGAAGAAAATCCCCCCCCCCTCAAGTACTTTTGGGTTATGCTCTGACAAAACGACAAAATTTTTTAAAGTAAATCTGATAAAGGGGAATAACTCTAAAAGTAGGTAAGGTAGAGTTATTGTTCTTAACCTGCACTTCCTACCATGTGCTATGTCAGTGTTAAAAAGAAAATCCCCAATTTTGGAGTTTGCACAAAACAATTAAAGTCAATTATAGAACTTGTTAAAAAGTATCAATGCCCTTACATGAATTAAATAAAATCATTATATTTTCAATTTCATTGTCTTCTTTTTTTTCAACAAAATTGTTAACCATCTCTACTTAAAATAGCTAGAGTTTTTTTTCTCTCCCCCTCCCCCCCCCCCCCCTTTTTTTTCCCTGTATTATTGAAGAACAAGTATTTTGGAGTTATGCCCCGAAAAAATTTTGAAATCAAAACTACTGTAAGAATGTTTTAGGTTTTACACAAGCCACACATGCAAAGAAACAACATTTTGCAAAAGTCGTAGCAACAGTATTCATAGTTACCTCTTCCATTTTAGGAATTCCATCAGCTTTCACTGAGGTTCATTAGGTCACACTGCCCCACCCCCAATGTGCTCTGTCAGTGTAAAACTGCGGTCCGGCTGCCCCCCCATCCCCCCCCCCCCCCCCCCCCGGGAAAAAAATTTCCCCCCCCCCCCCCCCCCCCCCCCCCCCCCCCCCCCCCCCCCCCCTATTTTACCCCCCCCCCCCCCCCCCCCCCCCCTTTCCCTCTTTTTTTTTTTTTTTAAAAAAAAAAAACCCCCCCCCCAAAAAAAAAAAAAAAAAAAAAAACACCAAAACACCCCCCCCCCCCCCCCCCCCCCCCCCGCCCCCCCCAAAAAAAAAAAAAACCACCCCAAAAAAAAAAAAAAAAAAAAAAAAACCCCCCAAACAACCCCCCCCCCCCCCCCCCCACCTCAAAATTTGCAAAATTTTTTACCTATTCATTTTAGGAATTCCATCAGCTTTCACTGAGAGTTCATAGGTCACATGACCATGGTTGACCTCTACAGACGGCTGCCATGTGATATTAAATTGCAGTGCCAGTCCAGTACAGGCTATAGTGTCTGGTCTTATCACAGACGGTACAACAACTATTGACGTGGAGTTCAAATTTTCTGGAATTTTTTTTAAGAGAAAATTAACTTACGTAAGGTAAGTAAAATTTAATTAAACTCTCATGTGTAATACGTATTTGCTCGTTAAGACTGTTTGCACAGTATGTTAAAAGACTTAATGCATGTGTAAAGAATTATACTGCTATGTACATTTTTAAATATTACATCCAATTTCAAAAACCTTTGCAATCATCAATTTCCCTGTCAAGGACAAGATTTTGCTGTAACAAGAATTGGTGAACGCACCATTTGCTAGGTATTGCAAACAAATATCTTAAATTAGTCAAATTCATGTTACAATCAGACTTGAAAAAGTCACTACTGATGGTTGCTAAGGGTAGGCTACCATTACAGATGTGGGTATGTCTGTCTGCCCCCCCTGGTTGAGTGGAAAGTGTCAGTGATTTGAAATTACTGAAACCTCTCATAGATTGAGGATCATGTGTTTGAGCCCTGCTATCAAGCACATGTCTAGTTACATGAGAAAGTTGGCAGTTTCTTATGGAGGAAAGGGGTCCTTGCAAGGAACAATGGTGAGGTAAACTGCACGCATGTAAATGACCGAAATATGATTGAAACAGGCGTTAAACTCATAGAACAACAACAACAGGGACATGTCAGACTAAGAAGTAAAGTGGGTCACAGGAATACTCTGAGTAATTCCATAATCATTCAAAAGCAGGTAAAGAAACTAAATATGATTCAAATCTGACCAAGAATGATGCAAATAAGAATTAAAATCTTCACCAGACAAGTCTATGTATATGATAAATTTCAATTCAACCTACAGACAAACCAACATTTTGAGAACATTTAAACAAGCCAGACAAACTATGGATGAAATGGGTTTATGTTTCATCAAATTCAAGGCATGCACTGCAAAAAGTACTTTCTACTTTTAAAGAATTAAAGAAAACCTACCTGGGTATCTGTGTAGAGACTTGTGTTTTAAAATAAACACATTCACGGGAGCACCAATGGCTGACATCTTGGCGGTGTAATTGCCGTGGGAATCACCTACTCTCAGCGACATTTGCTCATCCACCCATAATAAATGGTTTGAGAAATACTGTATGGGAGAATACCTGAAAGTTTGATTTTAACACTAGATGGGTGTTCAGTAGAACACTTGTGTCGCCCTCTTATGCTTTGTCAGAATAACCAATAATTTGGTGACAAAATCTAAATACAAAAAGGGGCATAACTCTGTATTTGGCGGCATCATGACGCTGATGTCATAAGCAATACAATTTGAAAGTTTGATGAAGAAATCTTAAGGAATGGCAAAGTTATAGCCAACATTAAGTTTTCATGACAAAATCTAAGTACAAAAAGGGGCATAACTCTGTCAAATATGACCTTGACCTACAAAATTTGGTGGCATCACAACCCCTTTGACATAAGCAATACAATTTGAAAGTTTGATAAAGAAATCTTAAGAAATGGCAAAGTTATAGTAAAAGTCTAAGTATAAAAAGGGGCATAACTCTGTCAAATATGACCTTGACCTACAAAATTTGGCAGCATCACGACCCTTATGTCATAAGCAATGCAATTTGAAAGTTAGATGAAGAAATCTTAAGAAATAGCAAAGTTATAGCCAACGTTAAGTTTTCGTGACAAAATCCAAGTACAAAAAGGGGCATAACTCTGTCAAATATGACCTTGACCTACTAAATTTGGTGGCACCATGACCCTTTTGTCATAAGCAATACAATTGTAAAGTTTGATGAAGAAATCTTAAGAAATGGCAAAGTTATAGCCAACGTTAAGTTTGTGTGATGGACGGACGGACGCACGGACTGACGGATGGACCGACGGACAAAGCAATCCCTATGTATCGCCTTTTCTCCGAAAGGGCGACACAATAAATGGAACATGACATTGTTTTCATATGCATAGATGTTCCAATAAAGGAAAAGATTTATGTTTAGTTTGCATGATGTTTCATATTGTATGACAGAGCTGAACCTCTCAGTTTTCAGCAATCTGAGAAAAAGTGTTTTTTGAGGGTTTTTTTATGTAGGACATATCTACAATTTTCACCAGCACTAATTTGCATAACTTCCATTTGGTATAAGCATATGTCAAGCATATTACACAGTAAAACAATGTCTGGGTAGATTGAACTTCAGCCAATTAGTTTCACGGTAATGTTACTAACCTATCCAAAGTCATGTTGTGACAAAGACTGCAACCAGAGAGTCATTCTGCCCTGCTATGTCAATGATTCTGGAGTATTCGGAACTCGCAATATAAATTAATTTGCTGATTCAAACATACTCACTGTTCAACAGCATTTTGACAGAAGTTTTGCTTCTTTTACATAAATTGCAGCTACCAATTCAAAATTGTTACAACAGGTGCCTAATAACAACTAGTACTGCAAAACATCTGTTGGAAAAAAGCGTCTGCAGCAAGTACAAATTTCATTTAGCAGAAAACAATACAATACTCACTTTTCAATGTCTTGGACCTTTCCTATGAGAGTAACAGATTTTATGACTTCATCATAGTTGCCATGGTTATTGTATAAGTCTGCCATATACAAAGACTGGTCTTCAAATCCCTTCACATACCACAAAAGCTTCTGATGATCATGATCAATGGTTAGACTGATCACCTGCCTTCCTGAGAATGGTTGAAGTGAGAAGTATTCCAAATGATCATTGCCATTCAGGAATGTTGTTTCTACACTGACCTCTGTGACCCAGTATAGACGACCCTTGACACTGTCCAAGGTCACATCTCTGGCCAATGCTTGGTACACAAACTCCTCAGTATCACCATAAATGTCAGCTCTCCTTATCTGTGACTGCAACACAAAATTTCTTCTTTTACATGAACAGCACACAGAAGCAATTTTCTTACAATTTCTTACAATTAAATTACAAGGAGTCAGTATCTAAGACAACTCAACAGTTAGGCTTTGCTCAAATAACATCATAAAGTCATCACTATAATAAAGAAAGTGATCAGGAGCTTTTTGAATGATTAACAAATTGATGTTATCAGTAAAAAAAACACCCTCTGTTGACATTGAAAATTCATTTTGTGATTACAACATAAATCAACTTACATCACCATTTCTAAGTACAGACCAGTACAATCTCTGTCCCAGCCAATCAAAAGCAACGCATATTGCATCTCGCACAAAGTCAAGTTGCATCTGTTCATCTGTCTCCCTCAGATATACAAACATATCCTTGTCATTTGTTGTCCAAAACAGTTTGTCCTCATGCCATGCCAAGTCTGTTCAATAATGTGCAATGTTTCAAATCAAAGCATACTGTACAATATGGCTATAGGACAACTTTATACTTGTAAATTGTGAATTTTAAATGAAAAGTTAGGCAATTATAGTTGTAATGGAAGTATGATTATTGTGCTAACAACACAGTGAAATCTGGAATCATATTGTTACCTGTAACACCTGGGTATATAGGTGATGTTTTAAACAGTGTGCTAATCAGCTTTCCGTCCATCCCAACTTCCTTGATCTCCCATGTCTTGAAATGATGTTGGTGTTGTACAGCCACAACAAGCTCAGCCTGGTCAAAGTCTGAAAATAAAAGTACCCAAAGCTTTCATTCCGAGTTAACCCAAAGACAGTTACAAAATAATCTCATTAGGTTAACATCACTATTTCCTAGCAAGTGTGACACAATCCAAGATGTGCTGGTACATTAAATCAATTAAAGGACAAAAACCAAGGCACTTAATAAAAGGATGTATGCATAACCAGATCCTGTATAGAAGTTGGATTAAAAGCTCTGAAAACATCCTTCAAGTAGTTGTAGCGAAGTGCTTCTTTACATGACCTACTTTACGTGACCTACTTTACGTCCCTACTTTATGTGACCTATTTTACATGACCTACTTTACATAACCTACTTTATGTGACCTACTTTACATGACCTACTTAACATGACCTACTTTTTTATCATTTGTTTCAACATAATGATTTATGAGATATACATACACTTATTTTCAAACAAATACAATATCTGATGTTGAACTCCCTTGGTAAATATGCTGATTCATGCTTAAAACACTTCAAAACAGTACTGTATTTTATTTCAAAATACATAAATAAAAGAAAAAATTAAAAATAAAGAAAAGGTGGAAATATGTGTCGTCTCCAATGCAGGTTAGTTCTTTCTGAACATGACCTACTTACATCAATTCCTAGTGAACCAAGACAAGATTGCCCTGCAAAAATGTGAGATTGTACAAAATAATCCAGACAACAGTATCATGGCACCTGCACAGTGACTTACAGACTTTTACACTATAATTTAACGGGCAATAATTTTCACACAAATCAAGGCAAAAACTTGCATATTTTCATAACAAAGCTTCATGGTTAAGCAGACTAACCCCTTAAACATCATCTCAATCCAGCATAATACAGGTGTACGAGAACTGACAGAACAAAACTTCAGAAAATACATTGATTAAAGAAAGTCTGAAAATTGCAAGCGCATTTAACTTTTGTTCTGTCTAATTCATTACAAGTCAGTATAATTTTAAGTTAGAAAAAATCATTGAGAAACTGCAACAATTACTTAAAAATCTGTTTTCTTCTACTGCCACAATTTACTTTGTGTTGTAATGAGTTTATAGTAATTTTGAAATTAATGAGTACATTTATACTGTAATCCTGTTAGAATTCTAAAAATCCAGTTTGATTAAAACTACAAGTTATTTTTTACCTTACAACTATAGTGACAAGACTTATTTCATTAAACAGACTTCAATTATTTATCTGAGAAGTAATTGAATGATACAAACTGAACAGATTCTAAAAATTAGTCAAATTACACTAATATACTTCTACTGCTCGGGGGGCATTACTAAATTACTCAAATTTTCAAAATAAGGTTAAAAACACAAAGATGTATTCCATAAATATAGAGCGGATTTATATTGCATGGTATATTGTCTAAATATACAGCGGATTTATATTGCATGGTATATTGTCTAAATATACAGCGGATTTATATTGCATGGTATATTGTCTAAATATACAGCGGATTTATATTGCATGGTATATTGTTATATTGCATGGTATATTGTTATATTGCATGGTATATTGTTATATTGCATGGTATATTATCTAAATATCAAGCAGACATGACAGGATTGGGAACATGTATAAAAACATTCAACTTGACTAAACTTGCAACCCCTGTAATGGAGCATATACCCCTACCACAATATAAACCGTCATCAGAAAGTTTTCTGGAGGAAATATCATGAAGTATGTATTCACAGTAAGGAACCTTGACCCGTCGTACTCATCATGATACAATATAACAGATTAATCACAACTAACATAATCAAGTTTTTAATTTGTTTTAGTCTAGACAGATCTTTTAAATAAATACTCTCAGATTCTGTATATAAACTGTACCAGCTGAAGCACAGGGCTGGGAACCAGGACAAGTCTTGAACCCTTCAATCTGCCCAATAAAATTGTTCTTACTTCATTTAAAAATCCATTTACCTGGTTTCAAAGTTCTGCCAAGGAATACAGTTGACCATGGTCCTACACCGGAGCTAGATTTAGCTCTGACCTTGACCTGGTATAGAGTGTCTGGTTTCAGGTTTGAAATCACAAACTTCATGTTCTTTGATGTTTCCTGAATCTCATTCTGGGAACCATCATCCTTTAGAATGTTCACATCATACTTCCACTGACTGTATGCTCCTTCACCTAAATAGATTATGGGAATTCTAATTACCTACAAGTGAGACTTTAAACACTGTATGACCTTCACCCTCACACTCTGCTAGTGGCAGGTAATTTTGCCTTTGCAATCAGGTCAGACAACCATCAGTGTACATCAGACAACCATCAGTGTACATCAGACCACCATCAGAGTACATCAGACAACCATCAGTGTACATCAGACCACCATCAGTGTACATCAGACAACCATCAGTGTACATCAGACAACCATCAGTGTACATCAGACAACCATCAGTGTACATCAGACCACCATCAGTGTACATCAGACCACCATCAGTGTACATCAGACAACCATCAGTGTACATCAGACCACCATCAGTGTACATCAGACCACTATCAGTGTACATCAGACCACTATCAGAGTACACCAGACCACCATCAGTGTACATCAGACAACCATCAGTGTACATCAGACAACCATCAGTGTAAATCAGACAACCATCAGTGTACATCAGACAACCATCAGTGTACATCAGACAACCATCAGTGTACATATCCATGCATTCTGATCATAGTCTACACTTTTCACTAATGAGGGGATATATGCCATGGTCTGATTTCAAAAGCAGAAATATCTTGTTTGTAACAACCGTTACAGGATTGGTGATACTATACAAGAGAATGTACAACAGCTGACAAAGAATACCTGACAATGAGTATACATGCATGTTTTTGCCATTTGGTATACGTGTATTAACAGATGGCTTTGAAAGCTACAGCAATGTTTTGTTCCCTTGTTCTATAAGATGAAAGCCTTTTCATGTTTATGACATAACTATAATTAATACATAGAATATTACTATTCTGTCATAAACAGTAAATAAGAGATGTCAATGGAACATTACTGAAACTTACCAAAAATCAGAAATATAACTGAATACTTACTGAATATGTATACAACAAATCATGTCCTGTTGTTACATATTTCCTAAATGCCTTTGCTTTTTATGATTCAAACTCATTAAAAATTGATAGGGGCTTCGATTATGTTGGTGGAATACATTGTATTTCAAATGTTATGACTTATACACAAAAACAAGCTGCTGTAAGGGTGAGTATGATAGCTCACTTTAATCTAAGTCCAGCCGCTAAACTAAACAATTTCATGTTCATGTAAAACCTACTGAAAATGTAAATAGGACCAGGACAGGTAAGACAAATGGCATGACTCAGTCAGGAGGTTTACTCACCTTGGAATGTAAGTCTCTCTGGTGCCTCCCATTCTACGATGGCTTTGTATGCTGTGAACAGAACTTGTACTGCACCAGGGGCGTTCAATGGCACTACAGTGTAAAACAAGACATTCAACAGCTTAAAATACAGTACAAAATTCAATCTCTCTACAAAGAAAGGCCGTCTATATATAAACATTAACAGTGAATGTACCACTAATACATACATTTTTACATAGAAATTGAAAACACACCAAATAAAGGGCACTCTGTATACTGTGAACCTATATTTTTTTATACAGACAAAATCTTTTACTTTAATGTCAACATACTTCATAATGAGCACAAAATTAATCCTCAATATGTGTGTTCCACATTGGTATAGAATTGGTAAGCACAAACATAAGTTGAATTACAGCGCATGAATATTCTGGTTTTTCACATTAACACTGTCTATGTATATCTGGTTAGAGTAATTGGGGTGATTAAGGAGTAATGTCCCTGTCTCAGCCCTGTATTAAATCATGCCTTCCACATAATGACCAGGTCCACAGTCTAGACAATATATCAGCTGACAATAATCTTATACCAGAGTCCAAGACAGTACAAAATACAGAATATTAGCATAGTTCTTATATAATATGAACATGAATCTCATCATTGTATTACTTCAGTCATACTCCTCTAACACAGATATTTGAAATTTGAGGATGAATCACAACATGTGCACTGGCAGTTATTGTGCTGATTTCAAATATACTAGGCAGAAATTATTAAACTCAGGTTTTATGATAGCCTCATGTGAAATGTTTGTATGCAAAACTTCACTTGAGCTCAACTAGTAAGGAAAAAAAAAACTTAATAAATGCCAACCATCCCTAATTTTGATAATGTTATGTTATTGATCTTCTACTACTTTCAGATGCCAGTTTCAACCTACCTTAGGTTATTTATACACATGACTGGTACTTCTATTTATCATAATATATAGGTTTACTAACCAGGCACAGGCTGTGAATTTGGATAGTACAAGTTGAAGCCTGTGAAGTGTTTCTCCCAGAGCGCCAGGGAATGATGGTAGTATGTCCGATTTCCAGAATCATATTCTTCACTAAATACCTTACTGCCATTGGTCCAGAAAAACTTTTCATCATAGAATACAATGCTTTTTGTGTTGAGGAAATGGGGCCGGGCAACAGAACCATGTCTCATATCTGCGATCCCAGAACCATCTAAATATGCAGACATTATTGTATTATGAGTATTGTTTGGATAGAAGAAGACCAGGTTTTCATAATCCAGAAAGAATGTTTGCAAAGCCGCAGGAATGATCATTTGGGGTACTGGTTCCCGTCTGGAGGAAAAGTCAACAAGAGGAATGGCATATAGTCCTGCCTTGTCCCACTGTGTGTAGTACAGATACCTGAAAATGTTACATAAACAAAGTACAAAATAATTGTTATCTTTATTGAATTTCATTACGTCCCCCATTTTTAATGACATTAATTATTTGTGGACAAACCTTTAAAAGTTACATGCAATATCTACCAGCAGAACAAAGTTAAGTAACTTTTACCCCCCTATGGTGAATAAACAGTTTCAAAAAAAGTTCAAAATGCCAAAATTTTCACTGTGTTATAAATGGCATCATAAAGAATAGTCATTGATATGTTTACTGCATTTGCACAGCTACCATTTTGTCAGCAACCTTTCAGGATTACATACATAAATTTTGCCCTGAATTTAACCGTTCCAGGATTAAGTATATACTGTGCAAAAAGCATAACTCACCCATTTATGGGGTCAACTTTCAATTCACTGGGAGGGTTGGGTACCAGATCTAGGGCTACTGTACACTGGTTCCAGTCTTCAGTGATGATTGTACACTGGTAGATCTACAATAGGAGATATGTGGTACATAAACAGCAGTCAAACTGAAACCCGGCCGACACCAAGAATATGGACTGGCATACAAATTCAGTAAATACATTGACAACAGGTTAGAAATGTATGCATAAGAAAATGGACAAAGATTTGCTGAAATATAGACAAGAGACTGACAAACCTATGCCAGGCGTTTTATACAAATATATCTTTATCAGAAACTGACAGTGCATACTTTTATTAATTTAGCCAATATTTTTAATTTTTGCTATCTCACTGTTAAACTAATTTTGATTTTTGCATATAAAATGGCTTGATTTTATACTTTGTCTTATGCTAACAAAATTAATGACGCTATGGGAGGTCAGCTGAATTAGCACCATCTGATTGGCCACATACAGAATGATGACATTTAACTCCTTTAATCATTTCTTATATGTTGGGCACATAACTGATTATATTTCTAAGTGTTTTGACCTGTGTATTATACATTCTAAACCTTACCCTATGTCCATCAATGATGTAAGCTTTGTTATGTAACCAGTCTATATCTATAGCTGTAGGCTGACCTAACATTGGGTACATGTCTTCCTTCACTGTTTCGCCATCAATATTTACCAGAGTTACCTCCCCACTATCATCAGACACCAGTACAAGCTCTCTGTCTACATGAACACCAACACCTATAAAATATAAAAAATTATACACTAACACTCGCAAGATAATACAGCCAAGGCAGTTAACTGTGTGTAATGTATAAGAAACAGGAGTTGTCCCCCTTACACCATTTCCATTAAAATTAATACATCTTTTTTCATCCACTATTACTGAATCTCAATTTATTTACCAGATTTTAATAAGTACAATTAAAAGTTGATCTACTTTGATTATTTCTATGGAATAAACAGGTATCAAACAGAAATGAATAAAATACAAAACAACTATCATAGATTAGTTCTTGTTAAAAATTCCCCAAAGAAAGACAGACCCCACAAATGTAAAGCTGAAACAAAACAAATAGGTAAGATTTACTACAATGTAACCACATTTTAATCAAAGCAATATGTATATTCTATAGAACATGCATATTTTTTTCTGTGTACCATTGTTGAATATCAAAACTGCTAGTAAAACTGCAGTAAAATAAGTAAATAAATAATTAAGTAAATCAAAAGTTTGACTGATGCAGAATATTTTAAGTGGTATCTGAATTACACTTGTGTTCAGACATCACATCGTCACATAGTCTGCTTCACTAAATTATGGCATAACACATTGTATAAGCATTACACAATAACACAGTAAGTTGAATAACGTAAAACAACACCATGCATCAACCGTTCACAACATCCAAAAACTGATGACGTTTTTTACATGAGGAATGCAGAGTAAGTAAATGAAAATGTATGTTCTGGGAGGAAAGGAACCAAACCTTACTGAAATGATGCCAAAGGTTCATGTAATGATCAACATAAAGGAACTGAAATGTTGCCAAAGGTTCATTTAACATAGATTAACTGGATTGGGAGAGGGCTGAATACACGCAACGTGTCTTAATGCAATAAAGACATTTTCAACGTAATACTAAAATCACATACCATGAGTAAACTCTTTGGATAAGTACCAATATTATTACACACAATACCAGTATCAATGTTGTGACATAGATTTGCTTTGTCTGCAAAAAACTTGCATTATGATATTCCAAATTATATTCTACCCTTAGAAGAATTTTAACGAAAAAGCAAAGATGAAATAAATTATGATACTTGTCAAATTTTTAACTTGGATTTCTATAGTTAAACAAACATATAAGGAAGGCTTGTGTGAATGGTCATGAGATTTGATGATGTGGGGGGAGTTGGGTAAACTGGTTTACCTTGTACGAGCTGAGTGCTCGAATTACTTTGATACAATATTGTTGCTCCCTCTAAGAAAAGCAGAAGAAAAGAAAAGAAAACAAGATTAAACAGACTAGGAATACACCTTACCTGGTCAACTGTTTCAAATGTATCATATTTACCTCAAGTAACTAAGATTTCTACAAAGACACTAAATTCAGAGTTCTACAGCAACTAGTCACTGGTTATTCACCTGGTCAGGTCATCTGGCTTTCTGATGCTATATCTTGACAAACCCTAGTTCCACAGTCTGCTGCTGCTCTCCAAATACAGACCAAGGTGTGTGAAGGAGCAACCAGCATTGTAATGACTGACCAAGGTGTGTGAAGGAGCAACCAGCATTGTAATGACTGACCAAGGTGTGTGAAGGAGCAACCAGCATTGTAATGACTGACCAAGGTGTGTGAAGGAGCAACCAGCATTGTAATGACTGTCAGTACAATAACTCAGGTCTGTCAACAATCAACAAAACAATCAGAAAATGCCATTTGCAGTACAGATACCCAGTATTTATTACATTAATACTAATAGCAAGAAGTCAGTCAATACTAACTTTAGTCTTTTTCTGTAGTGAGTGAGGTCAGTAATAAAATTTATTTTATCAACATTTGTTTCAAAATTTCACAACACAGCCAGTAAGCAGTATCACTTCTTTCCAGTAAGTTAAAAAATCATAAGAAGACCCAAATATTTTTCATTTTTACTTAATGGAATAGTCTTCATCTGATGGAAAAACTTTCCAGTAAGGACATTTATTTCAATGTCATTTGTAAGTATTTATCCCCATTTGTAATGACATAGTTTCACAAAACCTCAACAATGTCAGTATAGTTTCAACAATCTTTAACGCAGTCAATTTTAATAATTTCTGTAGCAACATTATTACAAGAACCATTAACAATATCAGTAATTTCACACAGAACCTGTTTACCATTTTAAAGAAGGACCATCTTTTGGAGAAAGCCAGAATTAGCCAGTGGTAGAACTCTGAACCCAATCATGGTAAATGTATAGACAACCTACATCTTATTTCAGCATAACTATTTAATCAAAATTCTTAAATATTTAAAGCTGACTTGTCCCTGTTCTAACCACTAAATCTGGAATAATCCTGAAAAAGAATTATTTTAGTGACTTTTGTCTGATACATTCCAACTTGCCGGCACCATGCATGTACCACACACTAAGCTTGAATATACCATCAGCTGTCAGTCAAAGCGGCGGATCAAAGTCAAGTTTTTTTTCCTAAAGATGAAAATGAAAACCTTTCAGCTGTAGTAGATTGAACACTCTGAAACAGGCAGAAAACAAATCTTATTAATGCTTACAAAAAATCTCCTGCATGTGATTCCAGGCAATATGGAAAATGTCAGAGTAAACCCCTGAAACAAGACAACATGCACTCTCTTATTAGATAATAGTAATGGTTATGTGGAAAAAACAACATTTCACTGCTACATGTAGATTCTCAGGCTTCCCTTGTCATATTCAAATTTTCACAGACAATTTTCACAGACAATTTTCACAACCAATTTTCATTACTTTTTGAAAATATAATAAAATGACAAAGACAACTTAAAATTATGCAAGCAACTTTTTTTCCTTCCTTAATTCTTTAAACAAGACAGATCTTCCGGTTGCTCAGATTTTTATACACAAACCATCATATAACAAATAAACTTCATACTTCTATATAATTGTCTCCCTTTATACACCACAATAGCTTTCAGAAATTTTTTCATCTTTTAAACTGTCTTTCTACTTTTAAAACATCTCAGATATCAAGCTGGAAACCTACCTACACAGACCTAACAGAAACTTCTCAATGTTTATTTTTATCCTTGACAGATATAGCTGCAGCTGACTACAACATGTGCAGAATTGTTTTTCTTGGCGCGTATATTCTGCCATAATACCCCCTGTTCAAAACAGTTCCTTTTTTCATGCTATGTGTGTGTATTTTGACCTAAAAATAAGTAGAAAGATTATTTACATTTAGAAAAAAAGAAGTGTTTTTATACACGCTAAATTTTGGTATTTGTTTGCAAAAGTTTCACAGATTATTTCTGCACCTCTCCTATTTGCTGTGCATGTTTTATATTTATGTACATAGATCTGCTCCTTTCTGATATACTGCACACCTCACATACTTCATACTACCAAGATCACATACTTCTGGATCTCTCACATATACTGCTCATATTTCATGCTACAAAAATCACATACTTCTGGATCTCTCACATAATACAGCACACCTCACATACTACAAAGATCACATACTTCTGGATCTCTCACATAATACTGCACACCTCACATACTTCATACTACAAAGATCACATACTTCTGGATCTCTCACATAATACTGCACACCTCACATACTTCATACTACCAAGATCACATACTTCTGGGTCTCTCACATAATACAGCACACCTCACATACTTCATACTACAAAGATCACATACTTCTGGATCTCTCACATAACACTGCACACCTCACATACTTCATACTACAAAGATCACATACTTCTGGATCTCTCACATATACTGCACACCTCACATACTCATGCTACAAAGCACAACTCTCACAATGCACCTCACATTCTTCATGCTACAAAGATCACATACTTCTGGATCTCTCACATATGCTGCACACCTCACATACTTCATGCTACAAAGATCACATAATTCTGGATGTCTCACATAATACTGCACACCTCACATACTTCATACTACAAAGATCACATACTTCTGGATCTCTCACATAACACTGCACACCTCACATACTTCATACTACAAAGATCACATACTTCTGGGTCTCTCACATAACACTGCACACCTCACATACTTCATACTACAAAGATCACATACTTCTGGATCTCTCACCTAACACTGCACACCTCACATACTTCATGCTACAAAGATCACATACTTCTGGATGTCTCACATATACTGCACACCTCACATACTTCATGCTACAAACATCACATACTTCTTGATCTCTCACATATACTGCTCATATTTCATGCTACAAAGATCACATACTTCTGGATGTATCACATATACTGCACACCTCACATTCTTCATGCTACAAAGATCACATACTTCTGGATATCTCACATATGTTGCACACCTCACATACTTCATTCTGCACATATCACATACTTCATTCTCCGCATATCACACACTTCTTCACTTCTCATATATGCTTAACAAATCATGTTTCTGCACCTCTTATACATACGGCACAGAATCACATACTTTTCATGTTTCATGCTGCACCTCACAGATATGCAGATGTGTGTGGACATGAGTGCATAATTTCTGAAATTTTAAAACCAAGAATCCAGTAATGTAGAAATGGTTAATTCATTTAGACATATGGAAAATAATCCAAATACCAATTAGGGAAGAGCTACAAGTTGTAAAAAAAAAAGTCTGTGTTCACAAAAGTATTGAATGGCTTCTCTTAAAATGGTTTCTGTTGCAGTTATCAAATCTGCTCTGAGAAATCAGACTTCAGTCAGGATTAGTCTGTCACTAACTACAGGTCCAACAGACTTAGGTCATTTCCTTGTCTGCAGCCTTCATTTTGATATGACTTCGACAAATGTTATGGTGGTAATTGTGATAGGGACTCCCTTAAAATATGAAGGTTTGTATTTTATACTTAGTTTTCAGGCCCCATATTCTTGTGAATGTGGAAGTTTGTTGATACTTTCTCATTGTCCAATGTATTTCAATAAGTCAAGGATTGTTCAAACACATTTATGAATATGGCATTGACTGACATGAAAGCTGAGGGCTCCCCATCAGTCTGTAACATTTAAATGAATTATTTTGAAGTCCTGTAAAAATGTGAGACTGGCAAGGGAGGTAAGTTAGACTACTGCCACCATAAGTGTCAGTCACATTGATGACAGCAATCATAAAGCAAATCACTGGTATTAGTTACAGTATTACTGTCTAAATCATATATCACAGAAAATGAAAAGGTCATGGGCACATAATAAGCATTTTTATCAAGTAATTTGAAAGAAGGGGACCTCCTGGACAATGTGTTTAGAAAAATGAAAATTAAGTTATATCAAGATGGAGTCCAACTAATTTTAAACTGATACAGAGTATATGAAATTTGCCAAAAAGAGGAATTAATTTTCCTTAGGGAAAAACAAAATAGATCACATTTAATGAAGACCAAAGATTATCTTCCTATCTACAAACCTGCTTATTATATTTGACAGTTTAAAAACTTATCAGATAAGAAAATCTCCAACTGAAAAAATGATCTGCAATAAAACAATGGTTACTATAGCCTTTATCACTATTCTCAGAAATCCATACATTAACTTGATAGTCTGATAGTTGGATTGCTTTGGACATTTAGATTGATATCTTATGTCAGTGCTGATTAGTGGTTAAATACATAATATCCAAGGCAATAGGGTTATGTTTCAGCTTTTTATCAGAATTGTATGTAGGATATCATTAACCTTGTAATATATCATGGAACTCTTACAGACTCCTGCTTTCTTATACAATATAAACGTTTGGTAGTTACATACTTAGACGGCTGGTTTTGTTGTTGTTGTTTTCTAACAAGGAGGTCAGACAATGAAGCCCTGCCATGACATCTTGTGGATTATAAATTCATATATTCTACTAATTTACATCACACCAGACTAATTTGCTTTTCAAAATTTTCTAGAAACATTGGCAGCTGTCTGTAGGACACAGTAATTACAAACTGAATATGGTCATGTTTCTTTACAAATGTGCAGAAATAAAACAAGCAAGAAACAGAATATACCTTAAATTCTAATATGCCTACGGTATATTACTATAGTCAATTTGAATGCTTTAATATGATTAAAGCACTCGGAAAGTAGGCGGAGTTTCGGACATGGAAGTAGCTCCTTCCGACTTTTCTTATTTACTACCGCACACTAAATAGAATATAGAAATAGAAATAATATCAGTATAAATACATCAGTCGCATGAAACAGTTTTGTTTAAGAACCTAAATATTATTTTTATAAGTAAGCCTTAGAATACCTTCACCTTGCTTTCTTTTAATAAGGCCAAGAAATTCAGCATCAACAGTCATACAATGTTTTGATTCCAGGAGACAAAACAATGAATGAAAACGTTTACGTCATCACACTGACGTCATTACTCCACGTTAAAACGTTGTACAGTTCAAATTAACGGTACGCATTAAAATCCATTGTCCGCTTTGTTAGGTTCTGAATCTGACGTCTTCTGCATAATGTCACAGTCACATTTTTTTTCAAGGGAATTTCATGAACTGCATTTCGCAGGGGCAGTAAACCATTTCCTGGTAAAGCACAAGTTTATATTTTGGTAAATATTGATCAAAATAAAAAAAATTAGGGTTTTTTTTTTTCAGAAAATATTTGAAAACCATAATAATTTAAATTAATAAGGACTAATAGGTGGTGTGGTGGCCGAGTGGTTAACGCTCTGGACTACCAATCTGGAAGTCGTCGGTTCGATTCTCGGCCGGGGCACCAGATATTTCAGAAACGCTTTTCAGTGTTTCCCACCTATCTGAGATGAACTGGTTAGAAACCCAGAGGTAGTCTCGCGTGTATCGGTGCTATACACCGGGCACGTACAAAAGAACCAAGGGGTCTATTTGTAAAAGAGCTAGGGTCTGGTACCCGGATTCCCTTGTATCTGCTTCTGTCTCTAAAATAAAGGACCACAATGGAAATAAGAGCTTGCTCTTTATTGTGTTATCCTTGGTACTTGGTACTGAAATAAATACATACATACAAACTAAACGATCAGACCAGAAGAACATAATAATAAAGCAAAACGTATACCGTAGGCAATTCTTTACAAACTATGCTCAATTTGTTTAATTACATGTACATGTATTCCATGTCTGTTTAATTTTATTTAATTATGCATTTTATTATTTCAATTATAATTAATCTCTTAATTATTCCAATTATATCTTTTTAGTCTCGTTTCATTACACTAATTTATTTTTTTTCTAATTTTGGCTAATCATATCAATTTATATCCGCTCTAGAGTCACGATGGGGTGAGACAAACCTGCTGTACTGCTAGATCTATGGCTTAAAGGTAGTAAAATGAAATATTTGAAGTACTTAATGTTGGATCGAAACACAGTGTGCCAATACACAGCTATGCTCATGTTCAAGTCCCAACTGGAGCAGCTGAGATCTAGACCAGAATTTGCACAGTAACAAGATGCAAGTTTTGTCAGACAGCTAGGAATTGGTTTTCAAGAATTTTATATTGTTATAGATAGATACAATTGTATCAGATATACACCCAGCAAATGCAAAATGAGTCCACCACAGTACTTCCATATAAGAAGTGTCCTCAACATGGGCAAGGTCTTTCAAATAGTATGGTCCAGAAACGCCCTCTATAAATGTCTTATCGTACTGATAATCTTGTCTCGGTTATCGATTTTTACCTGGAAGCGTTTATCACACCATGCATTTATCACGCCGAGCGGAGTAAACTGGTATTTGTCCGATAGTTGTATGCAAAACTGCCCGTCATTGTGTCATTTAAATATCACATTTAATAACAAAAATGGTATAATTGGAAAGCTGATGAAATTTTCTGTAAAACTGAAATTAAAACCTCTATATATAATTAACTTTTATCTTTAACGCGAGTTAAACACGGTCTATGCTATTCCGTCTTGCGCGTTTTAGCGATGGATGGTAATTTGACTCGCGATACTGGTCTTACAAAACTGTACGTTATTATGTTATCAAATAAAAAAACGAAAATCTAATTCATATCCGTTGAAAAATAACTCTTAATTTACATTTTAATTAGCAATTTTCCATCATTTGACCCTAAATATACAGTGAAAACCTGTGCACAAAATATCACCGTATCGCGAAAAAAAATCACCACTGATGCCATTTTAGATTTTGAACGGATCTAACCGTCCCAGAAAATTAAATAATGGGTGAAATACAAAAATCTAAGACATAACAGACGTACATTAGACTTAAATCTATGAGAAAAAGATGTAACATCAATCCCATGAACACCATGCAAGTAGGAAAGAAGCGCTAAAATTAGGTCGGTTTTCGGCTTTTGGTCATTTGTGAAAAAACCCGTTCGTATGAGGTCAACTTTCCAATGCGTAAATCCACCTAAAAGGAAACATCGGTAAAATATAATATCATGTAATGATAAGGGAATGCATATATTGTATTAAGGATCACTTTGTTAGTCAATTTGATTGGTAAAATATCGAGATATACGGAGATATAAAGTATCAATATTTTCTTTCTTTTGCAAAATTGCGGGTACCCGGATGTTTGTCACGTGATCCAAGGCAGGTTATTTATCGTATTACGCTCGTTTCCGGACCATACTACTTGAAAGACCTTGACATGGGAGAACAACATCATTTTTGTGACTGCCGCCACATACAACTACAGTCAAACATGTGATTAAAGGCTGGTCAAGTGAAACCATGAAAATGGCCGTTGTTTACAGCTGACCTTTGTTCAGACGTGTGGGCAGTTGTGATAGTTTCTTCATTCTAAACATTTTTTATCAAGTTTCATCATCACTTGCTATAAGCATTAACCGAATAATGATCTATCCGAATTTTGTGCATTATGGTTTCATATTCTGCAAATGGTCACAGTAGACAAATCAAATACAAAATGACTTTTTATCGAAATATACAAATGCAGACTTTAGTTTATCAACATTAAAATACTTTAATAAGCCAGAGACTGTGAAGCTGATCACTTTTTTGAAACAGAAAACGATTATTTTATTAATGCAGATTATGTCCCTTTGCTTTTGTTTGATTTCACTGCCAATTGTGAATAAAAGAACAACAGCTAATTTACAAGACTGAAGTGTTTTTTTTGGTTCGATTGTAATAAATCAAACAATTCAGTAAACGTGAATGCATTATTTAGCTGTAACAATCAATTATTATTTAGTTACACAAACAATTATGAAAACTGCAACTCCAAATTGTGAAGATGTTCTGCATCAAGCAATTAAAAGAGCCGATTTTTGGCAATTAACAGACAGTTTGAACAGATTCATAACACCTGTGTGCTTCAGATGTGATGGTGACAATTAAATGTTAGCACCTCTTTTCACTATCAAAAACATCTTTGATTATTGCCACACTTTTTGAGAAGCAAACAACTTTACAAGAAACAAAATCTCTTGATTATGCTGGCTGCGAAAATTTCAGTGGCCGTTGTTCGCATCACAGACCCGATGACGAGATGCTTTTTGACTGGCCGCTGACCTCGGACGGCAGGTGACCACTATTCCCAGCCTTTTTGTGAGCAAATTTGGATGGCGGATATTCAGACTGGTCGTATGTCAGTTTGACTGTACATACAATACTGTTAATGCTTGCACCTTACATATCTCATAGATCTATCGAAATGTCATCTGGCTTTTATTAGCTAAGATTAATTCTGCTACCATCCACTGATTTTTTACCATAGTTTAAAGCAGACTGTTGAAGATTAAGGACAAGATTTAATCTTTCTAAAACTTTGTTAGAACAGTTTCTTTCCAGAATCTGTGACAAAGCTACTTTAACACCATAGTGATTTTAATTTAAATCAAAAGAATAAGTTAAATTCTCAGAAACGCACATGTCAGGATGTTTAACTAAACTATCTGAAACAAATTTTAGATTTCTAGGATTGCAGGTTATAATTGCAAGGCAATGATCTAAAATGAATTTTCTTTAACTTTTTGCACATATGATTTTGCCACGACTAGTATTCAAACAAAATTCTTGCTGTAAAATATTCCATTTCTCTAGTTTGTATACTAAACAGCAAAAACATATTTTGACTGTCGTCTTACTAAAGACTGCTTTAAAATAAGACAAAATAACATTATTGACTGGAAAGCCTGCTACTGACAACATCCATCATAAACACATCATTGTTTTAGTCTCAAACTGTCATGTAAATGGTGTACAAGTGGAATACATTATACAGGAGTTTCATTTAGCTGAAGAGAGACTTTGTCTTAAATTGATACATGTACCAAGTTTTTTGTTATTATTTAAAGTTATCAATTATTGACACCATTAATGAATTATTAAGTATTCTAAGTTCTGAATAAGTAGTGTTTAAGTCTGAAAAAGTCATGTGGAACATGCTATAAATAACACATCGCATGACAATTAAATCACTTCCATTACTTCTTTCATCCTCTCTTGAAAGTTTGTTGCTACCAACAGTACAAGAGAGTCCTAACTAACGTAACAGAGATTCCATTAGCCTGTTTACAAGACAAACAAACACCTGAGAACTGGTTTGACGTAATCAGTACAAAGACTCATGTATAGTTAATTGTGACGTCTGCAGCCAAATTAATTTTTTTTGCTGGAACTATACTATAGTGTACCTGCCAGTGGGTTTTTTGTGTTCTATTATAGGTTTGTCAAACATACCATCTGCTAAGGTCAAATCAAAAAATGAAATGTATTCCAATAAAACTCTAGGTGTGGAATGGCTGCTATTTTCTTAGTAACCAGGATCCAGTAGGTGAGGTATTAACTCAGAAACAACAAACGAAATACGACATATTAGTTCTAGTTTCTGTTTTTTGTAATGTACCTCTACTGTTAAGTTATGGCAAATGATTCAAAAGTATTTCTGTGTTACGTAGATGTAATTACGGTAGCTACCTATAAACAAAAGAACATGTTCATAATAATGTTCCTACTATTGTACATCTTGTACAGGTATCCAGAATAGACTTTCTCCATGATAAATAACCAAGACGCATTTACAAAACATCTAAGTATAAATATCAACAAGTTTTGACCTAGGTTTTGGCACAGATTATTGTTACCATCCACAGTGATCAACTAGAGTTTGTCCTGACGCACTAATATATATAGCTCCTACAAAGCAAAGAACTTCTTTAATAAACATTTATTATTCAAACAAATTATTTGTATTTTACATGCACTCTTACAAATTCAATATTTTTCTTTCTTCTGCAAAATTTCAACATGCAGAAGTACATTAATGTTGTCTGTCCTGGGAAAGTCAACAAGTGTCCGAGGAGCTGAAAGATATAGTGCATGGTCAGTCTAACAAACCCCACAGAAAAAACGTACAATGGTATTGGTCATTTTTTTTTTATGAAGCTAACATATTCCATGGAAAAACATCAACTGCAGCTGTTTTACTAGGGTGTATATAATTGAAAATGTCATTTCATGGCTTATAAATTGCTTCAACATCCATCAAAAGGTCACTCTATGGTTAAACATTGTCCAAATTTTGCCCAATGGTTTAGACTCAGATTTCATACAATTTACCAACAAACTGAGTTCACTGACTGTAAATGAGGTGTGACTTACACCACTCCTGCATGTTCACCACATTTTTCTGCTAGGCTAAAAGTACATGTGCACCTTAATAAATTCAAGCTTTTTTTTTTTGGAACGATGTTTCTGTGGGTTTGTTTTAAAATTACATTCACTGGGACAATTATGTGCATAAGATGAAATGATGGCACCATTTGAAGACAGAGCATTACTTTATTGGCAACTTGCACAGTCTGTTCCATAACTACAGTCTAAAACCTATAATTCATTTCTTAAAGTCTGACTTCTTTTATTGAAATAAATAGATAACAAACTAAAAGAAAGCATCCAATCGTATGTGATATACTACTGAGATTTGTTCTGTTGTGATAAAGTATTATATACATTGTAAACTAGCAAACAGCTGCAAAAATACAGAATTCTACAGTCACAAGGCAGATCAAACTTGAGACCTGTACAAAGGAACTCTATAAATCTCTAAAACACAAACAATAAATGCAGCTTGTCATGTCAAGAGCTCCATTTCTGACTGGAAATAAAATTATTCATAATTATTTTGAAAGTTACATCTGAACTAACAATACACAATCCTCAAACAAGAGGGCCAACATGGCCCTATATCACTCACCTGACTACACTAGCTATAATACAAGGGGTCATAATTTTAACATAATTGGTAGATGTCCACTACACAATGCTAGTAACATTCCAAATATCTAAGCTCTGCCTGTTTTCCCTATATAACCTTAAGTGAAATCAAGTGACCCCCTCCCCCACTCCCGGGAAGGGTTAATTTTGACCTTGGGGTCATGATTTGAACAATCTTGGTAGAAGTGTAGAGGCATTTCTACATGCCAAATATCTAAGCTCTTGGCCCTGGAGTTTCAGAGAAGATTTTTTAAGTTTTTCCTAAATAAGCCTATGTAAAACCAAGTGACCCCCTGGGTGGGAACAATTTTGATCCCGGGGTCATAATTTGAACAATCTAGGTAGAGGTTCACTAGACAATGCCACATGCTAAATATCTAAGCTCTATGCCTTGTGGTTTTTTGTGAAGATTTTTAAAGTTTTTCCTATTTGTTGCCATAGCAACCAGAGTTCTTGATGGAATGGAATTCTTTGAACAACTTTGATAGAGCCACATTCAAGGAACATCCCTGCAAAGTTTCATCAGCATTGGCCCAATGATTTTAAAGGAGATGTCATTTGAATGAAATGGTGGACAGACAAGGTATGACGTACTACATACGAGGTACAACAGACCCCAGATGGTGAGTGATCCTAGAAGTGATTCTAAAAGAAATCTAAATTTATGTTTTTTATACACACTGAAAATAAAACAAGGTTAATACAGTCAATCTCTGATAGAACTGGATATAAGGAACAACTTTTCTGGGTTTGATTGTTTTCCTTTTTTATTTAATGTGAAAATGCCACATGGATATAACATATAATCCATTTTAAATGATCCAAAGAAGTTTGTTCTATACAGAGCTTACTGTAACTGGTGAATGTTCCACTGGGAAACCGAGTGAGCTTGTTTTTCATCTGTTTATACTTCACAGACTTTCTGGATTAAACAAGGTCATGATAGTAGTCCTATAGTAAACTTGTTACAGACAAAAAATGCTCCAGTATGATTAAAGTGACATTATGCGCATCTTACTGCACATAGTGTATTTTTTGTGACAGTTTTTTAAAATCAATTTTTGGTTGCTGTTCATTTAAATGTGTTAAATCAATGATTATGCCGCATTAGTATTTGAAGTTGGTGCTTTAGATATAAAAAATCGGACTGATAAAATGATAGTTGATTGTGTCATTGTTGATGTTGGTAGAGATTTCGGCAGTGGAAGGGAAGCAACTCCTTCATGCAGTTGTTCTTTTCTTAAATTGACTCTCCCAGTCAAATTTGGAAAGTTATTATTTCATACTGGTAGCATGAAACGTTTGGTGTATTGGGTTAAAAGCAATTATTTCCTCTACGCTTTTGTACACACACCATATTCAGCTGGATTTTTACTTGAACAAAATGCGCATAATGTCACTTTAAGATACTTTTACATAATCAACTTTCAGTGTATGAATATGCCTTCTATTGTAAAGTATTAGATCTTCTCTAGTAAACAGGCTCTATTCTGTTTATGCAATGGTTGTAAATGCAATCTGTTATATCACTGTCATATTATCCTAAATTAACTGTACATGACTTGATTAAGCCCAGATGTGAGAAAACCAAAACTTGAAAAGGTCAAGTAACCAGTAATCATCCAAATTAGCTTACATTTGTCATAAAACTGTCCACATACCTTCACTGATAGTACAATTCATTTAGGATAATGTAACAGTGACAAAATATCTGTATACACAAGTTTACAATCATTGCATAAAAAAGGAAGATCATGCGTGCAAGGATATATTTAATCCTTACAGTCATTACCAAATGAATTTACACAATGATAGTGGATTCTTTTGTTGTATCACTGTTAAATTATCCTAAATGAACAGTACAGCATTACAATATACAAAATCTTCTTTTCACAATGATTGTAGTAACTAACATGTGCTGCAACTCCAGGTGGATTATGTTAACACAGCGTGGCTCAATCTGTCCCAGTAATGTTAATATATACAGTCACTGTGCCAGATTATTAAGTAGGCAGTTCCTTAAGAACTATAACTTGGCATTTGAATATTGTCTACATCAGATCACTATTTCATTGTGCGTTTCTTTGTAAACTGAACACAACTTGGGGAAAGGTTCTATGTGATATCTCTTCAATGATCTGTACTTTAACTTATGTTGACAAATCATTTTGAAAAAAACAACACCAACTTGATGTTCTGATGTAGACAATGTTCCATTTACCATTAGCTACATACTTTAAACTAAGTCTTAACTTTTCATTGACACATTTTAAAAATTCAAGACAGAAATCAGCAATGTACATACCCATGGTAAGGATGCTTTTGGGTCTTTTGAGAACTGTCTTTGCATCTTGTGTGAGTACATGGAGATTTTGTTTTACTACACAGTTCTCAGCTCCAAGGATTAGATATGGCGTCTGTTTCTCATTCACTGCAAAAATACAAACATAGTATATAATGATAATAAATAATAATATATACAGTGTGAATGTTTAATACACAGTGTAAAAGTTTTTTTTGTGCAATTTGACCTGGTAAGTACTTCCTAGTAACAACAGGCACTTCAGTGAAGATGTAAAAACACCAGCTGTACTGGTATTCTATCGTAGAGACACCTTTACCAATAGTAATGAAGTCTTTGGCAAATGTATATTTCTAACCCAATAAGTGCCATCTAATTCTTGTGCCAGACCTTTATTTCTGCTATGGCTATATCATAGCCAAGCACATCAAACTGGTTTGACATGACTGAAAAATCTCTAAATATTTGTTAAAATAGTAAATAATCGTCTTAGATCTATACACTTCAGCATAAGAAAATTATTTTATTATTGATGCATGAAAATGAATATTAAGATGACTGAATCCATTTCACCTTTGTTCATGCAGGCTGCTGTCATTGTAAGTACACTTTGTGTTAAGTATGATAATGTAGAAAGGGCAGCAAACCTGAGAGATAGGTGCAGTAATGTACAAAGAAATATTAATAGTGACTCTACTGGTTGCATTAATGTTTGTGTCTCTGGTTTCTGAAACACTGCAATTTAAGGAAGTTGTTAAGAAATTTGAACATTGACAATTCACAACAAGCTTCATAAGAACTTCTGACAACATGAAACGTAGGATTATATAAGCTTTCTTTAGGGTCATAGCTGAAATGCTAAAAACAACACTTCTTAATATTCCTGCAGACCAGCAGTTTGTCTTGTGTCATACAAACTTTGTAGCAGTGTTGTTTGCTTTGTTAGAATGTGGACACAGCACAACAACCTTTCATACATTGTGACTGCCACAAGGTCAAAGACTGTCAGACCTTCTATAAACATAATAACTAGTCTGTCAAAGACAGCCATTCTCTCACAGACATATATAGTTTACCATTATATTGCTGCAGTCAGTTGGATGCCAGAATATCCTATACTGTATCCAATAAAGACATTTTAATATTCATACATCTGATATTGTTGATGATCATGTAATTATTTAAAACAGAGACTGATTATGAAATGAAGCAAGAGATTTCTCAAACAATGACATAGCAAAACAATAAACCTTCACAGTTTTATCTTCTTTAAATGACTAAATCAGAATCACTGTACTATAAATGGAATGGAATGGAAATTGTTGGCTCAAGTATTTAAAGGGTTATTAAAAGAATGGCATTTAAGGACAGACCCATTCTAGTTACCCAATTAAAGAGCTTTTCTAATGAAGATGAAGGAGAGGCTGCTGACTGGGACTGATTGAAAAAGCCCCACAAATACTTTTCACTGAACAAAGAAGTATAGGGGAACATTTTTCCCACCCATTCTCTGTAATAGTATTATCTTAACTGCTGATTTCTAACATAATCAAATCCTGGGAAACAAACCAATTAACTGTGTAGACCAAAGTTAAAGGGCTGGCCATAAATGTCAGATGACTGCTGCATGTGACACTGAAACCCCTGTTTACCATACAGTACACTCTTTGCAGAGTTAACACAGCGATGCATGGCAACAATGTGTTCCTTTATTCTGTTACAGACAAGGCCACTGGCGCATGGCTTCTTGTCTTTTTATTAGAGGAGTGTTTAGATAAGTTTTAGTTAATTCATTTTGGCTCAACAGTGCAACAACTCTCAAGTCATCTTAAAGCCATACTGGTGTTATTTTGCCTTGCATTTACTCTTCAATGGCCATATAACAAATTATGTTGCTTTAATTATTTCATCAGCCTATCTTAAGGTAATAAATTGTTGCTACATGTGACTGTACTTGGTTTTAGGCAGGTATAATGTGCCCAGGTACCAACCACTCACATGTGCAGTGACATATAAATAGAGCTGACCAGTCTCCTGATTTGATTGACCTACAGAACAGAGAAGTGAAAAATGTAATACTACATGGCACCAAAGGACCCTGTTATTTCTGGGCCATTTTACATGTGTTCAAACTATAAAAAACAGTAACAGTGAGAAAATATACAAACATACTAAACCAGATGTTTTGGCACTTGCTGTACACTTGTGGTATTTTGCGAGTCAGTAGCTTTAAGCTAGCACACCAATTTTCATAGTGGGTGGAGCGCATGTTTTCAATTTTACTTTTTTATCTTGTTAATACGTGCACTTACTGTAGAAGTATGTGAAAATAAAAAAGTAAAAAATAATGGATTACAATGAAAAACACAAAAAGATACATTTTAAAATAATTGTTCGTTCACGAACAAAGACTGTGACAGAATCAGTGGAAATAAATAACTAAAACATAGTTTGTATGGCTATCAACAAACTCTTGCTTTGTTTAACTTAGAAAAATACTAAATTTAACCACAATTCGGAAACAAGGCAATAAAAGAATACGGCTATCAAGAAATTTTTCAGTATGTCTAACCGAATTAGTGTTGCAGCACAAAATTCTTTCATCACAAACTTCATGTATGTACAGTATATGTAGTAAACATTGGTTTCATTACCACAAACAACAAACAGAGACAACATCTCAAATCTGCGATTGTAACTCTGATTCTGTGGGAAACCAAACTGACTCAGTGAGTCACAAAGCAGAGCTCTCTGAGAGTAAAATGGAGTAAATTTATAAACACACTAATCGCTATCCACCCTGTTTCTTCAAAACAAATTTTGCAGAAAGACTTGATGAACTTTTCCGATATGTTGTAGGTAGCAGAAGATTAGCTGTTCAAAACAACGATCAAACAGAAAACACCAGATGCAAGGAGACGTCCTCTAAGTATTTCTAATCCGATGAAATAACACTGACAGTCATAAAGCATAAAGTCAGGCATTTTATTCATATTTTTATTTGAGGGGGGCGTGGGGCATTGGTGCAAAGGCAACTTCATATAATTTTGGCCTTTTACTACTTAAGGTGATGAATAACCCAAATGTCATCATCTTGATAGGTCTCCAGATAATTACTGACAAGAAAATGAAACAAGGGAGATCATGAAGAAATGAGGCAATCTAGAGTTACGGTAGTTTGTCAGGCTACACATGTGTTCCAAGGTGCAACTAAGTACCATTCCATGTATTTGAAATATTGAATTTTGAGGCTGAATGTGACGGGATGGGATGTGACATCCTAATGATTTTAATAAAGAGTGACAGTAACATAACAAGTTTTTCTATTAACTAGATAATGACGTCTTAGCCTTTTAATGTTACATTTTAAAATTGCTTGATTGCAGTAATCTTTTTTAAGTCACTACAAAACATCCTTAAATGGATCCAAGACAAATTTCAAAGCATAAATTTAAAAGTTTTTAAATTAATCATTGAAGGTTTAAACTCCTTTAATCATTAAATCGAAGACAAATAACAAAAAATATATTTGTTTGCTTAACCACTTTATCACTAAATTCTGTTTATTTTCACAAACATTTAAAGTACACCAAGAAAAAATTTCTCGCCAGAATTTTATAACCAAATTTAGAAAGCATCAGTAAGACAAACATTTTATAAAGCAGGAAATATTCAATGGAAGCTTTTAATTTAAAGATGGAAGCTTTTAATTTAAAGCAGAATAGTAAGCAAAACCATTTAATGAAGCAAAACTCGAAAACCCTTTCCATTAAGCGGAAATCATTGAATCTCCGCATCTTAAATTTAAGCTACACCAAAAAGATATGGTGAAATGAAGAAATCAGTTACACTGCTCATGATCAAGCATGTGAGATGTTGCACAGGCAACTTGTTATTTTACAAGGTAAGTGAACATTTAGTAATTTAACAAGGTAAGTAATCACGCATGCTGATGGCTAATACACCTGTGATAATTTCGGCTATAATTTTTTACTTTAGGATTAGCTGTCAAGAAAATCAACAGGATTGCTGTACAAATCGACTGCAGACTGTAAAAAAATTAGTTCAGTTAAAAAATAATTATAAATGCAATCATAGTGAAAGAGAAAACATTATCTTCATTAGATCAAGTTAAAACAACCTAAATAGATTCATACATTATCTGGCACCTCATTTGAGACTGATGGTTAGTTTGCAAAAATAACTAAATTTAATTCATAGAAATTTCCATAGAAATATTGAAAATTGATTTCATTACATTTATAACAATATAAAATTTAAACAGTACTTCTTGCACTGTACATTCATATTTACCACTTACTGTATTTGGTTTTTGTGCCATTTATTTACGGAATTCAGTTAGGCCATCGCCTTTGAATGTGTTGATCTGAAACGGGAAAATACGATAGTACGATGACGATAATGCAATATACTCTCGTGTATTCACCATCGTACTGTTGCATTGTAATATCGCGTTTTCGTTATCGTACTGTCGCACTATCGGGTTATCATCATCGTACTATCGCGTTATAATTATTGTACTGTTGCATTATCATCATCGTACTATCGTGTTGTAATTATTGTACTGTTGCATTATCATCATCGTACTGTCGTGTTATCATTATTGTACTGTCGTTACTGGTAGATCTAACTGATTTTATTGTTGGAGAAACTTGTAGGCCTATATACAATATTTTTCAGATTCAAGCATTAGTGAAATTCTGAAGCAGCTTGGGTGCAGGGAGTATGTTAATTAAGACTTTTCTTTGTATTTTCAAATGTGTAAATTGATATCTTTATTTGGAACTGCCTCTGGTCAGCAGTAGGCTGTAGAAGTATCTGGCTGCTGTCCCCAGACTGGTGGGTACGGCGTATTGTTATCTTTGTCTTCTATATTCTTTTAGCTTTTTCTTTGATATTCTCTGTCATCTCTTTGATCTTTTTGTACATTGTTTATATTATCCACATACAAGAAATTACCTTGTCAACCAAAAGGTGTGTTTCTGGTGCTATAGCTTAATCTCCTCCATATCTGATTTCAATAAGCAAGTATGTCCTTTCTTAAAATGAGTTTGTATAAACTCGTCCATTTGTACTTCTATTTCTGAGCATGCACATGCACACCGGAAGGCAATAGTATGATAAAAATAACCGACAATACGACGATGATAACACGACAGTAAGATAATGATAACGTGACTCTATGATGATGATAATGCGACCATACGATAATGATGATAACGTGATAGTACAACAGTATGGTATTATGATGGGGAAAACGCAACAGTACGATGGTGAAAACACTACAGTATATCACGTTATCATCATTGTACTATTGTATTTTTGCGTTTTTGTTATCGAGCTATTGCGTTATCATCATCGTGTTATCGCGTTTTTGTTATTGTAGTTTCGTGATTTGGTGTTTTCATCATCGTACTATCGAGTATCACATTTCAGATCAATACCAACGAAGGCAAGGGCCCTAACGGAATTCCGTTTAGCGCTGTAACACATTCTGTAGTTATAGGATATAGCCAACTCAGTTTTATTTTAGCCAATTTAACTTTTTGTAGCCAATTTTTGTATGGCTAGATGCCAGTGCAAGCCCTCTGGTAGACTGAACTTTCTGGCTATAGAAAGTTACTGAATTACTTGATTAATTTTTCTTGCCAGCTCGTATCATTGTCTTGCATCACTTGTCTACAAACATGTGACCTGTACCGACTATGAGCAGCTTGTAGACTAGTCAGTAGGGGTGTCACGTTTACACCTGTACACGGAAACGTTTCGATTAGCAGTAACTTGGGTATCCGTTTACACATAAAATAACACATACAACAGCTTAGTTAATAACATTTACCTTATTACTGAACCGGACTACGTACTACAACTTATATAATTCACATGATTGAAAATATATGTATTATATATGGTCGCTGAATTTGTATTCATGTATCGGAGCGATCTGGACATCTACATAGCTAAATGATTACGTATCTAAAACGGCAGACATATTTAAACAGGTATGTAATATTTGTTACTTCAAGGAATATTGTTTTGAACGCAGCATGTATGATGATTTACTGAAACTGATGTAAACAACGTGTAAAGGGATCCGTTTCGTTTAGTGATAGACGTGTACACGTTTACCAAATTCCCTAAACGTGACACCCCTATGACTAGGTCATTGTCTACATAGTACACATTTATTAACATCAGGTACGAAGTGGTACTTTCTAAGTGCACAATCCAGCCTTTCAAGTGTACAGGGTCAGGGCTTATTTTAATGTTCTACTCGGAGGCCTACTATAGAACATTTAATGGTGAAAATTAAACCTAGGAAGCCATTAGTCTAGTTTCTTTAATGTCAGACAAAACTGTGAGAAGGCAGACACTTTTAATTCCAAGAGATTGTGACAATCTATTCCATATCAATCATTTTCTACTTTTGAATTTTAAAGGAATCTGAGAATTAATCATGTTGTGAAATTGCAGAATTTAAAATATGAAACTTGGTTTGATCTTGTCAATTATGTAATGTATTCTGTCATTCAAATCCATTAGGCTGTAACACAGAAAAATTTGGCTGTCCAATCATATCGCAGCTTTTGTTACCGTAACTCACATCAGATTCTTCTTGTAACTTATAGTCAAGAAAGTTGCTGGAATTGTAATAGAATTGCACTGAAAACTCGTGCTGAGTGATTCATACCCAGCGTGAGCAGAGTGTGCAAAACACATCTCACTAGTAGGTACAATGTTCTTACATTGTGTGTATGACAAGCAAACTGTTACACATAATTACCTCAAGAAAATCTCCAACAGTTTGTCAGCTCTCTACAGAACTCAGTGCCAACAGTTTTTCCACAAGCTTTGGAGAAGTGTAGCACAGTTACAGGGCGGCTATAAAAATTCAGCTGCCTTTACTATAAACAGGTTGCTAAACTCTCAACATATGATAATCAAAGCACTAAAAATACTGAAAGACTGACAGATTTTATTACAAATATCAGCTTCTTCTCTTACACAAAGTTTTGACTTGGTCACTTTGGTAGAACTGGAAAAATAACCGCAATTCTTACATTAACTTTAAAAGTACAAAATTAATGTTTGTTGTTTTTTTTTTAAATACGTTTTTGAGACAATGTTTCCTACCATTCTGTTACTACGTTCTGCTGGAGTTGTGATATAAATTTTCAGATAAGCTAATTTGCAGAAGTATAGCAATAAATGCACAATCATGCATATAATTGCTTACTGAATAAATACATGGTTGCATGTTTTCAGATACTTAGTAGAACCCATCTTTTTTAATAGCAATGAGTTGCTTCTTCAAGTGGCAAAGAAAAGACCTAGGTGCAAAATTATAGCATATAGTAATGAGAAAAGGACAAGCTGAATCAAGAGTATGGATGGATACAAAACTGTACTTGTTTTTGTTTCAGACAACATAGTTATTTCGTGATACTTTAAAAAGGGAAGAAACCATGTATTTACTATTCTATCTTTGGTGTGGAATGTATATACGGGTACCCATGGGTAACTGACGATCAGGTACCCTGATCCAAAATATCTACCTGTCTATGACTTCGTTGAATCCCACATTAGAGACTATACAAATTAAAAACACATGGATATATAACTTATGAACACAGATCCTTAGTCCTAAGTTATACCAAACTATAACTGTAATATCCCACACATATAGCCTCAATGGTGCTGAGGTGTTGTTGAACCAAGCCAATCAATCAATCAATATGGACATGTGATCAGAGATAAATCTTTGGATATGTATTTCTGGTTTGGCATAGAAACACCTTTTGGCACAATATGTCAAGCCTATAAACATGAAACAACAGTAAACCATACCTATGAAAATTGTTATTTTCTTTACTAGGCTACTAACATTCATTCATATCATTTTGAACACTCCAAACATTATTATGCCAGGACTGCAATACTTCAGTTCAGCATATCATACTATTATGTGAGACTTGTCAGTATTGTTTATGCGTCGTGGAAAAAACAAAACAATTTCTGCTGCAATGTGTGTATAGCCTAAGTGGCATAGTTTGTTGTTGACTGTAACTTCTGTTTATAATATCAGCACCAACAAGAAGCTTCACATCCTTCCTCTTGTGTGAGCCAACATCCAGCCATTAACATAATACAACTTTCTCTATTGTTTGGGAGGGGAGCTTCTACTTTGACCGTAGTTTTCTCTTTGACTTGCTTTATGACAAGGAAATAAGAAGAATAGCCAAACTCTGTGACAGTCATATTTTCTTGAAAAATCGACATCTCTTTAAAATTCTTGTTATGTCTCATTTTCATCCTTTTGACTGCCATGGCAACATCAGTTTTGCATGGAATAGAATTCTTGGACTCCTGGAGGAACATCCTGTGAAGACTGATTGAAACTGGCCATGTGATATAGCAGAAGAATGTCATAGGAAGCAAAATGCCGATGGAAACAAACTGGACAAGGTGACATTGAAAAATCCTGCAAGCTCACCAACATCAGTATAGGCTTAGGAGAGGTACAAAGCTTTTATCCTAAAAACGAAATGGATATATCTGACTGACTGATACAATTTGAAGTTTAAATTACTGCTGCAAAAGCTTCACAATGATAATTGATCTCTTCTAACACAGTATTCAGGGAATCAAACAGAAATTTAAGAAGAGTCTGTCAAGAAACAATGTCAATACAGTCATTACAGATTTGCCAAGAACTCTAAATTATCTAGAATATAATTATATGATGCATGCGACATGATAAAAGAGGAATTCTTAACCTCTTTGATTTTCTAGAAAAAAAACTTTATTAACTTTATTTTCAGGCTGCCAAACTGTCAAATCTGTAAGACAGAAATAACTGTCATGTAGTCTTCTATGTAGCAATTACAATGAATCATCTGAGCCCTGCTGTAGGAAACCCAACATTTAGACATGGTAAACAAATGACTGTGTATCAATAATAACAGTCTAAGCTCCATCAGTCTGTATCTGTTTGTCTATATTTACTTAATTACTATACACAGGATTAATTACTGTGAGAAGAACACTACATATTGTTGTTCCCTGGAAAATCATCTCACACTACTATACATAGGAAACGGTGTGACAGTCTAACTACTTGGTGTGACAGTCTAACTACCTTGGTGTGACAGTCTAACTACCTTGGCGTGACAGTCTAACTGTGTAACACACAAAAGAAAAACGACATACTAGCTGATATTTTGAGATATTCTTGCTGTTATTGAAAGGAAACCTTGGTGACATTCCAGCTTTTATATACAGGAAACCTCTGTGACATTCCTGCAGTTATACCCGGAAAATGTTGGTGACATTTGTGCAATTTTAACCATGTAACCTTTGTGACACTTCTGCAGTTATACCCAGAAAACATTGGTGACATTCCTGCAGTAATAAACAAAGAACCTTTGTGACATCCCTGCAGTTACACTTGGAAAACATTGGTGACATTCCTGTGGTTACACACGGGAAACCTTTGTGACATTCTGGCTGTTATCGTGACATTCCTGCAGTTACACTAGGAAACCTTAGTGATATTTTAGCTGGTATACAGTTGGTTTCCAGAGTACAGTCAAAGATTGATCTGTTTAAATAACAACTTGATCAGTTATGTCAGCATATGGTGCAGCTCAGCCATTTTCAAGTGTTTGGTGACTGCTTATACATTAAGAAAGGCAGTAGTTCTGCACCCAACCCTTTACGACTTAAGCAATCTATTCAGTTGACAGTTTCTAAAAGTACTAATTTAAGACTTTGGCTGCAACTTTCAAACTTATTTCACTTTGAAATGTTTTTCACCACTGTGATTTCATTTAAGTCCACAAATACTTAAAGCATTCCACAAAGTCTGAGCAGAGAACATATTTTGTACAATCCCAGTGAAGTGAGCAGGGCCTGACAAGTAGCTGGCATGTCAGAATAACCTGTTAGGAGATCACTCATAGATTGTTTCAGACAGCTTTACATTATAACTAACGTGATTGGACCTCTGATAGGTAGGGAGTTGAATCATTTTAAATACATGAAAAATGTTTTAGTGGCACCCTGTCTGCTCTCCAGTAAAGGTTCTTTGAACAAATACCTCCTTCCTGCCACACCTCCTGTTCAACCATACTTATGTACCAGACTGCAAAGTTCCCCCAATTTATTTAAACTTAAAGAAATTTTCCAAAAACATATTACCATTAAAAACCCATCATTCCCTTAAAATATGTGTTTTTGCTGTGTTATCTAACATATTTTTTGGGACTTTTTCATGTTTTAAGTTATATTTCATTCATGTGACAGAAACTATCTATTCAGTTTGACATTACATAGCTTCCAGACTAGATTATATATAATGACATCATTCATCTCTGTGCTTCCTGTGCTAACCCTAATCTTAATTGAGCTGAATTGACATAAATTGTCAGAAAACACATAAAATGAGTGAGACAATGGTGCTTAACAACCAATGATAATGACAAGCCACCCCTTAGGTCAATGACCACCATTATTCCCGGTACAATGCTACTATAATTTACAATATTTTTTTCATAATTGGTACAACCAGTTGCTTTATACGTGCAATAATCAATGAATTGCAAATTTTAAAGGCTCATATAATGTTTTTCCCATAAAATGTATGAGATGTAAAAACATACCATGAGGTCAGCATATTATGTATAGAAAACATTTACACACAGTTTAAACATACAGAAATTGTCTCCAATAATAACAGGGAAGATGGACAGTCTAATTAATATTAATGGCGGTGAATTATGCATATCACAAGCTGCTCTGTGTTTGAAGTCATCAATATTTGTGCATGCTGGGATTGACCCCATTTTAAATATATATGAAAATTGTTTGTAAGGAATCCAAAAAAATAAAGGTTTCACATTGTACCACCATGTGTCAATTGTGTCAAATCAAAGATATTTTTAGAGGGTTATACTTAATAAAGACTAGAGGAAGGCACAGAATATAACCAAACTTTACAGATATGTGGGCTGATCGTATATGGCAGAATCATTTATCGCCAGCAGGATACATTTTACAACAGAGACACTGGCTCTCCTAAATATCATACAACTTTTCCTTAATCTATTTCTTCAGAAAACTTACTGCTCACTTTATTGGCCTTAATCATTTTGGAAGTGAGGAAGCCACATATTTCATTATTAAGTATTGTAAAACAGACCTTGTAACTGACATTATAAGATCCATATCTTGTCGGGAAATATTACATAGTATAATTTACCCTCTATGGGAGTAAAGAGATTTCACTTAAACAGTACCAGAAAACATAGTTATAGATGGATGTTTTGAGAAGCCATGGAAGCCTGACAGAATTCTCCCTGTTCAAACAAATCATACCAGCAAAAAATAAAATACAGAAAGAGTTATGGCTATGGTGCACACAGTACTAATGTAAGCAGTAATTTCATACAAATTTCAGGAAATAATTTGTTGGTTATTAAAAGACATGCAAGCAGAATACCTCATACAGCAACAATACAGGTTATAGGTACTCTGCCAAACTGTTTTTGAAATATTCCTTCTCTCTCAAAGTTTAATGAGGTTTTTGGCAGAGGTTCTTTTTATTTGTGTATTTGTATTTCTACAGTCATTGCCATCTAGTAACCCATAAAAAACCATGAAGCAGACCAGTTTGGCTCCAAGTTGTGAAATCGTGTCATTCTGCACATTTCTGTAGCAATCTTTATACCATTTCTGAAAACTTCAATTTTCCTCCTGCATTTTTGTCTCCATATTTATTTGTTGGCATTTATATGTAATGGATGAATGGTGTATACGGACTGATTCCAACATTGTCTTTCAATAATTTTATACTTAAACATCCATTAAAGTAGTTGCTTGCTAACAACTTTTGCTCAGCTTAAAACAGTTACAGTAATTCCTTCACCTCTACTAGACAAACTGGAGTGAATTCTAATTTAATTAACAAAAATTATGGGTAACATCACTTTTAAATAAGCTTTCATAAAAAAAATGCATGGGACTTGATTAGTAATACAAGAATCATGTTCAATCTAGCACCAGGATTTCACAAACATGGAGTAATAACTTGATTAGCAATGACAGAGTTTGGGTCCAATCAAGCACCAAGATTTCTGTGAGGGAAATCAGGATCTCTAGTTGTTACAGCCCACAAAAAGTGCTCAGTTCAGTGTACAACATTATTTTAAGAAATGTAATTTAAGCATCAGTCACTTAATCCTGTGTCACTTACTTTATACCTAAGTCTAGGAGAGTGAATTGATCATTCCAGTTATTTCAGACATTATCCTCTACTTCAACTGAGCCAGTTACTTCAGGATAATGTCATTCGTTACCAACATACTATATATCTTTTACTTCAACAATGAAAGAGAAAGAGCATAGACAAAATATACATGTTATAAATTGGAAAGCAGTCATAGTGAAGTCATTTTAACTATGTGTGTTTACCTCTGAACTGTTACTTACCACCGATGAAAAACAGAAAATCTGATTGTAGTTTACTGGTGTTCTTTGTTAATGGGTGTTTCCATCAAAGACAAATATTGTTTTCTCCATACTGTTCTAAACTCTTGGCAGGGTGGTCTTTATTCAAAGGTTGTGTTTAACACAAGTTAGCCAATATAGACCCAATGCAAACACTGAAATCACCGTGGAAACGATTGCCTTCAAGGTGTCCCCAAGTCTGTGTAATGGCAAGATGCTTCAAGGAAGACAGATATGATGTTTAAGTCAATGATAATTTATCACTGTGACATGGAAATCTATACAGATATGCACTCTGACACGGTATGTCATTCATAAACTTCAGGAATATAGCATAAATCATACCCTCTGGTAACCTAATAACAAACTGCTGCCATTTCTCTCTGTCTGAAGTCTAAATTTAAAAGAACAGATTTCCCTGATTCTTCTTCCTAGAACAGGAAAACTTTATCACTATTATCAACCAATTTATTTTTTCAGCATTTAGATTTTTAATATGCTTTTTATTAGGGATGGCAAAGAGTACTCGGCTACTCAATCGCACGTCTGAGTACTTAATTAGCAAAACGGTATTTGAGTACTCGGATTTTTGTGTTGTTTTTTTTTGCAAAGATCGCATCAAAACATATCGCTTTTTGGTCCCTCCAACTAACAGCTTTTAACTTGGCATAATTTTAATTTGGGATCGTTATCAAAACACACCAGGTGATGTTTGAAAATTCTATTGTTTAATCCACTAGGTAGGTCCCTAAATGCAAATATACAAGTTGACAGTTTGATATGCAGGTATTGTTATGATTCTATGCCACTTATGATCTTAACAAAACAATATAGACATAAGATTCATCAAAGATGATACTAGGTTGTAATTTTTGCAGCTTGTTTAAAATAAAGTGTATAATAGCAATAACACTATGTCGCCTTTGCATTTGTTCCAGAAACTGTAAATGCTGGTCTTGTAATTAGATGTCTTAATGACTTAATAAGCTAATTATGCCCATAGTTAAACATGTGTGCGGAGAAAAGATAATTATAACGGCTCAGCAGCAAACATATAACTCATATTTCCTAATCTGTACAATCTTGTCTTTGAAATCAAAAGTCAAATTTGAAATATGTCTCCATCGAAATCGTATGTCACAAAAACACATTTGAAATTCACATTCGCCTGTCGATTTCCTGAGTTTATTTTATTATTAGGTTACTTAGCACATACGTCGGAATTCATACATGGTTGGTTGCATGGTTAACAAGAGCGAATACCCGACATAAAAAACAAGAGCTGTCCCTCACAAGTGACGAATGCCCCCGAAAGAGGTGCCTCACAGTCTGTGTCCTCTCCATGTGCTCAATAAATGTGCTATGTAATTTTAAAATCCTTCCATGCATGACAGAGTAACCATGCATACAGTATTCCATTACTTTAAACACTAAGTGTGACCTTGACCTTTGAGGTAGGGACTTGGGTCTTGCACGCGACACATCCGCTTGATGTGCTAGACTTTGTGCCAAGTTTTTTTAAAATCCTTCAAAGCATAATAAAGTTATAGTCCGGACACAAATGTATGCATATATACAGGATTCCATTACCTATAAACTCTAAGTGTGACCTTGACCTTTGTGGTAGGGATGTGGGTCTTGCCGCGACACGTCGCCTTGATGTGCTAGACTTTGTGCCATACTATTTTAAAATCCTTCAAGGCATGACAAAGTTACAGTCCGGACACGAATGTGTGCATATATGCATATATAGAGGAATCCATTACCTTCAAACTCTAAGTGTGACCTTGACCTTTGAGCTAGGGACCTGGGTCTTGCACGCGACACGTCGTCTTGATGTGCTAGACATTTGTGCCAAGTTATTTTAAAATCCTTCAATGCATGACAAAGTTACAGTCCGGACACGAATGTGTGCATATATGCATATATAGAGGAATCCATTACCTTTAAACTCTAAGTATGACCTTGACCTTTGAGCTAGGGACGTGGGTCTTGCACGCGACACGTCGTCTTGATGTGCTAGACATGTGTGCCTAGTTATTTTAAAATCCTTCAATGCATGACAAAGTTACAGTCCGGACACGAATGTGTGCATATATAGAGGATTCCATAACCTTCATACTCCAAGTGTGACCTTCACCTTTGAGGTAGGGATGTGGGTCTTGCACGCGACACGTCGTCTTGATGTGCTAGACATGTGTGCCAAGTTATTTTAAAATCCTTCAATGCATGACAAAGTTACAGTCGGAACCGACTTTGAACTACCGACGCACGGACCAGACGGACAGACGGTCCGATTTTAATATGCCCCACCTTCGGGGCATAAAAAAGAAATAAAGACAGTCTCTACATTGATCTAATATGTACTGCTATATGTTGTTCACGTAAATAATTGTTTGCCGAGTACTCCAAAGTACTCAGACGAAGGCCAGAAAAAAAAAAAGTACTCGAATATCAATTTTGGTATTCGTTGCCATCCCTACTTTTTATCAATTTGCAGAATAAAAACTGTGTACTGTTAAAGCTAGTTGACCACTATAACCTTGACCTTTTACTACCAACCATGGAACTAATATAGGTCATGTGCTGGTAAGGAAAGGGAACATTACATAAAATAAACGAATAATACCACATTATGCTACTTCTTTAAATAACTGACTCTGAGTAAATTACTATTTATATTTTTCACAGATGTTCAAATTCAATAATTGCAGATTGAACTAATCACAAAATGCCACAACAGGAATAATCAAGGTAAATTACCACTGTTTATTCTGTTAAAATGCACCAACATTATTACACTTTCAGAAACTATATTAACAGCTGTATCACACAAGGTTTAGTTCTATATTTAGCACATCTATGACAGAGAATTAGAAAGTAAGAGTCTGGACCGAGGACCGAGCGAGACTGTTGAGAATCAATTTAGCACATCTAGAGTTTCTTTAATACTCCTATTCTGTGTCTGATTTTCACACATGTATTATGTATTCTACCATGACTCACGATTTTGTCTCTATACAAAGACATTAGGCTTAATACCTTAAACAATATTTTGATGTGTGGGCTAATATTTGACATTAAAAAATGCTGACGATGGAGGACAAAGGATGGATGCCTGACCATTCTACCGTAACTGATAGCTCATCCAAAGTCTTTAGCTCACATGAACTTAAAAGCCAAAGAAAATAGCTCCAGAGCTACAGAGGGAGTCCGTACAATATATATTATGCTGTAACCAAACAATGAGACCCATTGTTTTAATTTTCACATATAAATAACATGCACATGTTACCAAGTCAGTTACTAAATTCAAGATACAGTACATCACATACTTTTATGTTCATTTTGAACTTCATAAGCACGTAACTTATAAATATGTTATTTACACTTCCTAAGAAATATCAAAACTTCACTCTAAGATGCCATGGCGCTAACAAATCACACTTCAGTATAATTAAATTTTTTCTTAGATAAGAGAGGTGCATTACAAGCCTAATAAAAGAAACATAAATGAAATTTTATATGCAACCAGCAAAACCCCTAACAGGTGCACATAGTATGTAAATAAAAAGAGAAAATACGAGAAAGCCTGTGTGTTCTTTCTTAAACCTTGACTGGAAAAGTGCTTTCATTTCACAATGGAAAAGTTTGTTAATAATACCCCCCCCCCCCCCCCCTTCTAAACATACATACAAATATTTAGAGAACAATCTAAAACCGCTCTTACTGAGATTTCTTTGAAATGAAGAATAAAATCTACTGAACGTTTTAAAAAACGTGACAAAATTTTAAAGCTCTCAAACTTTTACATCACAAGTATAGATACACAGATAAGATTTTATGTAAATCATATTTGAAGTATTTACTACAATGTCTGTTAACTTCTTTATCTCATTTCATTAACAGAAATCTAGAAAAATACCCAAGCATGCACTTCAAGGACAGAAAATCACATAATTTATGTGCACTTTTCAAAGATGCTTTAGTTGCTATTTATAACCAGGAATAACATGCACTTAGTATTATGGAAGAATTTTTCATTGGACTGAAGAGAATATGGATAGCCTGCAGAAATATTACACATGCAAACCTGGTAAAAAATCTCAGACTTTATGTTATCTATAGGGACAAAATTCATTGCTTTTTAAACAGGTTTCAGGCAAAAACCTCCCCAAATTATGCATATTTCATGTAAATTTTGCCTTTTGAAAAATTTCTAAATGGTCTCTTTGAATTAAACTTGATATCAATCAAACTAAATCTGCAAAACACAAAATCTAAATTACAAGACACATTTAAATAAAATAATCATTTAATTATCTCAAAAATCAAGGCTACCAGCAATATAAATGATACAATATTGAACCTTCTTTGTCTCAACTATGTTTCTTAGAAATAAATCGTAAGACAACCTACTTAAATCCAATGTAATGACATACAAGGATTCTTCCAATGGGATATATATTATCAGATCAAAATTTGCATATCTGTCCCAGTCCATCAGTCAGAACCTGGGAAGAAACAAATTTCAAAGACCCCTGTTCCGATCCCTAGACATCCCCTAAATCCCTTGTCATATATACACAGACGTCTCAGCAGCAGGATAAACATCTCGGAGAAAACAGCTCTGGGAATGAATTTATCATCTGTCTCTAATTACCGGCAGACTTGAAAAACAACACTTGTTTAGCAAGGAGCTACTTGAGAGTCAAAGTGGAAAATTTGTCCATCTTTTGTAAAATGCTTCAAAACAAGTGCCTTGAAATAGGCTGAAATTTGTACAAATTTGAGAGTTCTCGCAATGAAAATCAAAATTAATTGCAATGCATTTACAAGTGTAAATTTCAGCTTGAAATAACTACTGCAATTATCTGCCTGAGATAGAAACCCATCCTCATCCTGTAGCAAGAAAAAAGTTCCTATACCAGGGTGAAGTTACCATGCTAATGCATCAAGAGGATTTAAAATTGTAAGATTTTGTCAAACAGACACATAAAACAAGAAATCTTCAAATTTTTACAACAAAAAGGAAAGTTTTTTGTGAAGCAAACACTCCCCTTGTGAATCAATGACGTCAATTATCCCACAGTTTCACTGAGACATGGCAGGCTTAAACTGGCAATTCAACAATTATGAAAATTGAATTCTTCCATAAAAATATGAAAATAACAACATCAGCAAATTATATAATTTAATAATGAATTGATGACTTCTGTTTGATAAGAAACAGGGCTTTTATGAGGTTTCTGACTTTATTTTGGTAAATCAATATTACGGCTCTAATTCAATATAAGAATAAATCACTCTATCTCCTAGGCTATGATGGATGGTTCTCTATTGACACGAAACAATTTATTTCATGATAAGTTACTGTTTTACGTCATTATGTAGATTAAAGTATGATTTAAGCCTTCTGGACCAAGCAGGTAGACATCATGAAAACAGAATAGACAAATTTCTGTTACAAATTTAAAAACCTCTTACAGCTGCATCAGATCAATCATATAGCCTTAGTAGTTTCTTGAGTCCATGTTTGCTTTTTATTCATGTTGTACTCTATTTCTTGTGCCGGTGGCATACCATGTTTGCTTCATTTTGACATATTTTATTGACATTTTACTGGCTAGAGTCCTACAACCGGACACTTTTCAAACATATTTTACGATAACTCCGGTATTTTTTGTATCTAGCGATCAAAATTTTAACAGTAGTAAGTTAGGTTCTTCCCCAAAAAGAAGAGTTATTTTTTTTAGTCCTAAAAATAGATCAAACACATTTTTGAGGCCCGGCTGTGTAGTCATCAGATTGCTTTATTTTACTGACCAACTGTACCATGTTTCCAGACAACTAGTTTAAATAGATTTGTGTTTCTTTTTATGTTTGCTTTTAAATTGTGTAAACCGTTTCAATCATTCGACACATTAATGAAATATCCTGATAAAAGGTTAAACTTGTGAATTTTATTTGCTAGGCCTAACAGAAATATCGCGCATGCACAGTCTGCCACTTTCCACCTCCCCCCCCACCCCCGACAATGTAAGCATGCTTTCAGTGACTGACAAGATAAATGGTAATATTTCTGGTCCAATAGTTACATTAAACTGTTAAAGCTGCACATATTTGATGGAAAACAAGTGTCTGTTTGATTAACAGCACATGATTGTAAATATTAACAAAATGATTTTTGCAAATTTTTCGCAAGTGTCCGGTTTGATGGTCGTCCATGTTTGGTGGTCTCCGACCAGTACATCATGGACTGTTTCGGCTTCCTTGTTTAACTTTTCTGTACTGAAAGTTTTGTATTGTGCCCTGATTTATGTATAAAGTCTTTTTCACTTCACTACTGGGGATCAAACCTGACAAAGCTTGAGACAACAAAAGTTTTTCTGTAATATCTGTTTTTTTGTGATCATCTGTGTATAGAATATATTTCATTGCCACATACTGCTGTGGATAAATAGAATTTACATTTATCTACTGTTCTCTTATTACACAACTATCTATTCATGTCCTAGCCGACTGACAATAACAGAATATAACAAATCATATGGTCCCAATATGTTGGTTGTACAGTGGAGGACTGATAAACTGACTTGACTTACAGTTACTTGAAGGTGGTGTTGTCACTGTCATCACTTCAGCTGGTCCCTCTCCCTCACCGTTGACTGCAGAGACTCGCACCTGGTACCGTGTATTTGACTGCAGATGACCAAATATCCAAGCCGTTCTTTCTGGGGTTACATCAGAACTGATCATGTGATCCTGGCTATCCAGCGGGTGTAGCGACAGACGGTAACTGATCAATGGACCGTTTGTGTACACTGGTGGACTCCATGACACAGACACAGTGGCAGCAGATGGCGCATGAAGATTGCTTATTTTTGGTGTGCTTGCTGGAACTGGAAGTATAAATTATAGTGCGTCAAAGTTACTCTATTTAACAGTTACTCTTGCAAACATTTCACTAACAGAGATATAAAATTTTGTTCCACACAAACAGGTCAGTGCAGACATTAGGTTAAACAGTCTTGCATATGACCAAATATGCTGCCTTTCTTATAGCTTTTTAAACAGTGATAAAATTACCCTGTATCTTTATCTCAGACAAGGGGACATTCCTCTGACATTATGTAGTGAAAGAATAAGAAGGCTCCCTGAGTAAATTTCAACACCGTTACAACAACAAGCCAGCTTCATTACCACTGCCTTGCTGTGTTGAGGATTTATTTCATCAGAAATTAGATTTATGGAAAGTCATTGTTCTGTATAATGCAGTAAAAACAGGAAGTAGAAAGGGAAGCATCAATAAGGAAGGTGTAAATGAAGCTCAATTAGGAAGATGATAATAAAGCTCAATGAGGAAGGTGATAATTAAACTGTAGGATCTTTTATCTGTGCAAATCATTGTCACCTACTTTCTCTTTTGTGGCTTTTGCATTTACCAATTCTTTACCTACACTACACTACAGAATATCTTGTGCTTACCTCCACAATGAAGAGTATCATTTTCACAGAGACAGTGCTTACCTCCATATGGAAGAGTAGTCACAGGTAGCGAGTAATTAGTCTCAACTGCATGTGTTGTAGTTATTTGGAATATAAACTTGAACTGAAATCATATAACAACATTTTCTAGTTATTTTTTAACACGTTAAAGGAACATAGTATTCTGTGCACACACATGTTTCCAGCAAAACTGTTTGCAGACATATCATCATCTACAGTTCATTTGACCCGATATATTCAACAGACCTATTATTCGTATACCTGGTGTAATCCGAAGACAATATTCGGTCCCAAATGTTTTATATATAAATGTATATAAAAATAAACGGGTTTTTAATGGATTTTAACAATACCTGGTGTTATTCAAGTGTTTTTTCAGTCCGATTGACAATGTTTGTAAGGAATTTCACACCCATTATTCGAAATGCATTCGAATCAAACCAATAATTGCTGACACCCTCTACTTGTGAAAAACGACACGCGGTCGGCGCATTATATGTGCTAAGGTGTGATAATTACATACTCGCTTTAACCTTGTTAAAGGAACAAGTTTTGTTTTTGTTTGAAAGTCGGTTAAAGATGTTCACCTTTAATTTCGAATAACAAACTCGTGACTACCAAACTACCATGCCTATTTAAAGCATGACTTTTAATTTAACTGTCAGAAGAAAAATGACTTCTACTTGTGCAGAAGAAATTTTGGCTGAGCAATCTGGCGAAGGACCCGGTAACGGGGGAATACCCAGATCAGCTGATATCTTCCTTTCCATTCGTACTGAGCAATCTGGCAAAGGACCCGGCCTCGGGGGATACCTAGATCAACAACGAATGGAAAGGGTTTAAAAAGGAAAAAAATGAATTAAACGTTTGATATGATTTATTTCTGTTTTCCTTTTCCTTTCATCTAAATCATATACACGATGTATATTACGTTAAGCGTCCGTGATAGCTATATACATGTATATATTGACGATTTACATAACAATCAGCTGGCCATCTTCGGGACTTGGATTATTCGAACCCATGGATTATTCGAAGTAAAATCTTGGTCCCCGACACTTCGAATAATCGAGACTCGACTGTATTAGTATTCAATTTGAGAAGATACAATTTGAACAGATCTTTCAAAAAATGAATTTTGTCTGAAAACAAGCCAAATTCAGTAAAAGAGTTAAACTGCACTCATCTGTTAGTGCGTAAGTTCAGGTATCTGTTGTTGTATTACTGGCGAAGTAATTAAGATGTAACAAGGGTTGGTTATACAAAATCTGTCATTATCTTCATTAAATGAACAAGTTTTTTATGAGCACTGTCACGGATGTGCACTTGGAAATGAAGAAAATAAGAAGGTGTGTTGTTTTTCCCTACAAGAAATATTTTCACCACTAGAAAGTAGCAGACTTTGTTTCTTTAACACTTCTTTATTACAGTAACATTTGTACAAGCATTAAAGAACAATTTAGTAATACATTTGTACTTCTATTTTATTATTATGTCTTCAGCAACGAGTAAGATTTATAAACATGTATAACAATTCCTGAATAAGGAAAGATCTATGATGTTTTAACTCTCATAAACTGACATATTATTCTTTGCTCAATATACAGGTGGAAGTCAACTATATTATCAGACTGTATGAATGTACGAAAGTGTTATCAGCCACGAGCTCTTACTAGGGTGTCCATTGGCAAGCCAGAAAATGAATAATGAATAGTTCCACTATAATGACTAAAAATCCATTGGTATGTGATATAAATGAAAAAAAAGAAATTGATTAATTTTCATTCTGTCAACAAATTATTTTTTCAAGAAACCTTTTTCAGTGAAACAGTCAAATATTCGTGAACAGGTAGTTACTAGTGTCTTAATATTCAACACACAAAACAAGAAGGGAGTTTATTTGACTGATAACATTAATTGGATATTGTAAAAAAACTATCTGACTGGTCAGTTTGTAATATTCAACAGGTGACACCCAATATATTACTAATGGATGCAGGTTGGTGATATTTACCTGATATGTTACATATGGATGCAGGTTGGTGACATTCACTGTCCCTGAAGGCAGCAAGTCTGTATCTGCATGACTCTGCCATTCTGTCTGCGTCTCTAACACACGTTTTTGTAAAACAAATGTGACATTCTTCAGAATTGTTTCAAGAGCCCAGAAAGATTCCACAAGAAAGGAGGCTGGGTTCTGTTTCTGTACAGCTTCTCCTGCCCAGTCCAGTAACACTGAATTATGAGTAATACCATCCTTGACAATCTCAGGTCCAGGCAACTCAAGTCCCGAGTCTGTAAGTGAAAAAACAAAGATGTAATCTAGAATAGTGTAAACTCACCATCACAACCATTATTTGTTGATTTGTTATCTTATACAATATATACTTTCAGCTCTGATGGAGAAAAAGAACCACTGCTGTTTTATAAACAAGAGGGCCATGATGGCCCTGTATCGCTCACCTGTCTACCATTGGCAAAAATAAAAAGGTTATTAATAGCAGAAAGGATCAATTTTTACCTTTGGCTCATGATATCCTCTTAATAAGCCTATGTAAAATCAAAAGACCCCCCCCCCAGGCAGGGTTAATTTTGACCCTGAGGTCAGGATTTGAACAATCTTGGTAGAGAGTCAATTATTGCCACATGCTGAATATCTAAGCTCTAGGCCTCATTATTTTGCTGTCTGATCATGATCTGCACTGTTGGCTATTCATTTTTTTGCTGTCTGATCATGATCTGCACTGTAAGCTATTCATTGTATGTTGGCTGGTCATGATCTGCACTGTCATAATTTAGCTGTCTGATCATGATCTGCACTTTCATTATTTTGCTGTCTGATCATGATCTGCACTTTCTGACAAATTTCAAGGATATCTGGGCTGAAAATGTAACATTTAGAGTGTTAACAAGGTTTTTCCATATTTGGGCTGTGTGACCTAGTTTTTGACCCCAGGTGACCCATATTAAAACTTAAGCTAGAAATCATAGAAACAACCTTTCTGACAAATTGCCAGGATATTTGGACTGAAACAGTAGCCTCTAGAGCCTTAACAAGTTTTTCTATTTTTGGGCTCTGTGACCTAGTTTTTGACCCCAGATGACCCATATCCGAACTCGTCCGAGTACTTACTGGGACAAACATCCTGACCAAGATGTATCGTGACAATTAGGAATAAACTGACCATCACGAACCATTATTTGTTGAGTTTGTTAGTCCTATACGACATATACTTTCAGCTCTGATGGAGAAAAAGAACCACTGCTGTTATGAGCTAAAAATACTTAGTGACTATATGCTAAACCATACATATAAACATGTGTCCTTTAAATAATGCCAAAGCTACGGAATCCTTTTTCAGCCATCAAATTGTCAACAAAACGGGTACGCAACAACTTGAAATTTAAGGTCCAATTTCTACTTTTCGTGCTGAAAAAATCCACTAAGAGAGAAATGCTGATGTTTTTGACTCGATAATTATCGTGCAATTGTCAACTTGTCAACCGGTTATTTAGCATGAAAGGTTGAACTTTCAACTGCCTAATTTCAACTTTGCGCTAAGAACTTCCCACAACAACTTGAGAAGTTGAAGCTTTTACTCAATAATTATCCCGCAGTTGTCAAGATATCAACCTAAGGTGTAGGGCGAAAAATTGAAAAATAAAACCTAAAACTTCTGCTTGACGTGATAGCACAACAACCCGAAATATAGGTTCTTAGTGTCAACTTGTCGAGGCAGGATTGAATTGCTGTAGGATCTTTTACCCGCGACAATTTACTTGAGTTCAACATTATTGGATCGTTGGTAAAAATGGCAGGAAATGAGACAATGGAGGTATGCTATCAATGATTTCTAGATATAATTTAGTCATTGTCCTCAAAATCATCACAAATGCATATAAGTTGCCTCTACATCGGTTGTATTTCCAGACGGTGTCTGGAAACCTAAAATCCTGCTAAAAAAATCCCAGAATGACAAGTTGACAATTGAGCGATAATTATCAACTAAATATTTCTACAATACCTACATGGCAAAGGCATCACTTACATGGAAAGGCAACACTTACATGGAAAGGTATCATTTACATGGCAAAGGCATCACTTACATAGCAAGGCAACACTTACATGATGTGGCAAGACTTACATGGAAAGGCAACACTTACACAGTGTGGCAACACTTACATGGAAAGGCATCAATTACATGGCAAAGGAATCACTTACATGGCAAGGCATCACTTACATGACAAGGCAACACTTACATAATTTGGCAACACTTACATGGAAAGGCACACTTAAACATGTGGCAACCTTACATGGAAAGGCATCCTTAGGCAATGCTCACTTACATGGAAAGGCAACACTTACATGAAAGGAAACAATTACATGGCAAAGGCATCTATTACATGATGTGGCAACACTGACATGCAAAGGCAACACTTACATGGCAAGGAAACACTCAAATAGCAAGACAACAGATACACCATCAGGTGTGGAAACAACATATGAAAGGAAAACACTCACAAGGCAAGGCAACTCTTACATGGTGTGGCAACATTTACATGGTAAGGCAATGCTTACATGGTAAAGTAACACTTACATGGTACAGTTACACTATAAATACATGGTGCAGTTACATAGTAAATCAACACTAACATGGTACAAGAACACTTACATGGTACAAACTGTTTGTGGTACTCCTCTAGTCCAAAATTACAGCCCTGAACACAGCTCTGCTTCTGTAATAAAAACAGGCATGTAATTTGTTTTATGGATATTTCATTTGTATTTGGTCTACAATAAATGACGTGAAACTGCATGCCTGCAAGTTAATGGAGGTCTGTGAATGTATGTTATCTGGGACAATTGCATGTACGAGGGATGTTCCGGAAATTCGAGGGGATGTCCTGGAAATTTGTAGCCACTGTCTAAAACTCAATAATAATAAAAACGGGATGAAACACAATTCCAGTTTCAGACACATGTATCATGCACGCATATATGAAAGATCAGATGTTTTCCCACGTAAATAATAAAATTATTGCAGCTTTTCTACAGGCATACAAACAGCAGTGGGGCATGTCATGACGTGCTTACACTTACAGTTACTGACGTCAGATTTGTTAGCAATAATCTTATTCTTTCTCAAAATATTCAGCATTGCATTCTATGCATTTTCTTTGCCTATCTACCCATTTGTCATACACTTTAGAATATGAGTCACTCTCAATTTTGGAAATTATCAGTGATATTGGGATTATAAGCTCAACTAAGTAAAAGAATTTTCTACCTCACAGTTGCGACTTTATGAGTAGAAAAGTGGTAAGAGGCGGCAAATCGAGACTGCAAATCTCCGATTTTAACATGACACAGTAACTCCCAGATGAGAACACTTACACATGTACTATTATTATTATTACAAAAAATACTTGACCCCAGGAGAAAGTGAATGTTATAGTATTGTATGGTGTAAAGTGGTTATGCAAAGTAAAAATAATGCTGTTAACAAAATTTCTAGACAACCTTCGTATATCAACAACTGCACTGGTCAGAACTACTTATACATGTCAGCAGATGAATATTTCAAAGCAGAACTGTTCACAATACTTTCATATATTTCTACAAATTCCAAACATTTACAGCTAGTTCAAGAAGTCTACCACAGAACTCTTAAACTTAGCCTAAAAAGGTTACAATATCAAACAATATTAGTTATGTCTATAACAGAAATGTCCACTGTCTATTACAGGACTAGTCCAATTATGTCTTCAAACAACTTACTGTACATGCCATGTATTTGATCTCATATCCTCAAACTGTGTTAAGCGTGGGTACATGTATACTATACAAAATAAGAAACTCCCACTTAGTTTGCTTTGACATTGCTGATGAAAACAAAACTGGGGAATCATTGTTATATATGCGTTTAAAGAGTATTTCATGATGCATCGTTTGGTGAAAAAATGATGCTCAAAGGTTAACAGTATATGGGGAAAATTTTCACCAAGTGAGGTAGGGACTAAAAATCACATTTCCCTCATATTCTGTTAACCTTTGACCATCACTTTTTCTCTTAACGATGCATCATGAAACACTCTTTAAACGCATATTTAACAATGAGTCCCCAGTTTTGTTTTCACCCAGCTATGTTCTTGAAAGCAAACTTAGCAGAAATTTCTTATTTTGTTTAATATATATACAAAACCTACTGTCTTTGGAACAAAATAGACCAATCTTACTCAAATTGTAATGTAAAAGAAAACATTAATTTATAAAATATCTGGCAATAAGTACACAATCTGAACTAATCTGAACTAAGTGTAGCCACATGTCATAGAGGTTCATTATCATTATAATTTCTGCATCCATTTTCTAATTACTGAGGATAATTAAAACATTCTGGCTGAAGAAGTCAGCTAATTAATCCACACATAAATAATACTCATAATCATTTATTTGGTTTTCTCCTCGTTGATGCCCTTGATATGACAAAAGCGGGTAAGAGGGGCGCTCAAGAGTCATAACAATTAGATGCTACCTTCATGCCCGCAGGCAATGTATACTACAGTGAACAAACACATAAAATCAAGTACACACTGTGGCACTAGACCTGAACACTTTTTTCTTAGATCGATGTTGCTGTTTACATTTTTCCATAACTTAACTACTGAAAACCTGGAAACCTTAACAGCCAAGTCCTTTTCTGGTATACCCAGTTTATTCATCAAGAGAGCCCAATCCTTTCCTGATATACCCTGTTTATTCATCAATACAGTCCAATCCTTTTCTGGTATACCCAGTTTATTCACCAAGACAGCCCAATCCTTTTCTGGTATACCTGGATTAGTTACCAAAACAGCCCAATCCTTTTCTGGTGTACCAGGTTTATTCACCAAGAGATCCCAATCCTTTTCTGGTATACCCAGTTTATTCACCAAGACAGCCCAATCCTTTTCTGGTATACCCGGATTAGTTACCAAGACAGCCCAATCCTTTTCTGGTATACCCAGTTTATTCATCAATACAGTCCAATCCTTTTCTGGTATACCCAGTTTATTCACCAAGACAGCCCAATCCTTTTCTGGTATACCTGGATTAGTTACCAAAACAGCTCAATCCTTTTCTGGGATACCAGGTTTATTCACCAAGAGATCCCAATCCTTTTCTGGTATACCCAGTTTATTCACCAAGAGATCCCAATCCTTTTCTGGTATACCCGGATTAGTTACCAAGACAGCCCAATCCTTTTCTGGTATACCCAGTTTATTCATCAATACAGCCCTATCCTTTTCTGTTATACCCTGTTTATTCACCAAGACAGCCCAATCCTTTTCTGGTATACCCAGTTTATTCACCAAGAGAGCCCCATCCTTTTCTGTTATACCCTGTTTATTCACCAAGACAGCCCAATCCTTTTCTTGTATACCCAGTTTATTCACCAAGACAGCCCAATCCTTTTCTGTTATACCCTGTTTATTCACCAAGACAGCCCAATCCTTTTCTGTTATACCCTGTTTATTCACCAAGACAGCCCAATCCTTTTCTGTTATACCCAGTTTATTCACCAAGACAGCCCAATCCTTTTCTTGTATACCCAGTTTATTCACCAAGACAGCCCAATCCTTTTCTGTTATACCCTGTTTATTCACCAAGACAGCCCAATCCTTTTCTGGTATACCCAGTTTATTCACAAAGAGAGCCCCATCCTTTTCTGGTGTACCCGGTTTATTCACCAAGATTGCTTCTAATTTCATCACCCATTTCAACAGTATAACAATTACTTTTATAGGTGGACAGTTTCCCTATTGTTCCTGGGAGGAACCACTGAACCAGTACTAGAACCCTTTCTCCATAAACTTTCTCACATAAGACACATTGGTCTTTAGCAGCCCATAAACCCATTACCATCAATCAATGAGAGGCTACAGTGATTTCAAGTCAATGACTCTAACCATTCTGCCATGGAGGCGGTTATGATTAAGGTACAGATGGTAGATGTGCATGTGAACTGGAAAATGGAGATGTACCTTCAAATGGAAAGGAAGTCATCACTAATATAGCTAATCAAAATATGAAGCAAGAGTTTCTACTACTACAATATAAGGTCTCTAGAATACAAGTTATGTTGTAACTTCTCCACATAAAAGTGAATCAAGAAGTCAAAAATAAGATGTGACTAATTTTCAGGTTTTTCCTACATAACCTCATTAAAAGAATGCTTAGAATCACGCTGTATGACTTCTGAAGTGATTTTGTTGGTGTTGGCTGTTTCATCTAATATTTTACATTTCACATTAGCTTGTGCTTTGTTTTGGCTTCTAAACATTGAAAATGTTTTAGGATCAAAAAGGTTCCTGCATTACTTATGAAGGACCTTTCTTACTAAACCAGTATGGCAATGGTGCAAAAATGTGATCAAGTAAAGAACCAGTGCAAAAATGTAACCAGTAGGAAACCAGTGCAAAAATGTGAAACAGTAGGGAACCAGTGCAAAAATGTAACCAGTAGGGCGCCAGTGCAAAAATGTGAACCTGTAGGGAACCAGTGAAAAAATGTTAACCAGAAGGTAATAAGTGCAAAAAAGTAATCTAGTAGGGAACCAGTGCAAAAACGTGAACGAGTACAAAATATTGCCAACAGCCTTTGTGGTTTATCACTGTCTAATTATCAGACTTCAAAATGGTTATTTATTAGACGATGAATGCTAAAACGGATACTTCTTCTTAATTCACATTTTTGTGACTTTTCATTTCTCAAAAGATTTGTTAATAGATCATAGTTTTTTCTGTCTTGAATGATTGTAGCAGGAACAGTCATCAAACGTCCCTGAAGAAAGAAGTTCTCATTTGATTATAGGGTCACTAACATTTAAATCTACCATGTAAGGGTAATGGAATTGTGAAAAGATACTGACATAGATCTTTATCAAAACCGAAAACAAAAAATGCAATAAAATGTTTTATAACTTCATGACATAATGATGTGTTGTTGCTGAGATATCCACCACATATCAAAACTTAAGAAACTTTCAAAATCTCTGGATGCTTGTAAAAGCAATTAAAATATACTAAAGTAGAGTAAGATTATCAAAATATGTCTAGTAAAATTCAAAAACAATAATACCCATAAACATTACAGAAACATACATACAGAGCATGACATATTTCACATTCTAAAATATTCCCCAAGACCAGTCCTACCCACCATCAAAATTAGTGTATGTTATAAATACAGTTCTTGCAAAATGAAAATAAAATGCTGATACAACCAAGAAGAACCACAATGACCCTCCTGATATATGAATAAAGGTTTCAACATGAACTACAAATTGCTATGCGAAGGAATCAAATTCAATGTTACCAGATCTTCACCTTTCCAAATCAAGTAAAAGATAACAAAATTTCATCTTGTTTCAAGCTTCCTGTTACACAATTACTTCTCACACTTTCAAGTACAATTTTACTTGCATGCAGTAATTTGAACAACTGAATAAACAAGTAATTGGGGCACATCTGAACTGAACTCTAAGTGTTATAAAAGAATAACTGAAATTTAATTTTACCATGCTTTCATATTTTTTCAAAAGACAGTGCAGGTGGAATAACTGGTTATTTGTAGTACCATGTAGTTGAAAACAGACAAAACAGGCAAACAGACAGACAAAAAAAGGCATTTTCCAGCTGAATCAACCAGTGACTTAAGTAACTATAAAACAATATAACATTACAGGCATCTAGCTGTCTGTAAAATGATCGTTTTGTGAATTCTTGTATATCACTTTGGACTTTTTTGGTATATAACAATACAGAAGGGAATTCTGCACAATCTGTTTCCTCAGAAAAAGCCTAGAATGGTAGAACTACAATTTACCAAATGAGAGCTATTGTTTCTCTAGAATTATAAGGCCATCTTTACCTAATTGTCTGTTTCCATTCTCCTAAGTAATCCAGAACAAAATGTCAATAACTGAATTTTATAGTGAATTAGTTTTTCTTGAAAACCAGTAGAATCTTAACAGTGAGTATAAATTCGAGATAATTAATCTTATTTGTTGACCTGTGATAAACCTTTACAAGGACATATTTCAGTTGGGTGTTAGGGAAAAGATCTGACATCAGTCATTAGAATATGTTCAAACAGCTCTACATAATGTCTTGTTTATTCATTTTTACATCATCATCTTCCTCTGACACCATGATAACTGTTGGGGATAAGCGTCGAGGTATTTTTATTGAGAGAAACAAGAACTTCTTGATTAAAACACAAAAGTTGTCAATAGACTACAGAGAAGACAAAGAAATATTTTAGGATGTCCAAATGTATACAAACTGTACGCACCCGTATCTGTATAGCACTACCAGAACTACTTTGTGTTGTGTCATTCTGTAATATAGAAACAATACTCAATTCATAATCATGTCAGAACACTCACATCATATTAACAATGCCAAGATAATGCCAACGTAAAAACATTATGTTAACAATGCAAAGGTAATAACATTATATTAATAACAATGCCAAGGCGATACCATTTTGTTAACAATGCCTAGACAATAACAGTATGTTAACAATACCAAGGCAATAACATTATGTTAACAATGCCCAGGTAATAGCATTATGTTAACAATGCTAAGGCAATAACGTTATGTTACTTAACATGTTTATGATGTTAGAACAGTTGTAGTATTCTTACAATTCCAAGGCAAGAATTGTATCAATAATGGTAGAGCAATTTCATTTAGTTCATGCAAGCATAAAAACTATATGTCGGGCCTATGCTCTTCATCTGTTAACTTTGCCTTTCATCAGTGGACACCTTTTTTAAGCATTCTTCACCAAACATGGAAACAATGTATGCTGTCAGGAGCTCTTGATCGAGTGAGAGATGGACAAATGGACAGACAGGCAAAAAGACAGACAAAACAAACAGCAGACAAAAAAACAAAAACAGACATTCCGATACAAAAAAGAGAGTATTGAGACTGACAAACAGTAGACATACACACAGAAAGAAAGATGGACAAAAAAGACAGACAGACATGAAAATTAAAAGACAAACCAACAGACAAAGTGACAGACAAAAGACTGACAAAAATGGCATTTATGAGACAAGTGTGCACAACAGTACACACTTAATGCAGCAGCCATTGTCAGATTATATCTGCTTTGTCTTCCACTGCCAGACAAAACTTCTCATTTAGATAAAAGTCACTTAAACGGAAGTGACACATTATATGTTATCTCACAAAAATGGTTTTATCTAGCATATGTTTAGCTTACTGCACAATTAACAGAAGATATCTTGCTTGCGCAATTCATTTGTTCTGCACACTGTCCAATTTCTGCAGCTGCCAAATTCTTTATGGTATTTATTAGGACAATTAAAAGAGGCATGAAGAGTTTTCTCACTGAACAAAAAGGACTAAATAAATTTATTTGAAATGCTATGGCACAGTTGTAGGGTGTTCACCTCAGGACCAGAGATTTCAGTCCCCACTCTTCAGTGTTACTTCTATCTGGAGTGAGTCTTGAAAGTGATTAATATATGATGTATGAACTTGTTTTGCAATCAAGAGTAAATAAACTACCATTAATTAATCAAATAACAAATTTATGAATAAGCTCAAGCTAGTGGGATAATTACCAATTTTCTATCAAAGTGTACAATATAAGCACAATGTAGATAGAGCTCAATACAACATCTATCAGAAACATTGAGATGCGATATAGTACATTTCATTTCATTGAACAACACAAACCCTTGATTCAATTTACAAATAATGAAATTGATAACAGTTAATCATTTCTAAGGAGGGTGTAGTAATGGCTGACAAAGAAATTTTCCATTTTCTCCCGCCACAGGAATGATTGACAGTTGTGACATAAACACAAACAATGCTCTGCCAGATTTGACACAATCTCTGCTCACTGTTCAGTATTTCTCAGGAGGAAATCTCACTAACCATATAATCCGGCATCAACTAATCAAATAAACATACTGACTTTTTAGCTTTTTACTCATAAATTCTGGTGAGACTACCGAGTTTCAATCCAATTTTGTTTGACCACACAGACTGGCACTCTGCTATTTGATTGGCACGTATACTTTATTAATTAACTTGTCACATTCCACGGCAATAGGTTAGAACATTTCATAAGTTTCAGGGAACACATACAATATCACATTGGAAAGGCTTTCAAATACAGCAGTGTGGCCCTCACATTTGGTGCAGTTATCCTCCAGGAATGCAGAAGAATGAACATTATACACTGTTATAGGGTTATCTGTTTTTATTATTTCATATTTACAATGTTAAAATGGCTGCAAATTTAATGGCAAATTGATCAATTGTTTGTAACCAATAAAGGACATAAACTGTCACAAATAAAAAACTTATGAAATAGTTATCCCTATGATAATACAGTCTATGCTACCAGGAATACTCTGTAAGACCGCTCCTGATGTTACAGAGCAATAATATTCAGTCTGTATATAATTTTTTGATTGTCATTTCTTGGACATGTTGGACGATGGGTCAGTTGTGATCGCATTGAGTACGATGATGTCACATGATGACATAGCATAAAACTTACCTTTACCAGGTAGTCGGTACATACTGTCGAACACGGTGTGTCAGAGACAGCGTCTTCATACTTGGAACATCCAACATAGCACTGAAATAAACAAGCAAAATTTATATTAAACAAAAACGACACTAAAATAAAAGCACTTAAGGTTAAAGGACTGAAATAATGAAGGCACACAGAGTTAATGGCTAAAACCCCCAAACTGACACTTAAATGAAAGAAGAGATTGAAAGAAAGTAACACCAAACATGACATTAAAATACATCTGGCATTTAAAATAAAACTCTTCCATGCAGCAAAGAAGAAATCAGATCTGAAAGCACTTTAGAGTGACCTTGACCTTAAATCAACACCATTGGAACATTCAATGAGGTAAACTCCTGAACCTACTTTAATTGGGCACATGAGATATGAGACAAACAGTAAAAATGACAGGGAAAACTTTTCCAAAGCTTTATGCAGTTTAGCTTATATTCTGTACAGGATTGTACCAAAAATGATTCAGCATCTTATAAAAGGACTGTTTGAACTTATGATCAACTGTTCATAAAACAATCACATCCAAACTTTCTTATTCCTTGGTGTATTTCACAAGCCTGAATAAATATAAACAGAATGATCTTTACCATTTGTTTTTCCCAGATCTATGTTAACATGAAATAAAATATATTACAAGACAAATTATTTGCAACATGTTCAAAGCTCTGAGACATAAGAAGGAATTTCCTGACAGAAGGATTATATCTGTGAGACTGTCTTAGATATATTACTTCTGTAACTGAAGAAATGTCCAATAAAAACTGCTACAGAGGAAGGGTACAGTAACTTCATGAAAGGAATGACTGACATACAGCCTTCAGGTTTGAGCACATTTGTTAATTGTTTCACAGACTACAAAGAGTCAGAGCCCATAGGGACTGATTTATACATGGTAATATATAAGTAACAACTTTGCTCTCATCAACACTGTATTTTCAAGCTCCCTTCCAATCTTTTATTTTCATTCCAGAAATCATTGACAATTATAGATAATAAGGAAATATGTGCATTATTTCACTTCCTGATTTTAAAGAGAAACAAGTGTTAGAAAACTAAATAAAAACAGTTTGAGAAACATTTTAGGACAGTATTCCCTGACATATACACAATGCTTCAGTGTTTAAACAACCTGACCATCATTAAATAACTCTAACATATAAATCCTGTATTTCAATCATTTACAACTAACTCTAAATGAGATATATACAGACCTACAAAATCATGCATCACACCTGTACAGTTGCAAACACAGATTTTCAAGGTTCAGCAGGTGAGATAATTTTATCAAAATGCATGTCAGAGTTATGAGTCTTGACCCAATGAGATATTTTTTATCTCTTGTAATCAGTGTTGCAGGGCGCATCTGAACATTGACTCTCCTCTAACACAAAGAAAACACCAGAGCATGCATAAACTGAAAATCTCAAGAAACCCACATTTATGAAAATTTTTACATTATTTTATAAATAATCATCAGGACTAGAAAATTATCTGAAAAATTCTGTTCTACTTGTCACATGTAACCACACTGACTTTAAAGACAACTTATGTGTAGTTAGAATGAAAATTGTTCAATTTTGTATTCTGTGTTAGACCTTGGTTACAAAAATTGGCCTATTAAGCACAATTTTCTCACTCATTAACTAGACAATGGTAAAGCATTGTCTATATGAGACAGACAAAATACAGAGTGTTATCTTACTACAATAGAATAGCCCACAGAATGTCTATATGGTATAGACAACCCTACTTAAGTTCTACTCTATGCATGTACTTAGTATATACTATAAAAGACTACACTTGGGTATACAGCACTCTAAGTCAGCCCGGATAGCTCAATCGGTAGAGCACGAGACTTGTAATCTCGGGGTAGTGGGTTACTAACAGTCTTTCGGATGAGACTAAAACCGAGGTCCCATGTATGGGTGCTATACACCTGGCATGTATAAGAACCAGGGGTGTCTCTGGAATCGGGACGCTTTCTGCATCTTGCACTATCCTCCTAAAACCTAAAATAACTAACCTCTTCTGGGGGCGTTGGTCATATGGGAAACCGGTACCAACGATTAAGCCCTAATATACGATACGATACAGCACTCTGCAATATGACCATTATATCTCAAAGGCACTAAGGTATAGGGACAGAGCAGCAGAGTATGAGCCTTGAACTAATGGGTTTGAATCCTGACAGAAAAATTTGACTGCAACCTTACAATCACTTCTTCTGGCCCCAGCACTCAGGTCATAACTCCAAGAAACAGTCATCAGGAGTAGCCAATGTAAGTTACAAGAACTTGATAAAGATATACAATGTAAAACAAATAAAGTCTTTGTAATTTTAAGCAATTTACGATTAAGCTACACTTAAACACAACCTTAAATGTACATGAACTTTAGCAACAAGATGTCTGAACTATAAACATCTGGCACTTCACAAAGTACTTTTCTGCCATACAAAAAGAGTTTAGCACGGATCACTCTTTTTACACATTACCGACCCAGTCTTATTTGTTAATTAGAAAGTATAACAATCTACTTGACTACCCCTGGAGATACAATGTTAAATGACAACACTTCAACAGTCTAAATGAACAAATAGAACAAAAACTATTTGAGGAGGTATTATTGAGAAAAGAGTATGGAATATACTGCTGGCATCATATGGAAATACTTTGAGCAGAGTGTATTACATATTGTGTCCTCATATTGAAGCATTACCACTACAAAGTTACCTCTGCAAAGTTAACAAAGGGAATGTGTTCTCACTGATCTTGTATAATTACTGAAGATTGCATGTAACTAACTATAAATTGCATTAAGCATGTTAAGAACATCCTCACAACACAAATAGCTGTAAGTGAATGAGGAATCTTTGTCTACTTTTACTATTCCAATAGAACAAAGTTTCTAAGTAATAGATCTAGTTCATAATAAAGATGAGTATGAATTTTTTGTTAATTAACACCTTATTTACAATTGCAAAAACCTATATCTATGTCTCTAACAACTGTAAAAACAGAAACATCCCAATCTTCAGTATAGCTCTCAGAATGGTTACATTCCCCCAACTCACTACACTGGCCTCATTACTGTGATATATTTAGGAAATAGATTTCACTTTTGAGTGATATACCGGTTAGTATATCACTGTGGGGAGTGTCAATGTGTAGTAATCTAATCACGAAGGCCGAAGGCCTGAGTGATTAATTACGAAGCATCTACACAGCACACAGTGATATAATAACCGGTATATCACTCAAAAATAAAATCTATTTCCATTCTTACACATTCATCTAAACAAGCAAATGTTCAATGGGGTACTATTTGCTATGCTTTCATGAAGTCGTGGTCTTGAGACTTGTAGTTTTCCGTGCATTCCTTGCATTTCGTGAAATTTTGGCTGTTCTTTTTTACTCCTAAAATAAAACGCTATTCGTCTTATTTTTGTTGTTTCTGATATTGCTGGCGATACCGAAAGTGTAGAAAATTTTCCTACGATTTGTTTTAAATCACATGAATTCATTCACAACAATACCAATCCAAGCGTGTCAGTGCATGCATACTCGTAGATGTTGTGTGAAAATTACTTGGCAGGGAATTTCAGCAGTCAAAAATAGTTCCAGACACCAAGCGTGATATACTTAATAGTTTTATTTTGCTCAAATCCTTCCTTCTTTGTGCATATAGGAGAAATTTCCAATAGTGTTAGAATAGTCTGTGATTAACTTCTTTATTAATTGTCTCTCATATTCTCCATTCTGAATTTTAAGATTTTTTTTATATTAAATGAATGCTGCTTATAGATGAAGGGACTTCAGTAAATAAATAAATCTGATCTATAATACAATAACATGATAATACAATTCAGATTTCATTTAAAGTCAATGTTAGCTACAATTAACCACAGGTACTTGGTGTGTCGACCCCAAGGCCTCTGTTACAACCTACTCACTAGTACAACCCTAAACATTTTTCGAAAACACTTTTTTTCATAGATCTATATGTTATATCCTATATACACATAGTATGTAGGTACACTTTCATTAAAAAGGCGTAAAAGTGTTATAGTTATAAAATATCAGATCTGTGAAAGGAGTCACACTGAAACGCCGAATTAATTAGATCTAGGCAGTGAATTCTATCTTTCGGAAAACACCCCTTATGTCAAAGTATATGCCACTCGTGACATGAGCATTCCCTGCTAATGTGAGTGAAAAAACAACGCACACTAATAAACTGATTTGTGTTTTTTACTGTAATTGGCAGTTTCATCAACAAATAACGCATAACGCTTTCTTTGACAAATGGCGTTGGTGAATTAAGGGGAAGTAACCATGCAATTTCCGAAAACATTTTAAGAGTATCATGATGACTTCTATTGAGACATGTACTGTAGTCATGTTTCAGATTACATTAATCACACCTTTAAAGATTCGTCATTATCAAAGTGTGGAAAAAAGTTATAAAACTTTGCAGGGTTTTACCATAATAAAATCAGTCTCACCTGCTTTGTTTGACAGTTGTTATCACAGTAGAGCGTATCTCGTTCTTTAACCTGAAATTAAATAAACTCATGTTTAGTGCTATCATGTATGTATTACACGTGCATGAATAGTCACGTCAACCATTTCCATACCCGGGTCAAAATTCCCGTCAAAAGGGAAAAGTGCTAGATATTGATTCATTTTACTTTTTTTGTGCAAATTTGGTAATGAAAAGGTAAATATATTGGTTAATCACTTATTTGAGTATCGCTGTCAATGTTATGGGTATTTATTTGTTTTTGTTTTGCTGTTGTTTGCATGATACAGTTGCTTGGGCAATATTGTTGAAATTGTAGTATTCAGCTGAGATTATAAACTGATACAAAGTCAGAAACTGAATTTTACCCTTCTTTACTTTTTTATGTAGGACTACATATTGCAGGTAGCTAGCTATTTGGCTTGCAACTTACATACTAGGGGAAGGGTGTCAAACCAGAGCTAGACTTGGATAATTCTTTCAGATAAAGCCGATTTCATATCTTGTGTCCAGTATAGTGCATATTTTACGAGTGCGAGAGGTCGTAAAATCACAACGTTAGTAACTGATTACGCAGAAAAGGACAAAACTTTTACAATGAAACAGTTAATACAGAAAAAATCAATATATCCTCTAGTAATATCAATTTCTTTTACACGCAAGAACAATAATACAATCTTCATCAAATAATTATGTTGTTAACTTAGCTTTAACTAAGGCCATCATACCCGAAACTATACATGTAAATGTACAGAAATCCAGAAATAAGTGAATATATTCTCTGTCATATGTACCGCCAGAAATTTAATAATGTTATTATTTTAGTATAATTATGTTTTATATTGATATTATCCTCTGGTTCGGATAATGGTTGCTGCTGATGCCATTTCATCGCAATGAAACGTTCTAACTATATCAAAGTTAATTGTTTCGTTTTTCTAAGAAAAGAGAGATATGGGTAATCAGTTGGATTTTTTGCCAGAAGGACAAGTGGCATTATTACTAATGATAAAATACTTCTGTCTCACAAATTTGCCTTCATTTTTATGCAAGAAAACGTAGGACACGCAAAGTTGTGGAATATTTTTCGTGCTGGCCTATCATTTGACGTTATAATGTATCCGTATAATATCCTAACAAGCTATTCTGTATTCCCGAGGGATTCCCACCGTGCAATTAACTGTAATCAATCCTTGGATTTCGTCTCTCCGTTCCTCGAAAGACGCACTTCAAGCAGTCCAAATAACAATATAGGAAATTTCAATCAAAGAGACTGGGTTGATAAGCCAGCTTTAGACGTCCGTCCGACCCGTCAGAAATAAAATCATAATGAATGTGGTCCTTGGCAGTATATTCCAAATACATGTTCACCAGCATAGTTGTCCACAAAGTTGTGCAGCATGGACCCATTGACTTGATGGAGATGTCGTGTATATTTTATGTTCGTGAAGTTTAGTAATAGTTGTGTTCATTAGTCTACCACGTCCACTGTTTGAGCTCGTCACTACCACTACGCATGTATACTAGTATCGTCACATACAACTTAACTATTCCGATTTCAAATTGAAATATTACACAGGCGAAATCATGTGAAAGACGATTCCTAAAGGTAAGATTCAATGTAAATAAGTGTTTCAAGTGCACTTACTTTCAGTCCCAGGTTTTGGTTAAGGCGAGGTCAAAAGTTGCACTAGATCGTACCGGTATCTGTTTTATTATATTTGTTTTATCACTGTAAATGTTATTAGTGGTTGTTTGACAAAGGAAAAAGAAACAACTCTGTTGTTAATGAAGTGATTCCGTAAACAGATAATTTAATCTGATTCTAGGGCACAGGTCTTTTAGCCACGAAGATACCTAAATTATATTAGAAAATCAGATTAGAAAGTTTCGCAAGGGAATGGCTTGTAAATGTACCGTAAAACTGTACTGTTGGCGTCATCATGGGGCAGTCCGTTGAAATTTTATTACAGTCTGCCTGTCGAGTGATTAGAGTCGCTGACCTTGAGATTACTGTAAGCTCTCAAAGGTTAAGGGCCATGAGTTCGAGCTCTTATACCGAACATATCTCTTAATGTGAGAAAGTCTTGAAAGATTGATAAGTAAACTGCCCTCCTGTTAAAATCACCAAATACAGTTGGATTGGCGTTAAAACTTCAGCAAAGAACAAACGTTGGCATTTTAGCTTCAGCTATTTCGTGTACAACTGTCGGTATGTGAGCTGCAGTATATTAGCTGCGTTTTGCAATTGTTGACATTTAATAAGCTTCAGTGTACATTTGTAGACAGCTTAATCCACAGATACTCGGGGTTTGGACAAAAAAATCATCGAATTCTTTTCTTCAAATTTTCATTTTCACCTTAGTATGTCATACATGTCCAAACCCCGAGTATCTGTGGCTTAGTCCAGTGCACAATCTACTTGAGCTTCAGTGTTCAACTGTCGACATTATAGCTTTAGTGTACAACTGTCGAGAAAGGAACAAATATTTTATTCGTAATTTGGAACCCGGGTTTCATTGTATCTGTATCTATCCTCCTATCTGTGTTGTCCTTGCTACTGATACTGAAGAAATGCAATACAACTGTTAACATATAAGCTTCAGTTGACACATGTTGCAGTTAGAGCTCTATTATACAACTATCAACATTTGGGCTTTAAGATTTAACTGTTGGCATTTGAGCTCCCGTAATAGACATCGACAGTTTTGCTGTAATGGTCAACTATTGGCATTATCTGTATCTTGGTTACACCGACAACTATGGCAACGGCAATTGTCGACATCTTAACTCAAATGAATAAACTTAGACTGTCAGTTTTGGGCATCAGTGACAACCGTTAAATGTGTGCTTTAATTCACATTATTCGACTTCGCACATCTGGGCCTAGACTTATAAAAGTCTGTTGAGATTGAGAGGTCTTTATTTTTTTCTCTTCAAGTCTTTTTTACTTTTTAGAAAGTATCTCTATCAAAATTTGTCTCAATCAAAGCTCATCTCAACAGTCCTTAGAGTCAAGGGAAGGAGAAATTGTGAAGATGTTATAAAAATGCCCAGGAAAGACAGGAGGTAATGACTCTAACAACTGATGCCAGTCTAATCTGGGCCCAGTACAACCGTAAACATGTCGGGTGATTCCAGAGAACATCTGTTGAAATCCATGTTCCAGACTAAGGCAGCGCACAACTGTATATAAGTGTTAATATGTAAAATATCTGTCGGTTTCAATTGTCGATCCCGGGTACCTACGGGTACCAGCTTAAAAATTACATTTTAAAGTCTCTTCATACAAACTCCTTTCGCAAGACATCGTTTCAATGCGAAAATACAGAACAACCCTTACAATACAGAACAACAGATACATTACAGAACAACCGATACATTTTAATTACATTTGTATATACGGCGCTTAATTCTCTCTGACCTTTTTATATGACTATTGTAATGAATTTGTAAAATACCCGTCCCCTAATACTGTAGAGACCCTTCACTACGGGGATATGCCGGATCGGCGCTCGTCCCAAGCACCATAGTTATATATAATACCTGTCCCAGAATTAAGTTGGTTTAATGTCTGTCCTCTACAGGAAATATATACCTTCCGATGTCTTTAGATGTGCCTTCACATTAAGGAATGAAAATGTCATATAGTTTTTTATAATGCATGATATCATTCTTCCAGTCATTTCTGTTATATAGTATCATGATATGAAGAAATGCTGTTTATTCCACAAACCGACATGTTGACATTTCCTGATAAGTTGCCCTTGTTCGTGTATTATAGCACAAGTATATATGAGAGTTATAAGGTTTCTTCCATCAGTAAAATCACGTTTACTCGGAAAAAGTACTGATTACTGAATTAAGAATAGAAGGTACATTATTTTTTCTCTATACATTATAGGATTATACGAGTGTATATTCTCAAGAGGGATTGAAGTAAATACAAGACCAGTCATAGAAAGGAAAGGTTATTCATCAAGGCTTAGCCTGGTCACCAGGCCCTGAAATATCCTTTTTACTGATAATATTTCACTGTTTTGTTCTAGAGCCACGTCTACAGTACTATAAGCCCGATTTCAGGGCCTGGAAAAGGTGTCAAACCCTCAGAAACGAGGTGTCTTCAATAATGCAAATTTGACCGTTCTCCCCAGCGGTGTTTTTTTGCCTGGTGTTTAATAAAACTGCCCCAGACAAAGCATCTTAAATAGACTGAATAGTGCGTAGTTGAAACCCATCAAGGCTGTACAAAACTTCTATATACATGTATAGTTAAAACTACTGTTTTCTGATTAATACAGCCATGCAGCCATACCAGCATACTATCAGAGACCGCTTTTGCTATTGCTTTTTGTTTTGGCTTTCCGGTGTCCCAGTATGGGCCTCCTGGGGAACTCCCGTCGTCAGGACAGGTGAAAAGTTTTCATGGACTTAGAACTGCATTGCCCTCTGTCTAATATATGCAAATAAATAACCTGGTACCTATTCGTGTCTTTATGACAATATTAAACACTCCCCAAGCTGTTTCAATATGGTAGGATACATTTATGAAGTAAGGCATTTAACAAACTAATTTATACGAGAGCTTAATTATTTATTGAAGTTACATAAATCATCGATAAAGGAGCATGTTAAGATGTGTTTTACAGTTTATAGTACATGTAATAGTTTCATAAACGCATCCATAAAATTACTGACACCAGTTTTTAGGTAATTCCAGTTCTCATAAGTAGCCGAAAATTCCGTGCAATTTTCGCTAAAACTAAAATTTAAGTTGTCACGTGACACGCTTCATTTGACTTGCTCATGTTTTTTCCTCGTGATTCAAAATTCTTTGCAAAAAATCAATAATGCAACATAATAGTGATAACATTTTTTAAATTTTGTATTTGATATTATTTTTGTGCCGCAGCTGTTTGTTTGCGACGTTTTTTTTAAACGGGCCATTCAGTCAAGAGTCAAGTCAAGTAAAAAAACTTTATTTCCCTCATATCATGCAAGTATACATGACAAAAAGAGGTAATATACGAAGAAAAGTTACATAGATGAGGCTCATTCAAACATGTGGAAACAAAAATATAGCTAGTTTTACAAAATAAGCATAATTTTGTCATACAAAGCATAATACATTTCAACAGGGTAATCTTAAAGTCCATAAGCGAAATTAAGGCAGTTTTTCAATGGCAAGTACTTCCTTAGCAAGACACTAAATAATGAAGATTTGCGGGTTAAAATTTAAAAGTGTTTGGACCGAAGAAGTATGTGTTTTGTTGAAATCTCAGTGATCGACAAAATGCTACCCAGGTCTTTTTCTTTGTTCATTATGCGAAAATTTGTCTGCTGTGGTTTATTTTTCTACTCTACTTCTTTTTCTTATACTTATTTCTGTGTTTTTTAAAGTATATTTGAATTTTCGCTTTCTTTTTAAATGGACTGAATCATTAACCCGTGGAGTCATTTTAAATACTGCTCTACTAGATATTTTCTGAATAACATTGTATAATTTATATCATTAAGAGTTGGCTCGTAAAATACAAGCATCTTGGTGTATTTCACTCAGCCCCCTGTTCAGGAAACATAAGAAAACAAGTGTCATGAAATGTAACATACATAGAACTAGAAGAATTTCTCTCGCTCACATAGAGTATCACACATGTGTTTTACATTACTATTAATCTGTTTGGTATAGTTGCACGAGAAATTTGTAACTCTCTTATGTACTTTCACACACCCCTCTTTTCAGGACATCTTTTATCTTTATATTTATGAGATTTGAAATAGAAAATTTCTGTAAAACTTGGTCGATTCTTTTGTACATGTATATGGAAGCATTGTCCGTGTAAAACTAACATTTGATTAGTAATATGTCTCTAAGTCGATGATGTCGTTATTTGGTCATCATCATTATTGGTTTGATCTTCATAAGTTGTAGAGTTCTTACAGTTTAGAATCCCACTATGTGAATGTTCAAAGGATATTTTTGGTAAGTTACTAAGGTTCTAGGAGTAGTGTTTCACGACTTTTTGGTCGGTACGAAATTACTTTGCCTCAATGACTATTTTGCATTATGGTATGCGATTTTAAGAAAAGTGATGTTACTCTTTCATTTGACCGCTTAAATATTGAGAAATATTTATACCCTTAGAAAACATGATGAATATCAATATACAGTTAAAACCGTAGATGCCACGGTTGGAGTTTAAAAATAGACTATGACAATGTAAAGACATGATAAAAGACCATTCTTATACGTACATATTCATAATCGTTTGTTTGTTATTACACCGAATTCACTCTCTTTCAGAAAAGCATAGCAGAATGGGCTGGCTATAAATATATTTGGTGATTTCTCGTCTAAATAGATAGATAAATGATACATGATAGAATGACTATAGACTTATTTGACTAAGTTGTTTATACTGTATACACAGAATTGATCTAATCTATTTAACTTTGGATTTTGACGTTTATTAAAACATAGCTTAAATAACTGAGGTTAAAAGTTATTTTGCAATACAAACATAAACATCAAATTCATTTCTTGTGTCATCATATATTACTATGTGCAATGAAGTATTGTTTCTATGGTGTTCTTTTTTCGCATACACTTGGGATATGTTTCAAACAACAACATCTCGTTTCCGCCAATCTGTTAGCTCATCACAATTTAAGAAACATTTTTAATTTTAAGCAAACGCATAGAAGTGATTGGGGACAGGCAAAGATAGATCTGTTTTCATACAACAATGTTCCAATAACTTAATCTCAAAATCATTAAGTGTTTATTTATTGCATGTATTGTTCGACAGTTACATCTGAAAAGTCATTCCCACAGGATACTGTACAATACTGCAGAAACTTAGACAGTTTTCCATTAATTTTACAACCAGTTTTAATGGTAACTTGGGGATTATGGTTCAATTAAGAAGGGCACTATACATCAATGGTTGGACTCCAAGTATAGTATCATCATTATTTAAAAACCTTGCATGGGGAGACTTGCTTTTCTTCATTTTGATTTTGAGAACTGCATCTTTTAATATGCATAAGCCCTGGGATACAGACATTAGTCATTATATATAAATGTGTAATTATGGAGAGAAAAAAAACACAGAATCTTTAAAAACTCGAGTGAAAGGAGTTTGTTACACGTTACATAAGAACATGAGCAAGTGGTGATTTAAGTCCTGCAGATAATAAACATTTTCTAAACAAAAAAATACGCGAATATTTGCGAGGAAGCTATGAAAGTATATTAAGGGATTATATGTTAACATATCTTTTTTTATTCGTTTATCTAGCCTCTCAATTAACGGGTTCATTAGCTTATCACCGAACATTTCCCATGCTATTATACTGCCGTATCCAAGATGCGTTTTCTATGAGGACGGAATCCACTACCGGAGTCATGTAATCTTATATCCTTGGGAATTTACTACTGCCGCGCTTTTTGCCAAAGCTAAAGAAAGCCACACTGGGCTTATGATTACACGCACACACTCTACACGTGTGTCTGTGTAAAAAACGTCGTTTTTGTGTAATTAAGCCCGTTTGTTGGGCTACATAATATGTTGGCACATAGTAATTGAGCTCCATCTGATTAGAGCCGAGGGACGATCATCAAAACTGACTCAAAGATAAACTTCCACTTGGAGCACAGCTGGACACTAAACGTGTATCTGATTGAAAAGTCTGTGATTTATACATCATTAAGGGAATTTATATAACTCCCAGTTAATTAAAAATAAGTTTTAGCAGTTTGAAAAATTGTACGAATACCAGTGTCCACTTCACGTAGACTGATTGAAATTACAATTTTCAGCCATTGCTCAATCTGGGAATTTTGTTAAGTGGGTAGAATCTAGGACCTGACCCGATTATTAATTCTTGAAACATTTATAATGAGATTGTATGAAAACATGTAAATATATAATTTATATACCTATACACCATAAAATATGTTTAGATGAACCAACGATGTCTGTCTTATAGCTTGTAAATAACTAGATTCTACATTGGTCAAAATTTATATTTTCATTTTCGATTAAAGTTAGAGAATAACATAACCATTTAATTTCTGTTAGTTTTAAGAACATTCTGAAGTACAGAATCAACAGCTGACAGTTATATTAAAATTACAAGAAAATCCCGGCTTGAAAAAGCAAAAAATAAAAATGTGCACAAAAATCTTGTCACATAATTATTTAGCAGTAATATTCATGTCTGTGTTCCAATATCTAGAAACATTAAGAATAAATGGTACTTTATCACAAGATAGAAAAAAGATAATCTTAAGTTTTAGTAAATATTTGTCATATACCTTATGGATTTTGTATTATATAAAATGATAGACATACCAACAAATGTTCGCAGTTCAGCCTGCAGACTCGTTCTATACTATCCAAACTTAAAAATCCAGAAACAAAGAATAAGTTTAATATCACAGAAATAAATGTTAAAGATATTTTTCCAGATAACGTTGGACTCATTTTGTCCTTCGTTTAGTCGCCATTGTACACAGATTCAAAATGAGCAACTGGTCTCCGATTAGCGCATCACCAATCTCGCGTGACAAGCAGACGATAGTTTGTTAGAGGGGTAAGAGAGAGCACTCATACAATCCCACAAGTAAATGCCAAAATAAATGTCTCTTATGTTTTTCTTATTTCTATTCTTTATTTAATGTTCCAGTGTGATATTTCTTCAATCAACCGTCATTACTACAAAGAACATTATGCAACATTTATGAATATTTCTATGGTTATTTTAGTCATATATCGTTTTCTCTAAATGGTGGCACAAATTAAAACCAGAGTGTAGTCACTGAATGGTCACATTCTCCCGTCTGCAATAGGGTAGTTGTTCCAACAAACACAGATGGTTTTTACAAATCCCATCATTTTTTAATGTTAGTACGTTTTTTCATTTTTTCTTACTTGAACAAAACTCTTTGAATCGTCTTAAAACTCGGTAATTAACAGTCGCGCTTCAGATTTGCAATGTAATATCCTCGTTTTTTACCCTCTTTTGCAAATATGTGTCAGATCTACTTAGAATTTTTTTGGGGGAAAGAATTTAACTTTTACAATATTCTTCCAACGTAGATAAATATAAATGAGTAAAGTTGTAATTTAATGTACTAATGACTGTTCCGTTGTTTGAATATCGCGATCATTCTTGAAGTCAATAGAGACGTCCAGAAAGATACAGTCAAACCTATGATCAATGGCCACTGCTCGGAAGAAGTGCTACATCTGACTTTGTTGACAGGTGGTCTTTATTCACAGATGTTTCTTCTATAGCGTAATAGGAAAGGGTCTTCTCCCTAACGGTCTCTGTTCGTAGGGTTGTCAATATGCCAATGTGGTGTCTTTAACACAGGTTTGACTGTAGTCAACTGCTCGGTACAATCTCAATGACACAATTTACAGTAGTTATCAAAGGGAGAAAACACAAGTAAGTAAACAACAATTACTACTGCAGAATTAACAGAGCAAATGTAACAAAGGTATCGGTACATAGAGTCAAACTGTAGCATACACTGATTTGTCTGTCTCAGACTCTATTACCTATACCGTTTATGAGCAATTAAGGGACCTTCATTTTGAGTAGGGTTAGGGTTAGGGTTAGGTATGAATCCGAAAATCACGGTAAGTGTTTCATATGGCACACGTAGAACAAAAAGGCCAATGCATAGTATCCCACTCAGCTAAAAAAGTAAAATAGTGTAAATAGGCCTTGATACCGAGCGTCTACCGATATGCAACCCGCGTTACAACATGCATGGACCTTAACAGCAGCACCCAAGAAATTGATAATGCGGGGACGGGAGAGTATCTAGTATTCACGTCCAATCTCCACGCTCTCTATTCTACGTTTTTACCATCTTGTAAAATTCACTTTATATCAAAGCGAAATAGCGACAGGTTATACACGGTATACGGAACTATGATCAATATGGATCTTATTGAATAATCCAAAGTGCATCGATCGTTTATAGTTGTGTTGAAATTAGTAGAAAATTTTTTGAAGTTATTCCAGTGTTTACACTTTTATGTCACATAGTGCAGGAACCAAAATTTATGCGTACAGTTATTTTATCTAATGAATTGACATGATACAGTAAGGAAAACGGAAAATTCTACAGACGGTGAACGATTGAATAACAGCTTTCGTTGGGACCGTGAATGAAAAACAGAAAGACATATTTCTATGATAGAAGTAGAGGAACAACTGCTCCCAAATTATGGAAAATGTATCATTTTTGAACTCGTGTCAAAGTGATGTTTACATTTGCAACCACGAATGCATTCAATAACTTTTTTCATCTTGTTGTATTTCGTGCTTTTAAGTTGATTACTCATAAGCAGAAATAACGTCTCCACCAACTGCACAAGATGATTAAAACATGCAGGGGAAAAAATAAGAAAAATAGAAAAAACAATCACTTACCTACTTTCGGTTTGCTCAAATCCTTCCATTTTAGTCCATCAAACTTTTAGACCTGACTTAAAAATTTATCGAACCGGTACACGTTCGACCCCTTGTACCGAGCTGTAGTGCGCTGAGGTCAACACAGTCATGAAAAATATCATCGACAAAGCTCGCAGGATAGTAACAGAAAGATAGTGTTAAAGGGAATTCCAAAAACAAACTGATTATAGTAGGTCTTATTTTACCAAGAAAGATGTCATACCTTATTTGTTCCCAAAACATTCCTTAGTTTGCTTTTTTTAACAAATACATGTTAGAAATATATCGCAGACTGTTTTTTAATGATATTGCACAAAAATTAAATCATGAAGAACGGCTTTCTGGCAACACTTTTTTTTGTAACGACTTGAATACTAAAGAAAGGTATCTGACAACCTTGTTTTAGAGTGAACAGTTCAAGGTTGTATCATTAGCATTTCAGTAAATTATTTTTCAATTTCAGTCAATTAAAAGTGAGACTGGGACTTAAACTTCGCATTTCATGACAACGTTAAACGTTAGCTCTGTAGAGTTTTATGAGACAACCATAAATTAAGAAGTTGTCACCTCTAAACTAGCATTTTGGCGACACCCAAACTGAGGTCATGGTGATAAAATTTTTGCTCAAGAAAACACCGCATCGGCGGCGGCGGGATTCGAGCCTTGCTATGTCCGAAGAGAAATTGTAACCATTCGCTCGCGATCAATTTCAAACGCAATTTACTTTCAGGACTGTCTCCTTATTTATGTATGTATTAAGTGTTATGCATCCTTTTAATTTTTATATCTTATGATATACCAGTTTGGAATGCAGATATTGTCACTAAAGCGGAAATTCAATATCCAGTCTTAATTCAGGTTAATGTGATGTTGAATGCATGCCCACGTATTAAAAGACGGAATTAGAGGTTCGTGCCTCTATTGCTGAATCTTGGCTATGCTCATCAATCACGCTGGCGTCCATTTCTCAGTTACAATACAAAATAGTAAATAACTTAAAACTGATATTGGCTTTGCTATTTTCTTAAGAACATCATCAATCTTTCTCAAAGTTGAACATATTCAACCGTCACAGAATACCATCATTGTGGTTATGGCTAATGCTTATGAAATCAATGGACGTAGTACAGTATAGTTAATGTTAATTTCTGCCAATGCTGCATCAATAAAAAGCCGAGACAAAGTGGGACAGCCGATCCTCGTGCCTGGTTGTCTAACTCGGTCAATACATCATTCCAATAATCGTCCTTACACAGTTTGGTGAAAATTGGATTACACTTCCAAAGCCAGAGAAAGGGCAGTTATAACTTTGCAAAGTACTTGTCAATTTATGGGCCATAACTCTAGCATTTTACATTTGGCTAAGATGCTTAGTAAACGCTGCGATCATGATCAAAGGCTTCCCGAGATATGGAGAGGGCAGTGCTAATCACCGGTCATACTTTTGGATATTGAAGGGACGTTACTACGGGGTCTGGCTGGTTATCGAACTTGGCCTTAGACATAATACCCGTAAACACAAATTTGGAAATTTTACATATAATTAACAATCAAGAGGACGGACAATTTTGTGGACGACTTCACGATAAAGCGTTCAGCCAACAGAGTAGAAAATACATGTGTTTGCATTAGCTGTTACAGCAAAGACATGGTACCTAGCCATTAATCCTGCCCGAAAGAATAGTACTATAGGAGAGATCGCCGTGACGTCTCATCATCAAAGAACATTCTTTCTTACACAGGTTAGTTTGGTTAGGTGGCTCGGACTCATGAGATCCATGACCCTACATCAATGAGAGGTTTCGTGGTTCAAGTCTGCGACCTTTATCCATGTGTTTGATCCTATGACACAGAGGTTTCATTGAAATTGGACGATTAAAATAACTGCCGGTGTTAAGTAGAATTCGTTTTTGTTGCCATGGCAACTGTGACTCCTAGATGAAGATGGACGGGCAACTTGCGTACAGTAGTCTCAGAGATTAATCGAACAGTGTAAAAAGACAATGGCTCGTCATACTAGCAATATTAGAGGTAACTTTTCCTTTTTGGTTTCCAATACTACATGTAAATTGTAGATCTATGTACAGGTCCGTGATTTACAGGGAAAATATTTGTACACTCGGGTCTAAACGCATAACCTGTAAGAGAGATGTATTCCTCACGTGTATCTTATGCATTTTAAAGCAAAATGACTTTTTCTAGGAAAACATCTTGTTTACTGTCAAAAATAAAAGACAAAACAGTGGAAATAATAACACAACAAATATTGGTATCTGTCTTCCAGATTTTATTTTTCTTAACATATGTTAAGTGTAAATAGTTTTGTGTTATAACATATATTAGTATTTAACCTAAGTGTTATCTGCTAATTCCAAAACAGAGCAGTCAAAAGTGAAGCTGCAATGGTCTAGGTTGCTATAATTAATAGCACCCTATATGGCAGCCAGCACAGATCTTTCTTTGACCATACTGCTCCTAATACTACAAGCACTTCTAAAACAGCAAAACACATAAATGCCTTTAACATGATGCATGATACAGTTGTGATTATATCAGTTTTCAACACAATTTTGCATAGCTTCTAAACATACAAGAAACAAAGTACATTGTAGTTGTCAAGGTGATATACTAATGGCAAACTTTGACAAATGGTGCTGTAAAAATACTAGCCAAAATACAGTCCAGTGCATATAAGTCTGTGCCTTTATTCCTTTCTCATTTAGGTAGGTACTGAAGTCATTTTGAATATAAAAATGACACAAATGGAAATTAAAACCAGTATGAATCTAAACCATGTTTGCCCTAAAGGTTTATCAATCATAAAATGTGATAGGTGATAAATGATTTACAATTTGATACCTTCTCTAGCACATCTAACTTTTCAAACATGTTCTCTTGTTAGGTTTTAGAAGCTTAACGGCTAAATGCATGTATTTAAGACAAATACTTAGTTATTATGATATCACAGACAGGGTATACGAGTAAAATCTGCTTAAATGTATACACACATTACCATAAAACATTCATAATTAGTCAAAATAAATTTCTGTCAGATCGTTGCCTTCTAGTAGTACGAGCCTCAAGATGAGCAAAAACAAGCATATATCACGTCATACAACTTGCAGCAGAGATATGTAAGTGGCAGTTACATTATCATATATACATGTTGTATTATACAAGACCATACAATAACAATGAAAATGTTATGATCTGAGCAGGTTGTATAGGTAACGAAAAAGCTCAACAAAACATAGATATAAACTTAAAAACCCTACAGACTAGATTATACATAACACTACATGCATTTGGCTATCCTAAAACCATATACAATATATATCTTTAATCACATATATAATTTAAGTTATATTATGCAAATTAATATTGAAATACTTATGAGTAAAAGATAATCTTGTAACTGTATGAGAAGATTCTGTCAGACAAGAATGTGCACCATACTTATGACCTTATTTCATACACTGTTAAAGAAATTAACAGTCAAGTTATTTTTCAAAACATTAAGATTGTGATTAAGGATGTTCTAGTTCTAAATTTAAAATATTCATGTTGAAAATTAATACACAGAAGTGAATACATAACCATTATAAATACTTTATTTTGCAGACAAATATAAGCAAGTGAAGTATGAGCTATAAAATGTGTATCATTATTCCTTGTCTACATATAACACAGTACTTAAAAAAAATAATTTAAACATGATTTGAAAAAATTTTTTGGCAGGTTTCCTAAAAACAAGGACAGCTGTAAAGTTTATTTTTAATGTTTTACATTTAAATAACTGTTAACAAAAAAACAAAAAACGTCAACAAGAACAGAGAAAGACATCTCGGATAAAGTAACATAACACTGTTACACTGTTATGATAACAGATATATCACAGTCAAACTAAAAATGCCATCCCTAAGAACAGGACATACTTGAGAAGTTCTGGTTATGCTAAAACAAGAGATCTATTATATTTTTTGAGGTTATCATACGATGATCTGAGCAGATCCTCCCTGTAATCTAACATGTCCTGGTAGTCTGACACAGAGCGTATCAACTGCGTGTTCTTGTGTGCCTCATAGTGGAAATCTGGACCCTTCGATTCATACCTGATGGGGAAAAAAGATTTTAGTAACAATATCAAGTGTAATTATAATGCAAATAACAAAGTTAATACACAATATTTCATGTTCTTTGTTACAAAACCTGAGTCTGACAGAAAACCTTGTCTATTCCGAATAATGATATATTTGTAATTTGCTTCCCTGTCTATAAGAGCTAAGGATCTCTCAACTTGCAAGTAAATTGCTTTTGATTTCAGCTTATCTCATTTACTAAAATCTATCAATAGTGTATAAATTTAGACACTACATGTTGTTTCTTCACTGCAAAGGCAAAGTCTGCATAGAACATACATTCACTATTGTATATAAAGTTGTTTCAAGTGTACAAACCAGTTTGGCTTTGGTCCTCTTATTCTCTCCAGCTCCTCTAGACGTTTCAATTCCAGTAGTTTTGCTTCCTCTATCTTCAACCTTTCTAGCCTTAACTTACCAAGGATCAGCTGATGTGGTGAAGTCAGGTGGACGCTGGAAGCTCCTAAAAGTATGTAGCAATGATTTATATTACATATAATTATGCTCATACATTTTTCAAAACAAGTAAAACACAAGAGATCTGTGATGATTATTTTGTATAAGGCAATTTGATAGAACCGTTTAATTTGAAAGGTACTTAAAGTGTTATAAAAGATGACATAATCATATGACACATTGTCATAAACAATTAGCAGATAATAATTACCATGGTGACATCCTGAGGTGAAATATGTGGAAAAATGACAAAGTCACAAGGAGGGCAACTAGTGGGTCAGTACAACTGCAGTCCCCTCAAATTAACTAGTAGCAGACCCTCTTACCATAGGCTTGTTTTCTTTCTTAATAGATCCATACTCAGCATTTTTCACTAAGAAAAGATTTTTTTACAACCCTACATTTTTACATAATTAAAACAACGATTTACCTATATGTGGTGCCTCTTTAGTCATTAGGTACATTTTGTCTAAATCCTGCTCCTCCCTAAATGACCTTTCTCTGGTCCTTAATGTCTGTGACCGCCCTAGTCTTGATGCTGATTTAGATCGGCCACTTCTCATGGATGGCGGGGCAGTGCGGTTGAGGGGATCTGAAGCAGGATAATCTAGTGCACACATCTCATAAGAAGAACCAAGAGTTACAGGGAAATTGTCTAAAGCTATTCTGTCTTTATCAGCATATTCATTCTTGATGTTTTGACCATATCTGTATGTTTTACCTATGCTCTGTAAAGTTGGGGCCTCACAAGTTGTGTCTAAGTGATTTGGACTAACATACCACTGGGAGTTCCGTGGTGATCTTGGCTTTCCAGACAATTCATCTAACTCACCCACATGCTTCTCATACAAACCCAACAACTCATCCTCTGTAAGACATCCCCTTAATGTCTCCGACATATTCACAGGTCTAGTGAAATCAGATGCTTCAATCTTGTCTCGACGTTCATTTCTAATTTCAGCTTCTATTTGTTTATCTTGATCCTTAAATGAAACACCTTTGGTAAGTGTTAGGTTTACTTTATCACTGAGGTATTCTAAATTATTGGCAAGATCTGTCATATTTGTTGCATACTTCTTTTCACATTTTAATTCCCTGTAATTATCTGGATTGTAAATGGTATGCTGACTTAGTCTTGAAGTTGTGCTAGTCAATCCTGAATTTGTGGGGTACTCAGACCTTTCCCTGAAAACAGAGGGAAAAAAACCATAAATGCTTATGGATGGCATTCCACTGTATTGGGTATTATAAGTAACCACTGATTAATTATCACAAAGTTACATGAATGAATGATAATAATAACAGATTGGTTTTTCAATTCCTATATTAATAAAATTTTGTGCGTGCTCAAACTTTCATTCACTCAAATGCAACTGTTTGCCCAAACTCTGCCCAAACTCGATCAGTGATCCCAGTAGAAATCTCATCTCTACATAAATCATATTGTTCTGAAACCTTGAAACCATGATCTTACAATCTATCAAACCTGCCCATTCAGACCTATTTTATTGTCAATTACAAATTATTATTGTTTTGCAATGCGTAGGTTTTGAATTTGAATCCTACAAAGTGTAGATGTTTTTCTCTCACAATAGGATTCCAAGTGCAATAAACATATCAACACACCTGCATCAGTTGGTGAATTATTAAAAATGAAAATATTGTAAAAGACATAAGAATCAGAACTCTAAGGCAATGAAAGTCTGTTTTATTAACCGGGTACCATGCAGGTACTAACTTGGGTCGGAAGTACCCCATCCTGAAAGTAAACTTTCCACTTCAGTCAGACCTACAAAAATTTGCGGCAACACTCTCTTACTTTTTGGCACTAAAATTTACAAACTTTTGAACAAATAAAAGGAGGGTGGCATCTCCTAATAAAAATCTATTGAGACACAAAAACAAACATTCACAGCATCAAGGGAGAGATGCTGGGTTCAGTCACAAGCAGATTGGTGAGCACCACTGACCTTTTAATTCTCTAAACAAACAAAACAAAAAGTCATACCTATGTAAGGGGTATATCTAGTATAAACTCTTGACACTGTCACACCAGTGTTATGAACAGGAGTGCGAGCAATAGAATTAGTGAGAGGAAACCATTAAAGGTCCATTACTAAGACCAAATCAAATTTTCTTTTAAATCTGAAATTGCAACGTGCATTTTCTCAGAAGGAAAATATGACATACTGCATTGAATATGACAATATTGTGTTAAAAATTTGAGTTTAACACAAGAATAAATTAATTATATTTTGCCTTTTCAAAAACGTAAGTCAGTTTTCCAGTTTTCAAATATCTTTGTAATTTTCCAGAAATCTCACAGAAAGAGGCTGTACATAGATTGTACATATATGAATAAGCATGCCTATCTTTAATTATAGTTGAAAGAATTTCACTTCCAATGACATGCAACGTATATTTCTGACTGTTTACAACATGTGATAAAGCAAAAGTAGGACAAAAAGACCACCCAGGTCAATCTAAGGAAATACAAAAACATTCACTCATTTTTCTGCAGCAGTATTTCAAACAGGGAAATACTTCACAGCTATTGTAAAGTTTTAGAAGCCAGTTTCAAACTGTATTTCCCTGTTACAATTCCAGAAAATTCAATTTGGTCTTATTAATGGACCTTTAAAAACTACATGGAAAGTTTCATATAGATAGTGTAAGAGTGAAAATAAAAGCAATCAGTTTGTTACCTTGTGTAAAATATAGTAGAATTTAGAGAAAGAAAACAGTGGTAAAAACATCCTTAATGACCTAGTTGTTTAATTCTGAAACAGTCTGCTTGAAAAAGTTCAAACTGGGCATGATAGCAATATGATGAGGCAGACCATTGCAGAGTACTGTAGCACGGGGAAAAAAGAGATTTTGAAATAATCTTTGCTGATGTGTACCTAGCGGAAACAATATGGGTGCATGAGGCAAGTAAACCTGATAGGGCCTACTAGATACTGAGAAAGTTGTATGGCAACTGTTGTAGAACATGAAAAGCCTTGCATCATTTCTAGATTTTCTACATTGTTCAAAGGACCTCCAACCCTAATTTGATTGCATTTGTGTGACACTAGAATAGCCATTTGCAACCCATCTTATTGCACAGTGCTGCACCATCTCAATCTTGTTTTTTTTTTTTTTTAATTTGAGCTGTCCAAACTGTCGATGAATATTCAAGTTGGGGAAGGACAAGTGTTTTATAAGCAATTCATAGGATGTGTTTGTTTTTTGCAACAATATTTCAGCGGATGAGCCCTAATGTTTTGTTAGCTGCGGTGCTGACTCTATCAATGTGAGTGTTCAAAATGTATCCGTTCTTCATAATAATTCACTAATTCATAGTTTTCTTTATATGAATTATCAGTGTCAGTATACTACAATATTATGATATCCAGACCAAAAGAAACACAGTTTACATTAAAGGAAAAAATAAAAATTGAAAAAAACATGCGCCTAACCCACTAAAGACAATAGTGCTCTACCTTAAACCATAACTCAAGCATGTGGACTTCACAATTTAATGATGTGTTATAAACTTTTGAAGTGTAAGATTGAAAGAACTGTTCAACTATTTCTATGGTCGAGCATCTGGAGGAGACATTGAACTAGTAAATAAGTGCCAGTTTGAATAATTTCATCATTTGACTTTGTCAGGAAACTTGCTCAAATATTGGATATTTTTTCATGTAAGTACATTGTAATACAAGAACTGAAATGACATGTTTTAACAATATTTGCAACAAAACACACTAATACAGGTTCTAAAAGCTTATGTAACAGTAATTTGATTGTTTATTATGTCAAAAGACCACCAGACTACATTTTAGTAATAGCATCATTTTTTCACTGGTGTCCATTTTGTTTCGGACAAGTTTATAATACCGCAACTAATTTTCTGTATAAAACAAAACAACCAAAATCATCAACATTTCAATCCAAGTATTCATCACTCCAGGTTTCAACGTCATGAGTATTGAAAACCTGTTTTAGAAAATCAGACTTTAATTTATTTGACTTTTTTTTTGATAATCCCTGTACTTTCAGCAATGCACATCGTAAGAAAACCTAAGTCTCCACGCTGTCCTAGTGTCAATCTCGTGCTGAGATCTATTTTTAGTATCTTGGGAAATTCATTTCCTGCTTGTGGATATGCGTCTGTCGTACACTTCGGTTTTGTGCACGGGAAATGTACGCTACACCTTTATTTTGACTGTTTGTTGTACATATAGTGTTTACTTGTGGACTTGACATCAAAAGTGACTGTTGATTGTTTTTTGTACTGATTCCAATGGATGTATGGGAATTTGATAAATAACCAGCAGAATTTGATGGATTACTTTTCTTGTTAGTAAGATTTTGTTCATTTTTCTCACATGTCATGTTATTATCACCTTGATTTGTACTACATGTGACGTTCCTGCTTGTCTCATGTAACACAGTACTGGGATTCAAAAATGTGAAATTTTCACATGGGGGCATAGTCACTATTGCTGAATTCTGAGGGGGCAAAGTGTCATTTACTGTTGTTGGTGGAGCCGAAAAAGTATTAACAGCAGAGGACGAATGTGGCAAACTTTCGTACTGGACAGCAGCAACTGAAAAGATACTGCTCATCCAGGACATCCTACAACTACGACCAAAAGTATTATTGAAAAAGTCCACAATATTCCCAAAAATGATGCTCGGTTCACAGGAAGGCAATTGGCCCAAATGACAAACATGTCCTTAGCTAGAGTTCATGGAATTTTTAAGAAACACTAAAAAGTTAGAAAGATAAATGAAATGGATACCCCATTTATTAACGACTGAGCAAAAGACGACATGTGTAACAATTGAAAAAGATCTACTGAAAAATGAAAATTGTATCCAAAATACAGTGAAAAGGCTTTTGAGAATGTAGTTACTGGTGATGAGACTGACCTGGGTGTATTAATTTTTTAACCAACGCGGAAGGTTTATTACTGAATCTAGGCAACTAGAAATGCAAAACGGCAAAATGGTATAAAAGCTTATAGTGAGCGAACAAGCGTTTTCTTGGTAAGATCAGCAGGGGAGTACCAATTATATATGTACCATTAGATTGTACCCAGCCTAAATTCAAACACTTAAAAAGTTTCTGGGATTTTTTTATCTGATCCACTTAATATCTGGGATTTAAATACAAATGCAAAAATACAGCAAATTACTAATAATATTTTGCCACGGACCGAAAAACGATAATGCGATATGGGAGTAGATGTTACCTATCATGCTTTGCGTGCGCTCGGTGTCTCGGAAATTTTCCGAGTTGTGATATTTGGTAGGTGTCGGTAGACTTGACAAAATTTTCAGCAAACAAAATCGGTAACAGTTACGCCTTACGAAAAAAGATTAGATTTGAATAAGCCAAAAGTTGCATAAACAAAGAAAAATACAAACTATTGAGCCATACATATTGAAGTAGACACGATTAAATTTGATTTATTGTTTACGTTTTGCCCCAATATGTTCCAAGATGGAAGACGGTGGGAAGCTTCATTCTACATTGCGCTGACAAAATTTTCAACATACAAAATCGATAAAAGTTACGCATTACGAAAAACAGATATAGGTTAGAATGAGACTAAAGTTACATAAAGAAAAAAAAAACTATTGAGCCATAAATATTGAAGAAGACACGATTAAATTTGATTATTTTTCAAGATGGAGGACAGGTGGACGCTGGGAGTTTTCGATTTCGGCAAACCTCAGATATTGTCCATCGATGCTGAAATCTCGAACTCTGCGATAAAAAGGTTGAACTTATACAGGAAGATATGAGAGTTGCCAATCCATGTGTATATAGGCCCGTGATTTTGCTAATCACAGTGAAACATTACTTTTGCTTGGTAAATAACATTAAACCGTTACATCTTAAGCATACATTAATGTCTTTCTTGTATGTATTTAAACTATTGAACAAAACAGGAAAAAAAATATTCAATGATGTTATTGCAGAATCTGCAAACTCTATTGTGTTAGACAAGTAGTTTCAGGTGTTTCTGAAAATCAGGGAAGAGTGTTAAGCATTTTCACTCCAAACTTAAATTAGTTCAGGAAATTAAACTTAAAATTAATTGTAAGATTAATTAAATTAGGTGTAAAAAAAAAAAAATTTTTGTTTCAGGTTTCCCCGACCTACCTAATTTTTTTGCCCTGACGCTACAACATTTTTTGCGTGTTAATATTTTTTAGCATAAATTCATCAAAATCTATTAAAATCTATGTTGAATTCAGTCTGAGGATAAAAAAATCCCTACCTACCTACCCTATTTTTTGGGGACATGAAACCTGAAACAAACATATTTTTTTTTAGGCCTTAGACATTCATGTAACATCATATATAAAGACGTATTAAGAGGTACTTTGTCATTAACAAAGAGTCCCATGAGAATTAACAAGGGAGGTCACTATGCAAAACCAAATTAATTAGGCGTTTGCAGTGATCACATTGGGCTCAATATAAGTACTACACACAATGTCATTGACTCCGTGTTATTAAGAAGTTACTTAGAAATCCTTGCAAACCAAATTTTGAGTGTATCGGCTATCGCGAAATTGTATAATAAAACATAAATTCCCCATACTGATACAGAATATCGACCATTTATATTGTATTTCTCAAAGAATCAATCAAAATATACCAGTAGGCTGCAGATCGTCCATGCAAAACGAAGTCGTCGTCTGGATTTTTGGCATTATTTCTTGAAAATAGTGTCGACGACATTTTGTTTGCGGAAAGGCGTCGCTGGATACGACGCATGCGCAAATAATAAAATTTCTTACTAACCCAAATGAAATGAAAGTAACGAAACATTATGTACAACGTGCAATCAAGGACCGCCTCTAGCCAAAAGCTTCTGCTTATTACGGTGTAGGGCCTGTTCAGTGTAGATACGATGGAGGGTAGGCCTAGTCAAAATGATAAAGTGACGTCTTGAACAATTTCTGAGATATTTTTGTTTTTGGTCAGAATCTCGCAAAACTTCTGTCGTTTTTAGAAAATTTGGTTTTTAGTAATAATAAAGGTGACGCAACCATGAATGATTTGTCTCTTAAATTTAGCTTATCGAACAAACTGCAGAGGGAGAGCTATTGCCCATACAAAAATCACACAGTATTTCCACATGCATACACTCAGTTACACCGGAGGGAGGCGCTTGATAAAAATGAAAGGCAGATAAAAAATCTCTATTGTCTGACTTTGGACCACAATACTGTCTTGATGGTTCCAATCCTTGCACCTTTTACCAAAGAAAGAAAGTCTTAAATGCCCAGTTTTACAGAGACTTACAACAAAACTTCTAGCCCTGATTTGTCTCTTAAATTCAGCTGGTTGAACAAACTCTGTAGCAGGTAGTGCTGGTAACAAAAAAAACAAAAATAATATCAAACAGGGAATGCCCCCACAAAGCGCAGCCTCCCAAAACCGCCCCCCGCACCCAGAAGTGCCACACACCACCCACAGCAGCCCCCCAAGCCATTCGGCCACATTAAGATAAGATAAGATTTATTTCATGCCGGAAAGACTACAACAGTAAAACATAAGCTCTCAACAGCTATTGAACCGATCGTAATAAACATATCCAAATATACATATTTAACAAAATGTTTCAATAAGCATTGAACTACAATATTGTATGACACTGAATCATAGAGAGTGATTTAAAAAATGAATAAAAGGAGCACACAAGAAGCATCGTATTCAAGTGAGGTAAGCAACTCAGATAATTATAGAAGAGATGACTCCCTTAATGTTCATTATATCATTATTTAAAGTGTATAAACATTTTTCATATTGTTTTCAAAATACACTTGATTATGTGAATTGAAAAAGTACCTTTTGATGAATAAAATTTAACATCAGAACATAAAATTTATTGGCTAACTGAACTCCTGCACCTGCGATGAGAAACTAGTGGCAATTAAAAGCAAAATATTTACAGTTTTCACCTTTCCAAGAGGACATTAATTGCCTAAATTGATTAAAACTAGAGGCATATCTAAAATCATCTGAAAGGGAATTCCAAATATCTTGGTAGTTTCAGCGTTGAGAGCATGTTTTGTTACATAACCCCCGTCCCGAGACTTATAATCTTCAGTAATAAAACAGCGTGCCTGACGTTATAACGTTTGCAATTTCGTAACCGTTCCACATTTCAGATTCGATCTTACTAAATCTAGATATGCTGTACTTTCTGTCAATTAGACAGTGTCTTGGATTACACTTAGGAAGTGCCTTTTTAGTAATTTTACTCATATAATAGTTAACCATGTTAAATCCTCAGAGAGTGTTTAACCTAGGTATGGATTTTCAGGAACTTGTAGTATATGCCCATAGAGCGAAAAAGGTGTGGGTTCTTGCTGTATATGCTCATTACATAACACTTTTTGGCATTACATTTGATGCCCCATTTGTTTGCTCCAAGTTCAAAAAAACAAAAATAATATCAAACGGGAATGCCACGTACCAAAAACGCAGCCTCCCAAAACGAGCCCCACATCACCCAGAGTGCACACCACACACACACACACACACCGCCACGCACACGCACACGCACCGCACCAACACACACCACACAATCATGTACACCACAAACATACACTACCAACACACACTAGCAACAAAGCAAAACACGAGGCTAAACGAACAATTAAAGGAACAAGTGGGGCACCGCCTTGGAACGGTCAGTGGCAAAAAACCACTGGGGAGCTTAAACCGGTTTATGGTGCGCACCCAACCTCCTCTTACCCCCACCATGTTCCAAAGTCACAGGAAGTGTAAATAAAAGTAATCCTGCTAGGTGAATCTCTAACACACAATGGAAACAAAAGGCATGGTATGTAAAACACAAAAATGCTCGTGTATAAATATATAAAAGCAAACCTTGAGAACCAAAAACGTATGTACTCAATGCCTTTGAGAAGGCAGAGCACCAAGAGAAACACCATAAGGGCCCGACGAAACAGGCCAGAGGACGAAATCAAACGTTTCGTCCCAGTGGGATTTAAAACTGCCCATCACGAGTCCTCCCCTCTTCCGTCAGACACACACGTTCACTTAGATCTTTTTGAAGGATGTTGTAGTCGTTGTGAATTTTGATCTTTCTATATAAAAGCTGATCGTCCGCAAAGAGGCGCACCTGTGACTTCACTGATATGAGTACGTCGTTTATGTGGCAAAGGAAAAGTAAAGATCCTTGGACTGTCACTTGAGTAACATCTGAATCCACCATCACCTTTTCAGAGCATTCACCTTTCACTTCTAACTGCATGTATCTCTGAGTTAAGAATATTTCCAACCACTTGAAGATAGGTCCAAATTACACCGTAATTATATAACTTTTACTTACATAATAGTTCTTTGTGCGGGACTGCGTCGAAAGCTTTTTAGAAATCAAAAATAATTACATCTGTTTGGTGTCCTTCATCATTAAAACTTTTTAAAAGTAATAAGACCATTTAATGTAACCAATACCTGTGTTTCACATGAGTAACCTGAGCGGAAGCCATGATTTCAACTTGTTAATATTTTGTTCCTTTCTAGATGGTTTAGTAAGTGTTTACATATGATGTGTTCTAAAGTCTTACAGCATATTAAGTTAGCGACAAAGGTCTGTAGTTTTCATTTAGGTGAACATTCCCCCTTTTTTACACCGTTGAGATATTTGCGTTTCTGCAGTCACTGAGTAGTTCACCAGTACTTGCTGACAGTTGAATAAAAAATGCTGACAAGGACTGTACAAACTAATAGTACAGTATAGTACAAGTACAGTACAGTTTCTCTTTCAGTGGTATACTTATTTTTCTTGTAGCAGGTTTTAGGCCTAGAGTCAAAATCAGCAAATTTTAACTTACCATGTTTGTACTGTTCATTTTTACCGTCTGTTTGCTTTTATTTTGTTTGCTTTTATTTTGTCACCATGTCTTACTCTATAAACCATATGCAGTCAAGATTATTTATTTTATTTATTTATTTGTATTTATTTATATTTTTTCTCACTCATTCGTTCATTTCGTACTCGGTTACTCATTTACTAATTTATTTAAATATTGATCTTCGCATTTATGCACTTATTTTATCGAATCATTTATCGACCCTTGTTTATTTCTTTTCTCTATTTAAATCATCATATATTATACTACCTATTGTAGATGGTAGCTGCGGGTCCTTGATGCAGTCAGCTCGTTCCAGGCCCTCGTCTTTCTCTACATATTTTTCGGTCGGGCGTGTTTCATCTATATTTCAACTCGCTCCAGGCCCTCGTCTTTCTCTACACATCTTCCGGTCGGGCGTATTTCATCTATATTTCTTAGAATTTGTTTTTCATGCCCATTACTTACATGTCACCTACAGTTTCCCTAGTTTAATTTACTTCACGGTTTTCCTTGTGCTTTCAAGGCCGAACATTTTATGATTACTTGTGATATATGTGCATATGCGCAAATGCCTACTTACTAGAAAGGGAAATAAATTTAAGACACTGAACTATTTTGTGGCATCGCAGTAGTTTCCATTAGTCTATAATACATGCAAATGATTGTTTTTTTTGTGTATTTAGTTAGTTTTTCTGTTTTAATCCTGTAATACTTTTGGCTAATTTGCTTTTATTGCTTATGTTTTATGTCCTTAGATTAAATATACTTGTAGTTTACCATTGAGTACTTCCCTTTAAACCCGTACATGGTTTTAAGTTACCTCCCCTGTACTAATATCTATGTTATATAACCTATACATGTATTAGTATTTAATACTGCTAATATTTAACAATATTTCTATATCGTATATTTTATAATGTATGGTGCCCGTTAAGTGACATGTGATACTCTTTTTTTTATTTCGTAATTAAAAACTGCATTTTGTAAAAACAAAATAATATTTCGTAATTTAAAAACGAAATACTATTTCGTAAAAAAACAAAACGAAACAATATTTCGTATTTACTCAATGCAAAAAATGTATCAAATGTCACTTAACATGTCATGACGAAATGTTGTTTCGTTTTTACGAAATGTTATTTCATTTTTAAAGAATTAATGTTATTATGTAATAAAAAATATTATTTCGTAATTACGAAATATTATTTTGTCATGACGAAATGGTTTTCTTAATTACTAAATAAGAAAAGTGTATTGCATGTCACTTTACGGGCATCGTAATGATGTCATGTTTCTCTTACAGCTTTTTATCCATCTTATACACATTTGTTTGTCGGAAAATAGCGTTGAGCTAATTGTTTATCGCCCAGTCCAGTCCAGCCTTTATGGTCAGTGCATTTACTGAAGGAAGTGTAATAACATGAAACACAAGCTATGTATAGCTTTTGCCTGACTTAGATACTAGCTTTCATGTATCTATCAAAAATTTACTGAATAAAACATTATTTAGATCAAAACCACAGCACCATCTATCAAAACCACAGCACCATCTATCAAAACGACATCACCATCTATCAAAATCACAGCACCATCTATCAAAACCACAGCACCATATATAAAAATCACAACACCATATATCAAAATCACAGCACCATCTATCAAAACCACAGCACCATATACCAAAATCACAGCACCATATATCAAAACCACAGCACCATCTATCAAAACCACATCACCATCTATCAAAACCACAGCACCATCTATCTAAACGACATCACCATTTATCAAAACCACAGCACCATCTGTCAAACGAAATCACCATCTATCAAAACCACAGCACCATATATCAAAACCATTGCACCATCTATCAAAACGACATGACCATCTATCAAAACGACATCACCATCTATCAAAACCACAGCACCAAATCAAAATGCACCCACAAGACCATCTATCAAAACGACATGACCATCTGTCAAAACGACATGACCATCCATCAAAACCACAGCACCATATATTAAAATGGCATCACCATCTATCAAAACCACAGCACAATATATCAAAACCACATCACCATGTATCAAAACCATATCACCATCTTTCAAAACCGCATCACAAACCACAGCACTATCTGTCTAAACCACAGCACCATCTATCAAAACCACATCACCATATATCAAACCGACGGCACCATCTATCAAAACCACAGCACCATTTAAGAAGTATGTATAGAAGGCAGCTATGGCGTTCCATAAAAAATGGCTTTGCCAATGGTAAATTAAGAACTCGTGTTATATTAAATACTCAATTCTTCAATACTTCAATTCACTAACTCTAATAATGGACGTACGGGGATCCGAACATAAATTAGTTTATACTAATTTATTTTAGGTCGATTGTGAAACAAGATCAAACTTATATTAATCACTCTCGACACCTAATTCCTGATGGTATCCATCGCCGTGAGGGTATGAGAGAAGAGAAGCCAGTGTCCTTTTTAATGCTGAGCGCCAAGCAAGGGAGCTACTGGTACCATTTTTTTCGTCTTTGGTATGACGCGGCCAGGGAGCGAACCCACGACCTCCCGCACTCGAAGCGGACGCTCTACCACTAGGCTATCGAGGCGGTCCGAACATAAATGGAGTAAAGCCCTCCTCACCAAATCGATATACAAATGATAGACAAAGACCCTATTTCAAGTTACCTTCAACGCCGTTGACGTTTGCAGGGAACATATCCGGGACTTTTTACTTTGGTAACTGCGTTAGTTGCCTTGGCTATCGATACTCCTATTCCGATTGGACGTGTGAAGTTGAAGATCAACGATCGAAATTGGTGGGGGTCATTCCTCCAGAAGCAATATAGTCTTTTTTATTCAACAACCCATCTGGCTTTTCTGACAGAAAAACTATTATTTTCTGGCTGATAAAGTGCATTATGCTCTTTTGCTTGTATTGATTAATGCCTTTAAGCACATTATAGTTTGTGCTTTTCATCTGAAACCGTTAGTTACCCCGTCCACTCCTCTTTATAAAATGATGATACCTTCTCCAAGTTGAAATGGTCTAGTCAAAAGAGCGAGTTATAAGTAATAAACTGACAATCATTCAACAACATCCATTGATTAAAACATTTCATATTGTACAACCAGTAATTACATACAAATACCAAATGTGTTACTTGATGTAGGGCGTACAAGTATAGCATACATGGGCAAAATCCCCTTTATGGCTTTCAGAAGGCGTTAGTGTTAATACTAAATGAAAGCCTCTCATATAATAACGGAAACTCTCCCTTGAAGTATTTGATTATGTTGTTTTTACAGTTATTTAAATGTCCGTTGTACCTTTTATGTTTATACCCAACAGCTTTGCTGCACTGTTCGTTAATGCTAACTAAGAAATTATTTACAAACAAGCATTATTTACCTTAAAGTGATATTACCCTTCAAAGTGACCGTCATAATTTTAAAGGAAACATTAATCGGTAATTTATACTCATAGTTTTGCGCATTTAAACCTGAAAATAGAAATTTTAACCCAATACACCAAACTGTTCATGCTACCAGTACGAAATCATAACTTTCCAAATATCACTTTTCCTATTTTGACTGAGGCAGTCTTTTAAAAAAAATGCATGCAGGAGTTGCTCCCCTTCCACTGCCGAAATCTCTATCAACAACAAGAACAACAACACAAGAGAGATCACTGCGAAGAAAGGAACTGTTATTTTATTAGTCCGATTTTTTTATTTCTAAAGCACCAATTTCAAATACTTATGCGGCATTATCATTAATTCAACACATTTAAATCACAGCATCCGAAAATTGCTTTTATAAAACTGTCACCAAAAATACACTTTATTCAGTAAGATACGCATAATGTCACTTTAAAAATGAATTTTCCAAAATCAACCATACATTATCTACTATTTCACTGAACATCGTGAAAACGAAACATCCGTGGTAGGTTCATGCAAAACCTGTGCATAAATACAACGAACATGGTCTTAGATGAGAGGTGGTCTTTATTTAATGAGAGTCAAAAATCGTGTCCTTTTTTATCCTGCTAGATTGGCTTTATTTGAACGTGTCCTTTTACACACTTATACTGAAAAAAATAAAACAAAAAACACAGCCAAAGAAATCGCCACTCTTCTTATTAATATTTACTTAGCATTTCATAAGTCCAGGTGTATACATATCAAGGCATGCAGGTAGAATTTCCTGACCTTTCTGAACTTTTCCCCATCATGATGACGACTTCCTGGTTACCTACAGAATCGAGGACAGGGATTGGCATTTGTCTTAACGTCCTTCCATCCTCCCGTTTTATGTTCATGTGCATTCATTGTTCACTCATTATTCTCTTAAATCTGTTGGCTTTTGTCATGAAACTGAAATATAATACATATTTTCGTGACAAAGCACAGACTACGTGTTCCGATTACTATTGTTTAAAATCTTATTCTGTCATATCTACGCCAATACCTCGGGTATCCTTCAAAGTAAACGTATAATAAAATGCCATCTGGGAGTATAGGTAACAGTTTAAAAAAATCTTCAGGCTTAAGTTTGTATGCCCTATATTTGTATGTACTGTTATTTTATTTTCATATGTTTAATTTCAGCAGCCAGATGATTTAGATTAGGTGTTTTGTTAATTTTACGTTAAGTAATATTTTATCAGTCCTGTTTTTTGCCTTGCAGCGTGGAATGATTTTCTTCTAATTTAAAGAAACTCCTAAAATATGTCTGGATAATAATTACATACACTAGTAATGTTTCACATTTGTCTGTAGAGACGGAACGTATTATTAGGCTTCGGATCTACCAAAGCTGTGTGCTGTCTACTAACCTTGAATAATTCTTTTGTAATCAACACCAAACCTGATTAAAATGATATGTACTCAAATGATCATCTCAATGCCATCGCCTCACCGACTCTAGAGTAATAACACGTGCATATCTTGTCAAATCAGTATTCTCTACTTTCCATCTTACACAACCATTGTAAAATCATTAGGACACCTTGTTATACATTCGATTGACATACGCTTGTTATCAGATTTTGTGACCCACCTGGCTTTCGACATATAGAGTTATAGTTCTATTGCTGAATTAGCACTGTTCTCTCTCCAATCTTGGAAAGCCTTTATCAAATCATTTCTTATATGGTCAAGGTGTTATTCTTGTTACATATATTTCAAATTCAGGTACACTGTCCTGCTAATTCTGGTTGAAGTTTGACCAAACTGGCACTGTGCACGCTTTAACATGGTTCACCTATGGAACGGTTGTTTTGATCATTTGCACATTTACCACCAACCTGGCGTACTTTTTTGTGAAACACCTTAATAATATGTTTTCTTCCTCTTTTGTACATATCCAACTGTTTTAACCATTTTATTGACATAGTTTTAATATTGTTTTAATTGATATGTTAACACTTCTCTATACCCCCACTCAGTAGTATGTGTATTGGTCAGCTGCCTGTCGTCCTGTCCAATACGGTTAGAGTAAATACATTCTCCTCGGAAAGTGGTAGGGCTTAGAATTTATTTAATATGACTAGCCATTATGACCTTTCACCAGAATTTTCCAATGAATGTTGATTGACCCCAAACTTCTGTTTTCTCAAGCGACTACATAATGTTTGTTAAAATGACCGTTCGAATGTAATGGTTTAATGTATCCAGGTAGAGCAAAGGAGCTATGGATAGAGCAATACAGCACTACTATGCCTGTCTTTTATATTCCCTATTATCTTGATTGATGTAGTTATTTTATATTTTCATTTGATGACGTGTTTATGTATCCAGGTATTTGTGTATTTATAGGTACTACGCGTTATTTCTATTTTCATTGACACGGTGTTTACTAATTCTTCCTAATACCTTGTATCTGGGAATAATATGTCTATACCATTTTCATCGGTGATTTCTATCTTTTTTATGAATAATTCAATTCTTTCCATAACATTACGACTGCAGTTTGTTCTTATTGGAACAATTATTGTAATTGAATTATTATAAAAACTCCTGTATAACAGAACTTGTAAGCTTATAGAATCTGTAGAATCCAATATCCTGTCATAATTCAAATCAATACATCTCGCTCTTTGTGAGGTGATTTGTACCCATGTTTACCTGATAGCGTGTTCAGACTCCGCATGTATTGGCAGGAGATTTCTAAAATGGGTCGTTAGTCGGGATAGGTAAAGTTTAATATAAATGAAGCTATAAAACAGAAAATATTTGTTATGAAAATGGATTTATATTATGTGCGTGTAAGAATCAATGGTATAAATTAAACCATTGTTTTAAGTGCGTTTCATGACTGAACTTTGCCTTTTCAGACATATAGAACATTGGCGACATGTTTCAGATTGTTTAAAAGGCGGTTAACCGGTATCCGATCAGCTGACGGTTTGCTCGCCAAATGATTAAGCCTATCATGTAAACTCTATTGACCAAATGTAATACATATTTTTGATCAGGTTAAATTAGGGTATATCTTACCCAAAAGTTGAAGTCGCCTGTTTAAACTTCAAAAGCTTTTCATTCACACTGTAACAATACTATTTAACGCCAATAGTTACAGTAAAACATACGTTGTGCTCCATTGAACATAAGTTTGGACGTCGAAGCATACTATTTGAAATTAAATATACATAGCTGCTATTGATTGAATTGTGTTATTGTCCTATTATTTACTTTGAGGGATTCATATAAGAAAACTTCCAATTTTATTTCGAATGACAGTTGTTTACCAATCAAAGACATGTTATAATAAATAAGTGTTTGTTCGGGTGTGTTTTATTCTGGCGAAAAGGAAATTACGTTTATTCTCAAACGGAATCATGTCTATATCAGAGATCGGCTAAAGTTTAAAAGGAAATATGCGGGTTTAAAAGGAAACTGGGAAATATGACTATTAATAACTGTCTTTTGTTTTCAGTTCTGAAATTATTTTGGTGAAAATAATATGTGGATAAATCATCATTACCTTCATTGTAAATGTTTGATCCTGGAGAACATTTTTATGTTTATAGGTAAGTTGTTTTCTTCTATGATTTATAAAGCATGATTGAGATATTATGTGAGTAAGTTAAAATGGTGGAAAGTTTTTTTTGTACACATATTATTTACACTATGTCAATGCCCATCCCATAAATGTGAAGATTACCATCATCGAAATAGATTAACGAAACGGACTAAGACTGAGACTGCCTGTAAATATCATTAATTAATACATGTGTAAAATACACAGTAACATGAAAATACATTATAGGCCTCCTTCGTAATACAAAAGTTTTGTACACCCTCTTATAGTACATTAATCAGGTATAGTTAGATAATTTATAATATATTTCATATTTAATCTATGCCAATGTAATTACATGTATAATTTATTGTCTAACCGTATTTCAAAGTTATGACGTACATTTTAAATGTTGACTTTCACTTAATGTAAACTGTTACTTTTCAATATTTAGCTAGTTCATTTAAACAGCTGAAAATTACAATAACTACTATTGTAAATAATTCTTTTGGTGTCATTTTTATCCACCCTTGATATGACATAATTTTACTATGTTCATGTGACTGAGGTTTTATATCAGCGTAAATTGAAAAAGAAGACAGATTATGCGGCTCTACTACCTACATTTAATTGGTTTTAAGTGTATTTTGTTTGCTATAACTGATAGAAATGTTGACATTAAGCGTTGCCAATTATATAAAAATTGTAGAAAAATGATAGGTGAAATTTTAAGTTAAACTTTCACGGTTTAATGGAGTACAGAAAGAACTTTTAAACAGGACGGCACGAACTACATGTACTGACATTTATACAAGCTAGATTGTGTTATGGCACACAAACGTTTGAACATTTTTTGAACAAAATGTTTTTATTGATTATAATCATTTATTCATGACATGTTAACAGCTTGTTTTATGTGTTCAAAGCCAAGAGTCTTGAATCCAGATCTACATCTAGACACCTTGTAGGTTAAAACGACTGCATTGATCCAGGAACCCAACTTGCGCTGAATTTATGGAAGTTGACCAGTTAGCGTTTAATTAAGAGTGAAATGGTTATATGGAAGTCAATCTGAATTATTTGGTTATCTACTAGTATTTATCCTTGTCTTGTATCATAAGTATTTAATCACTTAATCTCCGAATAGTTTTTTATAAATCCAATAACACGCAAAATTGCAGTAATTTTAGCTAAAATCTGCTGCTTCACTTGATTTACATAAAGTAAAATCAAATCATTGACGGTATATGTTAACTATCAAGCTTATGAAACCCTTTTGTCGAACATATTGGATATAATATGGTCAGATATCTCTTTGAAATCAGAAAAAGTGTTCGATTTGTTCATTTATCGTTTCAAGACCATTTGATTACTATTTTCAAAGCTTGTCAATAGTAATGTCTCAGTGTAAGCGTTTGACTGAACAAATAAAGTATAAATAGCAATACTAATGTTGAACACAACGTAGTACTGGTGTCTAGAAGGTACCAGACTAAATCTACTTGTCACACATTAACTTAGTCAGTTGACGTGCAAGACTCTGATAACCAGATTTATTATTTTCCAAAGTACAGAATTCCAGCTATAACTGTCTAAGATTTGTTATTTTCCAGCCGACAGTATGATTTCCGCATATAATTTTGGCCAAGTTATTTACATCATTTTCTTCAGCAGACAAAACTCCTTAAAATAATAATAATAATAATATGTAGTTGGTCTCAAAATTTCACTTATTTGAGTATTTAATACCTACATTTTATTTCTATGTGATTTGGAATTTTACTTGACGCGGCAAGGAAATGTCCGTAGACTGTTTTCTAATTTCAGTTGTCGCACACGAAACAATTTCCCTTAACTGACTCATTCATCATGTAAATAAATGTCGATCTCTCAAATCAACAAATATCTATATCACCAATCATAACAGGTCTAAAGTGTTTTGCTGGAAAGTCCTAATGCTATTTTTAGCTTTGACTGCGGCTTTCGAGTATTGTTTATACAGTCTAAACAAAGTTATGTGAGTATTGATATTCCGTTGAAAAATTGTGATTAGTAGTATATCAAACGCCTTCGCTACCATCCTGTCTTGACCAAAACCAGCCTTACCATAAGTTTTTTTCTAAAACCTAAAAAATCTCTCTATATATTTAGGAAACCGAGTTATGTGACACCAACGACTTTCTGAAAGCTTTAATCTCTGTGTTTACGCTTCGTTCAACAAATGGTCTGCCTTTTCACCCCTACAACCTTCGTGTGTAGAAACTTTTTTATTTCTGATTTACTTTCACTTGTAACACCTAATCAATTCTAACGACTGTAATTTATATAACCAGAGTAACATACACCATTACATGATTTGTGGCCAGGTCTGAATTTATCAGATGGTAATATATCATTGCAATAATCTACACAAAGCCCTTGTAACGTTTAATTCAATCATGTTATTGAAAAATGCAACTGTAGAGAGCATATTTTCACGAGATGTTCTTAATTACATGTTATACAAGGCTGAGTGTATTCAAGTAACTACAAGACAAATTTGATGCAAAGCATCAAAGGCGCTGTGCATGTTTTGAAACATAATTTAAAGGAATCAGAGTCATTTTAGAATATCAGTAAACAACCTATCAACGGGAAAAACCAAATACATTATGTAACTGTTATCATAATAAGTAAAAAAAAAACACATTTACTACAGTTTAACCAAAAAATAAACGAATCATAAAACAACCTTCCGTATAATGGTACGATGACGCCCATTAAACGAGGCTACAGCTCGTGGTCGTGACGCTTTTCGACGACGAAACCCACGTGATTAATTTTGTCTTTACTATTGGTCAGTTGTTAGCGATGCTTTACATAACTTTCATTAAGACCCCATGTATCCATAGTTAGGTGAACGGTCTTATTTATAATGCCTACATTTTACTTTAGTATGTAGTAATTAAAATGAGTTTTCATTAATTATTCAAGTTGACAACATATGTATTTAAACTTCAAAATGTGTAGACATAGCAATAACAACTATCGAGACGTTTTTTCGGCATACTTTGATGAATCTGGCCGTAGGGTCCGTAAACAAAGCAATAAAAAAACCGTAACCTTCAAGTTTGTGGAAAAGTTATTAAATATCCTATGAATATGCCAAAAGTTTTGAATTAACGGTCGAAGACGTAGCACTGGTATAGTATTGTTTGTAATCAATTAATACTTTTATTTATTCATTATACGGAGTTTGTTCAAACATAATACATAGTTTTTAATTACAATAATAATGTTGGCTGCTCCCTATTCGATTATGCAACCCCATGGTACAAAATTAAAACCTATTCAATACTTGCGCCTATTTCCCTTGATCGTCGAACATCCAAGCATATACATGTTCAAAGACATTTACGGATATAGAGGTAGTAGAGAACATATATTCAAATTAATATTTACATCTAGTACCGGTAATAAAGTAAATTACAATGTTGCAGATCAGTACTGTTATCCTTAGATTTAGGCAAAGACATGTATACAAATATAACGGTTTAAAAAAAGAAAGGCGATCACGCGAAATAGTAAATGAAGCAGTTAGATCTATACCTGTGAGATATGTTCATTTAAAATTAAAGCTTCGTGTTTTACAACATTGTGAATTGGAAAACCTGTTAGTGTATGATTGTCAACGCGTAAAGTGAAATCACGATGATAATCGTTTTGGAAGAAAGATTTTGTTTTAGAAATTTCACATTTATTAAAATCACAACTTTCAGTTATATTGGCATGTGCTTTTCTACACTAAGTGTAGACAGATGCCTGAAAATAACACTGCTTGGTGCAATCAAAGTTCACAATGCTCGGAATGTATTCTTGCGTCACTTCCTTTAGTTTACGGGGGTTGTCATGGTACAACATATGTTCCGTTCTTTAGGCAGCGGTTAAGAAACGTTAAGGAGCAATTATTATTGAATCTTGCACACCTAAGCTGCATATAAAATTGTTGTACCCTAAGACAGAACGCAAATATTTTCAAAATCGCTCGTTTGTCAGCGAAACTAAATAAATATTAACACATGGATGATTGAAACAAATTAAGAAGAAAATACGCCGTACAAAGTATTGAACAAATGTAACAGCGATATTTCAACTGTAAGAAAATATTACAAAAAACGTGCCTATATTACTTTCAGTTTTAGCTTGTGTCTGTGTGTCTGTCTATACGTCTGTCAGATATAATGTCAACTACATGTAATACGAAATGTTTTGACAACGCAACCTTTTTTATTTTTCTTACAATCAGAATCATCAGTCCGAAGCAGTTTTTTTTCTGGGTGGGAGGGGGGGGGGTACATGTAGCTATAAATTGTTCTTGTCTTATTAATTATCTTATGGGTGAAATGTAACAGCAGTCATTTTCTAAAATTGACAATTAACTTTGGTGTTTCTGAAACAATATCATATAGACATATTCAGTAACAAAGTGTCCGTAAATATGGTGACTATTACATGATTCAGGAAAACAAAAGAAATATCAAAAAACCTTTACAGTAATTGGTAGGCGTTACAACGAACTAATGGTTATATAATGCTCCTACATTAGAGACAGTGTAAATAAAACAAAATCAAATGTATAAGGCTTAAAACTAATTCAATGAAACGAATCAATAGAACATTTAAGATTAAACAAATAGAATTAACCGATCAAATAGTCCATGCTTCCAATCTGACAAACCCTTTCTATATTGCATAGTGTTATTGACGTACAAATTGCTTTAATATAGACACGATTTTCTATACACTTTAGCAAGATCAAGTTATACTTTAAGCACTCAACTATAGAATTATGTACAATGTGTTATTGTATACTACGACAATTTCGATTTTGATTTATTCATTTTCAAAACTTGATTTATGTTTATTTTTGTTAGGTAAAAATATTTATCTTATATTTATTGAAATGTGAGAGTCATTGGGCGTACAATGTATATATATATAGATATATTTCTTTGTATACAATGGTGGATAGTGTCTGATACATGAACCTGTCTGACAGTCCTCCAGACACTGTTTAAGTCTTTGAAATATTATAATTTTCCATTCATTTACATAACCGGCTAAAGAGTTGATAATAGCTACCTGAAAGGTGCCAAATTAGACGAATGCACAACTAATGTTAACCATACAGTCACACCGATGAGCTAACTAAGTCTAACAATTCAATTTTGAAAGCTTATTCCCTGTAAGAAAGGTTTTGTCTCGGTTCTTACGGTGTTCCAAAACTATGACTATTCAACTTATATTACATAGGAAAATAAGCTTCATATTGACTGTACAAATTGTAGTAACAAGGCAAACATTTGCTCACCTTGTAGAGAAAATATTAGCACTTTATAAGCAGAAATTGTAGATACACATGCGTCTTTATTTTATAAATATAATTGGGAAAGAAAGATAAGAAATTTGATAGAATCCATAGATCTGATTTGTACAATAGGAGAGTTGGGGACATGTGAGGGTCTAGAAAACGTCATGGTTCCAAGTGCTGAGAGGGAAAAGGAAAATAACCACTTACAACAAAAAAGAGGACTCCAATTCCGTATCTTGGTATTTTCTGATGATCTAAATACGAGATAGTTACGAGGTAGAGGCTCAACACTTCCTTCCTGTTAAATTAAGTTTGAACGCAATTGTTGTAATCTACAATGTCTGAAACCACCAGTTTTGTTGGCGCAAGTTTACAGCCTATCAATTTGCAATAAAAGAACTCGATAGATGGTCGACCTGCTCAATTATTCATAGAAATAGTTGTAAAGAAAAATTGCTGGCTTTCTTGCTTCTGTTTAAATGCCATTAACCACGTTTTAATGTTTAGTTACCGTGAAGTACATATACGTTTTTCTTTGTTTTGAAACTAATGTTTTTTATTGAACACAAGAACAAATGTGACTTTGATAAGGGACGATCACCATACATGTATAACAATGAAAATATTTTATAGGTATACAAATGTACCGCGTTGTATGGAATATACGAGACAATACTATTAATTCTTATGGATAAGACAATTTGCATTGATAGATTATTCATATATAAAGCCTTATATACGATCCCCTTAGCATAAAGCTTCTTTTTGAGCTATGCAAGGTTTGCAAATACATGTAGCTCTCGGGAAACTTTGTGCGGACGGTATGTACATATAACTATATACTTTTGGAATTCGAAGTTCTACATATAGCTTCCCTTACCTTAAATGTGTTATAAAAGGATCATTGTCTTATTAATGAACAGTTAAAACTTCCTACATGTTTACAGTGGGCTATCAACACTCTAAACAGGTCGCTAAGTCGCAATAAACAGTACTGTTCATCTATTGAAAATGTTAGTAGTATTGTATAGTCATCCTTGAGAGATTTTACACCTTTATGAATGCCCCTCAAGAAAGGAAGGCAAAAAATACGAAGATGTTTGCAAGTTTCCCACTATTACACGCACAATATGGAAAAGTTAACATTCGCTGGGGGAAAAAGCTTTATGCAGTCAAACATACATGGTTACACATAGGACAGCAAACATAGGCAGTCATACATACATTTCTACACATAGGACAGCACACACATGCAGTCATATATACATGTTTACACATAGGACAGCACACACGTGCAGTCATACATACATGTCTACACATAGGACAGAACACACACATGCAGTCATACATACATGTCTACACATAGGACAGAACACACACATGCAGTCATACATACATGTCTACACATAGAAAGCACACACAGTCGATGGAGGGCTGCTGATACACTAATTAATTTAACTCGTATTTTCCTTGTTATTGGGCTGAGGACAGTCGTATGGGTCGGGGGTCAATATGAGATCAATTAATTTTATAAATTAATTATATAATATTTTTGTAGTATGTCTTTAAATCATAACTTATTCAGAAGTATAATTTGATAACATTTAATAACAGTTCCAGTTTGATGAAATATTGGAAATAAAACAGTTGCTTGGCGTCCAGAGCTACAGAAACAGGGTTCCATATATTGGTCGAGCAAATCATCAAATCTAATTCCATATTGGCTGCTTTTCCCGTATTGGTCGAGTTTGGTACGTAAAGGCGAAGTGACTACCATATTGCAAGAATAAATTCATCAGTATTACGTCTTATATTATATAGTTAACTAATAATGAATTGTACAGACTGCAACTTAGCATTAAGTCATTCCTTATAGACCACGTTCAGTGTCAACTGGTGAATCGTTTACTGCCTACAAGTTTCAGACATTGAAATTCGTTGATTGACTTCAAATGACAAATGACCGAACATAGACACAGGTTAAAGCCCAAAATATTTTACTAATAGAGAAAGAGTACCAAAAAAGCAACATTGCAGCATTGACGCCCGTCTTAATAGAATCACAAACCTTCTGTTAGACAGTTCGATACTTTCTTCACATAAAAGAATCAAATTCAAGAGAAATCTCAACTACATTTCTTTGTTTCTTATTTGTACATTTATTTCTATTTGAATATTTTTTTCCATTTTCAACCTTCATACACATTAACTAATGGCATGAAAAGAGAGGAAGAAAAAGTGAATGTCATAAATAGTTTAAAAGTTTGGTGCAGCTTCAACCCACTTTCTTTTTTTTTGTTTGCGGTGGCAGATATATATGCATAAGTTAGTTTGTTTGAAATGTATGCAGATATATACAATTTGTATTAAGTTTTTTGCCAATGTGGTCAGTTCTTTTTGTCTCTGCGCCAATAAAATTAACATTACGTGCACATACTGAATGATTTCTTTCACAAACTACGTTGGCAAACGTTTCGTCCTCATAATTACGTATCATGACAAAGTAACATTAATGTTCGAGCATGCTTGCGCAGTAACAAAGATAAGATCCGATAAATATAACATTAAGACATTATGTAACTTAAGCACACCGATTGATGTTTCGATCTATACAAAAGGATAATGCGAAATATAGTGCTTTGTAATGAATACGTACTCAATATTACTTCAACAGAACGACTTTTTTGTTAAGCGTTTCAATAAATCACGATAGATTGCCAATTCAGTTTTGGCATCATATTTTGATCTGCACATAGCTTATCCCCTTTTTTATTTGCATGACTTAGGTTTGCATATTTATTAGGCTAGCTATGAGATATAAAGTTATTTTACACAATATAAAAATTCAAATTAATTCACAGATTAAAGTATAACCTTCGTAATAGTATAAAAGGCATAAAGTTCCTTGATACAAAAGTGGTGGGTTTAGACTGACCAATATAAGAAACCCACTGACTATAAATTGCATTCACACAGCAGTTTGATGATATCTGCCAATGAGTATATGGACTAACACAAGTTTTACCAAGTTATTTCTGTTATTGACAAATACAAGTTATGATATACATTACCGAAACGGTGGATTTTTTTATTTTTGTCTAGGATAGTCAAAATGGATTTTTTCAGATTTCCTCTATATTCAATGTTTTTTTTGGGTTATAACTAGGGCAATGCTTACTATTCTAGGAGTATAAATCACTGATTAATGTTTTATTTAACATTTAGATGGTCACTTTGAACGGTAATATCACTTTAATTACTGTCTTCATTCATATAAAAAACTATTACGAAACACTTTTAGAAAGAAAGCGTTTTGCCTTGATGGAAAAGTTTTATGGGTTTAGTCCGTGTGGTAAATGCAGTCAGGCATAATGAATTACTTACATTAAATGACGTTAAACTTTGACACGAAATATATATTTGATATTGGGGTGACTGATTTAGCCTTACATAATGTGAACGAACGGTTTTGAGTAAAGAGTGAAGTAAAACTGTGTAATTGGTGACTGTATGTATGTGCTACATTTCTTGTCTGTGTGATGAAAAAGCCACTTCTACCAGGGGATTGCAAGATAACAGTACTCATGTTTTCTAACACTTGAATTGTAATTAAACATATCAATTACTTTTGTACTTTAGTTTATTCAGATGTGCGTATATTTTGCTAGTTCTTATTGATAACTTGAAAGCTAGCAAATACCTTTAAAATCTTAAAACGCACACAGTATAAGTGTTATAATGATCCTTGTAATGTTTGCTGTCCAAATACTGTTAACTTGTAATACCAAATATTTTAATTAATGCAAATATCATGTTATATGTTTTTCTTGACAACGATCATAATGTTGTTGGTCATAGGCAAAATAAGATGCAATATATCTGATTAATTTGCAAGTGAGAAAATAAAACGTTACCATAGAGTTTCTTATAGGAAACGGTTTCGTCGAAATCATTTCTGTCGTAATGTAAATCGGCAGCAGTGTAAAAATATAACTTCCATGTAAATATAAGTTTAAAGGGGTGTCTGGAACAGCTAATATGATATATTGTGATTCTGACATACAACGTAATTTCAAAATATAATAAGTTTCATGATAATAACACACCTTAAAACATGGTACTGTGTTTTACTTGTTTCGTACTATCTTGCCACCTCTCAGTTCAAGTGTCAAATATATAAAACATGGTGTTATTGTTTACGTAAATAGAAATAAAATTTCATCTTTTCAATTAGCTAAACCTCTATATTTTATTAACTTTATTTCTTTTTATTTTTCAGTAATAATGGCAGTTTTGAGAAAAACGGAAGGTACGTAGACAGTTTCTCGATTATTTACGTCTTGATTATCATATAATTTTAAAAAGGATTTTTTTCCGAACAGACCAACAGAACGGCAAGAAAATTCATTTAAAACACGAATAACTTTTCATATTTTTTTTTGCAAACCGATGGTATCAGCATGATATTAAAGACACACGGGAAAGTTCTTATTTAGACAGAACAAGAATATACAAATGTACTTCTTTCTCACAATATTTAAACAAAGACGAATTATTTTCAAAAATATTTGTAAATGGGGTTTTGGTATTGACCATAGTGAGGTTGGCCACTCGTTGTCCGTCTTCGGTGATTTCCACAATAATTAGAGCTGTACTTCTTTGACACGCTTGATTCCACAATTTTAATAAGTTCCTTCTGGGATTATTAGAACAGTCGTTTTGATGAAGTCTGGGTTGAGATTGAAACTTTGTCATCTCAAGGCTCTAGTATCAAAGGTGTTGAGATTGAAACTTTGTCATCTCAAGGCTCTAGTATCAAAGGTGTTGAGATTGAAACTTTGTCATCTCAAGGCTCTAGTATCAAAGGTGTTGAGATTGAAACTTTGTCATCTCACGGCTCTAGTATCAAAGGTGTTGAGATTGAAACTTTGTCATCTCAAGGCTCTAGTATCAAAGGTGTTGAGATTGAAACTTTGTCATCTCAAGGCTCTAGTATCAAAGGTGTTGAGATTGAAACTTTGTCATCTCAAGGCTCTAGTATCAAAGGTGTTAGTCAATCAAAAGCTAGGAAAACGCACAAGCACATTTGGTAAGCATCAAAATTTAATAAAATTTATCAAAATTATTTTTATTTGAAAATATCTTGTTTGTTATGGAAGCGTTGCCATCTGATTCCAAGTGGACAGTTGAGTGAACAAGGGAATAAAACCTTGTAAACCATCCACTTAATCTTTACTTCACTTTGCCAGAGAGTTGGTTTTGAGAAAATCTTGTTTCGTTTATCTTGGTTCATAAATGGTATAATAGAGTTAAGTTGTTCGAACCCTCACATTAGCAGGTTCTGAATAGCCGTGCTGTTAACAAAATGTTAAACGTCGATGTCTGGAAAACTCTAATGACGTTGATATCTTTCGAAATCCTATTCTCAACTATGAAATGAATTATATTTTTCATAGAATAATTATGTTATGGGGTATTTATATTGACTTTTTAGATTTCAAGAAATTCTAAAGATTAATCACGTGACAGTCAAACATCATCCTTGCATCCTTAGCAACGTTATCTCTGAAACGTCGTTCAGCTACATTCGTTCTAACAGAAGATTTGAGCCAAGATGTTTTCTTAGTAATACTCAATAGTTTTAATAAGCTTATCAAAAAAACGTGATCGAAGAAAATTGTGTTTAGGATGCAAGCTAGGTTATCTCAGTTGAAAAATGAAATCATCAGCTTTCGTCAACACAAGTAGCTCCTTAGTCAACTGTTCAAATTGCTCATATAACAAGTTAGTTCTGAAGGATGCTACCAGTTGTATGCTTTGACAATACACATACGAAATAGAAGAAATATTGAGTTACCTCTCTTATTTTCAAATAGAGATTAAATATATCTAACAATTTGAGTGGAATTTCATTTTTAGATTAGAGTTTTACTGCTTCACACTATATGCAGCAGCAATGAAACTTATAGATAGATTCATATATTTTTGTAACTTAGATTATTCATTTTTCATCAGTGACAGATCCGTGTTGAATGTCTTTCTTTGATGGTCGCTTTGTACATTTCTTTTAGAAATAAACTTGGTTATGGCTGGTACTGCATTGTGCATTTTAGGCCTAAACATAGCGGGAGACTGAATGCTATAAATACCACTGCAATGTCATTTTGTCTGTTCAATCAGTTGAATGGTATGGAACTATGGTCTTGTTTTTCTTTAAAATGAAATTTGGCAAGATATAAAGACTGTATCGAATGCTCTTCAACCCCTCATTTTGCATTTTACAAAAAGAACATCGGAGTCGTTGCAAGTAATTGTGTCCTTGATTTTGCTTGGCTGCTCTATTTGGTTTTCAACCACGTAACATATTTAATTTGTATCACTTATCAGCATTCCGCATTTCACTCTATATATAGTTTTACTTTCCTTTTCTGTAGCAGAGTAATTTGATTATTTTCTTTTGTATGTCCGACTTAATTTATCAACATTGGGATATCAATGTAAAGATGTATAAAAGTTGTGACAAGAATTTGAATCTTTTCCAGTATAGATCCCTGATATTTTGGCCATAGTATTTCGATAAAAAAAGTGGCAAATATTCCCGATTTTATGCCCCCCTCCCCCGTAGGCAATTTGTAACATGTATTCCAAATTTTTTGTTTGTAATTGTGCTTATTTGGTCCACCATCCTCTAAAGAGGCTATAGTCGGTACGACCCGTATGTATTCCAAAGTGACTTAATCTGGATATATGTATACAAACGTCGCTATAATAAAAGGTTTACGCATTTACCCACCGGTACTTACGTATCTATAGATTTCCTGTAGTAAATGTTTATTGGAACGAGAAGTTGTGCACATGTGTTGTAGTTTTTTATATTGGAACAAAATAAATACTGTTCGATATTTTATAATAAACGGGATTACCCTCCTTTGGGACCTCAAACAAATTTCCAAGAGACATCGTCTTGTGGACCTTTACAAAGAATATTCAATTTTTACACGAGGTTAACCAGCATTGGTGCCTCAAAAATTCAAATCATGACCCTTGGTCAAAATCGACCCTGTCCCTAAGCTCACTTAATTTTACATTGACATATACGGAGATCTTTAAAAAATCTTCTCTCATACCACAAGACCAAGACCATATTAGACCGTTGGCATGTTGCGCTGACTAAGGGCCATGTACCAATATTGTTCAAATCATACCTCTTGGGTCCAAGTTGGCCTGGCTTCACTTTCTTGTATTGTAGCTCTTCTGATCACATCAGGTCAGTTAGAGCAAAGTTATGGAAATCTGCTCTTGTTTTCGGACAAATGTGAGAAGTGGAGGCATCCGTGTCCTTTGGACATACATCTAGTTACGTTACCGCAATTTGAAAGTGTTTGTTTTACAAAAACGTGTTAACGGCGCAAATCAAATGATCTTTAAAAATAATCTTTAATATTATTTCCTGTCTTGGATACCGATCACTTTAAAGTTTGCTTGAACAACGATACGAAAGTCATACATGTTGTACTCGTGGCAAATTCGTTGTTTGGCATATTACATTAAATGTTTCATGCGATTGGGTATTATTATTTCAGGATGCGGGTCATACATAAAGGTTGGCAGTGGTGGTACAACTTCGATAACATCGGGTAGTACCTATGGTCCCTATGTCCATTGTTTATGGTGGATAGAGACAGATACAGGAAGTCAGATTTCAATGAATATTACGTCATATGTAGGAGATTATAACTATGGACGGTGTGGAGATTATATTATTGTAAGTTTTACTGATATTAATTGTACTTTTAATACACACAAAATGAGGAAGGAGACAAACGTCAACAAAGACAGAACACTTATTAAAGCATTTGTCAACTTTTTTGATACTAGTGATGCAGATTTCAGTTATTCTACCAAGACGCAAGATACTTTAGGATGTCAAACCGAGCATTAATGCTATAACAATATGCTAAATATGTACAATTTTGGTGTCATGTAACAGCGTATTGTCTACTAGAACTGAAAAATAAAACACGGTTTGCATGGCAAAATTAATCATAGAAACATGTTTTTGACTTCTGTTATTCTTTTTTAAATCAATAATTCGCTATAGATTCAACCAATATTTGCGAAAAGAAACCAAGATTAGTTCGCAGTCGAAAGAGTGATACGATCTACTTTGGTCATCCTGTTCAGCACTCAAAAACAAACTAACTATTAAAAAATTTGTAAATAATTATATTCGGGAAGACCGATGTGTCTGTCTGGTACTGGACAATGTAGTTGTTGGGACATATTCCTCTACAGCGGCTGTAACGGCAGACTTGACTACTGATCACATGACATCGACATTCTTAAATGACTGGACCCTCTTCCAAAGGAGGATCTTTCTTCGACTTTAACTCATATGGATTGGTGTGCATTATCCAGTAAGACGAAGTCGTGATCACTTTTCTGTCCAATTGGGTTTAAAGGTTTATACTTGAATTTGGATGACTTGAGATTAGGTCCAAATTATTTTGCTGTCTGGTTTGGAAGTCAACTAATTGTTGAAGCCCCAGGCTCATCGCATTGTTAAGGAATGACTGGCTTACTCGGAGAGGGTAATGGGTGGCCCCTGTAATCGAGGTCTTTGTCCAATCAATATCTGGTATATCGAAAAAAAGATTGAGTCTGTAAACATTAGCAGATTAATTGTACGTAGGTGACTTACGGTTAAATGCATTTGTATTTGTATTTCCCATGTTATATCAGATATGTACTAAAACTGGTTATATTGACCAAATACTCTGCAAACGGTCTTCTAAGTTTAGCGTACAGACGCATTAACAGACATGTTAACATATGTTGAAAATATCTGTTACCGCTTTAAGTACCAATATTAAAACATATTTTTCGTTATTGTTTCTTTTGAACATCAGAACCATCTCAACCTATGGTTTTTAAGTATTTCTTATGGATTTATTAACGTTCTGTTCAGGTTTGTATATTCAAATTACAAATATTATATACATGTGTATATATTAATTAAACAAGTTATTTTCCTTCGTCAAAATTTCGTATGGCCATTTTTTACCTTAAAGTAATTTTTAAGGACGGGGTTATATTTGTTAATCTTCAGATACTTTCGTCTCAGATTGTGCCGCTTCCGTTATCTTTTCAAGTCAATGAAGTTGTCTGTACATTCGCTGTTGCTTCTTTACATTAAAGTAAATGGAGAAGGGATTACTAAAGATTTTCACAGTTTTAGTTTGCCTTTCTTAGTTTGCCAATTTCTTTGTATCAATTTTTAAACCCCAATTCATCTTTCATAGTTCTTCGAAACATCTGTCTAAAAGACGATGAATGAACAGTCCCACTGAGCACTGAAAACATTTGTAATTTGAGTACATAGACACACATATATGGCACCGATAAAGATAATCAGCTTTTTGCACACATTTTAAATCGCAAAAGCCATATAATACTTTAATCCAACATGTTCTAATTATACACCGTCTGTGGGTACATTTAAAAACAAAAAGGTCACATTGCAATATGACAGTTTAAAAAATAGGAGATTAATATACCACATTATGTTGTATCCTGGAATAATTAATTTTCATAAGATTATACTTAATCTAACCTGTAAAATGATCACGATTAAGTATCAGAACACGTTCACCATTCAGTTAACATGTCATTCTCTAAATTTAGCCCAAAATATGATTTGATTTACTAGTAATGTTATTCGGGCAAAAAGACACATACACTTGTACAGAACATAAAAATGACTAAACGTGTTGCATTAAATAGGTTAAAACATATTACTACAGATAACACGTTTTATTGATCAAATTGATATGCAAGAATCACTTTTTCACCAACAAAATCTACTATTATGAGACAAAATAGAAGCCAAAATAAATGTTCCCGTTTCATGTCGTTTACATTTTTACAGAAGTCAATATGCTTTCCCAAGTGATACCAAAAGTGTATGTGTCTACCAGGCATCAATATTTAATCTGTGTATAGCACTGTTACACGAACATTGTTCATATGTTGACTTGATACATTAATATGATTTGATACACTACTATGTGTCATTTTATATCGATGAACTAGAAAATATCATTTTACTTAGTTCCGACACCGTTTGATTCAGAAAATTCAATAGATACTATATATTTGTCCTTTTGTAAAACTTCAAATATCACAATAAGTCACCGTACAGAAGAAACTAGATATATTACTGTCAATTTATCAACATTATATGAAACGAAAAATATCTGTAACTCCTGTAAATTAGACATGGTCTTTATATTTTACTTCAGATAAAAAACAGCGATTCTGATAGTGAACCGTTCGATTCTCGGTCATCTGGCACTGGAAACTGCTCAACATTGACTAATCATTTAGTAACAGCAACATCAAGTTGGATGCGTGTGCAATTTATTAGTGATGGGATCACCAGTACGACAGGTTTTACGGGCCATATTTCATCTACTTTCGTAGGTAAATATACGAGTATACTAGTATGCATTTTGGCAGGGTTTTAACAGTCTGTACCGATTTCGTATGATACTGTTTTGTCTGGTATTGCTACTGCTGGTAAGTCGGAACTGCTTATTGTAGTTAATGGTTTATGGTCAGCTAGGGAGCTAAAATAACTAGTAGCATTCATATTCCAAGAAATAATACTACTTAACGGCGAAATTGACTGTCTAAAAACTTAAATGCTTGTCTTTGAAATCGATTAAAAAAGTACATCTTATACATATATCGCTAAATTGATTTTGGGAGTAATAAATGAATAAAGAAGACTAAATGGACCTGTTTGTAAAGATAGTTATTTTGTTCTTTAAAAATAATAATACAAATAGTATCTTTTGAATGGTATCATGCTTTGGTGACAATTATACTATCATACATGCAGAAATTTCTATAGTATGTTAGAACAATTTGTTAATACTTGACTACTCACTCTCAAGTCTACAGGAGATTGAGTCATCAGTTGACCAAGACAGAGCAAACGATTTGTTTGCCATTTGCTGCTGAGTATATTGAGGCGAAAGTGAATAGAGTGTCTGTAGCCAGAGAACAACCCAAGCCCCAACATAAACCTTAGATAACTACAGTGTGAATTGTCTTGTAACTTGACCATGACTTAAGTTCACATAACTTAATTTGACTGTCCTAAGAATAGTTTTGGGAAAATCTCATGTTTACCAGACAGCAACAACAGTCAGTGTTACCAGTCAAATGTCCTTTAGACAGCTACACTTTCTTCTTCGATATACTGGTATCAAGCTTTGTACGTGTGCATTAACTGCGACATCTCTCGAATTACTCACAACAAACTCTTCTATTTCAGGTTCATCAATAACAAATTATTCAAATCCTATGGAAGGTAAGGGTTAGCAGCAGTACTCGTTAATAATTCATTTATAAAAGCATAGCTGTATAAATTATTGACGTATTACTTTGTGCATCGAGCAAAACCAAAACAAGAAGCATATACAATGTATATTGATGTCAATTACTTTTAAAAATGTAATATTTTTACGTTGTACACTTCTGCCGAGTGCGTAGTTGGTGGTAATATGAAGCTTAAAGGGATTGTCAGTGAATGTTTTGATGCTCAATTAGGTCACTCATCCATACATATAGAGAAATTATAATAATGTATTATGTGGACAAGGGTAAATAACTCCCAAATGCTTCTTTGAGAAGGGTGGTAACATTTTTTACAGTAAATCTTAAGACACATCATGTTATATAATATATTGGTTAATTGTTGTAGAGTGTAAATCATACGAAATGGAGTGTTCTAACAAGGTATGTATGACACTATCTTACCGTTGTGATGGTTTCAACGATTGTGGATGTGACGGTGACTGCGACGAGTCAGGATGCGGAGGTCTGACAATAGGTAAGTCACGTGTTTGTCTCTATGACGACCACGTTCAGAATTTGCAGAAATAGTTAATAATTTGATTCATTCTCAATTCTGAAATGGACCATTTAAAGGCGATAAAGATGTTTTAAACATTGGACACTGTCATAAAAACTGACTTAGAAAAAAATGAAAAAAAGTTTACACATGTTTTGTTTTTCATTATATTGAAAAATCAAGTAATTAATCAATAAATCAACGCTTTTTTAATTGCATGAAACACAGTAATACCTGAAAGAAAGATTAAAGTATCCATTGCCATTTGGGCCATTCTGTAACGGTAAAAATACACTGCATTCTAATTAATGTGGTTTCTGGTTTCATTTGAGATCGGTGAATGTATTTATTTCAGGGAAATACACAATCATGCTCATAGGAGGTTTGATGGGACTATTTTTGTTTTTGGCTTTCTTTATATTTGCCTTTGCGTATGAATCTTACTTACGGAGAAGAACGCTCATGGCGGATCCTGAGGCCCAAGCAGAATTACAGAGAAAGAAAGCAGAAGAGAAAAGAAAAGCAGCCTACAAGAAAGCTGCGAAAGACAAGAAAGGTGGATGGGTTTAATAATTCATTTTACATAAAAATCATACGGTACATTGTCTGAACGCTTTACAAAAACAGGTTACATTGCTACAACCCGTATTGTCAAAGAATAATCTACAGCTAATGGATTGATGCGTGATGCGGACTAAGTAGTTTCAATTACGCTTCATCAATACCAGTATATTCTTTTATTCCCCAACGCATTGCACTTTCATTAACAGAAGCACTCGTTCCAATTTTATTATCCAAAACAAGAATTTCTTAAACAGTAACTGCTGTGCAGTCTGGGTTTCTTGTATTTCTATTTGGGCATTTATTGCATTCACGTTTTACCCACACTTTAACCTCTTGTTTGCTTATTCTACCCCATGAACTGTGTAATATAAAACTATTAACTAACCATGTAACTTCTTGTGTGTTTTTCAGCTCGCTGGTAGAAGGAGTGCACGAGATACGCCACTAACTTGCACGTGTTAATTGTTCGTTACAACGACATCTATCACTTAACACATATTTCCCTTCCTACTGAGAAACAAACTAAATTTTTTCATTTAATACAGGAAATCATCGTGCAAAGAAGGCTTTGTAGAGTGTATCTAAGTAGCTACAGCTAGGACAAGATGGTACACTTTGTGTAATAGTTGTAGTCAACGGTTAAAACTTATATAGTAAGTGCTTATTCGTCGCAAAGAAAGTGATTACAGTAATGATAAATTATTGATTTTTTGAATGTAGCATGTACATAAATATGAAACGAATCTTCATATAACTTAATTAAAACATGGCCATCTGTAAGAAAAATACATAACTAAACAATACAGTAAAGAAAACAGTCTGGAAAGTACAATGTACAATATTTCAATAATTCGTTTATCATACACTCAAACTAAAAACTTTTTTGGTGAGTAGCGAACAAACTTTAATCAGAAAACGTATTTTAAAACTTTTTGAACCAGAAAATACCTATATATAAATCCACCCTTTCCCTTTTACCTGTATCTTTTTGTTATGTCCTATACCAAACACTAGCATCACGTTTTAGCACATTCCCTATATGTCGGTAAGGTATTCTGATGAAGAGGGAAGAAATTTTATGTAGCTCAGTGTTGTTGTTTTGTGCACCTAAAAGGTTTTATGTACTGAACAATATCAGAAGGCATTATAAGCACAATATGGAAGATGGAGAGCTATTTTAATTTAATGTTTGTGCATCATCAAACTGAAAATTTTAATGAAACCTCAAGAGTTTCTTAGAATTGTATTATAGCATGTACATCAAAGTGTAAACATTCCATGATTATATTTGTCTGAAGATCATGTTTACTTGCACATAATATGTTAGGATTTTACATTCATATTCACTTATTGTTGTATATTTTGTATCAGTTTCCGATATGCCAGTAGCATGTGAACTTCCTTCTTTTAGGTATAGGAGTTTTGATGTACATATACTGACACATGTAGCCTTATAATTGTATATCTGGCTTATTCGTTTGAAACTTGTAGTGCTTCTCAGTGATGCAATGTTATAGCCAGTAGGTTGTATGGTCATATTGACCAAACGTTATCTCAAACAGATTTTTGCTGAAGTGTTTATAAATAAATTATATTCCAGTATTTCATGCAAATATTAATATTTTGGACATTTGTAATTTCTTCAACAAATCTGATAATCACAGCAGTAATATCTAATTATGTATTATGAGTGAAAATATACTTTTTAAGGAAATGACCGCCCTGTTTTCATGAAATTCTCGAATTCATCCAAAGCAAGGATACTATCTTGCTTTTTCGAAGTCGTAAAAGCGATTATTTTCATTGAAAGCATAATTAAACTATCGTTGTATTATAGACAGTCTTCATAATTCAATGAAGATAGAAACAAAGGGTCCTCATTAAAATATTACGGTGCGGAGGTGCGTACAGGATTTCAGGAGAAGTTAATTCTAGGAATTGTTTTATTTATATACTCGTTTATGTATGTCGGGATATCTCACCATTCTTTACAACAACAGTTAAAGGCTGTGGAATTGGTATAAAACTTCTACATATAAAACACAGATAATTGCATTTGGCAAAGTTTGACAATGTGTAATAATTATATCGAAGCAAACATTTGCATCAGAATACAATGAACATGTCGTTTCCATGCAGGAAACATATAATCTCGTTTCAATGTTTCATTATTTGCTTAAATGCATGTCTTAGTCCGATTTATTACGGATCTTCATATTCTACATTGCTGGAACTGATGGTTGCAACCGAGCAAAGTGTAATAAAAACGAGTATGCAAAACAAAACAAAACTACAGTTAAATAATTAACGATTATGATACAAGATGTTAATCTTTTAGATACTTTTTGAAAAATAGTATTTACTTTAGTTATGTAAGTGTGTATCATATAAAAATAAGAAACAATTTTCAAAGTTTTGTTAAGAAAGTTTTGAAGCAATTTGCAGTTAATGCATTTGGATGACCTGCTCGGGGTGGTTAGAATGATATGTTCGGCGCCGAGTGAGCCTGCAATAGTTGAATTGTAAGGACGAAGTGGAGCATATGCATTTAATTATAATATTTTGTATGTATATACATTTTGTATATGAAATTTGTTTTCATGGTTTTGAATGGTGAGAACATGTGTTGATGCATATGTGCTGTGAGATTGACCTCTCATGAACCTTGTAAATGTCGGTGCTAACCAATGTACATGCACATGAATAAAACTCAGTTTTGTTTTACGTTCGATTTGTTGTTTTTTATTTGGAATGTATGCGTTACCTGATACATCTTTAGATCCCACTATGAACCAGCAGCCGTAGCATGACTTTTTGTACATGACGTTTCAAACATTACCGTCGCCACTTACGAGTATTCCACCAATTGAAGGCTATTTAATAACAATAAAACTTCTGCATGTTCCCGGAAGCTAAATGATAAACTGTACCAAGAAGGCAATACTTCAGAAGAGTCCTACACATTTTTTTTCTCTCCTTGAAACCTAAAAGTAAATAAATATAGATTTGATGTGGGAAAACGTAATAGAAATTAGAGGCGGAGCAAATGTAAAAAATGGGGGTCTTTGATTATACAATAATGCTTACAAATTTTGGTAGACACTGCATGTTGTCTTGTCTCACAAAATATCGTCTTTAATGGAAATCGATCAGGAAGGTGATAAGCCATTCCTTCGAAACCATCCTTGGTATGAAGCAGCTTATCTCATTAAAAAGCAACTTACAACATTTCCTTTAAACCAGTGTGTCATATGGCTAATTACACCAAAATAGCTTCGGTTTTTAGATATATATCGGACACTTGAAACTGTAAACATTCAAAATGATGTTATCAATCAGGCATATAACTAGAGGTATCTTTGATATTCCTTAGGACAAGCGAATACGAAATATATTATTTAAAGTCCTATATATAATATATAGATTTTGAAAAGGGTCTGTAACAACGGTAACATTAATGGGTGCTCCCCGAAGCATGTATTTCAGAATATATAACTCACATACTCTATATTAATAGATTAAAAGTAAACGAGTTTCAATTCATTTGCGTAGAAGGGGTGAACAATTTAGTCCATCCTTTAATAGTGAGTTATTATCAGTTATGCCAAGTTCGAGAAGTTGTCGACAATATCACATATTTCGTATTTAATATGCATTTTTATTGCGCACAACTCACAACTCTATTTCATTATTTTTGTCGTCAGAGCTCCGATCAAACTTGAATGTTCTTTACTGTAAAGGGGAGGTAACAGTTGCGGTAATTTGTCAAACTCTCCGCATCTGTTACTTCCCCTTACAATGTATATTACGTAAAACGTAGAATTCTTGCGCATTCAGCTTATCATAGATTATGAAAATACAATGTAAAGTTAATACCATTTAGTTGGTGTACATTAATGTTTCAAATAACATGTTTTCCAGATATAACTGAATCTCATGGAACTTTATTGATCTACATTTTTGAGATTTATTTGAATCTCATCGAATTATATACATTGCGTACGAATGATTGTGGGATGTATTTAGGTAGAATCTTAAGTTTGCACCATGTCATCAGAAAAATATTACAGATAATAATCACCTTCCAAAATTGATAATATTTTTAAAACACACCTACAATATAGTATTGATGGCATGTTATAAACCCAAAGCTCTATTCATTGATGGTAAATGTAACTGTTACGAAGTCTGGTCAATACTGAAAAACATGGTTGCAATGTTAAAGTCTTTCTATACATTAGATCAAAACCTTCACTTTCGGGCTTACATTCAAAAAATATAAACCAAGACATATATGTTGTTTTTTTTAAACTTTTTTCACTTGATGAAAGCGTTGTTTTGATATAGGTAATATTAAGCTGCAGTGTGTATCTTGCTCATACTTGGAGAGTTCATTCTTCGGTACATGTACATGTATATAGGTCTCGTTGTCGGTGTGCACAGTGTTTGATATTATCTGGGAAATACTTTCAATGCTTTATTGTACATCTCCACTTTCGCTGTTTATCTGGTCAATTGTACTAAACATATTGGAATGGCTTCGATTAAGGTTTTCATGTCAATGAAAAATTATGACACTATCTCTTTGCCTTCGCATGTGCTTCAGGGTCCTAAAATTTGCTGCTACAATCACGGTGATTTTGATCAATTTCATATTCATAAGGACCTCGAAAAGTACGTATAGCTTCCACACGGGAGAAAAAAACTCAGTAGGAGACGTGATTGCGAAATTATGAGTGAGAAAAACTAGAAAATAAATCTAGCTGGTGTTTCTCTAAAACATTTTAAATGTGTAATTTTGTTTATGTTACGACTGGTGCTATCACCTTCGGGAGTTTTAAGATAGCGTTAGTACATACAGGTAAATTACACCAAGCTCGTTCTCATACCAGGAAATCATCATGAAAGCCAGTAGCTATATCGTAGTGTTCTGCTCAACCCTCATGGCTTGTAGTTTGTTATATAAATATATGCTGTCTAGACTGAATGACAATTTCTTTCAACAGTTTGTATCTAATTAAGAATATGGTTCTTGATCAGTGCTTGCAGTACTAGGATTTATTAAAACTCCTATTTCTGATTTTTCGTCTTTTGTAAGATTTCTTGAATATATTCATAGTAACAGATCAATGTATTTCTTTAATTGAAAATGGTTTTAGATGATTTTATGCATTTTAATCCGTTTAAAGATAACATGCAGTACTTTATAAGTATATACTGAGAATCAAGTACATGCACATTGTATTTAAAAAAAAACAATCAAACAATGTTACCTTAGATGTAGTTTCAAAGGAGCTTTTTGTTCGACCCTCTAAGTATTGATTATGTTATAATTAATATATTTGTACATGTACATTACATTAAAGGTCTATTACTAACACGAAATCGAATTTTCTTTTAAATTTTGAATTGTAACACGGAAATACAGTTTGAAACTGGCTTCTAAAACTTTACAATAGCCGTGGAGTATTTCCCTGTTTGAAATACTGCTGCAGAAAAACGAGTGAATGTTTGTGTATTTCCTTAGATTGACCTGGGTGGTCTTTTTGTCCTACTTTCGCTTTATTGAATGTTGTAAACAGTCAGACGTATATACTTTGCACATCATTGGAAGTAGAGTTCTTCAATTATAATTCAAAATAGGCATGCAGGAGATTTCTGGAAAATTACAAAAATATTTGAAAACGGGGACACCTACTTTCGTTTTTGAAAAGGCAAAATATAATTTATTAATTCTTTTGTTAAACTCAAATTTTCAACACAATATGGTCAATTCGATTTGGTGTTAGTAATGGACCTTTAATAAAATATTGTTTAAACAGATTTATATATGAAAATATCACTCTCACCAAAGCAACATGTTTTATGATAACTGCAACGTGGATGGCATATCTCATTTAAATCTACAGCAACTCCTGCTAAAAACTTCTTTATACACTCAAATATACTGACATTGTTGTATGTTCTAATTCAATGTACATACGAAAATGATACTAATGTAATTACATGTAACAAATTGAGACGGTTTCTAAGGCCTTGCTGTGATTTATATTTATTTTAATCTCACAAAACCTCTTGACTACGTCTGAACTCTTCACGTTTCTAATATTTTCTTGTGTTTATTTCTGAGCTGTTGTTACCTTATTCATGACGTGGAAATGCTATTAATTCAGTAGATATTTATAAATCAACATACCTGTACGCCCCCGAAAACCGGGAAGAAAAAGATTGCTCGCGCGTGCTAGAACGCTGTAAACGCGCTTGCGCTTTCCAGTTTTGAGGGATCGCAGACGAGAGTATTTGTCTTTGTGTGTAATAAATAATTTATTGTGTGTTAGTATCAAAACATATCAGGATGCCACCGACAGTAGCCAAGGTAAAAATTAACGACTTCTTCTATTTTTACATTCTCTTGTTTGATTTAGATAATAATCGTTACATAAAGTCAGTGCTGCAGATAAAATATGCACTGTTTATATTTCTCATTCAGAGATAAATATAATAATTAACATGTCATAAATTTATTACATTTTATATCTATGTTGGTATTTAAAATGATGATATTCATTGTCTGTATAAAAAGTCATCAATTGCAAAACCGGGTGCATCTTTTGGCAGAATCACAGCAGCATAACGTATGTGAATCTGAATAAATGATAATAAAACATATTTACTATCATCATATTTACCTTTAATTGTTAGAAAAGGTATATAAAATTATCACATCTTTTAAGTTCTAAAAACACATTTGTGTCGGTTGTCCTATAGTTTAGACCAGAACTTGCAAAAAATGGAAGCACATATTTAATCATGTTTGTTTCGCGTATTTCCTACTTGAAACTTTATCTTGGCAGTTAGTAAAAGCTCGGATTCTACTCTTCCAACAGTTCTAGATTACTTGAACAGCTGAAAAATCTCTTGTAGAAGAGAGTATAAACATGATATATACTGGTAATGTGATAACAACTGAAACGAAACACCCGCTGATGCAGAAACCTTGCATTATCTATCATAGACAGAACTTAATGTATTTTGTGTATGGATGAGGCATTGAGAAAGCAACATTGAAACAAAATAAGATTGAAATCTTGCCCAGGTTTGAGTATTTTTGTGTTCAACCACAATCAATGCAGCCACTGTTTCTATATTGTACACCTAGTAATTGAATTATCATCACTTATTGCGAAATGCTTTTACCACTGGAACTGAAAAATAGGTGTTTAAAAGATTTGACGTCATTTTGGCAGAATGCACAAATCTTGGAAGTGTCTGCTCATTGATTTCATTTTGAAAATGTGCAATGTACACATGTATTGGTATCATTGTAGCAGCTAACACCCAATAACCACAATGCCAATGAACGGTCATATATCCCGAAAAAAACGTATGTTTTGACTTTGATTGTACAAACAAACCGTACAGTGCCATGGCCGCGCTCCAAAGTTCTAAATTCATTACAGTTTACCAGTCTGTCAAGACACGCAAAACTGAAGTAGAACACGAATAATCAAAATGATCTACTTGCAAATGATAGAGTTGATAAAATGATATTTGAACATAAACTTATCGAATACATATTAAATAAACACTAATGATATCCGTGATTCTGTCACAGGGGACTTACATCTCACAACTCATTATGTGGAAATACTGTAAAATAAATTTTCTTAGATATTCAATGGCTAAACTGAATTTATGCATTTACAAATGAAATCGTTCGAACTGATATGCTTAGAATTTTAATGTTCATAGAAACAGTAGCTAAGACGAACTTAGTATAAATTTATCAATTAAAGTAAACTTTGGTATTTCCTAAGTCTACTATACCTGGCGAGTTTAGATCATTAATTACACAAAATTACCGTTTCATAAGAAGCAGAAGATTTAGTTAATTACATTTGGCAAATGTTAAATACTTCGTGATAGAAAAACAAGATGGAATTGGTAATTAAAGAAACGTAAAGGTAGCAGTGTATTCTGGGAGTCTGCGTATTGACGTAACTACAGGTGTTTGAGAGATAAACGCCCGAACATAAACATACAGAGTACAACTGATTTATAATAGCAAACACCGTGCGAAACGGAGTGCAAAATAACTTTCAAATTTTGAAATTTAAAGTAATTAATGTTGCAATGAATAAATAGAACAATATATCTTAATGCTCAAGAATGATTAATGTCAGAAGTTAACCTTAAATCGTTAAGTGTACGTAATGAAATGGTTTTAGCACTATTCGTTAGAAGGTAAAAGCCTTATCAACGGGCGGTACGGACGCACGGGCTTGATCCGGACATGTCAGAAAAAAACAGCATAAGGTATCGCATTGTAGAATCAAAAAATAATCTTTATATCTGTGCATTTTGCTTATACATTTACGGTCTCTCCTATCAATACACACTGCTATACATCTTAGAAAAGTATCAGCATAGGTATTATCAGATCAATTAACCAAACTTAATTTGTTAATACATACACTAGCCTATTAACGATTGGCGGATATATAATTAAAAATGAATTAAGATAAGAGTTTTGAACGGAAAAATAAATAAACAGAAGTACGTACAAGTACCCTCGTAAAAGAAGCCAATGAACCTATAAGTGAAGCAGTTGTACCTACCTTGAATGTGTCTGAGTACAGCACTAACATAAAATGTTGTCGGACTATTCAAAGGGAAGAAATGATATTGAGGAGCTATTGGGCTTCCGGATATGATATAACAACTATTTCCTGGGAGGACTTATGCTAAAGCATCTGTTGTAAATTGGGCTCGGCGTATAGTAGTTGACGTATAATTATGTTTGATTTTATAACACCACGATATGTGAAGAAATAGACCATGTATATAGTCACCAGCTAGTAAAACATTAGAGATGTTGCGCATACGCACACATGATGCATTTTTATACATGTATATTATAGTTTGCAACAATATATAGGGCATGGAAACGTCAATGTTTAATTGAAATCCATGTGGCTTTTTCGGGATATTGGGCATATTTCCTGACAGGAAAATGTTCAAGCCATAATGATGGTTGTTTTGCAATTATCTGTATGTAGTACTGATGCGGGGGAAAATGCAACATCTATCAACAGGTAGTGCAGTGTGTATTAATTGAATGATGAGAAAAACATAATTATTTCTGTTAGTTTAATGAGGTAAGTAAAGTGGTTTAAAAAGATTCTTAATAGTGTTGATCAAGATAGCATTTGCAAAAACTTAGCATTTGGTGTAAGCAACATCTAATACTGGCATAAAGCAACACACACGGCCATAACGAGATGTAAGGAGATAAAATCACAAGACATGAAGAAGCAAATGACGAACTAACTGAACGGCAGTTTTAGCTACATATTCTAGTATACCAGGCATTCTCTTTATGCATCCGATTGAATCTACTAACCATTTATAAATTACTAACTTACTGACGAAAATAAACTGTGGGCTGAACTTATTGTATATCAGTAAAACAGTATATGATCGCTTTTAGAAAACATAAGAAGTGTTAAAACTCAATTAAAGTCTGTCTCAATTAATATCAATCAAAGTCAGTTCACGGACGAAAATAAAGTTACTCGGCAGTTCTTATAATTCTTCACAGACAGAAGATTCATTTAACATTCCAGAATAACTCGTTTCTGATATATTTTAAGCATGGAGTTTAATACCAGTTGGCAAATATTCAACACAAAGTCGAGAACTACAGAAGAAAACATGTCAGACAAATAATTGAGCTGAAGTATCTTGTGTGCTTCTATATTTCAGTTTATTAATTGCTTTAAATTTAGGGTGAGAAGTCCATTGGCATTAACATAATATCCGGTTATAATTCTTAAACAAAGCTATTATTTTGTCCAGAAATACCATGTGTACACGCAACAGCACAACAAATATATGTTATATACTTTACTTCAGAAAGAAGCAACAATGAATCCTAAACTTTAATGCTTAAGACAAAGCCTGCCTGTTATAGCTCTCTTATTATTGTAATTTCATGCATATGTCACAGGCTGTTCTTTTAATTAAGCATACATAGCAGCTTCGCAATTGTTCATCGAAATAGAAATGTTTAATCGAAAGACAGAAATATGTTCATATACAAAACTTGCATGTTTTGATTCAATGAAAATATTGCCATGGTTTTTCAAATTCAGGTGCCTGCAATTCCATATCTAGCATCCCTATGGATTTTCAGTTTGATTTTTTAGATAGTCTGATCCCAAAGGAAACGGTCAGTCTTTTTCTGCACGCCACCTTGTTAGTGTATGTACCAGAATACTTAAAAGTCAAGAACGTAAACACGTAAACCGTATATGTTCTGGGCGTGATATCATTGAATTTCAATTCATATTATTTACTTAACTTAATGCATGTTTTCCTGAGATAACTTGAAAGTAAACAAAGGCGCATTGCAAGTTGGCAAGCAAAACGATTACAACCCAATTTACAAATTCTTAATTTCAAGTTAATTAATGTTTCCTTGGGGGGAAATAACTTCCTAGATACAAAGCTACAGCTGCTTGTGAGATTCTAGCTCTATCTTTTAACAATTCTGTTTCAGTCGGAAAATAAACTTACAAAGGGTCAATTCTGTCGAAACATCGAATATACCATACACATGTATATTCAAAAATGTCTTTGAAAAGAATTCAATATTTTTACAGTTTCGGACTATGCAGGTACAAAAAATCTATAAACCTTGTTTTGTGATTATTTGGCATTTTAAAAATGTAGACTGCTAGTACTTTGTGCTAGATGCTAATTGGAAAGAGTGTATGTAATTCTCTGGCATAGATGCAATATGGAAAACACCCATTGTTACACAGATTAAACATAAATGTTCATCTAGATAATTCTTGAACCAGTACCTTGGTTGAAAGATATGCACAGATTGCCTGATACTTTCAGGTTTTGAAAATAATATGAATCGAATTGAATTTTTATACCTGAATTAAGCATCAAACATAAAGAGTGGCTTGGAAAAATTAGTTTTCTAACTTGAGCATTGAATGCTCAGAGAGAGTGAATAGAGAGAGACAGGAACTACGTAGGTCCGACGATGATTTAAAATGACGTAAACTATTTTGAAGGAAGTATCTGCTTTATTTACTGTCGCAAATGATACTAAACTACTATGAAGTTGACGTATGACACAACGTAGCATGCCAGTAACTTACAGTCGAACTTTAGAGTGTCTTTTGTGTGTACACACAAAAACAAAAGTATATGATACATTCATATAATCATTTTTGCATTTATATATAGATTATTGCATCTTAAATTTATGCTGCCAGTGTTTGGCGGATATTGCAAGTAAATGTTCTGGCTTTAAGGGTTACCTGTATATTGGTGAAAGAGAGAATGGAACATCTATCAATAAAAGGTGCAGTGCGTATTAATTGAAAAAAGAGATAAACATGATTATTGCTACATGTAAGTTTAATGAGGTTAATGAAGACTGCTCATTACCATCGTCAGTTGATCATGCATGCAAAACTTATCAGACAAACGTATCTATGGTTTAATTCAATCTAGGGTGTATGTGCAAACCTGCGCACATGATGATGTGGCCAGTAACACACCCTGGTATAAATCAGAATACATTGCCACGTGTATCGAGATAAAAATTGATGCTGAAATAACTGAAACGCTGTTTTTGTACATCTTAATATACGCGTCATCTTCGTCCGAGAAATAACGTTACGTTGAATTTATTACGTGACAATTAAAATGACTAACGAAAAACAAATGTTCACGAACAGAAGTCAGTATGCTTTATTATAACAGGACCGGTATATTATCCAAAAAATACGAATGTTATAGAACATTAAGAAGTGTTAAAAACCAAATAAAGTCTATCTAAACTGGCAGAAGACAAATATAGTCATATACATTTAACCTTCCCGCACGACTCGTTTCTGTATTATATTTTAAGCATAGAATTTAATAGCAGTTTGGCAAACTTCAAAACAAAATCAAGAACTATAAAAAAAGCTTGTCTGAAAACGCTTTAATAAGGAAGTGCTTCTAACTTTCAGTTGGTTAAATGCTTTAACTTTAGAGGTATAGATCCAGTTGACGTTTATATGTGCGTTCATTATTCTAACCCAAGGCTGAAGTAAACATACCTTGAACACATACAAAATACAAGTACATGCATATGCTTTATTACAATTGAAAATACTTTACTTGAGACAAAAATACAAGGTATATCTACAACATTAATAGTTTTTGTCTTTACACAAAGCCCGTCTATTTTATTTCTATTATTATTAGCATGCATGTGCTAAATGCTGTTCCTAATAATATCAGACATATGTTCAGATACGTAACTTGCATGTTTCAATTCAGTGAAAAGGTTGCCATGGTTTTTCAAATATATGTAACAGATTTCGGAAAGCACGATTATATCTATCTAGCATCCTTAAAGATGTTCAGATATTTTTGCGAACAGTTTTCCACCGTGGAATCTGGAAGGTCTTGACACTTGAACAATACAGGAGCCGGAATTTAAGAATATGAGTGGAAGAATTGACCCTAAAAATGCATGAGTGATAATTTTTGCCAATTATTAAAAAAAAACTGTTTCTATTCTGGGTGGCATATCACCGCAATGTATGCAGTTTAAGATAATTCGTTAAACTAAACACACAAACACACACACACACACATTGCAAACATCGCGCAAAACTATCACAAACCAATTTGCCAATTCTTAACTTCAAATTAATTAAACTTTCCTAGGAGGTGAAATAACTTCCTGAACACAAGGTCCATTTGCTTTCAAACCTTTAATGTAAGAATAAATAGAGTGGTTTTTTTTATATGAAATCACTAAGATTTCTAGACGATTCTGTTTCAGTCGGCAAATAGGCTGATAGTCAAATACATTAAATGTTCTTCCCCTAACGAAATACAAAATGTTCTACCCTAACGAAATGCAAAATGTTCTACCCTAACGAAATGCAAAATGTTCTACCCTAACGAAATACAAAATGTTTTACCTAAACGCTTTCAAAAGAGCATCATAGATATCAGATACATGTGATTAGAAATAGCATGAACACAAAAAATACTTTTTTGCGATCTCAGAACTAACACTGTGCAAGTAACAAAATCCATAATTACTGGTTCTGTGATTATAGGTAAAGCAACAAGTGATGATGCTAATTTTGTATGCTAGCTGCTAGATAAAAGGCATAATCATGCTAACTATCTCTGGCACAGATATAACATGGAAAACACCCATTGTTACATATATCAAACGTTAATGTTCATCTAGATAATTCTCTAAAGTAGTTTCGGTAAGTAAATTGAATATTTATAATCGAGGTATGTATTAAAGCTGCTCGCTCTGAGTTACCGTTGATATTTTTTTAATTGACATACTTATACATACATCTAAAATAAAAGGCTAGAATCAAAATATAAGCAAAAATGCAGAAATCGATTGAAAATGTCGGTTACACGGCACCGCTACACTATATGTTGATACTGGAATTTCAGAAGCGTTTGCAGCGTTTGCAACGCTTTTGAATTTGGTAACGTATTATTTGAAATTTAGAGATATACTTGACAGGAATTTATACTGGAGCCTTTTTACATGACTATGTGTTCTAAAATACGTTATTTACATACAGTTTGAAGACCTTTATCTTTTTACCAAAGTCTGAGAGCGAGCAGCTTCAAACATGGACAGTGATGAGTAAACTTTATCTTTTTAGCATGTTCGATAGGCGCGAAACTGGTGGTGGTGCAGAGAGACATGCAAACGGGCGTGTAAACGTGTTCGTGAGAGGATTGTATACAATATGCTTAGATGTTTTGTAAATCATTCAAAGTTTTCATATATTTACGTTAAATAAAATTGATACATTTATATAGAATTAATTTTGAGATTTAATTATTGGCCATTGACAGCATATCTACTGGCACGAAGTCACTGACACTAATTCAGCATAAGTTATACAAGTGTTTGGCACTGGAAATACCATTGATATTATTGCTCAGTAATTGCTGTTGTACGGTTCAGACATACTTTGTGATAATGAAATATATGGGACTCTTCAAAGGGTAGCAGAGTTTTTTTTCATGAACTACGGGAGTGTATGATGATATAAATCTATTTCCTGGAAATGATTTATGCAACTACATCTGGTATATCTATAGTCGTGTGTGATTGAAAGCGAAATTCAATGGTTCTGTTTCAAAATGAATGATGTATCTTAATGCTTATTTAAGCAATTGAATTAATATTTTAACTAGTCCGTAATTTATGAGTGAAGGTAGCCACCAAGCTAGATAATGGTCATATTTCATTAAAGCTCTAAGCAATTACTTTCAGCCCCTTTAAGTTAAGGTCCTGATCGTCTCACATTTTTGGCGGCAAAGGGAGTGAGTTTTGTAAGGAATAAGTGGGCAGAAAATCACAAAAAGACTGATAATTAGAAGGGTAAATGTAAGGACAGAATGCCAGTCATAAGTGAAACTACTATCCGTTAATATGAAAAACTGTTTGTCCTTCATATTCTAAGTGTATTTCAATTTAAAGTAAAATTAAATACAAACGTTTGATTGACAGTGCAAAGGCGACAAGCAAATGAGCTATGGTATGTCTCGCACATGTTGAAAGGGTTTCATTAAACATATTTAGTTACTTAAAGTATACAAGAAAAGGTACGAGGTTAACGGAACATTTATCATCAGGTAGCCTGGTATGTATCAAGTGTACTTTAATGAGATTATCATGATCATGAAAATAAACATACTGTAAATAAGGTAATTTATTTGCCAAGAAAGTGCTTAGTGCTGCTAACGAAAAATGAATACTTCCGCCAGTTGATCGTGCATGAACAGATTACTGCCAAGCATGTCTTACCAAGTAAAACGTCTCTGTAGTAACAATATCTCTCAGAAAACAGCACAGCTATCTTTGCGCAGTAAGATGAAGCCACCAAAAATAAATGCCAAAAATAAATGGAAAGCAGTTTTACCTATTTCAATATGCCAGCCAAAATATTTTAGCACTTTTGACTCGTGAGACAAAAGCATTTGAAACCAGTCACTAAGATTACATACCAAACGTTTTAAATATCTGTAGACAGTAATTTGTTTTGATGATACTAAAGCGGAACATACAACCAGACACCAACACAAAAATTAAGTTGCCTTAGTGTATACATGCAATTTTTGTTATAACTTCATCAAAGTTGAAAGCTCTTTAACTCACTGTCTTAACGGCCGGACGAAAGTACCTGCAAAAAACGGATTTTATTCGGGAAAAATGCGCTTTTACAGAGTTTATCATACGGTTAAGTTGTTTGTACACCAAATCAAAATTTTAATATGTTTTACTATTATGAAGTTGTGTTTCTACGGAACAGGCAGCCCTATTGGAAAGACCAAGATGCAACTAACACAATTTAATTATCTATGTAGACTGTTAAAAAATATTTTAGGTATTTTACAAGATTTTCTGTCAGTTTTCATACGTCTTTTTTAAGCTGAAATAAATAACAAATAAATATTTAATATGACATACTTTAAAGATTTCTGAGATAAGCTACCAAAAAAGTTCAACATTTTCGAATCCGTACTCGAACGGACATATATCTGAGCATGTTAAGCTGGAAAGCTATTCGCTCAGAATTATGGCTCCTATGAAATTTATGTAATATGCCCAACTCCCTTCTAGTAAAGCATATTTTTAATTCGCGACTCTCGGTATATGTATATCGAAAAAAACAAAAACAAAACGGGTTTGTTCCAGATATTATACATATATTAGGTATATTTAAACTATCTCATAAATTACATGCAGGCTGGAACGTTTCCGAAGTGACCGAAATGGAAAAGATTATTAAAAGAAGTTATTAAAAATTTAAACTGAAACATAGCGCCCTATGCACTGACGAACGTTTTAGGTGTCTACACACCAATACATAGAACCTTCCCTATTATGGGAGTGTTATACCGATTCTCAATCTTTGGTAAATGCTCATTATGTAAGTACTCTATAAGTAAACCGAACTCCAACATGCAGTCGAAAGATTCTGTGCCATTTTTATTGTGTATTTTTTTCAGACAGTCTAATGCATTTACTCTTTGAATGCTCTTTCACGAAAAGGCAGACAATCTTTCCTTAGTAACACAGAAAATAACTTTGGCCATGACACTCTGTCTGAAATCACAGGAGGATCAAACGTAACCAAATTACAGAAAATGATTGGGAGACGAATCCTATCTGTAGAGCAGGTTTAGTTGTTTTATAACTACCTGGCGATTACTAGTAACTGATATGTAGTTTGTATTAATTGAGTTATCAGCAAAGAGTGATTATTACTCTCAGTTTAATGAAGTGGGTAAACTATGAATAAAGTGGGTAATATTATAAATGAAATTGGTAAGGTTGATACATTTTAGTGCTAATTAAAAGAGCCATTTCAACTTCAATTGATCATATATCCAGATCTTTTGACCTAGATAATTTGTGCAAACCTGCGCACATGATAATGTGGCTAGTAACAAGCATTGGCATCAAACAACATACCTGACCATGTACAACGAGATAATGTCAAAAGATACAAATGACAAAAATAACTGCAACATGCCAATACAACAGTCACACTCTTTGTACATCCGGGGAGGTTATGCTATGTTGCTGATGGTAGGATAATGCCTTTGAAGCTACAGATCAGTTGAAGCAACTGACGAAACAAGTGGTCATGATCAAACATTTGCTGAAGTAAATCTGTTATAAGTAAACTTTAATACATAAACAATGTATAACATGTCTTTGACAATCTACTGGCAGGAAACTGGTCGGAAATATGCAACGATCGACAGAGCCAGGAGTAAGCCCACTATTAACGCAACGGATAGTTTCGTAACTATTCATTTATATCACTATGTGAGAGAGAAAAACGCTTAATTTTTGTTGAAGTAACACGTATATGAGAAAACATAAATAAATCACAGTTAAAATCAATCAATCAATGTTTATCTTCATTAATATTAATCAAGCCTTCAGCCTTTATCAAAATAGAAGTACTTGACCATTCTTGTAATTTCTAGCAGACGGGATACCAAGCTATCTATATCCATTGAACATTCCAGCATGAATCGTTTGTGTGTTGCATTTTAAGCATGGAACCTAGCACGAGCTGGCATATTTTCAACACAATTTTGAGAACTACAAAAAAAGCAATTCTAAAAACACGTTTTAGCACAAAAGTGCCTTGTTTGCCTTTGAAATGTAGTTTATCAAATTGTAGGGGAAGAATTCATTTGACCTCTATAGATATGCATTCATAGTTCAAAACCAAGGCTAAATTGCTATCAAGTGTTACCCAGATTACGTGAAACACAAACTGAAAATAAAGAATCAACTGTATTTGATGTATAAAAATATCCAAATCATACATGTAAGTTAACATTTTTTGTCTTAAACGAAACCTTTCTGCTTTGTTTCACCTATACATATTTTATTTCATGCACATGCCATAAGTTGTTCATTTTATTACGTATACCTAGCAACGGAAATACTGTTAGCTTTCTAAGATTAAGAACCAGTTTTAATCGCAACATTAAGACATTTTCAGGATTAGAAAAAATAATTCTCGTATCCCAGATACATGTTCAGATACATAATTCGCATGCGTTGATTCAGTCAAAAACTTTTTTTCACTTAATAATGTATGAAACATTATCTAGAGCACTAAAACTCGAATATATTCACTGGTATAAAATTGCAAAGAAATGGCATTACACATTGTAAAACATAAGAAAATACACATATGCATATCGAATGCATAATTATGTTTGTATTTTAGGAGTTTAGTAGATATTGAGTGTACATGTACTTAGATCTATATCCGGGTATAACTTAGTAATGTTAACATTCAACAGTTATAGTAAAATTTGAAAATAGGAGTGATTCGAACACTTAAACAAGGAATACAATTTGCATCAAGACTTTAAACCGTTTCTTTGTGTGATATTACTGAATCTGAGTTCTGATTGTTTTCTGAACTAAATGCAGGTAATTGTGAGATAACTCCCAACATATATGCCTTGGCAACCATTTGGCAAGCATCATGTAAAACGATAACAAACCAATTATTGAATTCTAACCTTGAAAAATTAATTAAAATTTACTTGAGATGAAACATAACGTCCTCAGCTCCATAGTTACATCTGCGTATTATAAGATGTGTACTAAAGTGGTGTAGGAGCGCACTAAGCATTTTGGACGATTCTGTTTCGGACGAAAAATAAGTTTACAAACGGTCAGACACTCCCAAATTGTAACAGTATGCAATCTCTGGACTGAGAAAGTACAGAGCTAAACTAACAAGTAACAACGCTAGTACGTTCTTTATGTTAGATGCTATTGGCATGAATATCTATGCTTACAATCTGTGGCAGAGATATTATACGGAAAACATTCATTGTTTCAGAGATCGAACATAAATATTCATTTAGATATACGCGAAGAAGTATCTCGGAAGAAAGGTATGCGCAAATTGTTCAATAACTGGTTGGAATATCTGTACCTCAAAGACTGATAAATAATCAAAGGACTGAAAGTGCTGGAGGGTCGATTGTCTCTGAACAACACAGACTGTACACATACATGTGTAAATATCAGGGCAACCCATGCATGAGTAAAGTTATCAACAAACTGGAGACACAAATGTCCACAGAGTTTGACCTTTAACCATATGTGTAAACTTTACTTTTGATAGGAACCCATGTGCTTACCTTTTGCATTCAGTGACTACATGTATGTTCAACTACCCTATAAAGTATCATAGCTGTGAATGGTAACTGAGAACTGGAATTTTACAAACCTGAACAGAACATTCAAAGTTTGCACAACTTTTAATGTCACCCGAAAAGAACCCAAGGTTACCAATTCTGGTTGTACAAGCAAAACCTGACTCGACTACTGACTGAACTTTACTGTTATCGAATAATATGTATACAGTATGTCTTATTAACATTATCCTTATAAGTTTGACATGAATGAAGTTTTCTATGATTATTTGCTGTAAAACATTGAAAATGGTTTAAAGTCTTAAAATTATAAGTAAAGCCAAAAAAAAATGTTAAAAAAAAACAGTATTAGATGGGTTTCGAACTCGCGTCCGCCACAGTAAATCAGCGCATTTCAATTTCCAGCATCTCTACCAACTGCTCTATGTCCGTCGACTATAGAGTTATAGCTAAAAAACGAGCTGTTATAAATTTGTATGTCAAAGTCGTTCGTTCGCGCATTAATAGTATTTACGATTAATTACACATTTAAAGAATAACAACGAAATAATATTATTTTATTCTGAAATGTTTTTTAAATTATTTAGATTTATTACTATATAATTTTGAAAACAGAAATCGCTATAATGCCTAACAACTGTTTATATGGAACTACTTGTTTGTATGTTGTGCGTTCGGCCGTAAGGGGCCGATATACTCTGTTAACTTTGGTTCGATTTTAACAATCGACCCAAAAAGTGGTATTCTGTTTTGAACATGAAATAGAGTAGATGGCTGTTGCGGGCAAATTCAAATTATTATATACATAATTTTATTTTTTTTTACAAATTAAGTTACAGTACAATGTTGACAAAAATGAAACCATTGATACAGATATATAACATTACGTATAGTAAACATATCTTTTATTGTTTAAAACGATATCTGGATTACAATAATAAATTAAATGACTTATGTCCCGAATACTATCACAGCACAATATCAAAAAAGTAATAAGATATTATCTACATTACGCTAGGGCGATAGACAAAGGAACGGCGGCAATAGGAGACAGACGGACAAACGGGTGAATATTGGTATTCACAGGGAAAGGAAAGAGGGATAAGACAAGGGGTTGAGGATGATGCGCATTTCCCGGAAATAATATACTGTAACATTGCAATACATCACTCTAGGGTTGATAATTGAGTATCTTTTGACAGTCAATACATTCACTGGCAAAGAGCCACTGAATCTAATTCAAAAGCAGTTGTACAAGTGATAAACACTAGAAATATCATTTATATTATTGCTCAGTAATTGCTGGTGAACCTTTCAGAAATACTATAATGTGATGATAAAATATGATGGCCTCTTCAAAGGGTGGTAGAGGTATTTCAGGAACTACGGGAGTGTCAGGATGATGTAAAGCTATTTCCTGGAATGCTTTATGCAAAATCTATGTTTTAATATGTACGGTCTATCTTAATTTAATAAAGCAAAGGATAGAAAGAAAGGAAAAAAAACCTTAATAGTATAACTAGTCTTAAGTTTGTCAATGGTTCTACGTCAGTAAATTTTCGTTTAATTTCAACTTAAAATATAAAAGGGAATTCAAACTCATGATTGATAATAAAGGAAATGCTAAAACAACAGAGAGAAAAATGTAGCTGGTAGATGTAATATCCATTATCAGATAGTTCAAATACATTTGCATGATTTAATAGTATAACGAGATAAACATGATCGTAAAAATAAACGTTGGGTTAATGAGGTAATTAAAGTGCTAATTAAAGAATACTAGTGATACTGCGATAAAATTACCACCCTCAGTTGCTCGTGCATGCAGAGATAACCAAACGTGTCTTACCAGTTAACGTATCTGTAGTTCTTATCTTGATATACATACACATGCTACATCAATAACATAACTCGCTGTTCACAAGATGAAGTCAGAAAAGGTAAACGCAAAAATTGAATTAAATGCAGTTTTACCTACAGTATTTTCAAAATGGGCCATAACCTTTTAGCAGTCATGATATCGTTCAAAGTGACCATCATAAGTTTAAATAAAACATTAATCAATGAGTTATACTCATGGAATAATAAACAACACTGTCATTGTTCTAACCCACAAATAACAATGTGTATGACAGTTTCATTCACATTAAATATAGAGGAAATCTTTTTTGACTATCCTAGTCAAAAATAAAAAATCTACATTTTCGGCTTATATAAGAATTTTACATCCTTTTACCAGATTGCTTGCCAAGTTTGATACGTCTTCTTAACTTTGAATAAACTGACTTCTATTTATACAACATAGAATGTTTTGCTAATTTCGTATGAATACTAAAAATAAAAGTGTGTGATATTTTATCAAGTTTTGTAATGTTGTCTACTGGATTGTGTTTTCATTCGTCTTTGGAATTTGCGTTAGCCGTTCCCTGGCATGCTATGCTACACTGACAACACCTTAAAGTACGTAAATACCTTATCTCTGCATTATTGTTCTGTCATACCACTGCATAGTCTACGTTAGAAAGATAAAATCTTGTTCAAGTAAAATTCTATTTCAGAAAACATTTATGAGCGTTCAAATTCAACCATAGTCGGTCTTAATTAATGTTCACGCTCGAAAACAAAAGTACACGGCAATTCTTGTAATTCCTGCCAGACAGAAGACCGCGATATATATACTTTTTTATATTTCATGGAACATTCCAGCAGGAATCGTTTCTGAATAACATTTTAAATGTGGAAGGATGTTATATTATCAGCTGGCAAATTTTCAAGACAATTTATCTGATTTAGGTTTTAGAACAACTTGAAGAGCTTCCGCATCGACTTTCTATAGTTGAACTTGGTCTTGAAACATGTCTTAGAATCTCTCGTTACATTAGTTATAGTCCCGGCCGCCCCATGGAAACCAAGAGTATCATACGTTACATGTAACAGTTCCAATCATGTTAAAATAAATCTACATTTTTTATTCTCGCAAACAGTAACCCGGAAATAATTTCAGAAATCTGACTTTACATTAACAACTAAAATGCGAATTGTTATACACTATAGAACTTGTGTATCACATTTGAATTTCCAGATCATTTAAGGTTGATCCTGTCAAGCATATACGAGTAAGTGATCGGCAAAGTAACATAACTTTTAATTTAGACTATGCTACAAGACACTTTGTAATTTTCTTTGCAGCGTGACCCGGAGATGGAAGAGCAGGCAATGGACTGGATTGAGAAGCTTACAGGAGAGAAACTAGACCGGTCTAAGGAATACCCAGATATGATTAAGGACGGCATCACCCTCTGCAAGTAAGTGTTTGATGTAACTACTTATATTCAATTATAGTTCATGTAATTCGTGATTCATCTACGTACTACGTTTTTGTCAAGCCTCTATATGCCCAGCATGATGCATGTTCGCTCTAGTTCTGTGTTTTTGCTTACAGTTTGTCTTTTTTTGTATTTAACAGTCTAATGAATGTACTTGAGCCAGGGTGCATAAAGAAGATAGATAAGAAGGGCGGTGGTTTCGCGCTCATGCAGAACATTGAGCGATTCAACAAGGCTGCCAAGGACTATGGTGTACCTATTAGAGAGCTCTTCCAGACAGTTGATCTGTGGGAGAAGAAAAACATTCCGGCTGTTACCCTCTGTATTCATGCCTTGGGAAGGATCGTAAGTATTTAATAATTTATAAAGCATACTAAAGATAAAGTAACAACTTTCGTAAAATCGTTTACCTAAATTTTGGTTTTATATTTTTCTCTATGTAGTAATACTGTCACAAAAATATACATTCACTGTTTCACATCACACACGTTTAGTAGTAATATTGTCACAAAAATATACATTCACTTAGTAGGAAATAGATTTCACATTTGAGTGATATACCGGTTAGTATATCACTGTATCGAGTGTATATGCGTAGTAATCTAATCACGAAGGCCGAAGGCCTGAGTGATTAATTACGAAGCATCTAAACGACAACACAATAAAACATATAGGACAAATTTTCAATAGTGTTAGATTGTTTCACATCACACACTTTTAGTTCAGTCTCGTAGAGGCTTTTATGAAATTGTAGGACACTGCAGTGTCGAAGTTTGAACTATTGTCTAGTCATGCATACTGCACATGTAATGCTTTCATCTCGTGCAGTGACCAGTAATGTCCGTTTGTACTGTGTTGACTCTTGATTTTCTGAAGATATCGTAAAGTTATAAACTTATAACCAGTAAGAGAAATACGTTTTTCAATACGAGGCAACTCTTCATTTTACCTGTAACTAAACACTTATTTGCTATGTTTTGTGTTTATGACATATTTCCATATGTGTATTCTCAACTAATAACACTTGGCAAAATTAAATCGTTGCCTTTTTTACTCACCTGGCACTTTGCGCCAGGATGAGCTTTTAGAATGGATGATCGTCCGTCCGTCAATTTTTACTTCAAACGACATCACCTCTGAAACCACTTGGCCAATGTTGATGAAACTTGGCAGGGATGTTCTTTGCGTAAAGCTCTACCAAAAGTGCCAAAAGAATTCCATTCTATGCAGAACTCTAGTTGATATGGCAACAAATAGGAAAACCCTTAAAAAATATTCTTCTCTGAAACCACAAGGCCTAAAGCTTAGATATTTGGCATGTAGCTTTGCCTAGTGGACCTCTACCATGCTTGTTCAAATCATGACCCCTGGGTAAAAATTGACCCCACACAAGGGGTCGATTTTACAAAGGTTTCTATAGGAAAAACTTTAAAAATTTTTTTCTCCAAAAACACAAGGCCCAGAGCTAAGAAATTTAGTATATAACATTGTCTAGTGGACGTCTACCAAGTTTGTTCAAATCATTCCCTGTGGTCAATATTGGTCCCGCCTAGGGGGTCACTTGTTTTTCTTCGCAGACAGATATAGGAAAACCTTTAAATATCTTCTTCTCCAAAACCACAAGGTCTAGAGCTTAGATATTTAGCGTGCAATAACAGTGTCTAGTTGACCTCTTCAAACTTTGTTCAAATAATGCCTACAGGGTCAAACTTCCCATAGCAAACAGTGACTTCCCCTTTGAACAAGTGACTTCCTAACCAATCAGTGACTTCCTTATGTAAGTGCACTGGTACTCAGGTGAGGGATACAGGGTCATCATGGCCCTCTTGTTTATGTTTTAATACCGGTATTATTTTATGTGCTTCCACCTGCCTCATTTTCCTGTGGCTACAGGAATCTGTGGTATGTCTGGTCACTTGCAGGAATCATACTTGTCGCTTGGTAATGTCAGAAAGAATATCTGTTACCATAACCTTTTGAATTCAGGTGACAAATTCATATATTTTCTATCATGGAACTTGCAGAAGAAATATCCATTATGAACGATTGCTCTTAGTTTAACAGAGTAACTTATACATAGTTTCTTTTCTTTTCAGACACAAACTAAAGATGATTACACTGGACCTATTTTAGGTCCAAAGATGTCTGAGACCCAGGTATATGACTTTACTCCAGAACAGCTAGCTGAGGCCAAGTATATGGTGAATACGATGCAGTATGGATCAAACCAAGGAGCCAACCAGGCAGGCATGAACATGGGTAAAGCAAGAGGGATAAACGATTAGAGGATGTCATTATTACAAACATAACTATGTAACAGATATAACTACTAGATTGTCATAATTCTGGGAAATAAAAAGTTGGTTTATTTGAATAAAATCATACTGCAGTTTATAATTTTGGATATTAAAACTTCTAACTGAAGCTTCAACAGTCTGTAGGCAATTCTTTTTGTCAGCCACATGGCCATAAAGCCCATTAGTGAAACAATGTTGGAAACAAGGCTTGCAGCAGGTTCTTAAATATGCACTTTTTGCACAATGTTTTATTTGTCTTTAGGTGTGCACTGCAGTTTGGTTGTGCCTTGTTTTCTTTTTACGTCTCCTACTTCTTCTGTGGCCTTCACCTACTGTTTTATGTTCAGTATACATATACATTCTATTCATCAGTACATATTCACAAAATAAATATACACTTTCATATATTATTCGGCTGTTTTTTTGTGAAATGTGTTGTTTCTATACTAGTATCTCGCCTTTGATTATGTTATGTGCACTAGTATAAGTCAGTCAGACATTTTGTATTGTATTTGTTAATTGTACACTGCTGCGAAGTAAGGAGAATCTATTGAAAACGTATCAAAAACATTAAATGAAGTGTAGACATAAGTTACATCTAATATTATTTCTTAGTGGTATTTGTTTACATTACAGAAACTTATCTTGAAATCCAAATGATGTATTACAGTATATTGGTACTTTAACAATACTATATTAATCTTACATTATATATATATATATCTATATGTTTGTGTATGTAGTTGTTTTGTTTTATTTTACATTTTAATTTTATATCATTTATATTAAGCAATAAAATGTCTGTAGAAAATGTAGTTTTATTTTCATATAGTCACCTTATAACAGAAAGGTTAAACCCTAGCTGCTTGGCAATAGAACTGTCTGTTACAATTCTCCCATTCCTACAGCACATTGTTCTACATTTTCACACCAGATATAATTTCTGATTTATACAGAGATGACATGAAAACATTATAAATATAGAGAAGGTACAGTACTTGTAAATATCCTAATTTGAGCTCTAATATCTTGTGTATCGTACAAGTGTAGATGTACCAAAATAAGACAGGATATTATCCACGACCTGCCGAAGTAAGCTACTTTCAACAGACCCCAACTTCTTGCGAGGACTCCCAAACTTTTTATAGGACAACAAAATATCAATGGACTTAAAGACAGATACACTGTGGCTATCCCTGTAATACTCTAACCTTTGTGGTAGGCAACTAGTTTCAAGATAGGTAGAGAGTATGAAGTGTTTACTGGTAAAATGTTGTTTCAGTTACTATCCAGTTATAAATCAAGTTACAATGCTTTGTGATAGTGTCTTGATTAAGCAGATTTGGGTGTAATTTGTCAAGAATGATTTTAGGGAAAGTTTTACTTCACTTTTGTTAGGCCAGTGTCTAATTGTGTTTTATTTCATGTATAGTTAATGGGGAGTTCATTTTATAAACATTACTTGATACAAGATACAAATTTCCTTTAAATAGGACCAAACTAGAAACTCCTTCAAGTTCATAAAACAAAAATAACAACTGATTCTGAAATCTAACTTTATTATCTACTGTATTGCACTTAACAGAAAATATAACAATAATTTATACCCTAAACAGATTCTGTAAAATAAATAAGACATCATATAATAGTATCAAATATAGTAACAAATCACATATACACGCAACTCCAAGTATCCAATCAAACTTCAACCATAGCAGTACAATCCAATTATCTAATTTATTTAACTCAATTCAAACACTTATTTATGGCATAAATTGTGCATACATTTTTCAACTGAAGGTGTGACAATTTTTTCTGGAAGAAACAGATTATTACATATATAAAGATGGTAAATCACCTATTCCCTGTATCCCTGACTATTACTATTGTCTACAGCTTATGCCTTCTGAATGACTAGAGATGACCAATCCAACATTTCAACAGGAAAATGGTTTTATAATTTCAGGCTGAAAAACTCCCTTCCCAAACTATGCTAGCTGGGTGGCATGGAAGACACAGACAAACTTACCTTCAAGGTCACAATATATCTTACTGCATATTGTTCACACTTTAATTAGAACTGAAATTGGGTTTGTGTTTCGTGTAGATCACCATATTTTTTTAGTGGGCCCCAAAAATTTCTTCCCCCCCCCCCCCCCCCCCACGCCCCCCCCCCCAGTAAAATGACAACTTTGGTGTTCACGAAAAAAACGTATTCAATCCAACTTTTCTGTTTATTTTTGGTAAATTACTTTTATGAGTTTTTTCAAAAAACAAACAAAAAACCTTCCACAGCAACTCAGCACAAAGGCCTTTCCCAAAACACTTTTTATTTTATGTTTCCCAGTAACTTAAAGTTTTCTCAGTGAAATAAAAGTGATAATCAAGAGTTATGAAAGTGCCGCTTGTGAAAATAACAGTTTTTAAAACAAACAAATATCCTCCATAGCTTATTACTTGAATACATGAAAATACATTGATATGGTACTTAGATATATTCAGACAAGTGTTTAATCTCTAGAAAATTATATACGATAGCAACAATAAAACCAACAGAAATGTAAAATAGTTATATAAGAACAGTTTGTAAACTAAAGAGTCAAATCATGAGCAAGTGACCATGAGGTTGAACAGTCAATACCAATGGGTCGGGAAAACATTTTGAATAAAAAGGCCACTGTGACCTTGACAAAGTGGAGTTACTAGTATGATTAACTGATAATTGAGTAACAAAATCCTCTAAAAACAGTCACTTCAAAATCTATAGGAATGTTCCATTTACCAACAGCAACCATAATGTGTAGCTAACACAAAATGGTTTCCAGTGTTATCCCAAATTGGCCATACGCTTGCATGGACTGACTGACATCAGCTAAAGAGTAAAGAGCATAATCCTGGATCTTTAAAGGGAAGTATGACAATAATTCTTATTGCTAAGAAACTATGACAATACTTCTTATTGCTAAGAAACTATCTATTCTTCCTACAGATCTTTTTTATAAAAACTATTTTTGAATCCGTTTTTTTTTTCAGTAGGATTCTTTTGTTTGTGATTTATAATTAATGAAAAATATATCAAAAGCATGAAGGCAACAGGGTCTAGAACACTACTTGAACTGATCCAGATGAGCAAATTCTATCAAAATTGACACAATTAAATATATTTATACACTAAGAAAAATAGAAGATCTAAAACATCAGATCAGTGTAAAAAATGACAAGATCTATATTCATTTATCAATCAGATCTCTGGGTCCTCACTAACTTTCTGTAATGGTACCACATCATCACTGTCTAACTTAGCGACTTCTTCCAAACTCATATAAGACGATTCCTTCCCATTCTTCTCTTTGCAAATTTTAAGATGTCTATCACGATGGTACTTTGTCTGAAAACCTTTAAAACATTTATCACACATGTAATTCCTCTCCCCAGTGTGAACCTTCAGGTGTTTCTTCAGATTTTGTGTCTTGTGGAAAGTTTTCCCGCAGACTTCACATGGGTACGACACTTCTTTTGTATGCACGTAAGTATGTGTTTTCAGGTCGGATCTTCGACCAAATACTTTATCACAGTATTCACATTTGAAGTTTTTATCGCCTGTATGTACCACTAGATGATTGTTAAGGTGAGCTTTCTGCCTAAATGCTTTACCACAGTGTTCACATTTAAACTGCTTTTCTCCTGAAGATATATATTTAGTTTATACTTATTTATCTATCCTCGATTGTGAAACAAGTTCTAACAACTTATATTAATGGCTCTTTAGACTCCTTCCAGACAGAACCAACCTCTAAGGTAGGTAATGTGGAATTATCTGTGCCTTGTTCAAGGACACTACCGTCATGGCACTGTTTGGAACCCAGGAATAAATATACATGTATATTTATGAAATCAGTTATAGTTTTTATTGATTAACTGTTTAATATATAACAAGGTATGGAGTTCAGATGTGAAGTACTCTAATCAAGAAAGCAAAAGGCATAGAAAATGTAAAACAAGATTGCTTAAAATGAGGCGAGAGATTTATGATTCCTAAATTCTTTACTTCCTCTGAGTGTCTACTATCAGTTTTTAAAGTTTAAATGAATTCCAAGTAACAGTCTGGAGACAAAACATGGTAGACCAACAAACGGACCAACAGCAAAGTTACTGCATCTTAATGTTAACAGTCAGAGAGTAGAAAACTTAAAGCCATGACATACATACATTAAAACACAAGAATTGTGATCTTACCTGTATGAATATGTAGATGTGTTTTCAGATTACTGGAATCAGAGAATTGTTTCTTACAAAACTGACAGCTGTGTGGCTTGACAAACATGTGTACTGACATGTGACCATTCAATTTCCCTTTAGATTTGAATTTTTTTCCACAAACATAACATGTGAAGTTGAAGTTGTATTTTTCCGGATGTGCAGATTTCAGGTGAGTGTGGAGAAGTCGTCTAACAACAAAGTATAGTCCACATTCCTCACACTGGTTCAATTTAACATTGCCTGGGTTTTGTGAAATTCCTGTAAGTATAGGATAATAAGATATTAAGGAAATCATGTTGAATATCTTTAAACAAATTTCAATTTACTTAAAACTAAAATTCAGGTGTACAGCAAATGTGTGCACTGTATGTGCAAAGTTGGTTAAGTGTTGACAATAGACAAGGTAGTGGATGTATCAGTGTAAATACAGTTCTAAGCAAAGGTACAATGAGTACCTGTAAGTATCGACTCAAGTAGCCCTTGTTTTCCATACCATCAATATAAATGCTAGCACTATCATTCTATTATAAACAAGTTAAATACTGCTCAAAATGACCAGAAAAAGCACGGTCAAGAAAAGTTCTTAAAACATGAAAAATGTTTAGAAACTTAGAAGAAAATAAGTTATGCTCATCCATTTCTTTCATTAGTGCATGCAACCACAAATTTATCATATCAAATTAATGGAAAATCATTTTTGACCCGGAGGGTCAAAAAAGATTTTGTCATTATTCAACTATGTTCAATAAGAATAAAACTGTTGTATATATTTATGTTATTTAGCTAGAAGTTTCGCAATGCTTCTTTTTTGAAGATACTAAACCATTGGTGAATGTATTACATTAAATTGCGATTATCATATTGAAGGGTATCATCACTTTTACTAAACACAACTGACTAAACTTGTCCTTACCTAGTTGGTAACAGATTTCTGCTGAGAACCACATGAGCAATTCTTCCTCTTTGATTTCTGTTTTAGTGACAATGTAGAACTGGTTCTGGTCTCTATACACAGTACAGTTCTGCTCGAGTAACGACGGGGCAAATCGTACAAACATCATCCAGTTACACACACTTTCATCATTCATTTGTAATACCTCAACTTTGTTGTCTCCCTTGCCTTCCAAGTTGTCATCATCTTGAAGTTTGCTTAACTGGTAATAAATAAAGTATTTGCATTAAATAAAAAGGAATTAAGCCATATCAGGCCTGAACCATGTATATTTTCCTTTGTCAACATGGTCAACCTTGATCAACCTTCAAATCCAGGCAATAGACCATGCTCTGCATTGTTCAATGGCTAGTTATTTAAACTTAACTGTAAAACATGATAAAATGGTGCTGACAAAATTGACAGATAAATAAGTCCATGTTAGACAGCCAGCCTGGGAAGGTAACATGAGCGCAATGATTGCCCTATATTGCTCATCAGAGTCAACAGGGGACATCTTTTACATGTAGCTGTGGATGACATGTGTAGCAGAGCAGACTGAGAGGTTAGTTACAGGAACAGTCACTAAGAGATTGACATACACATACTGACTTCTTGTAACATTCTATTTTACTTATCTGAGAGTTTTTAAATAAGTTGAGATGCTGGTCTTCACCTGTTGACCTGAGAAGCATGCACAAGGACTTAGGTGCGTGTACAAGACCTTTGTGAATGACTTATGTCATGCAATAATTTTGAAATCTCCTTAAATAACTAAGTACTTCCATTTGTTGATAAATGAAATTTTTACCATCATTGAAGATGCAAAAAAAACGTTTGCTTGATACACACATTAAGTGCTGATTGGTAAGCTTTTGTAACAGAAATCAAGAAGGTAATATCTGTATCTGTAATGCTGAGTGAGTACTAAAATATTCTGTGTAAGTATCACATTTTACAAGCTTACAGCATTTCTCCTCTGTGTCACTCATTAATGTATACTTATAACTACTAACCAGAAAAGGTTGAAATCCTTTCACTTGTTCCTCATATTCATGTATCGTCATGGAAACCATTTTCCCAACAACAGGACCAAATCTTGTTCTCTCAGCCAAACAACCTTTACACCAAACTCCTGAATAAACAGTACTACTGTTAAATACTACACTGACTGGAGATCTAAAGTCTGTTCCACCTAATTTTGGATCACCAGTTTCTGAGAGACATTGCATGTATTTTTGCTTTTTACAGCATATTTACATCTGGGAATTTAATATCTCCAGGCATTTTTTTTGTTTTTCCATTATTTCTTACTGTAAAATCTGCAATTTTGTGAAGTTGGGGGTCCAAAGTGGAATGGAACAGATGTTAATTCTTTTTCAGCTTGTGTTACACCTAAGTGAGCTTTCAGTGTAAACTTTCAGATTTATGGATACAGCAAGAAATATTTATTGAGAAATGAACTTACAGATTGATTATAGGAATAACTGTTTTGTAATTTTGATATTTGTGACTGTATATACGGTTTTTAATGGTTGCTAATATTTTTAACGCCCACGCACAGACCGCTGTTAAAACCTGTTTGACATTAAATCGCAAATATCAAAATCACAAAACAGTTATCCCTTTTCTAACGCACAATATGTTTAAATGAGATAATCAAAACGCCGTTTGAATTTTGCGACAATATACACGTTATTTAATAGTCGCAAATTTAAACGTCACCAATCAGAAACGACGTTACATCGGTACTGCGTTAGAAAGGTAGTTCTGTCATGCCAGTTTTTAGAAGACATGCAATGGAATAACAACTAAAAGATCAAAGTAAACAGATTGGCTTTCACTTAAACCCTAAACTGTAAAATGTCTAGCACTTCTTAGACATTCATTCTGAATGACTTGACCTTGAAGAGACGTAAGTTGCAGCAAAACTGTACAAACCAAGGAAGTCTTTGAAGTCTGATGTTGCAGTCTGGTGTAGAGTAAAGCATGGTGGCAGTGATGCTCTGGCTCGGCTCAGGTACGGTGTGTCTGGCATATACACATAATCAGTGTTGTGTACACTGCATGGATCCTTCATCAATTTATTGCAATCAACACAAACTGAAAATGAAGTTGTTGCAGCAAATTTAAAACAATCCTGTCAACAACAATAAGTCTTTTGAAACGTTACTAAGAATATAAACAAGAGACAGTATGAGATTATCTATAATGTAACTCAGTGTTCCAGCTACCATTTTAAATAAACAGGGTGCTGTTTGAAAAATGGCACTTCAGAGAGCGCAAAACAGTGATAAAAAGGGAATGTTCAGATGCTCTATATTTGAATTATTTTAACATTTCCAATACTGATTTACTGACTTCTGGCCATTTCTTAACAGCTGTTATCATTTTAAGCTGAAATCCATCCCTACAAAAACAGGTGATAATGCACAATGTGCTTAATAAAATGACTTAACAAGTTGACTAGAACTTGTTCCCTGCTCTACAAATGTGGCTGAATTTCTTTACAACAAGAATTTGTATTCAGTTATTATTCTACATATACATGTACTTGTGTCCTGTTAAGTTTTAATTGTACATACAGGTACTAGTTTTAGACAGGGCTTTCTCTGACTGACTACATTCCTCCTCCACAGTTGTTGGGAAGTTTGTATGTTCAGGTTTATATTCTGTAGAGTCTGCGACATCCTCATCACCAGGATGGTCTTCTGTAATGTAGCAAACAGTAAAACCTTATGCCAATACTAACATAAGGTTGCAGCAAGTAAAATATCTGTTTCATGGTGAAATGGAAGCACAGAACTTGGTAAACACTCTTGTTTACAAAGATAACTTGCTGGACGCTTAGAAGAAAGTTTGCTTTATCTGATGTTTCGGGAGTCAAACATCTATTCACTAGGAGAGTGCTATGAAGACAAAAGTCAATAGCTGATTATTTTCTCCACTCTCGACTACTAATTAGGAATGAAAAAGACATACAAGTCCATGTCTTAGATAAAACAAGAGCTGTCCGTCACAAGTAACAAATGCCCCCAAAAGAGGTGTTCACAGTCTGTGTCCTCTCCATGTGCTCAAGTTATTTTAAAATCCTTCAATGCATGACAAAGTTACAGTCCGGACATGAATGTGTGCATATAAAGAGGATTCCATTACCTTCAAACTCTAAGTGTGACCTTGACCTTTGAGGTAGGGACGTGGGTCTTGCATGCCACACATCGTCTTGATGTGCTGAGCATTTGTGCCATGTTATTTCAAAATCCTTCAATGCATGACAAAGTCACAGCCCGGACAAGAAAACATGTTAGGGCGGATGCAGAGGACGGATGGATGTCCGGTGCAATTTTATTTGCAACCCTTCTGGGGCATAAAAACAAACAATTAAGGAAGATATACCTGTGATCTGAGAATGCATGTGACCTTCATCCCCAGGGTAAGGTTCCTCAATGGTATCATTGGGTACACAGTTATCATTGGGTATCACAACAGTGTTGAACTGTACAGCTTTCAGTAGATTTTCCAGTGTCTGATTGGATGGTTTGGGCTGAATGTTGATTGGTACATTGTTCTTTACAGTTGAATTGTGGGATGTTTCATCTAAAAGAGGTTTATAGCAACTACTCATTATATACTTTATACATTATATTTCAAAAATTTATTGTTGGACTGTTTTTTTTCTTTCCTGGGGTTTAATGTTGCTTTCAACAGTACTAGACTCCCATCCTGCACAAGAAACTGCCAACTTTCCCTGTTAGAAGGGCTCAAACCCATGGCCTTCAATCAGAGAGAGGTTTTACAATTTCAAGTCAAGCAACCTTAACCACTAGACCATGGAGGAGGAGGTGTTATCACGCATATATCAACACTGTTTCTTCCATGTATAGGTGTTTATCTCCTCAGCTTTTTCATCTTAATCTTTATTGTGATTCTACACAGAGGACCTGATCACCTTTCAACATATAACACTGCAGTGAATCACAATACTAACCCACTGTCTCAGTTGCAATTATTTACAAGGATTCACGTGTGCTGATTCTTTAAATTCTCACTGCTTTTAAATGAAGTTTAAAAAAAGGAAAAATATTAAACTTACCTGACACTTCTACACTGGATGCATTACCCCTTTGTGTTACAGAAGATATGTTCCTTTCAACTATCTCCTTCAACACCTCCGTATTCACACCTTTATCTAGGGGGATCAGCTGCAAGGGCCCCCCTGGACCTGTGGGTTGTAAGAGAACAGGGTATCCCTGTACCGCAGGCTGTGGTATACTAGACTCATGGGAACTGACTGGAACAACAATGTGTGCATCTGGGGTTACACTGCTTGATAGCAAAACAGGCAAATGTTGACCCTCCAATGTGTGTGACCCTGTAACATTGTCAGTCAATACTACTGGAATGTGGGTACTCTCTGCTGTAGAGGACACAGGATGGACAGCCTGACCATATACATGCTGTTCATATTCACTGTTCAAATGACCTTGACGTAGAGACTGCATCGCCTCATGTAAAATGGTATTGGCTTCAGGCTGAAATAATGGCTGTGCCTGTGAGATGTTTGATTGGAGATTCAGATGAGACTGACTGGCTGTAAAATTTGCCAGTTGGTTTAACATGGATGCTGCAGATGCGTCATGTGAGGCTGACACAGGACATATTGCATTGATGTTATGACTAGAGGTAGGTAACTCTGCTTCACTTGTATTTCCTAGCAGTGTGTGAGCCTCTTGAGGGAACAGATTCTGTATAAGTGATGTGAAGTGTTGTATGGGTGGCAGTGGAGCTTCATGATGTGATGGTCTTTCTGTTCCAGGAACTGGTGGATTACTTATACCCTGTAAATAAAGAGGAAATATCAGAGTATTACTGTGTGTAGAACACGGTCATGACCTTTCTCATTCAGTAAAAATATGGAGCAACTATAATAATTTTTTGCCATGTTAAAGCTGTAACTTTTTTTCTGCGAGAAAGATATGTATGAGTTTAGTTCTGACCATGTGGTCACTATAGAATCATCAATATAAATCTACCTGTAAAATATTGCATGAGAGAGGTGTCAATATAAACATACCTGTAGAAGATTGCATAAGAGAGAAGCATAAATATGAACCTACCTGTAGAAGATTGCATAAAAGAGAAGCATCAATATGAACCTACCTGTAAAAGATTGCATAAGAGAGATATATCAATATGAACTTACCTGTAGAAGATTTTGTAACAGGGAAGCACTAATCTGAACATGCCCTGGTGTATCTGTTTCCTCAAGCTGACTCTGCACAGCCTGCATGTCCGGCACCGTAAACACACCAGACAAACCATTGCTTTGCGGAGTGATGGCCAAGTTATTGTCTTGTGGACCCACAAGGAGATTCTCTATTGAGAATTTTACATTATTAGGTTGAGATTCAGCAAAATGGCATTCTGTGATGGGGAGTGGACTTATACATGACAGGAGCTGCTTTACTGTCAGTGGGGAAATCTGTGACTGGTGCTCTGATAACAACAATTCTAGATTGGTTGGTTGTTGATCTGGTATTGATATGACAGCAGATTCCACTTCATTTGTGTTACTTGTTTTTGTATTTGCTTTACTTTTGGCCTTCTTTGGTGCAGACTTTGATCTTGTTTTCCTCTTGCGGCCTGTAGACTTAGTATGCGCATTTTCATTTTGTGAATCTGCAAAAAAAAATTATTACAAAACTTGTTGTTTCATAGCTCTTATACACTATTAATGTAGATTACTTGCTGAACCTATTGTTTAATTTTTATAACATAACAAAATACATGGTTAGTACTTAAAAAGACAGATCTCTATACATACATATTATGAAAATAGTACTCGAGTCTTTTTTATCAAAATTTCATTCTGTTCAGTAAACATTCACCATTATGGTCTTATTGTTTTATCTATTATCCCTGCAAACTGATGTAATTTTGTTTCAAACAGACTCAACTTTATTCTATTGTATTCTAGAAATTCACAGAATAGACAGATAGATGTAGGAAGATTTATAGATGAACTCATTTTGGCAAGAAATGCATGTTTCATGGACAATTAAAGCAACCTGTACAGTAAATTAAATGAATGCTTTTAAAAAGTAAAGTATTTCAAATAACTCAAACCATTTGTAGAAGAATCAAGTGATGGCAATATTGTGCTGTCAGGCAGTGGTTTACGAAACATTGATTTAACTGCCGCAGTGAGTGTGGCTGCATCTATAGTTGTGAGACCATCAGACATCTTTCACGATGCTGCAACCTCCTATCTGAAATATATATAGATCGTATCATCTAGAAATTGTATCAATAAACGTTTATCAGTATAATGACCTTAATGATCTTTTAAAATGGTAAACACGGTAGGTAACTACATGTATACAATACATTTAATAGAAAGTCACCATACTGCAGTTTATTCAACAGAGCGGTTAAATCCTAAAAATAAAAGTTAACAAGAGACGTTTGTAAAACATGCATAACTTGCGCTATCGAAATCATTGCAAATATACAAGTCATTCTGTGAGTCGCAATTTTACATGTAATTTGATAATTCATTGATATATAGATGACGTTTAGCGCTTTGTCATTTGATGTGTGGTGTGACATAATTTGAAGTCTACTCGCGCCCTTATTCTTCTCCTGCAGGAAGGACAAAATACTACATCCTCATCTTTACTCTAAAAATAATACAATCACAAAAATATTTGAGGTTAAACTATACATGTAAATGACAAATTTCAGTCTTACTTAGTTTTGACAGTTTGACAGTTAGCTGACTGAAAACTTAAAGAAATTAAATATATATCGTCAAACATTCTGCCTAATGCAACACGTTGTATATTTTTATTTATGTATAACAGAATTCAGCTGCTAACTGTAAAGTTAAAAGTACCTAAAAAGAAACACTGAAGCCAAAGTGAAATTATATCCCCAGCCAAATGAAGTAAATAACTGAACAAGAAGAACTGGAGAGTGTATTGGTTTATCTGTTTCAGGAAGAAAAAAAAACATTTTTAAAACATCACCATCCCACTGGGATCTCTGAGGGGATAATTTTTTTATTCAAGTTACAGTCATAAAGAAGGTAAGTGTTTTAAGTTAACTTAAATCAGTACTATTAGTTTCAGACAACAAGAATTCTTAAGTTTCTATGTAGGATTATAATGTAAAAAAAGCACTACATCCAACTTAAGGGCATCATTTCTGTACAAATCCAGTTTCTAAATTTTTCGTTGTTAGAGGACACAAAGTTGATCATTTGTGCCATTGCAGGTGAGCTAAAAACTGAGATTCTATATTGCCATGCATTCTGGAGCATATTACATAATAATAAAGGCCATAACTATTGAAGTTCTTCTCTAGGTAAAAAGTTTTTATTTACATGCATGTGCTGTCCTTATAAAATTCTTACAACGCGTTGCAGTTGGGTTTGCCCGATCGCTATCTTGGCAATCGATACAGTTATAATCTTACGTCACTCATAGCGCAATTTTGAAACTATTATTAGAGCTAGTTTATAGGTTAACTCCTCCCCATTCAAGGACATTTAGGTGCGAGCGTCCAGCTTCTTTCTCACGTCGTCAATTTGCTCCGCCCAAAAACCCGCATGGTAATTTTAATGCAAGTGACAAACAGTATTTAATAATGTTAAATATAGGTTTCTTCGCGTATTTTGTAAATTATATAGATCTTCTGTTTTATTTAAAATGTTGATTAATATATACTCTTTTAAAAGAGATCTCCTTCAGTTACAGCGATTGAGCTACGGTATCATTGCATTTATAAGTGTAGACCGTAAGTTTATGAATTAGTTTACATGTAAATTATATTCGCGGAACTTTACACATCGGAATTTCATTGCAGTAACATGTTATCCTACACAATTCATAATGACGTCTGTTGAAAAAATATATTGTGATGCATTTTTCATAAAATGCGTTTTTCAGTCTGTTTCTCAACTTTGTTTGCCAAAGTGAAACAAAATGTCAACGAAAGTAATTAAATTGACGAAATTATCAATAATTGAGTAGATCTACATCGATGCGTGAAAAATATTTTTGTCTCCGGCGGTACTGGAGCTCCTTTATTTCGCAGAGCGTCGCCACAAAAGGTAAGGAAGTCTGCTGACATACTAAGTATCTAATGCCGTACTGTACGTACTGACATAATCAGTGCATCTGCCAAAATCTTTACTTGTACGGACGTTGTATTATCATACCCAAGTTCCCTCTCTACTGCCGACAGTGAACTCGACAATTTTGCCTTGTGAACAGTGTTTTTACTTTAAAAGCCGTGCGGTCGGGGCGTTGAGTTTAAGAAATAATTACAAATCAATGAACAGGGGGCGTAGTTACTCCGGCCATAAAAATGAAACTGCAGACATGACAGTCAGACCAGTAGATTAATAACGATTATATGATTTGTTTCACTTTATCTCATATATTTACATGTATTTCAATTCTTTTTTATTCCAACCAATATAAAAATATGTAGACGAGTGTTGGGTACTGCATTTCGACTTCGAAGGCAAACCGATTTTATAGACTGATATTTTCAAGTTGTTCACCTTCTAGTTATTAATAACAGATCTGTGAAAGGGGTCTCACTGAACGCCAACTTAATTAGACTATTGGACGCTGCTGTATCTGTCCAACCCATAGTACAGAGGGGGTCCGACATGTCTGGCACAGGACTTTCTGCTGTCAGACAAGCGGCTTTTCTGTCCCGGGTCCCGTTGTCCGCAGGCTAGCCGAAATGTTGAGGGCAAAAAATTAAAACGAATAAATATTGTACGTAAGTCCTGTTTTACCTAGCCCAGACATTTTAGATCTATTTGCAGTATTGGGATAACATTTTAATCTTGCTTACTTTAAACGTGCGCTGTTAATGTGTTTTATTTTTATGCACATGTATTACCTCGTGGAGTTTCGACTGCAAGACGGAACAATTTTACAAACTGATATTACATCTAGTCTGCCTTTGCGAAGGGCGGCCATCGTATGTAGCAAAAAGCACTTGCGTGCAATTAGTTGGGCTATTCGTTGAGGTACGCAATAAAACTTCCATAGTTTATTTCATAAAGTTTTGGGAAAGTTTCATCAATTAGTGTACACCTGGCTCCGCCGATTTACCAAATGGCACTTTAATATATACTTTATCCGATACTGCTTCTGTTATGACTTTAAATTTTTCTTTCCACGTTCGGAACGTAACGTCAGAATCAAATGCGCCCCTATTTGACCTTTTCAATGAAAGAACGGAGGGGAGGAGTTAACCGATATCTACATGCTCTATTAATAGTTTCAGATTCGCCTTTGTGTGACGTAAGATTGTAATTTTATTGATTGCTAAAATAGCCAGCGGGCAAAGCCAACTGCAACGCGTTGTAACAAGAATTAAAAATCATTTTCTCAAAATCATACACATAACTGAGCAAAAACTGTTAATCATCATTGGGATAATTCTAGAAATAAAGTTTTAGGCGTGTGGATGGAGAGACCAACAGGTGAAATCTTACAAGAGAAAAATATATTTAATAAGTTATTGAGGACTATGACCTTGTGTACATTTAAGCTCTGACACTTTTATTTGTTCTGTTGTTATAAATTATTATGTCTGTTTAACCGTTCTAATATTTTATTCAGTTTTATGGAATTGTGTATAATAAACTACAATATTTATGCCTTTTGCAATATTTTCATCCAACATAATTGCCTGCCTTATGTGCACATTGGGAGTATGTTTCGCTGAAGTCCACTCATCGGGTTCAAGCATATTTATAATGTTTGTATCATAGCTTGGTGTTTTTCTTAACAAAACTTCAAGGTTAAGTGAAAGGCCGAGGGGCTCAATTACTATACACTGGAGTGTTGTAACTAACCATTTGTGTATTGGTCCAAAATTGACTACTTACAAATTGTGGAGCAAAGGGGTATCACCTTCTGTGTGCAAAAAAGCTTACCAGCTAATTTTCATATCATTGTTTAGATAAATGTCCGATGTGTCAGAAAAATTTTGGTGGACTTGCCACATCATTGTATGTTTTTAGAATTCTGAGTGACACTATAAATCTTTTTGTGCTATTTTTCTGACCTTTTTGTTTGTTTAACATAAATTATGTCATACAGCCTGTTGAGTACAAGCATCACATGCAGTTTTTAACATTTGCATGAACATTAAGTACTTGCCAAGATTGTATTTAATTTAACAGCTTTGATAAACAAGATGGCTAAGGTGGCCCTATATCACTCACCTTGCTCCCATTGGCTTTAGTACAAGGTCATTAATAGCAGAAAGGGTAAATTTTGACCTTCGGGTTCTGATTACAACAAACTTCCTAGAGGTCCACTACACAATGCCATATTCCAAATATCTAAGCTCTGGGGGTCATGTTTTGATAAATCTTGGTAGAGGTTTTTGTGAAGATTGATTAGGAAATGAATAATCTATGTCTCTGTCGAAAATTTCATCAAAATGTCTTTGTCGAAAATTTCATAAAAAATGTCTCTGTCGAAAATTTCATAAAAAATGTCTCTGTCAAAAATTTCATAAAAAAAGTCTGTCGAAAATTTCATCAAAAATTGTTTTAAAATATCTTGTAAACTGCTTCAATACTCTGCCATGAAAGTGCTATAGGAAATTGAAGGAAAACCATAAGACCTCACATTTAAGCAATGAATATGGGTCATAATGCTCCAATTGGAGCGAGTACAGTATCGATAGATATATAGAATATCTATAATATTATAACGTAAAATATCCTAAAATATTAATATGAAAATGAGGAATGTGGGGTCTTTTTTATAGGACTACACTGCAATCCCAATATAATGCGATCTGTTATTAGCGATCGCGCTATGACGGATCGCGTTATATCAGGATTGCAGTGTAGTCTTGGGTTGGGTCTTGGCTCCCAAACATTTCGGGATCGACCAAAATTGTTTCTGTCAGAATAGCATTGTCCCTATACAAACAAATGTACGAAAACGTAAATAAACAACATGGCAGGTTGTTAATTGATCATTATCCGGTAGGCGCTATCAATCGTCTACTAACACAGAAGTGTTAAAACAATTACGGCTGTTTTTTTCACGGCTCCGTTATTCACAAACTGACCTTTTTGTTTGTTTGACAATAACTTGTAAATCTTGTGAATTAAAATTTGTTTGCACATCTTTGGTTGTAGGCTTACCTGACCTTTAATAAATCAATTACAAAACTGTTATTGTTTACCAATGTCAGGCGAGTTATATGTAACCCGAGTGATTAAATTAACAAACAAACATGCTTTAGTTCTATTATAAAATACGGTTATTTATTGCTATCAGCTCAAATAGTTTCCGTATATTTAAAAAATGTACTTTCACTTTAGCCATAACATTTTCGGAAAATGGATGTACTTTTGTTTTCAATAGCAAATATTAACGTAAGAATTCCTCTTTTATATATTTAATTTCATGACCAATTAACTAAGAAAACAATCGCTGATGATCGGACCACATTATAAAGAAAATCTCACTTATAACGCAGGTCTGACCTTTTGGACCCTGACTACCGCGTTATAACGGGATTGCTGTGTACTTTAGCGAGTCATATCTGACCGGAAAAAAATATTTCGTTGGTCAACACTCGATGGGTGGAATGTGTATGATACAGTGTCATCTTTTGTTTAGATTTATCATGTAAGTCAATGGGAAAAACACTAAAAGTATCTGATAACTAAGGACATGGCTTCATTAGTCACGAAATTATATGACAATTATAACTATGTTCACAAACAAATCAAAATTGCCTAAAATTGATTGAAACGTTAAGATGCTGCTATATGTTGCACTATTCACTTCGATTTTAAGCTTTCTTCACAAATAAAAGCGAGTTTTTATTCAAAACACTGTACCGGAAGTTTACTGTGTCTTCTTGATGGTTGTCGTCATTTCTGCGCATTTGGAGCTGGGTAACAAACGTCAAACGGTGTCAAGGTCAGTTGTTATCAAACATCACAACTTCGGTTCACAGTGCAAAAAGCTGCTGCTAGTCTGTGTCAGTGTTAACATATCAAAATGTCAAACAGGGATAAAGCTGCCAACCAACTGAAGACATTTAATTTGGACAATGGGGTAACATAATTTTGTTTAATTTTTATCTAAACAGTATTTAAGTCAACATGCTATATTTTGACCTGAAATTTGTATGATTTAACCCAGTTTTCACTCTTTTGCCAGTATTTATTACGATGCAGCTTTTGTCAACCATAAGCCTAATATGAAAATAGGCAAAACCTATATCGGGCGAAAGCATAACAGTAATTTATTTTTAAAAATGGTACGAATTTTCAGGGCCCAGCGGTCGCAAAAACGTTTGAAGTTACGAAAATTATTGATATCCAATATCCATTGAATCATGAATCAAGGTGTTGACTGCTAAAAGAAATGTTACTTTTTATGGCGTTACAAGAAAGTGTATCAAACTTATGGAATGTGTACATAAATAGAATCTCTACATTTCCAAAGTACAAACCTGCATTAAACGGAAATGTGTTGCATATTTTCAAAACAAAAATGGCTGACATCTTATGACGTCACATAAATGACGTCATTTGCCAATCGGAACACCTCGGCAGAATGCTTCGTTTGATGTAGGGTAACGGAATCTGCCAAGGACTTCCGATTGGTCATTTGCAGCGGAAGTTAAAAAACGGTGCATCGTTATAAGTATGTTTTCGTATCGGACGTCCAGGTGTGGACAATTTGAAATCTTCCATGGGTAATCACAAATCACATAATTAATTGCTTTCAGTATTCAAGTAAATACTCGTTCATACGTTTATCTATGGTCGGGCTTTGCCCGAAGGGCGCTATGCGCCCTTCGTTCTTCCGCCCGTATTAATTGTCAACCATAAGCCTATTAATTTTGCAATGCATTGTCACCCCGTTCATAGAACTTTGAGAAATTTTATAACTGTAAATGTAGAGTGGCGGAACCTATGCTGGAGGTATTTTGAATGTATATCAGCAGTTCAGAAAGCAGGAAATCCTAACCATTTTGATTTGCCTCAACGAAAACAAAATGTTATCCCTGCTAAATCCATGCACATTGGAAGAGGTCAAACAGATTCTTTTTTTATTTAAGATAAATATAACAATATCCAGGAAATTGAACAGGTCACAAGCCAACGCGATTTGGGAGTTCTAATTGATAATGAACTCAAGTTTTCAATACATGTTACTTTAGCAATAAAGTAAAAAAAGCCAACCAAATTTTAGGCTTAATAAGCAAAACCTTTTCATACATGTCCAAAGAAATGTTTCTGCAGCTCTTTAAAGCACTAGTAAGACCACATCTTGAGAATGCCTCCCCAGTCTGGTCACCAAGGCTAAAAAAGGACCAAATAGCCCTAGAAAATGTCCAGCAAAGAGCCTCAAGAATGGTCCAGGGGTTAAACCATTTGCCATACTCAGAAAGAATAAAAATACTGGGACTCCCAAGTCTGGAATACAGACGTGAACGTGCAGACATGCTCCAAGTCTATAAGATACTTGAAGGAAAGGACATTGTTAGTGGGGGCAGTTATTTCCCTCAGAGAGACAATCCAGGATTGTCTAACTCACTCAGAAGGGCAAATTCCCGTCAGATTTGCAAAAAAAGATCAAACACTGAACTTAAAAGTTCTTTTTTCAGTCAAACAGTGGTTAACACCTGGAATAAAATTCCAGAACAAGTGGTTTCTGCGCCCTCCATAAATGCCTTCAAGCATAGACTTAATAAACACTGGGTCCAAGAATCTAAATTTGAACCCTTATGTTACAAGTAACACAATTCATAGCAACTTGTAAATAATATGTTTTAATATGTCTATTCTGATGTTAGTAAATTTCATGTTATCTTTTAAACAGTACACACAATACTGTTACCATTGCACCCAATTAATGATAGTAATTAAGTTTCTATTTAACCTAGAACAGTAGCTCATACTGTTACTAACAGTAGCTCATACTATTACTATTGTGCTAAATTATTAGCACTTTGATTTTAGAAAAATTAATAGCTATTTCTGATCTTCAAAAGATCATTACCAATAGGGAAAACACTAACATAGGCCTAACAAGCTATAAGCTTATATGTATAACATATTCGGCCTCAAACTATGTGAACATAACTGTCACTACTTTACGCCTAATTTTACATAATAAGTGGAACAGGCTAGTAGCATTACCCGTTCGTGTTTCGAAGCCCAATCAAGCTTTAATTGCCTTAACACAGATTTATTGCCATAATTTCATACTCATAGATCAGACATTTTATTAACTGTCACACCTTTATGCCTAATTCTAATGCACTCCATAATTAATGGAACAGGCTAGTAGCATTGCAAAATCAGGTTTAGAAGCCCAATGAAGCTTTTGTTGCCTCATCGGGCTTAAACACTTTTATAAACACAAGTAACTTTAAGTATCGGGTATAACTGGCCCATAATACACAACTTATTTCATTCAAATAACAACTTAAGTCACTCTAAAATGAAGAAGTTGCTGATTAAATGTATCTGTTGGCGCATCTATATATTATGTCGCGAGAAAAACTGCTATTTTTAATTGTCAATGAGTGTTTAATGCCGAACAGTTGTCTAGTTAGTGACTCAACTGTATAAACTCTTAATCGCACATTTTAATTTTCTCAATATAAAGCCACTTTTTGTTTTGATTCAATTAGAAGAAGAAAAATCAGTCTGTGACTTTCAGGTTTTGTGTGAAGAAATTAAATTAATACTTAAATTACATTTCATGAGTTGTAAACAATTTGAAATAGAATTTCACAATATTTTCATTAATGGTTTTCACAAGTGTTATATTATATAACAAGTCACCAGTACCATGGAAATAAACAGGCTTTTTTTTGTTGAATAAAATCATCATAGTACATTTGGTACGCAATGAATGAAATTTTTTTCATAAGACCCATAGAAGAAGATAGTTGTAAAATGCCTGGAATTTGAATACCCGGTACTTAAAACCTTCGATAACTCAAGCATTTTACTCGGGCCTTTGCTACTTCAAGTTATCGAAGTTTTACTGTAAATTTAAATATTGGATTATCTTGCATATATAAGTGGTCAGAGAATTTTGTTGGGATGTGTACACAGACATTTGCACATCAAAGTGAGGCGTAGAAGGTGGACAACTCTAAAATGTCAACCTGTAAAATTGGTTCGCCTACAAAGTGGAAATTGTGAGACCAATTGTCAACCAATTGCTAGTTATTTTTAGTGTCTAATTAGTGTGGTGGTCACATAAATTGCAATTTGTTGGCCTGGATGTTAAAAGTCTTTTACCCTGACCACAGGCATTTAACTGTACATTTTTTGGGCCTGGTCATTGGCCAGAAGCCTGTGGCCCTGACTGCCTGAGCAGGATCTTAGGTTTGTTCAACAATCTCACACATTGCCGTTACTACCTATATGTACACTCCTCCTTAGTAGAATTTAATTGTCTTTGAATTCTTAGAGTATTAATGTCAGTGGGACTTTCTAAGGGTTCTGTCACTTCTAAAGAAGCTGCTTATTTTTGTTGGGTGTTAGCTTGCTGACAATGAAAAATGCTTCGCCCAAAGCAGGATCTTCAGCTTATTAAGTGGATACTCTATAATATCACTATAGAAGCGAGCTCAATGGCTATTTTAACCTCTATGACAATTCATCATTGTAATGCCCACAATGGTGCTATAATTACCGTAGTGAATTTGGTGATAAAAATATCTGCCCTTTGTAGATCTTGAACTTCATTGTACTAGTGTTGAAATATTTTGTCTAAATAAATGATCTGTTCTTGTACTCTTTGATATATTATGTGAATAACACAGACACTTGTTTGTTTGTTCAACATGGACTTCTTCAGGTCTCCAGATTACAATTTTATTGAATGCTTCATAGTTCTGAAACATTGATTATTATCTTAAACAAATTAATATTGAAAACAGGTAATTTTGTACAGTAATACATGCATATTTATGCTTTCTCACAAAGAAATCACAAACTATCGAAATACTGCATTTGAATTTACAACAGAATGTTTCTTGATGCTTAAACACCATTATGTTTTGTAGACACACCAATCTACACTAAACCTGTTAATGTCCATCTTCATAACTATTATACCCATGTTCCTTCTTTTTGTTTATGCGCTGTGGAAAAGAAGGTTGTTTATTCTAAAAAAATAAGTACTGATAATTATTTGCCTTTTGAATTTATGGAGAGCGAGAGTGAAGAGGTTAAGGTGTCTGACGCTCTTTCCTAAGGTTGCAGGTTCTAGTCTCACTGTAGTCACAACCGTAACCTTCTCATATGACACCAGTACCGGGTTTTTTCCAGAAAACGGACTCAAGAGTGACTCGATAAGCTAAAAGCTTTCTTCACAATCAAGCTAAAATAAATTAGTATGAACTAAAAAATCTTATAGTTAAAGTTGTAAGGTGCAAACCAAACATAAACTCACACCAGCTGCTGAACTTTTTTTTTGTTTGAAAACATCTGACTCTATCACCCTGTAATTGTTTGTAGAAACCAGACCAGATGACAACTGGAACAGGATGTCCTGTGGGTAACAAAACAGGCTCAAAGACAGCCGGACAGAGAGGCCCTATTCTCCTCGAAGACTTTGTCTTCCAAGATGAGATGGCTCATTTCAACAGAGAGAGAATTCCAGAACGTGTTGTACATGCCAAAGGAGCAGGTAAAATCTTCATGTCAATTCTTTTTCTTCTTTAAAATCAGCTTACTTGAAAAACTACTGTATCTGTTTGTGGCTTGGTGCAATGGTTTGGAAAGTGGTATGGTACACAAGCCATGTTATTGTCTTGTATCCCCTTAGTTCATTGAACCCAGCATTGTGGCTGAAATATTGTAACGGCTGTGAAAGACTCTTTCCTAACTAGGTAGTGAAGTAAGTTCACTGTCCATTAAACAGGTAGGTTTCATAAGTAGATAGGAAGTCTCATGGAGTACAGGACACAGTGTAGAAATACTTGTAGTGAAATGTTGACATTTACCATGTTTACCTGTCATTTCACTATTTAATCTGAAAGTTAATAATCTGTTATGTCCAAACTGTCTATATATAGCATGGTCATTTGAACTTGAAAACTATAGGTAGGTAATGTTTACAGGACGCAGATGTGGTTATGAAATGAATATCCCCATTTGAACTATTGAAGCAGGACATTGTTTTGTAAGTGTACCAATCACAGATGGCAGAGATATACAATATTCTGACATAATGGTTAGCACAGATCACAGATTAAACTTTACTTTTTATAGAAGACAGTTACACCTGTTTTTGAATGAATTCTGATTAATGTTTAAATTTCAAAAACAGGCTTCACATGGGTATAAACTATAGCAAAAGTCATTGTAAGATATTGTGCAGGGTGTGCGTACTACTGACAGTTGCAAGCTTAGTTTGACAGGCTGGGGTACCCATGTGCAGAAGACACATCTATAGTTTGGCAGGCTGGGGTACCCATGTGCAGAAGACACATCTATAGTTTTCCCATCATCCTGTCTTTTCAGTTAGATTAGCAGTTAGACTGCTGTGTTATCTTTGTACATGTCTGTCACTTTATAAGTCAACAAAGAGGTTAGATCAGAATTTAGGTCTCACCAACCGTATACCTTGAACAATGGTGATGGACCTTAAAACCATAAAAACAAATCAGAATTTATAGAATGAAATAGGATATAGACAAGTTGTCTCTGATTTACATATTTTGATTCAGAAGTAGTTTAAAAGTATCATCTTTGACAGTCAGATCTAGGTAACTATGTCATGAGAATGTTCTAGATGAAATTGTTGAAATGTAGACCACCTTATTAATGTACTTGTGACATCAAACCCTTGTCCTTGAAAGGTAGACTTTGATTACTCCTTTAATGTATTTGTGCACACATCAACTGACTTATCATCCACATTATCTAAAAATGTCCTGTTATCACTTCACTGTTTGTGAGACAAGGGAAGAAGTTACTTAAGATAGCATGATATATTTGGTGTTAACTGTTATAAAACCCTTGTATTTAATTTTTACTTTAGATTTTAGGAAGCTGCCTTATGTAAATATATAAATTATCTAACGTAATGATGCTTGTATTAATGCATTTATTTTGACTAAAGGTTAAGTGATAAGGTCATGCCTATGGTTGTTTTGAATTTGAATAAACCCCTATCTCTACTTGCGGTACGTGATTCTGTCCATGTTACAAATACCGTATTCCAGTGCAGTTCATCATCTCCATTGTTTACTTTTCAGACATTAAACTTTAATGAGTTCCTCTTTTAACAATTAAAGACAATTAAGTTGAAAGATAGACTAGACCTTTGTAGAAATTTAAGGACATAACAGTTAACATTTGCTCATCCTAGATACTGCAAACAGAATAAAATTTCAGTGAAGGTCTATTATTACTTCTAATTGATTCAGATGTTACAATGAATCAGCATATTCATGGTAGATAAAGAATAAGAAAGGCTGATGCTATGACCGTTTTTAAATTTTATTTCATTCATTTACCATTATATAAGGCAGTTATGAAACATTGGTGTCACTAACCAATAAGTATATATTACAGATACTGATATCCAATAGCTTACAGTATAATGAAATCAGACACTGATGTTTTGATAGTATGTAAAGTCAGGTTCTTATGTCTAAGTAGAATGTATAAATGGAAAAATAAAATCAACGCACTAATAGTTTAAAAATCTATCGACATGTTTCGGCCGTAAAGCCTTCTTCAGAACAATTTAATGTATATATAAACAATTATGACGTCACATATGACGTCTCCTGTCGCCCTTCGTCTAGTGATTAAGGCATCAGCCTTGGGAGCAGGAGGTCGAAGGTTCGAATCCCAGCAGGGTCCGTTCTGATATGGCCGGTTGGTGAGCGGCCAGCTAGTTAAATAATGGTTACCGTATGCCTACCTGCCTGGTGCCTGGCATTAAAAAGGATAAGATTCGGGAGGTAAATGTGCTCAGAAAGAAGGTGTCTCATGAGTCAGATATGGCTGGCTCTTTAAGTAGGGTGACACTATAATAAACAAACACTTTACTTTACTTACTTTACCTTTTATGACTGCTACACATATAATTTAAGATAGATTATAATTTTTCGCCAGCCAAGTGTATTACTTTGATTTATTGAGATTTTAGTATGGTTTTTATATGTCACTTACCTATATTCATATTAGGTCACACTGAATGTAAATGTTTTTGAATGTTTTGAATTCACACATAATATGACCAAATATTCTAATGTTATGTTTCAGGGGCCTTTGGATACTTTGAATGCACACATGATGTGACCAAATATACTAAACTGAAGCCATTTGAATACATTGGCAAGAAAACACCCTTGGCTGTCAGATTCTCAACTGTTGGTAAGTGATATTTAGAATAAAAGAATAAAATATTTTAATTAAAAATTTCACTATTTTACATTTAAACTTTGAACCATGGTGTTTGGTTACAAAATAAGGACTGGTGTTTAAACACAAAATATGGCATTGAAAGATAAAAGCATATAAATTTACCCTAAACACCACCAATACAAAAGCCAGACTTGAGAATTAATTCTCCAACTGTAAAGGCAGTAGCTCTCACTGAACTGCCAATAAGGTTTTTTAATACACTGAATGAGGTACTTTAATACTAACAGAATTTTGTTGCTCAGAATACTCGTTTTCAAGATATTTCAGCCTTGAGTGAGATATTTGAATGCACAGCTTTTGAACAACAGAAATGTGGACACCAGCATAAAATTAAACAAAATTAGATCTTATTGTATTACGTTAACTTGTATGATGTACGTATACAAAGACTTGGTTGATATTTAAGGTGGCGAGTCCGGATCTGCTGACACCGCACGTGACCCACGTGGCTTTGCTGTCAAGTTCTACACAGAGGAGGGTAACTGGGATCTGGTTGGCAACAACACACCCATCTTCTTTATTCGAGATCCCTTCCTGGTAATCACCTTAGAGTTGTTATAATAGACCAGGCTTGTTTTGATTTGAAACAGAATTAAATGCTTTCAAATACAACCTACTACTATGATTAGTTGAATAAAAAAATAAATAAGATGTTAAATGATATGCTTCAGTGTTATAAACAGGTGTCAAAAACTCTGTAGAGCTTAAACAATATTGTTATATTATCCAACTTCTGTAAAATAAATATATCTTAACCTAACTTGATCCGTCTTAATTATAGTTTTTATGTAACAAACTCTCATATTTTCATTATGTAAGTGTTTTAGTTAGTTTCAGATTGCCTTATTGCATTGTAATGGGTGACATGACACAGAAACCTGAATTTGAAAGTCAAGATATTGGCATCTTTCTGTGTGTTGCATGTTATTTTCAAGGTGATGATATTCATTAATACACATGCTGGGACACTAATGTTTCATGTAAATAAAACTGTCTGTTTTTGTTTTAGTTTCCCAGTTTCATTCACACACAGAAGAGAAATCCACAGACACATCTGAAGGTAGAACATTGTCTTATTTGTAATAGAATACAACTTAAGGATGAGACTGGTAGTTTTGCTGTATCAAACTCGAACCTCAAGCTCATATAACAGTCAATATTTAGATAAAAACCAATGTATAAGTCATAATGTAGGCCAAATGAATATTTTGTAAGATTTAGACACATTCTAAGAGATGGCTGTATTACAAGAACTTACATTTTATGAAGTTATTAACATTGAATGTTTTTTGTTACAATCCACGTGGTTGTTGTATGTTAATTAGTTCCATAACATCCCTATAGTGACTAGAAAAGATTGGAAAGAGAACAGATTTGTCACAGTTGAAAGGGCTCAACCTGTTATGTATGCAACTGTGCCTGTTTTTCACTGTTCATAACTACAAGGTACAAAGCTTAGATATTTAGCATTGTCCTGAGTCTAGGTATCAAGTTGGTTCAAATCATGCCCCTGGGGTTAAAATTTGCCCTGCCTGGGTGTTACATTTTGTTATAAATGTTCAACAGCTTTTTCTCCCTCAGTTTTCTTGCCTTACAGCAGTAAGAATTATTTTTTTAAACTTTATAAATCTATATCAGAAAGATGCAGAGTTCTTTGCCACATATGGGCTTACACTTTGAAGTACGAGCATAGTAAAATAAAGAGAACTTATAATAATCTTAAATTCCCAGTTTTGAGGAAACAATGCTATTTCTCCCAATTGTCCAGATTTTGACCTTTCCCTAAAATGGAAAAAAAAGTCGCTGTTATTTGAGTCGAGAGTGCATTGACAGAGGGTAATGATCACCTTCAGTGATAACTCTAGTTAAAAGTACATTCATAATATGCAAAACATAATTAATTCAAAATTACTTTAAAAAGCAAATAAGCATACCCGGAGATGCAAATAAAGATATTATAAGGGTTATGACGCATTTGTTATGGATGGATGGCAGAGATGTAAATGTGCAGATTGGTTTCAATAATAACGACACATTCTATTTTGTAAGGTGATGTAGGCGAAAGTACACTTAATACAAATTTCAAGTAAATTATGCATTTTTTTCCGAAAACATATCCGGAATACTATATATAACCATTTCCTTTTCAATGTGGCAAATGTCTCTTTTTGCAAATACATGTCATTGTATCAATAGAATATCCTTGTACGCAAATTAGAATTTTACGTGTTTTTACAAAAAAAATAAGATCCTCTTAGTCAGATAGTTCTGACATGAACAATCCTTGTTTATATTTATACCTACATGACTGCCTCCTTGTTAAAATATTTCAAGCCCTGCTACCAACTATGACTATGTGAGAAATTTAGCAGGTTACAAAACTATCCATTTTTCATAGGTAAATGATAATTATATAGTCTGCACTGCTTTTAAAATTCAGTTGCTTGTGTGAGTGTCCCACAAGTAATACAAATGAATACAAACAGATAATTTGGGTTCAAAGATTTATTTTTAAGTTGTAAAATAAAAATAGAAAGCATTTGTATTAGACATATGCAACTTCTTGTTTTAGAGAAGAGCGTCAAACTTTGAAAATAGATTTTTAAATTTGCATGGCCATATTTTTGTTTTGTACTAAAGTGACAAATATTCAATGTAAATATAAGGCAAAAACTGATCATGGTTGGTAAAACTGAAATTATAATAGATATTTTTTATTTATCATTTTAATAATTGAAATTTGGCTGTTAATTATAGTTCTATAAAAAAATGATGTGGTGAGTTAAATTGTATCTCATGTGAATATCGCATTCAGACTGTATACGCATGTTTAAACACTGATATTCTGCATGAAAAGCTTTCAGTGTGAAATATGTCGTAACTAAAAAAAAACACCAAAATAATTTCGATCAGAAAAGTATGATCAGTAGTGGAGGAAAATTATGGCAAATGTAATTATGAGCAAATTGGACACGGAAAATGTTTTAAAGTGCCCCTTTTCTAAATGCTGTGGTACATGATTGGTACTGTTTATGTCAAAAAGATCCAAAGTTATGAATCGTAAAAAGACGCAGATTTTCCACATTTAAATTTTAATGAGATTTGAAAAGAGGCATAAATCAGTCCTGAATGGGTAGAGCCCTTTGAATGCTGTGACATTTATATTGGTATATTGGTTATATTTGTGATTCTAGGATGCTGATATGTTCTGGGACTTTATCAGTCTGCGACCAGAGACCACACACCAGGTGTCATTCCTGTTCTCTGACCGTGGTACTCCTGATGGGTACAGACAAATGAATGGATATGGCAGTCACACATTTAAACTGGTAAACAGTGAAAACAAACCAGTCTACTGCAAGTTCCATTGGAAGGTAAGGATAGTTACCTCCCTTTATTCTGAACACCATTTTCACTTTATTTCCTTGCTAATGCTGTTTAAAATGGTTGATGTATGTCATTTCTTTTAGATATGGAGCAAGTACACAAGATTAACCATACCTACAGCTCATAACCCTCTAGTTCATTTATATACCTATAACAATTTGTTCTATGATCCAGTCTGTTTGAGATTGTATGGTGACTTTATTTGTTGGATGTTTATTCTAGTGTGACCAGGGTATCAAGAACTTGATGGCTGATGAAGCTGGAGAACTAGGTGGCAGTAACCCAGATTATGCCATGGAAGACCTTTACAATAACATTGCCAATGGCAACAGCCCATCATGGACCTTGAAAATACAGGTTATGACCTATGAGGAAGCAGAGAAATTCAGATGGAATCCGTTTGATTTAACAAAGGTATACTTCAGCTGTTTAATTTGTTAATCTTATAAACTTTATGATATTCCCAAACAATTCTGTTATGGAGCCATTGTCCTTGTGTGCTACACTAGCTTAGTCTGAATAAAAATATATCAATGAAAGAAAATTGAATTAGTGTAACTTTGTCACAATGTTGTGTTATTTTATTGCCTCTGGTTTGCCAACAAGTTGAGTGTGCTCTGCTACTTACATTAAAATGTACATTGGTATGTTTTCACAGATCTGGCCCCAGGGAGAGTACCCTTTGATCCCAGTGGGCAGAATGGTACTGAACAGAAACCCAAAGAACTACTTCGCTGAGGTTGAACAGATTGCGTTCTCTCCAGCTCACCTCATTCCAGGTGTGGAGGCCAGTCCAGACAAGATGTTACAGGTATACAGCAAGATCCTAGGCTTTGTTCTTGAGGATGAATTCTCCAGAGACATGTTTTTTTGCCTTGTATTCAGTCTACTACACTGTTTATAGCTTTGAAATTTAGAACTGTTTGATGTACATTCTTCCATTTTGAAAGCACATTGATAGTGGTAAGAACATGAATACTGTAGATGCCAGGGTCATTTCAAGGTACCAGTAAACTCTGTATAATGACTTCAGATATAGCGAAATTCCAGGTAAAAGGTACAAATTTTCTGGGCCTGACTTTATTATGCCCCCAAAGGTAGGCATATCAAAATTGCAATGTCTGTATGTCCAAGCCCAAAAAGTGGGGGTTAAGTGGTTATTGCAACAATAGGTAACATTAACTTGTTTTTGATGTCATTCATTCTGTACTTGTTACATGGCTAAAAAGTGCAATAGAGAGAACAAAAGATTAGCCAAACAACTGCCAATTTTTAGTACGTCCGTCTGTGTGTCAATCCTCAAAGGTCAAGGTCACACTAAGAGTTTAAAGGTAATGGAATTTTGTATATTTGCACACATTCATGTCCGGACTTTAACTTTGTCATGCATGGATGGAACTTGGCACAAATATTCAGCACATTAAGGCATTGTGTAGCGTACAGCAGCCATGACCCTACCTCAAAGATCAAGGTCACACTAAAGGTAATGGAATCCTGTATACATGGTAACTCTGTCAAGCATAGAAGGATTTAAAATTACATGGCACAGTTGTTGAGCACATGGAGATGACATGTCACATGCAAGTCACTGAATTTGCTTGTTAATACCTTATATTTAAATGTAATTGCTGAAGAATTTATTGAAGTCTGTTAAGACAATGTTTTACCATCATTTGTAGGGTCGTTTGTATTCCTACTCTGACACACACAGACACAGACTGGGCACCAACTACCTACAGATCCCTGTCAACTGTCCATACAATGCTAGACTGAGAAATTATCAGAGAGATGGACCACAATGTGTCACAGATAACCAGGGTATGTATGGTACACATTAGATACACTCAATACGTATTTATATTTACCAATTGAAATTTTATTTGGTGTGAGTTTAGTTCACTTGATGATAAGATGTTACAAGCAGTAACTGCTTTCAGCCGATCTATCTCTTCTAGGATTTCCATCTGTTGATTCATTCAAAGTAATCATTAATGAACTTTCTTGTGAGCAATATATACATTGTCAAATGATAGTTGTAGTTTTGTTTTATAATACGTGATAGGTGGTGCCCCGAATTACTTCCCGAACAGTTTCAGCGGTCCTGTAGATGACCCAAAGTGCCTGGAACATATGGACAACCTGAAGGATGGACAAGTCGGAAGATACAACACGGCAGATGATGATAACTTCACACAAGTTGGAACATTCTTCAACAAGGTATGGGTACACTCAATGTTTATTGCAAGTTGAATAATTATGGAAAGTAGAAAGCTATTTAATAGGAAATGGGGCTGTAAGACAGCACTGTCCGTGGCCTATCTTTACATTTCATGCTTGAACTGGCCTTGAGTTATAAAAGATGTGTTTGGTCACATATCACTGGGAGTAATTGTATAATGCTGTATCAAACATTTTGAATAGTTTTGTCTTGCTTGTTTACTAGGTATTATCAGCAGATGAGCGTGAAAGGCTGACAGAGAACATTGCTGGCCACTTGAAGAATGCACAGGAATTCATCCAGAAGAGAACAGTGGGTAACTTTGCCAAAGCTGATCCTGAGTATGGAAGGATGATCCAGCAGAAACTGGACAACTACAAGAAAAAGAAACAGGTACGTGTTAATATAACCATTACTTTTCAAACAAGTATTTGCTTTATATATGAGACGACAACTAGCACATCAACATAAATTGGTAGCTGTCTCATCATCATGTGGTTAATTTATATTATGGTAAAATTTATCACAGGTTATATCTTGTAATTTCAAGGATTAAAGCTTCATGTAATAAAAATGTTTATCCGTTCTGTTTCATATTTTGCCATATCACAGTGGTTTATCTAAGCATGAGTTATCAATATTGCAGTATCTGGTTTTGTATAAACAGTTTTTATTAAGACATTGAACAGGAATGTGGGGTATTCACCACAGGGGTCCAGTCAGCCATGCGAATTCACAGCGAATTCACAGTAGATGTCAATTACAGCTGGTCACTGGTAGACAGCTTCTGTTTATCATATTCAGCTACTGTATACTTCCTTATTATGTACAGATATGTAGGAAAGGGATGTTAGTTATCAAATTTTAAGACCTTCATAAGATGTTATTTTCTATTTTATCAGTTACCTTTTAGGTACGTCAAATCAGTAAATTAGATTAAAAAATCCACTTACAGTTATTTATCAAAATTTTTTCTAAAATGACAGAAACATAACTATTTTTTTTTCTTTTGATTACTGAAAATAACTGTGATTTCAAAGTTGATTGAGTTTTTTAAATCTCAATCATTACTCTTCACAAACCATTATCCTAAGATTAGATGTTCATTGTAATTACTTGAGCATATTACTTTCTCAGTATAACTTTAAAATCCAGTTTCTGCTTTATCAAATATTTTTCATATCCTGCATAAAGTAAATGTCTTATTATATAAACAGTTTATATAAACAACGGATAAGTTTAAATATTATCTGTACAAATCTAAAATTTATGGTTCTACTATTGTCTAATATCAAGTTATGAAAGCTGGCCTATGAGAGGTTAAATGATAAGGGGCAACGTTGTTTATGCGGTGGGGTCGGCTTAAATGAATGCATATACAATATGTCTGTTAAATAGCAGCAAGGATCGAGTTTAAAAGCTCTAAGCTTATTTAAAAACTTTCTCCTTAACAATGAAATATGAATCATTTTGGTAACAGCAGATTATGTATAAAAATGTCCAGTTTACTGTCAAAAGTTCCACAGTCAGTAACAACATTTTGTGTGGAGCTGTAAAACTTTGTCAAAGAGGTGTAAAGAAAGTCAAACAAGGCTAGTGTGAGTTTAAAGTATTAAACACTCTTTGTTATACACTGTGCAGTAGAAAGGTAAAAAAGAAGTGGTGTTCAGTTAGTAAATAAATTGGTTGTATCCTGTCAAACTATTTTTTTTTTGGCTATACCAGCCTCCTGCCTAGGTTTGTATGACGTAATTCATGGTTTGGGCAACATTTCACTGTATAAGCAGATACAACATTGTAGTTTAAAGTTTCTAAAGTATACTGTAGTGCTTTCAGTGAGGCTATATTGATAAAGCTTTTAGGTACGATGATTAAAAATCTACCACAGAATTTTGTGCACACTGATCATTCCAGAGGGTATTGACAGGTGTGATAAAAAATTCCAAGTGGAAGTATTGTTGCATTTTAGCTTTACATTAACACACTGCTGTCTTTAAGTAAAAATGCTTCAAGGCCGAGGAACAAGTAGAACAAGAATAAAAGGCAGACAACAATAAATAATGGCCGCCACTGTTGTTGAACTCTATATGCTGTCTGCAATTATAATCAGAGAGATAGAAAAAAATTTAAACTCAAAAGTTTAGAGAGACATACCTCATACTGGCATATCACATCTTTATCATGTAAGCAACATATCTTGAAAGTTTTACATCTCTATGATATTTAGTACTACTTCCAAAAATTTATTTTTGAAAGCAGTGTTTAAAAATCCAAATTTCCTTGTGACAGTTGTACAGAGGTTATGACCTTTTTCTGGGTTGGAAATAAATACTGTGCTAGCAATGAACTTATGAACTTTATGTTTGAAAAATCAATAGAGGATAGTTGTTGGTTTCGGTGTAATATCACATTATATTTTCACCGAGTGGACACCAAAAGCGATATTTATACAAGTGGCACAGACAGTGCTCACAAGTGAAATTAACGTGATACTACATTAATACTAACACTTTCTCTGTGTATTTTGTGTTTAAAACTTTTGTTGAGTTTGTTTCAATGAAATGTCGAAAACGTCACCAGAAAGCATGGCACAAATAACGTCAGTCATCTTTTGGTTTCCTGTATCATTAAGCAGAGAAATATCAATTTTATTTCACTGATATATTTCAATATTTCACTGAAAAACATAAATGGTTGTATTATATTCGTTCCATGCATCATGCATTTATTAACCTGAAATGACATCATTATAAATTAGTTGTTGATATATTGATTGTTCTGTAAAAGATACATTCAAATATGTATCACTCACTTGGCTCATTCCCATCAATGATTCATGAATGGTTCTCTAACTGGATTCGGAAAGCACTCCCTCATTATGTATAAAACACATTTCGGCAAAATATCACGCCTGTGCCACAGGTATATTCTAAATCCCTCATGTAGCATCAGCTTTTGCTTCAATATAGCATGCCGGGACTGATATACATCACAGTGAAGTAGCAAAAATGCTTGTATAGGAGTGATTATGCTTGCAAACAAAATACTGTATTATGATGTATTTTCTATTGGTGAGACATAACTCTTGTGGGCAGCAGTTGGTAGTCTGTATTTGAGTATTGTTAATGGTGTTTTTTAACTTTCATTAAACAAAAGATATTTTAACAATCTTATATCTTTGGAAAGCTAGGTTATTCATTATTTTGAATTTAGTCTAAAATTTAGAATGAAAACATCGTGAGCATGTAACTTGTATTGCTTTTATCAGTGGTTATAGTGGCAACATGCAGGTAAATCATTTTTAGGAAGATAATGTTATGTGAAAATATTAGTATCAAGCATTTCAGATGTTTTCGAATTTTTAAAATCCATTAGATAGCAAAAATGTTTAAAAAAAGTTCGAAATCTCTTTTTTATACATGAACATTGTAAACACAGCTGTTTTCTTTTCCGACTTTCAAGAGAGTTTTTGAGAGACTGCATGCATGCACATGTAGACAGTATAAACTGCAAGAAAATACACGTATGATTAAGGAGACATATTTACTCAAATTATTTTTTTTTTGCTTACTACTGTTATGGTCCTCAACTACGTGAAATACTTTTTTGGTAAAGTGTTTGTGGGATAATTTGATCCATTAAACATAATTCCATTATCACGTGTTCATGTCATCCGCTGCAAGCATTATAGTTACATGTGGAGTTTACTGTCTACCAGAATGATCACATCTCTGCTAACTGATTATTGAAATACACTGCACAAGTACACCACATGAGACATGTGTTTCTCATTTGTACTATAAATCAAAGACCTATTATAACAATTGTAGTTTATAGGTCTTTGTATAAATTCATTAGGACTTTCCAAATTCATTACCTTAAATATATTATATCCCAAATCCCTATCATAACACTACTTCAACTTTTTGCTACTAAACATGACGACCTAAGTTTTAAAATTTAAATACCTGGGGATTCTGATATAAAACAGGAATTTATTCAAAAGCAGCATGTAAGGGACAGATTGACAAGATCATTAAACAGAGCAGTCAAAATTGGTGATATCTAAGATTCTGTTCTCAGTTATTGGATTGACAGTCATCATCTCAATCATGAGCCCAATGAGAACGATGAGAATGATGACTCCACAGCTGCATCTTTTGCTCAATTGAACAGAAAGGACACTGGTGATAAGTCTGTTTCCGATGGCATCAACAGTGCTGCTATATCTGGTGACAATAATTGTAAAAACTGTGTACTGTACCACATGTTAATAAGTGGTTGTTGTCACCCTACCTGCCAAATAATGTTTCTTGTCAACCACAGAAGCATTATGCAATAACTTGTAGTGGAATGCTGCCTGTTTACTACAGAAGGTTTGCAAATGCAGCAAATATTGGTTGTATAACAAAACCAAAGAGACAAAACATATGAAAGCTCTTCAAGGTATATGAATCTTCAATAATCACTGAAAGCTTTACTTGAGGAAATTGCCTGGTATGACCTTGTTGGCATTGACATCATGACTGATTCTCGGCATGGTTGGAGAAAAAATATCAAATAATTATGGCAGCATTGTTGCCCTTGGTGAAAAATCACACAAAGGCCTTCAATGTGTGTCTCTAACCAAATCTGATGATTTTGTGTCACAGAGACATGAGAAAGTTGGATCTGAAAAAGTCTTCGTCATTAAGAACTTTGTATTGTATTCAATGAAATGGATCATAAATGATTTGTACATGCCTGTTTTGTGTATACTGTTTACCTAATAGAACCAGAATTCATGAAAAATAAGTTGTTTAACAAAAAAATGAAAGTCTTGTGGACAAATGAATAAATGTAAGTTACAATTTTTCTATGTGCAATTAAAGTACATGCTAACTCCACTGCAGTTCTAAACTCTTAGTTAGTATTTACAGTTTGTATTAGTTGACTGTTACTGATGATATAAATGATACTTTTACCATAGGAAGTCTAAATACAGGTAGTATAACTGCAGTAACATTACTCTTGTGGCATCAATGTAAAAATATGTAAATGCAATATAAAGGCATCCTTATAGCACTGCTGTATCGCCTTTTCATCAAATTGTAAAATCATTACTCAAAAAAGTAACTAGATACAATATACATATTAACTTCTATTCAGAAAGTTTTAAAACTATATTCATTGTTGCCCAGACCAAAGCTTTTTTGTGTACATATAACTGCTGATATTCAATGCTTTTACATGTATCTATCCCATTCTATTGCAGACCATGTCTTTATATTTATAATTATGCTGACCTCAGGTTATGATAATATAACCCTGCCTCTTTTACCTAATATGCTTAATGCCGATCTGTACAGATATCTGAGTTCATGGTTCCCGGCCTTTAAGGTCTTGTTAAATAGTGTGTTATGATTTAAAAAGTGAGCTTGAAATGATTTATGTTATTGATATGATCACAGTTTTATGTACATAGCCTAATACAACAAATAGGCTCTGCTAGCTATCCAAGGTCATGGTGTATATATATATAGTGCAGGTTTATTCAACTGTATTATTTAACTCTGTAAGCAGTCAGTAAAGTTTCCACTGTTGAACTAGGATGGAAAGGCACAAAGTGCCAGGGTGAGCTATTAATATTGCATTCCGTCCGGCATACATCATATGTCTGTTAACATTTTCCTTCAAATGACATCTCCTCTGAAACCACTAGGCCAATAATGATATAACGTGGCAGGGATGTTCCTTGCATGAAGCCCTTTCATAGTTTTTCAAACAATTCCATTCCATGCAGAACTCTGGTTGCCATGGCAACAGAAAGGAAAAATCTTCTCAAGAACAGGAAGGCCTAGAGCTTAGATATTTTGCATGTGGCATAGCCTAGTGGACCTCTACTAAGGTTGTTAAAATTATGAACCCAGGGTCAAAATTGACCCTGCCTGGGTGTCTCTCAATTTTACATAGGCTTATATTGGAAAAACTTAAAATCTTTATTTCTGAAACCACAAGGCCTAGAGCTTAGATATTTGGCATGTATTTAGTTGACATTTTCCAAGAATATTCAAATCATGACCCACAGGTCAAAATTGACCCTCTCTGCTATTAATGACCTTGTATTAGAGCCAATGGTAGCCAGGTGAGTGATATAGGGCCATCTTGACACTTTTTTTACCTTCTGGCATATGTCTTAAAATCCAAAGCTTCAACACATGAAATAGTAAACTTATGTGACATTTTACTGATTAATGCAGTGTAGACAATGCAACAAGATCTGCCAAATGTAAGCGAGGACAAAATTTTCGTACTTTCTTTGCTGACTCAGCAAACTAGGCTTATTCAAAAGTTCTTCCATATCAAGCCGACATTGCAAAGTGGTAGATCGTTTGCCTTTAGATCAGAGGGTTCCAGGTTCAATCCCCACCAGTGCCATGGCGGTAGTGTCCTTGGGTAAAACACAGATTCTCTCTTTCTTTGAGGTTGACTCTGTCCCGAGAGCGATCAATTTTAAGTTGTCTGTATTATAGCTTGTTTCACAATTTTTAATGCATGCAGCTACTACTATCTTTTGCCTAATAAATGATGTATATGTTAAGTTACAATAATCAGGACATAACAATCTTCAGAGAAATATTCAACAATATAGTTGCTTACTACATGTAATTGCTGAAGACAACAAAGTCATGCTGCCTAACCTTTGCCTCATACTCCGTCTTTGTTAAGATAAACTAGCAAATCAACAACTCACCGTACTATGTAAGATTAAATACATAATACTTCTGTTCTTCAGAGTAAAATACAGTAAAGTAACTAAGTAGCTGTACATCAGTATTGCTCTTATTAACTGTACAATAAGAACAGATAAATCTGGGGCTGTTACTATCAAACCTTCAAGACTATACACACCATAATAAGAAATAATGATTGGGCCCCCGTTACATATTACTCTGTGTCCCCCAAAGAAACATTCAGAAGCCAGATACAACAGTTCAACAAGCAATCAAGTCTTCAGATTTTGTTCATTAAATATTCTGAGACATAGGATGTCAGTTAAGTTTGTTAAATTTTCTGGTTTTGTTCATTTCAGAATCCGGGAGCAGCGGCCCAGCTTTAAATAGACGCATTGATAATTGGACTTTGGGAACTCTGTGATAAATAATGATAGTATACTATATGGAATTGTAACATCAGAACTAATCCTGTACTTCAACAGAGAAAATAAATCAACCCATCAAAGGAGGCTGGGTCAGCTTTAAACCACAGAAATTACTGTGTACAAAATGTAGAGTACATTAATTTTTTGTATATTTATATGGTGAACTAATACTTTATTCTTCCAAACAGTGATACAGGTGTTCTTTAAGATGCTAAAGTGAACATTGTGTATAAAAGGTGCTTTGTTGTTTAACCTTTACAAATAGATAGGCAAATTGTCAATGTTGCTTCACAATTCATTAGTCTAGCTATTGATGCTGATTAGTTGTTAAGGCAGTCCCTGGTGTGAACTAAAGGTTCTCCTTACTGTGTTCATTCCAGTAATATTATTCTTACATTTCATCTGATTTATGCAGAATTTTTATCATCTATGTATATAGTCTGTCATATGATTTTCTATAGTCATCTGAATAAAGGTTGTCACACCTGGTGATCTGTATCACCCAAGAGCATGATACAATATTAAGGTTGTCACACCTGGTGATCTGTATCACCCAAGAGCATGATGCAGTGTTTGTACATGTACAGTATAACATGTTCAATATAAAGGTTGTCACACCTGGTGATCTGTGTCACCCAAAAGCATGATATACCAGTAATGTTTGTATATGTACAATATATTGCCAGAGAAACGTTTCTCATTTACCTCATTCATATAGGTATCCAACTCATACCTGGCATAAAATACTTTATGAACTTTATATTTTTGAGGCTGTGAATACTTTTTTTTATTGTATAAATAGCAGAGTAGTGTGATTTGCATTGAATATTTAATCAATGGCTGTGACAGTTGATCTGTGTAACATTGATCTGTGACTGATTTTTCAATTCAAGACATGAATATGATTAGTATTTACCTGCTTCTGATGATTTGTACTAATAAGCAAGATTCATGTTTGAAATCGTGTTGAAGTATAGTAAATCATTTGAACATTTTATGGCAAATTGTAGAAGTCTTGTTATTGATATTACAGTTCTATTGATATAATCAGATATTCAATTGGTATATAAACAAATGAATCATTAAACATTGTTGTGTAATTCTTGTGTCAGCCCAGGTTTTCCTGTGTACATTGTTGTTATTCTTGTGCCAGCCCAGGTTTCCCTGTGTACAATGTTGTCATTCTTATGCCAGCCCAGGTTTCTCTGTTGACACCAAACATCACTAACGGTCAGGATGGATTTAAATTTACTTTCTGATCAAAAGTTCCTGATATTTCAAGTCTTACTCAAACATAACTGAATGGAATTGCAATGGAACTTGCAAGTTATAACATTAATACTGTGACAAACTGAGTTGAAAGGCTCACTAATTATAGGGTTAACTGTTTTGAAATTTTGATATCTGTGACCATTAACAAGAGCCCCATAAGGGCCAGTATCACTCTACTGGACTGTTCTTAGTAAGTTTTATGAAAATCGTGGAATGTTATCAGAAGTCACTCTGACCTTGACACATGGACTGCAAAAACAGCTGGGATCATCTACTCAGTAAGACCAATCATCCTACGAAGTTTGGAGACTGTTGTTGATAGTAAGATCTTAAAATAATTAGCAGAAATGATTTTAAAATTTCAGGTCACTGTGACCTTGACCTCTAAAACAATAAAGATAATTTACCCCCAAACAATAGGGATCCCCTACAGGCTATGTGCAACCTTAGGAGAAAAATTCCCGAGTCCAATGAAAATTGGAAAAAGGAAAAGCTTACCGCCTGACAAACTACCATGTTATAGGCTCTGCTGGACTCGGTCCTCAAGAGCTACAAACCTTATATACTGTGGCGAATGTCAAAATCACTAAACAGTTAACGCTATTCTAATGCACAATGTTCTAAAATAGGATAATTACAGATCATTCAATTTTAGGACTGTATATTCGCTATTCAATTGCCGTAAATTTACATGATGTAACTAATCGGAAATGATATTGCAATGAGTGTGTAAGAAATCATTGACTATGATCAGCCTACCTAAAGCAGTTCAAAGACCATTGGCCCAGTTGAAATAAACAGAAGCTGTTTCCATGTTGAGAAACCTGCAGAGGTATCCAGACTTTCATCTACATAACACATGACCTGTAGAACTGGACTAATGTAGACTAAATGCTTCTCCAGCAATTTTTTATACAAGATCTTGACCAAAGTCAATAAGGATTATCTGATTTGCCGAGCAGATAGCAATGCACTGTAAATATACATGCTTGAATCTATCTGAAGGCACACAACTTGTGCCATTAAGTGAAGAAACTATGGCAACAAAACAAGAATGACATAAAAGACAAAAAAAGCAGACTGTATATTTTGGTAACAATTTATTAAACAATTATTGTCACTCGTGGCACCATTATCCTATAATAAACTACCCTGGCAGTGTTAGCAATGGAACGTCAACCAGTTAAACACAGAATTATATAATATCAGGTCCATCACGCTAAAACACGTCACACTTAAACATTGAATAATTAGTTGGGTTCACGGCTGTTTATTCTGTTATAAGCAACACTGCTTGCTAAGTAAACCAAAGTTAGATGTGTACTTACAACATTTCAATGGCAGTCTCATTTAAACACACTGTGGATTTCTTTTTTATACAGTACATATTCAAATTGCTATACATTTGTTACTGAAGTAACATTACATTAGTCAAAACATAAAATAGATCTAAATTTAATAAGCACTAAAAGAATGTTCACATATACATTTTTTTCATATTTTTATTTCATGATAATGAGACGTAAGACAGTGTTTCTAATTTTTTGCACTATCATTGAAAAAATACTGCACTATATTATAGCATGTATATAAGATAAAAATGTAAAGAATGGTTTTCAAATAAGAAACAGTCAATTTCACCAGAAAGATTTCTTTCTTGGTTATGTAAGAGCTACATGTAATTTAAAAACGAAAGTGCCAATGGAACTTTGAACACTTTTCTATTGCAATTTCTATTGCGATGTATTTTATGTATACGGGTTGGTGGTCTATATGCGCTATCATGAAATAAACTTGCTAACATACAGTTAAACTTCTACCATATCAGTAGTTCACTGTTATGATGTTGATAAAAAAATAGACAAGTGTAATCTAAATGTTCTCTTTGCACCTGACTCTATCCCATGACAAGTACAATGACTGTTTGATACCTTCACCTGACCAAATACCATATTTCAGAACAAGACTGTTTGATACCTTCACCTGACCAAATACCATATTTCAGAACAAGACTGTATGATACCTTCACTAATTTGGCTGAAAAAAACAACATGGACAGATTCAATCTAATGAGACTTCCAATGTCCAATGTAAATAGATCATCTTGTGTGCGAGGGGGTGGGGTGACAAATCCAAAATGTAATAACATACCCTATGTTCAGCTGCCAACCCAGGGATAAAACAAAACTTGCCATTTATATCAGGCCAGCAGCTGACTATTGTTTGATATATAAAGCAGGGGACAACTTATACATGTTTCATTGTGATGAAAGTAAAGGAACCAGCTTAGTGGTATTATGTATACACAGGTACAATGATAATTTTAATGTATTAAATAAAACGAATACTGCATTTAATGAGTCAAAAACTGCTTTAAAACTAATATCGAAATTGCACTACATTACGTTACAGCAATGAGCATACAGGTATATTGTGTACAGACATGATGATGTGTTGGAATGTGAGGATGGAGTGTGTATTTCTCTGTAGTGAAACACTCGTTACTATAGGCCCAAATGCTACAGAGTGATGTGGTATTTTCCACTTTTACTAAATGCTGGACTTTGGTGTAACATCTGAGGAATAACAACTGATGAGAAATTAAAGTAGTTCTATGTTCCTGCTGGAGTTGCATACAATATGTATAATGCAGGCAGAATGGGCAAAACACATAGTGAAAGTAAACAAACAAGGTTACTGAAAGAGTTAATCAACTTCCAAAATCACAAACCATACAGATCTATCTGTAAGGAATTATTTTGGTGAAATAGTTGATATTTTGTGATGCAAGATGCTGGCAATATTTGAATTTTAAGAGGTGAATAGGACATTCATGTTTAACTGGGCATTTACAGTTTAGTTTATATGCTTCATTATAACTAAACTGTAAACCTTACAAATATAACAGATTTATGTCATTTAATCCAGTACATATGTACCCAGACAACACTTTCACATTCTTTAATTTTCCTGCTTTAATAGATATAACAACATTTCATATATACAGTAGAACCTGTATCATCATGCACCCTTTGGGACCATTTCATGGTTCATACAGAAGTTCCGAGACAAAATTCAAGTACTTTTCAAGGACTTTTTTCTAATTTTCAAGGACTAAAATGATGCGCAAAATCCGACTTCATGTCGGGATACATAGTCAAAAGTCGCCTTAAATCATATTTGGAAGACAATGTGATAATGTATCTTGGTAATTCAAATTAACATTAAGCAAAATACATGTTGATAATCTCAATATTTACTTTTTTTCAAATCTGGATTTTTTTACCATGAGGGACGACTGTACTGACTCATTGAAACGTTTCTTTTTCAGATTTTGTTTATAAATGCTTTTCTTCTCGTTTATGACTCTTCAACACACTTTCGCCCATAATGCGCTATGTCTATAAGTTTATCCAACACAACGCAAGTACACTTGTGTTTGTTCCCCTTAAAATCCTTTATCCATGCTTTATAACTATCATTCGGGTGCAATGTCGATGAGAAAATGCACTTGTTTCTGCTCATTTTCACCAATTTTCCGCGTCCATGTCTTTTTTGGTAAAGGGAAATCATCCCGAAGCAAGCGTGTCTAAATTCCAGAATCCTGCACGTAGTTGATACATCACACGTGAGTAGGTTCAATGGACTGATACAGATACATATACAGACTGTTTTCTCATCATTTTAAGGCGTGATACAATTATTTTGGACGTTTTTTACACAGAACATACAAATTCAATAACTTTTAAAGAAATTCACTAGTTTTATTTTCGAATTCAAGTACTTTTCAAGGACTTTTTCCCAGCACAGAATTCAAGTACTTTTCAAGTACTTGGCATCAAATTCAAGTACTTTTCAAGGCCTGTGCGAACCATGCATTTGATCATGTTGGTTAAAGAGGCACTCCCTACATCTAGCAGATTATATTATCGAAACATAGATTATGTGTTCAATGAACCTATAATGATAAATAAATACAATTTCAAAGTAGAACCTATCGCGAAAAATGCCTCAATTTACCACAATTTATCAATATAGAGGCTCTTTATGATAAATCGCATCCACCCATTTATTGTACATCAACAACTCTACATGGATTACTGAGTGGTTTACAGTACTGCAGTCTATTTTAAACTGCCTATTTTATCGATAATGACTGGGAATGCATAGCTAAAACATATAGGTAAAGTTATAATACTTCCAAAGATTCTATTGTTAATGTTTTGGAGGTATTTAGTTTGGCATCAGTTATAGGGTATGTCCCTTTAAAGAAGATTGCTGGTTTAACACCTTTTCCTTGACACATTTTAATAATGTTATCATGCCGAATCAGGCAGTGATCTGTTACAACCAGGTGACATATAAAACAAGTTTTACCGAGCAAATACTTAAATTAGGAACAAGGTGCTCACTAAGATAAATTAGAATTTATAACACAATATGCTCAAATATTTGTTCCTGGATGAATGAAAAAAGAAGAAAAATATTTCTTCATAAAAACTTAACTTCATGATTTACTACCAACTGTTACTTTTGCAGTTTAAGGATAGTGCAAAACTTAGTTTTCAATACATGTAATAAATGAAATATAAGGTTAACTGTTTTGTAATTTTGCATTAGCAACAACAATTATATACTATTGCAAATACCAATATTAAATATTAATAAACAGTTAAAACTATTCTAATGCACCATGAGCTAAAATAATGCTAATTCCATTTGTTATTTAACAATTGTAAGTTAATGTGACTTAACCAATCAGGATCAATGTAGCAGTGGTAACTGTGTTAGAATGGATAATGAAAGTTAACAATACTTTTATAATGAAATGTGAAATTTACATTTTTCATACTATTGATAAAGCACTTCAAGCAAATACCGATATGATACTGAAAAATTTGGTACAAACACCACTAAAATAGTTGCAAAATATCATTTTAAAAACAACACTTAAAAGATTGAGCACAAAAAGTATTTATACAAATTACTCAATGTTTGCGGTGAAAAAAAGATGTAACATTTTTCAATCAGTTATTAGGGTCAATGCACCTTTCAAGGAAGGGAACCAGAAATCTTTTAACTATATAACCAGTGTAGATCATCTATACAGTCTGATCATTGACTATACTATATAAACTGTCCATACCTGTAATACTGGTCTACATAAATACTGACACTGTCCAAAGTCAAGGAGAGACAAGTACATTTTCAATGGAATAGTTCACATGTTAGTATATTCTGTAGCAGAAAACCTGTGTAACACAGTATATGCAGTAGTCTATATGCTTGTATCTATAGGACTGTGTTAAATTGCTATATATTAACAGTACAGTAATATGATAGACAGTCTGAATAACTGGAGATTATATACTCTACTTCCCAACAAGTACACAACACTTCTGGTCAACAGAGGTACGGGTAAAAACAACTAAAAACTTTTTCTTTGGACTAAAACTTCAGAACACTTCACCCATTAAACCTATATGTGTAACTCATTCTAAATCCTATGTCCCAATCCAATCAGTGAATGAGATTACATGTCTTCAATAATGTAACTTTGAGCATGATCTTTACATTCTTTCATTCTCAACATACAAAGTATCACACTTAACTTTCCCTTACCAAGTAAATGCAAGAAGCACTAGTCAAATACAATTATATAGTAATATAACTATGGAAGAATCACACTCACTTTACAGAAATAAAATTATATAAGTCAGTACCTGTAAAATTTATAATATGTACAGATTAACCTTACTCAGGTTGAGTATAAAACTGTATAGGGAAGCATGCTAATAGCTTTATAATGATCAAGTGATATTTACACTTCCAATGACCAAGACAGTGTTTATTTCCATTGCGTAATAGAAAAGTTTCTTTCAATTTCCATTCATTTTACTCGATTGTGAATGGCCGATTCACACTTCTGGAAGTTACTTATCTTTATCATCAACACAGCAAGATCATTCTGACTATTCTGCCAAATGTCTGCCCCCAGGCCAGCTTCAACCAATAAACGAACAACTTTTCTCTTCAGTTCTCTAACCTCTTCACTAATAAGCCTTTCAGTTCTTGTTTTACATCAATCTTAAGGAGCTAACCATATTCATCCTGAAGTTCAATCGTCAATAAATAGCACACTCAACTACATTCATTTCTCATTTTAACATTGGCATCAAACTGCGTAACAGGCAAACAAGAACCATAACTCCTCATGATGACTGTATCCTCTCACGTTTCCAGACGGGAGTTGCTGACTCCTGTAGAACACGTTCCACTGTTATATGTTCATCTACATTCTCGTCAGCTTTGTAAAACTTTAATAAATCTTGAATGGCCTGCTCTTCTATCTGCAAATAGATAACAGATCTTTTGTCTCCAACAGCTGTTAAAGCACAAAAGTGTCCCCCCCATCCCCCTCTTCCCAAACATGTGATACATCTTTATTGCAGTTTAGTATTGCCAAAAAAGGTAATCTAACCAATACAAGTAGTTATGAGCTTAGCATGTTTCAACCTCTCAAATAGTTATGAAAGTTTCTATAAGGAGACAAAAAGATTCCAGCCATCAAAACAGTGACAGGCTGATAAATCTAAGTTACATCAATAGATGGTTATGGCACAACTTGGCTACACTATCAGCTTCCTACCTCCTTTCAAGAAACAGCAACTCTTTATTAATACAAATCATTTGTATATTCAGTTCCTACCAGTAAAATCTTCAGGAGACTTTTAGGTTCCATGTTAACATATTTGTATGCTATAAGACTGTGGTACCTGTATAAGCGCTAATGGTTTATTCTTTGTCTTGATTAACACATCACTTTTCTGCTGTTCATCTTTGACAATATCCAAGAACTTGAATACTGAGTCTGGTGGACTTTGTGCAATAGCTGATGCCATCCAGGGTCCATCTGGGGACTTAGGACTGGCAGGTTCAACTCCCCATGGGTTCTTTGGAGGAATACTATCGGCAGTTCTTTTAGCTGGGACTGCTATTGTACTCTTAGGTGTTTTCATACTCTGAGGAAGTCCCCAACTATAATGGAAAAGAAATACATGACTAGATTTTACACAGAAAAATGAAATAGAATCAGGGTTACAAAATGTACCTGACTTAACGTAATTAAAGGATAGCCTGATAACATTTACATGTTAAATAGATTACATGCAGTTTTTCTTCATAATGCTGGTCAAAGAATTTCTTTTACTGACGACTAAACAAATTGTTAGTCTTTGCCAATACCTGAGAACTTTGAGCAGGGAAACATTGCATGTGAAGGAACCTAGAAAAGTTTTGAAACTTCTCATCCCAATATTGATTATCATAGTTATTATTACGTGATACATGTGTTTTCTGTTTTTAATGTTATGTACCTGACAGCATTATTGTGTTGTGATTGATGTCTAGATTGTTCTGACTTGCTGACTGGTGTTTTTGGTTTCGTCATCTGTTGAACTTTGACAGTCTCCGTGTTTTGTACAATAGCTTGCTGATCCTCAACCATCAAGTTCCTAAATGAAGTCACAACTTTGTTCAGAGATCCCCTGTAATGAAATAGCACAAACTTCCATGTAAGCTGGTAAATGGTTAAGTCTTACCACTTTTTGTATTACACCTTGTTACTTTTTACCAGCCCTTGATTTACGATTTACAACAAACTGTTTTTACAACATGTAAAACTGACATAATTATGCCAGCTTAAACTTACTTAACACTGACTTTTGAGAACAGTTACAAACCTCAATTACAATGGATCTGTAAAAGCTCTCTGAACATTGTGCCTGTACCTATGATGAAAACAGCTAACTTCAACACCTGATACAAACCTGCAAACTCCATGGACGTTCAACTCTCCATTTTTTTTTGTTAAACAGGGAACTAAAAATATTTGCTTCTTCTTGAAAATCTTTATCTTTAACACTTTAAACGCAAACTATACTACTTCATGCTTATAAATCAAGAGGGCCATCATGGCCCTATGTTGCTCACTAGAGATCAATTGCTTCAAAAGACAAGAAAGTAGGTCAAACGTCATGACCCAGGTCAGCTGAGGACAAATTTTTTATCTGCTTGAAATAAAATGTACACACATATTTCATTGTCAAGGTATTTTTAATGTGACCTGGTGACCTAGTTCTAGACCCATATGACCAAACTTTCAAAAATGACCTAGAGTGCACCAAGAAAAACATTTTAACCAACATTCTTTATGATCGAGTACAAAATACAGCCTTATAATGAGGGCACCAGGTTTCTCTTTGTTTTGACATGGCGACCTAGATTTTGACACATGATCGAGTTTTGAACTCAACCTAGAATTGGACCAACACTCATGATAAGGTACAAAATGCTGTCTTTATTGCCTGCACAAGGTTTTTCTATGATCTGACCGGATGACCTAATTTTGACCCCATTGACGCAGATTCATTGCCAAGCTAGTGTTCATCAACACTAATTTTTCTGACCAACGTTCATGATAATTGGGTACAAAATACTGTCTTTATTGCCTGCACAAAGTTTTTCCATGATCTGACCAGCTGAAATAGTGTTTGACCTCATTGACCAAATTTCAAACTTGACCAAGAATTCACCAAGACAAACATTCTGACCAACACTGATGATGATTCGGTATAAATGCAGTCTTTATTGTTTATTTACCTATGATCTAACTTGGTGACCTTGTTTTGGACTCCGTGTGACCAAGTTTCAATCCTAACCAACAGAGCAGTGATGTCTGTCGCTCATCCAGGAGGTTGTGGATTCAAGCCCCACTGGGGTCACGACCGTACCTCCTAATATGACACCAGTAATGGTTTTTCAAGGAAGCGGACTCAAGAGTGACTCAATAAGCTACAAGCCTCCTTCACAGTCGAGCTAAAATAAATTAGTATAAACTAAACAGTTCATCAAGACAAACATTCTGACCAAGTTTAATGATCTGCTTGCACAACCCAATTGTTGACAAAGCACAATGCATGTTGGCCAAGAGTGATCATAATAGGTAAGCTAAAAATATAAGAGAGGCTTTCTTAATTACCATGGACAAGCTCCTGTCCCTTTGTCTGAGGCCTGTGTAACTGGTTGACTATTGATGTTTGTCTTGTCTCTCACTGAATTCATATTAGCATTGCTAATCTGCTGGGATGTCACCTTTTGTTGCTGAGATGTCACCTTCTGTTGCTGGGATGTCACCTTCTGTTGCCGAGATGTCACCTGCTGTTGTTGCTGTTTCTTTACATCTTTCCATGACACTTTCCCACTTTTCTGACCACTGAAATTTGTATGGATGATTTCAAGTACTAAATAAACAAGAGGGCCAAGATGGCCCTATATCGCTCACTATGGTACAAGTCCACATGCCTGGTGGAAGATCACTAGATAATGTTATATACCAAATAAGTTTTCCTATATACGCCTTTGTAAAACATAGGATCCCCCCCCCAGGCAAGGTCAATTTTGACCCCAGGGGCATAATTTGAACAAACTTTGAAGAGGTCTACTAGGCAATGCTACATGCCAAATATCTAAGCTCTAGGCCTTGTGGTTTCAGAGAAAAAGATTTTTAAAGTTTTCCCTATATAAGCCTATGTAAAACTAAGTGAACCCCAGTGTGGGGTCAATTTTGACCCGGGGGTCATAATTCGAACAATATTGGTAGAGGTCCACTAGCCAATGCTACATGCAAAATATCTAAGCTCTAGCCCTTGTGGTTTCAAAGAAGAAGATTTTTAAAGTTTTTACTATATAAGTCTATGTAAAACTAAGTGACCCCCCGTGCGGGATCAATTTTGATCCGGAGCTCATAATTTGAACAATCTTGGTAGAGGTCCACTAGCCAATGCTACATGCCAAATATCTAAGCTCTAGGCCTTGTGGTTTCAGAGAAGAAGATTTTTAAAGTTTTTCCTATATATTCCTATGCAAAACTAAGTGACCACCCCTGAGGGGTCAATTTTGACCCGGGGGTCATAATTTGAACAATCTTGGTAGAGGTCCACTAGACAATGCTACATGCCAAATATCTTAGCTCTAGGCCTTGTGGTTTCAGAGAAGAAGATTTTTAAAGTTTTTCCTATATATGCCTATGCAAAAACTAAGTGCCCACCCGGGGTCAATTTTTGACCAGGGGGTCATAATTTGAACAATCTTGGTAGAGGTCCACTAGACAATGTCACATGCCAAATATCTAAGCTCTAGGCCTTGTGGTTTCAGAGAAGAAGATTTTTAAAGTTTTTCCTATTTGTTGCCATAGCAACCAGAGTTCTGCATGGAATGGAATTCTTTGAACAATTTTGGTAGAGCTTCATGCAAGGAACATTCCTGCATAGTTTTATCAACATTGGCCTAGAGGTTTCAGAGGAGATGTCATTTGAATCAAAATGTTGACGGACGACGGACAATCATCGATCAGAAAAGCTCACCCTGGCGTAGCCAGGTGAGCTAACTAGAAAAAACTAGAACTATCACTGAAAGTGATGAATACCCCCCAAACACACCACTGACACAGTATATTAAATCTATGTAACATTTGATGCTTTTATTATTGGACCTTCACAATTTAAGACATAGTACCGGTACTTACCATTTCTGTGAAGTATAAATAAATTCTGACCAGGGATTTTGGAGATTAAGAGCACACAAGATTTTATTATGTCAAGCCCCTATGACCTTGACCTAGTGTCCCTAACATGGACATGCACAACAAGGCATGGTACTTATAACATCTATCAAATATCATTAAATTGTGAGCAGGGGTTTTTGAGATTAAGAGTCCACAAGATTTTACTATCTCAAGCTCCTTGACCTAGTGACCCAAAACATGGACCATGCATAAATACACATTGTACTTATCACTTCTCTGAAGTATCATTAAATTCTGACCAGGGGTTTTGGAGATTTAGTGTCCACAAGATTCCATCTACAGACAAACAGACAGGCTGAATCCAGTAAACCCGTCCTTACACTCTGTGTTTGAGGGGTATAATAAAGATGAGGCATATACCTTTGTTCTATACATAAACCATAGTTATTCTCCTAATTAGACGAGCATCAGAACATAGATAAAAGTTTCAACAAAATCCTTCAAGTGGCTTTGGAAATAGGATCTCATGAACTTTGGCCCTTACTTGTGACCATGACTTTATTCCGGGTGGTTGGAATATGAGTTCTGCATGTTGTCTTGACAGGACAAACATTTCACCCACTTTCATGTAAATGCTTGAAGGAGTTATCTTGACAGGACAAACATTTCACCCACTTTCATGTAAATGCTTGAAGGAGTTAAAGACTGAACACAACAAATTCATGACTCCATGGTATGATCTTGACATTCAACAGGTATGGTTGGAATGTGGATTCTGAAAGTTGTCTTAATAAGACAAACATTCGACCTAAGTATCATGAAAATGATGAAAATCCTTCAATGCATTTAGGAGATACAGAGCAAACATGTAATGCAAGGGTAGAATCTCTGGCAACACAGTTCTCTACACTGTTTTGATGAGGTGAAGTCAGTTGTTACCGACAGATAGAGAACATTTCTATATCCTCCTTAATTTACGATGTGATAAAAATGTATCAAGCAGAATTGTTACCTGTGCTGTGATTTGCCTGCTGAAGTCCTCAGCTGTTCCTCCTGCATTATATCACGCAGGCTAGGTCCACTGTTACCCTTGCTAGGTCCACTGTTACCCTGGCTAGGTCCACTGTTACCCTGGCTAGGTCCACTGTTACCCTTGCCGGAACCACTGGGACCACTGCTACCTGGGCTAGATCTACTTTTACATGTAGCATTGCTGTTGTTTAGGTTCTGGTGTTGTACATGTCCTGTCTGACACCACTGGCCCTGCTGTGAGCTGAGTGGTGACTTGGGACTTGGGCTCATCTGTAACCTGCTGCCACTCCATGGGCTCACAGGGCTGCTTGGTGATATCTGAAGAACAAACAAATACATGTATATACAATATTGGTGAACATCAGAACTGTGCTCTGAGTTTACTTATAAAGCAACTATTGTTAAAACTAAAATGAATTACAAATACTGCACACTTTATCTTCATTTACCATCCACATAGGTATCTTTTTCTCAAGGATTTACAGTGGTTTCAACAATACTTTGTTTCTGTACAGGCAGGCAATTTACGTAACAATTATTTCCAGGAAGGACCAGTTCTAAAATATGATCTTTTGCAACACTGCCAAACTCTCTCAAGTGAAGAGTTACGCCAGTTGCAAGGCACGAACCCTAAATGACAGAGAGGGTAAGTGATTAAAAAATACTTTATTAGATATTGATAAAAATACACAATATACCCTTATCTCATGGGCTTTGCAAAGCTCCATTTAAGACAATAAAGACAAGTTAGACATCATATCTGCCAGCAGTGAATACAGCCTGTTCTATATCAGCACACCAGTCTGATGTGCTAACACTCAAAAATTGTCTTACTCTGTAAGACTTATATTTGGGATTGTATCATCATAGCATTAACTACATTGTGTAGGACCAAGCTATTTATACCTGAGGTATTAATGTTGTTATCTGGGTTTAAAATATTCATACATTTTCTTTCATAATTATAAATTCAACCGTTTATTGCTTTTACACATAATATGGTTTTATAAACATTTAGATATATGTGTTTCTCCTTTTTTCATTCTATTACACTCTACTTATTCTACTTAATATCTGATGGAAGGAAATGTTTTTATTCCTTTTTACATACTTTGTATAACAATTTAATGTTCTATTTTATAATTTATCATATCTAAAAATAACTTGACCTAAAAATAGATGACAGATCAATAATCAATACTGTAATTATTCATACTTGGGAGAGAGGCTCTGAATATACCATTCAATTGTGACAAAATATATCTAAACACAATATTTAACAAGAGCTGTCCATAAGACAGCACGCTCGACTATTGTGGGTGTTTGCTAATAAAACAAAACTTTTATCAGTGTAATAGCAAAACAAAATTCTGCTAACTATTAAGTATAAACTAGGAAAGTTGAATCATAAAAAAAGTCAAAATCTATAACTATAGATTTAATTTTTGGTAAATTAATTGTTTGATACAAAATTTACCCTGAACACTATTGCAAGGTTTGATATAACTACCATAAGTGGTTACTGTGATATGTGCATGATAGTACCTTGCATGCAAAACTTTACCAAATTTTCAAAGTCAAACAAGGGCCATAATTTGCACTAAATTTAAACAAGAGTTATCTGTCTTGACTGTGTGACACCTCTTAAGACATTAAACAAGAGGGCCATGATGGCCCTGTATCGCTCACCTGTCTACCATTGGCAAAAATAAAAAGGTTATCAATAGCAGAAAGGATCAATTTTTACCATTGGCTCATGATGTCCTCTTAATAAGCCTATGTAAAATCAAAAGACCCCCCCCGGCAGGTTAATTTTGACCCTGAGGTCAGGATTTGAACAATCTTGGTAGAGAGTCAATTATTGCCACATGCTGAATATCTAAGCTCTAGGCCTCATTATTTTGCTGTCTGATCATGATCTGCACTGTTGGCTATTCATTTTTTTGCTGTCTGATCATGATCTGCACTGTAAGCTATTCATTGTATGTTGGCTGGTCATGATCTGCACTGTCAGCTTTTTATTTTTTGCTATCTGATCATGATCTGCACTGTTTGCTATGCATTATTTAGCTGTCTGATCATGATCTGCACTTTCATAATTTAGCTGTCTGATCATGATCTGCACTTTCATTATTTTGCTGTCTGATCATGATCTGCACTTTCTGACAAATTTCAAGGATATCTGGGCTGAAAATGTAACATCTAGAGTGTTAACAAGGTTTTTCCATATTTGGGCTGTGACCTAGTTTTTGACCCCAGATGACCCATATTCGAACTTGGGCTAGAAATCAACGTAACAACCTTTCTGACAAATTTCCAGGATATTTGGGCTGAAAATGTTACCTCTAGAGTGTTAACAAGGTTTTTCCATATTTGGGCTGTGTGACCTAGTTTTTGACCCCAGGTGACCCATATTAAAACTTGAGCTAGAAATCATAGAAACAACCTTTCTGACAAATTGCCAGGATATTTGGACTGAAACAGTAGCCTCTAGAGCCTTAACAAGATTTTTCTATTTTTGGGCTCTGTGACCTAGTTTTTGACCCCAGATGACCCATATTCGAACTCGTCCGAGTAATTACTGGGACAAACATCCTGACCAAGTTTCGTGACAACTGAGGAAAAAATGTGACCACTAGAGTGTTAACGAACTAAATGTGGACGGACGACGGACGACGTCCGACGGACGACGGACATTCATCGATCCTAATAGCTCACCCTGAGCCAGCTCAGGTGAGCTAAAAAGTTTCAAGTCAATATCATAAGCGGTTACTGAGATATGTGCATGATAGTACCTAGCAGGCAAAACTTTAACCAAATTTTCAAAGTCAAACAAGGGCCATAATTAATACTAAATTTATACAAGAGTTATCTGACTTGACTGTGTGACACCCCTAGAGACATTAACGAAGTTTCAAGTCAATATCATAAGTGGTTACTGAGATATGTGCATGATAGTACCTAGCAGGCAAAACTTTAACCAAATTTTCAAAGTCAAACAAGGGCCATAATTTGTACTAAATTTTTTCAAGAGTTATCTGCCTTGATTGTATGACACCCCTTAAGACATGAACAAAGTTTCAAGTCAATATCATAAGTGGTTACTGAGATATGTGCATGATAGTACCTAGCAGGCAAAACTTTAACCAAATTTTCAAAGTCAAACAAGGGCCATAATTTGTACTAAATTTTTCAAGAGTTATATGTCTTGATTGTATGACACCCCTAAAGACATGAACAAAGTTTCAAGTCAATATTATAAGTGGTTACTGAGATATGTGCATGATAGTACCTAGCAGGCAAAACTTTAACCAAATTTTCAAAGTCAAACAAGGGCCATAATTTGTACTAAATTTTTTCAAGAGTTATCTGCCTTGATTGTATGACACCCCTAAAGACATGAACAAAGTTTCAAGTCAATATCATAAGTGGTTACTGAGATATGTGCATGATAGTACCTAGCAGGCAAAACTTTAACCAAATTTTCAAAGTCAAACAAGGGCCATAATTTGTACTAAATTTTTTCAAGAGTTATCTGCCTTGATTGTATGACACCCCTTAAGACATGAACAAAGTTTCAAGTCAATATCATAAGTGGTTACTGAGATATGTGCATGATAGTACTTAGCAGGCAAAACTTTAACCAAAGAAGCAACGCCGACGCCGACACACAAGTGACTGTAATAGCTCTCCATATTCTCCAAATAGTCGAGCTAAAAACTCCAAAAAAAAAAAATACAGCCATATTTTAAATGAAATTTCAGGCACATTTACTTCCTGTATTTTCAGAAGGATTTTCTGCTTTTCAGTATTCTGGATGGAAGTGTGTTTAAGGCGCAACAGGGAGAAAGCTCAAGTGACTAGTGTCAGATGGCAAGCTGAAACAGTTAAAAGTTAGGAGCTTTGCTAGATTGACTGCTGAAATATAGTCTGAATTTTGCTTACTCACCTTTTCACCAATACCACAATCCACACTCAATTCCTGAACACCTAAATCCTCATCAGATTTTACACTGATATCTGAACTTATTGATATTTGTCTCTCAGACACCCTCCTTGAACCCCTTTCTTGACCCTTTTCCTGTTCTTCAGTTGAGCTCTTCGTCCTGTTTCTCTTTTTCTTTGATTTGTTTTTCTTTGCTTCAGATGCAGCCCCAGATTGAGCATTTTCTGAATCCTCTGTAGTCTGTGAAGCCAAATATTCCAAATATGCTTTGTCCGGGCCTTCATCATATGGCGTGATGACACGACGGGCCATATTAGGTATCTGCAACATCAGGACACATGTTTCAATATTGTAAAAGTATATTGTATAAAAGGAATAAACAAGTGACAGGAAATTGTCACAAAACCAGGTTTTCATTTTCCAGTCTGCTGGCCGAGCGCAAATGTGTTTTTAAAGTCAGTAGATATACATAATGTGAAAAAGAAACAAAGGTCTTCTTATATATATTACATGTGTAAAACAAGAGGGCCATGATGGCCCTGTATCGCTCACCTGTCTACCATTGGCAAAAATAAAAAGGTTATTAATAGCAGAAAGGATCAATTTTTACCTTTGGCTCATGATATCCTCTTAATAAGCCTATGTAAAATCAAAAGACCCCCCCCCCAGGCAGGGTTAATTTTGACCCTGAGGTCAGGATTTGAACAATCTTGGTAGAGAGTCAATTATTGCCACATGCTGAATATCTAAGCTCTAGGCCTCATTATTTTGCTGTCTGATCATGATCTGCACTGTTGGCTATTCATTTTTTTGCTGTCTGATCATGATCTGCACTGTAAGCTATTCATTGTATGTTGGCTGGTCATGATCTGCACTGTCAGCTTTTTTATTTTTTGCTGTCTGATCATGATCTGCACTGTTTGTTATGCATTATTTAGCTGTCTGATCATGATCTGCACTTTCATAATTTAGCTGTCTGATCATGATCTGCACTTTCATTATTTTGCTGTCTGATCATGATCTGCACTTTCTGACAAATTTCAAGGATATCTGGGCTGAAAATGTAACATCTAGAGTGTTAACAAGGTTTTTCCATATTTGGGCTGTGACCTAGTTTTTGACCCCAGATGACCCATATTCAAACTTGGGCTAGAAATCAACTTAACAACCTTTCTGACAAATTTCCAGGATATTTGGGCTGAAAATGTTACCTCTAGAGTGTTAACAAGGTTTTTCCATATTTGGGCTGTGTGACCTAGTTTTTGACCCCAGGTGACCCATATTAAAACTTGAGCTAGAAATCATAGAAACAACCTTTCTGACAAATTGCCAGGATACTTGGACTGAAACAGTAGCCTCTAGAGCCTTAACAAGATTTTTCTATTTTTGGGCTCTGTGACCTAGTTTTTGACCCCAGATGACCCATATTCGAACTCGTCCGAGTAATTACTGGGACAAACATCCTGACCAAGTTTCGTGACAACTGAGGAAAAAATGTGACCACTAGAGTGTTAACGAACTAAATGTGGACGGACGACGTCCGACGGACGACGGACATTCATCGATCCTAATAGCTCACCCTGAGCCAGCTCAGGTGAGCTAAAAAGCAAAGGGCCATAATTCAGGCAAAATTGATCAAAACACAAAACCCAGACAATATGCACGTGGGCACTTGATGACAACAGTTGTGTGAGAGTTTGGTTTAAATATCTTGAGAAATGTAGGAGGAAGTGGGCACGTGACAGTATTCTTCTATATATAACATATGTGGAAAAAAAGCAAAGGGCCATAATTCAGGCTGTGCACAGCAGAAATTGTTTACGCCCGCCCGCCCGCCCGCCCGCCGACATACCTCAATCTAATAACCAGGATTTTTCCTTCGGAAAACCTGGTTAAAAAATGTGGAACCTTAAGAAAAGAAAGTGTATACTAAAAGATGTCTCTCTGCCTCAAAAGTCAAATTTTAGCCAATACCTGTGTAACATTACCAAGGTCAACATAATCTTTCGTACTCTACCAACTGTAATGCTAACACACTTACAATCAACTAATAAACAGAAGATTTAACAATGAACCTGAAATATATATACATGTGATCAGTACCTGGATTCCCTACTATAACCATAGCTGGGGCATTGTGCCGATATGTAAACAAGCTGCTAGTATGCTGTACCATCATGTGCCTTAACATTTCAATAATTCAACCATATTTGCAAAGTTTATTTAATTCTGTCGAGACTGATTTTTTCATTATATATAAGCAAATACTTACAGAGTTCTTGTAGTACTTAGATAGATCTTCAATGACCTCATCACTCAACATATCCAAGTACCTGTACAGTAGACAATAGTCAATGTCCAATATACATATATATATAACTTTATACAATATCCAGAGCATTTAGATCACACAAGCTGGAACTGAATTTGACTTATATGCAGGTACATCAACATATATATTTCACAAATTGTATGTAAAGTTACCGTGTTTTGAGGGTATATATCAGCTCAATTTAGTTTTGAGATTTAAAATCAAGTTTATGATCATAAATATGCACATAAGCCCACAATGCACAACTTAGTCTTCCTCCCTCCCAACTCATGCAAAGCATTTAGTCCATCTCTTCCTTCCTCCATGCTCAGACAAAGCATTTAGTCTGTCTCTTCCTCCCTCTGTGATCAGAGCATTTAGTCTGTCTCTTCCTCCCTCTGTGCTCAGACAAAGCATTTAGTCTGTCTCTTCCTCCCTCTGTGCTCAGACAAAGCATTTAGTCTGTCTCTTCCTCCCTCTGTGCTCAGACAAAGCATTAAGTCTGTCTCTTCCTCGCTCTGTGCTCAGACAAAGCCTTTAGTCTTTCTTTTCTTCCCTCCATGCTCAGATAAAGCATTTAGTCTGTCTTTTCCTCCCTCTGTGCTCAGACAGAGCATTTAGTCTGTCTCTTCCTCCCTCTGTGCTCAGACAAAGCATTTAGTCTGTCTTTTCTTCCCTCCATGCTCAGACAAAGCATTTAGTCTGTCTCTTCTTCCCTCCATGCTCAGACAAAGCATTTAGTCTGTCTCTTCCTCCCTCTGTGCTCAGACAGAGCATTTGGTCTGTCTTTTCCTCCCTCTGTGCTCAGACAAAGCATTTAGTCTGTCTCTTCCTCCCTCTGTGCTCAGACAAAGCATTTAGTCTGTCTTTTCTTCCCTCCATGCTCAGACAAAGCATTCAGTCTGTCTCTTCCTCCCTCTATGCTCAGACAAAGCATTTAGTCTGTCTTTTCTTCCCTCCATGCTCAGACAAAGCATTTAGTCTGTCTCTTCCTCCCTCTATGCTCAGACAAAGCATTTAGTCTGTCTTTTCCTCCCTCCATGCTCAGACAAAGCATTTAGTCTGTCTCTTCCTCCCTCTATGCTCAGACAGAGCATTTAGTCTATCTCTTCCTCCCTCTGTGCTCAGACACAGCATTTAGTCTATCTCATCCTCCCTCCATGCTCAGACAAAGCATTTAGTCTGTCTCTTCTTCCCTACACACACACACAGAGCATTTTTTCTGTCTCTTTCTCCCTCCGTGCTCAGACAAAGCATTTAGTCTGTCTCTCCTTCCCAACTCACTCACACAGAGCATTTAGTCTGTCTCTTCCTCCCTCTGTGCTCAAAAAAAGCATATAGTCTATTTTACCTTCCTTCAAACAATGCCGATAGATTGATGACTATATACTGCTGACATGTTGACTTTAGTTGGTCTGCATTATACATGGTAGAGAATTCCAACAGCTCACCCACATTCTTCAGTGTTACTGCAATACATCATATAGCCTAATTCAACTCATCAGAACCACCTCAAGTTTCAAAATTCTGTATCATATTTTAGATTGCTTTACACCCTGACACAGCACAAGTAAGAACATTTTACGTACCCGTGGTAGATCCTGGTGCCAACTGAGGTATTTCTCCATCAATATAATTATGTCAGTTTTTTAACATGAAACAGTCAAATAATGTAAACATCAAGGTATACTATAAAATGATTATTTGTAGAGAATGCTTTCTGAAATTGTTATCCATTTCTTTTTCCGGATTCAATGCAAGGCCTCATTGTAAATAAGGTCTTATTTACAATAAATTTATTCCCTTGTTGTATTTCTTAAATAATTTTCCTTTGTTTAATAGACAGGTTATAACTATTTATCTTATGAAAGAGTGGAGTCGAAACTTAATTCAAAAACTTCATAACTAAATAATGATCAGCAGTCTTCTTAGTAAAAATCCTTGTAACATTAAAGTAAGAAAACTAAACTTTAGGAAAATGACTCAATTTGGACTTATTTCCAGAATGCCTTACCTAATACTGCTATAGCTGCCTCACACATTTCCTTCAGTCTGACAACTAACATCTGATCGGCCACTACCAGGATATTACACAGTAACTCTACATTCTGAGTGGCTGTAAAACAGGAAGGAAAGAAAATATATCACATTTAAATGGATAATACAGTTCCTGGTTGTTTGACAGAATCACAGATATAGCTTCTTCTTCCTATGTAAGTACATAGCAGGAATTGTTTTCTTAGAAAACAGGTTTCATAGTAACTTCCAGGTTCAATCTTGGAATCTCTAGTTTGAAAATACCCACCTACCAACACTCATACAGATAACTAAAAAGTTTACCATCTGTGAATATTAACTTTTTTGGCACTTCACTTTGATCATCACCCTGTTAAGATTTCCAAAAAAGGGCCTTGTTCACCTTTCAATTTGAACAATACTATTAATTGTCAAAATGGATGATCACTGAACATTTCCTGATAAAACAGTAAACAGTAGTGCAGATCCTGATCACACACTAAATAAAAGCAGCATCACTTGCCACCAGCAGCATGGTAACAGTGACAGCAAGACTTCCTATACTTCTGCATGTAAACATGAAGTTCAAGTAGTGTGTACCAGTATACTGAAGGAGATCTTAGGTAGTATCTTCTTTCTTCTATTAACTAATATGTATGGCATCATATTTATACAAACTTTCATAGTGAACGTAAAATCAAGGTACATACTGTTAACCACATGGGAATCATCGGTGTATAAGTAGTCCAACAGGATTTCTAGTATATCCCCTGGTACAGGTAATGAGAGAGCTGTACTTGATGACGTCTGTAACATACAACAACATGAATCAAACACATTTAGCTGGTTTCTGTTTAACAAGAGAACAAAGAATTCAAAATATACTAGAACATTCAAAGTCAGGCTTATTTTTATCAAATGAATTACAACCCTGTATCTGCACAGAATGGTTTGTCAAAGCAAAATTTCACCATACAAATTGACAAGTTTTACAGTCGGCCTTGAAACTGCATGACAACCACACTATAAGCTCTTAACTATACCATTCAGTTGTAACTAGTTGTTTCCTGTGCAGTTCCCCAAAAATGAATGATAACATAAGTATTAAACCAGTGAGTACAGCGAAACCTACCTCCATCCAGCCACTGGCCAGCATACTATGGAAGTACTCTAGTCTTGCTACCAGGATACATTTATGGCACTGGAAGACCACATCATCCTCTGACTGTATACTGACATCATACAACTCCCATTTTGTGTCCCTACATGTGTGTAACAAAGAGAAGATAATCAGTTTTGGTGCTTCTTGTTATACTCTAGCAAATAAAGTTAAAGAGAACATACAGAAGTCATACTTTCATTAAACTGTTCATGTGATCAATTAAACATGCAAACTGTCAATTAAAAAAAAAAAGCTATGTCTTTAGTTTTTGAAGGATTGCAATGATACCTTGCTAACATTTATCACAATGGAAGGTAGGAGCACATAGCATGTTTCATGCCTCATTCTACACTGAGTGATTCCTTTCGACTTACACAAGTAATTTCAATATCCACGGTATTGCCATGCAGTAAATCACAAGAATGACCATTTATATTAAAAGTGAACAACAGTGTTTTGTTTCTATTTTCATCACTAAGTCGTACAACTTTAAAGAGAAAACCTTATGGATCATAATTAATTGATGTGCAACATTTCAACCTCTGATCTCTATTAGTACATAAAGTTTCTGACCTAAGTTTGTTTCTGTCAAACTTGAGGATTGTTTTTGGCATTGCTTTTCCAGCCGAGCAAATCTGACCTTTCTTGTAACTAACACATCCAAGTCTGAAAACATAAATTATAACATAGAAAATGATTGCAGCATATAATTTACCAATATCAAACAGCTAGATGCAGGCTAGATAACATGTTTGCTACTGTAACTGTTTAATATTTGGCATGTGAACGATAATCAAAACAAACTGAAATGTGGACTTATTTGGAAATAGGAAAACTATGGATTAGAACCATGTTTCAAGATACTTAACATATAGTCGAGTCTCGATTATTCGAAGTGCCGGGGACCAAGATTTTACTTCGAATAATCCATGGGTTCGAATAATCAAAGTCCCGAAGATGGCCAGCTGATTGTTATGTAAATCGTCAATATAAACATGTATATAGCCATCACGGACGCTTAACGTAATATACATTGCGTATATCATTTAGATGAAAGGAAAAGGAAACAGAAATAAATCATATCAAACGTTTAATTTATTTTTTCCTTTTTAAACCCCTTCCACCAGTTGCTGATCTATGTATCCCCATGGGGCCAGGGCCTGTGCCAGATTGCTCAGTACGAATAGAAAGGAAGATATCAGCTGAACTGGGTATCTCCCCGTTACCGGGTCCTTCAGCAGATTGCTCAACCCAAATTGCTTTTGCACACGCAGAAGTTATTTTTCTTCTGGCAGTTAAATTAAAAGTCATGCTTTAAATAGGCATGGTAGTTTTGTAGTCAGGAGTTTTTATTCGAAATTAAAGGTGAACATCTTTAACCGACTTTCAAACAAAAACAAAAGTTGTTCCTTTGGTATTAAACAAACAAGGTTAAAGCGAGTATGTAATTTTCACACCTTAGCACATATAACGCGCCGACCGCTTGTTGTTTTTCACAAGTTGAGCGTGTCAGCAATTATTGGTTTGATTGGAATGCATTTCGAATAATGGGTGTGAAATTCCTTACAAACTTGTCAATCGGACTGAAAAAATCACTTTGAATAACACCAGGTATTCATAAAATCCATTTCGAATAACCCGTTTATTTTTATATACATTTATATATAAAACATTTCGGGACCGAATATTGTCTTCGGATTACACCGGGTATACGAATAATAGGTTGTTGAATAATCGGGGTCGAACTGTAAATCATAAATTCCTGATGCCTTGAAGTCAACCTAACCTGAACACACCCTGACAAACACCATATGCAGTCATACCTTTTTGCTAGCCCTTTCACTCCCCATTTCTTTGCAACTTCCATTAGAAGTTTGACTGGATTTCTCTCTGTCCCATGACTGGTGTCACGATTTTCCTTCTCATTATTTTTCTTCTTTCCCTTACTCTGTTTTACAACTTGAAATGCTGACAGTTTTTTGTCTCCCGATGAGAGATTTGAATCCTCAGGTAACTCATCTAAATCCAGGTGAAATATTTCCTCCTCTTTCACAGGATTTTGGGTTAATACAAACTTAGCACCAATGGTTAAGAGATCACACGTATCTGTGTAGATGTACAGCAGAAGCTGCTCCAGTATCTGAGGGTGAATATCGTGGAGTTCAATGACAGGAACGTCCATTTCATTCAGTGTTTGAGACTTGTTAACAAGGAGACTAGGAAAGTTGGCACATCGGTTCACAAGAATGTATCTATGTACTGGCCATTTCTGGTCATGAACCTGCACAAGAAATATGAATATTAATTAGATATACTGGTAAAACCATACCATCTCTTAACAAATTCATTTTTAGCCGTATTGTAAAAATTGTCTATTGTAGAAATTATCAAAATAGTGGTCATCCAATAAAATGGTGTATTCAAATTCATCAAATACTTTTTCATAAATATTTCCTTATAGTTTCTACCTTATGAGCAAGTCTTATAGTAGTTTGCTTTCAGCCTCTGCCACTGGTTAGCCTTGTGTGCAAAGGAAGACAAGTGCGTAGACAAGCCCTATACAGTGCCTCTTAGTGGCCATGAAAACAGAGCACGTCACAGCCTCAGGCAGAACTGCAAGGGACTCCGAGATCTGCCCCAAGACATACAGGCCCGCTGGCGTGTGGACATGCCCCCATACCCATGAACATACTCCAAGCTATGGGCAAATAGCTAGTGTTTGGACTCCAGGAGAGATGTTTACACAAGAAACTAAGGGTTAGGCAACCCTGCAAAAAGCCTAGATAGCGGAAGTCAGATGTACCAGGCCAGTTTGGTGTTCTCTACCACACCATGGTAAAATGCACTCCCATAATGTCACAGAACATGGAAATAGAATGTAAGCAAATGGAAGCAGGTTACTTTAAATGTTACTCAACTTAGAATATGCTGTTTACCTGAAGTACAAGGTCATGAATGAGATCATACTCATCTGCTTCATCTAGCAGCTTGCTGAAGCATTCAGTCATCTCTGCAACACTGATCACTGGTACGTCTGTCAAACTTACAAAAGACATAGCTTCTTGTATAAACATAGTAAAATATCACTGATTAAATTTGATTTCTTCACAAGTTGTTTGGACTTAAGGATAATTCCCTTGTTTCAGCTGAGAGGCTTGACCTGTATTAAGTAACTACTTTATATTATTTCGATGGCTAATATACAACAATACACTTATGCACTTTCGTGAATTTGCGTGATGAATATACCTGCAGTTTGGCAGTGACTGTAGCGTAGCAAAGTTCCTCCCTTTACGGTCAGCTGTAATGTACATGGCTCTATGAACATTCGGGACCTTTCTGACCTGGAACTCTCCTATCTCTTCCTTCATCAGTAATTCCATCAGGGACATGCGACCAAACTCTCCCTCGAGTGATTCTAACATATATATTACAATTCAAACAGTTAATATCCAGCAAAAACTTCTAGTAAAGTAAGAAGAAAATCCTTAAACTCAAAAACTGTCATGTCAAAATATGCAAAGTAAAAGTAAGTCTAACAGTGAAGCCTCCCTAATTTGATTTGTAATTCCTAAAATTTGCATTGAAGCAAGTACCCTTTAACATTGATATATCTCAACACAAGTTACCATTGGATACCATATACCAGACGTCTTATCAAGATCTTAAGATTTTACTCATGACATGGTGGTTAACTACCATTAATAGAGTATCCAAAATACCTTTGGCAGCACTTGATGTCTCCCTGACAGGTGTTGGTTTATGAGACAGTGAGCCCTGAAAAACTTCACCAAGATCTGTGACAATGACTAGACCATTTTCAGACAAGACAAAATCCACTGCATACAATTGTCTTCTGATTAACCAATGAGCTCTTTTCAGGCTTGGGCTTTTCTCATGCCAGATAAATACCTGAAATAATTGGAACAACAAACTCAAGTCATGTACAAATACTGCTTAAAATATAAGCTACAAACTGTGATGATCTCTTAAACCTTAAAAGAAGTAGATTCCAAATACAGTTAAAGTGAAATAAATCTGAAATCCTAATATTGCAGACTAGGTCAGGCCTAGCACCAGGAGGAGTGCTCTAGTCACCCAAAGGTACGATAACATGATTTTTCATGTCGGGTGCAGAGAAATAACTTTTCTTGAAGCGTTGAAATTAGTGATGAAGAGTTACCAGTCCTGATGTACCAAGATAAGTAATGAAGAGTTACCTTTCCTGATTTTTACTGAGATAAGTTACGAGGAGTTACCTTTCTTCATGTACTGAAATAGTGATGAAGAGTTACCTTTCCTGATGTACTGAAATAGTGACAAAGAGTTACCCTTCCTGATGTACTGTGATAAGTGATGAAGATTTACCTGTCCTGATTTGTTTCTAAAATAAACGACAGAGTTACCTTTCCTGATGTATTGAGATAAGTGATGAAGAGTTACCTGTTCTGATTTTTACTAAAATAAGTGACAGAGTTACCTTTCCTGATGTATTTAGATAACTGATGATGAGTTCTCTACCACCATTCTCTCGGAGTATCTGTGAGTCTGTATGGTCTAGGTTACCTCCCACTACACACAACCTCTGGATATCAGGACGACTGAAACATATCAATATTAGAATACTTCAGTTTTCCTGCTACTACCCATACTCTGATAGCAAATAAATGTATTTAAGAAACTTTAAAGGTCCACTACTAAGCGAAAATTAAGTAACAGTTATTTCAATGGCAAGTACATTACCTTATGCAAGACACTAAATAATGAAGATTGGCAGGTTAAAATTTACAGAAAGTGTTTGGAACACAAAGAAAAGTATGTGTATTATGTTGAAATCTCAGTGAATCGACAAAATGACTACCCAGGTCTTTTTAACTTTCTTCATAATGCATAGAAAAATAATTGTACATGTACGGTGATTTATTTAGAATTTCTACATACTAACTTTCATTTTTTATTAAAAATAACATATTTCTGTGCTATTTACAATATATTTGAATTTTCACTTTCCTTAGTATTGGACCTTTAAGACCAGTTATGAAGGAAATATTAAAGAGATTGTCAAACCTAAGATGTTCTATTTTGTGACCTACTGCAGTCATAAGTAAATCATATACCTAGCTCATATATTTATGGGTAGATATTACCACTATAATCCTTCTTCCGTATTAGAACAGACATTTAGGCAGAAATTGTACATAGAATTATATTTACATATATTGTAATTTAATTACTATTTTCCAACTATGAATTACTTCTACTTAATTTTCCCGACAGATACGCAGTGCATTCCATTTTCCTATATCCTACTACCACTGATGATGGATGATGTATGAATCAAAGGGAAATAATGATATTGTCCTTACTTGGAAGCCATTTTTCTGCACTGGTACTCATGTAGTACATATATTTCACCATCCGCTGTTAGTACAACTGTTGCAGCATCAGAACACTTGACCGACACTATGGTCAGCTCCTTCACGTTCAGCCATGAGACCTGTCGCAGCTGTCCTATCTTTCTGTCACCTTTAGGCTTAGGATGACCTTCAAAAAATAAAGATATTACTGCTTTTTGTTCCATGTTAATTTCAAAATAAGAGGAAGTTTGTGACCTGTATTTCTAGACTACAGGCAGAATGTTGTGTTTCAGTTATCTCAACATCAAGTTGGTTTTTATTGTGTAAAAAATGCTGAATTTATAAAGCAGATTAAAATTTTAACATTGTGAAAAATGACACACCTATATACCAGTATCTATATCATACATATATAGGTATGTCATTTGTTAATACACATTAATTTGATATTTTTCACAAAGTTAATATGCACATACAATAGTTTTGCAATAAATGATGTATTTAGTTCTACCATTTACTTCTCACATGTATACTATTTAATTTATAAGTTCCACTCACCTAGTTGTCCAGCATTGAGGCCACAAGTAAAGACAGCTGTAGATGTATGGAGTACAGAGTGAAACCATCCAGCACAGATACCTATAACATTTCTGCCTTTAACTGTCTTACAGTTGATTGGCTTAGGGACTGGACATTTGTCTGGTGTAGGTAGCTGACCCAGTTGGTAACACGTGTTCATCCCACAACTGTACACTGTACCACTAGAAATGTCCAAATAATGGTTATAATCATGTAAAAATATACAACACTAAAATGTTGTAAATCTCTTTACATTATCAAGAAACATAAAAACTTTGCCATCTTTTACCACTATAAATTATACTTGCATGTAACTTGTGCTTGTTTTTTGAAGATATCATGAAGCTGAAGGAAAACTGACTTTCCCCAACAGTCGTTGTCATTGGGGAGCGGTGGTGTAGAGGTTTAGGTGTCTGCCGCTCAACCCGAAGGTTGCGGGTTCAAACCCCACCAAGGTCACAACCGTACCTCCTCATATGACACCAGTACTGGTTTTTCCAGGAAGCGGACTCGAGAGTGACTCGATAACCTACAAGCTTTCTTCACAATCAAGCTAAAATAAATTAGTATAAACTAAACTAAACTAAAATTTTGAAGAAGGTAGTTACAAGACTACAGACCAGTTTTACAAGTAAAGTGGCTGATAAAAATTTACGTTTTATATTAGGCCTACTAAGTCTTCTACAAATAATTTTCTCTATGAGAGATATTTAAGAAAAATAAATAAGATGAAAAAGAGGGGTATCATGTATTGTGCAAATCCCAAGTCGGCCAGAAAGGAGTGGCACCGTTTGAAATGGTAGCATGAAACACTACCTGTTACATGTGGGAAGACAGTTTGAACCCTTGAACAATTGTTAGATTAATTATGACAATGGGTCCTTTACCTTTGACAAAGCATCAGAGTATGGTCTCTGGCTGCAGCAATCTTTATACATTCCTCAGTTTTTAAACCTTCTATTTGTTTGGGTACCTGCAACATTAAAGAGTATACCATTGCAACTGCTCTTGCTAGTACTTCTTTCATGTTGATATGTTATATTCATTCTCATTTGTTTTCACTCAATTCAAAGAAAAAAACTAGTATTGGTGCATATGAGAAAGGCTAGCCATCCACAAATTAAAACACAAATCTACTTCTATGGTATCATTTCTACCTTTCTAACAGAATCTGATAGCAAAAAGACCTGCTGTAAAACTATGCACATGTTTTAGACTCTGTTATTGACTATGTTTCTTTTTTGGAGAAAGTTGGCAGTTTCTTCTGGAGGATAAGGTTCCAGAACTGGTTCTTCCCAGGAACAATTGTTAGGTAAACTGTCTGGGTATAAAAATGACTGAAGTACAGTTGAAAACAGCAATAAAATCATCCAACAACATGTTTTAGTAAATCTTAAGTCTTACTTTTCCTCATAGTTTACAGACAGTTTATTTACCAGATATGTTTCCTCTGAAGGATGACCTAAACGTCCTCCGTGACCATGTCCACAGGTAAATACACAACCATCAGTAGTCAGGAATACAGTGTGGTATTTACACATCACGACCTTTAAGATTTAACACATTAAAACTAAATGGATTCTAAGAGAAGTGTTAAGTTGTATCTTATACAGGAAACTGTTTATAAAAATTCAACTTTTCTGTCATTACACCAGGATACAATGACTTCTGGATACAGGAAAATTAATCAACAGGTGTTTTCTCACATATTTTACTGTCATACACTACACTTTACCAAAGAGTTTACCAAAATCTCCAATTGTTGTACTCAGTCAAAATGTCAAAAACAGGAACTTGTATGATATAAAAACTAGTGAACGCCTTCTGCTTACAGTACCTGTTTAATGCCAATATGTCTCCTGCGGAACTCATCCACTACCTCAGGAGCATTTCTTCCCTGCTCTATGCTGTGACCAAGAGTGAAGTTGGAGTTATCTCCCCATGTGAACACTTCATGATTGTCTGTGGTCTCATACACTATAAATACAGGTAAAGGTATCATTGTCATAGTTCATGACTCTAACATTGCACCTTGTTTTGCCACAAGTATGTACATGTAAAACTCTAGAAAATATCTGATAACAAAAAGATTCGGCTTCCTCTTTAGAATACTATGGAAGTGTTCATCTAATCAAGGAGAAAGTGATATCTCCAACCAGAGCTTTTCTGAAAATTTACCAAAACTACTTACTATGGTGTATGTCTGACGGTTAAACTCTCATTGCACTGCATGACAACCAAATTAGAACAGCGGTGCTGATTAAGGAAACAGTATAAACCTGATAAACCATCATAGCAGTAGCAATAAGTAATCAAAGAATAAGAATGAAGGACTTGTCGTCACTACTGTAGAGTATTTCTCAGAGTATACATTAGAAGAGTGCTGGTGCTCAGAGTAGTCTAGACCTTGGCATATTTCATACTAGAGCTATCACTAAATATGATTAATACCCCCGAAAGACTGCTTTAGAAACTGAGGAAAGTCGTAGTAACCGAATACCTTGCAAAAAACACTAAAATAGAGATATTGTTCTTGGCAATAACTCTGTAATTAGTCAAAATAGAGTTATGGTTCTTGTACACTGCACTTCCTCTCATTGTGCTGGACCATTGTATGAAGTTGTATTGCATTCAAACAGTAGTTTTGAAGTTATGCTCTGCGACAAGGAAAAGTAAAAATGGGCAATAACTATGTAATGACTTAAGACAGAGTTATGGTTCCTGTGCACTGCACTTCCTCTCAATGTACTTGACCATTGTATGAAGTTGTATTGAATTCCCACCAGTAGTTTTCAAGTTATGCTCTGGACAAAGAAAAGTAACAAAGGGCAATAACTCTGTAAATACTCAAGATAGAGTTATGGTTCTTGTGCACTGCACTTCCTCTCAATGTACTTGACCATTGTATAAAGTTGTAACAAATTCCAAACAGTAGTTTTCAAGTAATGCTCTGGACAAGGAAATGTAACAAAGAGCAATAACTCTGTAATTAGTCAAGATAGAGTTATGGTTCCTGTGCACTGCACTTCCTCTCAATGTACTTGACCATTGTATGAAGTTGTATTGAATTCCAACCAGTAGTTTTCAAGTAATGCTCAGGACAAGGAAAAATAACAAAGGGCAATAACTCTGTAATTAGTCAAGATAGAGTTATGGTTCCTGTGCACTGCACTTCCTCTCAATGCACTTGACCATTGTATGAAGTTGTAATGCATTCAAACAGTAGTTTTCAAGTTATGCTCAGGACAAGGAAAAGTAACAAAGGGCAATAACTCTGTCATTACTCAAGATAGAGTTATGGTTCTTGTGCACTGCACTTCTTCTCAATGTGCTTGACCATTGTATGAAGTTGTATTGAATTCCAACCAGTAGTTTTCAAGTTATGCTCCGGACAAGGAAAAGTAACAAAGGGTAATAACTCTGTAATGAGTCAAGATTGAGTTATGGTTCTTGTGCACTGCACTTCCTCTCAATGTGCTTGACCATTGTATGAAGTTGTATTGAATTCCAACTAGTAGTTTTCAAGTTATGCTTCGGACAAGGAAAATGCAACAGACCGCCTGACCGACCGACCGACCAACCACCAGGGTGACTCCTATATACCCCCCCAAACTTCGTTTCGGCGGTATAACTATGGAGGAATAATATGCCTTTAAAGTCACTGTGGTGATTGCTATGTACATGTCATTTTAGTAAGAAATAATTTAGATGGTCAGCAATCCAAAATTTGTCCAAAATGGGCAACAAATTTCCAAATGCCAAGCACTGTGACCATTTTGCAAATCAGACATCATAAATACAGTGCTAGCATGAATAGCCAATACAAGTACATTGTAATTCAGATCACAATTAAAACAAACTGGTGTTGTCAGCGAAGGTTCATTTTACATTTTGAGCAAAAATACAGTGCATCATAATTCTATCATTTGAATAGCAAACAATACACTGAGCAATTCTCTTGCTGTAGCTTATTCATCAAGCAATGCGTACCTGCAGGAGGAACATTGTTCACCAATACTCTATCTTTCATTGAAATATCCAATGGTCCAAGACCTTCATGATCTCTTGTATACAAATCACTCTTGTACTGTAATGATGCAAAATATACATGTAAAAATGATGTACATGTAAGCATTCAAAGTGGTAAGGATTATCACTTTAATGAAAAATATATCAATCACCTATTTAAACGTTTAACACAAATGTTTCTAAATGAATTCCTGAACCCCAGCAACAGCTGGTACTAGGCCATGGAGTAAACTTACTTTTACACTTATTAGTAGATCCTGATTACGTGTCTGAACAAACTTCATTAACACTACAATTACTGATTGCACAACATGTTCAACAACTACATGTTTAAACTAGAAATTCATTTAAAATGACAGCAAAAGTTAAGACACTTTTAGCTATCATCAACATACCTGGTGCTCAAGCAATTTCTATTGGCATGATTAGTCACATGCTCACCTGTATAAGAAGTCTTGCGGTAGCAAGCTGACCGTAGAACAGCGCCCTGTGTAGAGCCGTCCAGCCACTCTCCTGGTCCTTCTTTGTTACATCTCCATGCATGTCTTCCATTAACCACTCCACTACATGTGCTTTACCACATGACGCAGCCATGTGTAGTGCTGACCGACCATGTATATCCGATAACTGAGCACCATTGTAGCAAAAGCTTGCATACCTCTGGATTTCCACCAGGCTGCCCTTACTAACTGAAGCGTTCAGTTCATAAGCATGTTTTCTAGATCGGCACTTAGGCCCACAATCCATCAACCGTAATGGCATTCTGTATTTGTCTTTTTAGACACTGTTTTATATATTTTATATGTATTTTCTTTATCTCTAGTATTTAACAAACACTGTTTCAAATCAGATTTGTTCTGTTACTGTCAAGTTAGTCTCAATCTAGTCTGTGAGAACTGTCAGCAGATCAAAAATACTCTTGCTGTAACTTTGTTACTCTAGCTTCCGTGGGGCTAGCACAAGCTATTTGCCCCCGCTGGCACAGGGGCAACAACACATCACCACCTAGCTAACACGCCATAATTGCTGAAGTATACCTAGAAAAGAAAGAGATATCATATATCAATGTCTATTTTCCTTACAGTTATAGCAGATATCTATTACTTCTATCTAAAATTTCAGCAGTCTGCCAGATCACAAGAGGAGATAATTACCTGTATACTCACTATACTGTGGATACAATGCATGACTTTATTAATAATCTTAAACATTTTTATAAATTGCAATATCCTACTATATACAAGAGAGAAACCCAATTATATCACAATTAGGGACTGCATCTTACATGAGCAGCAGCTGAGTGCTGTAGAATTATTATATTAAATACCGTGTCTAGTATCTCGGAATACCAGTGAAAAGCACTGTCACACAGTGATCTCCCTTTGTTTAAAAAGCGGTGTTACAAAAAAATTTCGCCCTTAGTTAAAACTGTAAAAACAAAAATCCACTTTATAAAAATCGTGAATATTAGATTCGCTAAAAATAAATTAAGACAAAAATCGCGAAATTTGATGTACGTGAAAAAAACTCATATACAGTATTAACATTTTTGTTGTGTTGGTTGTCTTGTAAGAAGAGACAGCAACAGGCATTTAAAGTCTTTGTGCCAAAACTCAGTCATAATATTTATAGTTTAAGCTATAGCTAACTTTCCATAAATTTTACTTGAGATTAAGCTATTGCTTAAAGAGCAATTTCATGGGTGTCTGTAGTGAGTATGAGTAAGTATAAAAGATGTATCTTTCCAGAAAAATAATAATTTTACTGAAAATGTCTACCTGAAAAAACATCAATGTTGCAATGCTACAGTGCAACCTCTCTCTCAGGAGCAAAACCCCTTTGGAACACAAAAATGTGTTTGTGTTGTAGACAGCGTGCTCGTCTTTTTGTTCTTGCAAATTTGAAGTTAAGGGATTCCTTAATAAATTTCTAAGTACACAGGATTTTCACAGAGCCTTCTTAATTTTAAGTAGTAGGTACTAAACGTTCAAGGTCTCAAATGGTTAAGTTCCAAGGGACAAGAATGAAAATTTTAACTAGTGTCTAAGTAATAGGGATCAAATAAAATCCTTGACAAAACCTTCCTCCTGCCAATTTGGGAAATGATGGTAGTTTCCAATGCAAATTAATATCTCAAACGTTCAGTCAAAAAGGGAACTGGTACAAAAACTTAACCAGTATAAAATATCTTAATTTTAAAACCAAACCCTTAAAAAATTTACTTTCTCTTTCCGGGGGGGGGGGTACTAATGTGCACTACATATAACTTGTATGTAAAGGATTAAGGCATTTTGAGGTTTTCCCATATTCATGTATTTTCTAATAAAAAAGGGCTATTTTACTTAAAGATATCAACTTGTCTGTTGATTTAGGTCGATGGTAAACAATAGGTTAGTTTCAAAGAATACCTCCAATGGTTTTGAAATAAAGTGAGGTGGTAAGAAAAACTTAACCAAGCTCAATCACTTTCTAAGAAAAGGGCCATATTCTGTCGACCTTGACGAGTTATGTACTCTTGTCTGTAGATGGAGGTATGATGATAAACAAGTAGGTAAGTTTCAAAGCCGCCTCTCTTCTGAGAAAGTGGTGAACTTAACGGTGGAAAAGCCGTCCGGGTAGTAATGTCCCCTTTTCATAGAAAAGTCGGCTAAAAATGTGTTTGTGCTGTAGTGGTTTGTTCTTAGTTGATTCCTTAACTGCACAGGCGTCTTTTAGGGTTGTTCATGGCTCATCCTAGGGCATTTTAGGTCAATATAGGGAGAAGTAAAACACTTAATGGAAGTGGGTGTTTGCAATGCGTTTCTTCAACTTATCTTGTCTAATGTGCCCCATTCCGTATTTAAACTAATTTTGGCCCTTTCAATTTTAGTTTTTTGATTTTGTCAAACTTTTGATCATTTGTCTAAAAATTTAAAATTAGTGCAGATGTGGAGATATTTGAACCCTGAAAAAAAAAAATTTTCATAACTACTGATTATTTACAAAGTACATGAAAGACTACAATCAGTGAATGCCTTGAAGCACGCCGTCGTTGGGTCAAAATTAAATTAATGGAAGACTATAAGAACTTCTTGAATAATAGAATATTCAAAGCAAATAATCTGCTTATATCTTTTAAATGGAAAAATGGCCGATCTGAGAAGTGGTGACAAACTTTCAGATATGATTTATTTGAAATAAGTTTGCAAAAGTCTTCATATTTTTTTAGATATGGTAAACAGATTCTTATTGCATATAAGACAACTAAATATCATTATTTATATTAAAAAAAAACATTTTTGCCCACTCTTTGAACTCCACCCCTTGTGCTTCATAATACATTGTAACCATTAAATTGAATGTGCTTTGTATCTCAATATATATAAACAAGTCTCACGCTGGTTATTAATTATTTTTTGTTCAGTTTGTGATAGTAAACTTGAGCAAATGCAAAATACCGGCTATTGTCACTAGTTTACAAATGAAGTAGGGGTAATTGAAATTGGTACAACAGATTTGGTAATTCTGCCTGAAGTATTCTTGGGGTCACTGAAACTGTTCCTTCGAGGATACATGCATAATTCATTACACATATGTATATGTATGTCCCAGACATATTTATTTGAATATTAACATGTTTTTCTTCTCTATTTTATCTCTATATTATGTCGCCATTGAGGGTGGACTACTACATTTTTGAGTGGGCTACCAGAATCTGAAAGTTAGTAGCCCAGTTGGCTAGTAGCTGGAAAAAGTTAATCTGTATCCCTGATCATGTCTATCAAATATCCGTGTAATATTTAGCCATGAAATTAATTTTCATAATACTGATTTATTTACAAATACATGACCATCAGTGACTTGAAAAGCGCCTTCAAAATAAATGTGCCGGTTGACAATTTCTGAATTACAATAGAATTTAGGAAACAAGAGGGCCATGATGGCCCTATATCGCCACCTGACTACCATTTGCTTTAACAAAAGGGGTCATGATTCTAACATAATCTGTAGAGGTCCACTACACAATACTTTGAAGTTTGAAGGAAATGGTAGACGGACGGATGACATACGGAAAGCGATCCTAATAGCTCACTCTGGCACTTTGTGCTAGGTGAGCTAAAAATAGGTCTGTGATACCAAAATTTAAATTAAATACACTTACAAATTGTATTACCATTAAATTTACTTTCTAAAAACAAAGACCAACACCTCATTTATAAGAAAGGCCCAAGTTAATGAAACCTTAACCATTACAAAACTCGACAATACAATCAAGGATCAGTCTTTTCAAATTGGGTAGGCTAGGTGCAGACATCAAAGTATCGCTAGAGGCATGTGGCTTTATCCTCTGATTGCTTATTATTGACCAATTAACGAAGTGACAGTCAGATTATCTCACATGTTTATTGCTCTTTCTGGGGGCAAATAACAAGACCTATGATGGTGTTTACAGGAGCCTGTGTATTGTGATTTTCAACACATTTATGACTATTTATGGACTAAATATGTAAAACTTCTAGGACCGATTGGCTGACTGCCATGCTCTGTCTCATGATGATCAAAATGACGTTGTGATCTGCTGTTATTAGATTTATATCAGCTGTTTGCAACGCCAGTAGGCGAATTCATAACCTATAATTGACATCGGCGAGTTAAAGAAGTGTGTTTTCAGTATGGTTTTCAGTCAGCTAATCAAAGGAGCAACTGTGATGGCAAAAAAATACATGGCAAAGTCCATTTCTCCCTGATGCAATTAAAGAACGAAGTCAATAAACTAAAGGCAAAGTTATTGCCCGAGTCGCCCTCTCAGACGGCCCCTGTTATTGCTCTAGGGAAGTAACGCTAATTGGTATTAAATATTTAAAAGGCAGTGGCTAGGTAGCCTTGACAGGCTACCTAGTCTTTTGGTCTAGGTAGCCATACATATATTTCATAGGCTTGTTTCTTTTCATTTTGAACAGTTATAAATTCATGTTGCATAAGTCATAACTTTTTTCTCGTTGTATTGTTCATACAATACACCTGTAAAAGCGACCTGTTACTTTAAGATCCATTGAATCACACATCGCCGCCGCGGTATTTTCATTGCGAATTGCCGCTATACTATCACGCACTGCGTTCTAATATAAATGTTTCCAAAATATAGAGTTATTCTTTGATTGAACCTTGAAATGTGGAATTAAAATATCTTTTTCCGTGAAACTCTGCCATATTAAACTGGTCTATGTTTATTTTCCACTTGTCATTTGTTACTCGTGGTAGGTGTGAAAAATATGGCCTGTAAAAGCGACCTGTTACATTTAGATTCATTGAATCACACATCGCCGCCGCGGTATTTTCATTGCGAATTGCCGCTATACTATCACGCACTGCGTTCTAATATAAATGTTTCCAAAATATAGAGTTATTCTTTGATTGAACCTTGAAATGTGGAATTAAAATATCTTTTTCCATGAAACTCTGCCGTATTAAACTGGTCTATGTTTATTTTCCACTTGTCATTTGTTACTCGCGGTAGGTGTGAAAAATATGGCCTGTCATAAAGGATGACAAAATTAACTCTTATCCAACTATGTGACACCACTGAGTGAGAAATGTTCGTTAATTTGTAAATGCAAAAAATTAGTTCTCTCTAACAATCCGAATGTTGTATATTCAAAACTAAATTACTGGAGCAACTTAGGACCCAGCTAATATTAATTATCAAGTAAATTATTACAAATTATGTACCTTAATGAATAGTAAACTATTACAAATTATGTACCTTAATGAATGATTATTCAATACCGATTCTACTTAGCGCCTCGTATGAAATATATATGTACAGCTACCCAGGGATACAGATTAACTTTTTTCAGCTACTAGCCAACTGGGCTACTAACTTTCAGATTCTGGTAGCCCACTCAAAAATGTAGTAGTCCACCCTCAATGGCGACATAATATAGAGATAAAATAGAGAAGAAAAACATGTTAATATTTAAATAAATGTCTGGGACATACATATACATATGTGTAATGAATTATACATGTATCCTCGAAGGACCAGTTTCAGTGACCCTAAGAATACTTTAGGCAGAATTACCAAATCTGTTGTACCTATTTCAATGACCCCTACTTCATTTTTAAACTAGCTGGTATTTTGCATTTGCTCAAAGTTTACTATCACAAACTGAACAAAAAATAATTAATAACCAGCGTGAGACTTGTTTATATCGAGATACAAAGCACATTCAATTGAATGGTTACAATGTATTATGAAGCACAAGGAGTGGAGTTCAAAGAGTGGGCAAAAATGTTTTTCTTTTAATATAAATCATGATGTTTAGTTGTCTTATATCCAATAAGAATCTGTTTACCATATCTAAAAAAATATGACTTTTGCAAACTTATTTCAAATTCAATAAAATCAGATCTGAAAGTTTGTCACCACTTCTCAGATCGGCCATTTTTCCATTTAAAAGATATAAGCAGATTATTTGCTTTGAATATGTCTTTTATCAAGAAGTTCTTATAGTCTTCCATTAATTTACGATTCTCACACCACTCCAACTGACATCGTATATGCGGGAGCGCATTTTTTTATTGTATTCTTTCATGTACTTTCATTTTTCAGGCGTAGTTTGAAGTTGTTTTTTTTTCTGGGTTCCAAATATCTCCACATCTTGCACTAATTTTAAATTATTTAGCCAGTGCGAGCGAAAATTCATCAAAAGTTTGACAAAATCAAAACACTAAAATTGAAAACGAAAGCGGAACAACGCTGGTGAGTTAAGAAGCGAAAGAAATGAAAGTAGCGTAAGAATAATTACGGGTAATGCACTTTTTTGCCGAAAAGTGCAAGTATACCCGTGACGGATTTTCGATCGCCACCTGGGCGACTGAACTTTCTACTTTTATTAGCCCAGCGCGATTTTTAGTCGCCATGGGCGACCGTTAATCTGTATCCCTGCTACCTACTAGTACCTAGACCAAAAGACTAGGTAGCTGGTCACGGCTACCTAGCCACTGCCTATTTAAAAATCTTCAAAAGCCCCGAGCGTAGACATTTGGCAGGTACTATATCTTGCATGATGGTGCTGTACCAAGATTGAAAATACCCCTTGTGTCCTAGTTGACGAGTAAGTTACTCAAGTTATCTTTCCAATGTAATTAGTCAACTCGTGGGTAGCTGGGGATTGCATGGGTTGGGTTAGTTCTGGCTTCCATAACTAAATTGGTCTTTTTATTGTGTCAGTTGACCATATTTAGTTATGGAATTGTAGCCTTGCAAAGTTAACAGGATAAGGTCCGTTTTTATCACTTCGCCTAAAACATATCGCACCTTTAATTTTCTATAATAAATTACCACAGCTTCCATAAAACACATTTTAAATGCTATTGACACCAATAATCAACAGCTGCCCGCCATAAATGCTAAAAATAGCCATGACTAAAACCTTTTATTGTCGGTTACTCTTAATATTGAAATGAAGCTAATCTCATGATTTTAGTTCAAGAAGGTTTTGATGAGCTTGAACTGCGAATACCTTCGCATGTTAATTATTGTACATGGCTTAATGTATTAGAAACAGTTATCATAATATTGAATGAACATACTTATGTTATGATAAAATTTAGTTCAAGAAGGTATTTTTTATGAGTTGACTGCCGATTATATTTCGGCATGTTAGTTATTTTTTAACTTAATTGTATAGGTGCGGTTCCACATTGGAGTCAGTTGAAATTTATGGTATTTCAGATGACACTTAGTTCGCAAGTAGATTTTACTTCAGTCTTGTCATATAAAGTAATGATTCGTCCCAAAAGTATGTTTAACATGGAAAACGAACACGGCGCATACGCCTGTTAGGTTTCTCAGAAGGATCGTCTTTGACGCTATAATGAGAAATAGGAATAATAGCGTCAAAGACCTTGGGCTAGGGTTGGGTAGATCGAAATTTAAAAAAATTTGCAAAGGTTACTGGAGTAACTTATTCGAAAATGCTCATATTTATGCAAATCTGCTCTTGTTTTGTGTAAAGTGGAGGAAGCTATGCTAGCGGTGAAACTAAACATGTGGAAATCACTACTTTTAAAGGTGTGTCATACCTAACCATGATTTGGGCTACGTTTGAACTTAGATAACAAAATGTTTACCTAATTCATGGTTTCAGGGAAGAATTTTCATTGCAAGAAACAGCAGAAGTAAATGATTTTTGTAAGTTGTGCAACTGGAACTCAACATTTTCCGCCATATTGAATCGTGTGATAGTCTCAATCCCAAATTAAATTCAATAAATCAAGTAACCAACTTAATTCCCTGCATAATTATGAAATGACTACATTATCTTAATTATTTCAAACATCACAGAATTGCGATTCATCATATTTGTTAGAAATAACGAATAATTTATTAAAAATTAGTTGGATGACAAATGGCGGGAGATTTATTACACTGACGAATAATCTTTTTCTGCAACCGTAGTGAAAATTTTTGAGATGCCATATTGTGAGTGCCGTTCATCTTACACTATTTAGATTTTTTGTCATTTTCGTAAAACATTCAGATCTAAAACGTACATAAAGCTGTAGATTGCTTTGAGCTTTGCACAAAATTTGCGTTGTTTCTTAGATGTCTTTCATGGATATCAATGTTCATCGATGCAATGATTTCAACTCTGATTAAGTAAAGCCGCATGCCCGATGCTTGATATAATATTCACTTGTGACCTATTTTGGGTAACTCATCGCATTGAGCTTTTGTAGGGTCTCTGAATGATTCTGTAATTCTCTTTAATCTATGCGGTAATCTTGACATCTCACATCAACTTTTTACTGTAGCTGTGCCTTTCATGGAGGGAAGGGGAAGGTGCATCTGACTATGTGACATGAGGACCACTGCTGCGTTTAGTGTTTAAACAGCTTTCTCATTTATGAAGAAATTTCCTACTCAATAGTGCGTGCTAAGAAAGTTTAAAAAACAATAACAACATTTCATAAAAAGGGGTTGTCAACTATCTCTCTCTCCCTGAGTTCACTGTTAACATCATCACCACAGTCACTGCGATGAAGAAAGGGTCTTTTTGAGCTCCTCCTCCTTATCATAAAACTCCTTTTCCAGGGTGGAACAGTCTGGCCACACACTTTTTCTCGACTTGTCATACAGTGGACATATCTGAAGTAAATGGTCTGACATATCACACAATCATTTCAGCTTCCGTTTTTCATACATATGAGCATTTAGCCTGTTGTGTCCTGTACACAAGCCTGGAAAGAACGACTTGTTCCCTTCTGTCTAGTAGATGTAAGTCATCTTTCCATGCCTTCGTTTTTTAAGAGTCTTAATCACCAATTGGTCTGCTATTTCACCACGGATAATGATTGCCTGTTGGTATGCTGACTGTCGCTAAACCAGCAGTCGTGTGCAAGATGAAAATACCAGCACCTCCATCTTTTATAGCAGCTGTAGTAGAGCTGTCAGTGTACACATGGGTACAGGTCTCTGATGGTTAATCTTGTGAGATAATGGCTTGTGTCATGGATATTTTAAATATATTTTCATCTTCCACACCCGATGCAAGCAGGTACAGTACTGCAGATACTGATGTTGGACAGGCTCTGGCAGTTTCGGCATGTCCAGGGGAGTAGTTGGTGGTCCAAGATAGGCAGCGTTTGGTTTTGTCAGCTTCTTGCATCCATGGACAAAGCTCCCTCTTTTCGGGCGATTCTTTGTTTGGACCCCAAGCTTAGTTCTTCAGGGTTGATATGGTAAGAACTGGCACTTTCTGGCTTGCATGAGCGCTTTTGAATTCGTTCTTTTACCGAGTGGCGAAATAGCAGTGACTTTTTCCATTGTCTTAATTGTACATTGTAGTTTTATGCATTGCTCTAGTGATTATTTAAAGGCCTGGTTCTTGACCTTCTCCAGCTCTTGCTGATTTGTTTGTGCAGCCACCATCCAATCTGCGGAGAAATTATCAAGGTGGGACCTTAATGTTCCCAAGTACATGTCTACTGTTTTCAGTATCCTCTCACGTGCTACCCAGGTAGGGCCAGCTAACTCACGAAGTATCACTAGCTTTCGACCGTCCCTAGTTTCAGCTTTTACTAGATCGGGCGTCTATGTAAGTCGCTTGTGGGAGGTAACACCTAAATATAAAGACTCTTCCACGTCAGTCAGAGAAATGCCGCTAATCTTGGTCGTACCGGCCTTCTGCTTAGGTGACAATGTGGATAGAGTTGTACAGGACTTTTCTATGGTCATATATACGCACATGTCCTATTTCCATGCCAAAAGCATATCTGCAGCTGGCTGCACCCCAAAAGTAGCAGTTGTTGCATACTCTTCTGAACACCAAGCATAATTTCGTATGCATATCTATCTATCTATCTTCCTGTACTGCTGAACCCTTTACAGGGACTTAGACGATTTCGTGCGCGTCAAGAAATAAAAAAAAAATAAAAAAAGAAACAAGTCAGAATAAGAGAAAAGGGGGAATAATTATGTTAGTGATTAAAAGATAAACACAGGGGTGGAGGCAGGTTATGGTAGGGCATGACCAATGCAGCTTACAACAGCATTAAACTGATCAAGGGTAGGAAGGTGGGAGACTACACTTGGAGCCACTTCTAACCCGACACTTATATAATTCGATATAACTGAGTTATTTGTACGCAGATTTCGTTCAGATTTAGAATATAATTAATTCAACACATAATACATACTTCTGCGAAATTTAATTTTAATTGCTTAACAAATACTTATAAAATTTATCAAATAAAAAGCATCACTGTAAAATCCGAATTCACAAAATGGCATAACGCGAAATCCCAACAATGAGAAAAGTCACCGATTCATAATAAAATCCGTACATAGGAGTAAAGAAACGAAATACAATGCAATTGTATTTTACAGATAAATTTCCACCTTTGTTACGATTTATAGTGAACAGGTTGATACTGCATATGTTTGCAAATAAAATTATTGCTAAATAAATATGATACATTTATATACGTGTTTGTCTGGGTGATTAGCCAGCAAGCAACATGTCATTTACTTGAATTAACTTGAAATAGTGCGACCACGCTCTTGATTATTAATTCGAAGTGACTGATTAAATAAATAATCTGCTTTTACGGTTTGAATTGCGTTATAGAATAATAAAATGAAAATGAAAATCGATATTTTTCGCTCACCTACATTTCCTCGTGCAAAATGATGAAATCGTACTCGTCACACGTGCAAAAGTAACCGATCGTCACAGTTGAAAACTTTTATCATTTTTATACAGCAAATGTTGCCAAACAACATAATATTAAATTTGTAATAAATATCTTGAACCGTATTCGAGAAAATCGAATTTTAAAAGTGTAGGGTTAGAAGTGGCTCCAAGTGTATTCTATAGGACTATGGTCCTAGGGAAGAAGGAGTATAGTAGTCAGTGGTTGCGGTGATTAACCTGTAAGACAAGGGATGATAATGGCGGGATTTCCAAGTTAGAGGGGTGAGATTTCCTTCGATTGGGATTGCAACCAGGTCGTTTGAAATTTTATACATGAGTGACAGCTGAGAGTCAATGCGCCGGAGATCTAACCTGCGCCATTTTAGACTGTATAACATGTCTATGACAATTGAACTGCGGCCAAAGTTAAACATAGCCCAGCGCGCTGCCCTCCTTTGAACCGCTTCTATTTGGTCTATCTGGATTTGGGTGTATGGTGACCAGACTTCGAAGCTATATTCCAATTGGTGTCTTACTAGGGTCTGGTAGGCCATGGACTTGAGGGCTGTTGATTTGACCTTTATGTTCCTACGACGAAATCCTAGGGTTTGATTAGCCTTTTTGGTTGACCTATTTCTGTGGGCGTCCCACGAGAGATCGTTAGATATATCCACGCCAAGATATTTAGCTGAGGTAACAGATTCTAGAAGTGTATTGTGCAGGAAGTACTTGTGATGGTAAAGGATGTTTCCTTCTTGTGAGGTAGATAACTTGACACTTGGTGAAATAATGACAGATTAAGAGCGCTGCTGTGACTCCTCTTGGAAGATCGGACATCAAGTCATTTATTAAAAGAAGAAAAAGAGTGATAATACACATTCTTGAGGGCACCATGTCGTTGTAAGGACTTTCGACTTTGTATCCCATCAATACTGACTGTAGCTCTTCTTTTGAAAAGATATGGACAGACTTGATCCACATGTACATTTTGCTTCCGATCCAATTCCATAGTAACTTCACTAGGCCGTCAGTCCATATTTTATCGAATGCTTTCTGGAGATCGATCAAAGTGACAAGTGTAACTTTTTTCTTAAAGTGCATCTTCAATCTCTTGGGAAAGGTATGTAGTCTGGACTTTCGTGTAACGGAATTGTCTGAACCCAGCTTGTTGGTCAGCCAGAACCTGTTTGATTTCCAAGTACTACGATAGTCTACTTTATTCGCTGATTCACACTGCGCTCATTGTTTTTTCTAACCACACTGGCGAGACTGATATGGAAATAGTTAGAAGTCTTACAACGATCCTTCCCTATTTTGGGGATGGGTATCATGGTTGCCTTCTTATGAACTTTGCGTTAGCTTGTTAAAGCTTGATGTTGTTTTCTTGAGAGGGTGTGTTTCGACCTGATAACTGAGCCAGAATATCTTCCAGGTTATCATCACTCCAGTACGGCTTGTAGTCTCTCCTGGAACCTCGAGAAATGAACTTATGTGCAGCTTTCAAAAGTCTTTGGAAATTTGATTGATATCACTGCCATCTATACATGTCACATATGAGGTCATCAGTTAGTTCCTTGCATGAACTCCATTTGGCATTTGTATCTTGGCTCTTGTCTGGTTTTGCAGGGCGATGGTCACTGCTGCCTCCAAGTTATCACTCTTGTGACACGACTGTGTACTAGTATGTATTCTCTACAGAAGCCGAGGTCAGGAGTAGGAGTGGTATGCATGCGTCTAGAGTAGAATGTTGGTTATTCATCAGGGTCATTGATCAGCATCAGTTTGTGTTCATCTTGCCTGGCTTTTACCTTTTCTCCAAGTGTGTCTATGTGGTCAGATCCCAAACTTTTAGAGTGGCTGCTAAAGTCACCTTTGACAAGAAAGTTGGTGTCCTTAACATGGACGGAATCCAAGGACAGAGATTTATCATTTTGGGAGTACAGATTGACAACAACCATCATCTTTTCGCTCAGTCTTAGGCTCAATACCTGATTTTCCGAGTCACCCGTGTGCGTACTGGATTGTATTGCACCAATATTGTTTCTTACAAGTGTAAGGAGAACTCATTTTGCTCTTTCTAACCTGTTCTGCCGGAAGCATTGATAGCCTCTAATATTGAAGCATTGGTAAGGTGAGTCTCTTTAATGCAGCAAATGTCTTTTTGGATCGATTGATTTATCGATTGATTTATTCAATCGGATCCAATGTTAACAGAGTATAGCTTCCTTACGGCCGAACTCTTTACATACAAACAAGTAGTTCCATATATTCCGTTGTTACGAATTATACTGTCCTCTGTTTTAAAAATTATATAGTAACTGATCTAAATAATATCAAAACATTTCAGAATAGCATAATATTATATTGTTGTTTTTCTTATAATTTGTAACTTAAATCAACGAGGTATCTGTTCTGAATAGAACTATTTTCCTATGCGGTTTTTCTAGTCAGACCGGTGTGACAAGAGAAATGTAAGAACCGTGAAATACGCATCGCTACACCGGATACACTAAATTCAGTGTTTTCGTGAGAGCGCGTTTTCTGCGGTTTTGACGCACTCATTTTGTCAATGACGCAACAGAAATAGCAAAGAGCGTCTTCTATGACGCAATTAAAATGTGCATGCTCAAATTACTACAAAAACAACATTTCAACTTCGAAATGCAAGATAAACTGTTTATATAAAATACGCTTCCGGTATGGGATATGTATAATTTTGACCCTATTCCGTCGTCGTTGTCATCTGATTTCGGATCCGGACCCGCATTTTGTACCATTGCGTTTTTGTGTGTGTTGATTCTTACGATACCGTCATCATGGTATCGTAGACGCACAACAAGAGATTGTCGACGAACCTTAAAAGGGGAAACAGAAACGTCTTTCTGAGTGATTTTAATGATCATTTTGTAGTAATTTCGATCAGACTGTCACTATTGAAAGGGGTTTCAGTGTGCCAAATAATATAATGTCTATGGCTGATTGCACTTATGAACAATTCGCTTTGTGGACAAATTTGACTTTTTGAGATGCAGTGACAAAATGGAAAGCATCCAAAGAGAAACACCTGATGTCTTGCCAACCCTTTGATTTCCCACCTTTTGTGATTTTTACATGCAGTTTTACGAAGTAAACTGAATAAAACTTCTTTAACATATACTGTAGTCATGCCTTTTATTTTTTAAAATAAAGGGTATGACCCTCAGTTTTAAATGACCTCCAAATTCTGATACACGGGTTGGCACCCGGTCTCCCCTCCACGAAAACTGGAAGTTGCAATATGACCTTAGCTGTTAGGTGCGACGTTTAATCCGAATTAATTGGCACAATACAATCAACCTTATGGGCATATCCAATAACATTTGAACGACATTAAAAGTTGTTCAAACCATAAATTTTCAGTTCAGTTTTGTCAAAATCCATTTCTCAGTTGCGATTCACAGCTTAATACTTCATAGGGTAGTCGAACATAGTCACTGAATGTCATAATGTAAGCACAAATGGTGAAAGGTCTAAATTTGACAGTTGTGTCTTCAGTTTATAACTTTACTCTTGCAAAGGTTGTCCTGGTATTCACACATGTATGTGTACAGTCTATGTTGTCCTGATATTTACACATGTATGTGTGCAGACTGTGTTGTTCAGAGACAATCGATCCTCCAGCACTTTCAGTCCTTTGATTTTATACAGGATATGTTCTAGTTCTGTTTTATTTTATACTAATTTATTTATTCTCGATTGCGAAACAAGTTCTTACAACTTATATTAATCGCTCTCGAGACTCATTCCAGATGGAATCACCTCGAAGAGAGGGCTGTGGATAGTGTCTTGCCTAGGAACACTACCGACATGGCGATGGTAGGGATCGAACCCGGGGCCCTTCGATCCTGAGGCGAACGCGCTACCATTGCGCCACGGCGGCTCCACGAGTTCTGTTTTCTTATCGAAGAGTCCCTCCGCATTCCAATGCATAACTCTAAAAATGTTCTGCTTTGGTTGTTGTTTCTCCCTTGGCACCTCGCTCTAAGCGGAGGTTGGTGACCTCCAGTAGTTTGGAGTGGACTCTGTCGAGGCTCAGAGTCCGACGCTGCTTCTCCCTGGAGGGACCTTAAAGATCCAGCGTCATCCCGATGTGCTGAAGGTGATTGTGCAGACATTATGGGAATGCATTACACTATGGTTTGTAGAGAGCACCAAACTAGCCTGTTACTGCTACATCTGACTCAAGCTCTATTTTTTTTCAAGTTTGTCCCATCCTCAGTACACAGAAGGCATCTCGATATGGGCCCCATAGCCCTAGCCGGGAGTATGTTCATGGGCATCAGGGCATGTCCTCATGTCGGTGGGCCTTGAATACTTGAGGAATACAAAATGGAACCAGAGTTTAGGAATTTTGAAGGGATATAAAGTCACAAACAAGAAAAACTGTGATACAAAGTATCACAGCGGGCACACAAACAAAAGTGACATGTAAATATTTTGGAAATTGGTGATAATTTATGTTGCGGCATAGTCCCAAAAGAGCTCAAGGAAACCAATTCTGGTTGAACAAGCAAAACCTGACACGACACAACGACCTGTAGTATCGAAACTTTACTGTTATCGAATAATATGTACACAATATATCTTAATTTTTCATTGCCAATATCCTTATTAGTTTGACATGAATGAAGATTTTTATGATTATTTGACGTAAAACATTTGAAAAATGGTCTAAAAGCTGAAAATGATATGTAAAATAGAAAAAAAAAGTTTTAAAAAAATGGGTTTGGATGGGATTCTAATTCATTTATAAAAGTATTTCTATACAGTTACTGGTTCAGACGCCTTTACCAATTACACTACGGAGACCGACTACGCTGATAAAGGAGAAATGTAAGGTTATACAAATGTATATTGTATCTGATTGAAAAATGCAATCGAAGATTATTCAATCGAATGTGCTTCGTTACTTTAATATCAAAAGCTGTATAAGGGGAATAAAGAAATCCTGTTTACATTTTTCTCAGCGAGGATGGAGCCTGAAACGGCCACATAGGACGTGGTGAAGTCCGAAGACTGAAGCCGGTTTTTAGTACGGTTTCGTCCTGGCGTATAGTTAGTCTTTTCTGCATAAATTATTATGCGATTATTCTTGGAAAATTTACAATTAAATTCACAAATTTGACCCACTCTCCCAACCCTTTCGGCTTATTTTTGGCCAGGCGGCTTATTATTGGCCAACATTTGATTGCGGAATTAAGTTACATATTGTATTAATACAGTATTCATTTACTGTGTTTTTCAATATAACATGCATAATTAGTAGTTACAGAAGAATGTATATTTCTCTTTATAATATGTATGTATTGTTTGCATATTATGTTGATAATGATAAATCTTCATGCATTATGTATTTTTCAAGTAACTTGTCATTTATTAAAATGACATATTTCACTTTAATTGGATTATGTGTTTTCTTTATCCCTTGCAATCAAACAGAGAATAACTCCAACAAGTAATCGGCAGACATAAATAAAATTATTACGCATGTATTGATAAAACTTTAACCTCCTGTTCAAATTGTACATGCCGTGTGAATTTCATACGTTATGTCGATATTTATAGTGTACAAAGGACATTAATGTAGGATAGGCTGTACACGACGTCACAAGAAGGTAAGAATGTCCGTGTTTTGTAAACTAACTTTGATAGTTAATGTTAACAGCATTAGGCATGTTAAGTTATTTACATATTGATATTTCAATGTTCGGTCGTATATATGTCATAAATATAAACAAATCTACGTGTTATCAACATTTTGTAGTGACATCGGTAAAGGTGGATACAGGTAAAACGGCCTATTTCAATGGTCAATATACAAAGGGGTTTGTAACATTATCTACCCGTTTGTATACGTTACACATATATAATAAGTACTTGTCTAACCGTTATATGTCTTTTATCTACAAATAAGAACCATATATGTTGAAACATCGTTAAATCAATACTGGTTCTTTGATTAACAATGTATTATCGTTGTATAGATCTCAGGGTTAAAGTCGTTTATTCATTTTTATTTTATGTTTTTCGGTGGTTTATCGAAATATAACGGTGGATTATATTTCGATAAACCCACTGTCCACGCAGTGAAAATTATCAAAATCTGTTACCCGGATTAACGTCAAAAAGTATACTGAGCGTAATGAATGCCGGAAACTATAAAAAGATGTCATGTTTATGATGCTCTCTGGTGACGTTTCCCGCGATTTTCGACATGTTATTGAAATAAACTCAACAAAAGTAGAGTTTGAGACATAAAATAAACACAAAAATGGTTGGTATCGATATCATATCACAATAATTTCACTCGTGAACACCAACACTAGTTATTTTCACTTGTGTCTGCGCCACTCGTAAAAATATCACTTTTGGTGCCCATTCAGTGAAATTATAACATGATCTTACAACGAAACCAACAATTATCCTCTATATAATAAGTACTTATTTTATACATGTAACGTTAACAAACGACAATAGTACAGACTCCTTTGGTCGTATAAATATAAAAAATCTCCGTGATATCAACATTTTTACTTTTTACAGGCAAACAAGTGACATCGATAAAGGTGGATAGAGGTAAAATGGCCTGTAGTAAGCCAGCTTTATCATCCGGAATACAAGATTTCACATTTGATGTATTCAAGTATGTTACAGCACAAAAACCTGTTGACAATGCTTTTATGTCAACAACCAGTATCATGGTTGTCATGACAATGTTGCATGTTGGTGCAAGAAATAATACCGAAAAACAAATGTCGAAAGTTTTGAGACTTGAGAACATGGACAGAGCAACTGTTCTTTCTGAAATTCAGAAATGTGTTTCAGTCCTCAAAGGAGGTACTCAGTCAGTGAAGTTACAAACAGCCAACAAACTGTTTCCCGATGTAAAACAAATTATCTGTGAGGAATATATAAACACTGTGAGTGAAAAGTACATGGCAGAAGTAAAAAACATGGATTATTCAACGAGAGCGGAAGAATCAAGAGCTGAGATGAATATGTGGGTAGAAAAGGAAACACATGGAAAAATAAAAGACTTACTACCAGCAGGGTCTATTAATCCGCTAACAGCAATGGTAGTCGTAAATGCCATCTACTTTAAAGGAAATTGGAATGAACAGTTCAGCCCTGCTAATACAAGGAATGGAGATTTTTCTGCAAGTTCTGACCAGAAAATACAAGTGCAGATGATGGAGAAAGAATTTGAAGAAATCAAATACACAGACGATGAACAGTTTGCCTGCAAAGCGCTTGAAATTCCATACGTTGGTGGAGATCTTGGCATGGTGTTGTTGCTCCCAAATGACATAAATGGATTGATTGATCTTGAAAAGAAAATATCAACTGCCACATTGCAAACACTGATGAGCCGAATGCAAAAGGAAAAGGTTACTGTCAAATTACCAAAATTCAAACTGGAGGCTTCGTATCAAATGAAAGATATACTTAAATCACTTGGCATGGTTGATTTATTTGATGACACATCTGCAGATTTATCTGGAATGGGAAAAGACCTGTTCGTCTCTAATGTGTTCCATAAAGCGTTCGTGGATGTAAATGAAGAGGGGACAGAAGCGGCTGCTGCCACCGGAGCAGTGATGATGGTAAACTGTTACATTCCACCGACTACATTCATCGCAGATCACCCGTTCTTGTTTATGATATGGGATCACCGGTTGGATGTTCCGCTGTTCATCGGCAGACTTACCAAGCCAAACACTTGACTCTATACATAATTAAGTGAACATAATCATTATGTATCGTTAAGTTCATATTACTACTCAATCCTGCATCATAGTATATAGAGATGCTTAATGGCTGCTTTGAAAACATGAAAACATGAACATAATTTGATTATAAAATCAATGAAGTTATATTTATATTCACATTATACACATGTATAAATATATGTGTTCATACTTGTAAAATAGGAAAACATTTACATGAACACATGTATATCTGATATTGTGTTGTGAACACTGTTCAATTATATATTGTCATGCTCTTCTCTTAGTTTGTTTGTAGCCGCCGACGAACATGTATATATATCTTTATTTAAGTCTTATTCATGTACAATATCACAACATTTCTATAAAACCATGACAGATAAAACATTAGTACATGACCATTCAATTCTGAATTGTAAGAGACTATCACAGTGAATATATCAAATTACATTACAGTCATTCAACACATATTTACATTGTAAAAAGCATGAGTCAGTCGCTAATTTACATCCAAAATATAGTTAAAAGGATAGGAAAAATACTGAAACGAAAAAGAGCACTATAGCGCAATAAAAATGTTTTGAGAAATCTGTTATCCTCTCGATCAGATCGAGAAAGAACTAAGTAGCAACTGATTGTTTTTAAATTTTAAATGACAAATCGTTTAAGTTAATTTAAACATTATTTACAAAGATAAAACTCACGACGTTGGAGAATATTAAAGCAGGTTTTGGCACAATTTCTTTGTTTTGTTCATATGCCAAAATAAATTGAATTGAATGGAACTGGTTATTAAATCTCAATAGCAAATACTTAAACTGTTTTATTACTAGTATATCTATTAATTATCAAAACTAATTATGACCTGTTACGTATTGCAATTGATTGATAATAAAAGTGAACACCTCATGTGTTGTGGGATGATGACATGTTTGAGCAGGGTCTATATATATATTACATGTAATATACGGACCCTGGTTTGAGAGAAATAGGAACAACAGTAAAGAAAAATGCAATAGACTTCAAATAGCAAATACTTGTACCATAGCCTTGAAGGTATGGGGGCCGTATCTATACAGCATAGACGTCTCAACTTCAGAGCAAATAGACCACCTCCTTTTTACTGCCTGATTCCTAATACATGAGATCAGGGAATTCAATTCATCTTGAATGTACACTGACCCAACATGAAAACTTTACAGGTTTATAATGGGATTTACTATGCATGAGAAAGAAACACCAATACCTCACAATGCAGGAGGTGAAATTCAATCATTTGTAACTTGGACTGTTAAACTCTATCAGTTTGGGAGTTTATAAAAAAAAAGATCTCCACAGAAGCTTTCAGATATAAAGTCATAAATTCACCTATATATTCAATTCAAAGGGAGGTAGTTTAAAGTGACATTATGCGCATCTTATTGCACATAGTGTATTTTTGGTGACAGTTTTATAAAAGCAAGTTTTGGTTGCTGTGCATTTAAAAAATAATGCTTTAGAAATAAAAAAAAATCGGACTGATAAAATGATAGTTCCTTTCTTCGCAGTGATTTCCCTTGCGTCGTCGTTGTTGTTGTTGGTAGAGATTTCGGCAGTGGAATGGACGCAACTCCTGCATGCAGTTGTTTTTTTCTAAAAAGACTCTCCCAGTCAAAAGAATAGGATAAGAATAAAAGTTATTATTTCGTTCTGGTAGCAGGAAAAGTTTGGTGTTTTCAAGGGTAAAAATTTTTTTTTCCCCCCCCCCCCTCCCTATTTCAGCTGGAATTTTACTTGAAAAAAATGCGCATGCTTCCACTTTGAGAGTTTAAATCTTTGGAGTCTCAACTCTCGCTTTTGCATTTGTTTTTTTATAAACTGTCTGTTTTTAGTATATAAGTTATCTCCCTTTTTATGCATGATAAATGACTTTAACTTTTAGGCCTATTACCGCCTTTGTTGTTTGTCCTATTTTATAGAGTCAGATTGATTTAATATTGTGTTAAATTTGTATAATAAAAGTGTGTACCGGAGTGTATGTTTGTAAATATTATTAAAATGCGATTTGTGTATATGTCATTTCAGTTATTCTGAATCATAAAGGATCATATTTGGCTGTAACTATGAATTATGTTATTTTCATCATATCTTTTTGTGTATCTTTAATTGTTTATTTGTTTATTTATTAAATGACCATATTTAAATATGGCAATTATTTGGTGTTATACTTTCTTTGAGACTGTGTAAAGGTCCAACAAATGTTTGATTTGACCATGTATATATACATATATAATGAATAAATCTGAAATAAATATCGACAATGGGTTTTGTGTTTTACTTACCTGTGTTTAGGTTACAAATGTCAAAAAGACTTCAGCGTGTACAGTATTTTAAAATGTAAAATACAAAATAGATTAAAAATGTAAAAAAAGCTAAAAATATTAGTGTATGAAGACTTCATCATACATGTTAGTGTATGGTTTTATTTGTTGTCTTTAATCTAGATGACATTCGTTTTAGGTGTAAATTGAATATAGTAACTGTGAAATTTGAATTTATTATGCTTTGTCTCTTAAATTACTATAGAATGGTCTTTGCTTGATTTTCTGTGATTTTGTATGCTGTTTTTAATGTGTTTTCAAATATCAAAAAATTTTTTAAAAATCTTTGATTAGTGAAAAGTATTTCACACATATTGTTTTAGTAATTATAAAAAATTCACAGTAATGGAACGCCAAATTTACATATACTCAAATATTTGAAGAGGTCTTTAAACATTTGTAGAGCTTTTCAAATAATTTTAGAGGTCTCAGTTTCAATTAGAGATATCTCCAAATAACTGTAGCGCGCAATAATTGTAATAGAGAGGTCTTTAAATATTTGGAGAGCTCTCTAAGTCAATTTTTGATATCAAAAATTGATTCAAAGCGTGCAATTAACAAACTGTAGACCTCTCCAATTCGATTGAAGATATCAAAATTAAGGTGTAATTCAGCTGTTTTTAAGAGCTCTGCTATTGGATTGAAGAGGTCTCTAATTGATTTTAAGACATCTTTAATTGTTTTATAGCTCGCTACAAATTAATTTATAGAGGTCTTGAATTCAATTAGAGACCTCTCTAAATCAATTTGAGCGCGGTGAAATTCAATTTAAGATATCTTGAATTCGATGTTAATACATGCCAAATCAACATATACTAGAGTATTTGAAGAGGTCTTTAAATATTTGGAGAGCTCTGTTAAATATTTGGAGAGATCTACAAATCAATTAAAGATATCAAAAATTTGCTTGTAGCGCGGTTTAATCCATTGCTTTAGAGACATCTATAATTCAATTGAAGAGGTCTCCAATTGAATTAGATACCTCTATTATTGTTTTACAGCACCCAAGAAATTAATTAATGATATCAAAAAATTGATTTAGAGAGGTATCTAATTTAATTGTACCGCGCTTTAATATTGTTAATCGCATCCATTAACAACCTTGAAAAAGAGAGCTCTCAAATAAAACAATTGAAGCGCGGTTCAATTCAATTATAGACCTCTCAAAAACAATTTTGATATCATTAATTCATTTTTCGCTTGCTGTAAAACAATAAAAGAGGTCTCCAATTCAAATGAAAACATCTTCAATTGAATTATAGATGTCTCCAAATCAATGGATTTAAACCGCGATACAAACAAATTTTTTATATCTTTAATTGATTTATAGACCTCTCCAAATATTTTACAGAGCTCTCCAAATATTTAAAGACCTCTTCAAATGCTTTAGTATTATGTTGATTTGGCATGTATGCAAGATATCTAAAATTGGATTTCATCGCGCTCAGATTGTTTAGAGAGGTCTCTATTTGAATTCCAGACCTCTCTTATTCAATTTGTAGCGAGCTTTAAAACAATTACCGAGGTCTTCAAATCCATTAGAGACCTCTTCGATTCAATTACAGAGCTCTGAAAAACAGCTGAATTACACATTAATTTTTGATATCTTCAATTGAATTGGAGAGGTCTCTTCATTTTTGCGCCTTTAGTCAATTTTATATCAAATTGATAGAGAGCTCTCCAAATATTTAAAGACCTCTTCAAATATTTGAGTATATGTAGATTTGGCGTTCCATACACAGGAATTCATTAAGTGACAGATTTAGACGATTGCAGAATATTATACTTAAACTGAAACCTAGTAAAAGTTACTTATGCCAGAAACAAATTAAAATTCTGGGACAAACGAGTAAAGCCAACAATTGAGAAAGTGAATTCTGTTCAGGATCGGCCAGTGCCAAAAACATTGAATGAGTTCCATTTGTTTCTATCACAGGCGAGTTTTAAGAGGATTCAATGAACGTGCTGCTCCGCTAAGCCGCTTGATGGATGCCGGTCAAGTATTTACTGGGGTGAAGAAAAACAGTGCTTATGGACTTAAAATATGCACTCACTGGGGATGAAGTATTGGCATATCCTCAGGGCAGAGGATTATTTATTGTTGACACTGATGCTTCAAACTATAGCATAGGCGGATGCTTGTCTCAAATGCAGTTGCTTGAGAAAGCAAATATTGTGATCCCGATAATGTAAGTGTATGAGACCTATAATTATGTTGCGTGCTTGAAGCAAGTATAAAGCGCTGGACAAATTGTGTCCATGCTGTATGCACCTGTTCGTAAAGAACAGTACGTGCGTGTCTCGGAACTTGACTTGGGGTAAGTCCTTGTGTTCAACTTTCAGTAATAATCCGTGAAACAAATTTTCAGGCATTATCAATTGACATGACGGTAATATAGATCCCTCGCCTGACCGAACATGCGACGATTAAAAACCTCGGACACGCTTTAGGGTTCAGGCTAATGGCTTGCAATTTTAAATGGGATAGAAGCACTTAAAACGGTTGGTTTTGTTTATCGAAATTATTCCTTATAAACAGGATCCAACCCTGTTGTACTACGTGATTTTAAGAGCGGATTTGAGTGTACAATGCCGAGGATCTCGAAAAGGAAAATATAAATACATATTAAAAAAAAATATAAAAAAAAAAAAAAAGTGGACAGCCTTTTTTATCTCCTAATGTTTTTTTTGGGGGGTTTTTTTGGGGTTTTTTTCCCCAGGAAAATATCTCGATTGTAATATGACTTTTGCGCCGAGTCAGTATTTACATGTCAGGTTTGTTCTAATGTGAATTGGCAAGGGACATTTATAATCCGGATAGAAATGTCAGAGGACAAACAATTATTGCCTATTATAAACGAAACATTCAAGTTTTAAATCGTGGTACATGATGTACCATGAAATCCGACCATCAAGCAGGGCGGTATTGATGATACGTAACAAACATATCTCGCCGTGACTTCCGAATAAAGGCAACAGTCACACGATGCGTGTCTTTCTGGACACTTGACTTGGGTCCAGAGAAAGTCATTGAGTTATGCAAGGATTTCAGTAAAAATGATCCGTGAACATACATTCGAATTAGGGCATTTTCATTATTTTGTTAACTCGTAACAATTGCCCTCTGCCTATCTATTTTATGGTTAAAGCCTGAATCGTTGTATTTTTGAATGGTCAAGTTTTGCCTATAGAAATACCAGATCGGTAAATTGTTAGTATATGCTTACGACATTTGACCCAAAGTTTCATGCCAAATCCATGTATTTCGGGTCTGTTTTGCACTTTTTACCGTTGAATCCTCTGCATTCAACTTTCAGAAGTAAGCATTCCGTAAGAGTATTCGATTCTTCTGAAGTTGCCATTAACCATGTAAAATACACGAATCTATTATACTGACTTAGGTTTTGTTTACTAAATCAGCCATTTTTCGTCGGAGCCTTGTCGTTACGTTAGTCAATTAATTGGAGCCAGTGCGTTTTGCTGGTACAGCGTGGTTCTGAAACCAATGGATTACCAAGTGACAATAATTCAACTTTGCAACTTGTGTAGGTTACAGTATAAAATATGTTGATGGATGCAGCATCTCTAACGTCATGTAAGTTAAGTCGTAATTTGGATCTATACGTTTGCAATACATTGGAGGCAAAGTTGAGAACATTCAACAGCTAGTGATTTTACGTTCGTTAATTTGGATATAGAAGTGTGAATTCAGAAAATGGATTTTTTTTTCAGATTTTATATTAACAAAAGCAGAAGTGTTGCTCAGATTTCAGTTAGGTTGAAATTTGTTTTAATGTTAAATTTTGAATACATGTCAATATATTTCTTCATTTAAATAAAATAAATGGCACCAGGTCGTGTGCGCGTGTGGAAGCGTGTGGGAGTGTATTGCTATATATGTGAGTACGTGTGTGTGTCAATAATCAAACTTTAGAGCAGGTATGTGTTTTGGCAATAGTGAATCTTAGGACTTGGGATAGTGTGTATTTAGGACTATTCTAGTAATTCCAAGAAGATATTCTATTTTGAATGCACTTAAGCTTTTAACTCTTATACTTATAAGATATAAAATGTTTCACACATTGCAAATTTACATTTCATAGTCGTATTAATGAATGCCTTATGGAAGTAGTCGTATATTTCGTATGTATACTTTATTCTGCATCTTGATTTCAGAAATAAGTAATATTCGTATTGTTTTTCTTATATTAATTTTTGTGATAAGTGTATTTGCTGACTTTGGATTGTGCTTCTTTTAGGCATTGGTCATCAACATGTTTAATCTGGACCATTAAGCCTAGGGTAGTGTTATAGTTTTATTAAGGTTTTAAAAGGTCTTCCTGCTTTCTGCAGACGGTCAAGTAACAGATAGTGCTTGTCAGTGGTTAGCCCAATAAATCTGGTCTGGTTAGCCATAGGACTAGCAGTATTGTTTATATAGTTAGCTACCACATATATAAGGGTTAGCTTTCAGACATGACAGGTATATTGCTATAATTTATGGGTAAGCATACTATATAAGGGGGTAAGCTTTCCAGAGCTAACAGTATAATTTAAATGTCAGTTTGCCATATTTTGGAATTAGAATTCAGGTTTTGTGAGAAAGAATGAAATGGGATGTACCTACTATTTGGCTTTTGTGTTTATCTGGTTAAGATCTGAGCAATGTAGTTACTTATACAGGAAGACAGCAAATAAGGGAGAGAGAACATCAACTCTGGATTTAAAATTATGTGTTCTTCCATTACGTAGAGAAAATAGGCAATTGTTGTTGGTTACAAAATGGAGCTAGAGTGTTCTTAAAACTACAACAGTATACTAAATATTTAAAAAAAATATTCTGTTAGGTTTCAAATTATGTCAATAAGGCCTATGTTTTGGAACAGATGTGGTGTGTTGAATGTTGTCTGCTTTTCTTCTCTTGCTTCTAGCTTCTGCCACTTGTTGAATTGTGGAAAAGGGAGACAAGTGCATTAGTCTCCTATGCCAGTTGGACAGTCAATTTATGTCTCTCTCAAGTATGGAAAAACATGAAAATGAAGTATGTTGTGACTGGGCTGAACTACAAGGGATATACAGTATGGCTGGTAGAGATGCAGCCAAATATAGTATGGTTAATACAGTATTTGGGGTCATATAAACTGGTAAGCCAATTGGCCTTTGTCAATGACCTGTTGTCAATGAACAGATCCCTAGCTACAGTTCAACAGGCAATTAATGTCATAGGTGATTAGAGCCAATTCTCAACATTTTAGTCAGAATTTGTTGCGAGGGTATTCCGAGAATGTGCAAGAACCGTAACTCTTACTTTTGGCTCAAACTCTGAAGCAAATGAATTGAAAATACATTACAAGTAGTGGGCTGTGAAAGAATAATTCAGTTGCTTTGCTTTGTCATAACTATGTGTGTTTGTCTGTTTTAATTCTCCTTGACATTGCTCAAATTCTTAAATCTTTCACACACATGAAAAATCCTTTTTGGTGGGGTTTAGCAATATCAAACATGGCACTTGTTGCACACTGTCCTTGTGCTCTAACAATATACTCCTGTGGTTGGACCACTTGATGTCATGAATTTTATTGCCTGGGCAGTTTATTATATTTAGTGTACTGAGAGAGGGTAGAATAACACAACATTTATCACAAGTATATTTTATTGTGACTTCAGTAACATATAATCATAACATAATCATATCAATATTAATATCAACGATAGCATATATCTAAAATATACTGAAACACTACATGTATATTTAACAATTGGCAGAAAGGTATTCTATTAATTACCAAGCATGTATAAAATTCAAATCCATCTAAGTCATACAACATTGGCTAAATGTTTTTTAACAAATACATGTCATGTATAAGTGAAATAGATTACCTAGTTTAACTATTTCTAGATCATGTGAAATAAATTTTCTAGTTTAACTTATTTTATTTTTTGATCACTTGAAATATATTTTCTAGTTTAACCTTTTATATATAATGTAAAACAAATTTTCTAGTTTAATTTTTTCTAGATCATGTGAATTTAACTGTTTCTTGATCATGAGTCCCCGGTTACAGAGCAAAATGATTTTGAAGGTATATAAAACTAGTTTCTACCTCTGTTTTAGATGAAGAAGAATTTTGTACATACCAGGTAATTCCTATCAGTGTCTTTACAGAGAAAGCATTACATGTATTGCTGTTTTCTTCCCTAATTCTGAACACATCTACATGTTGTATATATATAAATGTGGACCAGATACTTTAATATATATACATATACATACAACCCTCAACAGCGTTACATATCTAATATACCGCATACTTTGTACTAAAAGCATATTGGTGACATAATTTGATTATGAAAGTACCTGTTTTCTTACATATTTACAGGTCTGCAACTATTTCTGGATCTTATTTACATGTATGTTGCATTTCATATTTTTGAAAAATGAGCCATACCTCTATGAGTAACCTTTTCCTCAAAAATTATTTTACTAAATGACCTTTTTAGTAGTATCTAAAAAAACTCCAAATAAACCTAGCAGAGTGAATCAATAGCTTTCTGGTAAAGCTCCCAACCCCTATATTTTAATGCCAAACATTTTTATCATGGTAACATTTAGGAACTTAATTACATAGACTAGTTAAATTTTCAAATCTGAATTCAAACTTTGTAGATTCTAATGCCATATAGAGTTTTAAGTCAAGAAAATATGCCCCAAGTTGATACCTCAAACTTCTATGTAAAGTAAGAAATAAAATATAAAAACAATTCATAACATTAAAAACTGTTATTAAAACATGTTTAAAAACAAAATAATAAAGTGATAAAAGTACCCTTGAAGCTTGCCATTGCTCCATTATAAAAGCAGACAGGATTGAGCCGCTCTATGTATAGCAGTGTAAAAGTTTAAACAAGATATATGGGTTTCAGTGCAAAAATAACAAAATTCTTCAATAAAGACAGGCTAAACTGTTAGGCAGTTAGCCATTTATTTGGTTCCAAATTGGAGGTAGACATAAATGGTAATGTTTACAACTTTCATATAACTGTATATACACCAGACTCACTAGATCTCAGTTGATAAAAAACACTCCAGATATGTTTAAAAATCACCTTTTTCACTGCCATGTTGTCTTAGCCTTGTATGACATTACTAACAAAGCCCTCTCAATATCAATGTACCAACTGTTTAAAGGGTGCTCAATAAAATCTGCTGACTAAGAAGTGAACAGTGCAGATCATGATCAGACTGAATGGATGTGCACGCTTATTCTCTAGGTCACATAGGCAGCAAGGTAATAACCAAAAATCTTAAATGTTGACTGATAAAGCATACCTATTCTTTGTTGAAAGCGTAGCAAATGTTTAGTGACAACCTATCATCAACTATTTATTACTCGGACAATAAAGTTTAACTTAGAGCTTCTGTCTGCACATTGTGTTTTGGAATAACTTCAAGAGGTAAAATACTCAAAAAGTGTGGCATTTATCATTAATAACTATGTTCTGAGTATTCAAAACTGGCCAGAAAAAATATATTGCAGAAAACAAAAGAATCAAAGAAAATAATTAAAATAATGATAAAACAAATAAAAACATTTAATGTTCCAAACATATACTTAGAAACTTACATTCAAACATAGAAACAATTTTGTCAGTAAAAATCTCTCACTGTAGTTTTAAGTATAAGTTAGTGTTTATTAAGTCAAGTTAAGAAACCCTAAGGGAGCGAGCGGTAGCGAGCGACCAGGGTTTCTTAATTGTTAAAATTTGACTCAATAAACTCTTAAAAAGGAAGTTCATTTGAAAATCTGAGCGATTCAATTGGTAGGCAAATGGGGCAAACACTAAAGATCCCTAGATCCAATACTTAAGCAAGGAATATATCTGGACCTATTATAAAAGAAGTTATTTTCTGTGGCCTGTCTCAGATTTCATACAGCAAGTTTACTTGTAGTATACTCTGCTTCAATTTGACCAATCAGAGGTAACAAAACTTAAAACTGTCCAATCACTGGTAGGAAACTGACCTATCACTTATCAAAACCGACCAATTCAAAGCAACAGTAACTAAGTATAAGCTGCTGCAACAGCTGTATGACAGAAATATGGTTGGAACAAGTATAAGACTCATACAATCGTGTACAACAAAACAGATAGCTGAGCTAAACTGAACTGACATAAACTTTAAAAAGAGGGCCATGATGGCCCTATATCGCTAACCTGACTACCTTGGTTTTTCCTAAGCCTATTCAAAACCAAGGACCCCCGGGCGGGGTCAATTTGACCCAGGGGTCATGATTTGAACAATCTTGCTAGAGGTCCACTAGCAAATGCACAGCCAAATATCAAGCTCTAGGCATTCTGGTTTCAGAGAAGAAAATTTTTAAAGTTTTTCCCATATAAGCCTATGTAAAACTAAGTGACCCCAATGCGGAGTCCTTTTGACCCAGGGCTCTATTTGAACTTCTTGGTAGAGGTCCACTAGACAATGCTACAGCAATATCTAAGCTCTAGGCCTTGTGGTTTCAGAGAAGAAGATTTTTAAAGTTTTCCCTATAAGCCTATTTAAAACTAAGTGACCCCCGTGCGGGGTCAATTTTGATTCGGGGGTAATAATTTGAACAATCTTGGTAGAGGTCCACTAGACAATGCTACATACCAATATCTAAGCTCTAGGCCTTGTGGTTGTAGAGAAGAAGATTTTTGAAGTTTTTCCTATATAAAACCTATGCAAAACTAAGTGACCATCCATGTGGGGTCAATTTTGACCCCGGGGTCATAATTTGAACACTCTTGGTAGAGGTCAACTAGACAATGCTACATGCCAAATATCTAAGCTCAAGGCCTTGTCGTTTTAAAGAAGAAGATTTTTAAGGTTTTTTCTATATAAAGCCTATGCAAAACTAAGTGACCACCCGTGCGGGGTCAATTTTGACCCAGGGGTCATAATTTGAACAATCTTGGTAGAGGTCCACTAGACAATGCTACATGCCAAATATCTAAGCTCTAGGCCTTGTGGTTTCAGAGAAGAAGATTTTTCAGTTTTTCTATTTGTTGCCATAGCAACCAGAGTTCTGCAGGGAATGAAATTCTTTGAACACTCTGATAGAGCTTCATGCAAGGAACTACCTGCAAAAGTTTCACCAGGCCCAGGGTTTCGAGAAGATGTTTAAAGAAAAGGGGGCCCCCCACGGAGCTTGCCGACGGACGGAATGTGTCCTAACCCCTGGCTCCGTGGCTAAAAATTAAAACAGAAGCAAGACAGAGAAGATGATTACTTCAATGTAGTTTTAAAATAAGGCAGATTTTGCCACAATGCAGCTTACCAGTTCACTACCAACATGAAAATGATGCAATAAAAGTAGATATACTTTTTCTTAGAAGATGAAGATGAAGTAAAACATGAGTAACATTTATTTTCACTGCAAATACTTCAAAATGAACACAGTTGTTAGGTATATATGACATAAATAGTCTATTGCTCCATTAAAACAATTAACAGAACATAGCATGTAAATAGCTACTGACTTTATTAGCACTAAGGTGAACAACAGTTTATAAAACAATTAGATCTACTCAGCCATACCACATATTTCAACCCACTGCTAACAAAGTATGTTACAAAAGAAAGACACGTTTCATCATTTCTTACCAACAAACTAAGAGTATCATATTATCAAAGAAAAATCATCCACACGTACTGACAGAACCTTTGACCTGACACTAGAATCTGATACGTATTACATGTGTTGTCTGATACATTTTGGCCCAAGATTACAGAACATTACTTGTAGGTAAGATTCTGACTGTCTTTTTTGCTAGAAACTTGGTCTTAAAACAATGCAGGTTTTCTGTTGGCTATAAGTTCAGCTTCCAAATGAAACTGACTTTCTATTGGCTAACAGCTCAACTGGTTTTCAATTGGCTAAAAGCTCAGCTTCAAAATCAAATGAGGCTTTCTATTGTCTAACAGCTTCATAATAACTAAGTGTGTTATATATGCTAAAGACCCACTTCAAAATAAAGCAGGCCTTTAATTAGCTAGAAGTTCAGCTTTAAAATAAAGAAATTAGACACCTAATATAAGAAATTGGTCTGATAGACAAATTAAACAACACTAAGTGTCCTAAAACTGTGACTGACATATGCATAAAGTCTATACTGTTTCACAAAATCACATTGCACTAAAGTTAAGTACATTGCCAGTGTATAAACATGAATAAAGATACCATTCTCGATAACTGACTATTATTGCCAATTCTTAAGCATATTGCGATTTTTTGTGACTACAATTTTTATGTTCATTGTATGCAAATTATAAGTTACAAAAAGTCAGTGTAATACATGACTGTTGGGTACTGGCTGGGTATGAACATAAACATAAATGTTTATTAAATACTATTATTGAATGTTGCATAGCTTAGCATGTTTGATTGTACAGCCTAAAAGAACTTTATTGGGACTCAAAGTTACATGCACTGAAATTAAAAAGGAATCCTAATTACTTCATCCGCAGTTTACGTGTGCACATATGAGTGTGTGTTGTTGTTTTTTTCTTCTTTTTATTTTGGGGTGGGGTGGGGGGGGGGGGGTAATTACGTTTTGGGACTTAATGACATGAGGTTAAAGAGGGAAGAAGTTTAATGAATGAGAAACACAGATATTAGGATGGTATGACATGTAAGATACAGGGACATGAGAAAGAAGTTAAGTGTACACAGAAACATAAAAGGAGCAAGGTTTATACAGCACACAGACAAGAAACTAGGTGTATAGGACACTGGGGCATGGTGAAAGAGCAGCCATGGTGAAGGAGCTAGGTGTTAAGGAGTTAGATGTAAAGGGCAGGTATGAAGAATCAAGGAAATGGGTGATGTTAGATACAGAGTAAAATGATAAGATGGTATATGGGTAATGATATTTGAATATATATTTTCCTAAACAAGGTCATTATTGTCCTGGATCCCTAATCTTAGTACAATGCCCATTATTTGACCTGATGACCTAGTTTTTGGCCCTACAAGACTCAGTTTCAAACCTGACCTAGAGTTTATCATGACAAAGATTCTACCAACTTTCTGGATGATTAGGTGCACAATGTGGCTTCAAGAGGGTTCACAAGGTTTTTCATTTATTTGACCTGGTGTCCTAGTCCTCAACCCAGTGTAACCCAGTTTAGAACCTAACCTAGAGTTTATCAAGACAAACATTCTGATTGATTTTCAAGCTCCTTGGTATAAAATTTGGATTTTACAGTATTCAAAAAGTTTTTCTATCATTTGACATGATTTTTTAACCAATGTGATGACCTAGTTTATCAAAACATACATTCTGACTAATCTTCAAGATGTTTGGATATAAAATGTGGATTCTACAGTATTAACAAGGGTTTTCTATGATTTAACGGGATAACCTACTTTTTAACCTCAGGCGACTAAATTTGAATTTGACGTAGAGATCACCAGGACAAAAACATTCTGACTAACTTTCATGCAGGTTATGTGGCCTAAAGAGTGTTAACAAGGATAAGTGTGGACAGATGACGGACATCAGGCAATCACAACAGCTCACCTTGAGCACATGCTCAGGTGAGCTAAAAACTGAAGACCCCTGGTTTTGGCATCTCAGGAAGTGTATGTGCATTGATTTAAACATTTAATACATTTCCCAGAGTCTGGTTTCAAATATCATCCAAGCATAATTTCATCTAACTGTACACCACAATCAAGGCATGTATACAGCAGCAAAAGTGTTCAGATACACTGTTCATACCTATATATGTATATCATGTATTTAATACAGCATACATACTAGTACACAATTTCAACACAATATTGTGTATCAATGCTAGCACTAACTTTTAAACATAATACCATTGTCTTCACAGCAGCTGTATTAAATGTTTTAAATACAGATATAACTTTGTTGTTTGTAAAAAAACCTGTGGTAAATTTTGTGTAAATCTGAAATCACCATTTCTTGTACATCCATGAGATTTAAGAAAATCTGCTTCATCCATTTTAAAATGTATTACATCATAGTTCTATTCAAATTAACTTTTTCTATGTACTCGTACATTGTATATTAAACTGACATTCTGGCCTACAGAACAAGGCTCTAACTATGTGTAACATGACTTCCTAAGTGACTGGCCTGTACATACTTCCTGTATAGTGTCATATTTGTTGACTGACATGTTTACTAACATGGTTTAATGAATACAGTCACATATTATTGGTGTTTGGACTTTGTAATATTTGTACCTTGAATATCTCTGCCAAACACCCCAAACCACCCATTTACCCCCATTTGAACATGCACATGAAGAAAATAGTACACTGCTAACAGTCAACACAGCAATCACAACAATATTAACTATAATATATAAGTCATACAGTCTCACTATTGATTAAAAAGGCAGTATCCATAGCAACCAGTTAGTATAGCAGCAACTAAACTGTTCTACAACAACAACACTTGAAGCTCTTGTAAGCAGCTACCAAGTTTCAAAAGAATCTGATCAAATTCTAGTCAAGTAATTCAGAATTCTACATCATGTCACTATAAAACATCCAATCAAGTTACTCTAATCTGTCATGTGACTCCTTGGGATCCAATAAAAGTCTTCATGTATATCCTATGGTTCTACATGGTAACCAATCAGAATCACTCAGCTGTCATGTGACATGTCCAGCAGTACACAACAGCTGCAAAGTTCAATCTTGTTCACTACATATATAATGTCAAATTGAACATGTTGGTTTATCACTGGCCTTTATGACGCAGCACATGGCTTCCAGTCAATGTTATTTATTTTTAAAAAAAAAGTGTTCCATGCCTTACATGATTCTGAAAATAGAAGAAGAAATGAACATAAACCTTTAATTATATATTACAGTGGATGAGGACTAGTGCTTCTAAAATTTATTTCCACTCTAATAATTAATATTTCATGGTATCTCAAAGCTATGATGCAGACTTCAGAAATCCAGTTGTTGGGTCAGCAATGTCAATTGGTTGCATAAACTTCAGTCTCCCAAGCAGTTTGGTATAACTCATTTTGTTCCTTTTTGTTACTTCTTAGTGAAACAAATGTTTGAAGCTTTGTTCATTTAGTGTTACATGGTTTTATTTACTGTTACATTGTTTCATTTACTGCTGTTTCGTTCCTATCCTTGCACAGATAAATAACAAATATTTAACTTGAGAGGAGGTCTTGAGGATAAAGTAGTCCCATGGAGGGCCATTCGCACTGATGAACAATGCCTACCATTACATCTTGTTGTTAAGACGTAACCAGTTTACAGAAATATACCAGCTTGACCTACCGTGTCAAGGAATATCGTCATCTTCCTCCCAAGGTGGCGCTGTTGGAATCATCTGTTGTAAGCATAACTTATCCGTGAGAAACACTTGGTCAGAAACATTCTCAAAGAATGGGAAAGGGCATGAGTTATCACTGACTGTGGATGGGAGCGGGTGATATGAAGTGCGTGGAGATTGCAGCTTGTTCACCGCCACAGTCCCTATCACAATGTCTAATGGAAGTTTCACTTTCCGAGCTATTCCTGCAGGTTTTATACTTAACTGAAATACATAGAAAATTTACTTTGATATTGAAATTTAAAGACAGCAGAAACATATCGAAACAAATTTTAATGCTCCTTTAAATGACATAAATTCAACTGCTATACTTGACTGAGTCATTGTATAAATCCCCAAGAAAACATGATGTTCTTTTTCATCTTTTGATGCACTTACACATTCTTGTGTCTCATGACAATTGCTTCTTTCTGCCTTGGTGTACTTTCTGACTGCCTCAAAGCACTCTTTAACATTTTTTGTACCTAAATACCTATACCAAACATTTTACATGTAACTAATTAAATTTGTTATAAATTATCCACTAACAATGTAAAAATATGTGAAATATATCATTCATTTATTGTGAGGTTATATCACCAGGCAACCAATAATCTCTTTCCAAATTTATACAGATAAATGAAAAAATAACAGTTTTCATGTTAATACATCTTGAGTTTATGGTATAAAATATTTGTATAATTGGAAGTTTTATTTCAGCAAATAAAACAACAACAACATCTTCTCAAGGTCTAAGGCCAAAATTGCTGTTAAGGTCAAAGACCTTGAATAGACCAGGCTGAAAATGTTCTCTGTGAATATTTGTGACAAGTTGTTCTTAACTCCTTTAAAAAAGTTCATTTGATGTTGAGCTAACATGGTACACAGCTGTGACCTTTGATCCTTTAGTATGGCTGAAACATGCACCCAGCACATTGTACTGAGAGGACATGTAAGGACATTGTAATAGCAGTCACATGACTTTAGTCCTCAATATGATCTTCATTTTGAACCACCTTGGCTGGAATATATTTGTTATAAAGTTATTTCAAAATCACTTCAGCAGTTTTATAGATACAGAGACTGGACATGACATGTAGTCCCAATTGACCTTTCATCTCTTTGATATAATATGTGAAGAATTTTTGCTGAATGTAGTAAAGGTATTAAGTACTTCTTTCTACTTACACATCAGTTAGGTTTTGTGGTGATGTGATAGAGTGCATGCTTAGCATACTAAAAGTCCCAAGTTTGAATCCTGCTACCCGTTCATAAGACGTAAATATTTTAAAATCAACCGACAAAGGATTTTCAATAGTAATCTTTCGAGAGGCAGGAGATGTAAGATTCCCTTTTACACATTTTATAACCATAAAAGTTGCATGAGCCATTGGGTACTGAAACGTCATTGAATAGGAACAAAGTTTTGCAATGCCAGTGTTACTTTGACCTTCAAGTTTGTCTCAAAATTCTGATCAAAGGTCACAGAGAAACAGCCTCAGTATAAAATGATCCTCAAGGAGCATCAGCAGCTTTTGTATGACAGGGACACTTTACACAACCTTTGTGTTTGATTCAAACAGGATGCAGCAAAATTTTATGCCAACTTACTTCTATATAATATTGTATATCTATGATTTTACATCCTCGCAAGTGAGAGGGCGCCACTGTTGGTATACTCAATAACTCTCTCTGCCATGTCTGTTTACCTCGTGGGGCAACGCTCCCTTTGTGTATAGTTACAAGTGTAGAAGACTCTGAAAATCTCCCTCGAAAAGAGTAGTATGTAACATTCTGAAAAAGAAATAATTTTAGTAATTCTGAGAGTCAATTAAAACCTGTAACTAACATTTCACTGTAAGTGTTCTTCCATACTCTTCTTTGGAAAATAGAAAGATCAACAAGAGCACAGCAACAGGAGTCTTTCTATTTTTTTTTAAAACACGTACGGATTAGCTAATATACTCAGCCTGAAGCTATACATATGTGTTATCCAATGAATATTATGTATTTCTACTATTTTACTGATCATGTTAAGAAAAGGGCAGAAAAACAGCCATCTCATTGGATGACAAATAAAGCTGCCCACAAAAACAATTTTAAACTGAGCTTAATTATTAGGTTTATGAATTTTTTGTGTTATGTAAACTATGTACTATGTATGTACGTTACACAAAGATTCTGTCTCAGTTTTGTGAAAAATTGCCTTACATGGCAACTAACACTGCCAACTGCAGGCAGTAATACAAACAAACTGCTGTAATAATATCTGACACAATGGCTATCAAACAATAATTTAGGCATTGATTTTCTGTCGACATGTTTGACCAGTGGTCAGTGATACATACCCAGGAGAATTATATACAGTTTGATGACAAGATTAGAATTGTCAGCTGTTAGAAAAGATAATGAGAAATCCATTCTATAGTCATACCCTGCTATAGAGTTCTCCACGTGGAATAATATATTCCCTCGTCATTCCCATATATACAGAAATATATTTCTTGAAAATAATCATAAATTATATACTCAAAAGTACATTCCTTGTGTACTGATTAAAATCAAACAATTTCTTCAGTATGTAAAAGTATTCACACAACTGCAGTGCATTCTTCTGTGGCCTCGATGTCACATTATCCTAAATGTAATGTAAGCCTCAGTGTCACATTATCCTAAATGTAATGTAAGCCTCAATGTCACATTATCCTAAATGTAATGTAAGCCTCAGTGTCACATTATCCTAAATGTCATGTAAGCCTCAGTGTCACATTATCCTAACTGTAATGTAAGCCTCAGTGTCACATTATCCTAAATGTAATGTTAGCCTCAGTGTCACATTATCCTAAATGTATTGTAAGCCTCAGTGTCACATTATCCTAAATGTAATGTAAGCCTCAGTGTCACATTATCCTAAATGTAATGTAAGCCTCAGTGTCACATTATCCTAAATGTAATGTTAGCCTCAGTGTCACATTATCCTAAATGTAATGTAAGCCTCAGTGTCACATTATCCTAAATGTAATGTAGGCATCAATGTCACATTTTCCTAAATGTAATGTAGGAGGCCTCAATGTCACATGATATTGTATATTTAAGGTAGTGGATGTGTAATGAGAACTTCCTGTTTAAGGATCATTTGGAATACTTTGGATTTTATAGCAGTACCTATTTTGTACTGTGGCGCAGTGGTTAGAGCGTCTGCTTTGAGATCAAGAGGTCCTGAGTTTAATCCCGAAGGAGCCAAAACCTTTTTTCGTTATTTTTTTCTTTTTAGTTATCAAACTGAATAACATGAACAATTAAGCCATTTTACAAGATTTGAAAACTGTATCTTAATTTTCCTTGATTTTATCAAGCTGTACACTTACTTGAAAATACAAAAATTGACCGTGCTCATTTTTAAAAGTTGATTATCTCAAAAAGTAGATGGTAAAACTTTTAATTTTTTCTTATATTTCAATTCATATACTACTTATAAAAGTTTTATAATCATAGTGATGGCCCTACTCCGAATCTTTTGCTAAAGTCGTGTTATGTACATGTGTGATATGTCTCGTGGCAAAATTAGGAAAATTGTATACCCTAGTTTTTGGCATTTTGCATACTTTTTGTTACACTGCTAAGCTTGTAGAATTATAATTCATGTTTTGTAATTCTACATTGCTTGCAGTACTTATTGAACCTGGAACAATTTTTAAATGTAAATAGATACTTGCAAACATACCTATTTTAACTTTTATGGTACTTTTTAATATGGTCAGTATTTCTAAAGTGGGGTAGGGCAACAAAAACGGAATTATTTTTAATTAAACGGTGAAATGTCTTTAAATTTTGCACACTAGTCTGTTAACAGATGTAGAACATATAAATGCTAAGTTTAATGTGTTTTGGAATAGTGTCCATTAGACCCCCACTACCTTAAGTAATTTAAGGTGTGAAGAATATCACGAATCAACAACTTGTGCATAGATAAAACTATTCTGAAATCATTTTACTCATTCGTTTACTGTACAGACTGTACAAATACTCAGCTGAAAGTTCTAGAAGTCAGTGGTCCATTTTTGATTCTTGATCGAAAAGAAGAAAATGTGACACTAGAGATTGGCATAAAGACAGTAATCTGGGAAGGTAAACTGTCCCATGAACCGCAAGGTGGTCTTTTGCTTTATGGGAATGTTTTGTATTACAATTTCGCTTGAAGTTACAGAGCTGTCACATGGACAACAGTATTGAAGCAAGTTAAAAGTTTAATAAGTGATGCAAAAATTTAAACTTATTACAGTTTCGTTTGGTTTGAAAAATTATTTTACCACAGCATAACATCGATAAGAAATTCAACTCCAACTTGTAACTTATCTTTTACAGAAATTACTAGATAAAGTATCCAGCTATCAAAGAGTAACAAAATAAGGTAGAAAACTCTGTCAGCCATATCTTAAAACACTGGAGACAACTCTTGAGAAAGCTGATTTCTGAACATATCCCTCCTAGACCCAAGACATTTCTGCACAATAACTTACTGCATTCTTTGCAAAACAACAAAGAAATTCTGGTATTTAATCTGCTTTTAACTATCAGTGTGTTTTTTTACATGTTTCAGTTTAAAGCCAAGACCTTAAAATATTACTGGTACATCACAACAAATCAATCTTGGGTACAATACAGATACACCATCTAAAATTGGCAAACATAACTAACTAGTAAATGTAAAAACAAATTCACTGAATTTAGAAAACATGTCTGACATCGGCCTTCATGGTTTCTCATTATGAAACTATAGTATGCGATATTCTCATAGCCTGTAGAATGATGTGCACGAGAGTATTCCAAATGTTGGGTAACCAATTGTCAGCGTGTTTTCTATAATTTTTATGTCATTCTTTCAATACATGTACTTCTCAAGCCCCATGATGACTATATGGATGTAGCACTAAATATATTACCAAGAAAGAAGTCTTACCAACAAAACTGGTGTTACTTGTACAAAACCAGTCCTACTGTTGTTTTTTAAATCAAAAGTACATGTCATAAATACAGCACAGTATTTTTTCCAAGGATTCCAAATCAACAATACGAAAGAAAGCATATGGTAATATGTCAATATTATTTAAGTATAATTATTGTCTGACGTCTTGAAGCCTCATGCCCAACCTGTGAGATAAGACACTAAGCCCGCTGATCTGGAAATGTTCGACATAGAACTCTGTTTACAGGCAAGTCTCAAATGCTCTCCATATAAAGCCCATTAACACGGGAAACTGCTGCTCATTCTCTTAGAATTTCAACACAACCATGTCCTTAACTCGCCACACTTTACAAAACAAGATCACACTTTCACCACTACAATGGCAAATATGTAGGACAGTCCCTGTTTCCAGGACCATAAATCTCACAGTATTTTATGCTACAATACTATGTTCAGTCCATTAGTTTGAACATTTAAGGAAGAAAAAGTCTCAAGTTTGTACTTTGGATGTCACTATGGTAGACCAATTATACCTACCAACACCTGATGCTTTGTTCATTGCCCTAAACAAATGTAAACAAGTGACCAGATGATTAAGTTTTTTCACTGAAAAGATCCTGGATTCCTGAATGTTGATAGGTCTAATTATATACACAATACAGACTAAAGGAGCTGAAGAATTGAGATCTGCAGCTTGAGCAGGAACTTTCCTGGAAAATGTTATCCCTGACAACTGGAAGCATCTGATGTTTTTCAGATGTCAAAGCTCACTGACGTAGAAACTGACAGTGACTGTAATTACCTCAGCGATCTGAATTTTAGCAAAGCACTCACGGTGCATTTAAAACTGCTTCATTTTACTACAGAATGTGTCTCCTTTGAATTGCAATTTTAGCGTCCAATTACCATGCAAGCCCAGGAGGCAATTTTTCAATACCATCAACATAAATAGAAGTTGGGTTTTCACTTCTGGAAACAAACTGACTTTCACTGACTGCTACTTCAGGCGAGTATTGAACCCTGCTGGCAACAAGGATAAATAGCAAGTTCCCATAAAAACACAGAGCAAGAATTGAAAAATTCAGTTTCCAAAAATACGACTATTGCCAACAAAATCTGTGTAGCATGGAAAGTGTAAGAATGGGTTAGTCTGGGTACATTATATCACAGTGTGAAGAAGCGGAGGTGGAGCAACATTTAACAATCCTGCAAGGAGAACCAATCGTGTGCCATTCAGTTTTTGACAGATGAAAACAGCGACAAGATCTTTGGGAATTTCAAAACATCTAAATGAAGGAGACAACATAAATAATAAATCAATATAAAAGTACATAGATCTATAAGACTCAAAAGAAGCCCCGGGCAACTTCATGCACATAGTCATTTTCTAAAATTGACTTGTGTGGGTTTGATTTGTTCATTACATATGTCAAGGGAATCCAGATAAAGGACTCTGATGTGCATGAAACTTTGAAACTCGATCAAACCCTTTGGATAATCTCAAAACCCTCACTGTCTGAAAATAACTACAAAAATTGTGACAGCGCAAGTTATAATTAGAAACGTGTCTCTTGTGCCAGAGTTCGATGCCAAAGCTTGTTTTTTATTCTACGTTCCAAAATATATGGTATATTTGAGCTAATTGTGGTATGTAGTATTTTATGCCATGTACGTACTGAAATAGTTTTTATATTTCCCAATAGCACAGAATGCACAGTAAGCATGGTAATATGTGAAGCCAAAACAGGAAAGTTTATAGCTCAGGTCAGGTCTGTGCGTGTGTTCCAGTGTATTTCTCATACAAGCTGCTCTTAATAGCTTCTAGACACACAAACCTAGCATGCAAATTACTCAAAGGTTAATAAACCTCTCTTTGGCAATGTATCCAACTTGTCTTTCCACTCATTAAATACAAGCATGGTGTTACAGTTAAAGTGTCTTGTAAAACAGTGTGACCTCTCGTTTACTGGAAAGTCACTGGTCTGAGTTGTGGACCAACCAAGTAATACATTGTCAATCTCTGTAACATGGCAATATATCCAACTTGTCTTCCCGCTACTTTGTGAACAGTTCAACTATAGGTTTATAAAAAACTGTGAGCTCTTGTCACAAGAAAGGTTCAGATCTGACCCCCTACTAAGGGTAGCCTGGCTGGAAAAATAGACAAGCTGTACTTAGACATTCAACTATTATCAATCATGTTTTGCTAAGTATCTGCCTTTGACACATTTCTGGTTCAAATGATGGAACAGACTACAGCACAACAATGTTAGAAGGCTTTAAAGCTCAGAACAAGGAAAGGATAATATACTTTAAGTACTTTCTTCTCACTATTTTACTTTTTTGTTAGTTTGTACTATATATACACACCTTTTGGCATGTGTGAAATGGAAATTCCACTTTGTTACAAGCTTTCATTCAGGAATTTCTACATTCTATTTTTTCAACATTAACATGTGTTTATTTCACATTGGTTCATTGTCAAAACCATGTTATGCCATACTTCCATGAAAACAAAAGAAATAGCTTTTTTCATGTGCCAGCTCAATGTCAAAATGTTGGCACTGAAGTCAAAAGATCTGCAAAGTAACTGAGAGCAAACTGTTACCTGGGGTCGAAAACATTTTCATATCCTTTTGTGTTGTTCTCTCTCTTTTTGTTCATAAAAATATTGATGTTACTTACAGAAATGAAGGCAAAACAAACAAAAAGTATTTTCAATTGAAGAAAGAATCCATATAGGCTTGAAAGCATTTTACCCCAAATAGACAGGAAAGTACAATACATAAAATTTCTTCAAATGCACTTAAATACAAGGAAAACATGTTTTATTACCACACCATATTAGCTAGATGCACTTTGCAATTTAAATTGTGTATTTCTGGCTCTAAAGTCAGACAGTTAAATTGCCTAAATTCACTAGAAAATATTTGGACAACAATCTGTTTATTTGCCAAAAGATTGTGTACCCAGATAATTCATTCTTCAATAGCAATTGATCATAAAATGCTCAATACCATGTTCACAACATATTCCTACATGACAGACAGGTCTACTTGGAGGCCAAGTCAAAGTTACGGGTGCCAAATACCCATTGTTAGATTTTAATGATTGCAAATGGGTTCAAGCCCTGCTACCAACCATGTCTCTTTATGTGAGAAAGTTAGAGAGGATAGGGATCTAGTACTGGTCCTTCCCAGGAACGTTAAGGTTACAACAGTTACTGCAGTCTGTAAAAATGACAGAAATACAGATGAAAGTTGTGTTAAGCTCATTCAACAACAACAAGAGCCTTTGCAAGAGATTTAGCATGTCTGCTGTAAAGCTGTTTTAAAGTTTGCCCTACTTTCTGATCCATCAAGTACTCCTATTGCAAGTTGTAGTTACCATATTGACTCAGTATCTCAAATATGAAAACAATTATTTCACTCATTTTTCTAATATGTGAGACTGTGACATCACAGTCTCGGCTAAGCTTCGCCCCAAATCTTTTTATACAGTAGACCCTCAAAATTCTGATCAGCCTTCCGTGGGATAAAATCGACCAGATTTTTGGGGGACCAGGCTTTGTAATTTTCGTTACTATGGTCTTTCCTGTACACATTTATATGAAACACGGGGGTTCCTTTGCAAGCATGATCGGCTTTATCAAAATTCATATTAAACATTTAAATTTATGTTAAAGTCCTTAAAACATAAAAAAAGAGGCTCAAAAGGGCCAGTATTGCTCTATTGGTCTTACTGGATTGTTCTGAGTAAGTTTTGTGAAAATCTTTTGCAATGTTATCAAAGAAAAGTTAACAGAGTTCACTGTGACCTTGACACACTGACCCAAAAAACAGTAGGGATCATCTACTCAGTTAGACCAATCATCCTATGACATTTGAAGACTGTCGGTGTTGTAGAGATATTGAGTGGAAAAGATTTTCAAAGTTTGGGTCACTGTGACCTAGACCTTTGACCCCAAAAACTATAGGAATCATCTACTTGGCTGGAATTCGGAATATTGAGGGACCAAAATTTTGGGGATATTTCAGCATTCATGTAAATGGAGAGAAAAAGGATGGAGAAAAAACAGCCGGTTATTGAGGTGACCGGATTTTTAAGGGTCAGGAATTTTGGGAGTCTACTGTATTTCAATACAAATATTGTCTGTAGATGGGTCAAACTGTTAGCCGGTTTTAGTCCATATTACATGAATAAACAAACTTATTGCTTCTGTTCGCTAACTCTCCCTCGCAATAAATTTGTGGATTCCTGTAATATAGGCCTATAACTTATACTTACATGCTGTCAGAAGTAAGTGATTAAGTTGGATTGAGTGTACCATCAAGCGAGGTTTCATGTACTGCTAAACTTTTATTTAGTTTTTAAAGTTACCTGCAAACAAACTCGTGAAAAACTAAACAATTAGGTAATTATTTGCAATAATTTCTAATATCTGCTTTAAACTGATAAAGTAAACCTGAGTCCATGAGGTGAATTTAGGATATGACATTCACAGGAGAAAAAACTGAGAACAGAACATGTGCTCATGCAGTCATAATTTCTTGTCTAATTATAGATGTAAATTGGCTCACAAATTATGTTTTAAAATGGATTCAAAAATGCAAGGATTATTGTCAAACAATGCAATATCTGAAACAGCTGAGATAATTGGAATTCTAAGTGAAATGTTTACATAGTGGGTGGCGATCAATTCAGAATTTCAATGAAATAATAACAGATCAATGGTTTGGGATATTCCGGTCACACAACTGGAAACTCTAGACAAAAACATTACTTGAATGTAATTTATGGCTTTTTGAAACAAAGAAATTAAACAACATGATCAAACAATTTTAAAGATTATTTCTGTTTCTGCTTCTTCTACAATTACCAGTTATGGGGTATCCTGTTTTGCTCCAATAATCGCCAGGGGGACTTTCAGCATCACTGACAAGTAATCTGTTACTTTTTGAAAGTGGACAAATTTGATAGTCGGAGCAACTGCTGCAATATTCTGTTGTAGATAAAATCCACACCTTGAAAGTTTTGGGAAAGATTACAAGATATGAAATATATAATGTATGATACATTTTTGCTGTTTTAGATGGTATCATTAAGGAAAGAGATTGAGATAATCCATTACATATGCTAGACTTGATAGTGGAAACTCAACTTCAAAGCACTGCCCTGACACTGCAAGAACTAGTTCAATTATAACCCATCTAGGTGTGATGTCAGGAAGTACAAAGTAATTTTACTATCAAGTACTCATTGCCTTGTTTTGCCCCAGTGCTGTGTGAAACTAATATCCCACAATGCGAATTGTAAGACAACTTGTTTCCTGTAAAATTACACCACAAATCAGTTTTTGTTTGATCTGATTTTCGCTGACTTTTCATCCAATACCTTCAGGAAGATATGAGAATCTCAGGATCTGCTAATAACTGCATGACCTTTGCAATGTTAATGACAACAACAGACAGAACTAATCACATTCTAAGAACAATAGTAAATAATCAGAGAAGCACCTAATGAAAGCTGTTATGATAACTTGATAAAGTCAGTTTTGAAGCCAAATTACCTCCCCTACCAATTAGCTCCCCATTTGCATTACAAAAATACACTAAAACTGAATACATCTATGTTATTGCATTTCCATAGTAAAATAAGATGACATAACCTAGTTGAGATATAAAAAAAAAACTGCTTTCAGATGAAACAATGACAGCTTCTAAACCTCAGTTGACAAAAATTTAAGACCAATTCAACATACAGAAAGTTTACATTATTTTTTTCATTTGAAAAAAGCATTGTCATTCTATAGTTTGATATTAGAACTACAGCATGTACCTGTCTATTTCCTTTTTCTCATAGCTCCATGATCAATTCTTCTGTATATTATTTCACTGTGGGCTTACTTGCTGGTGCATACTGTGTGAGATGGTGCTCAAGGGCTTCCTTTCTCACTACATGTTACAGTATCAGTGAATAGGTTTTACCATACTGCTTAGTCGATTATTGTTCTTTCCAAGAAAGGAACAGTTTAAATTGTACAGACACACTTGACTGAACAATGCATCACGTAAGCCATTTTTCGGTGTGTTTCCATTATGAGTTAAACGTTGTGATATTGAAAATGCGTTCTGCCGATTGGATGAAACCAACTAATAACCAATAGCCGTTCTTTTCCATAACGGCATATGTTTACGTTACTGAGATTACTTCCCTGTATGTTGCAGTAACTTCACTTGGTAAGCTATTGCATGTTGAACTTGCAGAAATCGTCCGACAATGCGTTTGATTTTGCATTGCTAGTTTGACAAATAGCTGAAATGAATGTTAATTTAAATATGGTTTGGCATTGCGTAGAAATATGCTTATATTGAGCTGGAAGTATTGGCACGAACTTATCATGTGACCATATCAAAGCAGATGTCGGAGAGTTACTGTAGCATAGCGTGACATAGTAACACGTGTGTGGAGTATTAAAGAAAAGTAGACGTTATCAATCAAATACCAATACCTTCATTTGCTTAGACTGTCGTATTTTGTACTTCAATAATATATATAGAAAGATGTGCCCTAGAAGGAACTTTTGGAATGCTATAACTTGTCAATAATAAGATTTATACCAAGAACCCCTGACTCTGTAAGTTGAAAAATTATCATTTGCAACTGAGCAAACTGGACTGGACTAAAATATAAACCATGTTGCATCTCCTACTCTCAAAACTCATCTGCAACTCCTACTGTGCAATGCAGATGACACAATTTATAACTACATTTTGAATCTCAGTGTTTCCTGGAGGAAATCAGTGCTTTAATCATGAACTAATTCAGTTTTCTTCATTTGGGAATAATTTACTTTTGACAGAGATTTTCTCTGAAGAAAATGATCTATTGGATAGGGAGGATCTACACAATTACAGTAAATCAGAGAGTGTGCTTAACAGCAGTATGTTATAACTGAACCTTGAGATAGGAAACAATAACATTTTTTTAACTTGCTTGTCTTTATACAAGTGATCTGAATACAAACATCATACTATATGACATAGACATGTACAAATAGAAGCTGGAATCATCACCTCAACATGGAAAGTTTTTACAACTCTGTGATACAACTTTGATTGTTTTATTTTCATTTTTGACAACAACAAAACAAGGTTTAATCAACAAGTCTGACTTCTATATGTTTCTGGCATACAGTTTTGGATATAGCTGTCCAATGACCTCAAAATCTTAACTTTCACTGTTGGTTCCCAAAAACTATAACCCTTCAAGGCTCTTAGAGCCGTGCCAACATACAAGTTTAATCTGCATATACCTCTTTGGTTTACAGAAGATTTTGTAAGTTCTTTGCTATTATTTAACATTATAGAAACAATCTTTAGCATAAAGAAGAAACAGATTTTTGAACATCACAAAGCAAAAATGTCATTTATAAATCTTTACCAGTTGCAATAACAATACTGTATGATTACAGATTTAGGTGTCTGTATCTAAAAGCTAGAAAGATCTCTGCCAATTTTAGAATCCATGTCTGTGAGTCAATGAGAAATCACACCAATCAATACTTTCCTGGCACTTTATGATTTACAAACATGCGTATAACAGACGTAGGTCCATGGGCAAGCTTACCTAAACCTAACAGAAATAACAAATTAGTCAACAAGTTTTCATAATTGTGTTTTTTTCCCATACATTTTACACTGATTCTAATTTTAGAACCACCTCAGATCTTTGACAGCACTTGCACAAATGAAAAAAACAATCACAAAAATTCATACATAAATTTGCATTATACTTTATGCTGCTATATTGCACAAACCATAGGAGACTGAAGAGAGAAAACAAAAGAATACTAATCTTGAATACTGCAGACGGATACAAAATCATATTTATAACACCATTCTGTAAAGAAACCCTCATTATAACACAAAGTCATGATTCATACACTTCTCAGGGTGGGAAGCAAAAAAAATAAACGTAATTTTTGGATTGACAGTAAAAAGACCAGCCTAAGAAACAATAATTTCACTGTGTTTATATTTCTTGGCTATGTTCATTCACATAATCACACATGTAATAAAGAAACTTAAAAAGATAGTGATTTATTGTAAACAAATTGGATAGATAAACAGTAATTGTTATTGTAGCTTACCTGGTCTTTGTTCCCTTTCTATTTTCTTCTCATGTCTAAAACATGTGTTTGAAGCAGTTCAAGTAACATTGAAATAAACTAGAGCATTCTTTCCTAAAAGTTGTTTGATTGATACACAATTGGTTCCTATGTTACAATTTCATTTGTATATCAGTTGCTGTATCATTTAAACCATCTGATAGCAGACTGCAAAAAACAGGAGTTCCACGAAGTATCTTACTGTTACTGTAAAAACTTTAATTTAATCTGTAAAATTTAAGAGAAATCTGTAATGCTTAAGGGGTTCCCTGATATGCTTCTCCAAAATGCCAGAATACATCTTCTAATGAAGCATGGTTCAATTTATTATGTTGCAGACTGTGTGACAGTTGTATGGATTGTGAGGTAACCTTCTTTTATATATTTAACCCCAAAAACACAACAATTGAATTGACTCAAACAAACATCTAAGTATGTTTATCCTGCACACCAGACAGGACAAGGATGGACAATGTGGCAACTGTGAGCTTTCTCTTTGGAGAGTATAAACATTCTGTTTTTTCCTCAAGAAGGAAGACTGCTGTCTTTTTATTACTAAAATATTGTATTTGGTAAATGGCCAAAGAACTGCAATATGTGTTAGGTATAAAATTTAGCCAGCTGTGGAAACTACCAACATTTTAAGTTAAAGACAAACAGTAATTTCATTGATGTATTAGGATAAAAGAAAAAGAGTTTACAGTTCCAAATGTTTATGGAGTATCGTGATCTTTAATTGTCAAAATCCTATACTTTCTAAAATAATGTACTGTGACAACTATTATTACAATAGTTATTCATGGCTGATAAACAATTTAGGACAACTCCATGCACCAGTATGTAAAAGACATTGCTCACTTTGATGCTATATGGTCTGCTTCAAATTACCTCCCTTTTTGTTTGCATCAGTGGTAAAAAGCGCAAATGGTCGAAACTAATCTGTCCAAAATTATAAAAGGCAATTCATGACCTTTGTTCTTTAGAGGAGCAGATCAGCGGTCCAGTGGTAATGTGCTGGACTTGTTATCAAGGAATCGCAGGTTCGATTCCCCGCTCCTCCACTAACATAACTAATGGTCTTTCGGGAGAGACCTAAAAACCGAGGTCCCATATATCGTTGCAGTACACCGGGCATGTTAAAGAACCAGGGGTGTGTCTGGAACGGAAGACGTTCTGTTTCTTGCATTATCCCCTGAAACCTGAAATAACTGAACTCTTTTGGGGGCATTGGTCATATGGATCATCTGGTATCAATGATAAAACTCTAAAATACATACATACAAACTTGTTCCTAAGTATGCTTTGAAACAATCAAACAAACATCACTGCCTGGATCCAGAAAGCTTAAACATTTCCTCTTTTTCTTTCAATATTCTCTGAGTCATAAAAACACAATTAAAGCTATCAGAAGGCAATTCCAGCCCTAACTGTTTTTTACTTCCAAATAGAGATCTTTCTCTTTTACCAAATTTTCGAGAAAATTCAAATTAATAGAAACAATTTGTGCAACTTTAATAGAAACCAATTTTGGAACAAAAATTGGTGAAATGCATTAACAATAAAAAACTTTGTTCTGCATTAAAATTCGCCCAGGGACTTTTAAATATTTCCAAATTCTGCCTACAGGCAGAAATCCACTTTAATGGAATTATGTGAAAATTCTGCAGGGAAATAAACTGAACAAATTTCTACTTTATTAGAAAATGAAGAAAATATGAAGATCATAGAAGCACTTTTTTGTGTAAATTCAGATCAACTTCTTGCCAACAGTAAAAGGTCATCCTTTGAATTACTGCACTGAAATGTTGACATTTCTCTTTTTTTAAAATTAGAATGTCTTGTTTTGTCCATTAACACTGCATCATTGTGCCAGATTTCTTAACTTTGAGATGGGAGAGTTCTAGTCCCATCAGTACAATTTGACTGCAATCTCCACAATGCCTCACCAGTACTTGTCAAATCTCCAGGAGGCAGTTCATACAACTGTGATGTCTGTAGCTGATGACAGAATGAATCAGGATTGATCTACACTTTACCTTATACTTCAGTATAGGTAGAAAGTAAGATGCAGTCACTACCCTTCTTGTCAAGGGACATGATGCTGTCGGTGACCTTCATGTCAAAACACCTTCTCAAACAAAAATTGCACGCCAACCAATGAAGTTCAATGAACGGCATTTACATTTGTTTTAAAGACGGCGCCCTCACTGGCATCCTGACAGACAAGCTGATTCCATTGAAAAACAACAACAACATTATGGCACATACAAAATGATATAGAATGAAAAAATGGTGCTAAGTTGTTTTGTATTGATTCTGACTGACAGTACATTTGGTACAAACATTTGGTATACAACAAACATGATCGCTGCCACCAACCACTGGAATCATAAACAGCAAAGGTTTTTATGTCCGCAATACATTAGTACCTGTCATACATGTTGATGGAACAAACATGCATGCACCTGTAACCATAAAACAAAAACTGTGTTTTGACTATACACTTGTGTATCATAACTAAAGAATCATGATGATGTCCTGATTATGATGGCAGAATAATCTACCTAACTGAAAGTTCCATGAGTTCATGTGATTTTGTACCAAACCGATCAACAACTCATTAATATTTCTGTTTAATGTTTGTATAATATAATATCATCTTAGGATGGAAATTCAGCAATTTGGTTTATTGGTAAGAAGCTTTCCTATTGTTGTTGTTGTAGTTACTGTTGTGTTGTTGTTACTGCTGTTGTTGCTAAATGTTAAGTGTGAAAACTGATACGATAGTGAGCAGTGATCATGGTGTACGAATGTATAACAACCTGCACATGGATAGAACAAAATACCCTCCCTCAATGAGTCATGCAGACTATGATCAGCTGGCATGCATGAGAAATCTATAGTTCACTTCAAGCGGTATAAGGCAAACTGGGTGCAGAAATTTTGCAAAGTCAGGTCTAATTCAAAAAGAATATTGGCATCCTACACACAATGCTGAACTTAATGCTCTTCCTGAGTTCAGCTAGTATTCATAACTATAAAAATTATAAACTTTATTCCTACTCAAAAGCACTGGAGATCCCTGCCATTATTATGCAGTGAAATTTATAACTGTACATATTGTTAATCCTGTATTTGTGGAGTAGATATGAATGATCTGTTGTAATTGATTCATTGAGATATGTTATTACTTACATTGTACTCATGGAAACCTTTCAATCATTTTATCGTAAATAATGTTGTCATTGACAAGACAAGCTTCTAATGTAGTGGCCATGTAATGCTATCTCAAAAATGGTAAAAAATGGTACCCATCCTATGTGCCAAGTTTATCCTCACACCATTGTAACCCAAACTATGTGCCAAGTTTATCCTCACACCATTGTAACCCAACCTATGTGCCAAGTGTATCCTCACACCATTGTAACCCAACCTATGTGCCAAGTTCAAGGGCCATGAGCCTAAACATAGGCTGTCACTGAGCATGTAAGACAAAACTCTCATCTTGAATCTCTGGTATTCTTTCCTCACTTCTCCATCCACACACCTCCTTCTGTGCTCACTGCATCCATCCACACACCTCCTTCTGTGCTCACTGCATCCATCCACACACCTCCTTCTGTGCTCACTGCATCCATCCACACACCTCCGTCTGTGCTCACTGCATCCATCCACACACCTCCTTCTGTGCTCACAGCATCCATCCACACACCTCCTTCTGTGCTCACTGCATTCATCCACACACCTCCTTCTGTGCTTACTGCATCCATCCACACACCTCCTTCTGTCCAAAAGCAATTAGATGATCATAAAAAGCCTACAAATTAATACCCTCAAGGCCCAGCTACCCAAGCATTCCCATCACCATGTAGAACATGCTAACCATGTGACCTTGTCCTCTGACCATACCAAGTACTGGCTCTGACTTTTCTGTGGTCAGTACTTGTAACCCACTGAGCTGTTGTATTGTGATGAAAAGAACTTGAAACAAATAATGCTGTCAGTTTCGATGGTTAGGGGATAACACTGGATAACGGAATAGCATTACAAGTCTTTTTGGAATTATAGTATGAAAACAAAGTAACATCATTTTGAAGGAGACATTTTATCTGGGTACAAATTCGCATTTTTGATAAGGGAATGTGGGCACCAAATATTTTATACTGAACCGATCCAGTGATGAACACATAATCATAAAACGTTAACATTTTGTAATTAAAGTAAATTGGGAGTGTTGAGTTGTAGTGTATGTGTGTATACATGCTTATTAGGTCCACCACTCTGGGGCGAGGTATATATGCTGTAAGACCCGATTGAGTTGTAGTGATTACTACTGTGCCATTTATAACTGTTCATTATATCAGTATAAAGTCTAACCAAACTACACAAGCCAAGTGAAATGAGAGACAATGTTACTTACAAAAATCCCCCATGACAAACTATGTTGAACAACCATCAGATATAATACACTAGGACAATAATGAGGACAGCTTCATGAATACACTGCAACCCCGTTATAACGCGGTAGTCGGGGTCCAACTGGTCAGACCGCGTTATAAGTGAGACTCTTTTTATACGCGGTCTGATCATCGGCCGCTGGTTTCTCCTACATAACGCGAGTACCCCACCCACCTAACCAAATTAAAGCATATTGTGTTTGCACGCACATGTTTTTATGAAATCGAGAGGTTAAATTGTGAAAATAATGATTCTATGTAAAATAAATTAGTTAATTAAGCACGAAATTAAATGTATAAAGAGAAATCCTTACGTAAATATTTGCTATTGAAACGAAAGTACATCCATTTTTTCCGAAAATGATGGCTAAAGTGAAAGTACTTTTTTTGTTAAAACAAACATAACAGTTTTGTAATTGATTTATTTAAGTTCAGGTAAGCCTGCAATCAAAGATGCAAACAAATATTAATTCACACGATTTGAAGTTATTGTTTAACAAACAAAGGGTCGCTTGTGAATACGGGCCGTGAAAAATTACCAGTAAGCCGTAATTGTTTTAACACTTCTTTGTTTATAGAGGCTTGATACCGCGCAAGTGACAAAGATCATTACTACCTGCCATGTTGTTTCCCACTTCCCCCGAACATTTGTTTGTATAGGGACAATGCTTTTTTTGACGATACGATTTCCCCCGATCCCGAATTTTTGGGAGCCAAGACCCAACCGCGTTATACCGGGATCCGCGTTATAACGATCCGCGTTATAACGAGGTCGCAGTGTATATCTGACACCAATAAAACATCCTGCCAAAAATACAATCTCATCTTTGAAAAAAACCTTCTTTATGCAATGCTCTTGTTTTATTACACTGAAAATGATTTGCAATAATAAACAATATCTGTACTGCAGTAATTATAAAGATGTTGTGTCAAAATGATCAATTTGTTTACAAACAACAAGAACAAGAGCTGTCACTCATTAAGTGAAGAATGCCCTAAAGGTGGTGATGCTTGAGTATGGTTCTTGTGCATTGCACTACTATTCAATGCCAAAATTACCCATATTCAACATTTGGTATAATAAAATCATTGCATATTGAAGCAATGTGATCTAGCTGACTGAAAATTTACAGAAAAAAAAAGAAAATAAATCACAAATAAGGCAAAAGAGTGTTGTGGTTCTTTGGCACTGCACTTCCCTTTTATGTCCTCTCTCTGTATGCAATTTGAAAGAATTTCTTTTAGCACCTTAAAAGTTAAGCTCTGGACAAGAAAATGTAGACAAGAGCTGTCAGTAGGACAGCGTGCTCTACATTTTTAGTGCTTGCCAATAAAACAAAACTTTGACAGTTAAGGGCACACAAGATTTTAACCAGGAATTTCTAAGTACAAATCAAGAAAATTTTTCACAGAGTTATCTTCTTTTGCTTACAGATAGGTCTTACGATGGTACATAAGTACTCCAACTTTCAAAGTAATATCTCAAATGGTTAAGTTAACAAGTGGACAAGAATGAAAATTTTAACTGAGTTTCTAAGTCAAAAAGGGCCATAATTCAAATAAAATCCTTGACAGAATTAATTACCTTCTCCTGCCCATGTTTGGGAATCATGATGATAAACAAGTATTCCAAATTTCAAATTAATATCTCAAACAGTTTGGTCAAAAAGTGGACTGGTACGAAAAACTTAACCGAGATTCTAAGTCGATAAAAGGCCTTAATCTTTAAAACAAATCCCTGACAGAGTTACCTTCTCTTGCATACAGATGGGGGTAATGATGTGAAATAGCATTAAAAGTTTCAAAGCAATATCTCAAAGGGTTAAGGCAATAAGTGGATTTTACCCATATTCAATGTATTTTCTAAGTCAAAAAGGGGCATAATTCTGTCAAAAACCTTGACAGAGTTATGTCCTCTTGTCTGTTGATGAAGGTCGTGATGGTAAACAAGTATGGTTAGTTTCAAAGCAATACCTCCAATGGTTTTGAAATAAAGTGAGGTGGTACGAAAAACTTAACCAAGCTCAATACACTTTCTAAGTAAAAAAAGGGCCATAATTCTGTCAAAAACCTTGACAGAGTTATGTACTCTTGTCTGTAGATGGAGGTTATGATGGTAAACAAGTATGGTAAGTTTCAAAGCCATACCTCTAATACTTTGAAATAAAGTGGGGTGGTACAAAAAACTTAACCAAGGTGTGACGCCAACGCTGACGCCGGGGCGAGTAGGATAGCTCCCCTTTTCATAGAAAAGTCGAGCTAAAAAGGGGCATAATTAAAAAAATACCCAAGGTAGAGTTATGGTTATTGAACACTGCACCCCATGTGTTCTATCACTTTGTGAAGTTTCAGGTAATTCCATTTAAAAGTTTTGCAGTTTTTGCTCCAGACAAGATGACTCACTGAGTAGGGTTTTTCTTTCCACACAGGTTGGCCCAGACTAGGGTGTGTTTCTTTTCAAACGGGATGTATTTCTTTTCACACAGGTGGACCCAGACTAGAGTGTATCTTTGCACATAGGTTGGCCAAGAGTAGAGGGTGTTTCTTTTCATACAGGATGGCCTAGAATAGGGTATTTCTTTTCACACAGGTTGGGCCAGAATAAGTGTTTCTTTTCACAAAATCTTTAACAAATGAGAAACAAAAGATCTAAAAAAATCAAAAGATTTATTTTTAACCTAAAATTTCAAGTTCTGAAGTTAAATCGTTTATTCCAGCTTTGGAAAAGCTAGAGAAAACCTTTTTTTTCACTGGATCATGACATGATTGTTCTTTGTTTGAAATAGGCAATTAAACATTGTTCTGTTCTCTAACCTGTAAGAAGGGAAGTGAGTATAGAGCATTGACTGTTGTGTAACCTGGCAATCATCATTCTTTTCATGTAAGCAGGTAATCTGCTTCTACTCTAGGACTATGTTAAGCCCTTTAATTAATAAAATAGCATAACTCTGATAAACAAACACCCATAATATTTGGCTCCAGTGCGTGTGGCTTTTGGTCTCAACAGGTAACTACAGTGAACTTTTCAAACTTCTCACACACTTCTCACACACTCTCTCTGATACATTTAGTGATCTCCTTTCCTCTAAACTTGGCTGTGAAGTATTTCTCCAGATACTTTCATAGCAGAAAGGAATATTTTCAGTACAATGTTACAGACAGTGAAGAATGCTTGAGTACTGTAGTCCTTACAACTGTTTATGGATTTATTGGTTTAGGTGCATTTATATAATAGGTACAGTAAATATTATATAATGCACTAATCATTAATGCACTAATCATTAATGCATATCGTTTAGTTTTGTAAGTCGTTTTGTAAATTTTGTAAGTCGTTTTTAAGGGTTAGATAATTAATTGTGTTTGATCTACCACACAAACAAACACCTGCATTTTTTTATTGTTATCTACCTGGAAATCTTGCCAAGAAACAATGTTCATAACAGTGATAGGAAATGTTCACTTTGGTTCACATTGTCAATCACAGCCAGGGGAGATAAATCTGATCTGTTAAGGTCATCTTTCAGGAGAGGTAACTCATATCTGAATCAGATGGACATGGTTGAGTTTGTCAAGAGTCGAAAGCTGACAAGCATAATAAAGATAAATGTGATATACACATCATTACACAAATCTTTATTTTTAGGATGGCCAACAAACTCACAGACCAACAAATTTATAAATGGAATTTTGTCTTACTACATTCCTAAAAATACAGGCAACTCCATCGAAAGAAATAGTTCAAAGCAGAGTTATTTCTACAGTATATTTGTTGCAAAATTCACATGTTTTCAGAAATGCAATGAGTTGCCGACATAAACATTTATTTTCACAAATAAGCATGCCGACAGTTATTAACCTATTAAACAAAATGTACTACACAGTTAAACATTAGAGCACTGTATAGAACTGTGTACTGCGCACAGGAAGATGCTGCTGTTAAATTGCTATGCGTAGTAATGTGCTTTTTGTTTGTCTGTTTGGTGTATTTTGTTTGCACTTTATTGGACTTAAAGGAACCTAAAACTATCATTAAGTATCTTTGATATTGTTTTCTCTAGTAAAAATGTTTCCAAACTTAATCTGAATTAAAATAGTTGTTGCTGTCTTAAGTTATGCATATGTGGTAAATGTTTATTCTTGACTTGGCATTGACACTCGCACCAGATGTAAAAAAATATGGACATACATAAAGAATGACAAAATTTTGAATGACAAGACTGTCAACTTTTAGTGAATGTGCAAGTCAAGTAAAAAACTGAAATAAGTGATTAATAAAGTTATTCCAGCTTGACTTGAATATATACAGTATGTTCTTCTAGTTAACATGCAATACACCAAAAGTGCATAAATACAACACTGTAAACTAACTGTATCAGTACTGTATTTGTCAGACTAGCGTGACACAACTACTTGACATTTGAGACATAAGCTACTGTTACCAACCACATTTTGTAGAATAATTCATTTCATTTATGTCAGGATAAGATGCAAGTACATTCTCCAAATTGGATTTGTGAGGCTCTGTTTAGACTTCTGAAGCAGACTTTAATTTTGCTTGTATAAGCTGAGTATTTTGGGAAATATGCTAACAACCCCCTTGCTCTAAATCTACACTTCTCAGTAGATCTGCGTATGAGCTAAGCGCAGGATACAGTTTTCGTCTATGTTGTAAATAAATAGTTCTTATTCTAAAGTCCTAAAAACAAGCCTTTATGCGTACATCAACCCAAGTTGTAACAGTTATTGGTTGTTGGTTAGTTGAAATATATGACATTTTGACATGTTTGTTTACGTACAGTATTATTATCAGAACTGAAATCAGTTTTGGTATGCAATAACCACTTCTGGTTTGAAATAATCTTGAAGGCTTTTAAAACTTTACTAAGTCTTGCTATTAGTTATACTTTTCTTGTGTTAGTGTACCATCTGTGCTCGTTAGGGTAGCACTGCTGATTTAACTCAAGTTATCAAATTCTGACTGACACTAGTTCCTTTAAATTTAACTCTAGATGTTTAGTACTACATTTTGAGTGCGATCACAACATTACTGAAAACTAAATGCAAGTTCATGTTACAAATTTGCAACATGAAACACAAGCTTGTGGGAACTGCAAATCAGTTTCAATTTCCTTGACATTGGCCTTCATCCAGTGTTCGCATTTTAACATCTTGGATTTGAGCAGTTCAGTCTCTTTGAGCTGGGCATTGGTAGATGAACAGAATTTAATAAAAATAAATGAGTGAACATTTTCACATCTTGGAGTGAACATTTTTGTATATCATTTGAATTTGAACATTTCAGGATTGCTTGCCTAAACTTTATTTTCACATGCAAACACAACGGTCCCACCAGTACTTTCAGTGCTTTGATTTGATAACCATGGAGTCCAGCATGTTTAAACTTATTAAAGTATGAAAAGCAAACAACCAGCCAGTTAGACTATCTGATGCTAGTATATCTGTTCCCTTCCATTCAATCTTAAAATGTATATATGAATGCTGTGCTTGTGAATGCGGTGTTTGTGAAGGTTGTGCTTGTGAATGCGGTGTTTGTGAAGGTTGTGCTTGTGAATGCGGTGTTTGTGAAGGTTGTGCTTGTGAATGCGGTGTTTGTGAAGGTTGTGCTTGTGAATGCGGTGTTTGTGAAGGTTGTGCTTGTGAATGTGGTGTTTGTGAAGGTTGTGCTTGTGAATGCGGTGTTTGTGAAGGTTGTGCTTGTGAATGCGGTGTTTGTGAATGATATGCTAGTGAATGCTTGTGAATGTGGTGTTTGTGAATGTGTGGTTTCTTGTGAATGCTGTGCTTGTGAATGTGGTGTTTGTGAATGTGTGGTTTCTGGTGAATGAGGTGCTTGTGAATGTGATGTTGGTTTCTTGTGAATGTGGTGCTTGTGAGAGTGTAGTTTCTTGTGAATGCTTTGCTTATGAATTCTTTGCTTGTGAATGCTGTGCTTGTGAATGTGATGCTTGTGAATGTGATGCTTGCGAATGTGATGATTGTGAATGTGATGCTTGTGAATGTGATGATTGTGAATGTGATGATTGTGAATGCTGTGCCTGTGTGAGTGTGGAGCTTGTGAATGTTGTGCTTGTGAATGTGTGGTTTCTTGTGAATGTGGTGCTTGTGAATGTGTGGTTTCTTGTGAATATGTTGTTGCTTGTCAATGCCGTTCTTGTGAATGTTCGGTTGCTTCTGATTGATGCCCTTGTTTCAAAGTGATGAGCTTGTGAATGTTGTAGGTGGTGTGCTTAGTGATATTTGTTTGAATAATTTTATGTGTGCTTTTTTTTTGTGGTTTGTGAGTGTTGAGCTTAGTGATGTCTTTGGATATCCAGTTTTGCTTGTGCTTTAACTCACAGATTTTAAGTTTTATTTTATGTTTTAACCCTATAATAATAATTATGACATAGCTTTGCAAAATGTTGTTAACTTGTTTACAAAATACTGTAATCTGCAGAACTTGATAGATTAACATGATAGCTTTGCACCTCCTTGTTATGGGATAATTATTCCAGTATTATTAATTTATCAAAGAATTATGATATATCTTTTAATTACATGGACCTATTTCTGCCAAAAGTGGTTTATATTTTCCTATTAAATTTGCTCTGACAAAAGTTCATGCTTGTTACCTTTTGCTCAGGAGAATATAACACCTGTAGCTGATCAGAAGGAACTATCTTTATTTTGTTATTAAAGTATCATTAAAGTTATATTAATCTTCAAATAACTTTCATATTAGGTTATGGTCAAGGACAATGCTGAAACCGCATAAGATGCTTTGAAAGCATGTAAAAATCAGTTATGCCAAGTTAGTTCTCTTATTGGTAGATGTGAATTAAAATATACCTAACAGAAAGGGTGCATTCTTAATTTTTGACTACGATAGTCAAAAAAGATTTTTTTACTTATTTTCTCTATATTCAATGGAAAAGTTTTGGTTATAACATTGGCAATGTTCTTTTTTCAAGTAGTATAAATCAGTGATTAATATCTTTCTTAAAATTATGATAGTCACTTTGAAAGGTAATATCACATTAAATCCCATCTTTTACAAAAAGAAATCAAAATAGATTCAAATATTGCAACTTATTCAGTAACATACAATTATTTTAATGCAGGAATATTTATTTGATTAGGTTCTGAAGAAGATGAAATATTTCACTGAATTATGAAAATTAATGATGACTTATGAGCTTTTTTCATTCAGTCTGTCACAAAAGGCGTATGCAATAAAGGGAAGTAATTACATCATAAATTACACACAACTATCCAGTTTAAATAAGATAATGAGGCCTGTAATTGGAGTAAGAACCAATGTTTATGATTTATGACTACTGATCTCAGAGCTACAGAGTGATTATTTCAGATTTTCCTAATCAACAAATGTAATACTAATGAGGAAATACTGAAGTTATTAACACTGTGGGTAAAGAATCAAATGTTACAGGATAATGAAACAAATTTTCGCTCCTTCAAAAACCTGTTGTTTTATGTTAACAAGTTTACACCTCTCAAGAATTAGATAATAATTATTTGCGTTTATCAATTCCTCAAAGAAAACATCTGCATTAATTTAATCACCTGCATGCAAGAACTGCCAAGAATGTTTCAGGAAGCAGCAATGTCTACCGCTGGTACTGGTAAGCATCACCATTCAAGATGAATATAAATGTTCATAACAGGTTTTATTACATCAAACACATATTTCTATTAACCTATAATTATTTATAAATTTTGATTGTTCAGATTAAACTCTACTCTGACAGAAGGTTATGATTAATTTCTTATGTACAAATCTACCAACACTGGAAAGCAAAATATCTGCCTATCTGTTAAGTTCATTTGCATTCTTTATGAAATTGCTTTTCTGAAAATATGTTACAGAATTCTGCTAATATTTTGATAGTATTCTACTGCTTTTGAATAAGTAACAACTGAAAGATTCCTTGGACTTGGGAGTCAAAATTCAGCCTTACAGCTTCTTTATATATCTGTGGTAGAACACATTTGAAGAAAGTTAACTGTTTGTAAAACAAATGTAGTCCCATAATGACATTTGCCCAATACAGGTGACAATAACATCAAAGCACTTAGCTCAATAACTTCCTTTAGCTTTACTGTTCAAGTTCATCATTGCTTTGATCTTTGACCTACTGTCCTAAAAATCAAAAAAGGTCATCTACTTGTCACAATCAACTTTTCTAAACAAATCTGTGCAACACACACCATAACATTCCATAATTATTGACTAAAACTATTTCACAGTTAAATGTCAAAATTACCTTGACCTTTGACCTACTGGCCTTAATATTAGTAGAGATCACACAATAACCACGGTGCAGTGGTAGCGCATTCGCCTCAGAATCAGGAGGACCCGAGGTTCAATCTCTACCTGTGCCCAAGAAATGGTAGTGTCCTTAGGCAGGTAATTCCACAACTTGCCTCTCCCTCTTCCAAGTGGATTTCATCTGGAGTGAGTCTCATGAGAGATAAATGTAAGTTGTAAGAACTTGTTTGGCAATCAAGATTAAATGAATTAGTATAAAACTAGAATTGTGTCCAAAGGACACCGATGCCCCCACTGTGCAGATGTGCTCATAAACAAGAGCAAGCATATCTGTATGTAAGATTTTTATGTGGAACTTTTTCATTCCACTGTTTCATTTCTGTACATATACCTAAAATGATCTACAGGTAACCTTATGTACATGTTAAATTAAATTACAAATGTAAAATTTATATGTTCAATTATTTATATGGTATATAGTGAAAAAATAAAAAGGGCCATAATTCTGTTAAATTTGGTCGCAACAAATTTATATGGTATATAGTGAAAAATCAACAAAGGGCCTAATTCTGTTAAATTTGGTCGCAACAAAATTTCTTCCTTTACTACCATCTACACATTAAAGCTGTTCATCCCTGGAAGTTTAAGCAAAATCTGCCATCCGGTTTAAGAGGAGTTGCGTTCACATATTTCTATATGGTATATAGTGAAAAACTTAACAAAGGGCCATAATTCTGTTAATTTGGTCGCAACAAAAATTCCTTCCTTTACTACCATCTACACTTAAGGTTGTTCATCCCTGGAAGTTTAAGCAAAATCTGCCAACCAGTTTAAGAGGAGTTGCGTTCACAAAATTTCTATATGGTATATAGTGAAAAATCACAAAGGGCCATAATTCTGTTAAATTTGGCCGCAGCAAAATTCCTTCCTTTTACTGCCATCACACATTAAGGTTGTTCATCCCTGGAAGTTTAAGCAAAATCTGCCATCCGGTTTAAGAGGGTTGCGTTCACAAAATTTCACATAGTTATAGTGAAAAAATCACAAAGGCCCATATTCTGTTAATTTGGTCGCAGCAAAATTCCTTTCTTTACTACCATCTACACATTAAGGTTGTTCATCCCTGGAAGTTTAAGCAAAATCTGCCATCCGGTTTAAGAGGAGTTGCGTTCACAAGATATATAGTGAAAAAATCAACAAAGGGCCTAATTCTGTTAAATTTGGTCGCCCAAAATTCCTTCCTTACTACCATCTACACATTGGTTGTTCACCCTGGAAGTTTAAGCAAAATCTGCCATCCGGTTTAAGAGGAGTTGCGTTCACGATTCTGGGGACACGGACGGACTGACGGACTGACGGACTGACGGACGGACGGACGGACAAGTGCAACGCTATCCCCCCCCCCCCCCATGCCCCCCCCCTTTTACCCCCAAAGCCATGATCAACCTAGGTTGATGTTTTGCTTCATGCTGACTGGACACTTGACACTGTTTGATTTTTCAAGGTCACTCTGACTTTGACCTATGAAACCTACATAATTATACAGTGTTAGGTGTATCTGCTCACTTTGGCCAACTTCTAATAAGAATGAGCAACTAATAAGCCAAAGAATTCTCTCATTATGGAAGGGAAACCTTTCAGTTGTTAAAGATCATGCTGATCTTAATGTTTGACTTACAGGCTTGCAAAATAAATGATATCATTTACTGACCACTTACTAATCAATCTACCAAATGTGAGAAATTCTTTTTTTGATCTACTTATCAAAACCCAGCAGGAATCTACTACTGGTTTAATGACCAACATGCTCTCCAAGGATGAGGGATCTAGGCCCAAGCAACAGGTTGGTTTTTAGACAGGGGTGAACTAAAAATATGAGCAAACTAAAGATTCCAGTAACAAGAATAAAGCAGAAGGAGAGTGCTCCTCCTGGATTAGTACATTTATGGTTCATGAGAAATCTTCATACTCTAAGTAATGCTTTCCACACATGCATTATTATATTTCAATATTGCATGCTATAACTTATTTTGCGCTGTTTCTATTTTCTGCACAGTTTTATTGTAATTCATTTTCATATTATTTTAACATGTTTGATCGACATTTCCTGAAAGTAATTATAAATGATACAAAACTGATTAGTTTATGCTATTGAGGTGAACTGCCTTACAATAGTCACAGAAACTTTGATGAAAAGTATGTACCAATTTTAAAACAAACAATTCTCAAGTTTTAATTTTATTTTATACTGTAATTAAAAGTTGGTCATTATCACACTTTTTTATGACACAGCAGCAGTTTTTTTCTGATAAAAGAAATGCAAAAATTAAGTAATACCATCTTGTAATATAATGTGGGACTTATTGCGGTGTAGCTACAGAGCGAGCTGCAAAGTAACTTAAGAGCAAGTTTGGTATACATCACTGAAAGGTAGCTACAGAGCAAATTTGGTATACATCACTGCAAGGTAGCTACAGAGCAAGTTGAGTAAACATCACTGCAAGGTAGCTACAGAGCAAGTTTGGTATACATCACTGCAAGGTAGCTACAAAGCAAGTTGGGTATACATCACCACAAGGTAGCTACAGAGCAAGTTTGGTATACATCACTGCAAGGTAGCTACAGAGCAGGTTGGGTTAACATCACTGCAAGGGAGCTACAAAGCAAGTTGGGTATACATCACCACAAGGTAGCTACAGAGCAAGTTGAGTAAACATCACTGCAAGGTAGCTACAGAGCAAGTTTGGTATACATCACTGCAAGGTAGCTACAAAGCAAGTTGGGTATACATCACCACAAGGTAGCTACAGAGCAAGTTTGGTATACATCACTGCAAGGTAGCTACAGAGCAGGTTGGGTTAACATCACTGCAAGGGAGCTACAAAGCAAGTTGGGTATACATCACCACAAGGTAGCTACAGAGCAAGTTGGGTATACATCACTGCAAGGTAGCTACAGAGCAGGTTTAGTTTACATCACTGCAAGGTAGCTACAATGCAAGTTGGGTATACATCACTGCAAGGTAGCTACAGAGCAAGTTTGGTATACATCACTGCAAGGTAGCTACAACGCAAGTTGTGTATACATCACCAGAAGGTAGCTGCAGATCAAGTTTGGTATACATCACTGCAAGGTAGCTACAACGCAAGTTTGGTATACATCACTGCAAGGTAGCTACAATGCAAGTTGGGTATACATCACTGCAAGGTAGCTACAGAGCAAGTTTGGTATACATCACTGGAAGGTAGCTACAACGCAAGTTGTGTATACATCACCAGAAGGTGCTGCAGATCAAGTTTGGTATACATCACTGCAAGGTAGCTACAACGCAAGTTGGGTACATATCACCACAAGGTAAATTCAGAGCAAGTTTGGTACACATCACCACAAGGTAGCTACAGAGCAAGTTGGGTATACATCACTGCAAGGTAGCTACAATGCAAGTTGGGTATACATCACTGCAAGGTAGCTACAGAGCAAGTTTGGTATACATCACTGCAAGGTAGCTACAACGCAAGTTGTGTATACATCACCAGAAGGTAGCTGCAGATCAAGTTTGGTATACTATGCAAGGTAGCTAAGAAGTTGGGTACATATCACCACAAGGTAATTCAGAGCAGTTTGGTACCTACCACAAGGTAGCTACAGAGCAAGTTGGGTATACATCACTGCAAGGTAGCTACAGAGCAGGTTTAGTATACATCACTGCAAGGTGCTACAATGCAAGTTGGGTATACATCACTGCAGGTAGCTACAGAGCAAGTTTGGTATACTCACTGCAAGGTAGCTTACAACGCAAAAGTTGTGTTACATCACCAGAAGGTAGCTGCGATCAAGTTTGGTATACATCCTGCAAGGTAGCTACACGCAAGTTTGGTATACATCACTGCAAGGTAGCTACAGTGCAAGTTGGGTATACATCACTGCAAGGTAGCTACAGAGCAAGTTTGGTATACATCACTGCAAGGTAGCTACAACGCAAGTTGTGTATACATCACCAGAAGGTAGCTGCAGATCAAGTTTGGTATACATCACTGGAAGGTAGCTACAACGCAAGTTGGGTACATATCACCACAAGGTAAATTCAGAGCAAGTTTGGTACACATCACTGCAAGGTAGCTTCAGAGAAAGTTGGGAATACATCACTGCAAGGTAACTACAAAGCAAGTTTGGTATACATCACTGCAAGGTAGCTACAGAGCAAGTTTGGTATACATCAGCGCAAGGTAGCTACAGAGCAAGTTGGGTATACATCACTACAAGGTAGCTACAGAGCAAATTTATAAACACTACCACAAGGTAGCTACAGAGCAAATTTATAAACATTACCACAAGGAAGCTACAGAGCAAGTTTTATAAACATTACCACAAGGTAGCTATAGAGCAAATTTTTTAAACATTACCACAAGGCAGCTACAAAGCAAGTTTGGTTGAATCACTGCAAGGTAGCTACAATGCAAGTTGGGTTCATATCACCACAAGGTAAATTCAGAGCAAGTTTGGTACACATCACTGCAAGGTAGCTTCAGAGAAAGTTAGGAATACATCACTGCAAGGTAACTACAAAGCAAGTTTGGTATACATCACTGCAACTACAAAGCAAGTTTTGTAAACATCACTGCACGGTAGCTACAGAGCAAGTTGGGTATACATCAGTGCAAGGTAGCTACAGAGCAAATTTATAAACATTACCACAATGTAGCTAAAGAGCAAGTTGAGTATACATCACCACAAGGTAGCTACAGAGCAAGTTTTATTAACATTACCACGAGGTAGCTACAGAGCAAATTTTGTAAAGATCACAGCAAGGTAGCTACAGAGCAAGTTGGGTACACATCAACACAAGGTAGCTACAGAGCAAGTTTGGTATACATCAATCAAGCAAAAATATACCAAATATCATTTGTTTTGGTTCAATCAGCCATTCTGTGCAAGACACATGACAGTCCATGCAATAGTTCTTGAGAAAAAAAGTCATTTTGATGATTTATAAAGTTTTAGCTCTATAGCAGTAATTTCAGTAAGGCAAGAACTATGATGCAAATCACTGTAACCTCTCATATATTGAGGGTCATGGGTCCAGAGCACCCAACTACCAACCATGTCTGTTAACAGTTACTGAAGGAGGAAAACTGCATGTCTGTAAAAATGACCAAAATTATAGGTTGGAAAGGGCAAACAATTCATACAACAACTGCAAACACACTAAGTTACTGAAAGCCTCCAGCTCTGACCACATGTACTATACTTTTATTGAACCTTTTGTTCATTTAAGATAAAGAACTGAAAATAAAAATGAAAACAATAATTATGTAAAAACCTTCCCTGTTAGATTCCTATATTTCATTCAAACATCTGATACACCAATGTCAACAAAAGTAATAAGTCCTAACACTGTGAGCATTTTTGTTTTCATAAAAAGTAGAACAGTTCATACTGATACTGCATGCAAAATGCACATAAAAAGATAAGACTTTACAGCATGCAAATTATGTCAACATTTATGTTGTAGATAACAGAACATGCAAAATTTCTGATGTTAACAGTTGTACATAAAAAAGTTGAACCAGTTTTAATACAGAAGCAAACTTGCACAAGGTATTACATTTTCTTGTTTTTCATTGAAATGTACTGGGTTTAATAAACATTTGCAGATTATTTTGATATTCCTGCTTTAGATTTATATCTAATCTATAGAATGCAAGTTTTACCTTAGTAAACAGTGCAGATCATGATCAGTCGTCAGATTTGTGCAGTCGGATCTCAGTCGTCTAAGGTGTTTACTTTTCAGTTTGTAAACTATCAATGGTTTCACTGACAGAAGGTATAAAAGCTTCAAACAGTATGAAAGGAAAGCAGTTCATGACCTGTCTTTAAAACAGCTTACAAACATAAATAATGATTTTAGGCAAGATTAATGTCTGTAACAGTAGTCTTTATTTTGCTGTATGAAAAAAACTTGCATAGAACAAATAATTCTGTACAGTGAATATGTTCTCAGGACTAGAACTGTTACAATGTTTTGCTCTCTAAAAGTTTCAAGTTGTTTCTGTTATTATATTGGGTTAATCTTGTAGCAAGTTGTGAATTATGAGAAATATTTATTGTTGCAACATAAAAATTTGATGTTTTTGTTAGACTTATCAAGTTATTCTTAGGGAGGAATAAATTGGCATCAGAGTTTGTAGGTTTACAAGCATGAAAGTGTTAAATTTTCCCAACAGCTAAATTTACATTCCCATTTATTCCTCTTTAGTGTAACTTATTTTACCAGTTTTATCATATATACAATGTTAAAGAAAGAGACTGCAGTAAAGTTTGTTACAATTTGATACATTACTAAGTTCTCATTCTGCAATTTTGTGACATTTTTGTTTGTGTATTTATACCTTTCTCAAGCAGCAGTTATGCAACTGTTGTACTATTGGAACTGTCCACCTCAACAAGCAACTCACCATTTTCTCATGTAAAATTAGTCATGTCATGGTTTACCCAGGGCTTAAACTTACAGTGATCGATGTATATAATCACTGGTTTAAGCGTCTGTGTTGGCTTTAGTGTAGTCTGAGAAGACACATTTATCTTACATTTTCTTCTATTCCTTGGTCAGGATTCCATGATGGAGTCAGGGTAACAATCAGGTTTCAACAACACCAATGCTAACCTTTACCAGCAGCTGTACCACAACGGGAGGGCGAATCTTTCGAAGAAATAATTTCCCCTATCCTGTGATAATTCTACAGATGGACCTATCTTTAAACTGGAGACAATTTACTTATACCCTTTCCTCCTCTATTAAGTGTACATACAATTAATGACACTTGAACAGTAATTGATTACTTCTCTTAATTTATCTGGAAACTGTAATTGATGTTTACATTGTTTTATCTGATTCTGGAAATAGCTGACAAATCTGCCAATATTGCATGCCAGTTACTACCCAAATGTTTACTGACATTAACCACTCAACTCTCAAACCATACAGTGTTTTCCTCTAAAATCCTGCTTCCAGGCACGAACATATAGAGAACATGCAGGCTGTCACACTGGGATCCTTGATTTCCCAGAACCACATACAAACTGTTAATGAGACAATCATGTTTTACTTATGAAATTAACTGGCTTGTGTTACTTTATACCATGATTCAACATACACCAAGAATAAACAGACATGAATAAACTGTTTGTATATAATCATTATGTTTACTCAACAGTACTGCAAAACTTTTTAATGTTAGGGCTTTAGTTACCAGTGACAGAGGTGTAGTTGTTGTTTTAGACTATATAAGCTGTTAACTAGAACAGTATTATTACTTTAATTTGCTGATCTACATAAAACTTGTCTACTGCACAATGTATACATGTACACCAGCTGATGGCAAATGAACTTAGAAACTATTATTTATTTGGTATACTATTGAAGCTGGTAACATTTTAGAGTAAAGTTTTCAGTAGCTCAAACAGTTTTTTCACCCCATAAACTGAAAATATTTCCCAATAGAAACTGAAACTCCACTAAATGTGATTAATACCCCCGAAAGACTGCTTTATAAACTGAGGAAGTTCGTAGTAACAAAATACCTTGCAAAAAAACTAAAATAGAGATATTGTTCTTGGCAATAACTGTTATTACTCAAGATAGAGTTATGGTTCTTGTACACTGCACTTCCTCTCATTGTGCTAAACCATTGTATGAAGTTGTATTGAATTCAACAAGTGGTTTTCAAGTTATGCTCTGGACAAGGAAAAGTAACAAAGGGCAATAACTCTGACATGAGTGAAGATAGAGTTATGGTTCTTGTACACTGCACTTCCTCTCATTGTGCTAGACCATTGTATGAAGTTGTATTGAATTCAACAAGTAGTTTTAAAGTAATGCTCCGGACAAGGAAAAGTATCAAAGGGCAATAACTCTGTCAATACTCAAGATAGAGTTATGGTTCTTGTACACTGCACTTCCTCTTAATGTACTTGACCATTGTATGAAGTTGTATTGAATTCCAACCAGTAGTTTTCAAGTTATGCTCCGGACAAGGAAAACAAACAAAAGGCAATTACTCAAGATAGAGGTATGGTTCTTGTACACTGCACTTCCTCTCATTGTGCTAGACCATTGTATGAAGTTGTATTGAATTCCAACCAGTAGTTTTAAAGTAATGCTCCGGACAAGGAAAAGTATCAAAGGGCAATAACTCTGTCATGAGTGAAGATAGAGTTATGGTATTTGTGCACTGCACTTCCTCTCAATGTACTTGACCATTGTATGAAGTTGTATTGAATTCCAACCAGTAGTTTTCAAGTTCTGCTCCGGACAAGGAAAAGTAAACAAGAGCTGTCAGTAGGACAGCGTGCTTGACTTTTTTAGTGCTTGCCAATAAAACAAAACTTTGACAGTAAAGGGCACACAAGACTTTAACTAGGAATTTCTAAGTACAAATCAAGAAAATTTTTCACAGAGTTATCTTCTTTTGCTTACAGATAGGTCTTACGATGGTACATAAGTACTCCAACTTTCAAAGTAATATCTCAAATGGTTAAGTTAACAAGTGGACAAGAATGAAAATTTTAACTGAGTTTCTAAGTCAAAAAGGGCCATAATTCAAATAAAATCCTTGACAGAATTACCTTCTCCGGCCCCATGTTTGGGAATCATGATGGTAAACAAGTATTCCAACTTTCAAATTAATATCTCAAACAGTTCAGTCAAAAAGTGGACTGGTACGAAAAACTTAACCAAGATTCTAAGTCAATAAAAGGCCTTAATTTTTAAAACAAATCCCTGACAGAGTTACCTTCTCTTGCGTACTGATGGGGGTAATGATGTGAAATAGCATTAAAAGTTTCAAAGCAATATCTCAAAGGGTTAAGGCAATAAGTGGATTTTACCCATATTCAATGTATTTATTAAGTAAACAAGAGCTGTCCCTCCCAAGTGACGAATGCCCCCGAAAGAGGTGCCTCACAGTCTGTGTCCTCTCCATGTGCTCAATAAATGTGCTATGTAATTTTAAAATCCTTCCATGCATGACAGAGTAATCATGCATACAGTATTCTATTACTTTAAACACTAAGTGTGACCTTGACCTTTGAGGTAGGGACTTGGGTCTTGCAGCGACACATCCGCTTGATGTGCTAGACATTTGTGCACAGTTATTTTAAAATCCTTCAAAGCATAATAAAGTTATAGTCCGGACACAAATGTATGCATATATACAGGATTCCATTACCTATAAATTCTAAGTGTGACCTTGACCTTTGTGGTAGGGATGTGGGTCATGCACGCGACACATCGTCTTGATGTGCTAGACATTTGTGCCAAATTATTTTAAAATCCTTCAAGGCATGACAAAGTTACAGTCCGGACACGAATGTGTGCATATATGCTTTATATAGAGGAATCCATTACCTTCAAACTCTAAGTATGACCTTGACCTTTGAGCTAGGGACGTGAGTCTTGCACGCTAACGTCGTCTTGATGTGCTAGACATTTGTGCCAAGTTTTTTAATACCTTCAATGCATGACAAAGTTACAGTCCGGACACGAATGTGTGCATATATGCTTATATGGAGGAATCCATTACCTTCAAACTCTAAGTATGACCTTGACCTTTGAGCTAGGAACGTGGGTCTTGCACGCGACACGTCGTCTTGATGTGCTAGACATGTGTGCCTAGTTATTTTAAAATCCTTCAATGCATGACAAAGTTACAGTCCGGACACGAATGTGTGCATATATACAGGATTCCATAACCTTCATACTCCAAGTGTGACCTTCACCTTTGAGGTAGGGATGTGGGTCTTGCACGCGACACGTCGTCTTGATGTGCTAGACATGTGTGCCAAGTTATTTTAAAATCCTTCAATGCATGACAAAGTTACAGTCCGGACACGAATTTGTAAGTGGGGACGCACGGACGGACGGACAGACGGACAGACGGACGGACGGACAGACGGACAGACGGTCAGACGGACAGACGGTGCGATTTTAATATGCCACCCTTCGGGGGCATAAAAAGGGGCATAATTCTGTCAAAAACCTTGACAGGGTTATGTCCTCTTGTCTGTAGATGGAGGTTATGATGGTAAACAAGAGCCATACCTCTAATACTTCTGAAATAAAGTGGGGTGATACGAAAAACTCAACCAAGGTGTGATGCCAACGCCGACGCCGGGGCGAGTAGCATAGCTCCCCTTTTCATAGAAAAGTCGAGCTAAAAAGGGCAATAAACTCTGTAAACTCTGTATGAAGTTATATTGAATTCCCACCAGTAGTTTTCAAGTTATGATCCGGACAAGGAAAAGTAACAAAGGGCAATAACTCTGTCATGAGTCAAAATGGAGTTATGGTTCTTGTGCACTGCACTTCCGCTCAATGTGCTTGACCATTGTATGAAGTTGTATTGAATTCCAACTAGTAATTTTCAAGTTATACTCCGGACAAGGAAAATGCAACAGACCACCTGACCGACCGCCCGCACGCCCAACCAACCGTCCGACCGACCGACCGACTGACCAACCACCGGGTGACTCCTATATAACTTCGTTTCGGGGGTATAATAATTATTTCTAATGGTTTTTAACAATAAATTGTCTTTGAGAAATGATATTAATTTGCGGCTTGGTAAGTAGGTTTATATACCTACATGTGCCATTGTTGCCGGGAGTGACTGTTTTCTACTTGGTCAAATAGATGCAATTTGTTTTGCTAAATACCCTGCATACACTCCAGCTGGAGCTTACATCAGATTAGAACTCCTGACATTTTTCTTTGCATTTTAGTTTATTTCGCAGTATAGCCTATGATTTCCCAGCATCGAGCCTCCCTCTAACTATGGGGAAATACTATACAACCAGTACAAATGACTTGATGAAGAGTCAAATTATCCCGATATACTAGTGTATGGTTTGAATTGCGAGTTGAAATGTATTTTAACATGATTTTCTAATGTTTTAAGAAAAATTGAAGAAATATTTTCGTGCAGAAATCAGAAGTTGACAGCAGTCACATGACCCCCACGTGACTTTGTTGACAAAATAATATGTCAAGGTTGCGAGTAAGCTGAAATGGAAAGTCAATATTTTAGTAAATATTTAACACTTTGACTCATGATTTCTGTCAATCAGCGTCAAAACAAATCCTCCAATAGATTTTGATCAAGACTTCCTTCCTACAGACTAGTTATAGAGGCATGTAACGGGAAAACGAAAAAGCCACCGACAATTCCTTGCCACCGGCTTTTCATTGCTTACCAGTATATATCTTAAATTTAGAAATGAATGAAAAATGTGAATATAGAAATAATTGAACAGCTTTGTAATCAGTGTCGAAATGACAAATGTTCTAGACAGAAAACAGGCGTTTAAAATTACACTATATATAACAAAGTAAATATGTTTATTTCCAAAATAAAGTCTGTATCCTGGAAATGAATGATTTTGCCTGACAGTTCTAGAACATGGCACACCTTAGACTGTATTACTGGTCATCAATATAATATCCTTTTACAAATACAGTCTGCCAATACTGGAACAGGTGATCAGGAAAACAACAGAATATTGTATGTACTCCTTTAAATTGACTGATGCCTATATTAACTGCCATGGCAACATATAATTCTTTATTTGCACATACTAATTTTCTATTTTTTCAAACTACGTCTAGCTGAGGATAAGTTAGAATGCAACGAAATACAGGCTTTTCTCGGACCATAACAAAACTGTGTGAGATTCTAAAAATAAACATTTTCTAACCTGATAAAACTGTGTCTAAGGTCGTTTCCATTAGGGCTGTCATTTGCCTAAAATGTCTGATTTTTGCATATTCCAGAGCTATCACTATAAACCCTAAAATTTATACATATGAAACCTATTCCATTGTTGATTCTATGGAAGGCCAAACCCGTCTTAAACCTGCATATATATAATGTTACATCTATCAAGACGATATACAGACAATATAAACCATTTCAAAAGAAATTAAAGTAAGGAAAAGTGCTCTCAGGATTGCACTTTGTACTTTCTAAAACATTTAAAGTCTGAAAATTGCTTCTTCCTATTTCCATGGCTCCATTAAAGAAATTAAAGTGTATTAACCGACACACTTACAGTCTATCACTCCAACCTAATCTTCTTCAACTCAGTATTTCCCAAAGATTGCAATGTCTATAACATAGCAAGGAAAGTAATATTGAGAATGTCTCAGACATTTATAGACAATTAACTTTAAGTAATGGCTCGAATCTCTAAAACATTACCAGATCTCTCTAATTTATGAGATTTCTATATAACAGTACTCATTTTTCACATCTAGAGGCCTGTATCTCCTCACAGGAAAGAATACAGTTTGGGACTGCACTAGAACAATGATGATCTTTTGTTTTCTTGCGGGGCATTTTAAGTTACAGGAGCAGACATAACCATAACCGTGCAGAGATAAAAATGGGTACAAATTTGTGGTTGTTCATCATAGACAGGGCCTGCAAGGTGACAAATTTATAGGTCAGGTTTGAATCTTGACTGCAAACATTTAGTTCTACACAGTACACTTGGAGCCACTTCTAACCAGACACTTATATAATTCGGTATAACTGAATTATTTTTACGCAGATTTCGTTCAAATTTAGAATATAATTAATTCAACACATAATACATACTTCTGCGAAATTTGATTTAAATTGATTAACAAATACATATAAAAATTAGCAAATAAAAAACATCGCTGTAAAATCCGAATTCACAAAATGGCATAACATGAAATCCCAACAATGAGAAAAGTCACCGATTCATAATAAAATCCGTAAATCGGAGGAAAGAAACGAAATACAATGTACTGGATTCCTACTAGTTCTCGGGCGGAAAATGAACATTTTTGTATTTTGTATAGCAACAAATACTAGTAAACCCATAACATCTTCACAGGATAAACTTAGGTTCTCTGATGACATTATAAACTTGTCAGTTTATCGACTGCGACCAGAGCTTGTTTATAAATGAGGCCAGAAAAGGGGTACAATTTCCCTCTTTAAAGCCATATCGGGAAACCAATTATCGGGCACTCAACTTTGTGCAAAGCACTATTCGCAACAAAGATGTTTAATGCTTGTTTTACTATTCTAAATACATGTACGAAAAGAAAAACAATAAATATAAGTATATTCCAATCAAGATACACATCATTTAACTCGCATTATTTACATTTATAGTTTACATGTTCACAAGGATAAAATATGAACAGTAATAATGTTTCTTGCTCATGCTGATCCTTAAAAAACAAAAAAAGGGGGAAGCAAAAAAAATATTTAAGCGTAGTGTGAGCCTTGAACCCTATCCGCGTGGGTGGCAAACTGTAAGCGTAACAACTTCTTTATACGACTGTATTTAAAACTACTTATGTCATATCAATTTTATATTACGCCTCATCCGTTACACGGTCTTTTTATGTTTAAATTGTATTTCTTGAATATACTTACTTTTACACATTTTTATTCAAATAATTATATATCTGACATAGTTTCGTTCACATTGTCTGCAATATCGATATTCAGTGTACCTTTACAAACTGAACCCCTGCTTTTATCTCAGCATGCGCAATAAAATCGGAAAAACCCCAACTGCTGGCAGCTTAGGTTATAAATAGTAACACAATAGAGAAGTGATTTAAGCGGGATATTTAAAAAATATGAGAAGTTTGAGTTACCTATTTAGTCACTTACACCGAAAGAACAATCGTCCCAGTGACACGGTTGCCTAATCTATGACCTTGAGTATGGTATAAAGCCTGTGCGGTACGAAACATAAAAACGCCCGAAGATCTGGTAGCGCCCGACAACTGGTAGGAATCCAGTAAATGTATTTTACAGATAAGTTTCCACCTTTGTTACGATTTATAGTGGACAGGTTGATACTGCATATGTTTGCAAATATAATTATTGCTAAATAAATATGATATATTTATATACGTGACTGTCTGAGTGATTAGCCGGCAAGCAACATGTCAATTGCGCGACCACGCTCTTGGTTATTCATTCGAAGTGACTGATTTTTAAAATCAAATTTCTGTTTTTACGGTTTGAATTGCGTTATAGAATAATAAAATGAAAATTGATCTTTTTCGCTCACCTACATTTCCTCGTGCAAAATGGTGAAATCGTACATGTCACACGTGCAAAAGTAACCGATCGTCACAGTTGAAAGGTTTTATCATTTTTATACAGCTAATGTTGCCAAACAACATATTATTTAATTTGAAGTAAATATCTTGAACCGTTTTCGAGAAATTCAAATTTGAAAAGTGTCGGGTTAGAAGTGGCTCCAAGTGTATATCTTATCAGAACATTTAGTTCAACATCTACAACATTTTCAAAGTATGATGGATTTCTGAGAATGAATTCATTCTTCTTCATGTGAAGTCTTAAATACTTGCCAAGGTTATCTTATGTTTAATTATGTACAAAGAAGTGTGTAATTGCATAAACTATTCATAACAATACCTCTCCCATAGAAATCTATTTTCTGTCCGGATTGTTTCACCTTTGTAAAAATCATATAACCTTATCATTTTTGTAGGTGTTTTTCAAATTTTCAAAATAGTTTGCCTGGAAAAGGCATCAGGAGTAATTTAACTGCTGGCACTCTGGTTCAACAATGTTTCTTGGGGGAAATGAGAGCTCAGATAGACTTGAGGGTATGTTAAACAACAGGAAAAAATACTGTAGGAGAAGATGTGCTGATTATGTGGCATCAGATAATACTTAATTAGACTGACAAGAAAAAATAAACTTCTGCACCATAGAAAATAAAAGATCATGGATACAGTTCCTTCCAAAACTTTGTGCACACAGAAATAACATTTACAGTTTCTTCCAAAAAATTGTGCACACACAGAATAAACATTTAGCCATACTAGTATTACCACTGTTTAAAACGTATTTTACAGTGATATGAATAATCTATATCCAAGTTCGCATAAAGCCATTTAAACATGAGTGGACATGCCAGTGAAACCCAAAGTTTTGCACACAAAAAACACAGCATCTGTCAAACAATGGCATTTGCCAACCTTACATCATCCTGGTATTGTTCAGTAGCTGCCATAGTACTTAATCAACATCTAGTAATGACTGAAAGGTGAAGACATTTCTTAAATTGTCAACAGGAAATCATTATACTTGTTGTTAAAAGCAATGTCTTCAATCAGAAGCAATGTCTGCAACAAGTTTGGAATCAGAAATGACAGTTCATTCACCTCAGCACTGTTTTTATCATGAATATAAAAGCTCTACAAACCCTAATAGAGGAGTGAGATGCCACAATATTAGAAAACATCACTAAAAATTTGAGTGCACTAAACATGAGACATAACAGCTACAAGACAGTTGCTCAAGATTGTTTAACTCACTGACGCCGCCGTTGAACGGCAGCGTCAGTATTGAATAGGTTTCAAATTTGTACCATGGGGTTGCATAATCGAATAGGGAGCAGCCAACATTATTATTGTAAATCTAAACTATGTTCTATGTATGAAAAATGACTTTTATGAATCATTAAATTGTATTAAGTCATTAAAAAAACAATACAATACAAAATACACATGTCTCCTTCCCTTATTACAAAACTTTGGACACATTTAATGAGTATTTAATAACTTTTCCACAAACTCGTAGACCACGGGTTTTTTTTTTATAGCTTTGTTTACGGACCTTTACGATCCGATTCATCAAAGCTCAGAAAAAAAGATTCGGAAGATGTTTTGCTATCTTAAGACACTCAGATAATAGAATACATGGCGCCTCACGTGAAAAATCAATGAAAACCCATTTTAATTACTACATATTAGACTATAATATTGAAACTGTAAAGAAAAACCGTTACCCAACTATGCAAGGTAGGGCCAACGGAATTCTATTCCATCATTTGTAAACAAAAACAATAATCAGCCAATGGAAGTTCTGTAAAATGTATACGTCACAGCATAATTAATCATGTGGATTTCGTCTCTTTCCGCCATATTGCTGGAGTGTATATATGCTTCGGGAATAGAAAGAAAGAAAAATCCACATTACTAGCTACAGGGAGGGAGGGGCAGGTATATCTGTTTTACAGATAGTTCTTTTCCACAATATTTAGACCCGGTGTAAATTATATGTGCACAGGTTTTTGCCTCTACTTCCTATTAACTGACCTGTAGTCAGTGAAATTGTGGGAGGAGCCATGGTTATAAATAGTTTTGTGTATCAGTTCCTTGGTATCAGAAAATAGCCAGTGTAAAATTAGCATCCGAAAATAATTAAAGTTGTGAGAAAAGAGGTATTTAATTATCACAATAGACAAACAATATGGAAGTTACATAAGGGTTTAGTATTATGCTAATTACTAATAAAAACTTTATTTTTATAAATCAGTTTCATAAACAAAAAGGACAGTATACTGGACAGCTAAATACACAGAGGACCGGTATTACTGATTTCCGAAAACAACTTTTTACCGGAAACAACCAAAAACAAATGAGATCCCGGAAACAAGTCTTAATTCAATAGTTTTTATGTTAAATACACTTTTTATTCTAAATGATAAAAATTAATGTATTTGTTGAATATGTGTAATTTTAGAATGATACGTTAGATTTTAAGCGATTTAGTTCGATGTAACTTAGTGTGTACTTTTATGTTGTAACAATTACCACCCTTTGACAGTATTAAAAAGCAATCACGGACCTATAACACAGTGTATAGGTCCGTGTTGAAATGAAAGATCTTTTATAAGAAAAAAGTATTACTTTTCTTTTTTTTGTTCTTAAATAGTTCGATAAATTTTAGCGTTATTTTTTGTTCAAGTTCTTTGACAGTTAAACAACTTATCTGCATTTCCAGTTACGAAAATTCCCATGAGTGAATGAAAATAAAAAACAGAAACTAGAAAATCATTTAAAATCTTTTTTATTTGCAAATATCATTAAAAGGATGAATAAAAACATATAACATAATTAACATAATGTGTATATAGGTCCGTGACAGAGGTAATGATCATTTTATGTAGTAAAAAAGGGTTCGCTGATGTTTACCGCGCACATTTTATATAGAAACCTGCCCCAGTGCCCATCTCCCAACCATGCTTCAAAAACATGCGCGGCGTCTTTGATGCCTTGCATTAAAATTCGTCTTGTAGAATTATAGTTACAGTTTGACAGTGCTAAACCCAGCACTGATGTGTTCTTTACTGCACATTAGGTGGCTTAACTTATGGTTAATGAAAACCAGTTATGTGAGGGCCAAAAACATGGTCAGTAGTGTTACCAAGATTAGTACAAGATTAATTTGTTTTGGTCTTACAGTCTGTGACTACCTGTGTTATGAAATTTATTTTACCATTAGTATACATCTTTTACCAGTAGTAAACATCTTTTACCATTAGTATACATCTTTTATTACCATTAGTATACATCTACTAACAGTTTGCAAATGAACCATCAGAAAACCTTATTCCAAGTCTGAAAAACTGGATTCAGTAATTATGGTCTAATCATTCAAATAAAAGTCACCAGTTTGTTAATGAAGCTTGTGTCAGCGACTTCTGAGAACAATTAACGCCAATCATGTCTTTTCTTATTTGGAATAATGGCCCTCTGACATTTTGATCATTACAAAAAGACAATTGACATTAGCATTCTGAGCTAAAATAAGATGCATGTCCATTCCTATTTAATGTTATGGTTATAAACTAGGGATGGCAACCAGTACTTGAGTATTCAATGGAGCGTTTGAGTACTTGATAAGCAAAACGGTATCCAAGTACTTGGGGGGAAAAAAAGTGGGTTTTTTTTGCAAAAATCACATAATACATTAAATAAATTATAATGCAAGTAGTTAAACAAGTGTGCGGATAAAAGATAATTTTTATAGCAGCGTTTTATAAATTCTGATCATAAAGCTAATGCAGTACTTTGATGCGACTGTAACCTTAGAGAAACCCCTCTTACAGTAACCTCCCTTAGCGCTGGTTTCCCAATAAATGCTCATTTTAGTATTGATGGATTTTCAAATAGATTTGGGATTAAGAAGACAAAAACACATTTGAAACTCATGTTCCTCTGTCGTTTTCCTGAGTTTATTTTACTATTAGGTTACTTAGCACATATGTCGGAATTCATACATGGTTGCATGGTAAACAAGAGTAATATGTACTGCTATATGTCGACCACGTGAATCATCGTTTTCCGAGTACTTGAGTTTTCCATCAGAAGAAGGACCGAATACCTGAATATCAATTTTGGTATTTGTTTCCATCCCTATTATAAACATATTTTCTGTGAATTCAATGACTGTGAAAACCTTTGTAACTTTCATTTGGAGGAAATTTCTAACATCCATAAACAAGAATACAGTAGAATTCCGCTATTACGACCACCTTCCGTACTTTAGATAAATGGTCTTAATAGCGGAATGGTCTCAATAGCGAGTTGACTTAATAAGACCCATCTGTCATTCATGACAATACTCTAGTGTCAGCCTAATCATACTTTTCTTTTGCTTTCTGTACAGTAAATATGTACGATAAACAAAATGAGAAAATAAATAAAAAAGATTTGCACATGCACGTAAACTGATCGATCAGAAACGACTTCAAATGAGCATGCTAATTTAAGGATTTTTTATATTTTTCAATCTTGTGCAGCAGAAGATATATTGATTTACTCGCGAAGTAATTGCCCAGGTGCAGATCATCATAATAACTGACTCAAATGTGTACAAACAGAATGTACATGTCGTGGAAATTATTCTGCAGTTTGGTCCGTAATTTCTCAAGTTAACAATCGGGATTGCTCTCTCAATTTATTAATCCTCAACTGTCATTTACATCCTTTTGTTATCCAATTAAGGTTTCATACCATAGATCAAAAATATTTCACACCCTACGTCTTGTAATTGACATAATCAACAAAGGGACACACATGTGTAGATAACTTCTAGAGGTGTGCGGCGGGATAAAATACAGTGGTAATGTCCGGAGGCGCTAGACAGGGATAAATGCTGTGGTCTATTTAACGGATAATAAAACAGTGTAAGTCGCTTATAAGTGACAGGATACGATGGTCGCTTTAGTGGAATAGCGGGGTGGTCGCTTTACTGGTACAAACAACCAATAGAATATATAATAAAAACAGTTGGTTCTTTAAAATAATGGTCGTAATAGCGGTGTGGTCGCATTTTCGGCGTGGTCGTAATGCAGAATTCTACTGTAATAAAATTGGCACAAAAAATATCCTAAGATCACAGGGTAAGGACTAAAATGTGTTGCACAGCCTCAATCTGTGTATCAGGCAGGTTATATAAGGGTTTGCTACAAGACATATGACTCGCTATATCAGCTCTGTGGTTGTGTGGTATTATGGAGCCTCTGACATAAATTCGCTGTAACCTCTCACTGATTGAGTGTCATGGGTTTAAGTCTTGCTACCAGCCATGTCTCTTTATATGAGAAAGTTGGCAGTTTAGTACCAAGAAGACGTTTCCTGCCTTGAGTGATTGTTAGGTAAAATGACAGACTGTAAAAATGACTGAAATATGTTTAAAAGGAGCATTTAACTCAAACAACAACAACAACAACATAAGAATCAGTAAGGTTGAGTTGCTGATCTATATGCAGGCAAACCTGTGTATAAGCAGACATACTTCCCAGGCAGGCAATATTGTATCCCACACAGTCAGCTGAATTATACAAAATGTAAACACACGTTAAATGGTAATCTGTGATGTATTCTAGAGGTGACTGCCATGTAAAAACAAATGGTAATCTGTGATGTATTCTAGATGTGACTGCCATGTAAACACACGTTAAATGGTAATCTGTGATGTATTCTAGATGTGACTGCCATGTAAACACACGTTAAATGGTAATCTGTGATGTATTCTAGACGTGACTGCCATGTAAACACACGTTAAATGGTAATCTGTGATGTATTCTAGAGGTGACTGCCATGTAAAAACAAATGGTAATTTGTGAGGTATTCTAGAGGTGACTGCCATGTAAACACACATTTAATAGTAATCTGTGAGGTATTCTAGAGGTGACTGCCATGCAAACACACGTTAAATAGTAATCTGTGATGTATTCTAGAGGTGACTGCCATGTAAACACACGTTGAATGGTAATCTGTGATGTATTCTAGAGGTGACTGCCATGTAAAAACAAATGGTAATTTGTGAGGTATTCTAGAGGTGACTGCCATGTAAACACACGTTAAATAGTAATCTGTGATGTATTCTAGAGGTGACTGCCATGTAAACACATGTTAAATAGTAATCTGTGATGTATTCTAGAGGTGACTGCCATGTAAAAACAAATGGTAATTTGTGATGTATTCTAGAGGTGACTGCCATGTAAACACACATTGAATGGTAATCTGTGATGTATTCTAGAGGTGACTGCCATGTAAAAACACGTTAAATAGTAATCTGTGATGTATTCTAGAGGTGACTGCCATGTAAACACACGTTAAATAGTAATCTGTGATGTATTCTAGGGGTGACTGCCATGTAAAAACAAATGGTAATTTGTGATGTATTCTAGATGTGACTGCCATGTAAACACACGTTAAATGGTAATCTGTGATGTATTCTAGAGGTGACTGCCATGTAAACACACATTGAATGGTAATCTGTGATGTATTCTAGAGGTGACTGCCATGTAAAAACACGTTAAATAGTAATCTGTGATGTATTCTAGAGGTGACTGCCATGTAAACACACGTTAAATAGTAATCTGTGATGTATTCTAGGGGTGACTGCCATGTAAAAACAAATGGTAATTTGTGATGTATTCTAGAGGTGACTGCCATGTAAACACACATTGAATGGTAATCTGTGATGTATTCTAGAGGTGACTGCCATGTAAACACACATTAAATAGTAATCTATGATGTATTCTAGAGGTGACTGCCATGTAAAAACAAATGGTAATTTGTGATGTATTCTAGAGGTGACTGCCACGCAAACACATGTTAAATGGTAATCTGTGATGTATTCTAGAGGTGACTGCCATGTAAACTTAATCTGTGATGTATTCTAGAGGTGACTGCCATGTAAACACACATTTAATGGTAATCTGTGATGTATTCTAGAGGTGACTGCCATGTAAACACACATTTAATGGTAATCTGTGATGTATTCTAGAGGTGACTGCCATGTAAAAACACATTAAATAGTAATCTGTGATGTATTCTAGAGGTGACTGCCATGTAAAAACACGTTAAATAGTAATCTGTGATGTATTCTAGAGGTGACTGCCATGTAAACACATGTTAAATAGTAATCTGTGATGTATTTTAGAGGTGATTGCCATGTTAACACATGTTAAATAGTAATCTATGATGTATTCTAGAGGTGGTATCCTGGTACAGACCTCACTGTATATCTCAACAACAGACACCATTATAAACTGTTCAAGCATAATTATAGTATACTACACTCTTTCAAACATGAAAGAGGCAAGATAGTTTTTGGCAACACTTTGTTCAACCATTGATCTATGGGATGGAATTGCAGAAATCAGACATACATGTTCTTAGATCTTCCTATGGCCTAGTGTGTTCCTGCTCATATTCCAGGAATAACCACCACAGAACCAACAACAACTGATAGAACCAACAACAACTGACAGAACCTGCCATTATATTGCTAACAGGTGAACAACTGTTTTATCTACACCTTGATTAGAACAAAAACAAAGCAACTTTTTTATTTCAAATTCCAAATAAGGGAATTTACCGCTGTAGATTAACCAGTCCTAGCCTGTTATATTACAACCTAACACTTTGACTTCATAAAATAAAGTACAAGAGAACATGAACAATATCTTTACTCCTACATGGCACAGTTCAGATAAGATCACAGACCTACATTACTGTATAAATGCACAACCTGGCACCCATTATGCGCCCACCATGAATGCTATAACATCACAATCAAAAAGGCTTACGAGCAATTCACATGTAAACAACACAATCAACAATATCAGTATTTTCAATAAAACTTCTTTGAACTCGGCTAAAAACACCCAATAAATATATGAACTAGTGTAGGCAATAACTGTATCTTGTTAGAACATGGTTTAACACTGTTTATATGAGAATCTGTTCTTTGCAATAGAGGAAATGATCTGTAAACACTGGAGCAGTTTCTAGAAATGCAGATTGACAAATTGCTGCTTTCAAGTGTTCAAAAAGTCTGAATGCCAGAAAGTGTTTACCTGTGGTAATTAATTTTTTCTTTCACTCACAAAAGCAGAACAACCACGGAAATTTGTTTTTTCTACATTCAGCTTTTTGCCAACACCTACATCTGCATATAAAAGTCTAATTTGATTCTGTTATAGGTATTTTCTGTGCTCATATTCACAATGTTATATTGACGGAAAAGGAAATCAGAGGACATTTCTACCACAAAATATATACAGTAAACTCTGTGTATATAAACCAGTTGCATAGAGCTGTATACATGTACTGTACATGTACATGTATTACTCACTGTTTCCGATAAATTTCAAACTTGTCAATTTGCTGGATCTGTAATTTACGTATATAATTAATGCAAAAAGTAAACTTAGTAAACACATGTAACTGTGACTTAGTGTTTGTGTTGCCAAAAAGTATTGCCAATTAAAACATGAAATCGCCTTTTTTATTCTATTAATCTTTGAAAAGATTTACTATTATTGAACGTTTTCATACTGAGGGAAGAGTGACAGTTATAGATCTTCTTCAAAACGAGGTAGAAAAATCAAAAGCAATAAAGTTGATGGTTCAGATTTTATTACATTTAACTTCAAAATACTTGGTCGTTATTTATTTTAGTTCGATATATAAACATCATATATAAGGAACTTGTTTGATATACGGATATAAGGAACTCCGGATATAAAAAACAAATTTGATAGGTCCCGAGGAGTTTGATAAAAGTAGAGTTTACTGTAGCATAAAACAGCATACTGCTCAAATACTTTTAGTCTGTTTGTATCTACTTTCATGACACCTTACCTGTATCAATGAAACTTGGGTTGAACATATTCTACGAGTGCTGAGATTTTTTATCTCCGCCCAGACTGGAATCGCCTCCTTCACAGCAAAGCCTTTCTTTTCGAGTTTCAATGTGGCCGTCACTGTCCCGGAGACGCAGCACCATGACCCAATCGCCTCAAATGTATCGTTTTCTACGGGTAACTAATAATAAGATATTAACAATTAACATTATCAGTATCATGAGCATAATAACAAGTTAATTACTTGTTTAGTTTTACATTATGTTAGACAATCACAACTTCAACAGTATACTTCATGCATACATTTTCAACTGACCTTATTGTCTGATATTCTTACTGGGGTGTAGTGCCTGACATTCTTACTGGGGTGTAGTGCCTGACATTCTTACTGGGATGTAATGTCTGACATTCTTACTAGGGTGTAATGTCTGACATTCTTACAAGGGTGAAGTGTCTGACATTCTTACTAGGGTGAAGAGTCTGACATTCTTACAAGGGTGAATAGTCTGACATTCTTACTGGAGTGTAATGTCTGACATTCTTACTAGGGTGTAATGACTGAAGTTCTTACTGGGGTGTAATGTCTGACATTCTTACTGGGGTATAATGTCTAACATTCTAACAAGGGTGAAGTGTCTGACATTCTTACTGGGGTGTAGTGTCTGACATTCTTACTAGGGTGTAATGTCTGACATTCTTATTAGGGTGTAATGTCTGACATTCTTACTAGGGTGTAATGTCTGACATTCTTACAAGGGTGTAATGTCTGACATTCTTACTAGGGTGAAGTGTCTGACATTCTTACTAGGGTGAAGAGTCTGATTTTCTTACTGGAGTGTTATGTCTGACATTCTTACTAGGGTGTAATGACTGAAATTCTTACTGGGGTGTAATGTCTGACATTTTTTCTTCAATGTCATGTTTGACATTCTTACTAAGATGTTATGTCTGACATTTTACTTGAGAGTAGTGTCTGACATTCTTACCGGGATGTAATGTCTGACATTCTTACTGGGGTGTCATGTCTAACATTATTACTAAAGTGTAATGTCTGACATTCTTTCTGAGGTGTAATGTCTGACATTCTTACTGGGGTGTCATGTCTAACATTATTACTAAAGTGTAATGTCTGACATTCTTTCTGAGGTGTAATGTCTGACATTCTTACTGGGGTGTAATGTCTGACATTCTTACTGGGGTGTAATGACTGACTTTCTTACTGGAGTGTAAGGTCTGACATTCTCACTTGGGTTTAATGTCTGACATTCTTACGTTGATGTAATGTTGGACATTTTTATATGGATGTAATGTCTGACATTCTTACTGGGGTGTAATGTCTGAAATTCTTACTAGGGTGTAATGTCTGACATTCTTACTTCAATGCCATATGTGGATGTAATGTCAGACATTCTTATATGGATGTAATGTCTGACATTCTTACTGGGGTGTAATGTCTGAAATTCTTACTGGGGTGTAATGTCTGACATTCTTACTTCAATGTCATGTTTGACATTCTTACATTCTTACTTTGGTGTAATGTGTGACATTCTAACTTGGGTGAAGTGTCTGACATTCTTACTTTGGTGTAATGTCTGACATTCTTACTGGGGTGTAATGTGTGACATTCTAACTGGGATGTAATGTCTGATAATCATACTTGGGTGTAATGTCTGACATTCTTCTGTGGATTAATGTCTGACATTCTTACTGGGCTGCAATGTCTGATATTTTTACATGGATGTTAAGTCTGATATTCTTACTTGGTAGTAATGTCTGACAGTCTTACTTGGACATAATTTTTTGACATTCTGACTGGGGTGAAGTGTCGGACATTCTTATGTGGATGTAATGTCTGCCATTTTTAGTGGGGAGTAATGTCTGATATTGTTACGTGGAAGTAATGTCTGACATTCTTACTGGGGAGTTATGTCTGACATTCTTACTGGGGTGTAATGTCTGATATTCTTACTGGTGAGTAATGTCAGACATTCTTATGTGGATGTAATGTCTGATATTCTTACTGGGGTGTAATGTCTGACATTCTTACTGGGGTAAAGTATCTGAAATTCTTATTTAGGAAATCAATGGCTGGTGACTCACAATATAGCTACTTAATTAATTCTGGCAATTAGTCCACAATAGATGTTCAATATAATTATCTGTCTGAATATAGAACCCATCAGTTGACTTAGTGGCAAGTTACACATGGCCTCCTTGAAAAAACATTTTATACTATAGAAATATTTCTTACACTTTGCAAAGTTTAGTCTATTCATCTTAAACCGTCTAACCAAGTCATGTTTCACCTGTTTTCTTTAATGGGAAACTTACAAAAAACTTGCTTTACAAACACAACTTCTCATCAATGAAATATTGGTGTAAACATTTGCTGAAAAAATTCCTGTAAAAAACTGCAAATTTAATTGGAGTTTAAATTGGCAGGAGAAAAAGTTCTTACTGAGGCATCTGGTTCCTTGTTTAAATCCAGGTTAGAAATGACAGCAAATTTGCTGGTACGTTCATGATGAGGCCCTCCTGGGGTAGTTATCGTCATGCGTACATAGTAACGCAACCGTCCATGTTTACCTTTGAAAGACGATGGTAATTTAGGGGGTAAAGTAAATTCAAAGGGGAAATAATGAGAACCGGAGTGTAGAAGATCATCATTGCTGTCTTTATCCCCTGAAACATAAAAATGATGGAAGGTTACACAAAGGAGTAACTCTACAAATCCTCATGCCGCTCTAAAGACAGGTTTACACAACATGTTTATATGTTTTAGTATGTGTGTGTTGAGCTCTTGTACTAAAACATGTCTCTAAAACAGGGTAAAATGCAAGAACACATGTAAAGCATGCGATACCCTAAAATCTTGATAATAAGCCCGTCTGGAAAATTAGCTATCAATTTTTTGCAGCAGAAATGAACCTGAAAATTAGCTGGATTGGAAAATTAGCCACAAGCTTTTTCTATAGACATATCAGGGATAAAACTGTGATAAAGCAGAATATTGTTGATAATAAATTATAAAATAAGCAATGTTTTTTTTATTTTATGTTTTTCAGTGAATTATAGAGTTTTCTCAGTGAAATAAAAGTGATAATCCACAGTTTTGAAACAGTGGATTACCATTTTTCTTTTCCACTGTTTTGCGCTCTTTTACCCGGATCGCCAAAAGGTATACCGCGCGTAATTAATGCTGGAAACCATGCGACGATGGCGCCGTTTAAATGACGCCATTGCCTATGTTTCTGGTGACGTTTCCCGCGATTTTCGATATTTAGTAGAAACAAACTCAATAAAAGTAGAGTTTTAACCATAAAATAAACGAAAATTGTTGGTACGGTGTAAACCGTTAATTTCACTCGTGAACACCAAGCTGTTATTTTCACTGGTGGCTCCCCCCCCCCCGAAAAATCTGGTGCTCACTCGGTGAAATTATAACATGATCTTACACCGAAACCAACAATTATCCTCTATTTATTTAATTACACTATTTAACACAAATTTCCACTGAAATTAGGTCCATAGAATTCAGACAGAAATTAAAATATGTTTAGGTTAAGCGTCCCAATATCAGTATCATTTTACACAACCGTTTATATTTTATTGTGCTGAAAAAAAAATACTTCAAAATAAGCCGGACTGAAAATAAGCCGCCAAATCATTAAAAAAATTGGCTGTGGCTTATGGAGATTTTAGAATATATCTGTGTGTTAAACATTCAGTAATTTCACCATACATCAAAGCTTTCCCCACTAAACTACTAAAACTTATCATTGACTGGCAGACCTGTGGTAGACACTAAAACTAATGGCCTGTTCTCACTGCTGATCTAACTACCTCAATCAAACTCTATCATGCTGTCATGAAATGATCTCTCTTGATGACCCAACAAAATATTACGGTTTTATAGAAAGTCTGCTGCCATTTTGTGCCGATTATAACTATATGGTAAGGTATAAGTGGGATAGAGGTCAAGTAGAGGTCGAATACAAGCCAGGAAGTGAAGTGGTCTGGAAGTGTCTTGAGTTGATCTAGTATGGTCCACTAAAGGTCTGGCAGGTCCCCTTCCATCGTGAAAACACCCGAGCCATATCACCTGGTTGACCTTGAATGTGGAATTTGGCCAGTCAGGGAAATCCAGGCCCCGATTTCACGAAAATACTTAAGTAATTGCTTAGCTGAGTAAGTTCTTTTGAAGTCTGATTGTCACTAAAATAATAATGTTTCTTGTTGTCATATTAAAACAATAGTATATTTTTTAATGAAATTAACATGTTGAAAGAACAAAAATATTATATAATACTAAATGCAAGTCAGATTGAGCAAAAATTCATTTGAGTACAAGTTAAGAATTTTAAGAATCTTAAGAATATATTTAGTGTAAATTACTTTCTAAAAACAACATTTTCTGCACAAATGCTAACAAGTGAATATAGAATTGTGATAAATGGGTAAATACGATTCTGAAAAAGTTTAATTCTTTAAATGCATATACATGCAAGTGGCTGATAAGTGTTGAAATAAGTTAAGCATGTTACTAAGTATTTACATAAGTATTTTCGTGAAATTGGGGCCAGGTACTCAGATTGGCGGTGTGAATGGGGCATCACACTAAATTGGAAGTACTGTGTTGTAACTAAAACTTATCCTTGATTGGCAGTACCATGATATAAGTAAAACATACCCTTGATTGGCAGTACTGTGGTATAATTGAACACTTCTTCATCCGAGGCCTGGATGTCACTTGAGGTCATCCACTCAACTTTGGCTTCACCAATTGCTTCTAGACATACACCTGGAGAAAAACAACAATATTTGGTATGATGCAAAACCATTGGTCAACTGTTAGCTTGTGGTAATACTTGCAAACTTTCAACCCAGAGTGAGTAGAAACTTCACACATGAGAGCACACTTCAGTCTGAACCTAAAGTCTATTTTAATAATTAAAATAAACCATACATTTTTGCAATTAAGCCTCATCAGTTACAGTATGATTTGCCCACTAGCTGCAAGTTTATCACGCCCTGTAATAATCCTTCCCTGGCCTGTTCATTATCTCTGGTAAAAGAACCTCTCAAATAATACTGTCTGAAGCAACTGTTAATTAGTTAATAGATTACTGAATCACCTGAAAATTGTATAAAAGTCCATGAGAATACACCAGTTTCTCAAAATATCCCCATATCTGCATCCATTGAGGATGTATTCCCCTGATCACAGCAATAAATACACAATTTCTAACATTACCTCATCAATCACCATTGTGTTATCATGCTTTTGTTAATTACTCTAGCATTACCAAGGAAAATCATTCCCAAATTCAATATAAGTCTCCAAGTAATTAGTGCTAGCCAGTTTAATGCCAAACTTGGAAAATAATTGAGCTCAAAGTGCTCCCTGACACTTTATAAACATTTTTTCTCCCTTAGTATGAAAGTTAATTGTTCAGTGGAATCTGCCCACTTGGAAAGCAAAAATTTGTTGTTTGAAACACAGCACCATAGTACTTATCGTATATCAAGAATAAATCATGATTAACTATGATACAATTAAATTGCATTACATGATTCTATATTAGAACTATGTTGACACACCGAATAATTAAGCTACGAGCAGTAAATTACGACATTTTCTTTTCTTATAGCTACTGTCTTTGTATATAATGAATATAAATTCCTTGGTTCATTTATATGACCATTCTACACAATCTTCAAGATTAAATGTAGGAGGTAACTTATAGTAGAATGATTTTGTTCCTTTAAAGACCGCGCGACAATACTGAAAATACTCTTCGTAAACTGATACAGCCGTTCAGAAGAGCAAAGACATTAAACAAAATATTGAACTGATCTAGCTGGTCATTATTTGCCTCATGCAACGACTAAACAACTCTTCAAAACATCGAAAGGTTTACGACCTTGACCCTTTGACCTACTGACACTCAAATCAAAAGGGGTCTTCATTATCATCAAAGTTTGAAAGGAATAGGTAATATCAATTGTTAGTAAGTAAGGAGAAAAGGTCTTTTGTTTCTTTAACCTATATATGACCTTGAACTTTGACCTATTTACATTTAATGAATATATGCACCACTAGTGTACATCCTGATAATGTCTGCCAATAGTAGTAAAACTTGATAAATGAAGTAGAAATAACTCCTGGTCAAAGTTAAAATATAATCACTGGAGACTGTTGTATGTTTGTCTGAGACACTGTAAAAAGAAAAACTTAACTTTTGAAAATCATCTGAGGTTGCTGTTAGAGGTACAGCCAGTCCATCTCTCTCTAGATCTTCGATTACAGATCACAGTCCATAAAATTTACACAGTAAAACAGTGCCGACTTGAGGGTCTCCAAATTGGACACTGTATTTGGTGCCAGTAAGTGCAATCAGTGTGTTAGTGTTCATCAGGTGCCTATAAAACTTCTTCCAGCAATTTGGTAGCCTTAATTTCCAAAGTTCTAAAAGCCCTGTTCATTACAAAATCTTATTAAACTTAATTGAATTTTCCAAGCCCTCAGATGAAAATTGTGGAAATGCATCAATTTGCAGAAAAAATGGATTGGTACTGGTTTGTTACTGTGGAACATTAGGTACTTTATAGTAAATACGGAAACATTAACCTGCTGTGACACAGTAGTCTTTGCCCTTGGCTTTGCAGATTTGATGCCCTTTGGTAGTTATTACCTATACACACAGTCACGTTTTTTTAAAACAATGGTAAAAACCTAGGAAAACATAATGGTTGTAGCTCAAAGGTCAAATTCAGACTGCAACTGATATATTTTTTTCAAATTCTTGGTATGATCTTCTGCTTACCTTATGTATAACAGAAAATAGTCAGAAGCTATCAGCAGAATACTTGTGAACAGGTTTCCAGTTGTTTGAGAACCTTGATGTACTCAATGTAACAATAAAGCTTAATGGAAGCGGAGCGCAGTAAAATAGGAAGCAGAATTTTGTAGCTGACACAAGGTGTGTTTTTTATACTGTAACCTGCATTTAGTTTGCACATCACATGTTCATCACAGTGACATTCGCGTAACCAACAATGCGGGTAATTAACTGTAATTATCTAAAAGCAATGAAATCCAACAATTCAATGGAAGTTCTATATTTTCTTGAGGAGACAGTCTGCCTGCAGGCTCTTATTTAATCCAGCTCCGCAGTCTGCATGCAATATACCACATACTTATTTAGTCTTTTAATCATACAAGGTAATAAATAATTCTAAAATTGTCCAAATGAGATGCACTTCAATGCTAAGAGGGGCTGTCTCAGTCTGCAGGACTTATAACAACAATTCTGTACCAGAAATTACACACAAATGTCTGTATCATGGATTCTTCTTAAATGAGGCAACAAAGCTAAGTAATATGATTTATCAATTGGCGACCAATAAAACAATGTTATATAATTGTGACATTCAATGACTATATCAGGGACGCAGCTTAAATTGAATTCAATGGGATGTCTTTCTTGTATGTCCATTGGCAACAGAGGAAATATGCAGAGACAATGTTTTCATTTGCCATAGAATGACATTCAGAGGTTATATTATGATCTTTGTTCCAAACTTTACAGGATACAGTACTGTTTCTACTAACACAAAAGCATGGCAAATAGACAACTAGAAGGACTGGCGGATGGACAGACAGACAAAAGATAAAACGCTGATCCATCAATGTTATGGCTAAGGGTTTTCTTTAATATGTTCTGGTGACCTAGTTTATGTCTAAATGAGACCACGAAACTTTTAAAAGTAACCAATTAAGGTACAAAGGTGGCCTTTCCAGTATTCAAAAGATTCTTCTTTCATTTTAATAAGTGGTTGGCCACATTTAGCACCAACACATGAGGAATTGGTAAAAATATAAATGTCCATACCACTTCTTGGGCTTCAAAAAGCAAATATTCTTGAGTTGAAACCTTAAACTTAAATTATCTCAAACCTAGAAAACATTTTTGCCTCAGACATTTCCCTATATTACAATGTATTGACAAATTCAATTAAGCAAAGAGAATTATTCCAAATTTAGCTACAAATGAAAAGTTTAACTAAGTCTTGAGACAGACTTGAAAAACAAAAATAGACATTCACGTAAAATTTACGTCAATGGATTGTCTTCTAGCACTGACTAAAAGACAAAACACAATCTAAATCTGATTTCTTACTCTTAGCACAGTTTCCAAATCACCTTCTCTTACTCTACCAGTATCAGATATTTCTTGCAGTGTGAAACAATTATTTTCATCTCAACTTTTACTCTAATGTTGCTGGGTTTTTTTAGATTATTTTTTCTGTGTTTTAATAATGAATGCTTCAACAGCCACTGTAGCATGTGTACCAGTAAGGGCTACCACTCTCAGGTGATTAATACCTCTATAACACTGTTGTGACAATTAATGAGGAGTTTAATTAATTTGATAATTCTAACAAAACTAGCAACTCATGAGCATAGAACATAATGTCATACTGTGGTAACACCACACCTTCATTAATACCTCACAATAAAACGCACAGTCAAATAACTTGCTTTGCTTAGAGAATGACTTTCATGGGTGGCTACAGACAAGCCAATCTTTTAGACACGCAAGCCATTCCCTTTTTATTCAAAATTTTTGTTATTTACCAAAATTCATATTGAAAATATTTACTATTGTAGAAAAAAATCTCACTGCTTGGCCTGATTTTGTATTCATTTCAATCATAAACATTCTATACATTTTGGGATAAATCTTGTTCACATCATAATTATTGGTACTGTAGGCTTTGGTGTAAGCTGATAGAGGACAATGCTTTCTAAATTATAACAATTTTAATAAATTCCACAGACAAATTTTGTTTACATAAAAAATTTACATACAGAAATGCAACTGGTTTTTAAAATTATGTGTTTTGAATGTTAAACTGCGATTACATTTTGTGACTTTTATTTCTACATTGGTGTTTTATTCTGTTCATTTTTTTATACTTATCATCAATGAAATGTAAATAAATAATACCTTTAATTATTATTCTGTCTTATTTCAACGAAATCTATGCTCAAATAAGCAAAATAAATGCATTTGAACGGATGTCGGGGTAGAAAAGCCTCCATAGCAGTTTGATCACGCATCCGTACACAATTTAGTGCTTTTTGAATTTTGTTTACTGTAGAAGCAAATGAGTAATGTTTTAAATCTTGGACAAGTGGGTTTCTGTGTTCTGTCACGGATATCTGAAGTATTCTAATATCCTTTGAATGGCCATAACGTAATAAACCGTATACGCAGGTTAAGACAGGTTTGGCCTTCCATGAAGGACGCAAGGACACGTTTTGTCTGTATGAATTAAAAGGCTATGCCGACAGCTCCTGAATGTTGAAAACACAGACGTCTGAGGCAAATGCTGACACTTTAAGACAACCTTGAAAATGACCTTGGACACAATTTACCAGGTTTGAAAATTTTCATTTTACCAACGTTCGGGTAGTCAGGCCCCTGTGGGATAGTTTTTTGAGGGTGTGCAAATATTTTTTCATAGACATAAAGCAGACATGTCGTACTCAAACCTAGGTATATTGACATCTTATGAGAACACTTAAAATAGACCTCTCCTTAGAAAAAAAAAAGAAAAAAAAAGAGAAAAAAGTCCATGATCTCTGTATGTGGGCCAATGGAAATTTTACTTTCATGTTACAGCTCAATCTATTTGCTGATGTATACAACATGCGCAATAAACCGAAAGTAGCATAATGTGATGTATAGTGTTTAAAAAACATGAGTGTGTAACAAAATATGCCGGCTGTGCAAAGGATATAGGTATTTAAATGGTTAAGAAATTACAAAAAATTTCCAAGTAGCGAAATAATCCTGTTTAAAAACAAACTTACTATAATTATGTTTTTTGTTTAAAAGTTGACAATTGTTACATATGAGATTCTGGAATGCAGAATGTCTTTACAAATGTTGTGTAATCAGGTTGAGATGATCAGTGTTGTTTGAAAGATTGACAAGAATGCTCCAGGTTTTTAATGCCTGGCAAAACTGAAGCTCCATCATGCAGAACTGCATCAAATCTCAGCCAAATTCTGTATAAGAAATTGTAATTAAAATCTCATTGGCTTTCAAATTATTTGTTATCTATCAAAATACAGCAATATCTGATAAAGCTATAAAATTTAAATAACAATAATATACAATCACTCAGGAAAACATTTTCTCAACAGAAAACAAAAATATAAGAAGCTGTAAATTTTTAGAATCATATATAAATAATTGAGTTAAAGAGGACATTACGCTTAGTCTCACTATATAGTACTAACCTTTATAGTTTTCCTATCAATTACTAAAGCTAATGTTTTGGCATGGAGCTGACGTTATCAGAGAGGCTTGGGATAGTTTGTGTCAAACTTGAAGAAAACAATAGAATCCTGCTGACAGGGATCTCTAGAGATCTCACTGCTTTAATAATGAAGCTCAGCAAGATGGAAAAACACTCAAATTCCTTCTGCAAATTGGCAAAAATAATTTCTTTCTTGTGTCAATAGGTGCAGTAGCAATAATGTCAATCCTTGCATATTCTGTCTTAACAGCCAGACCGGACCCTCTACAAATAAGTGGCCATTTTGACTGCTTAAAATGGGTAGTTTACTAACTGAGATTCAACTGTATTTCTGTGGCTGCCTTACTGAAGTGATCACCAGTCTGTACCATTCTTTGCTATAATACTGGTATTATTTCTTTTATGAATAAAACATTCAGTTGAAGAAAATTGCTTTACTTTCCTTGTTTAGATAACATGGTGGGGAATCACATGATCAAAATAATATATGGATAACTATGGATATGTGGTCCTTCACAATTACCTTTGAAATTAAGCAGGTCCAGTATTATGCAAGTGTAAGGTCACACAGGATATGTAAAAATCCAGTCTGTTCTGATACCTGACTTATAAACTTTCTTCTTCTGAGGTTTTTAATGAGATCTTATTTGCCAAATTATCTTTGTTGAGCTTTTCTGACATTACAAAATTCAAGTAGAGGTTTTTATTTAGGAAGGAAAAAGCATTATTATAATGTTTCCCAGCCTCCTATGTGTATTGGTGCTGATAACTTTTATAAAGTTACAAAGAAATTCCCTCATGCAATAAGCTGTTTCCAGTGATTGTGACCTTGCCCAGAGCAAGAATTCTTAATGAAATGCACATCCTGTCTTGATCTTAATGCAGAAATTTTCTATTAAGTTTCACTGAGTTCTATCCAGCCATTTATGAGAAAAGGGCGCCTGACAAGAAAATACCATTTCTAGCAGCTGTTCCCTTGATATCAAGGTTATCAAGATTTCCTGAGGACCTGCTAAAGAAGGCTTATTAGGTACTGATCACTCCTACCAACTTTCAATACAATCTGTCTGCATTTGTCCTAGCAGTAGTGCCATTAGTTAGTAAATTTCATCCTGTCTGTACAGACGGTGAAGTTCGAGTTCTCAAACACTTGATCAGTATTTACTCTCTAACACTGGCAATTTCTGCCTCAGATTTCTGGTCAGAGGTATTTACCTGAATGCAAATTTATTATACTCAGTTTATTAATTGTTGAACATCATTCCTAACAAGAAATCAGTGCTTTAATCTCATGATATGTTTCACAGACTATGGCATTAGATAATCATTTCTCATGGGGAACAGATAATGTGTAACAGTACATAATGTTTTTATGATAAACCTCAAAAATTCTATCATAAGAATTAACATCAAAAACCTGGAACTAGATTTCTGAATCACTCCCAAGGGCCTCTGATGGAATGAACAAAGTTCAGATTAATATTAGTTTAACAGGTGAATTGCTGTTTAACTTACAAACTGTTTTCTGATTGGTGCTGATGGATTCCTTTGTAATGTTTTATGTTTCTATGATCAAACTGATCACAATAGCATGGTTATACAGGCTGGCTGCCACAGACTTCAAGAATACTAAATCAGCAAATTACATTAGCCCTGGGGAAATTGTTATGGATTTTTGAAGATGTTTGTATTGCTTTTGATAGTATTGGTAAGTGTTAACAATCACTCAAATGACTGATACCTTAGAAAGATTTGTAAGTTGAGATCTACATGGTCTAACAACAGAGGTCATAGATGAACTTCTCTGTACGGAAGCCCAATAGTGCCACTTTGTTTGTTTTTTTAATTGATTTTTTCAACATAACTAAGTTGAAAATTCAAGATAGTAAGTTGAATATTCAAGATACTAAGTTGAAAATTCAACTTACTAAGTTGAATATTCAAGAACAGTTGAATATTCAACTACTAAGTTGAATATTCAGATAGTAAGTTGAATATTCAAGATACTAAGTTGAAAATTCAACTTACTAAGTTGAAAATTCAACTTACTAAGTTGAAAATTCACTTACTAAGTTGAAAATTCAACTTACTAAGTTGAAAATTCAAGATACCAAGTTGAAAATTCAACTTACTAAGTTGAAAATTCAACTTACTAAGTTGAAAATTCAAGTTACTGATTCTAGTACTTAGTATCTTGAATTTTCAACATAGTAAGTTGAATTTTCAACTTAGTATCTTGAATATTCAACTTAGTATCTTGAATTTTCAACTTAGTAAGTTGAATTTTCAACTTAGTATCTTGAATATTCAACTAGTAAGTTGAATATTCAACTTAGTATCTTGAATATTCAACTTAGTATCTTGAATATTCAACTTAGTAAGTTGAATTTTCAACTTACTAAGTTGAAAATTCAAGATACTAAGTTGAATATTCAAGATAATAAGTTGAAAATTCAACTTACTAAGTTGAAAATTCAAGATACTAAGTTGAATATTCAACTTACTAAGTTGAATATTCAACTTACTAAGTTGAAAATTCAACTTACTAAGTTGAAAATTCAAGATACTAAGTACTAAAATCAGTAACTTGAATTTTCAACTTAGTAAGTTGAATTTTTCAACTTAGTATCTTAAATTTTCAACTTAGTAAGTTGAATATTCAACTTAGTAAGTTGAATATTCAACTTAATATCTTGAATATTCAACTTAGTATCTTGAATTTTCAACTTAGTAAGTTGAATTTTCGACTTAGTAAGTTGAATTTTCAACTTAGTATCTTGAATATTCACTTAGTATCTTGAATATTCAACTTAGTAAGTTGAATATTCACCTAGTATCTTGAATATTCACTTAGTAAGTTGAATTTTCACTTAGTATCTTGAATATTCACTAGTATCTTGAATATTCAACTTAGTAAGTTGAATTTTCAACTAAGTATCTTGAATATTCAACTTAGTAAGTTGAATTTTCAACTTAGTATCTTGAATATTCAACTTAGTATGTTGAATATTCAACTTACTATCTTGAATTTTCAACTTAGTTATGTTGAAAAAATCAATTAAAAAACAAACAAAGTGGCACTATTGGGCTTCCGTATCTCTGGCATAGATAAACATCTTTTTTTCTTGGAGTTAAATGTGCCTTATAAGAAAGTAGTGCTAGATATTAAAATATCACTCTATTCACAAAACTGTTTTATTGAATAAAGTTATCCATTTCAGTTTCCTGTCTTCATACACAGATTTACTGAAGCAACCATTTCTAAACAGAATTGTCCAAAAGTTTTTTAAGTTAAAGTAACAGGCACTTAGTCTTTCTTATAAGTAGCATATTACTTATTAAAACTGTTGCTTTAAACTTAATAATTAGGCGCAAATGGCAAAATGTCAAACACAATTAGAATGAACTGACAGTATAAAAAAACTTGAGCAAGCATTAATACTTGTTTTAAAACTAAAAAAAAATGCAAAACAATATCCTGCAAAACAATAAACAAATAAAATTAAGTGCACATATTGAAGTTAATAAATAGCTTACAATTATAACAATACTATCAGTTACAATTACATCAAATAATACTGGCTATCTGGTAAAATAAAGCAGAACATATTCTGTGTCAGAATTATGATGAATAGACAGAATCAGGCAAATAGGTAATCAATCAAGCAAGGAAGCTGAAAAGTTCCTCTGCTACAGTCTGCTCCATTTCCTTTGTCATAGTTTGTTTGCTAAGTATAGATAGAAATTATATTCACTCTTATTCCATTCTACTAATTGCTGGTTGAATATTGCAGGAGCATTACAAAGACTAAAGGGCATAACCTGGAACTCAAAAAACCCTCTTAAAGTCACAAAGGCAATCTTCTTTCTATCATTTTTTAAATTCTATCTCATTTACAATGAAAGCTTTTGATGAAAAAATGTCCTGTGCATGTGGTCAAAATTGATAGTTAACAGATAATAGAATTTGAAGAAATATGAAGACAAAAAAGAAAAATACATTTTTGAGTTACATTGTATGGGAAAATATATGAGCATATTTGATAAGGACTTTACAAGCTCATATTTCACACTGTCAATAACCATGCTAGTAACTTATTGATAAAATTCATTAATTATTGAATTTTTGTGATATATGAGATATTAAGACCTCCCAGATGATGGTCCAATAAATAAAACACTGGTAATAAATGGACAGATCATTTGCTTCAGTGTATCTGTTAGAATCTTCCATTGCTGCGACTCTTGCCCTACACTCAGATGGCAGATCCTTTTTATAAAGTTTAGTAGCCCACTTGCAACATTTAATTAATAGCTCCATTTCAAAGTTAACAGATATATTATACAGAAGGTGACTTCATAAAGTACAGTTAAACATATGTATAAAATAACCTTCAATCACTGGGGCATTGTGTAACTTAATTAAAAATCTCTGTTCAAAATTGAAAAAGCATGCAATATACCATATTGTTTCTTATAGTTAGCATAATCCAGACTGCTGCAAAATTCAAAAGAGGGTGCTTATTGGAACCACTTATTTATCATTATGGTAAATCTTCCACCCATTAAAATGTTGAAATTCAAGATGCAAGGGTGGGGGGCAATTTAGTCTTTGGAAAATTGCAGGCGCATTAGAAAGACTAAAGGGCATGACTCAGAACTCAAAAAGACCCCTGTGAGTGGCAATTTCTTACTTTTACAAATGTTAGCATTTTCACTTTACTTTACTCTTAGAAACCTGAATGAAAGTTTATCTATATTTTTTATTTCAGTTTCAACTTTGTTTACAGTTAAATTCAAACCAGGTAAGATTTTCAGTTGTAAGATCCCTTGGGGGAGGGGGTTGCTAATTCGCAGGGAGTGCTAATTAGAAACAATAGAGTAAGATAAGTCCTTTAACAGCTAGGTATAAGACATCATTTGTATCTAAGGTACTTTAAACACTTGTAGCTTGAGTACATGGGCAGGCGGGCGGGCGGGCAGGCAGGCAATGGTTAAAACCAACATGTCTGACAAACCAACTATTTCCACTTACTTTGAATGAATATAGGTTCCTTCAGTATGATCCAGCCATACCCATAGACAGTGTCACCAACATGGTAGGTAGCTGTAGGGTTGTTGAAGATGATCTGGAACTTTTCCAGTCTGGACTCCATTACTCCCCCACTACATGAGCTTGTCCTGAAATACCAATAAACAATGTTGTCAATAAATAATTAATTGGTCATTGACATTGCTCATCTTTTTTATGTAGATACTATAACACAAATAAGAGCTGTCAGTCATAAGCGATGAATGCCCCTGAGGTGGTGATGCTTGAATATGATTCTTCAGTCCTCTCTCACTGTATGCCATTTGAACAAATTTGCTTCAGCACTAAAAGAGTTATGATCTTGATAAGAAAATATAAAAAGAGGATAATTAAAAATTAGTCAAGGTAGAGTTATGATTCTTGTTCACTGCACTTCCTCTCATTGTACTCTATTTCACTGTATGAAGTTTCAAGTAATTCCCTTTTATTCTTTTGGAGTTCAATTTGCTTCAGACAAGAAAATTCACTAATGGGAGATAATTAAACAAGAGGGCCATGATGGCCCTATTTCGCTCACCTGACTACCATTGGCTATAATAAAAGGGGTCATGATTCTAACATAATTCGTAGAGGTCCACTACACAATGCTAAGTAACATTTCAAATATCTATTATCTGCCTGTCGGCCTTGTGATTTCTTTTTAGTTTTCCCTATATAAGCCTATGTGAAATCAAGTGACTTCCCCCCTATGGAAAGGGTAATTTTGACTAGGGGGTCATAATTTGAACAATCTTGGTAGGGGTCAACTAGACAATGCTACATGCTTAATATCTAAGCTCTAGGCCTTGTGGTTTCAGAGAAGATGATTTTTAAAGTTTCCCTAAATAAGCCTATGTAAAACCAATTCACCCCCTGGCCAGGGTCAATTTTGACCCGGGGCTCATAATTTGAACAATCTTGGTAGAGGTCCACTAGACAATGCCACATGCTAAATATCTAAGCTCTAGGCGTTGTGGTTACAAAGAAGAAGATTTTTTATAGTTTTTCCTCTTCATTGCCATAGCAACCAGAGTTCTGCATTGAATAGAATTCTTTGAACAACTTTGATAGAGCCTCATGCAAGGAACATCCCTGCAAAGTTTCATCAACATTGGCCCAGTGGTTTCAGAGGAGATGTCGTTTGAAGGAAATGGTGGACGTGACCCCGGACAGACAGTGACCCTAATAGCTATAGGATGGATGGACTGATGGACAGGCAAGTTGATATCTGTATGACACCCAAAGTTTCAGAGAATCAGCAAATACCATTCAAATTTTGTTTTTGTTATCAAGATCTATAGATAGATCAAATCAGTGTGAAAAACTATTTCAGCTGCTGGTAGATATGGAGATACTGTAATACTCTACATAAGTTATCCTGTAATTTAATCAAGTTTGGTTACACATCAGTTCCCCTTATTGAATCATGACACAATGAAATCTTATGCCCTGATATTTTCAGTCAACAGTAAAACCACTCTCTCTGGACTCAACGGTTTCATTTGAGACCATATCTCATATTATTTTTACCTACTTCACTGCTTGAGGACAAGGGACTTCATCATGCTCTGTTTCAATTAGAACTTCTACAGCTCTTGCCTCATCAGATACACTAATCAGGCTTCGGTGACATAAAACGCCAAGAAAATAATCCATTCCAAACAAGTAGTCCGGTAAATAGACAGATTTCTGACCAGTTCTCAGACTTGGTATAAATTACACTTCCGTTGGGATAATTTACATATTAGGGCCAATTAACTGCTACTGGACTGAAGTGATAACCCACATAAAACCAGTCTAATAGAATAATTATGTGGTCGATTTTTACCGGTTGTATAACAAATCAATGTTTATTGCCATGGTAGCTTAGGAACCTTGAAGGTTTGGTGACAGTTGGCTTAAATTTAACCATATGAGAGAGCCTTCAATTTACATTTTGTAAATGTATGGGACTGTACATGAAATGTTTGATAAATCTTACTACAGCTGGCCCTGGTAATACCAAATGTTAAATATAAAATAGGCAAAGCAAGCAACAATTTGTTCAGACTTAGGGCTCTTATAAAACTATTTTAAAGACAATATCATGGTTTATTACACCAGTAATGATATCAACTATGGCAATATACCACTCATAACATAGCAGGTCTTAAGTATATATAGCTCAAACTTAAGCTACAACAATATTGCTTGTTGAGAATCTTATTATGAATTTTGACAGTAACTTGCATCATCTTTTCAAATAAAAGTTGGTATGTGTTTTGCACCTTTGCAGATGGCATCACAGACACTGCATACTCAAATTTCAAAATCTTCAAAAGTGCTGGATACAGAGACCATTATTATATAAATACAGGAGACCCAAGACAATGCCTAGATGTCAACAGCATTGAAAAGAACTTAGTAAGTGCAATTATGACTTATAAGTTAGAAATCTTGTGTGTTACTGACCAGTTTTAACATGAACCTACGACAGATGGACAAGCCTGTAGGTATAGTCTATAGATAGTCTATTATTGATGAGAATTAGGCAAAGTCTCTGTCTACAATCTCAGACTGGAGACTTTCCAGCTGTAGAAATATTCATCTGCCCATTTTGCTCAGTACCCTAATGGGGAAGTTTGCTGTTCATAGTGAAAACGTTAATTTTTCATATATTACAAAACAATTTAGCCCTGAAAATTATGCATATCACCCAAACCCAATAGGTTATTTCTCAGAAGTGTCGAGAATTATCAAAATTTAATGTCTTTGAGCAATGAAATTAAGAATGTGTTTGGACAAGTTGTCCACTGCTTGCCAGGCACTTTCAGGACAGGAAACACAGACATACAGTTCCGTAATCTGAGAGAAAATCTGTGAGACTAATCAGACAAGGTGTTTAATTTTTTTTTTTCATAGTGAGTTTCACACTTCGGACAAATGACAGACAGACAAATGGCATAATGTATATTTCAAGAGTTTTTTTCCTTTAATTTTATATGTAGCTCCATGTACTTTTCTGTTCCAGTTAGGTCAACAGTGATAGGCGGATGGTAAAGTCTAACATAGAGCACTTCAGCTAGAGGTCTGGAGTATGATTTGCACTTTGGCAACTTTCTAAACGACAATTTGTCAAGGATATACACATACTTGTTACCTGATAAATAACACAGTACATGTACACAATAAACTCTATAATATGTTTGTTATATGAGAATCCATTTCTTCATTATAATTATGTCTGACTCAGAAGTTCTTTCAAACAAGTGCAAGTCTATACTTTGTGAGAAGTAAGGAAGGTGTCTTTCTGAATGACATCCATTATCTGATGTTTATACTTCAGCAATTGTTGAAGCTTCTGAGACTCAGACCTCTGATGATCAACTATTTACAGGAGACAAAGAGAGACCAGTCACACAAGCGGATGTTTTCAGTCTGGAAAGTTCAACAGACAGCCAGGTAGATGTTTTTCCATTCAGAGTCAACTTGATCCAGTAACATCATAGGATGTTGGGATGGATACACTTAACTTTTCAGTGTTCATGCACACTGACATGATTGTGAAACAGACATACCACAGTCTGATCAGGGACTGACACTGAATAACTGACCGACAAAAACACACTCAGAGCTATACAATTATCTTACCCTCTTACCTCCAATAAAATTACAGTTATTCAAAGAATTTTATGTAACAGCAACTTAAATCATGATAGAAATCCAACAAATTTCCCATTCAATAAACATTGATAGCTCCAGCTTTGTCAGTAGTTTACAAGGGTAGGATAATGGATGTTTCTTGTGCCATTAGACAGTGATGAAGATGCTCATAAAAGCTCATCACTTGATTGGTCTGTCCCATAAAACCTGAGAAAAATCCTAACAAAACCTTTACATTATCTCATTTGCCAACATAAAACCTGAACAGAAGCTTGTTTGTTGTCTTTTTTTCTTTGCTAGGGCAGTCACATCACTTGCATGCAGTAAGCTAAAACTGTGAGTGAGTCCTGTCTCATGCCTAAACTAGCCCAAAACATTCCTGTCTCATGTCACTCTGAACTAGGCTGAAACAGTCCTGTCACTTGCCTGAACTAGGCTCAAACAGTCCTGTCTTATACCACTCTGAACTAGCCTAAAGCAGTTCTGTCACTCTGAACTAGGCCAAAACAGTCCTGTCTCTTGTCTGAACTATGCTAAAACATTCCTGTCTCTTGTCTTAATTTAGGCTAAAACAGTCTTCACAGTCTCTTGTCTGAACTAGGCTTAAACAGTCATGTCTCTTGTCTGAACTACAATTAAATCAAACTAGAGCTATCACTAAATGTGATTAATACCCCCGAAAGACTGCTTTATAAACTGAGGAAGTTCGTAGTAACAGAATACCTTGCAAAAAAAACACTAAAATAGAGATATTGTTCTTGGCAATAACTCTGTAATTAGTCAAGATAGAGTTATGGTTCTTGTACACTGCACTTCCTCTCATTGTGCTGGACCATTGTATGAAGTTGTATTGCATTCCAACCAGTAGTTTTCAAGTTATGCTCCGTGACAAGGAAAAGTAAAAATGGGTAATAACTCTGTAATGAGTCAAGATAGAGTTATGGTTCTTGTACACTGCCTTCCTCTCATTGTGCTGGACCATTGTATGAAGTTGTATTGCATTCCAACCAGTAGTTTTCAAGTTATGCTCCGTGACAAGGAAAAGTAAAAATGGGTAATAACTCTGTAATGAGTCAAGATAGAGTTATGGTTCTTGTACACTGCACTTCCTCTCATTGTGCTAGACCATTGTATGAAGTTGTATTGAATTGCAACCAGTAGTTCTCAAGTTATACTCCGGAAAAGGAAAAGTAACAAAGGGCAATAACTCTGTAAAGAGTCAAGGAAGAGTTATGGTTCCTGGGCACTGCACTAATAATCAACATGTTTGACAGTCCGTGTCAGGCACAAGGGTGAACTGATTAACTAATATCACACTCTTCCTTGTGGCAGACTATGAATGAAAATGAGATTATCACCAACTACAGATATTTTATGTCTTTGTTGCCAACATAAATTTTCACAATGAAAATTTCATGCCTTTGGCACATCAGACATCATTCGGATTATTGAGAGTCATATTATTACAAAATCTCATGTTTGGACCAAAAATATCAATTGGAACTCAGAATGTGCTAGTCTGTAATTGAGGGCAATTTTAACATTAATGTTAAAGGAGAAAAGTTAGGGTGAAGAAATAAGAACCAGATATTGAGGTGACTGGATTTGTAGGTGTTTGTAATTATTTCTTTATGGATAATGAGTGGAACCAGCCTTTCTTGTAAATTAGTTTATACAGAAATAAAATTGCAAACTTAAATGTACAAAAATGAGTTTTTGTGCTACAACAAGGGCTATAACTTAATTACTCATCTGATTAACAGAACACAACATTGTGTCTTTGGGTTCCTCTGAATTAAACAATGTTAGCTAAAAACTGATGCTCTATGAATGTTACCATTTCACCAACTTTATTTTATCTGTTAGATCCAATCTGTTAGATCCAATCTGTTAGATCCAATCTAACTAACTTAATAAGAATGATGCTATCTTCTGATGATACAAACTTTCAGCAAGTTTAATGAAAATAACATAATCAAAGTACTGAAGTAATTAATTTACGTGTATGAAATTTTGTTTTCTATATCGAAACTTTTTTCTGTCATAACGACAAACTGCACTATCATGTTTCAATGATTTAGACAGGATGGTGCTATTCATCACGAAAGCAAAGAGACAAGCCGGCACTACTTAATGTGTAAAGTGTTGACACTAAAATTCTGCCACTTGGTGTCTCTGGTGATCAGATTTTTTGTTTTTATTAAGGCCATCGCAAGCAGGGGACAGCCTTAAAAATGAAAACTGTGTACAACCAAAAAGACTTTTACGAGTTATTTAATGAATATTTAGAGTTTCTATGATACTATACACTAATGACAAACAGTTCATTGATTTCAACCAACTCTACATACATTAAATTAATGATTTTCATTAAGCTCAGTACTTAACTTTTGTACAATACTGAAAGGTTGGTATTGACCAGTCAACAGTTTACTGTACATGTATATCACTCATTGAACAGAATCAAACTAAAGTCAAGTCCTCACAGAAGGTGATAGCACTTAAAGTATCACAGAATCAGTATCGTATTTCACACTTTATTGATGAACTGTAACATCACCTGCAGACTCTGCAAGAACTATTACATCTACAATACCAATACAGGCGATTTCATTAACAGATTCTGTATTAAATTTTAAAACAACAGATATAAACCTGACAATGTTTTTTTATTCCTATAAGTACATTTGAATATCTCCTTTTATAAAATAGAATTTAATGTACAATATAAAATGATACATAGATACCTAATACTTTTCCCCATATCCTCTGTAAAACTTCTTGTCCGATTTTGCCAAGTTTCCTTTCTGTTTGTGTGACAACTCGGGTTTCAATGCTAAGCTACAGTAATAGTACAAGTTGACATGACATCTGACAGTAAAATATGCTAAAACATCATTCCTTAGAAACGACAACAGTAAGTAAACAGTTCATGAAGAGATGACAATTATAGAATACTCGTAGAGATCATGACGTAAATTTTTCTTCTCATCATAGCAATGACAAGCAAAACCATTGACAGCAATAACAATATTCCAATGTTAGGATAGGTGGAAATCTTTGTGTGAGCCGTGGAAATCTTTTTGTCAGCCTCGCGATTATTGGTCTAATTCTGCTTTATTACACTACTCACAATAATAATATCAGGGTCACATCTTCGGTAAAAATAACATTGGGTGCTTAAGTGACTATTTATAAACCTTTGTTGACACAGATAATTTACTACTAATGTATGCAATGTAAAAGCAGAAACATTGGCCATTTATATAATATTTAAATCTGTAAACTGAAGGAAAAACTTGGCACTAAAAGTGTTTAAAACTCAATGACACAATGAAGCTTATACTCAAAACTGTAATGAAATATTACAAACATATAAATTCTATAATTATATCTGTATGTCACATAATAATAATTATGTAAATGCAATCATGATACAATATATACAAGAGGGCCAAGATGGCCCTATATTGCTCACCTTAGTACAAGTCCACTTTCCTGGTGGAAGATCACTAGATAATGTTATATAACAAATAAGTTTTCCTATATACGCCTTTGTAAAACAAATGATCCCCCCCGGGCAAGGTCAATTTTGACCCCAGGGGCATAATTTGAACAAACTTTGAAGAGGTCTACTAGGCAATGCTACATGCCAAATATCTAAGCTCTAGGCCTTGTGGTTTCAGAGAAAAAGATTTTTAAAGTTTTCCCTATATAAGCCTATGTGAAACTAAGTGACCCCCGGTGCGGGGTCAGTTTTGACCCCAGGGGCATAATTTGAACACTCTTGGTAGAGGTCCACTAGCCAATGCTACATGCCAAATATCTAAGCTCTAGGCCTTGTGGTTTCAAAGAAGAAGATTTTTAAAGTTTTTACTATATAAGCCTATGTAAAACTAAGTGACCCCCCATGTGGGGTCAATTTTGATCCAAGGGTCATAATTTGAACAATCTTGGTAGAGGTCCACTAGCCAATGCTACCTGCCAAATATCTAAGCTCTAGGCCTTGTGGTTTCAGAGATGAAGATTTTTAAAGTTTTTCCTACATAAGCCTATGTAAAACTAAGTGACCCCCCGTGCGGGGTCAATTTTGATCCGAGGGTCATAATTTGAACAATCTTGGTAGAGGTCCACTAGCCAATGCTTCCTGCCAAATATCTCTAAGCTCTAGGCCTTGTGGTTTCAGAGATGAAGATTTTTAAGTTTTTCCCACATAAGCCTATGTAAAACTAAGTGACCCCCGTGGGGGGGCCCCCCCCCCCAATTTTGATCCGGCTGCTCATAGTTTGAACAATCTTGGTAGAGGTCCACTGCCAATGCTACCTGCCAAATATCTAAGCTCTAGGCCTTGTGGTTTCAGGGGAAGATTTTTAAAGTTTTTCCTATATATGCCTATGCAAAACTAAGTGCCCACCTGCGCGGGTCATTTTGACCCGGGGTCATATTTGAACAATCTTGGTGGTCACTAGACAATGCTACATGCCAAATATCTTAGCTCTAGGCCTTGTGGTTTCAGAGAAGAAGATTTTTAAAGTTTTTCCTATATATGCCTATGCAAAACTAAGTGCCCACCTGCGCGGGATCAATTTTGACCTGGGGGTCATAATTTGAACAATCTTGGTAGAGGTCCACTAGACAATGCTACATGCCAAATATCTAAGCTCTAGGCCTTGTGGTTTCAGAGAAGAAGATTTTTAAAGTTTTTCCTATTTGTTGCCATAGCAACCAGAGTTCTGCATGGAATGGAATTCTTTGAACAAATTTGGTAGAGCTTCATGCAAGGAACATTCCTGCATAGTTTTATCAACATTGGCCTAGAGGTTTCAGAGGAGATGTCATTTGAATCAAAATGTTGACGGACGACGGACAATCATTGATCAGAAAAGCTCACCTTGGCGTAGCCAGGTGAGCTCAAAATGTACCTTTCAATTTAAACTTGGATATTTTAAGAAATGCAAATGACAAAACTAGAAGTGCCGTGTCTGACATACTGATCACTGAATGGATAATCATTACCGGTAATAATTAAAATATGTATTTATGTACCATTTTTAGACCAGAAAATGGTTTTATTAGAAATGAACATGTTCTCTGTCAATTTCAAATGGTCTATTTAACCTTATGAATGAAAGAAAAACCCTCTTCAATGAAAAATCAATGCAGCTGATATTGATAGAGCTATAAAGATGTCAAGTGTAAAAAGAGAACAGTTATTTCTGTTAAGGTGCCTGGACAGGCATGACTGTAAATGAATTAATACCTGATCTTCAAACTGTCAAATATGCATTGCTGGCCATTTTTTATACTTTAAATAACATGTTTTATCATACATCAGGTCATGGCAAGGAGGTGGAGAGTTAGGCTAAGCAAGGAGTCCTGTCAGCTGCAACTTTCAGCACTTTCTCTATAAAGCATTTGAGTTGGTCGAAAGTGAACACAATAAATGTATTTAATATAAATGCAATGTATTTGGGATGTTAAATATGTACAGTAAAACTTTGTTTGCTCAAACTTGAAACAGAGGATTTTAGTTTGAGTGATTGGTAGTAACGGAGCCATTGAGGTCCATCAGTAACAATCGTAACTTTTTAAAAGTTAAAGATATTTTAACAACTTTTATAATTATCATTCGAAAGCTTATAATTAATACACACTATTTATTCACTAATTCCAACAGAAGTTAGAACTTAAAATGAGAAATTCATGAACACATAACTGTTTTTCTTAAATTATTTTGGGTACAGGCTCTTATCTGACAATCTGTCACTCTTTAAATATTTCATCCATTTTCATGAATTTATGCTCATTGCTGACCTTTAATTGCTCATTTACCGAGGTATTAGAAACAGGCACTGTTTAACAACTCAAAAGTACAATAATTATTGTTTGCCTAACAATTGAGATTGACACCTTTTATTGTTTGAGCAAAAGGATGTAATAGACAATGAAATAGATATCTGAAGGTACCGCCAGACAGCTTTGAGAGATCCAGAGATGCAGTTCATGGTAACAATTTCAGAGGTGGAACAATATGATTTATATAGAGTTTGCCGAGACTGTAGGGCGAGTTGTAGTAATTTGTTGTATTCAAGCCAAATAGGTTCGAGTGAACAAAGTTCAACTGTAAATATTATAGGGTTAACTGTTTTTTAATATTGATATTTGCAACTGTATATGGTTTTTAATGGTCTGAATTTTTTTCAATGGAGACTGCGTAAGCTGGTGCCGTTAAAACTGTTTGCGACCATTAAAAACTGTCACTACATACTGTTGCAACTGTCAAAATCACTAATCGGTTAACCCTTTATTCACGCACAATACTGTAAAATGCATACATTATACTGACTGTTTGATTTTTGCGACTATATAATTTAATAATATCATATTTAATAGTCACAAATTTAAACTGTGTAACCGATCAGATTACATTGGTTAAAGCCTTAGAAAACTGATTTAATGCACAACCATCCAACAACTGGAACTAAGAGACCCAATTATCATGACTCATTTGTATCCAGAAACTATCTAACTTCTTACAGATGTGAGGCATATTTCAAAGCACACCTTAAATGACACCACAGATATGACACAAGCTCTAATAAGATCCAACAAGTGTGACATAAGTTCCAGTAATATCTAATAACTGAAATACAAGCAGATCCAACAAGTGTTCCAAATCCTACAATGTCTGCTGTCTCATCTATATAACAAAGTTGATGGGTGCTGAAATGCTGATTTCTGAAGATTCAGATAAGAGATTTTGCCTTAACAAGTTGATAATGTGAAATTTAGCAGTTCACAATACAGGCATCCCTGTACCTAATGGATCAATGTAATCAATTAACAATCAAGCTGTTCTATTTCTGTGAAACAGACACTTAACTATGTCATGTTCTTCTGTTTCAATCCACTGATTAATGTTATCAACATTTACATTAAAATCTCCAACCCTTACTGCCAGAGGATGGCAAAGTATAAAATTATCAGAAGTTTGAAGAGAGTGATCAACATTTTGTTGATATGAACCACATTAGTTCTGCAGGATAACCTTCCAATACATATTGATACTTGAGTAGAATGTGCCAAGGGTGGCATATTCTCTCTGATCCATGAACTCCAACAAAAACTGAAGAAGTTCACATGAATGTTCTTGATCAAAATTCTCTAACTTGTGGCTTAATTATATATACACAATTTTTTTAAGCAACAAAGCAAAGATCCAGATTAATTGAACCGGGGTGAAAATACTGTAAATCTTTTTGCAGTTTCAGAATTCTAGTAATTAATACTAATAAAGTCTGAGTATATACACAGCATGGACACAGTACGTACGCAGCACATACAAAGCATGTACACAGCACATATATAGCATGTACAAAGCACATACATAGCATGTACACAGCACATACATAGCATGTACACAGCACATACACAGCACGTATATAGCACGTACACAGCATATACAAAGCATGTACATTGCGTGTACACAGCATCCACGCAATCCAGCATGTTCACAGCATGTAAAAAGCACAAACACAGCATGTACATAGAGTACATACACAGTACATAAATTATAGTTTGTATACAGTATGTGCAGGGCTTTGACAGATTGACAATTAATGTGCATTTAGCATTCTTAATAGCACATTTTAGCACATATCAATTTGAACTGCAAAGCTCCAACAGTAGTTTCGACTCAGTATAAGGCAGTAGCTTCAGGAATCATTTATTTCAATGAGAATAAATCAACAGTTGTAACCCTCTAATATACTATCTGGGAAAGATTTCTCAGCACTTTTTTTCCAGCTATAAATAACTCTCATTGTATGTAATGATGAACAAAAGATTACAGTGAATGTCATTATTCATACCTATCAAAACAAACATAGAGGTAACAGATCTGTAAGAGATTGCAGTTCTTTCATATCCTCAGATCACAGTGATGTAATATTATTGTTATAAAGAACAAAGTAGTGTTACAACAGTGTGTTTTGTCTTGGAAAAGTTGTTATAATTATCACTTGCAACACTAATGAGGTTGAATGACCGTCTTTACATAACAACAACTGCTGAACGAGACTGCCAAATTTAAAAAAAAAAATGCATGTCAGCAGACAACACTAAACTACTGTTCCAATTTAGCAATTAAAGGGCAATAACTACATAGTGTGACTGAGGCTATTTTGCTGGTTACTGAACCTTGCTGAGATAATAAGGCCAATAAGCTTTCACAGTAAGTTTACTGAACATGGTTAGGAGTTGTTTAATTTAGAAACAGGAGAACTCAATTTAAGGGCATTAACTCTGAAGTGACTATGGCAACAATCGCAGAGATACTTAACTTGGCTGACCAGTTGGGCCAATAAACATTCAAATCAAGTTTAGTGAAGATATGTTAAGAACTGTTTAAGTTAGAGACTGGAAAACTTTAAAGTTCAATTTTGGCATATAAAGGGCAATAACTGAGTGACTGGAGCAATTTAGCGGGTCATCGAACTTGGTGAAGACATTATGCCAATAATTAAAAGCAACTTTTGCTAAGTTTTAATGAGAGTTTTTGAAGTTAGAGAGTGAACAACTTTGTGGATGCCTGTCTGCCCGCAGAAGGTGATCCCATAACACGGCATATCAAGAAATTGTTGATCTGAGGCAGATCATGTCTGGTCCAAACCCAAGCTATCTGTGACTTCAATTACACCACTGGGATTTCTATAATACTCTCTTTTTCTAAATATAACAACTGTTGGACAGAATCTAGCAGACAAATGGAAATTGGATTATTTTTAGCTGGTCACACATAATGAGAGTCTGCGGAGTAATGTAGGGTATAGACAAGATTTAACTGGCACCAACAAAATCTGGCACTATCTCACCAAAACAAACATAACAAATCATGCCATATGCTGGTAATGTATCTGACCAATATGTCATTCACCTTCCTCCTACATTCTCCATGGTTTGGGTACAAGTCTACTGCTATCACTATCATGTCAGTTTGACCATTCCTCAATGTAATCATAGTGCCAGACATACATTATGTATTTTGTCAAATAGCAAAGGCTAGTTAAAAGAATGTTTTAAGAAAATCAAAATTACATGTATTTTGTAAATTGTAGAACTTAGTAAAATGTATATGCACCAGACTGTAATGTATCATACCTGGGTTAAATAGACTGTTCACAATATATGCCAGTATTTTCAGATCGTCGATAATACAGAGTAATGTAAGTACAAGTGCCTTTTATACCCCTATTACATATAGTGTTTAAATTGATGTTTGGACATTTATAATTAATTCTAGCTTTTATTTTCCACTTACTAATTCCTGTTTTTGACCAAACTGTATTGTTTTATTTTCGTCAATTTCTCAACTACACTTGGTTAGTAAAAAACTGTGTTTTATAACAACTAAGTTGTAGTTTTGATGTCATGATTAGAAAAAATGGTTGCCATGGCTCAACATATACTATGCTTTCATCAAAGCTTGAAGTGACTGCTGGAAATCTGATTGTGAAGACCTGAAAAAGGATCTTGATTTCCCTAATGCAAATTGTATATCTAAAGTAATAATATTATGTCATATAGGTTGATTGAAGGTAATGATGCAGCTGGTATTATATACATGTATGTGCTCTGGGAAGGCAGTAATTAATGCAAGACACATCACATTTAATTAATAGCATACTGTCAACTAAAGTCAGACATAAAATGTGATAGTTAATGATGGCTGAGACCAAGTTTACACTGCAGGGTATATATTAAAGGAGTCTTTTTTGTTTGTTCAGAATCCCTCCTTCAAGCTGAATACAATTTAATGCTAGTATTAAGCAGAAAGACTAGGGGTCCTGAGTTTTTTCACACTAGCATTGTTGCAGCAAAAGGAAATGGAGGCAAAACTTTGAAGTAATTTTCTGAACACAATTACGAAAACGACAGTAACAATGAACTTTAACCCTTAGGAATCTATAGGGACAAAAACAATTTAAATGTCTACACATCATTATAACTACTTATTATATTATTTTATATTACTAATTTTAGTAAAATTCATCCTTGTTTGTTTGTCTTGTTTGCTGTAAACAAATTTCTTCCAGGCTACAATCTATCAACAGTACCTTTGCGATGGATGATGGGTCAGTTTTGTACCAAAGTTATCCCAGTAATTAATATTTGGACTTTGCTATGGTACGGCTGCTTTAATACAATGACATTAAAGGTCTTTTAACACCTGTATGAAGCAAGACCTTGCAATTAATAGCACAATGCTGGTAATACAAAAGCAGATAAGTGGCAGAATTCCAATGAAATTCATTACATAATGATGACATTTCTTAAACAATTCCTAAATCAAAAACTTTTTTCCCATTGCAACACTGAGTATATATAACTTATATATTATATACTTCTATAAAAAGTTATTGGATCTGTGACCTATCCTGAGGCTTAAAAAGTCATTACCTAGCTAAACTGTCCCAATTACCTGGCTAAAGTGTCCCTCCATTACTTGGCTAAACTGTACCCAATTTACCTGGCTTAACTGTCCCCCAATTACCTTGCTAAACTGTCCCAATTACCTTGCTAAACTGTCCCCATATTAAGTGGCTAAACTATCCCCATTTTACCTGGCTTAACTGTCCCCATTACCTGGCTAAACTGCCCCCATTATGTGGATAAACTGTCCCTATTATGTGGCTAAACTGTCCCATTATATGGCTAAACTGTCTCCATTACCTGGCTAAACTGTCCCCGTTATGTGGCTAACTGTCCCCATTACGTAGCTAAACTGTCCCCATTATGTGGCTTAACTGTCCCCATTATATTGCTAAACTGTCCCCATTATGTTGCTAAACTGTCCACATTAAGTGGCTAAACTGTCCCCATTATGTGGCTAAACTGTCCCTATTATGTGGCTAAACTGTCCCCATTATGTGGCTAACTGCCCCATTATGTTGCTAAACTGTCCCCATTATGTGGCTAAACTGTCCCCATTACCTGGCTAAACTGTCCCCATTATGTTGCTAAACTGTCCCCATTATGTGGCTAAACTGTCCCCATTATGTTGCTAAACTGTCCCCATTATGTGGCTAAACTGTCCCCATTATGTTGCCAAACCGTCCCCATTTTCTTAAAGTTCCATTAGCCCTTCGGATTAAAAACTATTTTAGCAAGAAATATATTTTCACAACAAATTGACCATTATTTTTTCGAAAAACATTCCAAATATTGCTTTATAAATAGGGAGTACAATGTCTTAAATATAGCACAAATTTTTTCAAGGATTAGAAATGCTGTCTGACAACACATTTTTTGTAAAGAAATGACACTACAAAAAAGGAATGTTTATGTTAACATTGCTTTGAAATAAATAAAACACAATCTTTTCATTATTTTGTCTGTAAATCTATTATATATTTATGAGTATCTAAGGTGCCAATGGGACTTTAATCTGTTCTAATAATCATTATGAAAGAAACTATTACATTTTTAATAGTTGATTACAATAGTTCTATTTTATATAGCTCTGACTGAAAACTGGCTTTTATATACTTCCCTGATGAAATTATAATTTTTATAATACTATTAAATGCCATACTGTATATTCAAATAGCATGTGCTATTCATTTTGTCCTCTTAACTTAACACAATATTTGAAATTATAAATACTTACACTCAGTTCCAAAATGTCCTTAGTCCTGCAGTGAAAGTTTCAGTTTAAAAACATTCTTTTCACTGTTACAAGTCCTTAGAATGTTCTTAGAAAATAATTGCTTTCAGGAGCAATCATTGACAACTCAAAACAGAAATCAGATGTTATCGTGTGTATATCCACAGATCAGCGAGTCCATAACACCGAATTTAATCTGTTTGTGCTAACATCTGATCAGTTTCTAATTCGTCAGAGGAAAGCAAACAAGGTCTTTATCGACTGGACGATGTTGAACTTCTGGTGCATTTTCTATCGACCATGTGAAATACTACTCATTCACTTCAAAAGGAATCATTTATAAGAAAGTAACACACAATGTGTCAAAAAATGCAAAATGTCTAGTTTTTTTATCTCTCTTGCTGGAATGCTTTATGCCAGAAAACACGAGTATGACTTAAGACTCCCCACAATCAATTATCGTCTTTCTCTAGTACTCTGTAGCAGGAACGCTACTAAACAAACTACTGTAGAGTGTAGCACAGTGCTGCTTTTATACCAATACAGTTTCCAATACAATTGAAAAACAGTTTGTTTTCTCTTCTTTGATAGCATATAGATGTTTTTTTTTCTCTCCTCAACAAACTTTATTGTAAATAATAGCAATACACTGTTTGATTAGTGTGAGACTTCTGGTACACAGCTTAGAACTACAATACCTTAATATTGTGTTGTGCTCTGCACAAAGTAACAATTTCCTTTCATGACTTGTTGTAAAATATAAAAAAACAAAAAAGCCAAACTGTCACCATATACACCCATCACCTTTTCAGTATCAATAAACAAAAAATTAATCATAACACCTAGATCAATCAAGTATTACAAGGGGCAGCAGGAATGTAGAAATACAAAATGACTGAAGTAATGTGGCTGATCAAAATATCATGTCCATTAGTGTTGTGAATATAGGTTTGAAGATTGAATAATTGTAATTTCCAGAACAGAAAATGGACAGCGTTAATAAATTATGTGGTAAAATTTTATCAATTAAAGGGCAGTAACTCCAGAGTGAACTGTAATAGAACTTTGCTAGGTATTATGGCAATGAACTGTTCCGTGTTGAACATTATGAAAACTATTTCAGTTATAGAGCACACACAGATGTGCATCCTGGACAAGAACCATTTCCTCCTTTGAGAGAACAGTTAAAGTAAGGATGCTGCAGAGTATTACTCAGGGCATTACTCAGGGCATTACTAAGTTTCCGACGGTTTTCCAACCATTGGTCCATAAGAAAATGCCATTTGATGATTTTTCTATTTTAAGTAATAGTGGCCCATATGTGCAGTGGACTGGTACTACAAGGGTTGATCCAAAATGTTTTGTCACATGGACAGTAAATAAGTTTGTAGCCTTAATTAATATTCAGTGTACCACAAATGTCATAAAACAGAGTATTTACAATACATAAGAGTATCTCAAAACAGTTGTGATTCTACAAAATTTCTGTCTTTCTTAAATGGAGTTTAAAGCAATTAAAGGTGTTTCTATTTTCAGTAACAATGGTCCCTCATAATGTGCAATCATGGATCTGAACCATTTCCTATTTTTAGATAGATGCTACAGTGCAAGTTTAATTATTTTAAAATAATTAGTTCATGTGATAGGATGGAAGCCGGACCATCCACCCATACTAATAGCTTATTAAAAGCCTTCACCTCAGATGAGCTTATAAAAGCAGCTATACAGGTTAAAACATAAATGCAGCATTTAAAGTCAAGGTAGCTAAATGCTGCTACATCTTAGATAGTATTTTAATGCTGCTACATTTCCAGAGATTAAAATTGCCATATTTAAGATAACAAAGGCTACTCATCTAAGAGAGTAAAAGCTGATTCATCTTAAAGAGTAAAGGCCATTACATCTAAGAGAGTAAAGTCTGTAATACCAAAGAGTGTAAAGGCTGCTACATCTAAAAGAGTAAAGGCTGCTCCATCTTAGATAGTAAAGGCTGCTACATCAAAGAGAGTAAAGGCTGCTACATCTAAGAGAGTAAAAGCTTATCCATCAAGAGAGAAAAGGCTGCTACATCAAGTAAAGACTGCTACATCTTAATGAGTAAAGGCTGCTGCATCTAAGATAGTAAAGGCTGCTACATCTTAACGAGTAAAGGCTGCTGCATCTAAGATAGTAAAGGCTGCTACATGTAAGAGAGTAATTGTTGCTATATTTTAAACAGTAAAGGTTGCTACATCTTAGATAGTAAAGGCTGCTGCATCAAAGAGAGTAAAAGCTAATCTATCTAGAGAGTAAAGGCTGCTACATCTAAGAGGGTAAAGGCTGCTATATCTAAGACAGTAAAACCTGCTACATCTAAGAGCAATGGCTACTTCATCTTAAAAAGCAATGGCTGCTTCACCTTAGAGAGTAAATGCTGATTCATTTTAAAAAGCAATGGCTGCTTCATCTAAAAGAGTAAAGGCTGTTTCATATGTAAGAGAAAAGGCTGCTTCATCTAAAAGAGTAAAGGCTGTTTCATATGTAAGAGAAAAGGCTGCTTCATCTAAAAGGGCAATGGCTACTGCATCTTAAAAAGCAATGGCTGCTTCAGCTAAGAGAGTAAATGCTGCTTCATTTTAAAAAGCAATGGCTGCTTCATCTAAAAGAGTAAAGGCTGTTTCATCTAAGATAGTAAATGCTGATTCATTTTAAAAAGCAATGGCTGCTTATCTAAAAGAGTAAAGGCTGCTTCATCTAAAGAGTAAAGGCTGCGAAATCTAAGAGAGTTATTGCAGGAACATCTAAGAAAGTTTAGCAGAATTATCTTCTCTTTTCAGATGATCTCTATGGGCAACTTAAAATGTAATTGATTTAAAAGACTAAGTCATACTTGGTCAAAAGTGAATTGAAACTAGGGGAAAAGGCAGACACAACATGCGCTTTGGTTTATTCATTCGAAGAGAAACTGACATTGAACATTCAATATAATATCTACAAAAATGTCACTCAAAGGAGCAAATAAGCATTAATTATTCAACAGAGTGTCAGGCATGACCATAAATATTGTTCCTATATAAACAATTTGCTTTGACTGCAGGGTAAAACCTTTATTGAGTGCCAGATATTTTATTGCTGTTATTTCACATGAAACTGTCAAGATTCTCTCACATAATAAAGTGCAAGGTTATACAGCACATGATTTGTCCATCTAGATGACAGTGGGCTACTGCAACAAGAAAAACTCATGTACAGTTAAAGAGGTTGCTTTTATTTGGCTTTATTCAAACAAAGATAACTCTGCTGTCAAAATAACATATCTGATATCAAATCTTTGATATAGGGAGCGGTGGTGTAGAGGTTTAGGTGTCTGCTGCTCATCCCGGAGGTTGCGGGTTGGAGCCCCACCAAGGTCACGACCGTACCTCCTCATATGACACCAGTACTGGTTTTTCCAGGAAGCGGACTCGAGAATGACTCATCGAGCTAAAATAAATTAGTATAAACTAAATCTTTGATATAATAATATACAAAATGTCTGAAAGCGTTGTTTTAAGCAAGATTATTTTTTAAAGTTTTTCTGATTGGTTGTTTAATTGCAACATTTCTGCAAGAAATGGATCTTTTTAAGGACCAGACAAGGACCATTTCTGCCAAGTGTCATCAACTTCAATTGAATATTTACAGAGGAAATGTCACCTAAAAAATTGTAAGCAGCTGCAAGTTCATGTATAAATTGGCTAAACTAGAGCTGTCTGATGACACTGAGCACCACTGTGTTAGTAGAGTCTTGATGTTTCTATCAAAAAGGCTTCATTATGTAAATATGATTGTCCCATAACTCTGTGAACTTTTGAACTTTGATGATAGCCTTTGAAACTTTTGAGATGAAGTTTCAAATTGATTCTACCAGAAGCTACTACAATATGTGCAATGCAGAACTTTGATTTTCAGAGTTGGAAAAGGGCAATAAAATTCAGTAAAGAGTTGATGAACATTTGATAAAAGTATTGAGTCAATTTTGAAAGTGGGTACATGACAGTACAAAGACTTCACACATAACAACTTAAAATTTCTAAATGTAATAGGGATCAAAATTTGAATTACAATTACTGGAGAGTTATCTAACTTGATTGTTCCTTAATACATCCGTGGTCAATATCACTTTTAACAGGTCCGCAAAACTATGTATTGACCTCAAAATTAGTCTATAATTTAGCTACTTTAACTTGAGCAACTCAAGAAGTACAAACTGGTTGGTGTTCAAACTACCGTAAATACTCCACCATAAGTGGATCTCAGCCATAAGTCGAGAGTGTAGTTTTGGCTTTAAAATGAGTAATTTAAGCTACACCCTTCCATAAGTCGAGGAAGGATTTTGGCATGATAAATGGAGTAATTATTGTTTGGGGATTATTAAACAAACAAACAAACCAACAACAACACTTAAATTTCAAAATCTGTTCACATCATCAAACATTTTCTTTTACCAATGTAAAATAAATACAATTATAAGTTTGTTGACCAAGTTAAAGGTTTTTTATGTAATTATTGTTAATTATCACATATTTTCGCAACCCCGTTTCAAGACCCCAATTTTCAGATACATTGGCAGATTTTGTTTGGTGTTTTTGGAGAATTTAAATGAAAAAAAAATAAGTTTCTGGGTATCTTTACAATTTTAAAACATGTAATTAATGATAAATTATATCATTTTTTTAAGTTTTACGTAATAAATAATGTTTGGCATGTATTTTCTCGACCCCACTTGTTTCCGATTTTCGGGAATATTTGCAGATGTTTTTTCAGCGATTTTAGCAATTTCAAATGAAACAAATTGGCAAATTGACAGCCTTGTATTAATAAGTTCAAATTTTGGAGAACTTCGACCTACTAGGGGCCTGAAACATTTTATTTTTTGTAGAACTCTGCCATAAGTCAAATTAGCTTTTGAAAGGTAATTTCGGGATCGTATTAGGCTAACTTATGGCAGAGTTTTTACAGTAAACGATTCATTTGTGTGGTGTGAACATCTTTTAAGTTGTTATGATAATGCCAAAATAAATGTAAGACATGTCAAAGCAAACACATCAACAGTAACTGTTGCTGTATAACCAACAGTAATGATGGAGCAAATTTGTTTAGCTCTTTCTGTTCTTCAAATTGGAGTGAGAAAAAAGACTGTTCTTCAAATTGGAGTGAGAAAAAAGAGAACAGCATCAAGTTGCATTATCAATACAAACAGGTTTTCTATCATTCTTTTCTACCTGCTTCATTACCTTTGAACAATTAACTTATTCTTAACTTTCATATCTTGACAAGTATTGGCAAACTGACACTATAAATAACCCCGTAACAGCCAAGACTGGATACACTGAAACGCATGACTAGTTTTGGAACATTGGAAATACAAACTTCATCCCTCATGAAGCTGTCGGTTTCAACATGGCCTAATGATGTGATTGCCTGGTAACAACACGCTCAAATTAAAAAAGAGTTTGTAAAAAACTAGAGGCAACTGCTGACCGACAAAATGATCAATGCTGTTACTATATTACACCAAAGTTACGAGGGATGTTCGAAATGTATTGTGTAGTGTGGTTTGCAACCTTAAAAACTGATTGAAACGTGCAGTTTTTCATTTTATACCCTCAAAGTACTCACCATGGATAGAAATGCTTAATCCAGTTCCGGAAAGTGTCACAATAGGCTGACTTTGGTATGATATTGTAGCTGAGGCTGACTTTGGTATGATATTGTAGCGGAGACTGACTTTGGTATGATATTGTAGCTGTATTTGCCTGTCTCAGTTTCCTCCCTTTATTATTTAACTACTATGCAGATTATTTGTATCATGCTCATTGTTAAAAGAAACAAATATCTTTGATATATTTATGCAAGAAGTATATTATGTTAAATTCCAGTTACAAAGAAGTTGATTTGTCAGTTTTGTTTAACAAGTAATTATTTGGTAAAACAATTATCATATATAACTTCAAATTTAGTTCTGTAATCTAACCCTATGTCCAGTGTGTATACTTTGCATTGGTACAGGCGGCACTTTTCTGACCTTCCCTATTTAAAAATACATCTCACCAATATTCTGAGAGTATATAGGGGAGGCAACCCGGTAGAAGGATTGTTAACTTTGTTACTTGATATTTTTTATGCTACTGTATCGTATATAATATATGATAAATAATAGGTATCTGCAATAAATACCAGAAAACAGTGATTCAGCTTGATAAGTGACCAAGTCCAAAGAGTTTGGGTAAAATACCTCCGAAATTCCCAGTACAGCTTTGGCTGCACTAGCTTTATTCCAAGCCGAACTCGAGGGTTGTAGATTCTACACCCATTGGGTTGACTTGGAACAGAGCTATTTGCCTATATAAGGGCTCATGAACCAGAAAGGCTATAATATTAATTGATGGATAAAAAAAGTTAAAACAGACTGTTTAAAAGAAACCAAACTGTAAATGATTATCAGTCTTCATTTTTTGGTCTAAATTTCAATCCACCTGAAAAATGGAATAGCTAGTTTGGCTATTTACAACCATCTATACTAAATATATGGATCTCTGAAGATGAAATAGTAATAAAACAAAATCTAGGTTCTCCAATACTGAAGACCATGGATATGTGAATAAAGTTCAAGGCAAAAAGCATGGTAAAAAAGCTACATACACACCTCATTGCTTTTATGGAGCTAGGATTTTATGTTTCACAGCAAACTATTTGGTCTGTTTGTTTCCTAAAACAGATCAAACTGAGAGTCTGAGAAATGCATTAATCTGGGAGACTTTGTGAATGTGGGATCTGCGAAATACAAAAACTATCTGCCGCCATCTTTCCTACAGAGCAGCAGAGAAAAAATGAAGTAAGATTGTCCAATAAACAAACCATTTAGCCGCATGCCTGCATCACTGCCATCAAATTGGTCTGTATAACAAAACCTGTGATTGCCCATGAAACTTCAATCAGTTTTCTGAAATAACTGTTATTCCTTGAAGGAAAAATTGATCCAGCAATGCTTTCTTACATCAAACTGCATTGCAAACAGATAAATAAAATGAGAGAATTCAACATGGGAGAGGGAAACAAATTGAAGATCAATGCAAGAAGTCGTCACAATGTAATCTGTCATAGTATGTGAGCTGGCAAAATTGAAATCCAGTAAAAATGTTAGTCCTTCCTCATTTGATGAATGAGTAAATGA